>OU696478.1:17920294-19201743 GCA_916048165.1 Spilarctia lutea | reverse complement strand
GTACTAACTTAATGTAAGTAGTATAATAATGTAGGAAGCTAAAAATAAGAGGCCCTATTACTGTAGTACATTTTTGTAAACTATGTTCTGTGTTTTTCCACAAAGGACTAAATTAAAGCTTACAGACACTACGCGTAGACCGCAGTACCTATTTCAACTCGGAATTGAAAAAGAACGTTTTTAGCTAACCAAAAATACGCAACGAATAGAGTTTCGTAACGCAAAATTTCAATATTCGCATACGTGCGACGACGATGTCTGCCCTCGTGCGTCTGCCCGCTTGAGTAGGCACAGTTGGGCACGGCCCTCCCCTCGCGCCGCACTGCCTCTTCGCTCGGCGCAGCGTCTTGTATTCACTACGACGACGTATGATTTGAAGGTTTGCGTTATATTGAATTATTTTCCCTCGTTGAATAGTAAACAAACTAAGTGTAGGTGTTATAATTTCGGTGATGAACTGATTATCTATCCGTTTCTTTGTCTAAAATGATCACTATGATTGATTACTGAGCTTAAAGTTCGTATAAATGTCTATCTAATTACCTCCTCAAGTTTAAAGCGTAGCTATGTATGTATATGTAGTACTATATTAATTCTGTGGTGTAGGTAATTAGATTTTATCTGTATGTAATGTAACAGTCAGTTGAATAAAAAATCGTATACAAATCAGATCAATAGTTTTGGCGTAATGTGATTCTAGACAGAGTTTTAATGTTGTAGATAGGTAGCTGTGTATAGGTTCCTGTGGGAATGAGATATTTTCCCGAAGTAAAAAGTAGTCTGAATTTTGGTACCTTCCTACCCTATAAGTTAAGTAGTGTGATGGAATGTCGCTAAGTGTCGATCCAAGTAAAACTGTTAAATAAAGACAATTGCATCAAAATTTTATCATAAATTCCCTAAATTATGGCGCCTACCGACCCTCTAAGTTAGAAAAGTGATCAAATACTAACTTGTAGTCTTAGTAACACTCAGTTAAAAAAAAAAACATCAAAATCATTTCAGTAGCTATGGCGTCATGCGCTTCTTGACACGATCACGCTAGATTTCCGCGGGAATGAGGTATTTTCCCGCCGTAAAAAGTAGCCTGTGTCCGTGCCTAGGATCCTATTTTTGTATTAACCAAGTCTTATAAAAATCCGTTCAGACGTTAAGGCGTGAATGAGGTAAACTTTTAAAACAAACGATTAAAAATCACTAACTTAATTAGTTTTCTGCCTACTGCCTACGCCTTAAGTACGATAGCATGAATATTAATAACCCATATCCTTTTCTAGGTTACTATCTATCACCTAACTAAATTTCATCAAAATCCGTTCAGCCGTTTAGGCATGATAGAGCAAAACTCCCAGCAAAAACAATAAAAAAATCACTAACTCAATTCAGTTTTCTGCCTACTTCCTACCCCCTAAGTACGATGACGTGATCATTTTGATCTTACATCCGTTTTTAGGTAACCATCTATTACCTTACTAAATTTCATCAAAATCTGTTCAGCCGTTTAGACGTGAAAGAGCAAAAGTCCCAACAAAAACGACTAAAAATCACTAACTCAATTTAGTTATCTGCCTACTGCCTACCCCCTAAGAACGATGGCGTGATTATTTATAGCCTATGACCATTTCTAGGTTATCATCTATCACCATACCAAATTTCATCAAAATCCGTTCAGCCGTTTAGGCGTGAAAGAGTAACAGACAGACAGACAGACAGACAGACAGAGTTACTTTCGCATTTATAATATTAGTATGGATAGTCTCGAGATTGAGATTGTATATACTCTATTTATCTTAAATATTTTAATGTATATAGATTAAAAATGTTGGCCTTTTTAATGTGTAATTCATACACAATATAGTGCGAAATTTATTTGAATGTTACTTAATTAAAGTATAATTACTTTTATTGTTCCACTTCATAGCGTATTTGTGATAACGTATCTTTAGATAAAAAGGAATCTCTGTGCTTTGTTAATCAACCTACATACATATTTTAATTAACAAAGAAAAACAACGTTTTATGTAGAACAAAGCCGCCATCTTGGACTGAAAAAAATGAAGAAATGAGAATACGAATGATTATCATTTAAAACGATAATAAATAATTTATCATTAACGTCTCGGGTCAATCATTCGCAGGGAATAAAACAAACTTTATCAAAAAGTAATTGATTCACATACAGCTATAAACTATATTTTCCTAGGTTTGTAATAAAACTATGTTTGTTTCTATGATCCTGGGTCCTTTAATTGGGGCTTGAAAAGCATCCCACGAGGACGCCGTAGCGTGGGTCTCCATGATGCATTGTCCACGTTCCAATGAGGATGGTGACCACCACTTGGATTCTTGGATTCTATTCAGACCGAGTAGAGTCTTTACGACAACTAATACTTTAAAAAAAACTTCTAAAAAGGAAAACTATTAGACGGCAGAGTACTACTAGATGTCGTTAGTAGCGTGTTCTAAAAGGTTATTCTTTTTAAAAGCAGTTATCATAGCAACATTATTGAATCATCATCCACATGTGTTTAAATGGTCGGTAAAGCTAGTCTTATCTCATTGTTTCTTTCGCATGTGCAAACTGATATCAATGCACTAATTACCAGTCGCAATTGCAAAATATAAATAATGGACGGAATGTATCAATTTATATAATTTGTTGTCAAATTTGGTCATCATAAACTACAAATACCTAAGCCGTACTAAAATCACTTCAAATAGATACAGGCACCACGTATGTACGTCCACATACTTTACCTTTCAGTTAAAAAGCACGATATTTCATACCTTTTTATCGTCACTACATCGTAGTTTTACGTGGGCTTCACTGTGGGAGAGCTACGTTTTGGCATGCATAGCCCAGCTCGACCGGAGTGACACCACGGCCTCACAGGAAACCCCTCCACCCATCCCCCAAAAGCCGACAACGCACTTGTGACGCCTCAGGTGTTGCGGGTGTCCATAGTCGGCGGTAATCGTTTACCATCAGGCGATACGTCTGATCGTTTGCCCCCAATTCCATAAAAAAATGCTCTTAGAGTTTTTCTAGCATTACAAAGTTAGTAAAGGAACCAAGAGTCTGACATAAATCCAATTATTCGTTAAACTATGTTAGGTATATACATATTAGTTAGTACAGTTTTTGAACCAGAGTTCAAAAATATATATCTTTGATCAGAATTAAAGATATATGTTTTAAAACTATGATAAAGAAGATAAGAGATTATATTTTGGACACACACATTATAATAGGTCTAAAAAGAGTTCGTCTAATTCAGCATCATCATCATCCTCAAAAGGAATTTTGGAGGTCAGCAGACGGTTTCCCTCATCATGAGCGGCCTCTTTTAGTTGGTGTTACTTTAGTCCGGTCCAAGCCACGATGTCATCTATCCACTTCCTTCGTGGTCGACCTGGTGTCCTCCTGCCATGTATTTTTAAAAGAAGCCTCAGGAATTCATATTGCAGGGCCTTTTGTATATGTCCAAAGAAGGCCACTTATACAATTATTAAGTCTAATTCAGTTACAAAGAAGTAGTTGTGTAGTAAAAGTTTCTTAATCTGTTCATTTATAATAATTAACTCCAATCGGAAGTCAATATAAAAGGTCAGTGTAAAATAAACATTTCTGTTTTAATTCTCTTCAAACTACTATCTCCCAAATATAATGCGTACATGTGAGCTATTATCTGCTTAATATAGATACATATATACGTATCTATGTGTACAAACATTTGGACAATTTGGGCTCATTTTCACTGATCCACTTCACTAAAGTCTGTGGAGAGAGAATGTCAAGATAGTGTGATTCTATAATGTGTTTGCAACTGGAAGTGTTTTTCGTTTTGAATCTTGATCTTCAAAAAATAAGATAGTATTTTCTAATCTCCTAACGATTTTTTTTAATTGCGATTATACTGTGTCATCTGCTAACCAGAGTCTATGTACTTTTAGTGTTTTAAAATGTTAACAATAATGAAACAGCTAAATAAATATTTAAACTTTACAATATAAAGACCTTCATAAACTCAAGACAATATGTGTAGCAGCCATTGTCTAATACTGCTCAAAGAGAACAAAATTAGTAGTGACAGTTGTTTCCCGCCAAGACGCCATCTTGCATTGTTCATGCGTTCTGAAACTGCCACAGATAACGATGTACAACGAAGCGTTCGAATACGACCGTAAGTTGACATTTTATAATAGTACATGTCTTGAACAAGACACTGTTTATGCGTTTGTTGAGAATGATATACTATACCTACTTAAATTACTGTTGTATTATGTGTATAGTTTTTGTATTAGTATAGAATACTAAGAATTAAAATGTTCCTTAGTGCACAAGCTATGCCTAGTTTAGATCCAGACGCTGCTAGCCTCTTAAGTTCCAACATTATAAAGAATCAATAAAAACGTAAGTTCGGTAATTTTGAAATTATGTAATTTCAAAATTACCTAACTGAAACTATTACGGATAGCCCTTTCGATGATAATTTGTAGGTTTTATCGAGCCCATATGCTCTCTAAGAGACTAAGTCAACCCTCGCATCTTTTACCTTGCCTTGCCTCCGCTACGCACTATTCCGTGTCGTATTCTTTTACCGAATTCCAAAATGTTCGGTGCGAATCTGAAAGTTTTGCTAATTTTAATTTTCTTTTTCTTTTGACGGTTCCTGAATTATCGTCCGAGTTTGTAGTGACACCTTGTCTCCTAAGGGTCGTACACTACAATAATTTATAATCTTGTCTTATGATTTGGACAATAAATTAGAAACATTAAAGTTAGACTTACTATGAAGTTCCACCACAAATCATTGAACTACTTTCTGATGTAGATCTTCAGCAGTATAGGTTGTGGTAAAGAGAAGCTTATGTCCAGCAATGAACAGTTAAAGAATAGTAATGACAATGATGCATATGATCATCAGAAAAATCACATTATAGTAACAAATAAATAATGAAGCTTTATCGTTCAGCAGCGGACGATGACACGTCCACGTACGACGAGGAGGCGGCGGTAGAAGCAGCAGCGGCTTTCGCCCGCGCCTGCGCACCAGACACGCAGCGCTTGCTAGCCTCGCCCGCTGCTGCCAGGCATGAGCGGCGCGTACTCCTCACCGACAACCGTGACCAGTGAGTACCCTCCTTTATTTCTACCATTTTAGCTAGTGAATATTGTCTTCGTCTTCATTATTTTCTTCTGACTGGAAATTATTACGGTGTTCTTTTTCTTAGAAGCAGGATTTCGACGAGTCAAATGTATGATTATATTTTACGGTAAGAGATTTTTGTTGCAATTGTTTTACCTTAATAATACGGGTATATAACATTATGTGTACAGTGGATACAGATATTATCATCAGAATCTATATTTTTGTGTAACTATACAGTTGATTGTATCATCCGACTGTTGATCGATATACCTAAATATACATTAAGATATGTTTTGTGGCGACCACCACATACAACAAAAACATACTACAGCGCCATCTACCGAAGTTACACTGAACTACGGAGTTACGTACAATACGTAGAAACTACCAATTCTGAATCGCGCAACAGATGTTCTCGCGCCGATTATCATATGTACAACATTCCAACATCAACTGTTGGCCAGTGGCCCGCCAGGCATGCCCACCTCGCCTGGTCCGAGAATCTTCCCTTTGTGTCGGAGGAACATAGCACCCGTTCCTCCACAGTTTCAAGCATATTTATATTTTATATATTCTTTTATACTTTTTTGACGTATATCATAAAGATACCTAAGTAATATCTTACTATCAGTCAGTTCTTATATTGTTTGCTTAATTTAATTACACAAAAACATACATCCACAAAGTAAAGATAATGGCGGCATCCGATTCTGATTAACATCAGGTTAAACATCATAATAATTTTCATTTATAGTTATTTATCGTCATTATATCAGCAGAACAATAGAAATATAATTCATTTGCTTAGTGTCAAGGTACTAATATAATTATGGAAATAGGTGTAAAATGTTGCATCGAAACTAGTAGTGGGATTCCATACTTATATTTATAAATGCGCAAGTTGCTCTGTCTGTCTGTTACGCTTTCACGGCCAAACCGCTACACCGATTTTAATGAAATTGGGAATGAAAATACATTGTTTCTTGACCTGCTACTTTAACCACTGTTCCTGTGTTCCACATACCTGTGTTCAATGAAAAAAAAAATTATGTCCTAATTGACATGAAAGCTATTTAACTGGTAGTGTTAGACGAAAAGAGCTCAGTTAAATTTTATTTAGAGAAAATGGTGATTAACTGATTCCGTCGTACATATGATTACGCTGCTCATAGTTAAATACAATTTAGTTGTACTATTTCTTTAAAAACATTACAACGAGAAATAAATGTTGACACAAATCCCATACCAAGCGACGCGAGCGTGGTATATTACGCCGAAACCTCCTATCTGGGACTATCTATCATATCTGTGGAATTTTAGAGGCTGTTTTATTAATAATCATTCCCTAATAACAGCTCTCAATAAACCGTGTAATTTAAAGCTAAACTCAATAGAGTTCAAACATTGATTCAAGTTATTCTAGAACAACCTTGTGTTTTTTCTCATCGTTCACGAGCACTTCTTGCTTTTTTCACGCACAAACATTACCTTCTGCATCGCGTGCATTGAATGTAAATTCCGACCTTCATAAACGACACATTGTAGCCTACACGTTCAAATGATTTGAATCACAACGGGAAAAAAACCTTTAAATAATATCTGTCGCGGCAAAAACCCCTCCAACGTTACACAACCGTATACGCAGTCAGGATTATTTCTGAGGTCTCCCATCGATTCCATGACAAAATGATCCAGTCTTGAACCAAATACCAGTTTTAGTAGTCTTCACATCTATACTAATATTATAATGCTGAAGAGTTTGTTTGTTTGTACGCGCTAATCTCAGGAACCGCTGGTCCAATTTGAAAAAATCTTTCAGTGTTGAATAGTTCATTTATCGAGGAAGATTATAGGCTATATATCATCACGCTAATACTAGTAAGAGAAGAATGTTTCAAAAACGGGGGCAAATTTTCACGCTACGGGCAATAGAAGATGCAAACGAGGTTGCGTCAACTAGTCGTACATAAAAGTTGTGATTTTCATTATAGTTATTTCACTTCGTGGTCCGTACAATATTCGTGTAGTGACGGATTCAGTATATAGAGTATCACCACCCCTATGCTTGCATGGGTATGGTAAGAACCAACTAAGGGAGCATATTACGCGGGACAGTATCACCGCAAAGTTTTTTTTTTTTTTGACGTGTGGAAACCCCCTCTGGCCGTTACCCCCCGGGGTTTGCGGCGGGCGGTGTGCCGGAATCGCACCGACTAAAACCACACGGTGTGCCAACTCTGCGCCTGTGAAGGGAGGGGTCCGGGAACTGCTGTCATTAACACAACCGGACCCCTCCCAGCGCTTGCCCGCACTGAAGCGGGCACCGTCTGCTGTTAAAAACTTGGAACAAACCATATACCAACCCGTCTGGAAAGCGTTGTGTATTAGGCCAAAACTTCATTTCTTGAAGTTTTCTATGTATAATATGTATGTAGTTACAAAAAAAAAGTATATAAGTATTTATATCAGTTGTCTAGTACACAAACCACAAGCTCTGCTTAGCTTGGGAATAGATAGTGTTGTGTGTTAGATGTTCGGAATATTCATTATTATTATTTCTAAGGAGAGGCCTATACGCAGCAGTGGTCTGGTAAAAGCTGTTGCTGATGATGATGATGATTTGACTTCTAGTAAAAGCGAAAACGAGGTTTTTAGAAGACTACCTCAAACTAGTATCAAGTTTATTTACTCGGTTAGTATTATCCGTAGCTTCATTCCGATCTGATGATTAATATCCACCTGGTTTTTACCACCTGGAAAACCAGCGTCTTTAATCTAAGGCGTGGTATTTCCTGTAATGAAACCTGGATGCTCAATGTTTACCATACCGTATGAATGCAGAAATATGAGGTGTGAAAAATATATTAATGATCTTACTAATCTATACTAATAATAAAGCTGAAGAGTTTGTTTGTTTGTTTGAACAAGCTAATTTCAGGAACTGCATGTCCGATTTGAAAAATCTTTCAGTGTTGGATAGTCCATTTATCGAGGAAGACTATAGGCTATGTATCATCACGCTACTACTAATAGGAACGGAGCACCAATGAAGAAAGTTTCATAAATCGGGGAAATTTTTCACGCTACGGGCAATATAAGACTCAAACGAGATTGCGTGGGTCAGCTAGTATAACGTAAACGGATGTGCGCATATCTAACCACCAACAATGTTTTGGAGGATAAAGATTGTGGTTTTGTTTGATTATTCTTCGTAATGTTTTTGTTGGATTGCAAAATAAATACGACGTTTGAACATATTCAAACAAAATACAGGGTGTCTCAAAAGAAATTTTATATTTGTTTAGCTTACTGCGTGAACGCTGCGTACTTGAGGGGTGCGGGGGTTATGTCAATTGGTAGCTTGGCTCTTGGGGATTCAGTCGCTATGGAGCGTTTCTCGGGAGCAGACCGCGCGTTGTGCGTGCGAGAGTTTTACAAGAACGGTGATTCGACAACTGTCGCGCGTAGAAAATTCTGCAGTATTCGAGGTTTTCGCCACTTAAATGATGCGCCAAGCCTTCCTCTCATTCGACATTGGGTTAAAAAGTTTGAAGAGACTGGATCAACGCTGGATAAATCAAAATCCGGGCGACCTAGGTCATCAAGAACGGTAGAAAACGTGGAGAGTGTTAATCAATCTGTACGTGACGACCCGAGCCTTTCAATTCGGAAGCGCGCGAGTGCTTTAAATGTGCATAGATCATCATTACATCGCATTATGCACAAAGATCTAAAGCTGCACCCCTACAAAATTCAATTGGTGCAAGAATTAAAGCCCCAAGATGCCGGTCAGAGGCTTAATTTCGTAAATCAGATGATTGAGCGATTTTCAACGTTTACCAACATTTTGTTTTCGGATGAAGCTCATTTTCATCTTAATGGCCACGTAAATAAGCAAAACTGCCGCTACTGGAGTTCAGCCAATCCGAAACGCAAACATCAGAAACCCCTACACTCGCCTAAAGTGACCGTATGGGCTGCCATGTCGGCGCGAGGAATTATCGGCCCTTACTTTTTTGAAGACGAAATGGGGCGTACAGTTACAGTGAATTCAGAGCGTTATGTGGAGATGTTAGACAACTTCTTGGTACCTGAACTGCAAAACTTTCCTGGCTATAACCAAAGAACATGGTTTCAACAGGACGGAGCAACTTCACACACGTCCAATATATCTCTGCCACGTGTTCGTGAAATTTTCTCAGGAAAATTGATCTCCCGGAGAGGTGACATAAATTGGCCTCCACGTAGCCCAGATTTAACCCCTATGGACTTTTTCCTATGGGGTTATCTTAAATCTAAAGTTTACGCCAATAAACCAACTTCACTGGCGCATTTGAAAGAAAATATCCGTCACGAAATGGCAGCCATCCCTCACTCCACCTGTCGAGCAGTCATAAGTAATTTTACTGTTCGATTAAATGAGTGCCAACAACGTGAGGGTTTACATTTAGACGATATTATTTTTAAGAAATGAATTCCCAAAAAGTGTATTTTAACAATAAATAAACATTTTTTCTATATACCGCTTCCTTTTTTTTTAATCAATCCACTAAATATGAAATTTCTTTTGAGACACCTTGTATAATTATTTAATTAAAAATGAATGGTTAACTTCTCATCAAACAATTTTTAATTTATCATTGTCCTACATAAAATGAAGGTGAATATATTAAACTAAGTGCAAACACGTCAAACTTTGTCGCATACAAACAATGCTATCGTGTGTTCGCTAAAGAATACCTGCAGTGTGACGACACCGTTATCTTAGCTCTCAAATCTTGTGACAAACAGGAAGGTGACCTGAAGTATGATGTACACTTCATTGAATTGGGTTTGGGCGGTGAGCCCGTGAGATATAAACTACTATCTTCCGACCGCGACTCCACCCGCGTTGGTAATCGCGGTAAATAGTAGGCTATGTGTTATTCTGATGTATCATAAAGTTTCATCTTAATCAGTTCAGTAGTGTTTGCGTGAAAGAATAAAAAACATCTAAACATAGAAAAGATTGGATAATAATTTTCAAAACTCCTCTGCAATCTCATAGCTTACAGATTTTGTCGAAATTCAGAAGATACTGCACACACATCATGCAACCACAAAAAATAACTATCAAAAATTAAAGGACCTGGGTGATTTTTTTCTCTTATATATACATATATATGTCTCTATGTCGGTATATTAATTAGTAAATCAAAGAGCTACTACAGAAAAAGCATCATTGAGTTAGGCTCTCAAAGTCAACCTGGACGCGTACGATGAAACTACGCAATACGGTAATGCTCTGGCGAAATGTGACGCAATAGAATACGTTTGTACAAATATGTATTTATTCTGTGTGGTGACGTATTAAGAATACAAAGTGTCACCATCTCTAATCGTTCCGTGGATAACAAAAAGGACGATTGCGGGATTAAATTTAGCAGTACAACTGCATTGCAAAGAGAAGGAACACTTGACTCAAACCCTTGTTAACACTATCAGAGATAGCATAGTCCCGAAAACAGCTGTTATTACGAAAACCAGTCTAGTCACAAACTCTTCACCAACTATTTTTTGACTGGACGATTGGTCTAGTGGTTGAAGCGGTCGACAAGCAGCTTTCTACTGCTCCTAGTGTTGTGTGAAACTGTTTTTCTAAGTCTGTGTGTTCTTTGTATCCGTTTCATGTATGTTTGCAAAATCCATAGCGGCATTATGTATGTTCCTAATACGGGAGGTCTTTTAAAAAAAACTCCTGGCCAGCGTGTTATTGTAGGCCAAAAGCTCCTTTTCAAGTGAGACCTATATTCCGCAGAGGGCCATTAAAACCTGTTCATGTGACGTCTTATTGGAACGAAGTTCCTTATCGCGCGTTGCGAAAGGGGGCTAGACGGAAAAAATTAAGACGAAAAGTTGTAACGACACTTTTTGTTATAGTAAGCTATTGTAAGCCGTGCGGCGTGCGCAAGTTTCTTTGTCTGTCCCTCTCTCTCTCTTATAGAAAGCAAGCCAGATATTTTCGTTTCGTCTTTCTATTTCGAACTTCGTTCCATCCGGGTGTCCCTTGACACCTCTCAAGTTTTCTTTATGACTTTTCTTCAGAAGCAAAGCTACTACGTGGTATACAAAAATCTAAATCAACGTAGAACTCTATTTATTAATTACTAATAGTGCTTAGTGCAGTTAATCACTTGCACAATACTGACATCATTATCTATCGCGGAGAGTGACACATCGCAGCTGCAGTGCACGTAACACAAATGGATTATAGATTTTATGTCTTCTGCTGTGACGTTCTACTTGAAGTATTACCCTTACTGCGTCTCAATATAATATTTACCTTACTGTAATACTTCGTAATGCAGTAGCGTCTTTTTTAAACCGTGTAGGTACGTGTCAAATGTTAAAGGTACTTGTATGTTCGCCTCGACTCTTGAAGTTGTACATATCTAATGTGAAGTCCTTTTATAACTCCTCCTGGTGTATAATAAAGTCATTATTATTATTAAATAAAAACAGATAACACTAAATCACACAATTTTAAACAAACAAAAAAGGAACCACTAGATTATCTTTCTATTGTTAACCAAATACATAGAACCATGATAAATATTCATCAGCACCCTTTAATAGTCAACTCCTGGACATAAGCGTCTCTTTAAAAAGGATGTTTTGGGCTACTATACCGCGCTGGCCAGACGGGTTCGAATAAGGTTTAAATCAAGTTTTCATATCGTTGCAGTGATGTTGCGTACTGCGTACTTTGCTCTCTTAGTCACCTCTACCAGTAGGTACGGTCGACACTCATGGGATAAGTAGGGATGGCCACACTCCGAGTTAATCCATCACCACACAGTTAACGAGAAATCTCAATATGATGGAAATATTCCAAAGCAGTTCGACGGTTCTTTTTAGTAAAGTTTCTGGAAAATCTTTCCAGAATATGCTTCATACTAAAGAACCGTCCCTGCTTCGCACGATAATCTTTGACTTTCTTACTTTCTCTCCCTCTCTCTCTCTATGTATTATACCTATTTAAATATTTATATATAAATATTTCTCTTGAAACACTATATATTGCTGAAAACTGCATTAACACCTTTTGAGTAAAGTAAAAGATCCTGGGGAACAGAGAACGGCAGCAATTTCATTTCATACTATGTAAAGATACATACTTCGTTTTGTATAAAGTATAAACGATCAAGACAAAATAAAACTACGCCAAATCGTTTATTTTGTAGAGATAGAATCAACAAAGAACTATAATTTTACAATTGTTTTATACCCAGGTACGTACCAGGTACGTTAGTCAAAGTCAAAGTCAATTTTTTTCCCGAGACGTGACTACCGAGACGGAATAGAATTTTAAAATTGTTACAAAGTGTAGATCTATTCTTGCTTTTTCCTATTTTGTGAGTTATAGATATCTACATTGTTTATTACTGCTGCCTCTGTGGCGTAGTGGTAGCGTACGCGACTGCTAAGCTTGAGGTCTCGGGTTCGATTCCCGGGTCGGACCAAATGTTTGTATGATCTGCAAATATTTGTTTCGGAGTTTATTATTAAATATTATAATATTATAGAGTATATTAAAAAAGTATATATGTATTCATATCAGTTGTCTAGTACCCATAACACAAGCTCTGCTTAGCTTGGGACTAGATGGCGTTGTGTGTTAGATGTCCGGAATATTTATTTATTTATTTATTATTTATTTATTTATTATTAGCTTTGCTTGCGACTCCGCCCAATACTAAATGTTAAGTTTACAGTATGAAAAGCATCTAATCCCTGCCTCGGTGGCGTAGTGGTAGCGTATGCAACTGCTTGAGGTCTCGGGTTCGATTGCCCGGGTCGGACTAAATGTTTGTATGATCTGCAAATATTTATTTCGGAGTTTAGGTGTTTTCTATGTATAATATGTATGTATTTACAAAAAAAAAGTATATTAGTATTTATATCCGTTGTCTAGTACCCATAACACAAGCTCTGCTTAGCTTGGGACTAGATGGCGTTGTGTGTTAGATGTCCGGAACATTTATTTATTAATTATTTATTATTTAAACGGTTTAGCCACAGATTAGCGCGCACGAACAAAAATTATGCACACCAATTTGTTTTATTATTTTGCATATTTCACTTTATTAATAATTGTTATTTACACTTTGATATCATGGGGAAACTGATGTAATGCTATGAATAAACGTAGATATAAACGTAAACGTATCTGGTTGGTCATCAACTGTTCATGTTTGTATTAGAAAATATTAGTAACTAATTACTTTTATGAAATTTATATGACGATAGCTATTAATCATTAGAACTTAGGAGAAGTGAAGTAAATAGTTAAGAACAGATTTGTTACAATATTAACGTTATTGATTCATTCATGAACTTGCTCGGTATCCCTAAATACCAGATTTCAATATACAATGTCGGGAATTTCCTCTTAACGCCAGTGGGCAGGTATTTCCGACGTTTTGTTCCATTAACGCTATTATATAAAGGTTACCTAATATTAGAAAATAATGTAAAGCTTTTACGCACTCAAAATACATTAACACACAAAAATCTAATCATAAATTAGTGAATATATGGTGCATATAATTCGATGCAATATTCTCTGTAACACTAGAGCAGATTCTATCTTTGTAAAACACATTTATAGGGTTACAAATTATCAGGATAATAAGGGCCAGTTTCAAAATCATGGAACTCGCGTCGTCGTCACCGTACTCTTTTCATGAGCTATACGTATACTGTGTGTATATATGGGTACTTTTTGGTTGAACAAAGAGCATGAAACCCGCGTCATCGTCACCGCAAGCTTCCATTCAATTCACAAGTTATTTAGTTTACACTTCTATCGGTAGTCGCCAAACACTACCCCGCATTTTTTTGTTCGCGTTACTATGCGAGCCATGTCGAGAAATGTAACTGTTTACATTAACTCTCGTACCATCCTAAAAGATAAATGGGTTTACATCCATTAGGTTATCCATCAAATTATATTTGTTAGGTTTGCGTAATCTATATGAACCCGTATTAGTATAATTACAACTTTATCACACTATAAATATACTTTTCTTTCCAACAAAACTAATTATTCTTAATCAATTACTGTTGTGTTGTCACCCAGATAGTCTATTATTAGATTATGACAGGATGCTGTCATCTCAAGATCTTATTGAGAACGGAACTTTCCCGAGTGTATTGCAGCTTCTCTTGCGGAAATCACTAACGCATTATACTGAGTTTTTAATGTTTATTAATTTACTTCAATTCCTATAAAGGTAGAATGGTTTATAGAATAAACAATACATTCTACAAATATAAAAAAAAATTAGCTTGCTTTGCGTATACTTCTAAAAATTTCTGTCCGCAGTATTGCTTTGCAGACGCTTTAAAGCTTTCAAAATAATTACTTACTCGTAACTTCACGTAAATTCTCATGCTCCATTTTTAGATATGTTCGTCAGACAACTGTGTTAAAAACTTTTACAAAAAGACAGATCGAACCAAGGGGCCAATCATCCCCTAAACTTAATTTTAATGCCTCTGTGGGTAGGAGCACGAGGGCATTATCCACGCACATGAGACTGACTGAGACATGTTTTAGCATATATATTGATCTCTCAATTGAGTTTATCAGTTCTACGGCTAATATGGCCAGCCCACTGCTACTTCTAATCCTTTGGGCTATGTCAATGACTTTGGTTCTATATTCCTGGTGCGATCCCTTAGAGAAACGCCGAGCATAGCCCTCTCCATAGCACGCTGCACGACTTTAAACTTGTGGACCAGCCGTGCCGTAAGTGTCCACGCTTCGGCTATGTAGGTCATTTTTTACTATCACAGGTGAGCGATGTACTCGCCATTGATATTTATGCCATGTCCCTTCCAGTGTAGCATTTTGAACCAGTCTTCCATTACATTTGTGAACAATTTCGGGGAAGTAATATCCCCTCGATGCAGTAGTATGGGCCTTGTTTGCTGATTCTGTAATATTTATAATATTAATATAGATTAAAAATCCGACCACCGTATTACAGAGACTATAGAAAGACTTGATACTTTTTAATTAACCCTGTGTGTGCTTCTATAATTGACTACTACGCTTCGGGCTTAATTCCACGAACAGTATTATTTAATGGCTCACTTCCGTTTATGAAACAAAAAGATGTGTTGAGGGTTAGGGGTTTACGGAAAGATATACCTAATGATATATGGTGATATGGCGTGACTTAGGCATAGCATTCTTATAAATTGAATACTAACTTCCTCTATGCCTGGTAAAACGGCTGAAAAGACGAGGAAGTTGTGAACTTTATGTTAATGAACAAGGAAAATTTGCGTCGTTAATATGATTTAAAATTTACCCCAACGAGTACAAGAACCACAGCATACAAAGCAACAAGGAGAGAAAGTTCGCTCTTTAATGAATGGTTAAATAAATAGCTACTCTCGTAACCGGTAATAAAGGGCAAAGTTATTCGCACCTTTATTTCGTTCCTTCTGTTTTATTAACTAACCGGATTGCTGGTTGAGATCTGCGATTGTAACCGTGAAAACGAGTGTTTATATCGGTTTGATCGGACGGTCTTTTCGACAACAGTTCGGGTATAGTAAAAGTACTATTCCTTTTCTAAGAGCGCCTTCATTTCTCATTTATCAAGACTTTCAATATACTCCTAACTTTCCCACCTAGTACCCTTATTTTTTTAAATATTTTATTCGTGGTGCTTCCCGGTTCCTAAAAGGTATCTGCTTATTTTGTCTTCCGCTTTGCTAAGCAGGGCAGTGGACTTATTATATTTTCAACTCCTCTAGTCTTCTTCTAAATAATTTCGTTGTGAGTTCCATGACAGTTTAATTTTACTAGGACTTCCCGATTATCATTACTCGGTGTGCTCGTTGATCACTGCTGTTGATCCTGTTGTACAGGAGTTACAGTGATGGCCATGTGGGCGGGATTAGTCCCATAGTCTCTTAATTAACCCCTATTAAAGTAGTAATAATGGTTGAGGCCTATGTCTAGCAGTGGACTGCAATAGGCTGATGATGGTTAAAGTGGGACCAAAAATGTAGTCAGCAGAATGTGGTCGTTTAATACAACTCAGCATTCTCTTTCTGATAAAGCGTGAGTGAGTAATGGTCTGTAACTGTAGGCATAATAAAATTCTACAAATTTTCTCCCAGAACCATTGAAAAACAGCTAATATTTACTTTTTAATAAACCTAAGAGTGAGAAAGGGAGAAAAGTAGATCTCAAAAAAGAATTGTGAGTGACTAAGACATTATAATTATCAATTAACTATAGGTAGGATGTCTCAGTAAGAGTGCACTTTGTAAATTTAGTGTATTTTTTTGAAGATGATGATGACTTATTCGGAACATTCTTCTTTACAATCCAATAAAAAATCACAAATCTCTTTAAAAACGAGGTTTTATTTAAAATTAAAAAGGGCATTCTCACTGGGACACCCTTTATTGATAAATTATTCATTAGTCAAATTACTTAATACCTACTTGAATCCTGCTGCATGAGCGGAATACGTACGAGAATATTAAGTCTAGGTATCTTTCTTCTTTGTGTTTAAAGGTTCTTTCTCTTTGGGCAAAGTCTCTTATTTTTTATATTCTATCTTAATCATAATATAAATTATTCTAATCTGTCTGTTGTCTTACCCAACCTTTATTACTTGAAAGATAAACTTTTCTATTTACACTTAACGAGTTTCTTTGTACATTAGATTAATATTTACATAATCTCAAGTTACTGCACTACTTGTAAATAATTAGCTTTGTATGGGTTCCTTTGTTACTTACTTTCTTACTATATTTTTCACTAAGTTTTTCATATGGAATACTAGAGATAATTTAGTATCTATTTAATGAGCATGTCAATTAATTTTTACATCTTTAACCTTGCAAACAAGCATACAATACCTTTTCAAATGACAGATGCCATTTAAATTTCGTTATTTTATTAGATTTTCAATTGTTTTGTGAAACTGTCTCACGTTTTATTCTAAAAGGAGTCATGCTATAAAATTACTAAGGTATTATAAGGAAATAATATTTTTTTTTTTTTTTTTAAAAAGACAACTCCCACATTAGGAATAAACATCCTGTGTCGTGGGGGACTTTACAAACATACATGAAACGGACACAAAGAACATCCAGACTCGGGACAACAATTCGTGGATCACACAAAGTGTTGTAGGTACCGCGTGGGATTTGAACCCACGACACTTGGCGCAGTAGCAAGCGGCATGGCGACCGCTGACACCACTCGGCCAACCGTGCAGTCAAATATTCTGATCATTTTCACGAATAAGTCCGTTCCAACTTTATAAAAGCTTTAGAACAATCCTCCTTTTATCATTCGAACAAGAAAAATAAATGTTTCAGTAAATAGTTTGCCTCGTTATCGATTTAAAATTTCAGCTCACAAAAGGAGCAAAAACAAAGTTTGAATATCGATAACGTAGCCTTTCCTCCTGTTGTGCGACTGGTTTCCCGATCCGATCCACAACACGACAACTGGGAGGTTTTGTGGATCGATCGCGCGATTCCGCCCAACATGTAGGCGGGCACGACCCCGGGGTGCCCGCCTTATTATCATCTCTTTAATACCTTCAGTATACTACCACAGCTTCTGATTATATTAAAATCTCATATAAATAACATATGTCATATAAATCTATTATAAAAATATACATAGTTAACTTTTAACAAAGACAATGAATCATTAAAACATGACAAATACTTTTTAGTTTAACTCGAAAGAGTTAAAATTCGTGTAATCTATATCCAAAATAACATTGTTTGTACTACGTTGTAATTTCCCCAAATTATGTGGTAATTTACCCCACGGGGAAGTAGTGACGCGCATCTCGACGGCTGGCTTCTGCGCCCCCTCTGCCTGTAGTGGCAGTCTCGCCGCGAGGTTCGTACCGAGCGCACGTTGCCACACAGTTTTCGTATAAACAATCAAATTTTCATGTTCAACTGCTATAATCCACAGCCCAGTGAATGTGTAGTGTAATAAGTGTTTCTTGTTTATTTACATTTCGGGACCGTTTGTTATAAGCTGGTGTGTATTCAAATCACTAAATATACAACTTAGATGTCACCTTAACGTCGGTATAAAGAAAATTCTCTTTAAATGCGTAGTGATTTTCTGAAAATTGGTGGATTTGTTACCGTTACTTGTTCAAAAAAGTATTACTGATCATTTTTTCCATATTAGTAGAAAATGGTAACATCTGTTGGTATTTTATAAATGTCAAATGTCAACTTAATGTGAAGCGCGAAATTGGATATTGTGTCACGCCGTTTAAGATTCAATTTAGATTGCAATAATTTTGCGTCAAATGCCGTACTCGTATATTCATGCTGACTAATAAGCTATCCGGAATTATACAAAAACAAACGAAGAAATTGAAAAATGGCTTTATTGTCATGATTTTTCCTTTTAATGTTAATTTTCTTTGTTAATGTAATAGCAGGTGAATGTCGTTCTGTATATATACGCCTTAGGTTATAATTTATGTGAAATACTCATTTTAAGAATGTAACAATAATATTATTATATTGATCCGTAATATCAAATCTGTACTATATTGTACGCTAAGCATTATATATTTTTGGTTTTCATTGTTTCGTTTGCTTGAATGAAATTGTTGTATATAAATTTTTCAGAGATAACAAGTCCCGATTGAAATCTATCTCTTTGCTAAGTTTCATCTGGATTTAAGTATAAAACCGTTCTATAGTAATTGAGTACCAGGCATCAAATGCGTTTATAATCTATACTAATATTTAAAGCTGAAGAGTTTGTTTGTTTGCTTGAACACGCTAATCTCAGGGTAGTTCCTGAGATTAGCTGCTACGATTTGAAAAAATATTTTAGTGTTAAATAGCCCATTTATCGATGAAGGTTAAATATCATCATGCTAAAACCGCTAATAGGAGTGGAGTACTAATGAAAGAATGTTACAAAATCGGGGGCAATTTATTACACTATGGGCAACAGGAGACGTAAACGAGATTGCGTGGGTCAGCTAGTATTCAATAAGAGGATTAATTCATTACTATAACTTCATATAATACCTATATAAAGTTTTAGATCTTTGATCCGCTTGCTGATCAGCAACCACTTTTTTTACTGACTTTTTTTTGACTGTACGGTTGGCCGAGTGGTTTCAGCGGTCGCCATGCCGCTTGCTACTGCGCCAAGTGTCTTGGGTTCAAATCCCACACGGTACAACACTTTGTGTGATCCACGAATTGTTGTCCCGAGTCTGGATGTTATTTGTGTCCGTTTCATGTATATTTGTAAAGTCCCCCACGACACAGGATGTTTATTGTTTATTTTTAATGTGGGAGTTATCTTTTAAAAAGAAAAAAAAACCATCAAGCGGTTTATGTTAAGCAATCGTCATTGGGGAAAAAAAGAGTATTGTCTGTAGTACTTAAAATATTAAATTGATTTTATGATATTAATGAAACATCTCGCTTGTGAGAATATCAATATTGAATTAATATGGGTACTTACTAACATAAATTGACTGTGGTTTCTCATTAGTACTTAGACTATTACCTAAAAATTACTAGACTCCTTAACGATTATTGGATCGCCTTTATCAATAAAACTATCTAAGAAAGTAAAAATTTCAAATTCAGATAGAAGGCTTTAGGAGCTCTTCAAGTAAGTAAAGATCATTTGATGAGCGTTTACCAATCATGCGCCGGAATGACCTAACGCGCCGTCTGTCTGTAAATTTACTACCTACAGTAATCAGATCATGATTTCAGTACAAAATCTTAGTATTTCTCTATTAATAGTATAATCAACTGAAGCGGCCGCCGAATTAATTGGATATACAACACAAACGGTACACTAATTAATCCTCTTGTTATTGACAGTGAACATTTTATAATGAAAATGTAACGTATGTAATTTATTTTATTAACAAACATTTCTATTAAAATAAAGATATAATATTTTTTAGGGTTCCGTACCTCAAAAAGAAAAAACGAAACTCTTTTGGAATCACTTTGTTTTCCGTCTGTTTGTCTGTCTGTCAAGATCCTTTTTCTCTAAAACGCGTGGAGGTATCAAGTTGACATTCATATCAAATACTCAGGTCTACTGTCCCTTCGGGCTGTCAAAAATTCAAGCTTCTAAGTCAACGCAATCAAAAGATACAGCCGTTTATGCTGCTAATTTTCGACGCTCGCAAGGGTATCAAAACCAAAAAGGACACTTCCCGTGAACTCAGAATTTTGAAATTTGGTACGAAGCAACGTCTTATAGCACAGATAAAGGAAAAATTGTGAAAAGCATAAATTTTTAGTTACATCATATAATATACCTATAGGTTTGTACGGAACTTTCGGTGGGCGAGTCCGACTCGCACTTGGCCGGTTTTATTTATAGCCTATGTCACCCGGTCTATTTTTACGAATCTATTGATACCTCATTCATTCATATCGGTTCAGTAGCTTAGGACTTACGGTTGACCGTATAAACATACATAGCTACATAAACTGCCTTATTACATCATTACCCCTCCTTTTGGCTTCCCCCTAATCGAGTAAAAATCAAAACTTTTAATAAATATAACTTCATTTACCTTATTTGATTTTAAACAGGAAAATTATCGACATTGAGGAAATATTACAGAACTTATCAGCAGTCTCATTTGATCATGTTTCGAATCAGACGGCCGTGTATGAGATATGTCAAGTATAAAATTCTTTGGAATTCGTCTAAAGTTATTTTCGTTTTGCAGATGTTCCCTGGCGTTAATTCCTTTATACAGGACTCGCCAACTTTGTGACGTAGTTTCTTAAGTATCTCTGCACTGTTTGCTCTGGAAATTGTTTAGCCAACTAGACCATCTTGCTTTTAAAGTTTACGTCGGATTAGCATATTTACGTGGGCGGTTCCAAAAATAGTTAGTGAAATGAAAAATAGTTAGAATATAAAAAAAAGTTTATTTACAGCTTTTTAAAATATCTCCCCTGCAATCCCAATGCACTAATGCTTTCGGGTGAACCACCTTTCAAAACATTTAAAAAACGATGTCGAAAAATAACCGTTGAAATTCTTCGACGGCCTCGTCTGCAGTGCTAAGTTTTCGCCCACAAAGTATTTTCTTTACCGTAGGAAATGTCGTCAAATAGTCCATAGTTGCTAGCAACTGTGTAGCTATCTAACTGCCCGAAAGCTTGAGGCAGACAAACTTCGCTATACCATTCACTAGTAACTGTTCTACGGTCTTCTAGCGGAATTACTGCTACTCTCGAAACGAAAAAAACCGCTATATTTTTTTTAATAACGCTCTGACCGAACATCTTTTGTGGGCAAATCGTCCTCTTCAAACACCCATTGCGCGGATTGTTGCTTTGTGAAAGGATCGTAGCTATAAAGGATGTAGCAGCTTGTAAATTTCTTGAGATTCCTTGAAGTTGAACCCACGCTTATAGTCATAGAAAATCAAGACGTCCATTGTTGCAAACAAAAAAATAGTGACAGATAATCTTTAAACATATTAAAAATAAGAACACATAGGTAGCCAGTGATTTTCATAAAGGAGGTTTGTGTTAAAATTAGCCGTCAAAATCGTTTCAGCAAAAAAGAGATTGTATTTATTCAGTGGCTATCAATTTTCGGAACAACCTAGTAAAGTTTGCAGCTATTTTCATAGTTTGTTTTTATATTTATCTTTGAAATCAAAATAAAATAAGGACCAAGGTCATATCTAACGACTATTTACACATTCGTCAGTTAAATAACGTTAGCGCGTTTTAACAGAATATATAAACAAGGCTTAAAAGCTTACTACGAAAATATGAATCGCAAATCCAACATAAGTATTTCCGTCATTTTATCAGTTCAAATACAGTTTTGACTGACGTTATTTAAAGATGAGTTAATTCTTCTTGTTGTAACTATAAAGTCACGTGTCGTAATGTCAGCTAACAGAAAACGGATGTCTTGCATTTTATTCGTTTCTTTTAGCCTCACAGATTCTGGACTGTTTCGTCGAGTCGTTTGTTGGTTAGCTTCAAGAAGTCTTAGGAATTGCCGGGTCGAGCCAAAAATTGTTTTCTTTAAACTGACTAACAATCTAGAGTTCGGAAGTTGCGGTCTTAACCCTCGCCCCTTACACCTGCGCCTGATCTCTCCCCAGTCATGTCGGATAACCTTCCTATAGTGTTGTGAGAGTGAAAGAACAGAGAGTGCACCTGTGTCTGTCTCGCAGAGTCAGTTGGTCTCTGTTGAGACTGGCCGTCGTGGTCGGTTAGGTGAACATCTTTATCACCATACATATAGAGTTTTAATTTCACTTATTTATTTTAGTCTGATGTTTTAAAATTACGAAAATTGGCCCTCAGATCTCAGGTGACAACTGTACAGCAAAATTGTTACACTTTATTGTTTTACCAGAGCAACAATTTGTATTCATGGTACCGCTAACATTACTTATTGGCATGTGGCGTAAACACCTAGCAAAGTAGGACAACAAAATAAATAGCCAACCCCTGTCACGAGAACAAAAGTGATAAAGGTGGATTTAAGAATAAAAGAGCTCTACAAGCCTTACAAGTCATGAATCGTCCTGTCGTCGATCATGAGCTACCTTTTCTCGGCCGTCTTTATTTCAACACAGGTTCTTAAAGGAAAGTAATTATCTGTTGGGCAACTTAGAAATAAGACACTAAAGCTTAACAATTAATCAAGTTAGTATGGATCAAAACATTTAGTCCACGGGCCCACGTACAAGGGATTTCAGTGATTAATAACAGGCTGAAAGTTTATACACAGCTTCGTTTTGACGAGACCCCCAACTTTTATTATTGGACCAAATTCTGATAGTGGCAGGAAAAAGCGGGATAGGGAGCGAAACACGTCGATTTGATGAGTGTCCCAAATTAATAAATAACAGTTTCTAAAAATCAATACTTTGAGAAAATACGATGGAAAACTGAGAAAAACTTGTGGCATACAAAGTGAATGGTACCTTCCCGAGTGACCCCCAGCTCTAACATGTCAGAATGGTGACTTGAAAAATTTTATTCATTTTCATTAATAACAAACTGATTTTTGTTTTGGGGCTTGCAAAATATATATTTTACATAAAAAATGCATCGGCATACAAATTCGATGGTAATTTTTTTGAGACCTACACTCGAAAGTTGTCAAGATTATGTTAATATTTTTTCGAAGCTGTGTATAAACTTTCAGCCTTTTATTAATCACTGAAATCCCTTGTACGTGGGCCCGTGGACTAATTGCTAGCAGGAGCACGATGAAAGTCAATCGTATCTTACTGTATTATGTTTTGCTATTGTGTTATTGTATTATCGAATTAAAATTATTAATGAAACCTAGACTTATCTTTATTGTTTCTAAAGATTCGTATATGCATCGATGTCAATTTTAGACATGAGAAAAATGATCGATGCATCATCCCTATTTCTGCATCGTAAGAGACGACAAAGGGAGAAAATTACACAGTACGACATCAGCAGGAAAACAGTAAACGAAGACTATACCGAACCGTCTGATCAGCTTAATATATTAGCCCAGAACCTTCATTCTAAGTAGAGGCCTTTGTCCAGCTGAAAGGCTGTTGATGTGATGTGAGCGACGCACGAATAACTCTGAAATGTTTCATAAAAAAAACTCATCGGTATTTGGTTATATCAGTATGTATATTAATGGTGGATTCCTAATGGAAAAGCTTCTAAACAACCTTTATTTTTATTTGGTCTCCGGTGTCATTAAAATTGCTTGCCGAATGCATCTGGGCCAACACAGTCGATTAAAACATTACATTCTTTTATATTACACTAGCCGACCCACGCAACCTCGTTTGCGTCTTATATTGCCCGAAGCGTGAAAATTTTTCCCCGTTTTTGAAACATTCTTCATTGCTGCTCTGCTGCTATTAGTACTAGCGTGATGATATATAGCCTATAGCCTTCCTCGATAAATGGACTATCCAACTCTGAAATAATTTTTCAAATCGGACCAGCGGTTCCTGAGATTAGCGCGTTCAAACAAACAAACTCTTCAGCTTTATTATTAGTATAGATACAATCCAATCCTACCGAACTCCCTCTGATTTCAGAAATTGTTTTGTCCATGCCTTAATGCCAGTAGACTTCATTTCAGTTTCATTGGACTTAATTTCCGCTCTTCGTATGTGCTCCATATTAAACAACGGATACGGTAATCAACTTACGTTACCGTACCCCTAACGTTAAACAACAACTAATTCAATTGCCACTGGAGTCACAAGATTAACTAAAAGCTGAACAAAGTAGGTCAATCTGATAGTACCGAAACAACTCGAGGGTTTAAACGTAAACTAGTTACGTAGAATGGATCGTAGATTTCTCACTGATCCCTAAACAGATCTATTAGAACATCGCACGACACAAATTGTTATTTAGGAAAGTAATTTTCAATGCTACATAAAGCTTTCCATATTTGATATATAACTGTGAATTATGTTAATAACGCTAACGCTAAAAAATCTGAACTTCATTGATTTTTAACTATTTAATATTTTGTATCTAAATAACCCTTAAGTACTACGTATACTTTTTGTCTGTCCGTTACTTTAGTGTCGTTATTACTATTAATTTTTTTATTCTTAATATCTATAATTTATATTTACGACTGCCTCGGTGGCGTAGTGGTAGCGTATGCGACTGCTAAGCTTGAGGTCTCGGGTTCGATTCCCGGGTCATGCAAATATTTGTTTCGGAGTTTCGGTGTCTTCTATGTATAATATGTATGTATTTACAAAAAAAAAAGTATACAAGTGTATCAGTTGTTTAGTACCCATAACACAAGCTCTGCTTAGCTTGGGACTAGATGGCGTTTTGTGTTAGATGTCCGAAATATTTATTTATTTACCACAAGTTGAGCTTAGGGCGATGCAGATCTTAACAAAACTAAAAATTTAATGTGATTGCTCGGTAAGAAATACACACATATTTAACTTATTACGTTTAAATCTTTATATGACATACATATTAGCGTCTGTGAGTATAATTTCTATTGTGAAATTATTAATTATGCAGGAAATCGTTTTACAAGCGAGTTCCTATGAAGAATGCTTATATTATTCATAAGTTTGTATAGTACTCAAGCTGTACGGATATCGACACGGCAATTAAACATCTTAGTATCATTTATGTAATAGGTTAATCTACTGCACTACAACTGATGTGGATTTTGTATCGTATTTGTCGACTTGTCTGGTTCATAGGCAGACATAGGGTTTGGTTTAGATATATCCTAGTTAAGGGATCAATTATAATGGGCGAAAACTAGTATACTCGTATTTCAAATCTAGCGACGACTAACTGCGTCGTTGGTCTTGCGGTTGACATATGCGACTGCCGATCAAGAGGTCGCGGGTTCGAATCCCGGGTCGGTCCAAAAGTGCTAAAAAGTTATTCTGATTATAGAAATAGATAATAACAGCTCGACGTTTGGAAGTTGGGATCTGAAACCTCGTACCTCAGAGAGCACATAAAGCTGTCGGTCCTGCGCCTGATCTCTCCCCGATTGTGTCGGTTAACCGTCCCAACGGATTATAAGAGAGAGGGAACAGAGAGTGCACCTGTGTTTGCTCACAAAATTGTGCACTATAATATCTCTTTCCTAGTTGGCTGGTCTTAGTTGAGACATTAATATTTATGATTTCAAATACATTGAGTAACTTGGTTGACTTCTTACACAACGAATATAAAAATGTAGACAAATTAAAGTAACTCCTCATCATGCTATTATGACTTATTATGATTTAAGGCTTTATCTAAAAACATCGGAACTGATATTTCCGAATTTCGCACGTGTTATACCCAGTGACCGGTAGGAATTAATTTCTAGTTTCCGTCGCAACAATAGCATAAATCTGTGACGCACATAATCATGTCCAATGATAGTCAAGGTGATGAAAATGATGTTTATACCATGGTACAATGCTATCGGTGAGATCTACCTATTATCTCTCACCTTCCGCATTTTGTACCTCCCTTGTATTATTATCCAAGTTTAATATTTAGTGTATAAAATGTTAAAAATACGGTCACCTAAAAAAAAATGTTTTAAAGTAAGGGTAAAGAGAGTTTCCTTAAGCCGTCCATAAAATAACAAATAATTATAAATGTTGAACAACAACAAACAAACAATTCGTTTAAATTTGAAATATGCACACAAAATTCAGCAAAATCTATTAAGTACAAATACATATAGATGTAAATCTCGTGTTACGTTGTTGCTCACGATAAACACCGTAACAATCCAACCGATTTTCAAGGTTTTTTAAAGTGTGTTTTACCGGGGTACCTAATATAGAATTGTTAACACCACCCTTAGTCCAATAGGAGCCGAGTATGATTGAAAAGAGATGCAGATCATCTAGTACTATTATAGTTAGTTTTATTAGCAATTATATTTATGAATATACTAGCTGTGCCCGCTACATCGTACACGTGACATTTGGATTTTTAAATTATTTTTAATTTTTCACCGTTTAAACCTTCCTCGGACTACGAAAAACATTTGAAAACTAAAATCAGCTAAATCGGCCCAGCCGTTATCGAGTTTTAGTTTCAGAAAATATGAATGAATGAACACAGTTCAATTCTTAGCACACAAATAAACTTACATACATAATGAACCCTAGAATATATATAAAATCACTATATTAGTACAAAAACTGTAAAAAGTAATGAAAACTCTATAAAACAATTTATAAAAAAAAAGTTTTTAGGGATTCTATGGTATGAAATAATAACTGTCTAATAATAATAAGGACACTGAACATTATCGGCATAATTCGATTAGTAATTGGTCTAATAATAACATACAATATTTTGTTTGTTCTGACGTACGTAGGTACGTATTGATTATCCATTGGTTCAAATATTAATACGCACCAACAGTATCTGTTGTTTTGAAATGTATAAAGAGGAAATAATATGAAAACAAAAGAAACATGAAAACCAAGCAAAACTCTTGATAAGATTAAGGCAATTTATTATAAAATAGAAATATATTGTTTTATAAAATCTTAATTTGAATTGTTTTTTCATGAGCTAGACCTCATATGCTTTTAAATTCATTGCTCTTTTAATGAAAGCAAAAGCGAATTACTCCAGTCAAACTTTCTACGATGTTTTCGTTGATAAATATTTTCGATTACCGATACGCAATTTATGGTAAAAACATACAAGTTTACATATTCCAAGAACGTTAGTAATGTTTTATGAGCGTAGTGGTACTATTTATAACCTAGTATAAATAGGCAATATGAATGCTACACCCGCGTAAATTGCGCGCTTCCTACTGTATAGTAAAACACAAGTTTGTTTACGTTTTTCAAAGTGCACGTACCTACACATATTTTAGCTGTGTCTAAAAGCATATGAAACTGTTAACACAATACATATAAGGTTTGTCTGAGTGGTTCTGTGACGTCATTATTGACGTGGTTCTCACTCCATCATCTTGGCAATTACGATATAAGGACATATAAGTCACCTTAACAATGATCCGTATCAGGTGTCATATACCCTAAAAACAAAGACATTGTGATGAAACGCAGTTTAAAATTCACTAAACTTAAGAAATACCTATCGTCATTATTACCTTCTTATATTTTTCTCAAATTTATTTGGTGGGGTATTTGTTCTCTTTTGTCACTCGATATGCTCTTTCACCTAGGTACTTCAAAATATTTATTGGGAACATATCTATGTTCTCTATTATCTAATGAGTTGCATTAGTGTTACACTATGGTTAATTCGACAATGTCACATTTTGCTTTCTAGCATCCAATAATAATTATCTTTCCTTCATTCCAAGTTTTTTTTAATAAAGCGACAGTTATTGCATTTGTATATAATCTTTAAATACCAACGTATGTCCGTAGCAGTTACTAGTTAAGTAAATATTCGTAACTCGACATAATGAGTTTATGTCAGCTTTCATCTGCTAATCTGTCTCTTCTGACACGCACGAAATATTGTAAGACAGTAATAAAATCCAAAGAAGACGTGAACAGAATCTTGTTAGCTGATTTTGTTACTAGAAAGTCTGAATTGACTTGATATAAATAAGCGACTAATATCCATTTAATACCTGGAACAAACGACACAATCAGATGGCCTTTGAGATAACCCCTTTAGATTTTCTTTTATGGGGATATGTAAAAAATCAAATTTACATAAAATCTTATGCGAATGTAAACGAGTTGAGAGTTGAAATTCAGAATACGATTTACTATATTCACCACAACACGTTATTAAAGGTTACTTTAGAAATGAATGCGTTAGGAGCCCATTTCGAGCAACTAATTAGTTAGTTTACCATTTTTTGAAAATAGTTAAAATAATTTTAAGATTTCATGGTATCCCTCACATTTGATTTATCAAGTTTGTTAGAGAGATTTCAGCCTTATAATTGACCCTAACGATCGATGCAATAACAGTTCAGGTTGTCATTTTTACAGATTTTAGTAGGTCCGATTCTCGGGTGTGGCAAGCGGATTTCCGGCAATCTTTGAATGCATATTTCTTTCTTTTCAAAAATAAAGTAATGTTTTCTTTGAGTAAAATTGTCTATCTATAGTATTAAGAGTACTTTCCCTTCAAAATTCCACCCTATATATACTCGTAGATATATATATATATATATATATATATATATATATATATATATATATATATATATATATCTATAAAGAGCCATTGTGCGTATTATATTTGTTTTTGTACATCGTGATTGTAAAGAAGTAAAGCAGAAGCAGAAGAAATGACGTCAGAAGACGTCATTAAACTGATTTACTATTATTATATTTTATACAGCTACAGTGATATGGATGACTAATCATTTATAATGAATAATTATAACTATATCTTTTCATTTCTTGTGTATAATATCCACCGCATTTCTTAGTGTATTTGAAATAAACACTACTACTCGATGACCCTATGATGGCCTTAGATTGCCTTAATACTTCAATTTTCAAACCATCTATCCAATCCACCAATTTGATCCTAATCGAGCCAGCCGTTCAGGAAGAGTAAGATAACAAGCACATGTACAAAAGAGTCACTATTTCGTCTAAGGTAACATCTAAGTTAAACTTCGGCATATAACAAACGGTTCTAAAATCAAACATTTTTGACAGGTCATTGTATAAATAGTAAAATAAACTTCCACTTGACAATAATTACTGATTGACTTATGTTCGTGGTCATAAGGACATAAACTAAAGATAAAAGTGCAATTATGGCGATGGACACTATGACAGTTGAACTGCCGGACTTATCCACACACACGCCACAAGTGCCCGTTGAAGAAACTGCAGAAGAGAAGTGAGTATTTATTTTTTAATGTTGTTCTCTAAATTCAGATACTCTGATATCTGTATGTTGTAATTTTTTTTTAATTCTTAAATATGCTGTCTAAAGTCCATAATTCGGGTGCAGAAAAAAATCGGCTCGAAGGATCATTGACACACAATTTAAATATAAATAGTTTAAATATAAATAATTACTTTTAGACCTAATCTCGTTAAATGTGTTTATCAAATTCATTATTAATTTTTTGCTGTTTGTCAACCCTAACCATTAAGTTTATTATATGACCCAATTAATTAATTTAAATTGTTCTCTCTCGTTGAAAGTCAGAACACTCTACTCGTTTACTTTGCTATAACACATGTTACAATTATGAAAGTAATGATAACAATTAACGCATATTATTATGAGTAATCACCACGGTTTGTTTAAAGTCATTCGTCAGCTTTCGTGATGCTAATGAATCATTCTCATAAATTGTATTAATTACTAGCCAGCTGCAACTTCGTGTGCGTCTCTCAAAAGGTATAGATGTTTTTAAACTGCAGCTTCAATTATATTCGTTAAAACCCAAGCCTTTAAATAAGATTATATATTAAATCAGTCCGATGTATAAAATAATTGAAATATAGAAGCAAAATGAACGGGCACATACAAAAGTAAAAGTGAATGCCGAGCCGGAACAGTGGATTTTTCTTAGCAAGTTGTTGCCCCGAGATCCTTTGTATTGTGTCACGTTATTGTAACATCATGTTTTATACAAACGACCTAATTAGATGTGTACATATTTAATTCACTAAAGTACCTGAAAGTTTTCGTTTTGTTTATCGTAAAATATTCTTCAAAAGGTTAATTGTGACTTTTTGGAATATAGACACGGACAGCAACTTTTCAAGGTTGAGAAGATTAGGAAAATAAATAACTTGTGCAGAAGTGGCCGGATTCTTCTATATTTTTATATTCTTTTGTCTGTCTGTGTCTACATAAATCCGTGTAGTGATATACATCTAAGTCTAGCACACAAACTTAGCCCAAGAGTGTGATTCTTTAAACGGTCTCATGGTCTTAAGATGCTTTCTAACTAGTACAAACAGTAGAAAACTAGTAGAAAGTACAAACTACTTTAAAATATAGACTATTAATGGACTTCTACTACTACTATATAAATATAATATTAGTGGGATATAAAGATAAATAATTATAAAGTTTGTACGTATGGATGTTTGTTACCCTTTCATGCAAAAACTACTAAATTGATTTTGATGAAACTTTAAAATAACATAGGTTATACATCAGAATAACACATAGGCTACAATTTATGAAGATATAGCTACGCCTCGCGGCGTTGCCTGTGATTATTTTCGTACCGCGGGTAACACCGCGGGGTTCAGCTTGTTAGAGATATTTATGACTATAGTTTGTGTACTACTACATGTACGTCTTACTGATTAAAAAATCCATTAATTTTTAAAACTTTCCACACAAAAATATGTTGACTAAAAACACTGCTTTTAATATTCTAAAACAAATACTTACGATAGATCTCGTGAGTTTATTTTTAATCTGAAACGCAAAAATACGTCATGCGAACTAGTTTACGAGAATAATATCAATAAAGTTTCATATTCAATGTAGGCGCAATATGACGAGAGAGAGAGCGACCATAAATAAGTGCATTGGTGCGCACGCGCCGGTTGCACGCTATTGATATTTGCATGTCGCATACAAGTCACGTGCCAAAGTAACAAACGTGAGAATTAACTCCTATGTTGTACTACTGTTAGATAAGGGTCAATGTTCACACTTTTCAACCAACGTATTTATGAGAAAATCGTCATAATATAAACTATTATTCGAACCTCATTAAATGTAATTATCCTCATTGTCGTATTATGACGTTTGCGTAAAAGGTCGGGTGCTATAGTGAGGAATCCGTTTGACACTCTCATATAAAGGTTCAATCGGACTAGTGTTACTACGGCATCACAGATAACCAGTGTAAAATTGCCTACTTAATTGCCTTTCACCAAGTAATGCGGCTGTAAGTAAAACCTTTATTTTGACTGCCTCGGTGGCGTAGTGGTAGCGTATGCGACTGCTAAGCTTGAGGTCTCGGGTTCGATTCCTGGGTCGGACCAAATGTTTATATGATCTGCAAATATTAGTTTCGGAGTTTAGGTGTTTTCTATGTGTAATATGTATGTATTTACAAAAAAAAGTATATAAGTATTTATATCAGTTGTCTAGTACCCATAACACAAGCTCTGCTTAGATTGGGACTAGATGGCGTTGTGTGTTAGATGTCCGGAATATTTATTTATTATATTTTAAAAGAAGAGAATGAAAAGGGTGATAACCCTTGTGTGAATCTTGAATTACAGTTTTCAATGAGAGCTGGTGGTCACTTTCCACTTGGAGATAGAACAGTTAGAATGTACATTGATCTTTAAACTTATTTTGAGTAGATACTAAAATCAATTAACTCACTACACACAAAGTAAAGGAAGGTTAAAGGTTTTGTTTACCCATGTTTCGATTTAAAAAATAACATCACCATTTATGATTACTATCTCTGATTATGTCCTGAGATTATATAAAACATAGATATAAAATGTAAAAGACAAAAGCATATAGCGTTAACGGCTAGGCTTCGCTGTTGTCTCGTTCCATAACTTCGGCTATAAAATATTTATATCGTCCCGAATACTTAGTAACGACAAACTTGACCCAGCTTACGATATGGAAACGTTTATGTATTGACGTTACTACTGATAATGTACAGAATTATTTAATAATATATACTAGACACACATCCCGTCTGGTTTTTTATTAATCTAATGTACTAATGTGTAATCCTATGTATGTAAATGTAATGATTGAAGTATATATCCTACTAATTTTATAAACGCGATAGTTTGTGAGTATGTAAGTGAGTAAGTTTGTTGCTCATTCATGCAAAAACTACTGAATCGATTTTGATGAAACTTTACAATAATATAGCTTATACATTAGAATGACACATAGGCTACTATTTGACGCCATATCTGACATACACGTGATCGGAGCCGCAGGCAACAGTTAGTATGTATATATATATTGAAGCAAAATTCATTATGCAACTAAACCTTAGGTTGCCTGAAAGATAATCTTTTAAGTCCGTATTATGTATTAAGTTTGCAATTTAAAAAAAAAAACAAGGAAAACAAATACCAATTAATATAAGGTGTATAAGACTACATCTATAATATTACATCTACATACATAATATTACACTAAGAAAAAGTAAATGTAACACCTCTTTCGGCCTTTTGGCTGGTTTTCTTAAACATAAACTACTTTGACATGGTCATACCGTCAGCGACAGGATGTTTCATCACTGCCAGCCGGAATAGGCAGATATTACAGCACCATATAACTCTTTTGCTGAATTGTCATATAAATCAGAATTGTGCATAAGTGAGTTTTTTTTTACGTAGTAGGGGGCAAACGAGCGGACGTATCTCCTGATGGTAAGCGATTACCGCCACCCATGGACACCCGCAACACCAGAGGCGTCACAGGTGCGTTTCCGGCCTTTGGGGGATGGGGAGAGGGACGGGGTATAGGCCTCCGGTATCTTCACTCACTCGGTGAAAGCACTATTTCACACCGGTTTTCTTTGAGGCCGTGGTACCACTCCGGTCGAGCCGGCCCATTCATGCCGAAGCGTGGCTCTTCCACGGTTGAGTTGAAAATATGTAATTAACTTACTTACAAGTCTTAGATAGGATTATATTTAAATCAGCGCAATATCTCTAACCTCTAGCCGCTGCCAGTCTCCTTGAAAAGCCATAAAAACTGGAGAACGAAGTATAAACCTTAATACTTTTCTGACGTCATCAATTCCATTGGACTGCCTCTCAATGCAAAACGTTTACATTCTCTGTTTTATATGCACTTATTTTTATTAATATATCTCTCGTAGTCCAACGTCATAGCGTTTAGCCTTGTATTATTTAGTCGGACTCAAGTTAATTAATTAGTAAAGAGTATATTTTGGTACTTTGTTAAACAATATTTATTTACTTTTAGTGATAAATTATATGTTGTTATTTAATTAAATGTAATAATTATTGACTGCACGGTGGTTTAAGCTGTCCCCTCACAGCTTCTTGCTGCGCCGAATGTTGTTGATTTGATCTCCAAATGGGACAACATTTTACGTGACCATAAATCGTTTTTCTGAGTCTGGGTGTTCTTTGTGGCCGTTCCATGTATGTTTCTAAATGCCCCCGCGATACAGGAATATTCTTTGTGCAGTAGTTTTTTCAAAAATAAAAATTGTGTGTATCGCCACTCACTTTTGCCCGCTTGCTACGTCGATTATCTCGTTAAATAGTTACCTATTTTCTTCCTCAACAATCAAAGAATCTTCATTGTAAATTCATCCAAATCGATTTAGCCGTCAAAACCTTACAGACAGACAAAGTTATTTTCGTATTTATAATATTAGCATGGATATAAATATGTCCATTTCGGTTCTAAACTGTTGTCTATTTGATAAAGGCCTCGAATATCAAACTAAAAGGTCAATTAAATGTCCCCAGTTAATGAAGGGACAGAAAATACAATAAGGGTTTGTTCTACCTCCAAAAATAGAAATTGTCACGCAGTGTACTGGGTACTACGATAGTAATATTGCCTTTAACATTGCTTTTACTGGCAGTTTTATTTCTATAAAATACAAACAAGATGTTACGGACGTAGGTGAAATGTAATAAAATTATTTATGCTGCAATTAGGTCACATGAACACCTTTGCTAATTCAACTGGGTTGAGCTTTTCCTAACTGAATTATCCTTGAGAAGAAAGGACAAAACAAACGTAAAAAAATATACAGATTAAGGTACATTCTGAGCGATTTGAAGTATTCTGCTATTTATAGTATTAAAGATACGACGACAATGTCGATTCGAAGTATCTTAAAGTATTTTAAAGTGCCTACCTAAGATATATTAGATAGATGACGCGAAAAATAGATATCAAGAGATATTGAAGAAGAATATATATTCAGTAATATAAAAGGTACCGATTCTATTATCATTTGAAGTTATTTAACATTGTATATTGTTATCAATATCGACTGCCTAAGATGGCTACTATGCCATGATTCCAGCTACAAAATGTAATGGTTATATCGATATAGATAAAGTTCAAATGATATTTATCAGTCACTTCCTATTCGAATAAAGCATTTACACGGTTTTCACCGATCAACCAGCCACGGTTTGACCATTAAAGTACTACCTACTAGACTACTAACAACACAAAATCACTAAAACCTTTTCAAACTACATAAATACTTCATTAAATAAACACATGGAAGAAATGTTCAGATAAACTATTGGCTAGCCACTACACTATAAGTGCGTCTTCATATTGTCGACAAAGGCGGGCGGATGACGTCATACGTCAATGTACGGGCGGCGCCCAGGCGAGACTGTCCCCCCTGTTCCCCTCCCAATGGCGACGTTATTGCAATGCTATGTACGTACATCATGCTTTACTACTTTGTTGATACCGGTTGAATCAGACCAATTTCTTTCATACGATTATTGGATGAATAATTTTATACATATATACACTCACACATCGAAGGGCGTGATGTCTCTATTTTAATCATAATCATCATCATCGTTAACAGTCTTTAGTAACCTACTGGCAAGACATAAGTATCTGCCTAGAAAAGAGATTTGGCTTAATATCCTGAACTGGAGGTTTATTTCAAGTTATCCTTCTCTTTGCAGTTCTGTTTCTGTTCTGTCTTGCATAGTCTGCTCTCTTAATCGATTATTATACTATACCCACGGGAAAGCGTCTCTCAGGGGCATTAATTTCCTCACAGCGGCAGAGCAATAAATAAGTGAACATGTATCTAAATTTGGTAACGCAATAAAAGTACTAGTACGAGTATGCCTTATTGGCAGCGGGGGCATAAAGTTTTCGCTTATGTTCCCGGATCAGACGAATTGTTATTGGATTCTTGTGTTTACAAATTCTTAGTAGAAGCACGTAGTATTGAAACGTGACCAGTAAAGGACAATAGGATTGACCCTATTGGATTTAAACAAAATTTATACCTAGTTACTTAACTTTCAGCTCCACATGTCTTTTTTCATCATACGGTGTCAATTTAAGATTCATTAACGCACAATGCCGTGCGTGCATGGTTTGACAAACAAAAGTGACTAAGACAGTGTCAAGAAACATGATCTCAAACAGTCCAGATCTAATAAATTTATGTGTGGATCAAAACCAAACATCAGAATCTTAATTACGGTCACAGAGAAAGGAATAACATTTTTTCTGTGAACTTGCCATCAAAAATTTGGAAGTAGGTACATTATCACATAAAGTACTGTAGTGAACTCACGTTTGAAACGAATCTTTGACTCAGATAAAGCATCTTTGTCATCAATACCAACGATAAACAGCATAAACTGCGTAAATAATAATCGTATTATTTAAAATCATTCGTCTTCTAAACTGTATGCTCTACTCTATCTATCTGTAAAATATTGTATTTGGTATTTTATTAAAACAAGTGTTTACGATCTGGTCAATATCAGTGCAGAACAATGTCAAACAAATATGCCTAAAGCAATGGTTGATGAAAATTGCTCGAATAAAAAAAGACGTTACAGAAGTATTCGGACAATTTTCAAATACAAAAGTAGCAAAATGTTTTCCATTTTATACTTTGCTGTTACTGCTAAATTAAAATTGTGTTTTTGTAGATGACTGGGTCCTTTTCGATCGAAAGTAATTGTTAAAATATATTTCATGTGCTACACGATTAATAATATCTACTTAATTATCACGAACGCTATCGATGATGTCACACCACGTGGAATATATTCTATAGACACGCGATATTCTTCCCCCATACGTATTAAAGTGCTGTATTGTCGTATCATAGGTATTTGTAAGACGAATAGTTGTGTCACTGACCGCTAGCAATATGGTTTTTTTTTATAAAATGATATATGCTTAGGAATAAGACAAAGGCCTTAACGAATTAAACAATAACAAAAAAATTAACATAAACAAACGGATTCAAGAACTGAAATGATAGAACTAAAAATTTATAACTTTAAATGTTATTTGTAAAATTAGAAATTTCATAATATTCGAATTGAAATTATCAACATCAAACATTAGCATGTCGGTGACGCGAACCCATAAGGTTTTTTTCCTAAGAAAAAGAGCTCAACGCGGCTTAAGAAGTTTACACTTCAAAAAATACTGTCGAAATGAAGAACCTCCTTCTTTTTTGAAGTAGGTTAAAAATAGGCACATACGAAATGTCACTCCTGTTTGCCAGGGGTAGATAGATGCTCTTGATCTCCAATTACTGTGAATAGTAATTGGAGATCAATCAATTAGTGAATTTTCTGCTGATACTGAAATAACCACAAGTGGGCTGATTTTGAAAGAACGGAACTCATTAAAATGAATTACTCAATGTTTTATATTTATGATACATTCCTTAACAATGTATTACGCAAGGGACGATTCATTCGTTTGTTAATTAAATATATTAAACTGTTCGTAACCGTAAAGGCTAATTTAAAACGATTAATTTATAAATATTAGGAGAAAAATTGTGCCTCGTGACCACAAACAATAAAACGTAACCCCCTTTTAATTACGTAAACAAAAAATTACGACACCGCGATTGTTTTATGTACCTACAAAAAGTATCATCACGAAACTTAAGAGTTCACTGCTGGACCAGGCCTAGTAAGCCAGGCCTACTATACCACTCTGACCAGATGTACCTTAGTCTTATTTTATACCATCACCACACGTACAACGAATGTAAATTACCTAAGGTTAATTATTAGTAAAAGAAAATAAAATGAAATGAAAATGTAACATACATTTTTGTCATTTTAAAGCGTGTGGCACAGTTACATTCTCAAGGAACAGTTAAAAAAGAAAATTATCGATTGGATATTCTAGAGATAGACAGGATATTCTACAAAAAATTGGTTTTCTACCATGGTGGTAAGAGTAACTACCAATCCTGAATGCGCGATTCAGAAGTAGAAGTTCTCGCGCCGATTATCATATATACAACAACCAAACATGAACCGTTGGGCAGTGGCCCGCCAGGCATGATCACCTCGCCTGGCCAGAGGATCCTTCTTTGTCTCGAAGGGACATTGCACCTTTTCCCCCACAAATAGAATTTTAAAACCACGGAGAAGTTTACGTCACAGAGTCAGTACTTAAACTTTTAATAACTTCCATATATATAAACAACACTATTCATCTTACTAACATATGTCGAGAACTGAAGCCGTCTATCGCCTTTTCTAGAAATTCTACTGCATGCTTAGTCCTTTTAGTATTGACACGTGATTAGCCCCGCGAGACAAAATGACATTCTTCAATCGTAAACGTTATTAGAAAATTAACATGCATATATGTTAGTTTTAGGAATAACGTCATCTAAACGCTAGGAAAAAAGAGGCGTTGACGATTGTAGAAAGAGAAAATCTATCTTGGGTAAGAGGGCAGACTGAACAACGCCATTGATAATTATACAATGTCCGTATTATCGAATATGTATAATGTTTTATGAAAACTACATACATATAATATATACCTACTTGTATAGATACTACGCACTATTAATATTAGAAGTGATTAATTGTTTTAACATCAGTAGACTCAGTGCATAATGTAAAATAAATGAGCAGAATGTAATATTTACTTACCTATGTTTTAATGTCTCTTATTTTTATAAGTATTTGAGGTTCCATATAACATCCACTACACACATCTGATCATAGGTCAGATGGTAGGTAGGTAGGTAGGTCACACACTTCAGATGAACGGGATAAAATAGTAAATACCATTGGCAAAATATTAGTACCTAACTTTAAACTGACTAGCATATAATCAAGTTTTATTACTAAATACATATATCAGTTGTATTTCTGTCGTGTTTTCATTATTCAACGGCCACAAAATATCCCTCCTCTATAGTAAAATATTGTCATAAGACAACTAAACTGAACCCTAATAAAGAATAGGAATAAAAATACTGTTATTTTAAATTATTATCTAGTAACTTTATTCGCTTTGAACCGACAGGACAACGAAGATAACAAGACATAAAACAGGAACTGACATTAAGAACGGACTGGTACACGAGGGACAACAGAAAGATGAATTCATATCTTCTTGTTCTTTTCATAAATCACAAATTATCGGTTATTCATATATATGAGAAAAATATATGTAAAGTAGCAGTTAAAACCCCGTGTGTAACAAAGGGTACGCGTGCGCCAGGTGCACAATGGAATTTATGTCACTAGTATAAATTCTTACAATTAAAGACATATCGTGACACACTTATTGATAAACACACTATGACGTCAGAAATCATGAAATATATTTGTAGCTCCACCCACGTGTAAGGAAGCTTTATAAATAAACTTTATTGGTCCCGCGATCTTGGTACATACAATGAAAGTGACTCACTTCATTACTGTTTCATTGGCCGATGTGAAGTTGTTCTATTTTTGTAAAGTAAGCATTAACTAGAACTGATGAGAATTTATTGATTATTTGTTGTGTGCGTTCTTTCTCTCTCTCTCTCTCTCTCTCTTTAACGCTGGGAAGTAATAATGAGAATTTGATAGTTATATAGCCTGTTCGTGATAATTAATTTGCCCGTGACGGACGCTTGAAATAAACTTGGAATTTTTTTACAGTTGTACACATACTTAATACATTTTTAATTGCTATTACTATATCGTAGTAACGAGTATGTCCACTCTTTTATAAAACTTTCAGTTTATAAACAAAAGAAAGAGACAAGTATGCTGATTTGGACAGCTCATATTCTAGCCCACAAGATGGAAAAATTACTAATGTAAACGTCATATTTCCAGTTATTTAGATACCTATTACTTAAAACCAGTTGTTTTGTTGTTTGAATACGGCTATGATGTGACATCTGAATTTTTATTAATAAAGCATCCGTATAGGATACCCAGCTTAATTTATTTACTTAAATAACATTTTTAAACCTTCGTAATACAATAAGGTTATAGAATTTTGAAAAATATTTTTCTTTTATGGAATCGGGGTAAACGAGCAGACGTATCGCCTGATGGTAAGCGAATAACAGCAACACTAGAGGGGTCACAATTGCGTTGCCAGCCTTTGGGGGATAGAGGAGGGGATGGGGTATGGGCCTCCGGTATCCTCACTCACTCGGTAAGACACAGCACAAGCGTTATTTCACACCGGTTTTCTGTGAGGGCGTGGTATATCTCCGGTCGAGCCGGCCCATTCATGCCGAAGCGTGGCTCTCCCACGGTAAAATTTCGGGCAAGTAATCCATATTGTAATAATTTACTAAAAAAACATCGTCACATCACACGTATCCATTCGTGGGTTTCAAAAATACCTAGTCATAATACTACATAACTGCACGTTTAGCCTAGTGGTTAATCGGTCGCCACGCCGTTCCCTACTTCGCCAAGTGTTGTGGGTTCAAATCACGGGTGTCCTGACAGGGCATTGTCCCCTGAACAAGCACCTATTCACTATAGGTGTAACAGACAGCCCTCTGTGCAGGGGATGCATGGAGGCAGAAGAAACGCCGCAGCATGTTCTCACAGAATGTAGAAGTGTGGCAGACCAACGGGCGGACATCCTCCAATCGACATCACTCCAGGAAGCATGCAGTAACCTGAAAAGGCTGCTCAGCTTCTGGGACGAACTGGGTTGGCTGGAGTAGGGAGATGACAAACTCACGTACAACGGCCCAATCAAGAGGCTAAGTGCGGAAATGGCCCAGTAAAACAAACAAACAAACAAGTGGGTTCAAATCAATAAATTGTTATACTAAATCAGATTACTTTGTGTCCGTTTCATGTATGTTTGTAAAATCGCACGCGACACAGAAAAAAAAACTGCGATGTGCAAATTCGCAAACAAACATCATTAACCGACCGCATTACAGTTCCACGATCACATGTTACAGCAATTAAAATATTTTAATTCATATACAAATACTGCTGGGTACGTACTGTGTATGTTATTGCGCAAGTGTTATTTGTACAATGTTATAATTCTACTGGCATTGTACTCAGAACAAATACGGATACTAAATATATGTATTATGCATATTTTTTACTCATAAAATACACAATTACTTAGCAGTTTTTATAGTGTCGCGTGGTCTACAATCTGACTTGGTATTCAGTCTGTCTTCTAAATAATAATAAAATAATATGTCGGATACCTAACACACAACGCCATCTAGTCCCAAGCTAAGCAGAGCTTGTGTTATGGTTACTAGACAACTGATATAAATACCTACATTTATACTTGTTTTTTGTAAAAATATACATATTATACATAGAAAATACCTAAACTCCGAAACAAATACTTGCAGATCATACAAACATCTGAGCCGAGCGAGGAATCGAACCCGAAACCTTAAACACAGCAGTCGTATACACTACCACTGCGTCACCGATGACCTTTAATATTATAGCTTAAATTTTATACTTAAATTGAGAAGATTCAGATCACTATCCCACAAAATTGACGAAACACACTTCTCTTCTAACCCTTTTACCAAAAGTATTTGCGGCCGATGCAAAGAGTTTCCTAAATAAATATTTCACACATCTGACATACCTTCTAGCTTCAAACTAAGCTGAACTAAATTGAAAAACGTGACTGCATGTAAATCCTTAAAATACCTCAGGTACCTACTCGTCAGATAAAACGCTTTCAAATCTAACCACATCCCACTATGCTCACTTCGTTTATACGTTTACCGTATTGTAATACCAGCTCTCTTTACGTCACCCTGATGGATATTACACCAGAAATAGAACTGTTTGCTCATAATACTATACGCCTTACCAATCTGTATTGATACCTACCACTACACATTATTGGTCCAAAGTAGAGCATGGTCGCGGTTCTGAGATGATTGGCCACGCATCACGGGAGCTTTTTAGGCCAAGGGCGAAACGTACGTTCCAAAATATAAATACTTATATTTATTGGTATTACATTATAAATATTTTTCTTCGATGTATGTTCAAATGAACGTTATTTTGATGAAAGTTTGTTTTCAAATGAAGTACAACCGGACGTCCGCCTCCGTTCTTTGGCATTGTTTTTGCACCAATTACGTTGATGTATAATAAATTACTCGTTTTATGTCGTTCATATATACGTAAAAACTTATAAAAACAAACATATTTCGTATCGCACCTACATTTATCGCATTCTCAAAAGGTTAACTTTTGAAGTAACAGTGTTCCAAGAACTAAATATGAATACTCTGAAAATAAATCAAATGACATTCTTCGGGTGTTCAAATTTAGACCTTTACGTGTGTATACAATGGAACAGAAACAACCGCGAATACACATATCTCGATCTTAAGTCTTAAAAATTGGATACGACGCTAACAGCTTGGATCATTGTATTCATGTTATATAATATAGTATATTCATGTTTAACATCTATCCGGAGGTCAATAGCAGTGTAAAGTGAAGGAAGTCTTGACACAAACCCTATACCAACACGTCTGACCAACGTGGCATAGGCTAAAATCCACTTTTTTATTGTAGGCAAACGAGCCTATAGTGGGCAAACGAGCAGACTTATCACCTGATGGTAATCGATTACCACCGCCCATGGACACCCGCAACACCAGAGGCGTTACAAGTGTGTTGCCGGCCTTTCAAGAAGGAGTACCCTATTTTCTTGAAGGTTTGAAGATCGTATTGGTCCGGGAACACCGCAGGCGACAGCTCATTCCACAGTTTTTGTTTTGTGCAGTTGTGCACGGCAGAAAGTTTGTACGGAGATTTGGCCAGGCCTGCTGGCAGTGGACTTTAATACTTGTGTGTTTTATGAACTGACCATTGTATGGCCATGATTGGTGACAATGATATGTCATATGTTCAACTACTATAAAATTCGTTTACCCAATTGGCAATTGCAAATATATTGGACCTGTTCATTGATTAATGAATCCTTTCGTATTGTTACAGATATGAACGTCTCCTTCGTCGCGCGCGTACAGAAGATTTGAGCGAGATCTCCGGCATCGGATGCTTGTACCAGAGCGGAGTGGACAGACTCGGCCGCCCTGTAGTCGTATTCATTGGAAAGTGGTTCCCTATTGGGGATATTGATTTAGACAAGGTAAGATTTTTTTAAAGATAGCTATTACTCAAAAAGCGGTATTCACTTCTCGTCCTTTACTATTGATATTATAAGAATACCGGAATACCTATTTGATTTTTCGACGACACGTAGAGGGATTTAAATCCAACTGATTCATGTTTATTTATGTCGTTAAACAAGTTGAAAACAAATATGAGGCTGACTGTACTTCGAGAATTAAAATGAGTTATACCGAGAGTAGTGAACTCAATTTAACGATGAGTTACACTTGAACTATTCTTAATTAGTTTTGTTTATCAAATCGGCACTGAAAGGGTAAATATGTTAGCTAACTTTTTACCTTATTAAAAAATTATTCACTAGTTTATCAAATAAATGATAATTTGACTTATAATGTCAAAACATTTTGTTTTTTTCTTCTTAGTTGTCGTATGTTTGTAGTTAGATAATTATGTACTTAGGTTTCACGTACGCCAAGACCCCTTTGTGAATTATTGTTATAACTAGGTACTAAATCAATTTCATCTTACAAAATAATATGAAAATTATGAGCAGACCTACATGTCATACTTATAATAAATCAAACATAAAATGATTCCGTCGGGTTACCAGCGATTTCCGTTCTATACAGTTACACCCCCCGATTAAGCTTGTGGTTTTTGCCGAGACGAATCCGACAACCACAACCACCCACCAATACTCCAGTGGGTAGTAAACGAGGGGAACTCCTCGCGAGAAAATCTTATAGATACTGTTTCAAAGTCAACGTCATTTCATGATGATCATTTGTTCAAGCGTTTTAGTTGATTTGTCAATACTAGTGTAATACGCCCACAAGTCGAAATTCGACCATAATTCTTTTTGTATTTAGTTTTTTTAGCATTCTGCACTTCATTTCATTTCATACACAAATTTTCTTAAATTTGATTTTGCTTCACGTATTAATATTTTATAGATTACAACTTCACCGTATGTACACAAATAGTTACTATATTTCTTACCATGTTACACATTCCAGGCTCTCTTATACCTCATCAAGTTGCTGGACCCGATCGTGCGAGGCGACTATGTCATCGCGTACTTCCACACGCTGGCCTCTTCCAACAACCACCCACCCTTCTCCTGGCTCAAAGAGGTTTATACCGTGCTGCCTTACAAGTGAGTCCGAACATATCTTACCTAGAATAATAATTCAGACATTTGACACAACGCCATCTAGTTTCAAATTAAGCAGAGCTTGTACTTTGAAAAAATACATACCTTGTATAGTATTTAGACATCCTTGCATCTCAGTAGGCCGCCATATTGCATTGTCTGCATTCTGCCCACTACTCTTGGATTCTGCTCATTATTTTTATCAGTTGGTTTAGTCACTTTGACAGTGCACATACATAAAAACTGTATTTTGTAAATGCTGTAGGTACTTATTCGGTGATAAACGAGCACACGGTCACTAGGTATGTAGTAAGTGACTCCGCCTCTCAAGAACTCTGGCAACCCAGGAATATAGAAATCTGCAGACTGGCAACATTTTGTTGAATAGTGTTATGTTAAGTACAAAATAGAGGCGTTGGAATTTGATTGTAAAGTTATTTGTTTTTCAATGAGTACTTACGTTAAAAATAATTGTGTGGGGTAGAGGAACACGTACATGTGGTGATAGAATGTGTTAAGAACCATAGGGATAGGGAAACTCTAATTGAGGCACTGGGTAAACCCATGTGATATAGGAATCCTCAAGTGATTCTGTCGTCGCCTACATCTAAGGTAGCAAAGATACTCTGTCGCATGACTAAGCCCGCAGTGACTCATCTAAGATTTAAATGTAACATATAGTGATGCTAGATAAAATGGGGTTGCCATATACGAAAGAATAAAAACCCTAAATACTAAAAGCAGAAAAACAATTAAAACACTTTAACGAATATAAAATCGTAGCATAAACCTGATGTTTAATAAGAATGCTTTTGTGAAGGTCATGTACATTATTATGTAATGCTAATTATTTTTGACAATTGTTATTTTAATTGGAATCTTAATTAGCAATATCATTCATTCACAGCATTACTCGACCAAAGACAATACCTACTTTGTTTATTTTTCAGGTATAAGAAGAACCTGAAAGCATTCTATATCGTGCACCCCACATTTTGGACAAAGGTAAATATACTATTAATTATTTGCGATGATGTGATGTGAATGTTTCTTTTGTATGTATGTTGATAGTTTCAACATACATACAAAAGAAAAGAATGTAAACATACATTCAATAGTTAGGGAGCCCTAACGACCTGTCCTTTGATAACTAAACCGCTGATACATTCATACTAATATTATAAATTCGAAAGTGTGGCGACCTCCACATACAACATAACATACTGCAGCGCCATCTACCGAAGTTACACTGAACTACGGAGTAACCTACAATACGAAGAAACCACCAATACTGAATCGCACAATTAAAGTTCTCGCACCGATTATCATATATACAACATCCCAACATCGACTGTTGGGCAGTAGCCCGCCAGGCATGATCATCTCGCCTGGTCGGAGGATCCTCCCTTTGTGTTGGTGGAACATGATACTCGTTCCCCACAGAAAGTAACTTTGTTTGTCTGTCTGTTACGCTAGCTAAGTTATAGACTACCGTTATAATCGACAAACACGCATTGGAATCGGTGGGCGAAAGCTAGTACTTATATATTACTAATGCCCAGTTCCTATATTTGAAAAACGATCCGTTCTAGGTACGAATAGTAGTATATTATACGGGGCGTAAGCTAAAATCGTTCCTATAAAAAATAAATTGAGGAACGGTATTTACGACTCGTAGTCGGTTGTAGAAATTTTTTACACGATGACGATTCGTTAAATAAATAAATACATACAGATTTACAGATAAATACATTCATCAATAGAACATGAAGATGGGGTTCATCACACAAATATTTGTCCTGTGTGGGAATTGAATCTAGCAGTTAGGTGCTAAGTCAGAGGTTGTAGATTCAATATACCAGCTTTACCAGCACTCTATTTCTATTTTTAACATAACACATACTCTTTGTGTATTCCAGATGATGACGTGGTGGTTCACGACGTTCATGGCGCCGGCCATCAAGGCGAAGGTGCACACCCTGCCCGGCGTCGAGTATCTGTACTCTGTCATGGCGAGGGACCAGCTCGAGGTCCCCGCCTTCGTCACCGAGTACGACATGACGGTACGTACTTTGAAATTGACCACACTGGAATCACTAGCCTTCAAAATTAAAAAAAAAGTCATCAAAATCGGTTCCCCCAGCCGAAAGTTCTGAGGTATCAAACATAAAAAAAATACAATCGAATTTAGAATCTCCTCCTTTTTTGAAGCCGGTTAAAAAAAGACGGGAAAAAGATTCCTAAAGACGGGAAAAAGGTATCGCGAGAGACTTTACAAACATACATTAAACTGTCACAAAGACAAAGAACACCCAGACTCAGAACAACAATTTGTGGATCACACAAAGTATTGTCCCATGTGGGATTTGAACCCGCAACACTCAACGCAGTAGAAAACGACAAGGTGACAACTCTAACCACTGCACCATGCGTGCAGTTACTATTCATCAACAACCTTTACCGGACTGGTAACTGCTAGACATAGGCCTATCCTTAGAAAGTAGTTTTTGACCTACTATACCACGTTTGCCAGACGGATTGGTATAGGGTTTGTTTCAAGTTCTGGGAGGGGCCCGGTCGTGTTAATAACAGCAGTTCCCGGACCCCTCCCTTCTCAGACGCAGAGTGGCACACCGTGTGGTTTTAATCGGTTCGATTCCGACACACCGCCCCGCCGCGAACCCCGACGGGATGACGGCCCGAGGGGATTTCCACACAGAAAAAAAAGTGTTTGTTTCAAGTTGTCCTTCTCTTAGCAGTACTGGTCTCCCACGGAGTTAGCTCCCTTTTACAGTTCTGACGATACTTACAAGATGAATAGCGGTGGTGATATTTAAACATTCCATTACGCAGTAAACATTCCTATAGAGGTATCGTTCCGTTCGCATTCATAGTTTAAAAACAAAAACAGAAATTGTGCTATTTTTTAATTAACTTCTATACATATATGCAGTACTGCAAAGTACTCGTACATTAAATAAACAGTACTTTGTTGGTTAAAAAAATGTATTTCCATTGCCTAATTTGATACTGGTAGGCAGTAAAAAAATTTAGGTTAAAGTATTTCATCTATATTTTTTTGACGCAACTGAAGTGTAGTCAGTGCCACGCTTCAGCATGCATGGGCAGGCTCGACCGGAGTGATACCACGGCCTCACAGAAAACGGTGTGAAACAGCGCTGTGTTTCACCGAGTGAGTGAGGATACCGGAGGCCCCTTCCCCTCATCCCCCAAAGGCAACGCACTTGTGACGCCTCTGGTGGTGCGAGTGTCAATGGGCGGCGGTAATCGCGTACCATCAGGCGATACATCTGCTCATTTGCCGTATCCCATAAAAAAATAGCCATATTAACTTTGTTATTGCTCAAGAATGTCTTAATACAGCATTCCAACAACCACTTTAATTATGTAGAACTTGTAAAAAATATCACAAGAGATACGTTATCATCAGACGAGTATATATATATATTTTTGTTTACAGATAAATGGCCTGCACTATTTTCAACCAGACACGAGCAACACGTAAAAGCGTTTAACTGTTCACTGCATTGTTATATATAATATATATTCGATCGGCCAGTGTTGCCAACATATCCCTTTGAAACATAGTCTTTGAGTAGGGGGATTTTATACTTTATCTAAGCTTCAAAAATTAATAACTTTTAAAATATAACTCTTGTTTTATTTGCCGTGTTTTTATAATGTTGTAGGTAGTTTTCGAAGCTTAGTTAAGTTCAAAATTTTCTTAGAACGTAGATAACGTTATATTTAATTTCTCCCAATGTCGTCAGCTTCCATTTTAAAATTCTCTAATAATCATAAGGATTGAAAATTAGCTCGCAAAATGCTGTGGCGGAGGAATCTTGTGCTTGTAAATAAGAGTAGAGTTTTGTAACGAAATGTTGGCAACACTTAAATTTAATGTCGAGGGATCGTTTTAAAATTGGAACAATGACATTCTGGACTTTCGTCATTGGCCAATTTTGAAACGTGAATCGTTCAATTTTAAATATGGCTGTTGTTATAAAATTCCTGTGAAAATTTTATTCGATGTTTGATCTATTTTTTTCAATTTCGCTTAAAAACGTAATTGTGAAAAGATTCCTATCAGTGACATATCAGAAATACTGTTGGGTCCAGAAATTTGAATGATTGTAAGTTAGGTGTAGGCTCTCTAAAATTGTGGTTCTAAAAGTTTAACCAAAGACGTACTAAAGAAAGAGGTTGTTTGTTTCGACGGCTAGCAAAGGTGCTGCATGGTGTTTCATAAACTCATGTCTTTTTTTAAAAAGGGATAGGCGGATATAAACTTTATAAAATAACACTCAACGCACACAAAATTAAACTTGTATAAAATATTGATTACCAAAGAATAAAGTTCATTTTATAGCATCAAACAGAATAAAAATTTCTCAGGAAAAAATTAAAATTGTTAAAATTAAATCTTGTAATCTAGTATTAGTGGTGCATTTTTATATAATAATAATTACAGTAAGATATATTATCGATCGTTAGATGTTCTTATTAAATCTGTATTTTAACTCTTGAAACCCTGAAATGTTTATTACCAATTAGAAAATATTTTTATATTTTTTTTGTCTGTGTGTTATGTTACGGAGCCGCCAAGGTGTGCTATTTTTTGTAATTGAAATTTTCACAGTAGGAATATACGGAATAATAATATAAATAAAAATGTCTTGCTTACTGTTTGCAAAGACCTGTAAGTAAAAAAAAAACAAAGCCAAAGTGACATTAGGCCTGTTTAATTTCGTTGTTAGAGTTGTTGGGGAGGCCCCAGCCCTCCTCCTTCACGAAGCGGCCCTCACGCCTACCCTCACTGTTCAACTTGCGACAGGGTATTTGTTTAGCGAATAGTGGAGATATATTATTTTTTACACAGTAATTCTTGTACCGCGTAGATTTGGTATTGACACTGAAGTATAATTGTTAAGAGATTACCGGTTACAGTTGGTAATCAAACTTACCAATTACTACAGCATATAAACTGGTATGTAATCGTTAGATGTTTGAAGGAATCGTGACTTTGTATATCATCTCGCCATGCTTCACGCCTACTCTTGTAATTTATTCTTCTCTTCTAGCGAAAAATGTTGACCAGGAATTATTCTTACGTATTTAACTTGAAAATAAGTGTTTTTTTTTTTTTTTTAAATATAGTTACCGAAAATGAAATGTTCTAAAATTTAAACTTTGGAATAATCCAAAATGGCAACACTCGATAATAAATAAGAGTAATATTTTTTTGACCACTGTTGCCAGTTAAAGTAATACTCCAAATCTAATTAATTTCATGTATTATATGTTACATAAATACACCACGATGTCCACTCAGAGAGTTAGAATTATTTTTTTACATAAAGGTGCTTGATAATTTGTGCATATTAAAATTTTAATTTTTTACATAATAGATTTTATCGTAGGCTTACGGTACGTGATGTTAGACTGTAAATAATACGTACACTGTTGAACATGTTTGCAAGATTTAGTGACGGACACAACGTTCATCTCGCAACACTTTCAAGTAGTGTAAGTTGTGTGGAACTACCCTCATACACAAAACATTGTTACATGAAATCGTCAAAAAATATCTTTAAACATTGTCTTAAAAAAGGTTTAATAATGGCCTATTCCTAAGAGACAGAGAGTTCAAAACACCTATAAAACTAGGAAAACAATGATTTCTGAACAATAAAACGTTTCAAGTTTGCCAATTACCTCGTATTATTAGGTACTTAGTTGTTTGTTCCAATATTGGTAACACTGTTGTTCAAATAGCTGTTTGTACGCCAATTTTCATACAATCAACAAACTTAGTGCTAGATCACAGATAAGTATTTTGCGAACATATTGTCTATGGCAACTATTATATTTTTTTAAATACTGTGCCACTAATTAGAATAGGTATCACATAGTATGATGAGTCAAGACGCTTACGGAACCCGTAATACGTAATAACGGTCTTAGTCAAGACATTTTCGACCTATTTCGTAGGAATTAAAGCCGTTATTGCAGTATAAAGTCCGAGTGTTATGAAACAGTTTTTGTTAGTGACCTTCCACACGGAATATAGACGAACGACTGACTCGCTCGCTACGTTGATAAAATGTGTGACTGTAATATATATATTGTTATGCGAATGAAATGTTGCAATTTTAACACAGTTGTAAGTCTCGTTGAGAAGTTATGTTAGTCTTCAATATTAATCGACGACATTTAAAGCAATGTAGCGTTGTGTATATTGTGATGCTATTGTCATTATTTAGAGTTCTTTAGGTACTGCCAATAAATGATCTAGGTTCGATCGATCGAGGTAGGATCGATCTAGGTTTATCCTGGCATGAAATTGTTGAATTCTAGGACCGCTTGTATATTTAAGGTACGGAATAATTATTGTTGGGTATGACTGGTCGTTTCTAACTACCCACATTTTTTTTACGAAAACGAAGTAGTGGTCTGACCTCAGCAATCTCAACAATACCAAATATGCATTGAGAACTAAAGGTGTTTTCATAATTCTCGTCAGCCTGCAACCCATCTTCTAAAAAGCCTCTTTTTTAGTTTATGCGTCAGCTGGGGCTAGTGTGAAAACACCTTAAGTGTATAGTCTATTCCTTTAGATAGTGTCGGTGCACCCGTACGCAATTGTAGTTATTGTTGTGAAAGATGAATATATTAATTCATACAACGGCGTAAACTGACAAATTATACTTGCTTGTGGGTGTACGCCACAGGCGGGCCCTTTGATTATGTGACGGCTTGCCGCACGCGATCAAGGTAACCGTTTGAATGGACCGCGAATGGACTATAAAGTGAACTAAGGCCTTAAGCGTGTTAACAATTGTTATGTTCTAAAGTGTACCGTTGTGTTGCATAGTCTATTGCTGTTGAACTTTGGATGAGAAGTGACGTCACCGATTGTATTTGTAACGCTAATATAGGAGTTATATAAACAAAATGTGATCAAGCAAATGTTGGTTAAGTTTCATATTTTATTAATAAATAGAGCGTTAAATAGGCTATGTAAATATTTAACAAATACGAAATAAAATTATTAATTTACTATATTGTAGTTTTATTTGACTTCTATTCTCGTAGTAGCTAATCAAATAAGTATCAAGAATAAAGCATATGGAGACAGACCATTAATTAATGCCATGGTTATCGAATTCAGAGTAAATACGACGTAATGTTATTTAGAGTACCTACATTGTACGAACAGTTTGTATTAGACCACCTTAATTATCAACCAAGAAGATAAACCTCATCACCATCGGTTATCAAGAAAAGAGGTTCTTTTTTCATGGTGATGGTTCGTTCGTTGTTTTTATTCTGGACTAGTAATAAGCATGATGACTAACCAAGCACCACCAAAACTATTATCACTATAATGTTATCACTGTAGTGATAATAGTTAATTTACAATAAAAAAAAAGACGTGTGGCACTCGGTGACTGCCGCGGTAAAGCTATTGCATAGCATTTTTTATCATCTTATGCAGTTATAATTATATATTTATTTTATTTATGCAGTATTTTTTTTTCTTTCTTTTTTTTTGATATTAATTCAAGTTACACTTTGAGCGTGGTGACCGATAAACAAAAATAATAATAAAATAATACTAATTAGTAATAATAATAAGTTCTGGTATTTATCAATAGATGGAAAAACTAAAAAGTATCACAGCTGTGCCGGTCGGAGTGGGAGGTGTTAGGTTTTTTTTCGTTATGGAATTTCTGGATTCGGTCTCCACGCTCAAGGCCCGCGATAAAAGCTATGCAATAGCTTAATAATAAAGCTGAAGAGTTTGTTTGTTTGAACGCGCTAATCTCAGGAACCGCTAGTCCGATTTAAAAAATTCTTTCAGTGTTGTATAGTCCATTTATCGAGGAAGGCTATAGATAGACTATATATCATCACACCTGTGATCATGCCTGGCGGGCCACTGCCTAGCAGTTGATGTTCGGATGTTGTATATATGGACCGTAGATGCAGTGTGCTGTGCATAGACGCTGATGAGGCCGGAGCGGTTGCTTCCTGCGTGTGGTGTATCGCTGTTGAAGCCGAGGTTGCTGGCTGAGACTTGCTGTGGTTGTGAATACCATGGTGCTGCTGATCTGCTTCCTTGAAGACTGCTTCCAATCACGTCGGGGTCGTCAAGTCCCTCCAACACAAAGAGAGGTTCCTCCGGCCAGGCAAAATGATCATGCCTGGCGGACCACTGCCTAGCAGTTGATGTTAGGATGTTATATATAAGATAATGGGCGATAATCTGTTGCGCGATTCAGGATTAGTAGTTTCTTCGTATTGTACGTCACTCCCTAGTTTAGTGTAACTTCGGTAAATGGCGCTGTAATATGTTATGTTATTGTTGCGCTGTATGTAGAGTTATTTGTTGACACATATGTATAAATTACGAGAGTAAAATATACTTCATTGTAATTGCTTGGTAGCCTGGCATAAAAAAACGTTTTGATCTAAATAGTATCTTTTTTTTATTGTTTCCTATATACGCACATTTACAGACACAGTGATAAAAACTGCACCACGAGGACCTCGCAGGGTCTATCTGTGTGGCAGTAATTGGCTAAAAGCTATGTAATACAACACAAATCAACACTTACAGACTTTATCCATGCAACACAATGTTATTTACCTTCGGCAGATAGTGGTTTTTTAATTTATTTTGGAAGGAATCTCTCTTTGATTGAAAACTTTTGAAACCCTCTAAATGCCTCAAGAAAAACTATTCCTAGTAGCAAAATGTCGCTTCATCTAGGGAATATGCATGTTTTTTTTATTTTCCAATGTGATCATCGTCGTCTCTATATCATAAAAAAATAAATAAATAGATTTGAAAATAGTCAAACTAATTTACAAAGTGAATTTTAAAATACTAACTAAATTTGAGCTGTTCAAACGCAACCATTTTGCGCGCGCTTTTGACACGACCAATGACGTCATTGTCATTTCATGTTTGTTTTTCTATTCAGTGTTTGAATTACTTTATGCTTAGTTTTAATTGCTATAAAAATCATGAAAGAAATTATTTTTGAAGTAAAAACTTCTTTAGCGGCGCTGTGTACTTTTTTGGAATGGGTAAAAATGTATAAATTCGCGTCAGGGCGTCAGGTCACGTGACCATAAACTCGCGTCAGGTCACGTGTCCTGATCGAAAAAATTCGTAAGACGGATGTTTATTGTTAACAGCGCCATCTACCGGTATACTTTGGTAGCATTCGTTTTTCTAGATAGTGGTCCTTTCTCAATATGATTCTATATACTTAAAGTTAATATTTCAGTATCTTAAGGTGATTTACAATAAATTAAAATAACGATTTTCTACTTACACAAAACCTTTTGTAAATCAAAAAGATTGTTTACAATTTTTTTGAAAACAGCGACATCTATTGGAGTATCAAAGCTTTACTTCCATTTACTACTTACAATCATAATGATTTTTAGTTCTTTTTATTGTACACACTATTAAAAAAAGCATAGGTGTTCATTTCAGGTAAGTTAAAACAACCGTTTGTTTATAGTTATGAGTTTTCACTTCTGTCGGCAGTGCTTATGACTGCTTTGTGTTTTTTTCTTACAAATGACTGCTAACAGTATGAATTTCGACGCCGATAATTTCGATTAAGTGACTATCGACGTCACGTTTTGACGCGGTTTATAAGTTTGTTATTTATTATATTTATACTTATTGTCTTGTGCATTAATTGGAGTCCTAATGTATGGTAAAATATAGTAAACCTGTGCACCTAAAGGTACATTTAAGAAAAAAGAATTCAAATATAAATAATATAACTTAAAACAATTATATGAAAAATGAATCTCTTATAAGATTTTTGCTTACACGGGAGTCATGAAAAATTAGTGCCCCAACATACTATATACACAAACTGGTGCATGTAAATAATGTGTTCGGATTGGTTGATATTTTACATTTCACTTCAACTATTAAACGAACCAATTAACAATGTGTTAGCCTTATTTTTCTTAACAGTTTTTAGTAATAACAGACATTTGAAAGGTGAATACCAAACTGGTATGAATTACGGTATAATGCTACTTCAAGTAGATAAACGAGGTCTCTATACCTTTATTAGTTTAAAGTTTGTGTCAAGTTGTCCTTCTCTTCGTTACATAGAAACTGATCATTAGTTCTATTTCATTAAAGTCGGTGTTGTTCATCTCCAAGAAGTATGAAAACTCCTAGTACTCTTAGTGCCTTAAGCTGATTTATATCAAAAATGAACACTGACAAATAAATAAAATACAAATTAAATAAGCCATCTATTAATTTATTTCTAACAAAATAACATATCAATTACAAGTCTGACATCTATTTAAAATATAAACTAGTGCATTTAATACTGGGTACTTCTGTGCTGCGCTCATAAGAGTCATTTTGAATACTGTCAATACATTTGATAATAAGAATCCTCCAATAGCACCAAGGTAGCAGGGTAACGGCCACACCTGCCAGGGAGTGTTCCAGTCCAGTGGTATAACCACAGCTCCTAACCACGCTCCACAAATTGTCAAAATTGCATTGTTGACAAGCATTTCAATTATAGTGTCCTTCGAATAAGTTTTTATGCCAAACAATAGCTGCATAGCTGTCTCCACACCAGTGTGAACAATCAAAGGAAAAACAGTCAACAAGGTAAGTAGTGTAGATAACATCAATGTCTCCTCGTGGCTGTCTAATACTGGCGCACCGAACAATATAATTCCGACGAAGAAACAAAACATGACACACAGAAGAAAGATAGTTGATTTTATTATGTCCCCTGCTTTGTTTTTGCTCTGTTTCGACCTCTTCGCTTGAATATCGTTGCTGGAGCTCAAGTAAAACGATTTAATAAGTTCCGCAACGAAAATTAAGACCAAAATATAAAAAGACGAAGCATTGCCGACGGAGTAAAGTAATCCTTTATACGACACAACTGTTACTATACTTGGTAAATAAATGCATGTCACCAGACTAGATATTGTAATTCTTCTCAATTCCAATTGATTGTGAAGGGAAAACATATTTAATTTTAATAAATTACATATAAAACAGAACACTACCCAGGTTTACTTTAACACTGGATCTGCCAGTTTTTGACACAATTGACATGTAACAAATGTGTCAAGTTGTCAGTGACGTCTTGTTTTTTTGCAGTATAAATGGCTTCAATTGATTTATTATATCTAAGTTGGTGAAATAAGATTACCTAAAGAGATCGTTTTTTGTTTTTTCGGAAGACGGTCCCCATTTCATGTCATCCACATTTTATATATTTTTTATCATTAATTTCATCACGACGACGACTTGAAGACTTGAAGACTTGATAATTGAAGACTATAAATACTTGTCATTGGCAGAAATAGCTGATCCGAGTGATCCGACTAGTTGCCATTCATCATCAAAAAAAAAAAAAAAGATTACCTAAAGAGATCGTTTTTTGTTTTTTCGGAAGACGGTCCCCATTTCATGTCATCCACATTTTATATATTTTTTTATCATTAATTTCATCACGACGACGACTTGAAGACTTGAAGACTCGATAATTGAAGACGATAAATACTTGACATTGGCAGAAATAGCTGATCCTAGTGATCCGGCTGGTTGCCATTCATCAAAAAAAGAAGAAGATTACCTAAAAAAATATAGAATTTTAGAGAAAATTTAATTTCTATACACCTTAAAAGTATTTAACTCACAAATGTCTGTGATAGATACGTACTTTTATAGATTGTTCTCATAATTGGTTAAGGGAAAATGTTCAGGTTTTACCCAAAGAATGTATACTTTTGTTTCATTACATATGTTTTTTTTATTAGTTCAACTGGACAAGAACAAAAATCTGACAGACATTGCATATTTAGTTATTATTATTAAAAACATGTTGCATATATTGTAAAAGTACACTTTAATAGTATACTTGTAATATTTGTTTTTTATTAGTTTTTAGTTCGTTCTTCCAATGGCAATATCGTATCAAATTCGCACTTGACTTTGGCAAATGGCAACATTTCTATTATGACATCAAAAGTAAATTCTAAAGTGAATGAAGTATATTCCTTGCAATCGATATGACGACACCAACTTTATAAATGAAAGGTGGCGTTGGTCGTGCCACCAGTTGACTGAAAACTGCGGAGCGTTCGGCTACAGTGCGAGCCAACGCTACTACAAAAAATCTCGAATAATTCAATACAAAATAGTACTGTGTCGCAAGTGTTTCGTGTGTCATTGATTACATAAATAGTTAAAATGCCCTGCCCGTTCATAGGATCGTTCAGTCAGGCCTTCGTGAAGAATTATGGGGCGAGCCTTATGAAGCAATACGGAAAGTTTTGTCCTGTACTCACTCGGAGCTTCCGCTCGCTCGGCAATGATGAGACCAAGTGTCCCTTCATTCAGGAAAACGCTATTATATCGGACGCTCCCAAGGAAATGACCGAAGACATCGTCGAGCCCATCGAGCCGTACCAGTATGACAAATTTTTCCATGAACAAATAAGCGCTAAAAAGAAAGACTACTCTTATAGAATCTTCAGGAAAGTATCCCGTTTAGCTGCCGAAGGTATGTATCCGCAGGCTTTAGAGGGTGTGGACAACCGTCAAGTCACAGTCTGGTGTGCCAATGACTACCTTGGAGCGTCCCGCCATCCTGTTGTTCAAGATGCTGCAATCAATGCCATTAAATCTTATGGCACTGGGGCTGGAGGAACCAGGAACATTGCTGGTAACTCCCAGATGACTGAAAAGCTTGAGAAGGAGCTTGCCGAACTACACAAGAAGCCAGCAGCTTTAATATTTAGTTCCTGCTTTGTTGCCAATGATGCAACGTTGTCTACTTTAGCAAAAATATTGCCCGGCTGTTTAATATTTTCTGATGCCGGAAACCATGCATCAATGATCCAAGGGATTAGAAACAGTCGAGCTCACAAACAAATATTTAGACACAATGACCCACATCACTTGAGAGAGCTGCTGGCTCAATCTCCTGCAGGTGTTCCCAAGCTAGTCGTATTTGAGACTGTTCACTCTATGAGTGGAGCGATATGTCCATTGGATGAAATGTGTGATATAGCCCATGAGTACGGAGCCCTGACGTTTGTTGATGAAGTACATGCTGTTGGGCTGTATGGAAAGCATGGGGCTGGTATAGGAGAAGAAAGAGGCATCCAACATAAAATAGATATAGTATCTGGCACACTGGGGAAAGCGTATGGTAATGTTGGAGGATACATCGCTGGCTCTACCTTATTGATTGATACGGTGAGATCTCTAGCACCTGGTTTTATATTCACGACAGCACTTCCTCCTCCGGTTCTAGCCGGCTCATTAGCTGCTATTAGACTCCTCGCTAGTGAGGAGGGCAGAAGCTTAAGGGCGAAGCAACAAACAATAGTAAGATATTTGAAGTTATCACTGTTGGTGGCAGGCTTACCGCAACTGCCTTCTGTTAGTCACATTGTACCTGTTCCTGTGAAGGGTGCCGATAAGGTGGCACAAGTCGCCGAGTCGCTCATGAGACGGGGTCACTACGTGCAAGCGATCAACTACCCTACAGTCGCACGTAGTGAGGAGCGCCTGCGGTTCGCTCCCGGGCCTTATCACACCCCCGAGATGATCGACAGCCTAATCACTGCCCTAACTGAAGCATTCCACGAAAACGATATCAGCTTTAATGAGTTTATGAAGAATGGTACCTGCCGCGAGTGCAGCATGGAGTATAAGGTAGACATCGCTTACGAGGAACCTTACAAATATCCCATGCAAGTCGCGTAATCAATAACCTCGACGTTAAACATGACATATAGCTTTTTATCAAAAATAGTAAGACTATGTAATCTGTTAAAAAAAATGTATATTTAATGTTATTTCCTGCGGTTTATGTTAGGTTTGGAATAAAAAGATGGTTTTATGATGTCGATTCTTTCATTTTTAATCCCAGTATTTGATGAGACCGTCCCAGCCCGCCGTCAGCAGTTTGCTAGGCTCGTGCGGGTGCCACAGCGAGCTGATGCAGACGCCGTCGTGAGCCTTCCACTTCTTATAAAGTTTCGTCGTCTTCCAGTCCCAAATATAGCACTTGCCGTCCGCGTCACCGCTCACGAGATAACTGAAACAAACGAGGGCGTTATGTAATAACATTTGGATTTACGGTATATAAATATCATGAATCCGGCTTGTTGTTAAATAACATACATTGTTACTATCCTCAATTATTTGTCACGATATCTGATTATTTAATCTGTATTATATAAAGTACGAATGTACGTTTTTTTATCAGAAGTGTGATTACGTCTAAAATTAGGTATCAGTCTGGTTTCCAATATTAAAGTTAGTACAGAAATAAAAACATTCTAACAATATTCTCAACACATCTAGATTGTTTTTAAAATTTCTAAAATTCAGTGAACAACTCGAAATTATTTTGTTACTGTGAGTCGACAAGAACTAAATACAGAGCTCGTTCGTTCCTTTTTGTATATTAATTAGAATCGTTCTTTTACTATTTACGTTAATTCATTCAACTAAAATACTGCTGCGGCCTCAACAGGCTCAAATTATTCTATTTACTATACTTAGAAGAGGAATATTTAAATAAGAAGTTGAGACCTATTGAAAAATGAATCTCTGATTAAGGATGATTGAAGGCGGTATTTTTTTTTTCTTGTTTGTAATTTCACTTTTGTTAGGTCCTTGTAGAAAGCTTAAAGCTTTGGTAATCTATACTAATATAATAAAGCTCAAGAGTTTGTTTGTTTGTTTGAACGCGCTAATCTCAGGAACCGCTGGTCCGATTTGAAAACTTCTTTCGGTGTTGGATAGTTCATTTATCGAGGAAGGCTATAGGCTATATATATCATCACGCTATTACTAATAAGAGCGAAGCACCAACGAAGAATGTTCCAAAAACGGGGGAAAATTTTCACGCTACGGGCAATATAAGACGCAAACGAGGTTGCGTGGGTCAGCTAGTAATAAATAAAATGTGGAAACAAACACACCTATTTTTTTACAAAGTAGGTTGATAATCCTGCCTTATTTTGGAAGTCGATAAACAGTGCTAATAAGACTGTCTAGCTAACGTGTCAGATCGTGACACTTCGAAACTTTTCCTCTTTTTTAATTTGTCAGTCTGTTTGTTGCGGTTAATCTATGGGTGGATCGATTTTGATGGGACTTTCACTGGTAGGTAGCTGATGATACGAGGAGTAACTTAGGCTACTTTTTTTAGACTAGCTTCCCCCGCGGCGGTACCCGTGGTACTACGATAACCGATAGCTAGTATATAATAAACTGACTTAGATATACCATTTTCGGACTTTCTTTCTAGGGCTCTAAAAACCGGTAACGATTGCCACAGATGTTGGTATGGAAACCGGGACCGACGGTTTAACGTACTCTCTGATCTAAGAGAGTCTCAATAGGTTAAGAATGGTCATCCATCCAAAAACTGACCTGGCTAGAGTTTCTTAACATTGCAATGTGGTAGTCTTAGTTAAGAACCGTCACTTATAACTTGGAATTGAGTGGAGAACTTGACAACACGTCACGTTTACTATTATTTAACGTACCGTTAGCGGTCGATTGTAACACTTCGATACATAGTATATTGTTGTAACTGTGCCGTTATACGGATACGTATCTTTTAATGACCATTTGTGATTATTCTTTACTACTCGTAGTGCTTACCCAGCGGTCGACATTCGACCATACTGTGCCAAATTTCATACTCCTTCATTCGTATAATTTGCATAAAAAACTTTGTACCCTACAAAGTTCTTGCTTCACGTATTAACGTATAGCTTACTAGCTGTTGCCCGCGGCTCCGCCCGCGTTTATGTCGGTTTTTTCGTGTTTTTTCGCGGTCGCGGATATGTGACTAATGAAAATTAGATAAAAACAATCCTTGATGCGGATTATATATCATTCTAAAATTTCAGCTCGATCGGTGCAGAACTTTTTGAGTTTTTGAAGCGTACACAAACCAACATAACATTTTTATATATATATAGATATGTACGATATAACGATATATACAAGAAAGGAAATTCCGATCAAGCGAAATAGGGATTCATTCATTCATTTTCCAAGTAAATTACATACAACTACTCTGGCGCGAGGCCAGCAGCGTCTGGCAGCGAGTTTAAGGGGCCTCCCCCCGCTAGACACTGATGCAGTGTTTCGAATTTTTTTCGATAACTTTATAGAAACACCTACTAAGAATATATATTTTTGGATTCGCCATAAAATTTCCTACCGATTAGTATATACATACTCTAAATAATTTAAACACAGGTTTTTACAAAAATATTAGAATTTCAAAGAGCAGTGAAAAAGCTATAAAATAACGAATATATAAAAAAACTAGCTGACCCACGCAACCTCGTTTGCGTCTTCTATTGCCCGTAGCGTGAAAATTTTCCCCCGTTTTTGAAACATTCGTCATTGGTGCTCCGCTCCTATTAGTATTAGCGTGATGACATATAGCCTATAGCCTTTCTCGATTAAAATATAAACTTTATACAATAGCAATAAAGCCCAACTTGACTTAACGTTTTAGATAGAAAACGTTTGTATGGGAAAAAGAAAGGGGCTGTTTATAGGGCTTTTCCGGCCATTATTCGAATTTTTCTCGCCGTAAAAACCATCCTTGAACTTCAACGAATATATAATAAAAATAATTGGCCAAATTGGTCCAGGCGTTGTTGAGTTATGCGCTTACCAACTCATTGAGCGATTCATTTTAATATTATACTAGCTGTCCCGGCAAACGTTGCTTTGCCATAAAAGGGAATATATGTTGTAGAGGTGGGTCAATAAAAATCGCGATGGAAAAATAGGGGTTGATCGTAGAGGGTTGAAAATCTAGGGTTGTATGTATTTTCTAATGCTGCATCATAAAAAAATAGAAATTAAAAATTTTGACAAAAAAAAAAAAAAAAAAATTTTTGGGGTGGACTACCCCTAACATTTAGGGGGATGAAAAATAGATTACAACCGATTCTCATAGATACCGGATAATCACAAAAAAATTCATCAAAATTGGTCGAGCCGTTTCGGAGGAGTTCGATTACGCACCCCGTGACACGAGAATTTTATATATAAGAACTAGCTGTCCCGGCAAACGTTGCTTTGCCATAAAAGGGAATATATGTTGTAGAGGTGAGTCAATAAAAATCGCGATGGAAAAATAGGGGTTGATCGTAGAGGGTTGAAAATCTAGGGTTGTATGTATTTTCTAATGCTGCATCATAAAAAAATAGAAATTAAAAATTTTGACAAAAAAAAAAAAAAATTTAGGGGTGGACTACCCCTAACATTTAGGGGGATGAAAAATAGATAAGAACCGATTCTCATAGATACCGGATAATCACAAAAAAATTCATCAAAATCGGTCGAGCCGTTTCGGAGGAGTTCGATTACGCACCAACACGACACGAGAATTTTATATAATAGAAGAAGAAGATAAGAAAGATAAATTATATGCTTTGTTATTTATTTTTTTTATTTAGGCAAACCTTATATGTATTTAATTTAAATATTACCTACACATAAAACATTATTAACAAAACACCGCTTAGGTAGAACATCGATTTTTTTAACTATTAAATGGAGACACTTTCGATTCTTGAGGAAAGACATAAGCTAGGTACTCCTAAAGAGCCCCCCCCTCCTCCCTCCCGCAGACTACTGACTTTTTAATCGGTCGATACCGAATCGTTATAATGTGCGCACTCCCATACATCTCCATACTGATTTAGAAACCAAACAATTTTTTTTCTTATGGAATACGGAGCAAACGAGCAGACGTATCGCCTGATGGTAAGCGATTGCCGCCGCCCATGGACCCTCCCAACTCCAGAGGCGTCACAAGTGCGTTGCCGGCCTTTGGGGATGGGATGGGGGAGGGGTATCCTCACTTACTCAGTAAAACAGCGCTATTTCACACCGATTTTCTGTAAGGCTGTGGTATCACTCCGGTCGAGCCGGCCCATTCATGCCGAAGCATGGCTCTCCCACGGTTGCGTTGGGTCAGCTATTTACATACGAGTATATACAAATAAATTTAATTTAATGGTCTGTTTGTAATTTCAAATTAAACAGTTTTTCAATCAATGCATATGAAAGTAATACGGTACTATCAAATGTTGTAATGCCGGCTGATGGCAAACGTTTGTATTCTGCGGTGGTTTTTACCGTGATAACCGAGATAGACGCGGTTGGAGCCGGGGGCAAAAGATTGGCAACAGACTGTTCAACGATTCCATTCTCTTTTTAATGTAAATTATGTCAATCGAATTTCGTGTACTTCAAATTTCGTCAACAACCTCTTTGGCGTGATTGAGTAACATGAGGCTACAGCTATATGCTGAGATAGACGCTTTTTTGGCATTGAACCGGCCACTATAATTGTTTGGGTTCCGTTCCCTTAATTCTGTACACAAACATGTGTTTTCCTGTGAATGTTAGAACAAATGATTTTTTTGTTTCTTGCTATTAGAGCTCATCATGAGAGTCATTATGCCACACTTAACTAACACACAAAACTTATATTTAGTTCATTTTTTAATTATAAATTATTTATATATACAAATTCGAAATCATTTATTCAATTAAAACATAAATAACATTTTTGAACGTTAAATTGAAGCTACTTAATTACTATTACTATTAAACAACACCAAAATCTACTGTCTGCTTGTGTCGATCCATAACTTCTAGATTTCAAAATGCGTCGAGCCTTATAAGAAGAATACTGGCAAAGAAACTCGTGGCCACTCTTTTTAAAAGTCAGATGTTGATCCTGATATTCAGGTACAATAGTATTACTAATACATGAAAGGTAGACAATAACAAACAGTATAGACATGTAAAAGATAAAATGCACTTCATAAAATATTAAATTTCGCCCAAATATATTATTTGTAATAATCTATTAACTATCAAACAATTAATAGGTATGATCAATTGAAACATGTGTCACTTTTATATAAAAAAAACCTCTTAATATCGATAAAAAAAAAGGAAAGATAGATTTAACATTTATTCTTAGAAAATATACTAGAACTAAATAAGTATATGGCAAAACATATTTATTGTTTGTCATTAGTTTTTCATATAAATAACAGACAACATAATTTCATAAAGTTTTGCACATGAGAACATGATTAGACGTAATGAAATAGCTGGAGTGACCTCTGAGCCAAGGCTTTGACGCCTCGGGCTATTCATTTGCAGTTTACACAGACGTTAATATGCGATGACGCATATAAGTCGTTGTTTGCTGCATTCATTTGTACCTTTATTGTTGTTGTTGTTTGTGTAGTGGTCGCCCAGTTGTCGAAATAACAATCACATACATATTATAAAATAAAGTCCTTTGTAAAAACTGCTGCACGGATTTTGATGCGGTTTTTACCATTAGATAGTGATTCTTGAGGAAGGTTTCCATTATATATAATTTGTTAAATTTTTAAGTATATTGACCAAATATCACAGAAAACCGGTGTGAAATAGCGCTTGCGCCGTGTTTCACCGAGTGAGTGAGGATACCGGAGGCCCATACCCCAAACCCTCTCCCCATTCCCCAAAGGTCGGCAAGGCACTTGTGACGTTTTTGGTGTTGCGGGTGTCCATGGGCGGCGGTAATCGCTTACCATCAGGTGATGCGTCTGTTCGTTTGCCCCCTATTCAATAATGAAAAAATATGTCAATATTTACTGTTGAAAACGTCGGAGACAAGTAAGCCGCAGATCTTATCGGGGTAACATAGGCTATATTAAATTCTCCATAAAGAGCACGTGCGAAGCCGGAGCGGATTGCTAGTCAAACTATAATTTATATATATTCTTTTTTAGCTGTCTGCACTTCTCCTCCGTATAAACTTTAGTTGTGTCAAATTTAATACTCCTCCGTTAGCACAATTTTCGTAAAAAGCAGTAGGTACAAAGCTTTTGCTTCACATATGAGTATATAGATTAGGGAACTAAAATATTACCATACTATTAGCATCAACGTTATTTATCCACATTTCCAACGAAGATTATTCCAAAAAGAAGCTTCTCTGTCGGTTGACGATATTACGAATGTTATATTTTCTTTTGTTTTTATTTTATTTTACTTTATATTTTTAACTTATAAACAATAATAAATATTCCGGACATCTAACACACTACGCCATCTAGTCCCAAGCTAAGCAGAGCTTGTGTTATGGGCACTAGATAACTGATATAAATACTTATATACTTTTTTTTTGTAAATACATACATATTATACATAGAAAACACCCAAACTCCGAAATAAATATTTGCAGATCACACAAACATTTGGTGATAGTTAATAGTTGTCTAGTAGCCATAATACAAGATCTGCTTAGCTTGGGACTAGATGACGTTGTGTGTGAGATGTCCGAAATATTTATTTATTTATTATTTATCTGTACCAACAAGTCTGGCCAGCGTGGTACAGTAGTCCAAACTCATTCTAAGGAGAGGCTTATGCCCAGCTGTGGACTGTGGATTTATGTGATCACTACAAACCTTCTATGATTAACAGAGCTCCATTGAACTGGTTATCTAACAGATCGATAGTCTAAGATTAGATTCGACATAGGTATGCTTGAATTCTAATATTGTCGCTGTTTATCAAGATCAAGAAACTCACAAAGTTAAATATGTGATTTGCTAGTTGATTTATAAGTTTATAGAGTTAGGACTTCAGACGACAGCCAGTTCCTTACAACATCAGTAAAAGTCCTGTAGGAGTCATCGGTTGTTTTTTTTAACCAATTTACAATTTAGACAATAGTAATTCGGAATATCTATCAAATTTCAATTTCAAATTCGGGCACTTTTTAGTTCAGCTACAAAAGTTTTTAAAATGACTTCCTTTTAATATAATAAGAGTGTGACACAACTAGAGTCTAATGGCATTTGGTTACGATTCGATATCTGGTAATCTTACCTTAGAAAGGACCTTACGTAACCACGCTGGCCATAGGAGAGAGAGCCAGAGTTAATATATAACAACAAAAAACTGTTTTGTAAGTACAAAACATTCTTATTCATACCCATTTTTACCATCAACTACAAATGTTATCAGTTTTTTTTTGAACCGGTCTTTCGTTTGTCCTTGTGTGTCCTACGGCCCCCTCCAGTGACATCACAACGAGATATTTCCTCCTCTCGTTAAGACCCTACTGATAACGCTTAGCATATAGATTCATACATTGATCCATTTCTTCGCATCATCACTACAATAACGAGCAAATATCTGTTATTTGTTGAAAACTAATGTAGTCCCACGGTTTAACTGATAATAATGATTAATCGTTCCTTTTACCTTTGAGCCGTTGTGATAAATACATAATACAAAATTTAATTTAAACTGCTTTTGTTCTGTGTAAAGTACACTCCCATTTTGGCTCGCTTAGACAATTCTTACGGCACCCAAAGAATGAATATAAGTGGATGTGTTTTTAATCCGTCTCCACACGGTATTTTCTATATTACGTATTACAAATAAATTAAGAACGATTAATTATGATTTTGCAGATTAAAAATGAATATATGTATGTTTTATTTTTTTTTGTAGAATAGTGGGCAAACGAGCAGACATCACCTGATGGTAAGCGATTACAGCCGCCCATGGACACCCGCAACACCAAAGGCGTCACAAGTGCGTTGCCGACCTTTGGGGGATGGGGGAGGGGTTGGGGTATGGGCCTCCGTTATCCTCACTCACTCGGTGAAACACAGCGCAAACGCTATTTCACACCGGTTTTCTGTGAGGCCGTGGTATCACTCAGGTCAAGCCGACCCATTCATGCCGAAGCATAGCTCTCCCACGGTAGAGTACCCACATATTGATATGTTGCCGTCATTTCCACTAATCTAATAGGGTCAAAACGCAAGGTCTGGACAGTATGTGTGTCCTGAGTCAAGATGCTCACACATACTTAATTTCATTTGAAGATTTTTTATGAAATATGACATGTCATTGCCATTAAGTTCAAGAGATCGTGACATAATTAGATTTTGAGGTTCGGTGACCTCAATTATATTCATATTCAAATTAAAAACACAATGTTAAATATAAATTGTTAGACCATCTATTTCATATTTATGATAAGTCACACCAAGTCGTAACGGTCACAAAACTGATTATTTATGTATTTTGAATGTGATTATTAACTGCTTTTGAATAGTTATTACAATTGGTTACAACAAAATTTTCAATGAACGTCATCACCAGCTTATCGCAGTCAACTGCTGGACATAGGCCTCTCGAATTGCACGCCACTTGGTTCGATCCTCGGCTTCTTAACTAACAAAACAAGAATACTTTAATAGACTTATTATGTGGTTAAACCTTTAAACAGTGAAACCGAGTTCAAGTAATCACAAAATTGTCGTAATTAAAAACAACAGTTCGGCAATTAACTAACATGAAACACGTGGATCTATAAATGTACATATTAGAAACATATTGGTTGTTAGATATTTTTACAGTAAAATTTACAAGGCGAGATTAAAGTATCTACACTATTGATTTTACCTGATTATCATCTATTAGTTTGGTGGACACCTGATGTTAGATTAGATGATTTCTTCTTGCTTAACCGACTTCAAAAAATTTTTTATGTTTGTTATCTCAAAACTTTCGGCTGAATGAACGGCGATTTTGATGATTAGCTGGTCCTTCTTTTGTGGTACCATTTCAGTTTGATCCGGTTCTTGAAATCGTTTTTCTTTTGAATTTTTTTTTAAAGACTAGTCCCGCTTTAAAGACTAAGCATACGTTGAGGGGGGACTTAACATTTGTTTTTCGATTTACTTTAACATTAAATTTAATAATAGACATGTAACTAGCCTTACTCATAAGCTGCTCACAACATTCCCTTCAAAATCCTATGTCCTATAATGTATAACTTTGTAATGTCTCTGAATTGTGTCAAATTAAACGAAACATGAAACGAAACTATAAACGTGAACACCAAGCTGTACACACGTTTAGATAAATAAACTATCTTTATCAAGCACTTAGTCCACTGTTACATAGGCCATAGGCCTCTGTTATTTTATGCCACTCTGATCGATTTTATAGAAGGTGACCCCGTCTAGTGGTGGTATTATTTGCTTTACCATTAAATATTTTCTTTTCTCAATTTGTTACAACTGTCTATAGGTGTATAAATTAATGCGAGACATTGTTATATGCCGCTTACCAAAATATATATCTTACTGCCAAGTGAATATTTGAAAATAGCGTATTGCAATGTTTTACAGTCTAACGCTAACCGGAGATCTACTCTACCATGTGGTTTAATTCACTTCATATTTGGTGTTTATTTATTTCAATTGGTTGACAAATAAAATAAGTTATATCAGTTTAAATAATCATAGCGATAACCGACATATATACGCAAGCGGAGCCGCAAGATAAAGTTAGCTGCTAAATCCATAATAAATACATATTATAAATGCGAAAGTAACTCTTGTCTGTCTGTCCTGCTTTCACGGCCAAACCGCTGCACCGATTTCAATGCAATTAGGCTTGGAGATATTTGGGCCTTCGGTATCCTCATTGACGAGGACGTGGTATTACTCCGGTCGAGCCGGTACATTCATTTCGAAGCGTGGCTCTCCAAAAACACATACAAAGGAGCCCTCAACATGATTTCCAGAAACTTCTTTTAAGAAGTTAAAAACCTGGCAGGAAGACGAGGTCGAACGAAGGCAGTGGATAGATGACATCGTGGCCTGAACTGGACCACAATAACACAAATTAAAAGAGGTCTGCTGACCTCCAAACTTCAGTTTGAAGATGGAATGATGGTCAGATTTCAGTTAATAGTATATACGATGATGGTTGAGATAACACTGGCTATGGAATAAGGCAGTCAAACCGGTCACAATACTATCGCAAGGCAATCTGTAATATATTGTTAAATGAAACTAAATTTCTAGTGTTCTGATTGCATTTTTATCATTAACCTTGTCACATACGGTGTGTTGATTACATATTGTTTTGATAAGGGAAATGATAAACACTGTTTTAGATAACCATTTTGTCGGTCGTAGGGTGGGCCTGTAGATCTGTGACACAGGCTTTGGAGTCTAGTACGGACTCCATCTCTCACAAAGAAAATTTTAGAATCTTTTTAGTTTTTAACTAGATATCCTGTAGCTAAATTGTACCTTCCTTGTGAGAGAAATAAAGTTTATGATTATTATTCAATTAAGTTTTAAAGTTATTTCATTTAAAATGTACATAATTAAGGATTTGTAAACTTGCTATTTTTTATATTTTATTTCATATTTGCTGAGCCCGCGATTGTCGTACCGCCCGGTCCGGAGATTAGTCCCTGAACCGGGAACAGACTAAGAAAATTTAAAAAAAAAATCTTGGTGTAGGTCTAGGTAAGTACTGTACCTATATACTTTCATATATTTTGTGAAAAGCTATAATTTGAAATTCCAAACAGACACTTCAATTTGATTTATTTGTACTCGTATAGATGTATAGATTATTTATTGATTAAAAACTGGTTTTTACCAAATAGGCTTTTAGTATAGGTAAATACGAGTTACCAATGACGTGTTTAAGATAATAGACCTGATAAAAATAAGTATTGATGTGCGATATCCGTGTCCGTCCGTATGTTGACGGATCTCCATCTTCAGTTGCGTTGTATTAACAACAAGTATATTTAAATCCATAAAAAGAGTATTTTTCGCTCATGCCGAAGTATGAGAGAGCCACGCTTCGGCATGAATGGGCCGGCTCTACCGGAGAAATACCACGGTCTCGCAGAAAACCGGTTTGAAATAGGTCTTGCACTGCGTGTCACCGAGTGAGTGACGATACCGAAGACCCATACCCCAACCCCTCCCTACATCCCCTTCGCCCAAAGGCCGGCAACAAACCAAAAAGAAACATCATGATCATCAATCAAATCAGATTAATTTCTTTTTCAATAGTTATTACCTAATAACTCTGTTATTCGTGAACTGTTTTGTTAAATCTATTTATTAATTTACGTATCTTCAGTGTATACATAACAAAAAAATAAAACAAAATATGAGATATATATAGAGCTAACAACCGGCGGTCTTATCGCTCACGGCGATTTCTTTCAGACAACCTTAAAATGCATCCTAAGTGTTTAAGATTTCTAAGGCAGTTTGTACACCAGTAACACACCAAAAGTTTTGAAAAATATACTTGCTGTTTGGTACCATACAAGTTTTTAAATGATAAAATATCCTTTTTTGAAGTCGGTTAAAAAAACCAGTCGTTATTATCGCCTTAAAAGTAACTTCCTTTTAAAAAAAAATATTATAATTACTGAGTTTGGGCCTTGAAACGAATAAAAATTGAACACACACATTGATCGGACTTCCCGCTTAGAAGGATCCTAAAAAGTCGGATCACAATTATACAAATATTCTATTATGTATATCCCCATTACGTCATTGAGTATTTAAGTTTCCTTAAGATCTACTATTTATGTTGAACTATTGATGGAATATGAAGTATTATAATATACTAGATATGTCCGCGACTGCGCTCGTTTGTATGTTGATTATCCCATATAGAGTAGTCTATGTCCTTCCTCAAGAATCAAAGTATTTCATATACCTATTCAAACACCATTTTTTTTTATTGAATAGGGGCCAACGAGCAGATGCATCACCTGATGGTAAGCGATTACCGCCGCCCATGGTCACCCGCAACACCAAAAGCGTCACAAGTGCGTTGGCGACCTTTGGGGGATGGGGAGAAGGAATGGGGGGAGGGGTTGGGGTATGGGCCTCCGGTATCCTCACTCACTCGGTGAAACACAGCGCAAGCGCAATTTCACACCGGTTTTCTTCACAGAAATGCCAGGCCGTGGTATTACGCCGGTCGAGCCGGCCCATTCATGCCGAAGCGTGGCTCTCCCACGGAAGGTTACGTTGAAATCGATACAGCGGGTTAGCTGTGATACAAAAGAAGACCAACAGAGATACTTTCGAATTTATAATATTGGTATGGGGATTGGCAAACCAACCCTATCTGGCATTCAAATGGCTTAAGAAATATTCTAACCACTTATTTCAGTAAGGAAAAAAATGTTTTAAGGTAAAATTGCTAGCGGTTATTCTTATTTCTCCTAATACTTGTATAATATGATCACAAAATTTCTATACTAGACTGTATTAACAAAATTTGACTGCCTCTGTGGCGCAGTGGTAGCGTATGTGATTGCTGTTCTTGAGGTCTCGGGTTCGATTCCCGGGTCGGACCAAATGTTTGTACGATCTACAAATATTTGTTTCGGAGTTTGGGTTTGAGTTTTCTATATATAATATGTATGTATTTACAAAAAAAAAGTATATAAGTATTTATATCCGTTGTCTAGTACCCACAACACAAGCTCTGCTTAGTTTGGGACTAGATGGCGTTGTGTGTTAGATGTCCGAAATATTTATTATTATTATATTATTAAAATGTATACCTAGTTTTGATTCATATTATGACACTTGTAAAGTTTATTACAACTAATGTCCTAGATGTCGCATGCACTGTATAAGAGGAAAGTCTTAATCCTTTGGAGTTTCAGACGATTTATCGGCAAAGTGGGTCATGATTCAAGTTTATCACTAGAAACATAGAGTACTAGTAGAATTTACTATAAGAATATTTCGTAATATCATTGTGTGTTTATCTCCGATTAGATCTGCTATTAGATATAAAAATATTGAGCCAAATGGACCATGTGACGCGGAAATGTTCTAATTTTCAGCATCTACGTCGAGGAAAACTCAATAATAATGACTTAAAATATATTATATATTTTTGACACTCACGTAATTTAGACCTTTGGGCAGGAAATTTAGTTTAATGAATTAGGTTATTTCCGATACTTTTGATCATTGCTTTTGGCAATAAGGCCGCCCTTTGTACATTACAATAAATATTATTCATCTCTGTACTCTCTTATAAATTTGTAAAACGGTTTACAAATAAAGAGTTTTCTATTCTATTCTATTCTTTATGCTCAGTTAATACAGTAACTAACTTTTAAAATAGTGTCACATACTCTATAGCACAGACTATATAGCAATACATATTTTAGTTGTTGTTTTTTTCCTTCAAATTTAAAAAGGTACGAAGTTAAAAATAAATCGTTCAAATGTTTATTTATGAATAACAGTGTTCTGAGGTAAGAAATTTAAAAATATAGATCCGAATGAAGATTATTTTTTAGAAGTCGTCAAAAAATTTAAGTTACTGGTATTTTGAGTTAGGGGACTTTTATTCCAGGATTATGTTTATAGTTACAGTAGTATGTTACCGTTTCCACTATGTAAATATTAAAATGATGTTATGGCTTCTGTTCTCTTTTATAAAAGGTTTGTGTAGACGGATATTCTATCCGTATATCCGGTTATAATACAAAACATTTGTATTCTGAGTTCGCCGGATGACCTCTGAGAGTGTAATCGTTATACATCGATTGTATTTCTGTAGTGTTATTATTGGCAATAGTCCTTCTGCCCCACGTGGTCAGGCGTGTGTCCAAATTATTTCTCCGTACACACACACAGCTATTATATAGGTGAATGAGTGAGTCGGCTAAACAAATGTCAACCTTATAACTAATAAATTTAAATACCTAATTCCGTTATCCCATTACATATTTATGCAAAATAGGTCTAAATTTTCCACATTGCCAACAGCAAAAATATATTTCTAACCTAAATTCGTCGAGCAGTTTTCATTATAAAGATAATAGTGAAGTTTATGAAGTGTCGACTGTTTTATCTTCGCATTGATCTTTTTTCGATATACCTACTTGTGTTGCTGTGAGCTTATGTTTTTTTCCATTATTATCTATACTAATCTATACTAATATTATAAAGCTGAAGAGATTGTTTGTTTGTTTGAACGCGCTAATCTCAGGAACCGCGGGTCCGATTTGAAAAATTATTTCAGTGTTGGATAGTCCATTTATCGAGGAGGCTACAGGCTATCATCACGCTAATACTAATAGGAGCGAAGCACCAATGAAGAATGTTTCAAAAACGGAAACGGAAAATTTTCACGCTACGGGCAATATAAGACGCAAACGAGGTTGCGTGGGTCAGCAAGTTTAATAATAGAATCAACTTGTTCTAGTTATTTGCGATATAATAATCTAATCTAATAATATAAAAAACATTTTTTTACTTTTTAATTCAATACATGATGTATCTCTCATGTTTATTTCAAGAAAGTTAGAACATAGAATTGTACCTCAGTTAACATATTCATTAACTGGGCTATTGATTTAGTGGCAATTTTAGCACACAATACGACTATATTAATTTATACAATGGCGTAACTGACAAATCATACTTGCTTGCGGTGTACACCGCTGGCGGGCCCTTTGATTTTGTGGTGGTTTTCCGCACGTGCGACGGCGCGATCAACGTGACCGTATCCAAGCGAACGGACTATACAGGTTCTTTATTGTTTTTGACCAAATGGTTGTGTGCACAGTGTGTCTAGTTAAATAAGATTCTAGCTTAAATAAGTACATATTGGTAGATTCGTAGAACAGATGGCTTTTTACATTAACATTAGATTTTGACATTCAATAATCTGTATTTTAGACTTACTATGTGTTACGCGACATCTTGAGATTTCTTTAGAGAGAATTTCTGTTGATTTGTCGATTGTCACTTGTCATAATAACCATCCTACAATTAGTTTAGTTTTTTTTAATGTTCTTATCTTTTGTGTGGTCATTGATACTAATGACCGAGTTACACTTTAAAGGTCATTGGCCGAATTACATTTAAAATATCAAGTGCTAATTTATTTATATTAATTATTATATGTATCATCCACTTGTGTCAGTAAATAATGTAAAGTCATTTTATATAATGATTTTTTTTTTAAATACATATCATTTTATTTATACGCATATCCACACGAAACTTTTTCAGTTTGCGTTAAAACTTGCGTTCATATGCATAGGTATAAATCTCTGTATTTTTCATTAATTATAAGGTACTATAGTTCCGAACTAACGTCACATCAGCGACCTGACGTCACAAGCAGACGCCATAACACCGAGCGTTGTAGCGTGAATTTCAAACTTAAAATTTAAATCGAATTTGTTTCCTACTAAAACTTGTTTTTTTCTAAAAATATGATTGTTTTTGACAATATGAAATACTTCCGAACATCATAAAACAGTTTTTCAAAATTAGTAATTCTATGGTATGTATACAACTTTTGTTGCTATGGTATATTGCTCAATTCATACGAGACTTTAGAGTCCAAAATGTTTTATTACAAAAATGATCTGATATGATATAAAATATGATTAATTGCTAATGATAAAGATAGTTGAGAACACACGGTGCGTTCAATGGCCGGTAGTGAACTTACTTTAAAATGGAAAAATGAATGTTGATGTATTTGCTGACACGATGTTTACAATTACGCAATGCACGGTTGCAACGTACAGTTATCATGCCTATTGCTTTTGTTCTTCATTGGTTCATCCTAACAAATCTTTGGAATGGCGGTACCGGTTTTGACGAGAATTTCACTGGCAGATAAATGTTGATGTAAGGACAAACTTTTTTAGACTAGCTTCACCACGCGACATTATCCGTAGTTGTTATTATAGGTACAACAATGACCGTGAGTAACACCGCGAGGCTCAGCAAGTTATTTAATATTTTTTGGGAAAATAGTAAAAAAAAATGTAAATGGTGTAGGCAGTATTAGACTTCGGTACAACAAAATTCGATCGAAGGTTCAAAGTATGTCATTATTTATTTTACGAACCCAAACTTAGTGATTTGTGTACATTATACAACGAACAAACTAGTTATGCTAAGTTTTACGTCAATTCAGATTGCGATCACGTGGCGGGTTGCTGTGTTATATTATAATAACACGCAAATAGCAATGTCACTATGACAATTCATTATAAACAGTGATTTTTGTCTTTTATCGTTTGTTTTACACAATCGTAAACTGCCACGAATTTTCTATTCGGCTGGACTCTTTGTCGCTGCGTAGAGATGTGGTTTTGCTATGCATCTTCTATCGCATTTACTATGGGGAGTGCTACGAGGAATTGTTCGGATTGATTCCTGTCGCCTCTTTCCGCTATCGTCCGTTCACTTAGATGATTGGCAGTCCGTAACTGTGCGGTTTTCTAGCAACTTTCTGCCTCGCACAACAAAACTGTGGAATGAATTGATGCCTGCGGTATTCCCGGACCAATACGACCCTAAACCTTCAAGAAAAGAGCGAACTTCTTCTTACAAGGCCGGCAACGCACTTGTGACGGCTCTGGTGTAACGGGTGTCCATAGGCGGCGGTAATCGCTTACCATTAGGCGATAAGTCTACTCGTTTGCCCCTATTCAGTAATTAACTGCCTCGGTGGTGGTGGTAGCGTAAGCGACTGCTGTGCTTGAGGTCTTAGGTTCGATTCACCGGTCTGATCAAATGTTTGTATGATCTGAAATGTTTCCGAGTTTGAGTGTTTTATATGTATAACTTCCCCCTCGATATATGACTCAAACTATTATATATATAGGCTATTCAAACGACACAAGTATTGCAAAACTTGTGGCTTCAAAGCACTTAATATTAGTTAAGTTCCGTAGTTCCAGAGATTACGTAATACAAACCTCACAAATAACACACTATACCTCTTTATCATATTATTAGTATAAAAGTAATGATTTAAGAAATCAAAATGTTATTAATATTATTGACGTAGTAACGCATTCTTGAACTCTTACGAAATATAAGTTAACCTAGAGAAAATGCTGAGGCCGTCTTTAGCGAAAAGAGGCAAGGCCTGTCTCTGTCTGAGACTTTGAAGGAGATTCTATCTACTGGGTACTGTTAGCGGCTTTTGATTATTCAAAACGTGTTTCTAACTGTCATGAAAATTAATAACTTTCATCCAACCGTACTAGTTTTTGACGGCGCCCGCGTGTACGTCGGTTATCTTGGCAATAAGTAGCCTATGCTCTTTCTCAAGAATCAAAGTATCTCCATACCATATTTTATCGAAATCAGATCAACGCTTTAGTCGTGAAAGCGTAACAGACAGACACAGCTGTATGGATTTTACGGCTACGCGATAGAATTTTTTTAAATCCTTTCTGCGTGGGTTCCTATAACTCAGCAATAGCTGCCAAAATGGCTAGATTGCAAAGTGTTTAGGCTCTGCATTGGTGAATCAGTCAACAAGGGCTAATAATCATATGTAGGTACGGAAAAGTCAAATGCTGATTAGAATTAACATTAAGTATTCCCCGATAGTAATAGGTGCCTCATTGCCCGACGAAAATGCAGCATCATCAACCACGACTGCTCTGTTAAGAGAAAACGACTGCGGCGACCTCCTGTGGAGGAACGGGTATCATGTCTCTCCAACACAAATAGAGGATCCTCCGACCAGGCGAAGTGATCATGCCTGGCGGGCCACTGCCCAACAGTTGATGTTGGGATATGGTATATATGATAATCGGCGCGAGAACATCTATTGCGCGATTCAGGATTGATAGTTACTCCGTGTAGTTACTTCGTAATTCAGTGTATCTTCGGTAGATGGCGCTGTATGTGGTGGTCGCCACACGACTAAGAAGAGAGATTCTAAGTGTACGTGTGGTGAGGAATTAAGAATACGGAGTGTCAGACATCATCATAAAAAGAAGGGAAAATTAAAACCAGGGTTGGTTTTAATTATATAATTATAGCAACTCATCTGGCCAGTGTGGTATCATAAGTCAAAACCTATTTTCTAAAGAGAGGTCTATGTCCAACAGTGGACTGTTAAATGTTGTATTCTACAGCTGAGAAACACAAGCTTACTAGGCAGAGCGTAAATATCTTAGTTCTACGATTTAATTCCAACAATTACATATAATTTGGTTTCAGTCGACTGATTAACAAGGTCCTTGAACATAATCGACGGATTTCTCGTATTTACTTAGGTTACTGTATATAATTTGGCACACAAAACCTCTAGTTTCGACAATAATATTTTTAATTCAGTTCAGGAAGAGGTCATCTCTGTGGACTTTGATTATCGCGGGAATGGTGACTTGACAATTCATTTGATGTTACGAAAACAATCAATTAATTTAAATATATACTAATAACAATAATACCTACATGTATATAATTATATCAAAATTCGAGGTTCATGTATTTATTAAGATTTAAAGCTTCAAGGGACGGAAAGCGACTTCATTTTATTCATATAAATATGTACACAAAAATCAATGCTTGTGTGTATTTTATGCGAACAAATACCATTTCTCAAGTAATCATGGAATATGCCAAACATGAAAACAGGTTAAAAAAAATCCGTAACATATCTGTTATAATGAAAAAGAAACGGTTTAAATATTATTCGGTCGCCACGCCGTTCCCTACTTCGCCAAGTGTTGTGGGTTCAAATCTTACATGGAATAACACTTTGTGTGATCCACAAATTGTTGTTCTAAGTCAGGGTGTTCTTTGTGTCCGTTTCGTGTATGTTTGTAAAGTCCCCCGCGACACAGGAATTATGTGGGAGAGGTCTTTTAAAAAAAAAAATCTTCAAAGTCGGTTCTGTAGTGTGGTGAGAAGTGTAACACTGCAAAAACTATTACCACTTTTGGCTATTCAGGAGTCCACGTGGCGTGATGTGGCGGGAGTACATTAGTGTCGGTTTGATAAAAAACGCGTACAATAATAGATAAAATAAATAAAGTAAATTCATCAAGTTTATCTTGTAACTTTATCTTCGGCATGCATGGTTGTCTGTAAATTCGGTTGACGGGTGATAGTTTAACGTGACGTCATAAGAAAATATTGATGAAATACTGTACATACAACATACTGTGTTATGTTATGAATTTGTATTGCTTTGCTATGGAAGAGCGGAGCTTCCTAACACAGGCATTACTTGCTTAAAGGGAAGCTGCAAACACTAAACTTTTAATGTAAACTTATGAAGCAATAAAGTATTTTGTATTTGTATTTGATACTTTTATGAATAAAATTGAATCATTTACGCAAGCTTACAATGAGTGTAACGGGATAATGACCCATCCTTTTTTGTACGTGCAGCCGGCATTCATCGATTTATTTGACGCTGTCACTTCAAAAAACTAAGAGACAGGCGATAATGTGATTAATATAAAAGTTCATTATTGATCACTCGATCATACATATCTTGCTGATTGGAACTAGAATATTGAGATTTCATTGTCTTCCTGAAGGAAACCATCTCAATTAGTGGAGCTATCTTCCTATTCAACAGATAAAGAATGCTGATACATATCATCTGACATATTCGTCTCTATCCGAGTCTTGTAAAACCGAAACCTTTAGTTATCTGACAGATAAAAGCAATTGCTGTTGTTGAAAAGTCCGTGATAGGATATTTATTATCAGTTTCACCAGAAACTGGACCTTTAGATTTAAAAGCAAATTTGCATTTTTTTTCGATATGACTTCATGCGTTGTGTCAGAAATATTTGACTTCCGTCTTATATGTACCATACTTTATCACAAAACTTAATTAACATTCCTTTAACATTACTTTCAATATTCAATTAAATAACAATGACTAAGTTTGTCTCACGCAAACTGATGCATTCCAAAGACGTATGCTTCAACTGAAACATTTTTCATTTGATTTGATAGTGTTTGCAGTCTTAAGTTATCCTTAAGACGAATTTTTATATTAAACTAGCTGTCCCACGCCACCTCTTCTGCTTCTCTTATTTGCAAGCGTCCAAGGCAGACATTTTGATTCGGTAAGAATTAATACGTATCGATCATTTTTTACCTACCCTTATCCTAGTTTTATATGGGGTCGACGCTCTACGTTAGATTCCTCTATTCTATTCTATTCTAACATTCATCATTTCACTGTTAACTCCTATCCTACCTATATTCTCTTTCACACTGTTCATCCACCTCTTTATAGGTCTTTCTTTTTCATTCCTTCTCTTATGCCCTTGTATTTCCATACCTAATACTTTCCTTTCATCACCGTTCAGAGGGTTTTGTTTTCCCGAGAAAATTTTGAATAATTAATTTAATAAATATAATAATAAAAGCATTTGATTCGTGTCCTTTTAGGCCTGGGTTTTATTCGAAAAAGCGATAAGCTCAACGAAAACATACTACTATCAAATGTGTAATAATCAAATGATCATCTGAATAGTCAAATTTCTACTTATTAGTACAATAGAAAGAAATGGGTCAATAAATTAAGAAATGACTCCTAAGAACGGAGGTAATAGCCTATTAACCTATTTTTTAACATCATCGGCTTTGGGTTTAAATGTTACATTGTCAGCTGGAAAACAATAGAGTATAGAATTACACAACAAGCCAGAATTAGGGACGCATACCTACTTGATGTTTGTTGAACGTGTTGACACGTTACTACAGACACTTACTCTTACAAATAAAGTGTCCTTATTTTTGCCGTCTTATAGTTTATTCCTCCGATAAGTTTTATCTGACGATTGAAAAACCGGCCCTAAGGGAACAAACTTCGCAGGCATTGAGGCATGACATTGTAGACTGAGATCACCTCAAACTTACCTCATTTTAGGAAAGATGAAATTTTTAATATGTCTGCCGCTATAGAACAGAATGGCGCCCCTTTCTATAAATTTTAAACGAGTCTGGGAGTACGTTTTACGCTAGTGTCAACTTATATAATATTATGATAAAAATAGTTATTTAAGGTGGACAATAACTAAAAAAACCACGTGAATAAATGTGGCTGACACGACTAAAACCTCGTCTGTATTGTAGCCCATAAACAATAACGGAACCGTTACGATTATCCCCTTGTACAAAGTGAATGGGGTTTTATTAATACATACCTACTCGTATTTACAACTAAGAAACAATCTCTCCTCTCCTCTTTTTCACCTCCATTGTAACAGCGATATTTTATTTTTTGTTATACCTTATTGAACATATTATGCAATGAACTTTGACACTGACTGACTGCACGGTTGGCCGAGTGGTTTCAGCGGTCGCCATGCCATTGCTACTGCGCCAAGTGTCGTGGGTTCAAATCCCACGCGGTACAACACTTTGTGTGATCTACGAATTGTTGTCCCGAGTCTGGATGTTCTTTGTGTCCGTTTCATGTATGTTTGTAAAGTCCCCCACGACACGGATGTTTATTCCTAATGTGGGAGTTGTCTTTTTTAAAGAAGAGAAAGAGAGAAGAGAGAACTCATGTTTTTCAGCACGAATTAAAACAGCACCGAATACTGATTTTAATACAAAACGCCATCGGCGCCATTTTGAATTCCGAATTAATGTATTTTTACATATAAAATCAACGATACTTTAAAATATATAATTTTAAATTTGGAACAAATTTTTTGTTTCATTTTTATAATAAGCCTTTTTTTACATATTTTTGAAGTGATAACTTTTTATGGAAGGGGTAAACTGCTTCGTTACGTAACGCGTTACGGCGTCAGTATGTCTGGCTTCCCTTTCGGCAGAGGTAGGCCGACTCTTTCTCCCTCACTCTAACCCACAGCGGTAGCCGTATAAATGCAGCTATAGGTATATATAATAGTTCAATTTAGATTAGTTTAAGTTACACTTCTGTCAGGCGTCCCGAGAGGCACACGTTTTTTTATATATGAGCCTGGCAAAGTGACTACTCTGCCTGATGGAAAGAGCTTGAGCTGCATGAGCAAAAATATGCCAGTCAAACGTGCAGACGGAATACCTGACGGTAAGTGATTGCCGTCACTCATGGTCCTCTATAACTCAAGAGTTAAAAACTATCTTTAAGTGTGTTACGCTCACAGTTAAAGTGCTAAGCCGATTCCCAGGAAATTTTACCACCTGAAATAAGCATGACTCATTATTTTCTTAGCATTTTAATATTTTTATTAAAGTGTAAACACTTTATAATAATTTTAGAAGGCAACTATAAAATAATTTGTGGTTTCAGAGGCGGTGTTTCATTATTACTACTATCATATTACACATTATAGTGTGCCAAATACTCCCTAACTCACTCGTCTTATATATTTTCCTTACCTCAAATGTATATTTTCACTTTATCCCCCAAATTCATCTTTTCCTGTCCACTTTACGTTACTTAAGCAATGCATTGAATATGAAACATGAATTCGGCAAAAAAGACTAGTCTACCAGTCTAACTGCCATAATATGGCATCTACGTAAACAAGAGGATTTGTTAATCAAAACACTTTTTTCAGAAATGGCGGCTGGACCAAAACAACTTATGTATTTATTTATTCACACAGTATGAAACTTCCTTCCTTATAATCCGAACTGGGTTCTAGGAACAATAACGAGCTAACTGTAAAATTGCTTCGCAGAAAACGTGGTTAAGGGGGCTTCAATTACTAAATGGGGTCAAAATAGTCCCATATAATAAACAATAAAAGTTAAAAAAAACTTATAACCCGACTTTGTAAAAACTTTAGATAAAATATATATGTATAGATTTTATCACCCGTGTCAGTATTACGAATCTATTGATTGATCATATTGATCATTTATTTAGTAACCTCGGTTCAGTATTTTAGGTGCTATGGTGGAACATACAAAAGTACAGACTGCCAAACCTATTTTGACATCGCCGCAGTCGAGTAAAATATTGTTACGAAGAAAGATTATTCGCGAACAACGATTGAGAAAGTTCTCGTCGATCTCTTGAGGCACGGAATAATGAATCTTACATCGATATCCATAGCGTCGAATATCGATTGGTTGTTGCGCGGTGCATGACCCCGTATGTACGAAACGTTTTTCGAAAGACCTAGTAATATTAAAAATGAATATAAATACGAACGTAGTTCAGTTCAGTGTGAGCTATGGTGCGATTAACATAGAAATGATAACAGTGATCAACCTAGCGACCTCGGTGACCATTAAGGATTGTTATTTTAAGTAATAACGTGATTTTAAGAGAATTTTTAATAGTTTCTATAACATGTTAGAATAGTGTATAGAAGGTTTATTTCACAAATACACCGAACCCTAACACGAAACAATATTATAATATTTGCAATGCTTCCATCTTCAGGCTTCAAGCTTTCAGGCTTATGTCCAGCAGTGGACTGTAGATAGGCTGATCATGATGGGTAATAACATTAGAAATTCTAAAATTGTTGCAATTTCGTAATAGAAAATTACAATCTGAGGGTAGGGCATGTCACAAATATTACTAAAGGTTGGTTCGAAAAGGTATTTTCCTTTTCTTGGACCCGTCCCTCGTTTCTTACCCATACCCCTTTCGATATGATTCTCACGTAATTAACGGATGAGCCCTAAAGAATGATTGATTCATCGAATAAAAACATTGAGTGTGTCTGTAGGCTGTTACTATAACAAGAAATGGTATCAGTGCCATATTGACGTCACAGATGCCCTTGTTGGGCAGTCGGTAGCAACTAATTAAATAACACCTCGAGGTCATTCAACTCGTTCTACTTATATTTGACAAACAGAAATAAAATGATTGACAGCAGATACTGCACAAGCTCCTGCTCGTAGCAGCTTGATGCAGTGACCTTAATTACTGCTAACTTTGTAAATTTAAGAGAGAGATCCACCAATCAAAAGCCGTAATCTGTAACCTGTGAGTGAACCCCTTAGTTCTCTGATTCTAGGGGTGGGGGGCACTTAAAATGATTAACGAACTTTTGTCTCATGAGTTTCATTCAAGTATCCGGTAGTTATCTGGTCTGCTCGTTAGATAACCAAGCTTGAAAAATTAGCAAACTAATATGGCAATGAGCTGAACCTATTGTCTTCGGACCTGATTACCTTTAAGGTAGAAAAGTTCTATTATGGAAACTTTATCTAGGTAAACGTAGTGTGGGACACTATATGGCCATATGGAGTGATGACCAGTGCTAGTACTGTTCATTACAAGATGTCTATTTTTTTTATTTTTTTTATTGAATAGTGGGCCTGATTACCGCTGCCGGCTTTTGGGGGATGGGAAGAGGGAATGGGGTATGGGCCGCCGGTATCGTCACTTACTCGGTGAAACACAGCGCAAGCGCTATTTCACACCGGTTTTCTGTGAGGCCGTGGTATCACTGCGGTAGAGCCGGCCCATTCATGCCGAAGCGTGGCTCTTCCTCGATTCAGCAGTAGATAATGACAATAAAAATAATAACCTTATGACCGACAGCCGATTTATAAAGTATCAACGAATCGATATTATCGTTAACACATTAAATTTTCAATGCCATTATCATAACATCACAAATCCACTTCATGCACAATTAGTCATTTCAGGACAAGATAAAACTGATATAATATTTACACTCAGTAAACTCGTGATATTTGAGCCAATTATCGCAAATTTTAACAAAAAATAAATCGCCGCCAAAAACTAGACCAAATTGGACCACACGGGAAGCATCAGCTTTCAAATAACAAAAGAATTAACATAGTTGGTTCACTTAGTCGAAAGTTCTGAGGTTACAAAAAATAAAAAAATACAGTCGAAAACATAAGTACGGTCTGCAACGAAACCTTATTTGCGTATCAATGATGTTTTTTCCTATCGCCATCCTCTGTTGAACGAAGGTCTCCCCCAAGGAGCGCCAACCATCCCGGTCTTGGGCAGTCCGCATCAATCCGCTGCCAGCCACTTTCTTTATATGAAGGTAAAAGGTTTTTAATGATGTTTAATAATGCTTTTTCAACGGACATTTAACAGATAGAGGTCATTGACGTTCCTATTCTTATTTGAGTCGCATTGTAAGTTTGATTTTATCAAAGTAAAATGTTTGAACGAAAATAAAGTCTTCAATGTAAGTGTAGTTAAGGAAAGTTTCCAGTATATTCAATCTCTCCGTTTTACGTTAAGATGAAAACAAAATATAAAACCGGCCTCATGATTATTATGGCATAACGCCAAGAGTTCGAAAACACTGCAGTTGTACTATGCGATTTGTGAACTTGAAGCTTGTGACAATCAAACACAATTGTATTTTTAGTTTGTTATCTATACTAATAATAAAGCTGAAGTGTTTGTTTATTTGTTTGTTTGAACGCGCTAATCTCAGGAACCGCTGGTCCGAGTGTTGGATAGTCCATTTATCGAGGAAGACTATAGGTTATATACCATCACGCTACTACTAATAGGAGCGGAGCACCAATGAAGAATGTTTCAAAAACGGGGGAAAATTTTCACGCTAATGTAAGACGCAAACGAGGTTTTTTTTTTTTTTATTGAATAGTGGCCAAACGAGCAGACGTATCACCTGATGGTAAGCGATTACCGCCGCCAAAGGCGTCACAAGTGCGTTGCCGACCTTTGGGTTGGGGTATGGGCCCCGGTATCCTCACTCACTCGGTGAAACACAGCGCAAACGCTATTTCACACCGGTTTTCTGTGAGGCCGTGGTATCACTCCGGTTGAGCCGACCCATTCATGCCGAAGTATAGCTCTCCCACGGTTGCGTTGGGTCAGCTATTTACATACGAGTATATACAAATAAATTTAATTTAATGGTCTGTTTGTAATTTCAAATTAAACAGTTTTTCAATCAATGCATATGAAAGTAATACGGTACTATCAAATGTTTGTATGATCTGCAAAATTTGTTTCGGAGTTTGGTTGTTTCCTATGTACGAGTATAATATGTACATACTCGTATTTATAAACAAAAAAAGTATATTGGTATTCTATTAGTCACTCTAGCTTTCATAGTGCAAGCTCTGTTCAGTTTGAAGTTAGATGGCGTTGTGTGTCAGATGTCCGAAAATAAAATATTTATTTAGATAAGATAGCTAAGTTATAAAAGATCAACGTTAATCGTAGACATTGAATTATATGATTTTAGTTTTAATATTGTACAATAAACATTACAAAGTTGCATATTTCCTTTAACGGGTAAATAAATGCATTTAATGTCTATTAAAGGTGAGGGCTATCAAGATATTGGAGTTGATAAGCAGATAGCTACGTAATTCAAAGACAAATAAATATTATTACCGTATTATGGGGAAGCCAAAAAGAAGTGTATGTTCCACCGTAGCTTCTAAACTGCTAAATCGATTTTAATGAATGAGTTATTGCGTGGTCGCGTTATATGAAGTTATCTTTTATTTTTATGTTTGGTTTTTATTCGCCTAGACGTAAGTGAACCTGACTGTTAAACTCGAGGTCATGGGTTCGAATCCCCCCAGGACAAATGACTGTGCAATGAGTACGATCATTTGATCTGCCTGTGGGTATAATTAATATTTACAAATAAATTTATACGACAAACAAATTAAATTGGAGTGTCTGTTTGTAATATTAAAATAACCGCTTTTTGTATATCTATAAATATATATGTATACACGGTACATGTAACCAAGTAATTTTTATTACAATTTTTGTGTCTGTCGATCTCTTTGTTTCGGCTAATCTCAAGAACGGCTAGACCGATTTTGATGGTACTTTCACTGGCAGATAGCTGATGTAATAAGGAATAACTTTTTTTTAGACGAACTTTGCTCTGCGGTGTTTCCCGCGGTTGTAATGGTTCAACGATATCTGTGGTTCACACCTCAGGACTAGTGAGGGCGATAGCTAGTAGATATACAGATAAAAATGGTAGTAGAATAAGGCAAGCAAGCTACAGATCGAGAAGCATAACTCGAATTGGTTATTGCCGGGTAGTCCAAACCAGACCGCCCTCTAACGATTTATATGTATTTCTAAATCGGTATTAATTCGAAAGATTCTCGTTTAGAAGCCTGAAATACATATACCTACTAAATTAGAGTGTTATAAATTTTCGTTAACGCTTAATTACTTTCCATGAAATACTCGTTTTAATGTTAAAGATTAACGCACGACTTTTATAAGTTCAAGGTCAAAGTAAAATTTCGTTTTGATATAATCTGTAATGTTTATATTAATGTCATAGCTATGTATATAGCAAACTAACGACGCCGCCCGGTTTCTACTATAATATGAATATATTTCAAATATAAACCTTCCTCTTGAATCACACTATCTATTGCTGAAAACTGTACTGAAATCCGTTGAGTATGTGGCGACACCTCCGCATACAACAAAATGTACTACAGCGCTATCTACCGAAGTTACACTGAACTACGGAGTAACGTACAGTTCGAAAAAACTACCAATCCTGAATCGCGCAATAAAAGTTCTCGCACCGATTATCATATGTACAACATCCCAACATCCAACTGTTGGGCAGCGGCCCGCCATGCATGATCACCTCGTGGGACCACGAGGGACTCGTTCCCCCACAAGTATGTAGTTTATAAGATCTAAACGACATTGGAAACGATTTCAATGTATACTATGTAAAGGTATTATTTTTAATACAACATTCCCTTTTAAAACAGTACTCTGTATAGTCAATTCGTTTAAACAGTGTCGACACACCCGCCTATTGTTGTGAAATATGAATATATGAATTCATACAAGTACTCGTATCTAACTTGCTTACCTAGGTAGTAAAGACAAATTACATCAAAATAAAAACATCTTATCTTCCTAGCCTTTATTTTAACATTTTCAGTTTACACGTGAGAAGAGTCAACAAACGTAACCATCACAGAACACTGCTTCGGCGTAAACTGACAAATCATATTTTACTCAAGGGTGTACGGCGCAGGTGGCTCTTTCGATTTTCCTTTGACGATGCGACGGCGCGATCAAAGCGACCGTATCTAAGCGAATGGACTTATACTGTACTTTATATGTATTACTCTACTAATGCCTAACGCTTTTTAGATACAGAAGTCCCCTCGGATACCACCTACTGTTCTACCGCATGTCTTCTCGGGGACCTTGTACCCGGACGCCTAACATAGATTCTAACCATGAATTAAATCACTATCGAATATTATATCGGTGTCGAGTGAACTGCCTGTTACATTAAGATACCTTGAATATTTATAAAACCTGTATAAAAGAAAACGACCTTAGTAATCTTAATTTTGGGCCGCTTGTAGTGGTTGTTGGCCCTGACTGTTGGGCCAGAGGCAGTCAGTTCGATTTTCACTCAGACATGTAGCGCGATTATGTTCTATGTTTAGTGTATTTAATACATAATATGTATGTACTTTAAAACATATAAGTTTATTTATCAGTATTCTAGTTACCATATTACAAGACCTGCCTTGTTGAAGACACATTTGGAGATATTATTATCAATATATCTTAAACAATACAACAGTGGTAAAATGTGAATCATTAAAAGAAAAATATTTAAAAGTATAATTAACAAGGTAAAAATTAAAAAAACAAAAATTCTCGATGATTTTAACATTAAGTATAAAACATAATTAACAAAAACAAATATGAAAACAAAATAGAAAAAAATCCAAAACATAACCCAAACGGTTTTAGAAGACTTACACACTTACACAATGACATAAGAACAATTAAGTAATCATGTACACGGGTTTAAAACAAAACAGTTATGTTCTTTGAAGCGAGGTCGCGCGTAACATAAGGAGAAAGTTCCTCAAACCGTTCGAAAACTTGTAGGCATACGTGCAAAGCAAATATTCACGTTGGCAGGAATTGAGGTGTGGTGCTGGTGCGAGTGACAGGGGATACAATTCAGTTTTAGAAAAAACAGCGAATCAGAACAGCCCAATGGCGGCCCGAGGGGGTTTCCACAGGTAAAAAAAAGAGGGTTATGTTTACTTGGGTCCGGTTGTGTTATTAACAGCAGTTCCCGGACCCCTCCCTTCCCAGGCGCAGAGTGGTACACCGTGTGGTTTTAGTCGGTTCGATTCCGACACACCGCCCCGCAGCGGGTGACGGCCCGTGCGGGTTTCCACACGTAAAAAAAAGGTAAGAGGTGATTAAGAGAAGGAAACGTTTACTTCTTTTGCAGTACTCTTTTCCTATAGTAGTTCCTTCTCTTAATCACCTCTTACGATACTCAAGGGATAAATAGGGATACTGACATCTCAATTCTTAATCCATCACTACAAGGGCAATACGCGCGGTTAGCAAAAAAAAAACAACTTTAAGAACTGGACCAAATTGAAATGGGACGACCACGGGAAGCACCAGCTTTCAAATAAAAAAAGAACGATCAAAATCGGTTGACCCAGTCGAAAGTTATGACGTAATACACATAAAAAATTATAACCTCCTCCTTTTTTGAAGTCGGTTAGTCCCGCTTCCTCAACTTCCTGTTACACATTCACATCCTTTTAGACTAAATCCTGTCAAAAGATTATAAGAAAGCAAGAAAACATATACTTGTAATTACGCCAGAGAAAATACTTGTGACTGCACAGAGTTCGATAGAGTCAACAGCATTAAATACCTGGGCATATGCATTGATCAGCATTTGTCATGGCAGATACAAATTAGAACGCTGAGCACACGAGTTAGAAAACTTGTTTACATTTTTAAGTGACTGCGATTATTAACAGACCTTGCAACAATTAAAATTTACTACAAGGCCTTATGCCAGTCAATATTGGGTTACTGCATAGTGTCATGGGGAGCCGCATGTAAGACCCATCTCATCGTGGCCGAGCGCGCACAGAGATTAATTCTAAAAGTAACGCTTAAGAAAAAAATTCGCTATCCAACAGTTAAATTATGCAAAGATGTAATCGTTCTTACAGTACGAAAATTGTACATTTTTGGCAGTTGTTCTTAGATTCCATAAAACAGCACTTTCCACTGTACTTATAAGTGACCAATCACAGGGAAAATACAAATGGCAAAAGCAAATCTGCAAACTGCAGTTTGGTAACAAAGCCTTCGCTTTTATGGGCCCTCATCTGTATTCAAAAATCAACTAGAACTTGAATATTATTCAAACGACTAGATACGTATTATTATGAGATAAATCAACAAATAATAAAACATTGTTCTATTGTGTTCTAAACTAAACCTTCATAATTTGTATAGTTTCAAAACATAAAGCACTTAATTATAATAACTGATTGCATTGTTTAATTAAAAATACTAGAAATAACAACAATCAAATTAAATAACAAATAGGTAAAATAATAAGTCTTTTAGAAAGTGTATAAAACAGTACAAACCTTCAATTTCATTTAAAACCACGCAACCTCGTTTCCGTCTTATATTGCCCGTGGCGTGAAAATTTTCCCCCGTTTTTGAAACATTCTTCATTGGTGCTCCGCTCCTATTAGTAGTAGCGTGATGATATATAGCCTATAGCCTTCCTCGATAAATGGACTATCCAACACCGAAATAATTTTTCAAATCGGACCAGTGGTTCCTGAGATTAGCCGGAACAAACAGACAGACAGACAGACAAAAACTTTAAAAATATATATTTTAGTATGTGTACCGTATATACATTCGTATGCATGTAGTAGAAAGCGGTTATTTTAATATTACAAACAGACACTCCAATTTTATTTATTTGTATATATAAGCTATTCCGTTTTACAGCCAAGTTATTACCTTTGAAAGGGGTAATAATACTTCTATAGAAAAACCATTAATTTTTACGATACGATAATTCACTTGTACAATAAGAACAACCCAGTTGGTATATAAATACATTATTCTAGCATTTCAACTTTCTCAGAAAATTTACATAAAATTAAAGATTTGAGTTTGTGGCCAGGGAAGATGAATCATATGTTTTACTCGTAATTGATTGAATATTTGTGTGACATTAAAATATATATCTAATTACCCTACTGTGGCGACCTCCACATACAGCGCCATCTACCGAAGATACACTGAACTACGAAGTAACGCACTATACCTACAAACTACACTACACGGAGTAACTACCAATCCTGAATCGCGCAAATAAAGTTCCCGCGCCGATTATCATATATACAACATCCCAACATCAACTGTTGGGCAGTAGCCCGCCAGGCATGATCACCTCGCCTGGTCGGAGGATCCTCCCTTTGTGTTGGGTGGAACATGATACCCGTTCCCCCACAGTGGTGACCCCGGCGTGATTGGAAGCAGCCTTCAAGCCGCGCCACCATCATGTTCACTCCCACAGCAAGTCTCAAGCCAGCCAGCAACTTCGGCCTCAACTGGGATATACCACACGCAGGACGCGACCGCTCCAGCCTGGTTACCCCTACGGCCTCTACAGCGTCTAGGCACAGCACACTGCACCTACGGTCCATGTAAGCAGAGCACATCTCTCCCGTCTACGCAGCAGCCAGCCACTACGCAGCAATCGCCCCGACTCACTGGGGACCTCACCGCAGCACCGCGCACCGCATGCGATCCCGACTCACTGGGATCAGCGGACTTCAGCCCCGACTCACTGGGACTAGCGGCATTCAGTTCCGACTCACTGGAACTACTCACTCTTGGCACTGGCAAGCTCCGCATCAGAGCACAGACAGCTGACTCAACATATATCGACCTCCAGTCTTGGAGGGGAGTGATGTGGCGACCTCCACATACAGCGCCATCTACGCACTATACCTACAAACTACACTACACGGAGTAACTACCAATCCTGAATCGCGCAAATAAAGTTCCCGCGCCGATTATCATATATACAACATCCCAACATCAACTGTTGGGCAGTAGCCCGCCAGGCATGATCACCTCGCCTGGTCGGAGGATCCTCCCTTTGTGTTGGGTGGAACATGATACCCGTTCCCCCACACTACTATACCACAAAGAGGCCGTTAAATTCGTCTTAACTGTGAGAGTGACAGAGTTCGCTCCCTTAGTCGGCACTCAGTGGCGGCCTTAGCCATTGTGGGGCTCCGGGCGGGTCGTTCATTGCGAGGCCTGCCTAGTCATTGTGCAATTAGTATTAATGATGTCATTTAAAACGAAAAATGACTGCCTCGTTGGTCTAGTGGTTAGCGTAAGCGACTGCAGATCAAGAGGTCTCGGGTTAATTCCCGGGTCGGACTGCTGTTGGGTTTTTCCTACAAGAAATTCTTAATAGCAGCCCGGAGTATGGAAGATGGCGGTGTTTCCCGCCCGTGCTTCGGAGGGCACGTTAAGCCGTCGGTCCCGGTTGTCATGAACAGCTATGGCAATCGTTATTGGGAAGTCAGTGCCCTCAAATATACTGACAACTAGTTCAACCTTCGAATTCAGCACACCCTCAGGGTTGCGGAGGTCAGATGCCAGTCGCTCTGTGTAAAAACTGATATTCAGGTAAAATCGGTTGAACTGGTAGCCGACCCCAAATAATATTGGGAATAATAAAAGGCTAGGAAGATGAATTTAAAACGAAAAATGTAATGCATACACTGCTGTACATATAAAACCATAAATGACAGGCGAATTGAAACTCGGGAAATCCCCGAGAGTAAATTGTAAAAGCATTCATGGAAACATGATTTTTATAAAGCATGGCGTAAGACACTAAGTTCAAATTATCATATTTTTCTACATGAGTTGTTGTGAGTGCGCGAGGCCCTACATGAGCCTCCCTCATCCCTAAAAACTTTGTCCTCTCTTAAGACACCTACAGGATATATGAATAGAGGTAGGACAGCTTGTCTAAATGTGGGTTATCTATACAAATAAATAAAATTAGAGTATATGTTTGTAATATTAAAAGTAATTGCTTTTTACTAAATGCATATGTATGTATACACAATAGGTATATATATACACTAGCTGAACCTCGCGGTGTTACCTGCAGTTATTAGTTTACGTATTGTAATTTTTTTTCTTACAATTAAAATAGCCTATATTAATCAGTGATAATGTAGCATTGAAATGGTGAAAGAATTTTTAAAATCCGTCCAGTACTTTTTGAGCCAATTCGTTACAAACATACTTACATACAAACCTTTCCTTTTTATAATATTAGTATGGAAGTATAGATATAGAAAATAACATTTTTTACAATTTTTGTCTGTGTTTTTTCTGGCTAATGTCTGGAACCGCTGGACCGATTTTAACGAGACTGATAGATAGCTGATGATACGAGTATAAGGAGTAACTTACGCTACTTTTTTTGACTAACTTGGCGCCCGCGGTACGACAATAACCGTACAAATTTAAAGTACGCTGTGTAATAAGTAAGTACACTTTAGTATTAGCAAGTCACTACATTCAGACGGTATCAAATTATTACAAAACTCTTTGAATGGCGCCACACCCTGCCAAGATTACACACAACGTCACGCCACTAGGTACGTTAAGGTCGAACATGACATTTTACATCAAAGAGCGTACTCATCTAAATAGGGAGCGATGTTTATACTATCTCCTGTATGTTATATAAGTGCCTGGTTATTAATTGTGTAATGTTTTATTGGTTTGTCATTTATACGCAGACCCTGACAAACCCACAAAAACCCAAGCTCTTACGAATCCACATTTTTTATTACTCTACCAAAATGACTCTACGCTGCCTGCTAGAGTAGAATCTACCATCCTTATTGTGAATGGTGACCCACACTAAGGCAGCCAGAATGAGATGCTTTTTGGACCCGGGATCCTAGTGTGAGAGAAACACGTGTGCTGCCCAAGAAGAAAGAGCCGAACCGTTTAGTTCGAGAGCGTATACGCAATACGCATAAAACGGTTCGGCTCTTAAATGTTAATTTCCAAGTTCACCACGTGTTGTCGTGTAGACGAAGGGAGAAGGTGGGACCAGAACCCATATGAAGAGCTCGTCAGAACACACACCTTTATAAAGGCGATGGAGCACTGCCACAGAGGCCTACAGACCACTAAGACATACGCGGGCCTGGTTTCAAGTACTCGGCGATTTTGAAGCGCCTATTTTGCGTGATGGTGTGAAACTACTTACATTAACGCAAGTCATTTCAAATGCACATATACACAGACTACACACACATATACAGTCAGAAACGCAAGTCTCCACACACACTCACACAACGAAATTGTAACATGAGTTTTACCGTGCTGTTAGTTTCATTACTATCATACACAAAACCAGGTAATTTAATTAACTAACCACTCTGAATAATTACTTGAGTGCGATAAGATCTAGATTTAATTCAGAGATACGTAGTTAAGGGTAAATAAAAACATAATGACATACTGTCTAACCAATAAACACGAAGGTCTATGTGTGATTATGAGGAAAGGTCATCCACTTACGACTTGAAATGGTATGTTGTAACTTGTCAAATTACTTGTTAGATTTATAATTAACTAACTGTATAAGGTAGTAGAGCCATTCTGATTTAAGCACGGGCAGGCCGGCTCGACCGGGGTGGTACTGGTACTATCCTCTCACAGAACACCAACCTAAAATTTTAGCAGTCGTGCTGTCGTGATTCATTGGTGAGTGCGGGATCAGAAGCATCTGTGGAGGAACGAGTCCCTCCAACACAAAGGGAGGATCCTCCGGCCAGGCGAGGTGATCATGCCTGGCGGGCTACTGCCCAACAGTTGATGTTGGGATGTTGTATATATGCTAATCTTGCTATTGCACGATTCAGGATTTGTAGTTACTCCGTGTAGTGCGTTACTTCGTAGTTCAGTGTATCTTCGGTAGATGGCGCTGTAGTAGGTTTTTGTTGTGTTGTATGTGGAAGTCGCCACACATCTCCATAGGGCGTCATAGTGTGGGTGACCTTCTTGGATTCTGTATTCATGCTTTCTATGTGTAGAGTAGAGTCACTTTGGAAGGCTCATACATAAAAAAAACTGTTGCTCACGTTTTCGTACGCCGTAGGGTTATTTCTGCAATACGAAGGTTCTTTCCTTTTTTTACTCGCTTTAGAAGATCAAATTTTTTTAAACATTGTTTCATAGTATACATGTAACAAAAAGAAAATTAGCTAGAATATTGAAGATAGTAGTACCAGCGGTTTTGTACTTGGGCTTTGCTTGCTTTGCGTTTTTATAAATCTACCTTACGTTTGTGCTCACAAAATGTAATTTGAATTACCGTGGGAGAGTCACGCTCGACGGGAGTGTTATCACGGCCTCACAGAAAACCGGTGTGAAATAGCGCTTTCGCTGTGTTTCACCGAGTGAGTGAGGATACCGGAGGCCCACACTGTGACGCCTCTGGTGTTGCGGGTGTCCCTGAGCGACGGTACTCGCTTACCATCAGGTGATACGTTTGCTCGTTTGCCCCGTATTCCACAAATAAATGAAATATTAAATTAGTCCGATTGTTTTCATCTTAAGTCTATTTTCTGGTACGTGATTTGAGGTACCTCTTACCCTTAACTCTTCCACTCTATGCGTTTCCCATAAATTGATTTAAATACCCAAGATAACTGACTTAAATGAAACAGCCAAAAAATAATAATTCCATGTTGTAAGGACCCATGGTGACACACATAGAACTTAAATAATCTATGTTAATACGTGACGCAAAAACTTAGTAGGTACCTCTTTTTGCTGATAGAGAAGTATAAAAAGCATTGTTAAACTTTATATGGAGGAGGAGTGTTAGATGAAATATATTCGAATGCCGACCACTAGTATTCAACAAGATGAAAAAATAGGCAAATAATTATCTATACTACGTTATTTTTTCAAATTCGACAGGTACCATTAGAAATTAGCGCGCCAAAAAAGGCAGATTTCATAAATTTGGTGTTTATGTTACATAAGAGTCACGTGTTTAATAATACATATATTTATACATACATGCACGTTTTTATTACATAGTTGCAGCAAGCAGTGTCGTTCTAGGTATTACAACTAAATGGTACCTCATAGTCACGGACTTGGTCGGATTGAATTGTTCATTTGGAAATATTAAAAATGTGTTTTTTATTATTGAATTTTGAGGGACTGGCAGTCCCACAAAACCAACCAAACCAACGAGGTATAGCTGTTAGCGTAAGCGAATGCCGATCAAGAGGTCTCGGGTTCGATTCCCGGGTCGAACTGCTGTTGGGTTTTTCTTACAAGAAATTCTTAATAGCAACCCAGAGTATGGAAGATGGTACAAGACATTTTTGAAGTGAAAACTTCTTTAGACGCGTTGTGAACTTTTTGGGTGAACAAAAATCATGGAACTAGAGTCAGCTTCACCGAACGCTTCCCATGAGCTATATGTATACTATGTATAGTCCATTCGCTTAGATACATTCACGTTGTTGTTACCTATTTTTTATAATTGCCTATTGTCTTCTGTTGCCAAAATACATTTTATTATTATTATTTTTTACTTTGAAAAGTCAACTCTCGAATTAAGAATACACATCATATTTTGGTATTTAAATTTAACCGTGGGAGAGCTATGCTTCGGCATGAATGGGTCGGCTCGACCGGAGTGATACCACGGCCTCACAGAAAACCGGTGTGAAATAGCGTTTGCGCTGTGTTTCACCGAGTGAGTGAGGATACCGGAGGCCCATACCCCAACCCCTCCCTCCATCCCCTTTCCTATCCCCCAAGGGTCGGCAACGCACTTGTGACGCCTTTGGTGTTGCGGGTGTCTATGGGCGGCGGTAATCGCTTACCATCAGGTGATTATTCAATAAAAAAAAATAAAAAAAAAAGTTGCAGGGTACTTAAACACCCAGACTCAGAACAACCATTCGTAGATAGATGTAAAAATGTTATCCCACGTGGTATTTGAACTCATTTGTAGTTGGCGTAGTAAAAAACGGCGTAACGTCCACTAATATGACTCGGTGGCGTAGTGGTACGCGTATGCGACTGCTAAGCTTGAGGTCTCGGGTTCAAATCCTGGGTCGGACCAAATGTTTGTGGAATCTACAAATATTTGTTTCGGAGTTTGGGTGTTTTCTATGTATAGTATGTATGTATTTACAAAAAAAAGTATATATAAGTATTTATATCAGTTGTCTAGTACCCATAACACAAGCTCTGCCTAGCTTGGGACTAGATGGCGTTGTGTGTTAAATAGATGTCCGAAATATTTATTTATTTATTTAATATAAATATAATAACGTACCCAGGGTCTAATATTTATCCACCTACCTCATATCTGGTGAGAAGTCCACCGAACAGGCATAACCAGCCACCATGTGTCCACTGAAGGTCTTCTTCCTGTTCATCTTGAACCTGTTGAGGGCGCTGAAGACGATGACCTTGTTGTCCATCGACTGGCAGGCGAGCCACTTGCCGTTCGGAGACACCGTCACAGCCGGCAGTGAGTGCATTGATGGGTCGGCTATGTACTTCATATCCACTGGAATATCCCTGTTCAAATAATAATAATCTCTTTATTGTATACCAGAATACTTATAAAGGTAACACGAAACTAGCAAGCACAATTACATTAACACACATTAACTGCCTCGGTGGCGTAGTGGTAGCATATGCGACTCCTAAGCTTGAGGTCTCGGGTTCGATTCCCGGGTCGGACCAAATGTTTGTAGATCTGCAAATATTTGTTTCGGAGTTTGGGTGTTTTCTATGTATAATATGTATGTATTTACAAAAAAAAAAAGTATATAAGTATTTATATCAGTTGTCTAGTACCCATAACACAAGCTCTGCTTAGCTTGGGACTAGATGGCGTTGTGTGTTCGATGTCCGGAATATTTATTTATTTATTATTTATTAATTGGCGGCCTTATCGCCCAAAGACAATCCCTTCCAGGCAACCATGTAAAATATTAATTGATAAGCAAATAAGCTTGAGGGATCAAACTATGCAAGATAAATATACTAATATTATAAAGCTGAATAGTTTGCTTGTTTGTTTGAACGCTCTAATCTCAGGAACTGGTCCGATTTGAAAAATTATTTCAGTGTTAGATAGTCCATTTATCGAGAAAGGCTATAGGCGGAGCACCAATGAAGAATGTTTCAAAAACGGGGGGAAATTTTCACGCTACGGGCAATAGAAGACGCAAACGAGATTGCGTGGGTCAGCTAGTCTATACAAATAAATAAAATTGGAGTGTCTGTTTGTAATATTAAAATAACCGCTTTCTATTACATGCATATGAATGCATATACGGTACACATACCAAAATATATATTTTTAAAACTCTTGTGTCTGTCTGTTTGTTCCGGCTAATCTTTGGAACGGCTGGATCGATTTGGACGGGACTTTCACTGGTAGGTAGCTGATGGTACAAGGAGTAACTTAGGCTTACATTTTTTATACTAGCTTCGCCCCGCGGCGTTACCCACGATACGACAATAACCGCGGGTAACACCGCGGGGTTCAGCTAGTATTAAATAAAAAGAAATATTAAAATAGGTCACCATAGCGTCGGTCACCATGCTGCATTGTTGCATTCGCAATGAGTATGGTGATCACGAACCAATAAAAAAGTGAGTGAGATTTAAATATATATAATTAATACTATACATAATATTAGCTTCAACAAAGTAAATAATGTATATTCATGGTGACATTGCGACCTTAGAGCACTCGTAAGATATGCGCGTTTGAAAAAATATGCTCTGTCATGTATTTACAATTATACATAAAAATATGTATTTATAGATAAATATAATTATTTTCAGTTAGTTTTGTAATGCTATAATAACATTACTAAGGAAACTTATTACAGATGTGTTTTATCTATTTCAAGGCCGGACGGAGGGCTTTTTGGCAATGTATGTATGTTTGTATTTTCCACGGCACATGCCTAAACTACTAAACGAATTTAATGAATTCGGTGTCAATAGATTCGTTATATCATCAGCCCTTTGCCCACTGCTGGACACCTCTCTCCGGCATGGCATGGACTCTCCGAAGGAACTCCACAGAGTCAGGTCTGTTGTTTTCTGCATCCAGTCGCTGCCAGCCCTCTTACGTAAGTCGTCCCACCATCAGGCCCGAGGGCGTCCCACACTACGTTTGCCAAAACGCGGTCTCCACTCTAAAACTTGACTGCCTCGGTGGCGCGAGTGGTAGCGTAAGCGACTGCTGTGCTTGAGGTCTCGGGTTCGATTCCCGGGTCGGACCAAATGTTTGTATGATCTGCAAATATTTGTTTCGAAGTTTGGGTGTTTTCTATGTATAATATGTATGTATTTACAAAAAAAAAAAAAAGTATATAAGTATTTATATCAGTTGTCTAGTACCCATAACACAAGCTCTGCTTAGCTTGGGACTAGATGGCGTTGTGTGTTCGATGTCCGGAATATTTATTTATTCATTTATTTATTTAAAACACGCTTACTAATACTTCTTGGATACGCGAACTTCGCGCAAAAGGTTGCACAATAACTTGTTTGATAGTTTTTTGCTATTCATTTTAATTTGTACTAATTGATCACTGTATTATGGAAATTTTATTCGTACGTTGGTATATAAAAGAAATGATAATAACAGTTTTGTTCACGAGTCTACTTACGCTAAAGTTCGCAGAGCCTATGTTGAGACTCGCCAAGAAGGCCACGTCGGCCGTATCGTACTCCAGCGGTTGTCTGTTGTCACTTCATCCTACCAACTTTCAAAGCTTTATCGGTCCCTTTGGTTCTTTAATTTAGGTAATATAGGCTATATAATGTTATTATTTTAACGTAGTCATTTATTTTATTGAATTGTGGGCAAACGAGCAGACGTATTACCTGATGGTAAGCGATTGCCGCCGCCCATGGACACCCGCAACATTAGAGGCATCACAAGTGCGTTGCCGACCTTTGGGGGATGGGAAGGGGGATGGGGGAGGGGTTGGGGTATGGGCCTCCGGTATCCTCCCTCACTCGGTGAAACACAGCGCAAGCGCTATTTCACATCGGTTTTCTGTGAGGCCGTGGTATCACTCCGGTCGAGCCGGCCCATTCATGCCGAAGCATAGCTCTCCCACGAAAAAAGTGGTTATACGTACGTAAGGTTATACTCTTCTAAACTTACTCATCTGCGATATGGGTGATCCAAATTTTAAGCAATTTTTTATAAGGAGACATTACTGTCATTTTGAAAGAAGAATATCACATTAGAATTTTACTCACCATTCCCAAACTCTAAGACTTTTATCATCAGAGGTGGTCACGAATCGTCTGTTCTCGTCCACGAAGGTGATGGTGTTCACCGCACCCAAATGTCGGTCATACTCTTGCACTATTTCACCGCTTCGGATGTCCCACTGAGAACAATAAGATGACACAAAATTTTAACAAAAAAAAAACGACCAATATAAAATGGGACCACACGGGAACCACCATTTTTCAAATAAAAAAGAATCATGAAAATCGGTTCACCCAGTCGAAAGTTATGAGGTAACAAACATAAAAAAATACAGTCGAATTGGGAACTGTGGCGACTTCCACATATAACACAACAATAACCTACTACAGCGCCATCTACCGAAGATACACTGAACTACGAAGTAACGCACTACTCGGAGTAACTACAAATCCTGAATCGCGCAACAAATAGTTCTCGCGCCGATTGTCATGTATACAACATCCCAACATCAACCGTTGGGCAGTGGCCCGCCAGGCATGATCACCTCGCCTGGTCGGAGGATCCTCCCTATGTGTTGGAGGGACATGACACCCGTTCCTCCACAGAACCTTCTCCTTTTTTGAAGTCGGTTTTAAAGTAAAATTATCTATACTAACACTATAAATTTTCGAGCAAAAGCTAGGACTAAGTAAATCCTTTAAATAATAATTAATAAATATTTTAGACATTTCACATACAACGCCATCTAGCTTCAAACTAAGCAAAGCCTGTATTATGATAGCTAGATTGACTGATACTTTTTTTTGTTGTTGTAAAAACATGCATATACATAGAAAACACCCAAACTCCAAAACAAATATTTGCAGATTATACAAACATTGGATCCGACGCGAGAATCGAACCTGAGACCTCAAGCACAGCAGTCGCATTCGCCACCAAGGCGCCGCAATTTTAAAAGAATTGAATTTTGAAGTAACTAACTTTAAAAAAAATACACACGCCTTGAGTAATTCCTATTGTTTTTTTAAACTTACGCAAATAATCTTCTTATCGGAGGTGCCGGCCACGAAGAGGTTCTGCTTGTCCTCGTCAGGGTGGAACTTGGCGCAGTACGGCACCTTCCGGGAAGTGAACCTGTTTATGCACTCGCCCGTCTCTGTGTCCCATAACTTTATGTATCGGTCGTAAGCTGGAGATAAACGGATAAAAATATCGTATAATTAGAACCATTTCTTCATTATGGCATAGGGATAAATGAACAGACTAACCCCCTTAGGCAAGATATAAGTGTTTCGAGTCGAATCATTTTCAACAATCGCTAATATTTTGTTTTGACCACGTGATTTAATGTTATTCCCATTAGTTCCATGTAGCCAGTTCCAGGCACTTTTACAACCTATTAGATCCATACATGGAACTATTGGGAATTAAAACGGAACTTAATTTCCAGTAATTACATGAAGCAAGTTATAGATTTCAAATGATGTAAAATTATAAATATGATTTTTTCCCATTTGTATAAAATTACATGGAACTATTTGAATTGAATTTAACAAGTATATATACCTAATTTAGGACGGACAAACTGTAAATATTGTGTAGAGATATAGAGAATAATGGAGAAAAGTAAATATTTATTACTATACAACCAATAGGCAACAATCGGGAAGCTCCATATGGAACAGTCTAGTCTAATATTAACAATGTGTATACAAACCTGCTGATAAGAACTGTTTCCCGTTATTATTGAAATTGACATCCCTAACAGCCTGTCTGTGTCCGAAGTATGTCCTTATGCAGCGCCTCTCGCCATAAACCTCCCAAATCTGAAACAAATATGTGTTTTATCACTACATACATAGAGTCACGTCTATTGCTCAGAGGGGTAGGCGGAGACAGTCCAATTACTACGGTACTGAGACATCTCTTTTACTACGTTCACATTCATGAATTGCTGTATTCATGTTCATCGGTTCCTGGTGACTTTCTTTGGTCCTTTTTTTATCACTATACAACAACAATACGGCAAGATTCAAATTATGTAGTTTGTACCAATTTGTTATGCCTAGTGTGTAAGTGCTACTCTAGTTTTATTTAAATTGATACTGCCCTTTTACCTTTTTCATATATTTTATTATTTTCTCGCCTTCTATTCAATTTCTATATTTGTTAGTGTTTGTGTACTTCTTATGTAAACTGTGTAACTTATGTGTTTGATTATAACTATTACCTATCAACTTTTATTGTGAACTTTACACACACGATCCTATAGTTCCTACATATCTACAACCTTCATATCTATATAAATAAATAAAATTAAAGTGTGTGTTTGTAATTTCAAAGATGAGATAAGAAAGGAAATAACGTGTACCTTGACTCGACAGTCCATTCCAGCGGAGAGCATGAGGTGAGCAGTTCCTGGGAACCAGCGCACTGCAGCCACGCCTTTCGTGTGACCCTTCCACGTGAAGATGTGAGCCTGCAAATACATCAAATATAGAATTATAAAAAACTCGACAAATTATTTAATTATAGTAATATTAATTACTAGCTGACACGGCAAGCGTTGTTTTGCAATAAAAATAAAATTAGGGGTGAGTCACCCTTACCACTTAGGGGTATGAAAAATAGATGTTGACCGATTCTCAGATCTATCCGATATGCACACAAAATTTCATAAAAATCAGTCCAGCCGTTTCAAAGGAGCTTGGTGACAAACACCGCGACACGAGAATTTTATAGATTAGAACATAAAAGTAATACACATTTCAATTTAATTTATGCCTTTTTTTTTTTAAAGATAACGATTTTTTCCGTGCTTATGTCTAGCATTGGACTGCGATAGGCTGATGATAATAGGTTTCAAATTAATAAATACCTTATTAAACTATTGTAGAATGGCCAATATTCAAAATAGTAATCTCTTAATCCCACACGTAATAAAACTTATGTCATCATCATTTTTTTTTATGTATGGGCCTGCCAAAATGACTACGCTGCCTGATAGAAAGCATAAGCAGAATTCAAGAGTGGTGGTCACTATATTCACTGCAAATGCAACAATGACCAGAGTAACCCACACTGTGGTGGCCTAGTGATGCTTCGGCATCATTGATTTACTAAGATCTCCTCAGATAGAAGGTTTTGACTGACTTATACCAATTAGGGTCTTTAGCAAATTGTTATTTTCTCTACAGAGCCGTTCTCTTGCGTAATTTGCTGCCTTAGGCGGTTTAAATTTAATTTAAAATTATTTTCACAAAACAATTATAACTATAGGTTGATATTTGCTCTTTTTTTCTAATAATTTTGTTTATATGTTGTTTTATTTTCATTAAAATAAATAAAAAAAATGACAATTTAATACCTTGGGTAGGAAACACTTGTCTGGAGGTGTGTCGCTTCGCAACTGAGTCTCTGAACGTGGCGCCTCCACCCAAGACCGTCCCTGGTAGTCCGTGGACGCGTCGACTGAAACCACACAAGACATAATTTTTTTAAAAGAGGACTTATTGGATATAATAATAAATAAATATTCCGGACATCTAACACACAACGCCATCTAGTTCCAAGCTAAGCAGAGCTTGTCTTATGGGTACTAGACAACTGATATAAACACTTATATAGTTTTTTTTTATAAATACATACATAACATATATAGAAAACACCCAAACTCCGAAACAAATATTTGCAGACCATACAAACATTTGGTCCGACCCGGGAATCGAACCCGAGACCTCAAGCTTAGCAGTCACATACGCTACCACTACGCCGCCGTGGCAGTTAAATATATTGATTTTGGCAATAGAGCTCTTGTATATAATACATTTGACATTTTATGTACTGTCTGTGAAATGGTGTTTTGTACAGAGTTTCACAATTAAAGAGTTCTCTGTCTAGGTATGTATTCTGTGTCAAAGGAGAACAATCAAAGTTAAAAACAACAATTTAATGATCACACAGTGTTGTTAAATGTGGAGATCGCATCCATTACACACAGTACAGTATGAAACAGATTACTTAAAAACCTACGTCAGAATGTATTTTTATGTCTGAAAACATATTTATTTAAACTTCCTTAGCTCAGTTTTTTCTACTGAAATATGATCTCCACTTCAGGAAATTAAAAATCGTCAAATATAACATTAGTTTTAGTCAGGCTTATGACCCTAGTTGTAGAACAACCATTTACTTTATTCGGTACTTGGAACTATCTGTATCTTTAAACATCTTTACAACAAATTATAAATATAGAACTTACTGTGGAATATTGATTTCTCTTCTAAGGGCTTGTCATCATCAACCTTGCCCTTCTTCTGTCGTTTGGCAACTATTTCAGCCAATTCCTTAGCCTCTTCTCCTTCAGGTCGCATCACTCTGAAATTTTCATAATTTTTCCATAAGAAATCATTTTTTTTTTTAAAGTTGTCATGTGATAAATATCAACCAACATCAGAATATCATAAAAAAGGGACTAAGATGGATCCATGGCTTTTCTTCATTCAAGCAAAATTAGTCATGAAATCATTTTTTTTTAATATTTTGCTTTTTACTACTAAGTAACTAATGTGTTGCACTTATATTTTACTAGCTGACCCACACAATCTCTTTTACGTCTCCTATTGCCAGTGTAATAATTTTTCCCTGTTTTTGTAAAATTCTTCATTGGTATTCCGCTCCTATTGTTCTTGGCGTGACGATATATAGCCTATAGCCTGCCTGAATAAATGGGCTATGGAACACTGAAAGATTTTTTTAAATCGGAGAAGCGGTTCCTGTGATTAGCACATTCAAAATAACAAACTTTTCGGCTTTATAATATTAGAATAGATTTTTATTTTAAGACAACTCCCTCACTACAAATTTATCCTGTGTGACTTCACAGACATTTATACCACAGACACAGATAACACAAACAGAACAAAAAACTTTAATTACACAAACTGTTACCAGCATGTTCCCCACATGGATCAAATCTACAACAGTTAGCACAGTAGAAAGCAGTGAGGGGACAGTATAAAAACTACTATATCTGTACAGAATTAAATAGATCATACCTTTGTTCTCCCTCAAATCCACCCCAAGGTCCCAAGAAACCAGTAATGTCTTCAGGATTGTCATTTCTAGTTCTTTTCTTTTTGTCAAGTGGCCTCTTCTTTATCGTCTCAAACACAGACTTGCCTTCTGCCTCTTCTGGGGCTGCTACCATTGCTGATACTGAAAATAAAATATCATTATGATCAAAACAACGTACCATACTGTTGACATGGCACTAAAATATTAAACCAAATTAAACCAATTGTAAATAAAATTTGTTAATTTTTAATCATATTTTATATGACTTATAGAATTGTTTTTTTTTTTTTTAAATGTGTAAACAGGACCACAGATGCCAGCCCATGTAAGAGTGCTACTGGCCAATCACAGAACAGACATACAATCTGTACTTACAGACTGTAGTTTTACGTTTGGTATCCCTCATTTCATCTATTAGTCCTTTCTTCAATTATATTTTTCTTTCTTTGTCCAAGAATTGCAATATTTTATCACTTTTACTCAAAAGATTTAGGACAAATATCTTACGTATATTATAAACGTGAAAGTTTTTGAGTATATAAGTGAGTATGTTTGTTGCTCTTTCACACAAAAACTATCAAATAGATTTTGATGAATCTTTACAATATAGTTTATACATCAGAATAACACATGAGCTACAATTTATAAACATACTAGATTCGCCTCGAGGCATTGCACGCGGTTATTATCGTACCGCGGCTAGCACCACGGGGTTCAGCTAGTATTTAATATATTGGGGAATGGCTCAACTATACTCCTTACACAGTTCATGTAATCATGGTTGAAACATTATGGTTGTATCACTGCATACTATTTCTAGGTTTCTGCAGAATATCTTCATAAACAGATGAATGGAATATTCCCATATACTCACCAACAATAGTATCACCACTTCCAGTATCACCATCTGTAGAAGGGTCCATGGCATACCCATAACTCGTAAATGTTCTTCTCTGATTTTCAAACTGAAAATCACTTATATGCGCTTTTTCTACATAACCGGATAATATATTTCTATTTGCTTTCATCTGCTGGGTTTGAAATGGGTTGTCTGGTCCGTATGTGGGTGCAAACAGTTCTTCATATTTAGGATTGTGTGTTAATTCTGCATTATTTCGTATCAATACTCTTGTATCATCATTATTCTGGAAACAAAAACTAACTTATGAGAAAATACAAACAAGACAATTATTTTATTCCCAATAGTTCCATGAAGTCAGTTTCGAATGAAACTTTTGCAAACCATTTGTCCCATACATGTAACTAATGGGAATAGATATTATGAATGGAGGTTTATTCACAATAGAGACAATACATTTTTCTATTCAGTCTAATTGAACTCTGCACACCTCTCAGGGATGTACATTGCAAAGGTAGACAACTACATTCACTAGGTTTCATTAAAAGCGCTAATATCTATTTGATATATGAACCGCGTCTCGGCAAACATAGTGTAGGACGTCCACAGGCCAGGTGGAGTGATGATTTGCGCAAGACGGCTGGCAGGAGCTGGATGCGAGAGGCCGAGGATCGAACTAAGTGGCGTGCTATTGGAGAGGCCTATGTCCAGCAGTGGACTGCGATAGGCTGATGATGGATGATGGATGATATGAATGTAATTTCTCGCACTGACTATTGTAAAAGTTGGATATTATTCAGCTAAAACGACCAGTAGTATGAAAACATACAAGTTACATTAAATAAGAGGCATGTCTATACCAATTATAATTGGTAAAATGGACTTAATAGTCTAGTTCTTAGAAGATTTCACTGAAATCTCACACTCATTTCTCTATAATAGCCTATGAATCTTCCTCTTTAATAATGTACCAATGTTATACATGCATGTCTGGTGTTCAATTATATTTAAAGAGAAATATTCCCTAGTTAGGCTGTGGTTAAGCAACAAATATCTAGAGATCTTCATAAGCTTTGGCGCTCTAATAATATTACAGGCTACATATCACACATGTATAGTGAAATTTACACAATTCTTGTCATGTGTTTGTTGAGGTAAGAACATTACAGATGTTAATACAAATGTATGTGACCATGTATATCGAGAACGCAAACTTACCGTAGGCATAACAACTGGTGCAGCGCATATTTGCATCGATTTAGCAACTGAAAAGTTTTGATCTACAGGTTTCAAGTGAGTCAATAGCTTCTCATTACTGTGTTCACTTACAACCTCCTTATCATTATCACCTTCATCTTCTGAGCTACTTCCATAGTTTTGTATGTTCAACATGATGTTTATCTTTTAAATCACTTATTTTAAATTGAAATTCAACATAACACATTGAAATTCATTACACAAAATAACAAATCAACACAGCACAACGATATTGCGAAGTGTCTTTTCACGTTTTCAAACATTGACAGAAAGGGATGTTCATATATAATAGATAAAGACAGAACAAAATCAATGTTTGCAATCTCTAATTCAAATAGATTTGGAACGCATCTTATTGTGACACCTATAGTTACGTTCAGAAATCGATTTCAAAAATCACAGCGTCAATGATGCTATCGAGAGTTTCAGAATTTTAACTAAAACCTACTTGTCAAAAATTAGGAAAAAAAACTTCCATCACATGCAAGGCTGCCAATCGCACGTCAAAAATCTTTAAGTCACCTGACGAGCCCGTGTGATAGCTCATAATTTTGAAATAAATACAAGAAAGAAAAACACAAAAAAATATGGCTTTACACGCGGCACAAAAGGGTAAATTGATCAGTGTCATCGGAGATGAGGTGAGTAAATATTTTAACGAATAATTTCATCATAAAAGTATTGTCAGAGATAGCTCCTGTTTGATAGTCAATTCCCGAATAATTATGACCTCAGTAATCTCAGGCAAACCTTCTCTGGCTTCCAGGACACCTGTGTTGGCTTCTTGTTGGGTGGAATTGGTGAAATCAACAAGAACAGACACCCTAATTTCATGGTTGTTGACAAAAGTAAGTCCTTGGGTTTTGTAATAAAATAGTTCTATTACGCATATGTATCATCGACGAAGTTAAGAAACAAATAATATAAAAATAATAAATAAAAATTTGTTCCTATAACTAATGAGAAAAATCAATAACATTCAATGCTCCCAAAATTTAAGTGTATATTATATGCATTGTGGGATTTGTAAAGTATCTGATTTGTTTACTATTAATTCTAATTGTAGTAATAATCTTTGTACCTCATTGGTGTTTAATTATAAATTGACAAAATATTTTTATAGAGTAAAAAAACTTTGTCTACTTATGTAAGAAAAATGAGTTCCCAGAACCTCTAAATTGTTCTTAAATTATTAAGATACTAGCTGAACCACGGGCTACTACCTGCGGTATGACAACAACTGCGGGCAACGCCTTGAGGCGAAGCTAGTATCTCTATAAATTGTAGCCTATGTGTTAATTCTGATGTTTAAGCTATTTTACTGTAAATTTTCATCAAAATTCATTCAGTAGATTTTGCGTGAAAGAGCAACAAACATACTCACAAACTTTCATGTTTATAATATTAGTAGGATATCTAATTCAGACACCAGTCCTCTTACAATTGCTGTATTGTTGTCCTGTTTTGTATTGTGATAAAAATTTACTCGTATATTGCATGTATTGGTGATTGTGAGAAGAAAAAAATAAAGAAAGAATCAAGAATTAATTAATGCAAATTTAAAAGAATACCTATTGATTATTTTCTTATTGCATTAATTCATTCTTATAAAAAAAGAATTTGGTTTGTATTTCAAAAAATGCTTTCTTTTAAAAGTTGTTTATTGACTGCATTTGTATGACCGACAATGCAGAAACAAATTATGATAGTCAATCTTACCATACATATGTTTTTTAGGCCATAATGAAACTGCATGTACTTGTGTAGCTAGAAGGTGAAAGATAGAAATGTTCAAAGGCTATTCTGATGCCAGATGCTGATTCAGTTTATTGTATTAGCCTGACTAGTTGTGGTAATAGTGGCATGCTAATAAAGTCAAGAAATAGTCCAATAGGTTTATCATTTGATCAGTTTTCATAGTTCATTACACCATTATAATATTGTGTACTAACTGCAACCTGAGGTATTACCAATGGATTTTGTTGGTGTTTAATTTTGATTTCACATAACCCTACGTTTTTCTAAAATAAAAACTAGCCTAAGTTATTCCTTGTTACATTTGACTACCATTGAAATCTTGTCATAATTGGTCATAGACAGACAAAATATTTTTTTTAAATGAAACTTCTATAGAATTGTTGTGATTTCAAACCGGATGCAACAGAAAAAACGACAGGTATGAGACACAAATACGAAAAGTTGCCAGTAATTAGTGAGCCAGAGCGAAAGAGCAAATTTCTGTCTCATTCTTTTGTTGTTTTACTGAAGTTTCTATTCTATTGTGTGTGAATTGCACACACAGTGATACTTCAGTAATATTTTTTTATGTAAGTACCTTATATAAATACTTTCATATATTATGCGTCTAGTGAAAAGTAGTTGATTTAGAATTACAACAAACGGTCTTGGTTTCCGATTGAATTGAATAAGTTTTTTTCTTTTTGTTATATTAAAAACTAGCGACCCGCCCCGGCTTCGCACGGGTGCAATGCTGATACTAAATTAAATACACTACAGAAAAACTATGAACGTTGTACATATATAAAAACATAGCGGCCCGCTCCGACTTTGCACGGGCATAAAATAGAAACCTCTAAAATTAGCAATGTTGCCCTAGTATATGATGCATGTATTATACATATAAACCTTCCTCTTGAATCACTCTATCTATTGGAAAAAACCGCATCAAAATCCGTTGCGTAGTTTTAAAGATTTAAGCGCACATAGGGATATAGGGACAGAAAAGGCGACTTTGTTTTATACTATGTAGTGATACTTCTGCATTATGAATACATCTTGTTTCAGGAAACTTACGAACATACATGAAGGGCACACATTCCATGTTTATAAATATGTATTTAAATTAAGACTTCTAGATTATCACAAGTGATTATGTTTGTTTTGATTACTTCAAAACTGAAAAGAGAAAGAATACATTTATATGTTTTGAAAAAATACAATGAATCAATATTTTTATCTTTTCAAATCAGTCACATCCATCACCCCAATCAATTCTTGATGACAAAAGAATGACCAAGCAACAGTGAAAACAATTCATATTATGTACTTTTTTTATTTATATAATATATAAAGTTATATATGCGGTACTAGCCTGGCTACTGAATAATAATAATGAAAACCTTTCAACACCTTATCTATAATTCTATACAACCACAATGTAATTTCAAATTTCTCGCTAAGTACATATAGTCTGTTTTTTATTTTTTTGCCTGTCTGTCTGTCCGTATGTTCCTGCTAATCTAGAATGGCTGTATGGATTTTGACGGTGTCGCTCGCAGCTGTTGTTGTAAAGGTACTACAGCAACAGTTGCGAGCGACACCGCATTCTAGAAACTACTCGTGCATACAAGGACATTCACCGTACCAAGGACACGCCCTCCGGTGAAATCGCTGCGCAACGATCAATCGATATTCGATGTGTATATCTATGTAAAGTTTATTATTCCGTGCCTCAGGAGAACTTTCTGTTGTGCGCGAATAACCTTTCTTCGTAACAATATCGTTGTTAATAGTATTTTACGATAATTTAAATATATATTACGCTCAACATTTACAGATTACATCCTAGAGGCCATTGCAAACTTATAAATGGTTATTCGCACTAATATGTAGCAAAAATTTAACCAACCTCTTTATATTAATTTTTCAAACAAAAATTGTTGTTACAAAAATATTATAGAACAAAAATAAAGTTAAATTATCAACTTAGTTTGATGTTAAACCAACAGATGGCGCTATTTTCAAAAAAATCACTTTAATTTTTCGTTAGTGAAATATAATAATAGGCTGATATTATTCCAGATACCCCAGTAAGCGAAATCGAAGACTGCTTCAAGCGGTTCGTCAAGCGCGATGACATTGACATCATTCTGATCAACCAGAATGTGGCAGAGTTGATCCGTCACGTGATCGACGCTCACTCGGCTCCTGTGCCCGCCGTACTCGAGATCCCCTCCAAAGACCATCCTTACGACGCAAGCAAGGATTCCATTTTACGTCGGGCCAAGGTAAACATTTTCTAGACAAGATCGATAGTCGATCTGAATTTGTATTACATAATACGGCTTTCAGATGCTGTTATGTTCCTAAACCATAATAGACTAGTATTGTTACTTATCTTAACTTAAAACTCAAATTCTTTTCTTGTTTCAGGGCATGTTCAACCCAGAAGACTTGGTGCGCTAAAAATAATATTTATTGCATGATAGCGTTGTTGTGCAAACCGGCAATGTAAATACCGCCATCTATCGACCGCATTACTAACAATATTAAAAATATTCCATTTTTTCTGTGTGCAATTTCTATTCAACTAAGGTGCAGTCACTAAAACATTCCATGTCCCACAATATTTTTTTATTTATTATAAATTTTACTCTATTAAATTTGAATTATATTATAAATATGGCTGGGGTTTCAATAAGCTCGCGTATTGGAGTGTTGTTTGCATTTAATGAAAGTTCAGCCAATATAATAATCGTAATATCACAGAGTATTAAATTGTATAGCATTTGTTGAAAATGTATTATAGATTATAAAATTCAGGTTGTTTTATTTTATTTTTGCTGTGTTGTGAGTTTTGATGCTTGACTAACCTACATCAAGATTTTATTGGAGTGAAAATAATTGGTAAACTATGTTGGTATTTGATAAAAAAAAACATTTATATGGGAATAATATACCATAAAAACTACTATTTAATAGTTTCAAGATTTTTTTAAATTATACGGCTCCGCCCGCGCTTGCGTCGGTTACCGTGATAAAAAGCAGGCCTATATCCTTCCTCAAGAATCAAAGTATATCCATGTCAAATTAAATTAAAATTATAATTTAAAATATAAAAATATATAATTAGCTGTGAAAGCGTAACAGACAGACAGTTACTTTCTATTATAATATTAGTGTGAATTCCAGTATCACAGAGATTTGTTATTTTTTGTTTATGGGATAGAGAATAAACGAGCAGACAGTCATTCGATGATAAGGGATTACTGGCATCCATGACAACTGAAGCCTTTGTTTGTGAATTGGGTCCGCTTTTCTCACTTGGTAAAAAGAAACGAAATTATTTTAAAACAAAGAACTTCTAATGCTGGGGCCACACTAAGGTTTAACGTCAATGCCCATTATCTCGATAATTATTGCGATAATTTTTACCGCATTAAAATGGGTGGCTACACTTCAACGGTGAACATGAATGCTCATTATTGGCGATAAAAACGGCATTGAATTTACTTTAATTCAAGCAAGATGGATGTCGACAGAGCTCTATATCTCATGAGTGTAAATTTATATTATTTGACTTTATTGAATCATTACCGAATAAAAAGAAAACGGAAACAAAGAAAAAGAAGATGGTGGATGATTACTCCACTCCGATGCCATAGAACGTATTTCGAGTCAAAATCGTGCTATTTTGAGGCAAATCCGTCGTAAAAAAACAAATACGTCCGCTCCCGTTGCGCTCTCGATGCACACTGACAATACGTAATGTGGCCGCTTCATCGCATCAATTCTCGCGTTAATCTCTTTGATGTACCGCCACTTGAGCTATCGCCTAACTCCAAATGGCATTGTTAATGCCATTGTCAAATTATCCCGTTAAGTTGTGGCTACACCTATGGTGAACGTCCATTATCGCGATAATTAATGGCATTTCTCATTAGTGTGGCCCCAGCATAAGTACGGAGTAATTGTCTACGGAATTTAAAAAACTTGTTCTGTGTGCTATTCGAACTTGGAACGTCTAATACTTTGGATTTGATTTCCAGCTACCTATCTAAGTTAGGATCACAGGTTAGGTTGTAGTAATTTTCTGTGTCATTTTCGCTAGGTGACAAATTGTTGAGATACTATAGTTGCAGTTGCAGGGCTAAGAAAAGTAACCCTATATCGGCCACGTATGAACGCTTATAGCTATTCAACCAGTCTCCGACAAATTCTGATAAAACTTGACGCTCGCAAATGCTCAGAAGTGCGAGCCAAGTTCTGTCTAACTGGTAGAGAGATAGAATTTATCGCCAAATTTTGACCAATCAACGATCAAATCTTTGTAATATCAAAATTACAATTCATGGTTGCCAAACCAATGACATTGCTCGTCTAGCACCAACAAAGACTTGTATAACATAAACGTGCCCATAAAACTTTGGAATTCGTTTGTTTATCAGATATCGAGAATGTTATTTTTGAAATTCGGTCTTAACACCGGTCCTTATGAGCTTGTACTTGGATCTAGCGCAAAGAGATGAGATTTAAAAAAAGAGAGGTATTGGAGAAAATACTTCACCTGTGACTGACTCTTAAATTGTCGCTGGACTATGTCTAGGTGCATTTAATTGATTTAAAAAATGGGTGTTTAGCTTCATAACTATTCGTATTTTTTGTATTATTCATAGGAAGAGCCAATAATTTTTTTTTTTAATATTTCCTATAGAATTTGAGTTTAAAGAAATCTAAGACCTATTTTTAATATCGATGTTTTATTTCAAGAACAAACAAACTTTTTTATTTGAGAAATAAAAATATGCAAATGAAATTATATCGATTCCCAATTTATTCGTACGTTTAGGCAAATTCAAAAAAATAATGAAGAGCATGTGGTGTATTGTGTCAAGTTGCGAGCAAGTGTGTATTTCTCTGGATTCTTGGCATTGTGTCATGGCTTCCCATGCGCGTTTGTAAAAATCCATTTTATACTTTTTTATATTTCGCTCATTATCAAAAATAGTGTGAAGTGTTGTATATTATACCGTGTTGTGTTTGATACTATTGTTTTTACTAATTCGAGATCCTTTGAGTGGTGTGTGATTTTATGGACAATCGACGGTAAGTATGATTATATTGTTACTTTTTAATAACTGTTTGTACATCATATATTTTTTTGTTTTGCAGTCAATGTTCGGTGCTGAAAACTACGCTACGTAATTAAAATTACGTATTCCAGATACTATTAATATTGTTTTAAATTTCGAAGGAATTGATGTGTGTATATTGGTAGAATAAAAGAAGAAAAATATTTTTAACCGTTTATTTTAAAGATTATTAACACACTACTTACAATATACACAACACATACATTATATTACAGAGAACACAAACATATACATATAAAAACAAATTGGTAAAAATTACCAACAATATTTGGTTTTAAAATGAGATAAAGACCCGTAATTAAACTCGATGTTGCTAGACCCGTAAAATTCAGTGATTGATTAGTGGAGCTCTTTTCAATGTTGGGAGACTAGGATGCGTTTATTCGTCGAATTCGGCGACATCATTTTCGGCCTTCTTGTGTCCAACCCAGTCCCATTTGGAGTAGTGGAGCTTAGTCTTCTTGAATTTGGGGTTCTTGGACGTGATGCGAACGAAGATACGACGGCCGAAGAGTGGTTGCAGTTGTCTGAAGTTGTCCACAAGAGGCAGGTTCAGGTTGGAGAGGAGACCACGGAAGTTGTCCATCTGTGGCAAGAGACCTTATTGAAGTAACCGTATCCTATTTGGTTTAATAACAAGAAAAGGATGCATTTTTTGTTTGTTAGTAGGATAAATTAATTTTCTTACCTGGAACACAGAGATTGGGAGGTAGTCGGAGAACACAACCCATGTGACGGCTTCGGCGCAAGGAGGAGTGGTGAGAGAACCCTTGTATGTGTAGAACCTTTCAGTGTCGAGGCCGGACAGGATTGAGGAGAGGGAGAAAGTGTGAGGGAGCTGCATGCTGGTGTTGTAGTTTTCAATGGCAGACAAATTCTTGACGATGGGGGTAAGCAGCTTGGCGTCGAATTCAACAACCTGTGTAAATTTTGTAATATATATTTCGATCTATAAATGAATTTAACAGAAGGAAAGGAGATATGAAAGAAAAAAAAATTGGAAATTTAATTTGGGTTTTTACCTGGTAGAAGAAAGCAAGCACACAAAGACCATCGGGATGCTGGAGAGCCTCAGCCAAGTTCCTGTATTTCTTATTCCTGTGGATGATGTGCATTTCGAGGGGCAGACGCATGTCATTGAGGGTGTGTTCAGAACCACGGTTGTTCTTGTCTCCCCAATGGAAGTGGAGGCCTTCAATTTCATACTCGTTATCTAGGGGACCACCGAAGATGTATGGAAGACGGAATCCTTTCTTTTCTTCTTCGGAGCTATATTTGGGGATGGTCAGTGCCACTGAAAAATATGGTTAATTAGTCAAAAGCTAATTAAATAGCATACTTTATTTAATTAAATAGCACAGTTTTAATGAGATGTTCAATTAATAATGTGCTTGTTTGGCATCTCTTTACCTGAATGCCCGTTGTTAGTGGTGGTAAGAGGTCCTGGTAAAGGATTCTGGTAGCCGATAAGTTCCATTGCAGGAATTGAGATGGGAATTGCTTGTCTCGCAGCAATAGCGATAGGAGATTGTTGACGTCCACCGCACGCGGGGTGAAGGACTGCCCAGCGCCTCTGGTCAGAGGCACGGTAGCCCCACCCGAGTGCAACAGAAACTGGAATTTAAAAATGAATTATTACCTATTTTAACCTATTGATTAATACACATATGTCGACGCCATATTGTTTGTTTATTTTTGTATTACTCAACGATATCATTCTCATGACGAGTATCAACAACGATGCGTGTTATTAAAACATTTTTTTATTATAATTGCTACTCTCATTTCCCGAGATGATGTTTTGATAATACGACTTATTGTTTCTGTTATCCTTTACAATCATTATTATAATTATGACGTAAAATATTCACAACAGTATTTTCGAGATCTTTCAAAACATTCATAGGAACAAATAATTTATTAAAAACTAAATAGAATGCCATGATTTCATGAAAAAGTACGCATTCCATTTTTAAATAGTTTCATTCAGCCTTAAAGTCATAAAAATACAAGCGAAAACCGATGTTAATTAATAAATTATTCTGAATGCAATTGAAAGAATCACATTCATAGGTAACAAGCATACATTTTTTTCTATTGGAATGTCAAATTATGCAAAACGGATCATACATTATGTTTTTTGCTTGCTTGAATGTGCCGGACAATTGTTAGGATGTCAATCAAACGGACAAATTTAAATACCCTTGCTAAACTTTATGAGCGGAGTCGTCTTATGAATGATAATGCTATCAAATGAGAACCATTTAATAAATTTACATATAGGTATTTGTGCAACGAAGGATTTATGTTTGAGAATGTAGAAAAAAACTGTTTCGATTTTCAGTAATTGGTATTCGTGGGGCAATTTATGAAAATTCATTAAATTGAGTTAATGGTGTAATTATAAAGCAAGCAGGTACCAACAGATACGCTCTTGATTTTTTCATTTTGAAATGTAATATTCCTAAAATTGTATTGACAGGTGCCAATAACTTATCGAATTAAGCAACGCTTTTTGGCGGGCTTCTAATTAAAACTTAAATAAGTGAATAACTATTGCAATATAAAAAGTCACCGAACTAGTACGAAATATCAGTTGCATGTTGTAAAAAGTTATAGATAATAGATTAGTTCGTGACAGAGAGCGAATTCCGCAATACATTATATTTTATTTTTATATAGAATTATCGCGGGTAATGTATTTGAGAGAGAGAATGAGAATTGAATATACAAATATACTAGTGACCTTTAGATTATCTAAGTTAATATTTTAGGTCAAGATTATAGACCTAATCTGGTCAATGCTACTTTCTGAATGTGACAGTTAGTTTAAATACCTAAGTAAATAAGTAATTTGATTTTTTATTTACGTAGTAACGTTGTAGTATTCGAAATATGGCGATGTTAACAATATCAAGTTTCGTAATAGACCACAACATCGTAATTTTTACGGTACATTGAATGTAAAGCAGAACTAAATCCAGAACCATTAAAGCATGCGTTTTCAATAATTGAACTTAATGTAGGTAATTATTAATCATTTTTGCTAAATTCCTTTCATTATAAAAAAAAAAGTTCTTAAGATATTTGCGTAAATTTATCATCTTTGACAATACTATTTGATGCGGTGTTACTGACAACACCGCATCAAATAGTATTCAGATACACATATATAATCCTGTAAAGTTTATTATAATTAATCTTTTATTCATTAAGTACCTACTTGTTGTTAATTATAATGTTGAATAAATAATTGAATTTTTATGTGATTTAATCAAGTTATATTTATAATGAATTAGAAACACGTAAGATAAGGCGATAGTTAAAAATTACAGGTGTAGAATGCACCAAATATTATTAACGTTTAAGCAAACATTGGCCGTGCGTCGGATGTTTGTGCGATCCGGCATATCAGAGGATGATCATTGCGTTTCTTGCATGCTTCTCTTGCCCGTTGTAGATTAAATTTATGTATAAAATTTATCTATGATTTCATAATCATAGGTAATATCATTATTGGGTTGCAATTAGCTGGCCTTAGTCTACTTTAACTATCGGTTTTTTATTAATTTGCACAGATACTTATCAGATTTAAACCGAAGAAAAAAATAACCGAACTCTATTATTACAGATAACGATCAGAAAAGTAATAAATTATTGAGATCGTAGTAAATTTGATTAATATAACTTTAAAATTATTTATTTTTTGCTAGACTGTATTACAATTTAGCAAATTTATATTAGGTATTTACAACTTAATAATGATTTTTTAGACTACGACTATGAGTAATTGAAAACATGCAAATTGAATTAAAAAATAAAGCGAAACTTAATAATTTATTGTGTGATACGAAAAATATTTCAAAGTGATCTTAAACACTTTTGATTTATTAATTTTAATAATAGAATTTTGTTGGCACTTGAATATTTAAAAATGAATTTATGAAAATTCAATTTATGCTTGATTTTTTTTAACTTACCGTTTGCTGCCAAAATGGCGAGAACAGCTGATATAATTAAAGATCTCATTATCACTTTTTTTAAATTGATAAATGATTAAAATATAAGAAGAGATGATGTGTTGGACACTTCGATGCTTCCTGCCTGTCAGCCCGCAGTTTATATACTACACATCCACATATTGAGCACTGCGTTTTCAATGGTTCAACGCGTCATCGACGTGAGAACTAACCCCTCTTCTGACACATCGGCATAAAGTGCCGACTCGGCGTGTTTCCCATTGCAAAATTAATTACGTATTTCTAGTCAGATAAAATTAGTAATTAATTATGTTTTAGGATATAATAACTTAAGGCCCTTTACAAGTATTTTTGAAAAGATTTCATAAGTTAAAATTGAAATAAAAAATATTAAACTCATTATCTTGCAATTTTGCTCTTAGATATTTTGTTCACTACCGTACCGTACCGTTAAAGCTCTAAAACAATAAGAAGGATTTTACAATATGTACTTATTTAATGAGAGAGGTATATATTAGTAGTTTTCACTATCGCAAAAATATTTGCCACGTTAGAACATCATGATTACAGGATAATGTAGTTCCCATTCTATTTTGGGTGATAATTGCCACATCATTGTTATTGAATATATATTATTTAATAAATATGAAAATGAAGCAATTTTTTAATATTTAATTATGGACAATAGGTATCTACATGCTTTGGAAAAGCAGCATGTGCATTGCTGTAAAAGGTAACTTGATAACTATGACGCATCGTTATTAAAAACGTACATATCAAACTTTAATAATCGGGCAATGAATTACAAAAGCTACCTTTCTGAAAAATTGAGACTGCACGGTTGGCCGAGTGGTTTCAGCGGCCGCCATGCCGCTTGCTACTGCGCCAAGTGTCTTGGGTTCAAATCCCACGCGGTACAACACTTTGTGTGATCCACGAATTGTTGTCCCGAGTCTGGATGTTCTTTGTGTCCGTTTCATGTATGTTTGTAAAGTCCCCCACGACACAGGATGTTTATTCCTAATGTGGGAGTTGTCTTTCTAAAAAAAAAAAAAATACCTAGGTATATAAAACTTGCATCTAAATGTATAAAAGTTTTAATTCTAAAACAATGAAAATGAGTTTATACTATAAGTACGTAACCAACACCTAAATTCTAATCAAGATAGTGGAGCCTCTACATTTTAAGGTAGTGGAGCCACGCTGACTTCAGCACGTATAGACCAGTATATCGGGATGGTTCACTAACCTCTCCCAGAAAACCACCCTAAAATGACAGCATTCGTGCTGTCGTGTTTCATCGGTGAGACCTGAGGCCCAATGATGCAGGAGCATCTCAACAAGTCGCCATAGTGTGGGTCACTATGCTGCATTGTTTGCGTTTACAATGACTATGGTGACCAACACTCTTCGATTCTGTTCATGCTTCCAATCACGTGAATTTAGAGGCACTTCGGCAGGCCTATACATAAAAAAAAACAATACTTGCTTATAGAATTTATGAATATAATAATTTAGTTTTATAAATACGAAAAAAAAACATTTTTTATATTCGATACTTTCAACTATATGTAACCTAGACATTCCTTAACGCTACATCCTTTTTAAATTATTAGGGTATATTTTTATTATAACATATAAATTTTATAGTTGTATAGTCATGTTCTATAGTAACGTAGTGGCAATTAGATAGTAATAAATAAATTTATTTATTGCTAGTGTAGTAGTAGGTTGTATAGAAGTTATGCACTTTACTATTGCATTGCCTGTACTTCCAGTGAGTATGGTGGCCACCGTTCTCAGATTCTATTCGAGCTTTCCACCAGGCTTAGTTGGACCTTTGGCAGGCCTTAAAATAAAAACAAGTAATTAAGTGTTTCTTATACTGTATTATTGTGGAAGATCCGCTGCGACAGAGCTGTGATATCGTTATTTCTAAATAAAACAAAATTTATAGATATACTTATATGTCTCACCTTTAACGCGGCAAACCATATTCGTTGTTGGTCGTCTCCGAATGTGAAAAATCTAACTATATCAAATAGTATTTAACAAAATAAATTACAAAGTCTTGTACTTTGGGTGCGTTTCTTAAGATAATATTAAACTATATATTAGCATAATGTTTATTCTTAAATGATTAGAACTAAATATTTATATCTTACTACCAACTTATATTTCTAAACTCGTAAAGTAAGATAAATATTTCGAATTAGTGATCTACCTGAAGTAGGTAAGACCTGTGTTTCAGGCAGTTACTGTTCTTACTATTATGTTCTGACTGTAAAAGTCTAATTTATTTGTATTGTTTTAGTATTATCTATTACAATTTCTTCTGCTCAATTCCTAAATGACATAAGATATACTGATATGAATTAATTAATTTATACCATGTATGTCACACAATCGTTAGTATTTAGTGGGTTACTAACCCAAAACCTCCGGCACAGCAACCAAGACCACTAACCACTAAACTAAAAAGTCCGTCGCTGCGTCATAGTTCCCTATCTTAATTTTCTAATGACGTCTGTTGCAACGTTGATGAGAAGGAAACACTTTTCATGAAAAAGAAGAATAGATCTTCCTGTTGAGTCAACCATTTTATTTCATTTGCGCTAACCGAATAGCCAGCTTCACCAGTTCCTGATAAAGTTTCAGATAGTTATCTGCTAAATAAGATTATTTAACAGATAATAGTCACTGATATACATATGTTTATCGGACATATTTATCTTAATCTGAGATTTTTGTAACCGAAATTTGTGGTTATCAAGTAGATAAATTCAAAATAGTCTATCAGATACTTTTTCAGAAAGTTGGGAAACGTGGAGTTACTTAAAAAGTGTATACTGGTACAAAAGAAAAAAATATAACCGACTCTGTCTAGATAGCAGATAAGTTTTTCTTCTAACTTAATAGGGATAGAAATAAAAAAATGTATGCGTGTACTAACGTACACTCGTAAGAAGTGAAACTTTTTTATGACGTTATTTTTCAAAAAATAAATATCATATGTCGACGTAAGGTATAACGACAAAAGACTTATAAACCAGCAATATTCGTGACAATTCTTATTTCAAGTGCAATAAAAGTTAAGGAGCGAGACCTGAGTAAATATTTCGCGATCTGTGGTGTGAATGAAGTAAGTTTGTGGAATGTGATGTGTGTAGTTGGTAGTACATTGTGGACTAAATAAAATAATATTGTTTGTAATGTGATATTTCATTGTAGTATTAATTTGGTCCTGTTTGTGTTTGAAAATGTTTTTTGTTTTATTTTGTAAATTTGACGCGTAACGTAACGGATAAATGTTACACGTAACGTAACGGATAAATGTTACGCGTAACGAAAAAATGTTACACTACATTTTTTGACAACCCCGATAAAGAAGTTTCACTTCAATAAGCTTTTATAATAAACGGACGAAACGACAGAACCAATGGACGAAAGTCTGACATGATTTAATACGTAATAGATTTTTCTGTTTTAAGCTTCATCACTTATCGATAAGTATCTATGTCCTTGATGAGACCTCACCTCTGCTTACCTTGTCTGAGCTAAATATATTCGAAAAACTGCATAATGACATCTAACTGTTCAGAATATAAAACTTGGATTTACTGAGATTTTATCAAACGAAGATGTATTTAGATTTTCTAATCAGACACCAGGCACAAAAATTTGTGTAAAAAAGAATAATTTATGACTAATAATGTGTGTATTATGTTTTATTTTTAAAGTGGCTATGGGATGGAGTTCAAAAGAAAGAGTATAAAAAGATTTAACGCTCTTTGATTTTTAATGGAGACGATAAAGAATTTTCTAAATATTAAAAATGTATATCGCTTAAATGTAACTATGTAACCTACATGAATAGTTGTTCCAGTAATAACTGCCGTTTGCGGCCGTTGCAGTTCTTCAGCAAATAAGTACATTATCCAACGTTGAAATACAGACACTGGTATACGTCAATAATGCGGGTTAATCACACTATCAACGTATTGTTTATTAAGTCAAAGGTGCTTCCCCATTGTATCTCAAATTCCAGCACATAATATCTTTTGTGCCAAAGTTGATATCTCGTTCACCTATTTTGACCACAATCAATATAAGGTGCAGGAACTCCCTTAATTTTATCAGTTTACTCCCGGAAATTCCTCTATGACTAAGAAAACATACTGTAGCATGCATATAGCAAGCATACTATACAGGTATTATAGACCTAATAATAAGAAATTCCAAAGGAAAATTCATTCAGCGTTCGCAGGGTTGGCGATGTAAGAACACAACTGGACGAATATCTTGAACAATAGATGATAACATATCTCGATGATGTTAATTATTTGACTAGTTGTAATAATAAAGACATTGATTTGAAAAGTATAATATAAATATATCCAAAGGGGTGTTATGTCAATACCGAGGACAAGGTTTGTTACAGAGAGCGAGCTCGCGTTGGCTGGCAGTCGTAACGTCGGTCATTTCGTGATATAACATCTGATTATATCTGATTCATAATCGGCCATGTGCATATTTTGACGTATTCAAAATTTGAACAGATATAAAAATACAAAAAGTTATTCTTGTATTAAAAAGTAAAATAAAATATAAGTATCCCATTATAGAAAAGAGGAGAAATATCAGGTAAAAATAGCATACAACTTGGAATTTTGGCTTTAGCGTGGAACGTAAGCATTTTCATATTAGGTAAAAGTAGATGGACACTTTTAACCTCCTGTGCATTTCCGTTTTTGGACTTGACCACGATGTCTCAATCAATCTGCTGTTAAAATACCCATTTTATAATATCAGAGGCTTTAATATTAATGAATATTTTAGAAATGTTAATAATACGGTAAAACTAGCGTCACTGAAACAGGAAAATGGATTGAACGCAACGGACAAAATGAAAACTGTGCCAGCAAGATCCATCTGTGAACTAAATTGTTTTTCAAAGAGTAGTCATCCTACCTATAATTCAAGCTGCCTGGCAAAGTGATAGACGTCCTAATTTATGAAATAAAATAAAATTTTATTTATGTCTGCAACATTTTAGTTTCGGATGATCTACATCATATAAGTATAAACATCGTATAAAATACATTCATTGTCTGCGTATTTTAAAATTTTATAAATTAGTAAATATTGAAAATTGGTATAAAATCAGTCAAATAAGCGGTGTTTTCTAGTGCAAAAATTATTACAACTAAGTGATACTGTTGGGAACGACTATTAAGAAAATAAAAATAAGTAGAGCTCGCGTCTTATAGGATTTTTGATGGCAATAAGCTCATAATAGTATCGCAAAATATCCGTAGTATTTATCGCAATTTTAATGATTTTATCTATATTAGATTTAGGGTATAAAGGACAAAAATATTACAAGTGTTTGAAAAATTATAAAAATTTTACAAGTGTTTCAAATTATTTTACTGTCGGCGAAAATCGGGCATAGGTTCCCCATTCCCCCGTTTTTTATAAAACTATTCTAAGTCCTAAGCATGCACATTTAACTACTAAATAACTTATTCTACAAAGTCCTTATTATCTTATGCTAAATATCCAATAATTTTTCTAAGTCCAAATATTTTAATCAACAACACGTCAAGTTATTTTCTCAGAGTAAATAAAGTTCAAAATCACTTGAAACTTGCACCTTTATAGTTTTGTTTGTTCTTTGCGGTAAAAAGAAATAATACAATCACCAATCTTAAAGAATATAAGGTTCAAAATCTCTTGAAATTCTTAACTTGCACTTAATAAAAAAATAATATAATGTACTCACAGTTGCACTTCCATAAACTCACACTTCCAAACGATGGTTGAACTGCGTCACTATTCTAGTGACTGGTGGCGCCCTCCGCGACGTCCGGTTGAACTTCAATTCTAAGATATCCTCTGCGAGACGGCGCTGCCTTCTTCAACGCCGCTGCGTATTGAACCTCGTACCTTAGCCGCAGCGATCCACTGCGAGCACGGGGTTAGTGGTCCGACGCGAGACCACTTATTTCAAAAAGATCCGATCGAATGGACCAAAAAGTTAGCTAACTAAGCTAATGTTGAACTGCTGCCCTAATGAGATATACTAGAAGGTTTGTTTAATAGCAAAAACACCATCTGTAATCTGATCTAGCTGGTTTATTGATCTCATTTTTACAAATTTTCCTTACTACTAAATACAACTATATTTAATTAAACGATAGCATGATGTAAATCGATGGGCACGCCATCTATCGAGTTATAATTGTATGATTGTCATAAACATCTGACCTTCCTTTTAATGCTGATATCTTGATATTTAGTGAATGTAGACACAGGCAAACCTATTCCACAACTTGATAATTACAACTTCTTTTGTTCTACATCTCAGCTCAACCAGAATGACGGGGTATATGTTAAGAAATTCCTGCAAGGTAAATTTAAGGAGGTCAAGTTAGTCAATGCATCAATGGCTACATTGCGAATATAGGTAAACATCTAGCCAGTGATATACAGGCCAGCAGAGCTACTCCTCTCAATGACCCAACCACAACATAATGCCGCAGGCTAATTCGTTCGTCCTACTAGAACGAAACTACCCACGAAGTCAATCAAATTCTGATGAGGTTAAGATCAAATAGCGCTCCTGGTTGTGACAATATACCAGTAAGTTTTCTAAAATTTGCAAAGGATGAACTAGTTCCAACACTCACGCACCTTTTTAACATTTTCTTTCGACAAGGTATATTTCCAGTGCCATTAAAGAAAGCAATTATTAATGCAGAGTATAGGGGTGGCGACAGAAGCGATGTTAGCAACTACAGACCAACTGCTGTACTTCGGGCTATTTCAAAAGTACTAGAGAAACTTCTTAACTCTAGGTTGACAAGTTACCTAACCAGATACAAGCTCTAACACTCCTCCCAGTATGGTTTTAGACGAGGAGCGAGGAGTTTTAGCGAGGTTACACAACAGCTTGTTAAGGGACACAAGTGCTTCTCGATATTTTTGGACATAAAGAAAGCGTTTGGCACTGTCTCTGTTTCTATTCTGATAGACAAGCTGGAAAAACTTGGACTAAGAGCAGCTGAGCTGTTTGTCCAAGTTTTTCTGTCTTCGGCAAGTATCTTTGGTAGTTACCTGTCAAAAAAAACGTAAAGGGTGAGGCTTAACCAATGCACTAGTGGATACTCGCTGTGTCATACGGTGTTCCACAGGGTAGTATGCTTGGCCCAATACTGTTTCTCATTTATATCAATGACCTATATAACCTAAAAACGAACAATGCGCACATTTTCTCGTATGCCGATGACACTGCGCTGGTCTCCACTGATAAAACCTGGGCTGCAGTAAAAGAAAATGCAGAAGTCGATATGAGAAACGTTGCAAAATGGTTAAAATATAATCTATTAACGCTTAACACTACAAAAACCAACTACATCTGTTACAGTATTCAAAATTATTTGCAGCCGGGGACAGAATTTAGTATTCAAATACACTCGTGCGAAAACTTACGGAATCATGTGCATGTGACTGTCCCACAATAGAAAAGGTTGAGAAAACTAGATACCTAGGAGTGATAATTGACCAACGACTGTCCTGGTACTCCCATATTGACCAACTCACTGCCAGAATTAGAAAATTGATATGTATTTTTAAGACCTTAAGATATGTAGTGCCTGACCAAATTAATACACAGGGCTCATGTAGGAGTGCATTGAGGGAGATATATAGGTACAGCGCTAACGCAATCTGTTCTTACATATTGCATTCCTGTATGAGGAGGAGCTGGGAAAACAAAATTTAGGGAAATTGAACGGGCACAACGAGCACTATTAATTATTAGAAAGTAATGCATTTAAAAAAAAGACGATTCCCAACGAGTAGTTTATATTCTATCAGCACACAATATTAAAAAAGCATAAATGTACTTCTTCCAATTAAAAATCAGAACTGAATTTGCGAATAGGCAATACCAAAGACGTTCAGAGTATTTATCATCATCATCTTCCTAGCCTTTATTATTCCCAATATTTGGGGTCGGCTACCAGTTCAACCGGTTTTACCTGAATATCAGTTTTTACACAGAGCGACTGGCATCTGACCTCCGCAACCCTGAGGGCGAACTGAATTCGAAGGTTGAACTAGTTGTCAGTATATTTGAGGGCACTGACTTCCCAATAACGATTGCCATAGATGTTCATGACAACCGGGACCGACGGCTTAACGTGCTCTCCGAAGCACGGGCAGGAAACACCGCCATCTTCCATACTCCGGGCTGCTATTAGGAATTTCTTGTAGGAAAAACCCAACAGCAGTCCGACCCGGGAATTGAACCCGAGACCTCTTGATTTGCAGTCGCTTACGCTAACCACTAGACCAACGAGGCAGAGTATTTATATAATAAAATTAATAGAAAAGTTAGGATTAATACAAAAACACTAAGAGAGACTGTAAACCACTAATTACTAACTTTTTGGCACCCTTAAGTTATGAAGAAACGGAGTCCTTCATACAACACTTGGTGTAAAACAACGTTTACAGTTTCTAGCGCATACCTCCAAACACACACACACACACACACACACACACGCACGCACACGCATAAATTCCTTTTTAAAAGTATTAATGACTTTTTAAAATATCGTACAATTCGGACAGTTTTAGGGAAGGGTCATAAATAGATATCAATTTTATTTTATTTATTTCTTACTTAGCTTAGACAGGGGAAGCTAGTTGTTTTTCTCATTAAATATCTCTCTCAAAACGGTCTAGCTGTTACACTGTATCCCTCTACAATTTTCGATTAGGTACTTTTAAGTTTAACAGTAAATTTTTTAAAATAAAACCACAAGGAACTGACAAAAAAGATCGACTACGTCATCGTCTTCACATAGTGAGCGTCCTTCATCTAAGAAGTTAGTCCTTTTAGAGGTAGGATGGATCCCATGGTTTTTCTAACTATTCAAGGTAGTAGAACTACGCTGATTTCAGCACGAACGACGGAGGCCAATGATGGAGAAGCATCACTAGGCTGCCATGGTGTGGGTTTTCCATCAGGCAGAATCATTTTAGCAGAACCAAACATAAAACAAAACTAGATTGTAGATCGTGTCTTAATGCCAAGGGTCAACAGCATTTGATAGTCCACTGTGTAGAAAGGGTTCAGCATATTATACCACACTGGTCAGACAAGTTTGTTTCCAGTTTTCCTTCTCTTTCTCTCATCTAAAACGACACCGAAGACTCAACATAAACAACAACGCTACCCATGGGATACCTACATAAAGGTGGTATTTTTAATACGCCACCATACAGAAACCACACAGACATCTTAAGACTTGTAATAGCAAAAGAAAAAGAAGAAGTGACTAAAGGTAATTGCTTTGAACATGAGCTTGCCAAAGTGACTCTATTACTTCTTATGGAAATCATGAGCAGAATCCAAGAGTAGTGGTCACCATATTCATTGCGAATGCAGACAAGGCAACACTGCAGCATGTAGACCCACACTATGGTGGCATATTGAGATGCTTCTGCATCATTGGAGGGGAGACTACTACCGTGGTAGAGCCATGCTTCGGCATGAATGGGCCGGCTCGAGTTAGGAGTTCGGAGTAATACCACGGCCTCACAGAAAACCGGTGTGAAATAGCGCTTGCGCTGTGTTTCACCGAGTGAGTGAGGATACCGGAGGCCCACACCCTAACCCCTACCTTATCCCCCTCCCCTTCCCCTAAAGGCCGGCAACGCACTTGTGACGCTTCTGGTGTTGCGGGTGTCTATGGGCGGCGGTAATATCTTACCATCAGGCGATACGTCTGCTCGTTTGCCCGCTATTCAATAAAAAAAAAAATAGCTTCATTATCGTAATGGTAAACCGAGCCCTTCACACGTTACTGTAAAAATGCATTTTTTTCTATGGTATTATGGTAGTAATATTTCTTGTGACTAAGTTCAAGTATCTACTCGGTAGCGTAGTGGTAGCGTATGCGACTGCTAAGCTTGAGGTCTTGGGTTCGGTTCCCGGGTCGGACCAAATGTTTGTATGATCTGCAAATATTTGTTTCGGAGTTTGGGTGTTGTGTGTATTTACAAAAAAAAAGTAAATAAATATTTATATCAGTTGTCTAGTACCCATAACACAAGCTCTGCTTAGCTTGGGACTAGATGGCGTTGTGTGTTAGATGTCCGGAATATTTATTTATTTATTACTGTAGCATTAAACAGTTTTGATGTTATAATTTCAAGACGAAATTCCTGTAGATCATATCACGGATTATAAAATTACCTGAATAAGATCAACTCAAGTAAATTCAATGATTGAACGCAGACAGCAAGGGACCAATTGTGGTAAACTTTTTAAGTCCGATGACAGTTAGCAAACGTCTCTCTTCTTGAAGTGAAATCATAACATTACTTTTATTGTTGTTAATCGCTTAGAGTAAATTTGAAATTAATCTATACCGCTATGATTAAATAGTATAGATTCAAGGGTACCAGGAACCGGTAACCATTTAAAGTTAGCTAATATCGTTGTAAAACTATTAGTGATTGCCTCTTTCATAAAGTGTACAATTAAAAACATGGAGTGTCGTCACCCCCCTGCGCTACGCTATGCTGTTAATACCATAAAAGTCTGTAAAAGGAGCTCGCAGGACAATAAAGCACTGTAGAGAAGGATAACTTAAAATAAACCCAAAACCGACAGGTTGGTGGCAATGGTGCCTATCGTGTTGAAATAGGCCAAAACCTTCGTATAGATAGTGTGTGTGTGATTGATTTGAAGTTGTGTGATCATAAAATGTGAAGAGTTAAAGGACTACTGTAAATATAAGACAGTTTTACATGACAATGAAAATAAAAAATTTCAAATATTATTTGTCAGTCAGTTATCATTGTTAGACGACACAACCCGTAACATAGGTACTCATATACCCTTCTTCTTTTGATGAAAAGGTAATCAGCTATTTCTGCCAATGTCAAGTATTTAAAGTCTTCAAGTATTCGTCTTGATGAAATTATGATAGGTAAGAAGAAAAAATGTGGACGAGATGAAATGGGGACCGTCGAAGAAACAAAAACGATCTGTCTCATATACCTACCCAAATACTTTTTTTAAATGAATGGGCCAGCTCGACCGGAGTGTTACCACGGCCTCACAGAAAACCGGTGTGAAATAGCGCTTGCACTGTGTTTCACCGAGTGAGTGAGGATACCGGAGGCCCATACCCCGACTCCTTCCCCATCCCACTCCCCATTCCCCCCAACCCACTCCCCATCCCCCAAAAGTCGGCAACGCACTTGTGACGTCTCTGGTGTTGCGGGTGTCTATAGGCGATTACCACAATCGCTAACCATCAGGTGATACGTCTGCTCGTTGGCCCTCTATTCCATATGAAAAAACATTTTGACAATAGTTTGACAGTAACTACCTCACCTTCCGGACGTGTGTTGTGATTGTATTCGTTGGGTGATAACTATTCGTTCCGTGAGTTTAGTGAGAGCCGACTAAGGGAGCAAATTACGCAAGACACCAGCATTGCAAAGATAAGAAAACTTAACTCGAATTAAGCCGTCTAGTCTAAAGATAGCACTATTTCTCCTCTTCTTGGGCTATTAAAAGCCGTTGATTTGTCAGAGAACTAGAGTAACCGACATCTCGCGGAGAATCATTACGTTGAAGTGGAAATGGGCCGGTCATGTCTCTAGATGTACCGATGGTCGGTGGAGCCGAAATGTGCTTAAGTGGAGACCGCGATTAGGCAAACGTAGTGTAGGGCGCCCTGCGACACGATGGATTGACGACTTAAAAAGAGTGGCTGGCAGCGGATGGATGCGGACTGCCCAAGACCGGGATGGTTGACGCTCCTTGGGGGAGACCTACGTTCAGCAGTGGACGGCATATGGTTGAAATGACATGTCAATATTGTAATGTGTTCCAAACGAACTTTAACTATGGATAATAAATTAAAACAAAACCCTTTTTGTTTTATGATAGAATACAGTGTTGTTCGTTCTTTATCGATAATAATTATTTTACACAGAACAAGTTGATACAAACTTTTATAAACTAATACCTACATAGTGTGACTATTTCAAACGATACTCGTTAACATCTGTCACTCATATCTGCAGAAAATACACTTGGTCAGTCACCTCAATCAGTCATTTAAGTTGATAGATTATTTTGTGACCGATTTGTTAGATTGAGCTCAAGTGTCTATTGGCAAATTAGGCTAGTTTCTTATTTAGTATAAATTATTTGTTTAACAGTCTTCTATTAAAACCCACATTCACACATACCTACTGTTTTATTTGTTATCTCCGAAGGGGTTGCAAAAGACGCAATAAGCCTTTATATCTAAAAGACTCTGGGCAGCCGAAACCAATCACAAAGGTATCTTTTTTAAATCCGTGAACATTGATTAACCAAAAACTATGTGAGTACAGTATAGGGTCTGGGTTAGCCTCTTAAAGGAAGGACTATGGTTTTGACTGGATCTGTCCATACAAATGGCCTACGATCTTTGTGACCTGCCCTCAATAAACTCAGCACAGCAGTTGCATATGCCAGCACTGCGCCACAAAGGTAATCAATATTTTAATGACATAATGCCTTATTTTACAATATTCTATTCCGTACAATTACTGGTATGTCCTTACAGTGGACATCGCGTGAAGCCAACGTCACGAATTGAAAATCGACACAGTCAAGAAATGTTGTTTTTCTTGCCTAGATTACTTATTACAAGCAATTACATCTTGACTAACAGCTTATTCACAGCATCAGGTTGGAAGAAATACCGATCCAGCTGCCGACGGTCTTACTTCAGATCATCGGTTTCGTTCTTGAAGGGTATATAATGCACGTAAACAACGTTGCGAATGTAGTGGACAGGTGGAGCGTGTACACTGTACATGTATGCTGGAGGCATGTGCCTACTTTTTTTTTATGAGCTCGTTGTGTCCCACTGCTGGGCAAAGGCCTCCCCTGCAACAAGCCACTTCTCTCTATTTAAAGCCAGTTCCGGCCAGTCTCTGCGATAGGCGTCAAGATCGTCGCGCCATCTTTTACGGGGTCTGCCTCGTCGTCGGGTTCCACCCTGAGGCACCCAGCGTTCGACGACCTTGGCCCACCGGTCTGGATTCATCCGACATACGTGTCTGGCCCAATCCCATTTCAATCTGGCAGTCTTCTTGCCAGATTGAAATGGGAATTAAATTAATCTTCTTCTTCTACTTAGTACATCTAAACATGTGTATGAAGCTATAAGAAACATTCAACACGACTTCGAGAATTATACACAGTGGGCGCACTCAACGGTATAATATTGAACCTAAATAAAACTAAATTCATGCATGTTTCCTCACCTTATAATCGCCGCGCCAAAGCAATCATTTTTTTTCTTTTTTTTTTCTTTTTAAAAGACAACTCCCACATTAGGAATAAACATCCTGTGTCGTGGGGGACTTTACAAACATACATGAAACGGACACAAAGAACATCCAGACTCGGGACAACAATTCGTGGATCACACAAAGTGTTGTACCGCGTCGGATTTGAACCCAAGACACTTGGCGCAGTAGCAAGCGGCATGGCGACCGCTGAAACCACTCGGCCAACTGTGCAGTCATACATACATAGTAATATAAAGGGATAGTAGTTGTTGGACACACATGCGATTGCTTACATACAAATAAAATACATTGCCAATGTGAAAAATTAGAATCGGTTAACAAATATTTCAGATTAACGATTGATACACATTTTAACTGGAAGTTACATGTTAGTGAGGTTAACAATAAACTACGATTTATTTTATATAAATTTTATGTTCTAAAAAGAATTATTAATAAACATAGGTTAACAGTGGAATTCCATGCTCGTGCGGACTCATTACTTAGCTATGGCCTCAGTGTGTACAGGCAAACGTTTAAAACTTATATGAAAAAGATAAAAGATCTTCAACCAAGGCGTATAAAGTATCTGGCTAACGAACAAGACAAATTAATGTGTAACAAAGAATATGAAAAACTATATCTTTTATGTAAAATTCTGCCAGTAGAAAATTACTTTAACGACAAACACAAAAAAGCTGTAGAAAATAAATAAAATACAAGAAGTGTGGGAGACAATAAACAGAGTAAATCTAGGGTAAATAATTATTAAGGCAACAGAATGCCTTCATACCTAGTTCCACGTATTTTTATTAAAATCGGCCTACTGCGACAACTACCTAAGTTGAGTTCATGTCAACTGAAGATACAACTAAGGGCTCTTTTGTTAGAGAGGATTGGGGTTATTGATGTGTGAAGAAGTAGACATTTTATAATGTACTAGTGAGAGATATTTATACACATTTATAAATAAGAGCGCGTCTCGCCAACAAGTTTAACAGCTTGGCGAGTATTTAATGTTTCGGGACAGCTGTGAGGCTTGCTGACCCGTGGGGTTGTCTACTGACCCGGCCCTACACTATGCCAGCTGGCTTAAATACAGCAGATACTGGGATAGGTATATTGGCCGGCCCAGCTGATTAGCCTTCGATCCGTAGCCTTAATACCAGGGAAAGGTGGTGGTAACTATTCAAACCGGCCCAGCTGTTAGCCTTCGTACCGTAGTTAGAATAGTAGTGAAACTCGAGGAGGTAACGACTTATCTGATCTATTTACACAAATGCATTTTCTTATAATTACATTTTGGCCGACAACATAGGACAGTGAAAGCGAGCTTACAAAACTACACAAAAACCTCAGCCAATAGGAGCGAAGGAACTTTACGTAAATATGAGCGCACGCCGAGAATCCGTTCATATACGGCGCATGCTTCGTGACTGGCGGGGCGGCTGGCGCGACGTGACGGTGCGGGGGCGCTGTCGCCACAGTACTCCCCCTCAAGCGAAGCGTACGTTAGGTTTAACTATCCTGCCGGTTCGAGTGACGTAGGTGTTGCATTTCGTGGCTGGCTCATCTCTGTTGCTCGATGTCGCGGCGGCTGCACTCGTAGTGTTGGTACTCGTAGTTGGCGGTGTTGTCTGCATTGTTGTATTGGAATATGATTGTGATGTGTGTTGCTCGTCGCTATATGTATAGGCTGGTTTCAATCGATCTATTGATATTACTGTCGTACGTAATGGTAGTTGAATGGTGAATTGTTTGCCACTTGCGCTGCGTTGTAATACTTTGTAAGGACCTTCGTATGGCGGTGTAAGTGGACGGCGAACGGTGTCGTTCCGCACAAACACATGTGTACATGTTTGTAGGTCCTTATGTACGAATGTGTGTAGGTTCGATGTATGCGATCTTTTTGTAGGTGTTAATGACGACATTGTTTCGGTCAGCTGACGAACGAACTCTGCGTCGTTTATGTTCGGCTTTGTAGGCACGAAAAAGTCCGACGGGATGCGTAGTGTAGAACCGTAGGTCATTAAGGCAGGGCTAACGGAAGAGTCTTGACAAAGTGCTGTACGCAGTCCTAGTAGCACAGTAGGTAATTCCTCGATCCATCTGATACTTGCGGCTCTTGCCATTAGTGCTGCTTTTAAAGTACGATGCCATCGTTCTATCTGTCCGTTTGCCTGTGGGTGGAATGCAGTGGTACGTATGCGAGAAACGCCGAGTGTCTTCATTAGTGAGTGGAATAGTGATGACTCAAATTGTCTGCCTTGGTCGGTAGTGATTCGTAAAGGACAACCGAATCGTGTTATCCATCCTTCGTAAACAGCTTTCGCTACTGTCTCGGCGGTGATGTCACGAGTAGGTATTGCTTCGGGCCATTTAGTACAGCGGTCGATCATAGTAACTAAATACCTAAAGTCGTTTGATGGTGGTAGCGGTCCAACTATGTCGACGTGTAGGTGTTCAAAACGCGATGATTGTTGAAACTCGCCGAGTGGACTAATTACGTGTCTTTGTATTTTCGCGCGTTGACAACCGATGCATGACCTTGACCACGTAGTTACATCTTTGTTCATAGACGGCCAGAAGAATTTTGTTGTCATTATTTTTCTTGTTGTTCGTATGCCAGGGTGACTAAGTTCGTGTTGCGCTTTGAATGCTACAAAACGATAACTCAGTGGTAGGTATGGCCGAATGTTTGTTGTAGATATTTCGCACCATATCGGTCGTTGACCCCCGGGTAGTGTAATGTGTGAAAACTTGAGATTACTTTGTTTCATGCAAGCTTGTAGTTCTGTGTCGTTCTCTTGTTCTATTGCTAATTTATTGTAGTCGATTGTGTGATTAAGTATTTCTATTTCTGATATGCGTGATAACGCGTCGGCCGCTTCGTTTCTATCTCCGTGAATGTATTTTATTGTTGAACAAAATTGGCTTATGTAGTGTAGTTGACGTTCTCGTCTCGGTGTATCACTGCTATTCGGCGTTCTCGTAAGTGCGTAGGTAAGGGGTTTGTGGTCTGTGCATATAGTGAGGTCGTTACCCTCGATCAGCCGGCGTAGATTCTTAACAGCGGTGTACATTGCTAATAATTCGCGATCGTACACGCTGTATCTTCGCTGTGTGTCACTCATTGTTTTTGAGTAGAAGGCAAGAGGTTTCCATACGTCGTTAACTTTTTGTTGTAGTACGGCGCCGAGGCTCGTGTCGGAAGCATCGGTTAATAAGCACAGTGGCGCGTTAGGTATTGGGTGAGTGAGTGTAGTCGCTTCGAGTATGCTTTGGCGGCATTGCTCGAAGGATTTTTCAGCTTCAGGCGTCCATTGAATTGGTGACTTGTCATTCTTCTTAGAGTTATGTAAGTATTTATTGAGTAGGCATTGATGTTCTGATTGATGAGGTAAACAGTTGCGGTAAAAGTTAATCATGCCTAAAAATCTTCTTAGTTCTTGTATCGTAGTGGGTTTCGGGTAACTTTTTATTACTTGCGTGCGTTCTTCCGTGGGTTTGATTCCGTCTGATGATACTTCGTAGCCTAGGAATTGTATCTTATTTTTGCCAAATTCGCATTTATTGATGTTAAGCGTGACTCCATACTGGTTAAGGCGTTCAAGTACTTTATGTAAGTATTTTTCATGGTCACTAGGGTTCGAGAATATGATTAAATCATCCAAATACGAAAAACAGATGTCATCGAGTCCCCTTAACACTTCATGCATAAAACGTTGGAAGGTTTGACCAGCATTACGTAATCCAAAGGGCATGCGGTTGAATTCATATAGCCCAAATGGTGTGATGATTGCAGTTTTCGCGGCGTCTGTTTTTTCCAAAGGAAGAGCGTAAAAAGCATTTTTCATATCAAGCTTCGAGAATATTGTCTTTCCGTGTAACTGGTAAGTAAAGTCGTGGATCCTAGGTATAGGATATCTATCTGGTATTGTAACGGCGTTGAGTCTTCTATAGTCACCACACACTCGTAGTGAACCGTCTTTTTTCTTTACGACGTGTAGTGGGCTGGCCCAAGGGCTGTTTGATGGCTTACATATACCCATTTCCATCATCGTCTCGAACTCAATCTTCGCGGCTTTATATTTATCGGGTGGGAGCGGACGCGGCCTTGAGAATATAGGCGGTCCCGTGGTTTCGATGCGATGTGTGACGTCATGCTTAACTGTAGTTTTTAGTGACATTGGTCGTAACAGGTCAGGATATTGCTTCAGTATCTCATGATAAGGGTGATTACGGTTAATTAGGTAGACGGATTCTTCATTGTTACATATTGCAAGGGCGTTAATGCTGAGTTCGGTGACACTATCTATTAATTTTCTGTTGTGTAAGTCGACTAATAACTTATATTTTGCGAGGAAGTCTGCACCTAATATTGAAGTTTTTACGTCGGCGATTATAAATGTCCATTTGAAACTTCTACGTAAGCCTAAGTTGAGCTCTAATGTACGCTCGCCATAGGTACGTATCTCTGTTCCGTTCGCAGCGTATAATTTACAACTATTTTCTTTAGGTCTTAAAAATCTCGTTTTCTTTGCGGCCAGTACGGATATATCGGCTCCTGTGTCGACAAGAAACTTTTCTGTGTTTTTGCTATCTGTAATGCATAGGCGGTGGGTTCCATGGATCACACCGACGCCCGCCACGGTCGGTGCTTTTGTTAGTTTTCCTGGTTCTTACTCGTGACATTGATATTATTACGCTTACTTTTTGAGCACGGTGATTCGCATTTACGAGCGTCGTCACCGAATCGGTAGTGATAATAGCATAGCCAATCAGCGTCGTCGGGCCCTCGCCGGCGGGAATGCGACCGCGGGCGATGTTCGCTCGGCGCTCTTGAGTGACCTTCAAAGCGCGAGCGATGGTGAGGCGGGAAGTATGTCGAGCGTTGCTGGTTTGATCGTAGTTCGGCTACTTCTAGTGACAATTTTTCTATTTCTTTAGTTAGTAGGTTAATTTGGAGGTTTCCTATTTCCGTATTATTCTTGTTCTTTTGGCACGACGACATAGTGGTTGTAATGGCGGCAGCCGTTGGGGGCTCGAAGTGTTCTAACATTTTGTCGACCATTGCAGCTAGGCTTTCTAGTGTCTCTTTGTTGATGGCTAGGATGCCGCGGATCTGTGTAGGTAATTGATTGAGCCATAATACTTGTAACGCCTCGTCTGTTAGTAACTTTCCGCTGAGGTCACGCATTTTACGAAGTAATTGGCTAGGTTTTGAATCTCCGAGTTCTAGACCACTAAGTAGTTTCTGTAACCGACAATGATCTGACTCTTGATAAGTGGATATAAGTCTGTTCTTCAATGTTATGTATTTCCCTGTAGCAGGCGGATTTAATATAATGTCGGAGATTTGTTCAAGGTCATCGCAGCCGAGTAGTGGGATAACTAAGTTGTATTTATGTTCTTCTCCGATCTTGCTTGCAGCGACGGCGGCTTCAAATTGTGCGAACCACAGTCGTGGGTTTTGGCGCCAAAATGGTGGTAGACGCGCAGGCAGCGAGATTGTGGCTACGTCGCTTTTAACTTCCATTCCCTGGGCATCGCTAAATTCTGTGTTTGCTTCGTTCGTCATGGCTGTAGGTATTCACGCGGACTGTCGTGGGTATGTTGAGTCGACGCCGTGAATACTTAGGAGCGTTCGTTCGGGGTCACCAGTTTCGGGACAGCTGTGAGGCTTGCTGACCCGTGGGGTTGTCTACTGACCCGGCCCTACACTATGCCAGCTGATTAAATACAGCAGATACTGGGATAGGTATATTGGCCGGCCCAGCTGATTAGCCTTCGATCCGTAGCCTTAATACCAGGGAAAGGTGGTGGTAACTATTCAAACCGGCCCAGCTGTTAGCCTTCGTACCGTAGTTAGAATAGTAGTGAAACTCGAGGAGGTAACGACTTATCTGATCTATTTACACAAATGCATTTTCTTATAATTACATTTTGGCCGACAACATAGGACAGTGAAAGCGAGCTTACAAAACTACACAAAAACCTCAGCCAATAGGAGCGAAGGAACTTTACGTAAATATGAGCGCACGCCGAGAATCCGTTCATATACGGCGCATGCTTCGTGACTGGCGGGGCGGCTGGCGCGACGTGACGGTGCGGGGGCGCTGTCGCCACAAATGTATTGTCATGTGTAAAATGTTGTTATTTCTATAATAAAAAAAAACTCATAGGTACCTATACCTAAACATTTACCATAGATAGAGGACTATTCCTTACATTCTATTCAATTCGTCCATTAGTGGTGACAGATTAAAAATACAGAATGCCACTACTCCTGTATATTCCGTGGATGTCGTAAGAATCGACTTAGGGAGCGAAACAAAGATCTTTTTTTGTTTTTTGGAAGTCCCCATTTCATGACATCCACATTTTATATATTTTTGAAGTTATACTTCTTTTGACCCGATGCCGCGATGGAGAAAAATGTTGTGAGTGAATTTTTACGATGCGCGCGCACACCGACACCTGAATTCTACATCGTGAAGTTAGTTCTAGGTGGCATGAAAATCGATAACTATGTTCAAGTTGTATATTCTAGTATTTTTGTATTTAGAACACGTGTTTCGTAACAGTACAATTCAACAGTGTGAATAAATAAATATTATTTATACTGCCTCGGTGGCGCGAGTGGTAGCGTAAGCGACTGCTGTGCTTGAGGTCTCGGGTTCGATTCCCGGGTCGGTCCAAATGTTTGTATGATCTGCAAATATTTGTTTCGAAGTTTGGGTGTTTTCTATGTATAATATGTATGTATTTACAAAAAAAAAAGTATATATGTATTTATATCAGTTGTCTAGTACCCATAACACAAGCTCTGCTTAGCTTGGGACTAGATGGCGTTGTGTGTTAAATTGTCCGAAATATTTATTATTTATTATTATTTATTTAAATAAAATCTTTTTGATTAATTTTAATATTTATCGTTAATCACTACTGCATTTTAGTTATATTTTTCCATACGTCAAAGAAGTATAACTTCTAACGCGTGTACATAAGTACACACACTCAATTTTTTTTATTATTATTAATTTTATCACGACGAAGACTTGAAGACTCGAAGACTAAGAATTGAAGACGATAAATACTTGACATTGGCTAATCCGAGTGATCCGGCTAGTTCATGAAAAGAAGAAGAAGCGAATCAAATCCTATACCTATCATTCCATTTGGCCAGTGTCGTACCTACAATAGATTAAAACCTTATTTGTAACGAGAGGCCTAAGTTCGATAGTGCACAATAAAAGCCTGATGATAATAAGACAAGTAATATCAATTGCACTGTCTACTCCAAATTCTAGATGGCTTAACCACGATACAAATATTTATCGCTTAAAAATGAAAAGGCACCTACTGAAAATATTAACACGCCATCTTGACATAGAATGAGCGAATTTCTACACAATAATCTGATATTATTAAACGAGCAATTCTTCTATCTACACTAATATTATAAAGCTGAAGAGTTTTTTTTTTGAACGCGCTAATCTCAGGAACCGCTTGTCCGATGTGTAAAATTATTTCAGCGTTGGATAGTCAATTTATCGAGGAAGGCTACAGGCTATATATCATCACGCTAAGACCAATAGGAGCGGAGCCCCAATGAAAAATGTTTTAGAAACGGGGGAATATTATTACGCTACGGGCAATAGTAGACGTAAACAAGGTTGCGAGGGTCAGCTAGTATATATATAAAGTGAATCTTGAAAACGGCGCCGACAATTTTCATGAAAATTTGTATGCAGGGGCTTCGGTAGCGCCAAATCGATCTAGCTAAAAAATACTGGTCATCCAGAAACTATCCTACACCAGAAAGAAATCATCATTATTTAATTAGTTTCAATGATTCGTTGACCGCAACGCATTAATCATAACTCACATAGTTACGACTGTACAATTCCTAATGGATTCTTAACTTTCCTATTAAGGGTAAGTACTTCATTTTGACCAATCCCACCAACGTTTGAGCCTAGCTTGACGTAACAGGAAAATTTCGCGCCCATTCACCGTACTTGGCGCTAGGCGCTAATATTTGTACGTATAGGTCCTGATGCTGATATGCGATTTTACTGTAAGTTTCTTCCCTGAGAAGAATGAGAAAGGTAGGAGAAGGCAGATGATTTTTTCTAAAGACAATGTCCACACTTTAAATAAATTATCTCTCTACTAGGTATAGGTACATTTAATTCTATAGTATACAAATAAATAATTTTAAAATGTCTATTTGGAATTGAACGGCTGGACCGATTTAGGCGGGACTTTCACTGAGAGGTAGCTGATGATATAAGGAGTAACTTAGTTAACTTATTTTAGACTAGCTTCGCCCCGCGGCGTTATCCGCAGAACTATAACTTATAACCGCGGGTTTCAGCTAGTAGATAAATAAAATTGGAGTATACATGTAACAAAATTTTTTTTTTTTACAACTTTTGTCTGTCTGTCTGTTTGTTTCGACTAATCTCAAGTATGGCTAGACCTACTTTGGCGGGACATTCACTGGCAGATAGGTGATGTAATAAGGAGTAATTTAGGCTACTTTGATTCAGACTAGCTTTGCTCTGTTGATGTCTGATTTAGCCAGTCTAAAACCATTTTTTTCTAAATGTTTGGTTTGTTCCGACTAATCTCTGGAATTGCTGTACCGCTTTGGACAGGACTTTCACTAGCAGATAGCTGAAATGTAAGGAGTAACTTAGGCTACTCTTTAGACTAGCTTCGTCCCATGGTGTTACTGGTTTTTGTTGTAAAGGTACAACAAAAACCGGTATGTAATAAATAAATAAATATTCCGGACATTTAACACACAACGCCATCTAGTCCCAAGCTAAGCAGAGCTTGTGTTATGGGTACTAGGCAACTGATATGAATACTTATATACTTTTTTTTTGTAAATACATACATATTATACATAGAAAACACCCAAACTTCGAAACAAATATTTGCAGATCATACAAACATTTGGTCCGACCCGGGAATCGAACCCGAGACCTCAAGCTTAGCAGTCGCATACGCTACCACTACGCCACCGAGGCAGTCGATAGGTTCGTTTGTGATCAAAGACACAGACAGTAGACCTAAATATTCGATATGATTTTTTTTTACCTACAATTGAAATGTAGGGGAGACAGAGGAGGGTAGTGACAATTTTTACTTAAAAGGACATATCTTAGTAAAGAAGGATACTACGATTGCGAATCCTGTGCCTGAATGGAGCTCAATCCTTACTTTTTTAAAAACAGTCATCAAAGTCTATGAAAGTTATAAAGTTTCTGAGAAGTACCACAAAAATTGAAAATAGTCCTTTTGTCACAACTCTCCTATCACCTAGGTAAGTTGTGACAGGTACCAAGGTAAGTTGTGACAATTGTGTATATACACTTAATTTGATAGATAAACGGACTTTTATATGAATTATAAATAAAATACACGTTTTTAAACATAGAAGTAGGTACTTTAATTATCATTTGTTATAATTGTAGGACTACAGTAACATGAAACATTAACATAACAGGTATTAAATCTTTTATAAGTAATTAAGGTAACATTACGAGATCAGTCGTTTCAAAATCAGTTGAAAATCTCAATCTAATCTGATAAACAATTATGACAGACATATTGCAGCTCGCCTCCAGTGCAATCTTCGTGAGAGCAGTCTTTGCATTCGAGGCACTGAACCTACTTCTCATTTGATTTGCTATTGGTATAAGGTTCAAGGCAGCACAAGCAAAAAAAATCATTTTCTGTATCTTCTTCGACATCACTGGCACTTTTTTTGTTGGTCTTCTTCTTGGCATTCTTAGGTTTCTTCTTTCCTTCGCTTAAAACACGCTTTTTCACACTTTTTAGCTTTCTACTGGCTTCTATGGCTGCTATTTCATCCTTGATAGGTGTGTCGGTAAGCACAGCAGATTTGATCTTGCGTCTATTACGTTGGTTTTTTTTCTAGGTGGAGCTTTTGGCAACGGCCTTACTGATTCTGGCGAGAACACATTTGGGTTAGTGTCAATTAGAATACTTGCTGTAGACGTGGAGGAAACGAGTTCATTAGCGATATTGCTTGGCAAAGATGAATTGGTAGAAGATGTTGTGGCTTCATCTGTGTATAATTATTAGGCATTCTAAAACAAAAAATATAGCAATTTAGCATTGATACAACACCAAAACCCAGTCCAAAATAATTTCAACCAACCAAATTTTAAGTTAACTTTAATTGCCGTACAATTTTTATGTGAAATTTTAGGTTTTAAGAATTTACTAGAATAAACGAACAACCATATTTAATAAACAGAAACAAGGGATTGCAAAAAGAATTTAAAATAAACTAACCAGAAAATAAGCTAAAGTAGGACAAGTTCTACCTAGGAGGGTTGTGACATCGTGTCACAACTCTCCTAGGTAGAAAAATCGCGACCCTGGTCAAAATAATAATTCATAATTTTGAAACAAGCGAGCAAACACAGTAAGACAATGCCACGCTTTGAAACTTCAATAACCACACAATATAAGAAAATATAGCATATCCACATAGAACTAATATGTCACCATATAAATATAATCAAATTTTTTACAAAAAACTTACTTTTGAGTTTTTTTTCCACGTAGACGTCGTACTCACGCTACCACTTGTCTTGCGCCTCTGACGCGTACTACATCAAATGGCGCGTTTCTAAAGAAACAATCGTGCGCTGTTGCTAGCTCGCTAACAGTCATAGGTTCCAAGAAATTGTCTTTGTCACAACTCTCCTCTGTCACAATCCTCCTCGGTCTCCCCTACCTTTCTTTAAAACCCTGTATAAACACCATCATAATTTAACTACAGAGATTTAATGATACAGATAAAATAAAACAAAAGTTAGGCTGCTAAAGCTACCATAAATAACATAAGGCACCTTCAAGTACATATTATTATCTGTATCAGTCATCTTTTGTCTCTGGAACATGAAAGAACCTCTTTGTTATCTCCCAGACATTTCGTTATAAAATCTGTGAAACAAATTGTCGCCTGCTGCAGCTGAATCGATACAAGAATCGCTAAACGTTCAAGAGCTTATTCCCTCCTCGAAGATCAGCAACGGATAAGTGACTATTAAACTTGAGACTGCCTTTGGAAAGTCATCATCGTGTTCTTCATAGGCAATCATAACTTCAACAATAGACTTCTTAGCCAAATCGCAAGTGTTCCGGGTCGATTTTATTTCTACAATCACCAACGCAGCTATTCTTTCGTATTATTGGCTAATATTTTATTTTGACCACGTGTCGTAGCGTTGTGAGACGTCATACATTTGTTAGTATTCTATTAACGTTTATATTTGTAGAATGCAACTTGGTTAGAGATCTGATGTACAAATTCTAGGAAAGCTTCATAAATGACATGATTTTGCACCTTCACGCACTTATACATTAGCGAGTATTCTTCGTCTCGTTTAGATTACCAAATAGTCTTTGATACGTACTGTTAGGATTTACCAGCGCGTTCACAGACTATTCTCTACCCACGGTACGACGGCGTGGGCTGGTCTGTATCCATCCATCATGAATCATTATTTATTTCTTTTTTTTTATGGAATTTTAAGCAAACGATTACCGCCTCCCATAGACACCCGCAACACCAAAGGCGTTACAAGTGCATTGCCTACCTTTGGGGGATGAGGAAGTGGTTGGGATGTATGAGGATACACCCCAACCCCTTCCTCATCCCGTGAGTGAGTGAGGCTCACTCGGTGAAACACAGCGCAGGCGATGTTTCACACCGGTTTTCTGTGAGGCCGTGGTATCACTCCGGTCGAGCCGGCCCATGCATGCCGAAGTGTGGCTCTCCTACAAATTAAATTACTAAATGAAAGGAAATATATTGACCTATAGTTCAGTCCCCAACCCGCACTTGGTCAGCGTGGGGACGTATGGCCTTAACCCTCTCTTGAGAGGATACCCGAGCCCAACAGTGGGACGTTATAGGTATGTGATAGATATAAAACAGATAGAAAGACAATGCAATAAAAGCACCGCCACAAGCTATGCAGCTCAATATGCCGTGAGAAAAACGTAGGAGGCACCTATCTCTAATTGTCATTATGTCAGTCTTCGTCACTCAGTTTCAATCAAGGGCAAGTGAAAACCGCACTGTTATACCAAACATAGTATTCTGACAATATAAGGATAATCACAAACTCCGGTTAAGTGAACTTTGTGACGTTTTTAATAAATGAATGAGCAACACTAAGCATTCGTCATTAATCGCGTGGATACACGTCGCTAAGGATGAATTCAACTAGTTTAATGTGCTTTTAGGGTATTTTATTACAAAATGGTATACTTTTTATTACGTTTTAATTTGTGTCGTCACTAAAAACCATTGTAAGATTTGATGACGCGTCTCAATTGGACGTATCGTCATTCTATTCTATTATTCAGGAAAACGGGACCATTTATTTCGTGTAGGTAATATTACATAAACGCCCCTTTCCTATTGATATGGAAATACGTAATTTCATAGTTTTGTTGCATTGTTTTCCTTTTATTGCTTTACTTGGTTCCCTATTTTCATACATAAGTTAAAATATTAGTTTTTGAAACAAAATGTGTTTGGAGGTCTTATAGGAATATCTCTAAACTAAAAAGGGCGGGCGACGCCGCGCGGCAAAGCTAGTATCTTTATAAATTATAGCCTACGTGTTATTCTGATGTATAAGCTATATTATTGTTAGGTTTCATCAAAATCCATTCAGTAGTTTTTGCGTGAAAGAGCAACAAACTTACTCACTTACATACTTACAAACTTTCGCGTTTATAATATAAGTAGGATATATAGAACCTATAAATAGAACAATATATCAATACCTTTTACCATGGGAGAGTCACGCTTCGGCATGCATGGGCCGGCTCGACCGGAGTGAAACCCCGTTCTCACAGAAAACCAGTGTGAAACAGCGCCAGCGCTGTGTTTCATACCGAAGGCCCATATCCCAACTTCTCTTCCCATCCCCCAAAGGCCGGAAACGTACTTGTGACGCCTCTGGTGTTGCGGGTGGGTGGCGGTAATCGCTTACCATCAGGCGATACGTCTGCTGTTTGCCCCCCTTTTCCGTTAAAATGCCATCCATAATTACATACTCTTTCAAGTTACCTAGAAGAGCCACGCTGATTTCAGCACGAACGGGCCGGCTTGACCCTCGACTACTACCTTTTCAGAGAATACTAACCAAACTAAAGTGACGGCATTCGTGTCTTGTTTCGTTAGTGAGTGCGCGTTCGGAGGCCTAATGATGCAGAAGCATCTCAATTGGCCGTGTGTGGTATACCATGCTGCATCCAACTGCCTCAGTGGCGCAGTGGTAGTGAATGCGACTGCTGTGCTTGAGGTTTTGGTTCAAATCCTGGGTCCAACTAAGGCCCGTATTATAGAAGGCGTCTCAGTCGTGAATCGAGTTTTAAAACTAGATTCAGGAAGAGATTGTATTATAGAACGTCTCTTGAGTCAAGATTCACTGATCTTTGATCAAGTGAGTAAAGATCAATGCTTAGCTTATTTTAGAACGACGCTTATGTCAAAATCGTCTCTCAAGAAGAGATTTTGACAGATGTGATCTCCGTTCAACTGAGACAAGCTCAATCTAGTCTCAAGTGGTAATTTCTAATGCCTAATAAGGGAAATTAACGTATTTTATGATGATATTTCTGAATAACAACGAAATAATTGCTGATTATACACATTTCAATACACTCTAATTAACACTAATTGATATTCAATTCAATTAAAATACACACTCAACTATTTATTTCAAGTAATATCCTTCAAGCAATAGTAATACCTAACCGTTTGGTTTCTGACAAAAATATTACAATATTTTTTAAATAAAAACAAAAACAGTTTGATAATTCGACATTGACAAGTATTGAAAACGTTCCGTTATAGGTAGTATCTAGTCAGTTTTCTTTTAATATTTAAAGTATTTAATTTAGGGCGAACTGCTTCTTATTATTATATTTAAATTGATACACTAGCCAATAGTGTATTATATATAAACTAATAACCAATAATATATAAATTATACTTGTTATATATGATGTGTTTAATATAATTAACTGCGTAACACAGAACAATAATTTCGACAATGCAGAAACGTAACTGAGAACAGACTTGTGAGTTGATATTATATATGGAAACTAGTTTCAACTGAGTAGAACTCAAAACACCTTCTATAATAAGAGCGACGTTTGAGATTCGATCATAACTTGAAACTCGATTCAGCTGATCGGAGATCAAACGATACTTGAGACGCCTTCTATAATACGGGCCTAAATGTTTGTGTGATCTACAAATATTTGTTTCGAAGTTTGTGTGTTTAAAAGAAAAAAAAAATCAGTTGTTTAGTACCCGTAACACAAGTTCTGATTAGCTTGGGACTAGATGGCGTTGTGTGTTAGATGTCCGAAATATTTATTTATTACTAGGTGACCCTCGCAACCTTGTTTGCGTCTTTTATTGCCCGTAGCGTGAAAATTTTCCCCCGTTTTCGAAACATTCTTCATTGGTGCTCCGCTCCTTTTAGTATTAGCATGATTATATATAGCCTATAGCCTTCTGCGATAAATGGAATATCCAACACTAAAAGAATTCTTCAAATCGGACCAGCGGTTCTTGAGATTAGCGCGTTTAAACAAACAAACTCTTCAGCTTTATAATATTAGAATAGATTCGTAATGTGGTGACTCTTGGATTCTGCTCGTCCTTTCCAACAGACAGAGTCACTTTGGAAGGTTTATATAAAACAAATATTCTTCATCGAAACGTATAATAATTATACAATTAGCCATAGTGTGGGTCGCCATGCTGCAATGTCCCTATTAGCATTGAGGATGGTGACCACCACTCCCGGATTCTGTTCGTGCTTTCCATCAGGCAGAGCAGAGTCATTTTGGCAGCTAATACATAAAAAAAAAAAACTTGAGAGGTGTCAAGGGACACCCGGATGAAACGAAGTTCGAAATAGAAAGACAAAACGAAAATATCTGTGTGTGTCGTCGTCGTGTCGTGACAACAAATTGTGTCGTGACAACAAATTGTGTCGTGTCAACAAATTGTGTCGTGACAATTTTTCCGTCTAGCCCCCTTACACAACGCGCCATAAGGAACTTCGTTCCAAAAAAAATATGATTAAGAACTGGCCACAAAGAACCAATTTAAACCAGACGAAAATAATGTTTTAAAAAACACAATACTTATTAACAAAAGCAAGTTTCGAGTGACAATTCTAATACAATTCATTGTAAGACTGTTATGATAATTCGCACTGCCACCATTCATGTTATATAAACATTGTATGTTATATAAATGTTGTACATTAAGAGATACTCGTAATAACATATTAATTTACAAGTTAGTTATATTAAGTGCAAGGACAAAAAAAAAAGAACTATGACAGACACATAGCGACGTTTAATACATGATGATGATTGGAATAAGTAAAACGAGAAGACTCGGAGAAGGGATAGTACCCAGAGAAAGCAGAAGAAGTAGATGAAGACAGTCAAAGCGATGGGAAGACGATTTGAAGCAAGTAGCTGAGCCAGATTGGTTACGTACAGCAAAGGACAGAAACAAATGGAAATCCTTAGAGGAGGCCTTTGTCGAATGACAAGCTGTTATGAAGAAAGATAATCCGAATGCCGAGAATTTGTTTAGTTTAAGTTAATTTTACATCACTATTGTTATAATTTTCTCTGGAAAGTCATGTTTAGTTAATTAAGGTAAAATCTAACAGCAATAAAGGCTTATTTTATTTTATTTTTTATGTTTAGTGCAGATTCGATTAAAATGGAAATATATATGCATGTCATTAACAGTATTAAAAATATATCTTGTGTCGCAGAAGACAATAAAAATTTAACTGTCTCGTTGGCGCAGTGGTAGCGTATCCGACTGCTGTGCTTGGGGTCTCGGGTTCGATTCCCGGGTCGGATCAAATGTTTGTATGAACTGCAAATATTTGTTTTGGAGTTTGGAATGTTATGTATGTATTTGCTAAAGAAAAATAGTATATAGGTATTTATATCACTTGTCTGTTATCCGTAATACAAGCTCTGCTTAGTTTAGGACTATAGATGGCGTTGTGTGTTAGTTGTCCGAAGTATTTATTTATATCATTTATGACAGACAGACATAAAGAACATATATACTTAGAACAATCACACAAATTGTTGTCACACGGGAATCGAACCCACATCATTGAGCACAGCAGGAAGTAAGGTAACTGCTTAAACCAACTGCACCATCCGTGCATTCTAAAGCCGAGTCGATAGTATGGTATATTTGTACATAGCAAAAGGCGGTTGATAAGGAAATTATTAACGACAAGAGTATTTGCATCTATATCTGTCGTGTACATACATATGTACTTCAGTTCCTTCAAGGAAGTTCCTCGCGATCGCTTATTTATGAGATTTACCGACTAATTTATATTATTTAATTGATGTATTCAAATAATTAAACCTGTTTTAAGCAACAAGCGTAGAGATTTTCATACAATGAAGGCAATATATCACTATTAGTGTGTGGTGCAAGATATAAGATGCTACTACAAACTCTTATTAAATTCTATTATTTCATGCATAAACAGATACGCGCATACATAATTACAAAAATGTGTTAAGGATCTCAGTTCGAGAAAAATATCGAGAATGATATATACCTATCTACTTTTTAAATTTTCAGGAGTAACGCTGCAGGAAGGACGCAGCTAAGCTTAAGTGTCTGATTGAATACGAAGACATCTTGAGAAGACCAGCCAAGTAACTCTAAACTCTTGTTAGTAGTTAAGTACTTTTTAAGTCATGTGAATGTTAATATATTTTTTTGTAAGAATTAAATTCTTTTGTGTAGATACATATAAATAAAATAATAATACTATTGTTTAATAGAGATCTAAGAAACAGACGGGACACTGCCTCGGTGGCGCAATGGTAGTGATTGCGACTGTTGTGCTTGAGGTCTCGGGTTCAAACCCTGGGTAGGACCAAGTGTTTGTTTTGTAGTTTGGGTGTTTTCTACATTTAAAATGTATGTATTTACAAAAAAAGAAATATATATGTATTCATATCAGTTGTCTAGTAGCCATAACACAAGCTCTGCTTAACTTGGACTAGATGGCGTTGTGTTAGATGTCCGGAATATTTATTTATTATAATGCACCAGGAGGTGCGCAAGACAATAGCACCGCAAGAGGAAGAAAATTTGAAACAAACCCTGTACCCTTATGGCCAGCCTGGTAGCCAAAAACTTCTTTCGTAATTAGAGGCTTATGTCTTACAGTGGACTGTTAAAAGCTGTTGATGAAGATAAAGATAATGCAGGTCCATTAAAGTCGTTATTTTCATTCGTTACTAGCCGAACCTCACAGCGTTATCATCAGCTCTCTGCCAGTGAAAGTCCCGTCAAAATCGGTCAAGCCGTTCTAGAGATTAGCCGGCACAAACAGATAGACAGACAAAAAATTTTAAATAAAAGAGAATATTGGTATTGTGTATACCTACGTACATTTGTATTTAATAAAAAACGGTTATTTTAATATTACAAACAGACTATTGTATAGATATTCGACAAACGCGATATTAAATGACTTGGACCCCATCGTATATTAAAATTCAGCGGACGTGCCCTAGAATCGGGCGTCCGTCACTCTAGACAGGCGGGGTCTTCTACCAATAAATCAATGTGTCTGCTTAAGTTTAATTGATAATGGCGCTTACAGCCGTGGACTGCGTACATATTATTTATTCAATAAATCTCATTCAATATGGGATGACATCTTCATCTAACCGGGAGGCGGAGATTTAACGTAACTATTTATGGGTTGATGATATAGTAGGTATTTTGATTAATAATTTACCAAGTATTTGTTGGAGTTGACTCTATAAGAAACGATTTTCATATTGAGCCTGCGTTATGAAAATTTAATGAAAAGTTTAATAGAGCGTTAACTAAAAGTGAAGCTGTACTGCAGCGCTTTGGTATTATTTATGTCGTCTAACAAACAGTTAAAACAAACAGCGCCTTAAATCGCTGATTAGGGATAGTTTTCTCGCGGCACAATATGACGTCAACCATACGCGTTTCGTGTCGTACGTCAAAGTTGACACACAAACTTTGGTAATTTTATGAGTAGGCAACTCCAATTTGTAGCCAAATTGAGTTGGAAAATGTGTCCTTGTTGTACTAAAAATATTTTTTTAAGCAAATCACTGTCCCTTTTGTTGTTTACTTTTCTTTTCGAGTATTTTAATATACCTTCTATTCCCCTAGGTTTACGGCAAGATTGCGTGTCTAGTACGTAAGCGGAACCCAAGTTATTGAACAAAATGTTGGCATTCGATGAAGCAGCTTTCCACCATCGTACAACGCATCAGAACCTCGATTTATATTCAAGTTATCACTTGGGTAATTGCCAATTTACACTTTTTTTAAAATCATATGTACCTTACATTCAGAACTAATTTTCTCTTAACATATAGCATTGAGGACAACGAATATGAGGTTTTAGTTAAAAATAGCCAAAAACTTAGTATAGTTTGCGTTTGTCTGTGAGATTGACTTTAGTCAGTAACATTGGGCCCTCAGTTCAAACGTTTTAGTAAAATTCAACTTTTATTTACTTCTTAACAATTAGTTTCTGTCTCTAATCTTTTTAACTAAGTCATAGAGGTATTTAACTAAAATATTTTAAAGTCTTAGTTACGTATTTGTTAAGATAATTGCATTTTTTGCCGATTCCTCCGTAGAGACGTTACTGAACTGAGAACCCTATATTATGCCGCCATAAATCCGTAATGTCGTATTCCAAAATTTTCAGATTTCTTAAATTCGTTAAGAAATTTTGAAGTAAATTGGCAGTACAGTGACAGAAGCAGTAGTTTCTGAGATCTAGGCTGTCATTTTTTGCCAGCATCTGAATTGAGGGCCCAAGTTATTTGATCTTTACTACCTCCCTTATTTATTCCGAAGATGTATAAATAACTAAGGAAGGAACCTGGCTAAATACACGGAACTGCAAAAAAATAACCTATCGCCATCCACTGCCAAACGAAAATCTCCGCTAAGAAGCACCAACTATCCCATCTGTAAAAAAAAGACGAGTTAATTGAAATCGTACCTTATCCTACTAATATTTTATACGCGAAAGTTTGTAAGTATGGATGGATGTTTGTTACTCTTTCACGTAAAAACTACTGAATGGATTTTAATGAAACTTTACAATAATATAGATAATACGCAACACCAGAGGCGTCACAAGTGCATTGCCGGCCTTTGGGGGATGGGAAGAGAGGTTGGGGTATGGGCCTCCGGTATCCTCAGGCGCAGGCGCTGTTTCACACTGGTTTTCTGTGAGGCCGTGGTATCACTCCGGTCGAGCCGGCTAATGCATGCCGAAGCGTGACTCTCCCACGGTAGAAGGTATAGATATATTGTTCTATTTAAAGGTTCTATATATCCTACTTATATTATAAACGCGAAAGTTTGTAAGTATGAATGGATGTTTGTTACTCTTTCACGTAAAAACTACTGAATGTATTTAATAAAACTTTACAATAATATAGCTTATACATCAGATTAACACGTAGGCTACAATTTATAAAGATACTAGCTTCGTCTCGCAGCGTTGCCCGCAGTTATCGTCGTACCGCGGATAGCACGGCGGGGTCTTAATAAAAGACAGTTGATTGTTAATACGAAAACTTTTTACTAATACTAACCCAACTTGCCACCACTTCTGTTGAATATTAAAAATACTGTTGACTAATAAAAACTATTTACTGTGTGCGGTGGTGAAACGTCTGATCGTTCGCTATTTTCGTTTGTTTCATGCCAATAGGTATACCTACCTACATATGTTCACAAAGAATATTCTTCTAAAATTGAAGTGAGACAGCCGCATGTTATTATCAACTTTTTTCTTTTTTTTTACGTGTGGAAACCCCCCTCGGGGCGGTGTGTCGGAATCGAACCAACTAAAACCACACGGTGTGCCACTCTGCGCCTGAGAATGGAGGGCTCCGGGAACTGCTGTTATTAACACGACCGGACCCATGTTACTCGTATGATCAACTAGCCGAACCCCGTGGTGTTATACGGGGTTATTGTCACACCGCGGGTATTGCCACAGGGCAAAGCTAATCTAAAAAAGTAGCCTAAGTTACTCCTTATATCATGAGCTACCTCTCAGTGAAAGTCCCGTCAAAATTGGTCCAGCCGTTTCAGAGATTAGTTGGAACAAATAAACAGACGACGACGACAGACAGACAGAGCGACAAAAACTGAAAAAAACAAATTGGATATGTGTATCGTATATACATACATATGCATTTTGTAAAGAGAGCCAATGAAGTAGTGCTGGTAATTGTTGATATTCAGTGAAAATACTCTGATCAAGGTTCAGACCCTCCTCAGAGAAGTGTATATTGTAAAGGCTGGTTCGTCAGGGTACCTTTGAAGGAAACACAATGTACTCTTGGGTTTGAGCGTCCTTCAAGGACCGACAACCGCTACCGCTACGAAATTACGGAGTCAAGTTAGTTACTTATCATATCTTTGCATTCAAAAATATATGTACAATAAACAGCCATACGTAGATATATAGATACTATGTTTTGTAGAATACGAGACATTAACATCAAGAGATTGAGTTCTAGTTTTAAACAATTGTTCCAGTGACGATTTTAAGTTTGTCTGTCTGTCCTGCTTTTACAGCCAAACCGCTGCACCGATTTCAATAAAATTTGGCATGGAGATTCTTGACAAACACGCGTGCGGAGTCGGAGCAAAAGTTAGTACTTACAATAATTTTAACTGCACTATCAGTCGACATTCTACCTACAGGTTTTTTGTTAGGAGAATTAATTGTGTGTAATGTGTAATAAACACACAATAAATTCTCCTACCTCCTCTCTCTGTCTCTCCTACCAACAAATAAAACTATGACCCCGGTTGATGGCTAAGGTCTCGGTAGCTACCAAGACTGTCAAACCTTAAAGTAAAATATTGCACACATAATAAATAAACAAGAGTAAATTATTGCAAGCAACATAATTAGATTTATTCCACGTGTTGGCGCCAGACGACATATGAATAAAAATGTTCACGCTCCGCATCTTAAAAGTTTTTGTTAAGCGTCCATTTGATGTCAATCAATCTTATTTTAATATGTAAATAGATATACTAAGGATACTAATTATTCGGTCTAGTTTTTTAATACCTAATTAGGAATATAAACAAGCAAGTATGGGCTGTCGAAAGCTGTAGACAGAGGAAAAAATTGGCAAAAATTTGGAAAAAAAACAATCAATTTTAAAAACCCACACGCTTGTCTGTGGCCATCAATCAGATACTTTTGGAATGAAGATGGAAATTTTAAGAGTATCTTGAATAGAAAAAATTGTCAATGAAATATTTTTTATGGATACTGTTTTAGTGACCTTGGTGACTTTTACACATATTTTTTGTCTTTTAGCGAAATAAAATTCGAATGAGTTACATTATGATGTGGTTACGGGTAGATTGATAAATGTTTATTCTATGAAGGAACGAACATTATTTTTTCTACTTTCTACACATATGAAGGATTCTCCGACCAAGTAAGGCGATCATGCCTGGCGAGTCATGAAAATAGGCATACAAGATATAATATAATAGATATATAATTAAACAATATTGATAAATTGATGTGTATCGTCTTTCAATATCCATCTTATCTGCAACTTGTGGGAGTAACCTTGTCGAAAAAGGAAGGTAAGTTGAACATAAAGTTGATCATAGAGTCTGGTCTTAGATGTTAGATGAGTTAAGTTACGCGTTATATGCATCAACTACAAGACTCTCTCCTTTTTCTTTAACAAAATAAACGCGTAATAGTTGACTAAACATATGATACCTTGATCATTGAAATCTGTCAACATTAATAACTGTCGACTATACCCTCCATACTGTCGACTTAGAAAAAGGCCAAAATAAAACACAATGTTACCGGAGGACCAAGAAAAAAAATTTAAATTCATAGGTAATAAAAAAATGTCATATAGCTATGGTGATTTAAAATACGGAACGCCACCCTTATTCATTGCGTGAGTGTGGTAAGAGCCGACTATGGGAGCAAACTACGCAGGACAAGAGCACTGCAAACATAACAACTTGAAACAACCCTTATACCAACCCATATTGCCAAGGTGGTATAGATACAAACCTTTCTTTACCTACAAGGAGAGATCAATATCGAGCAGTGAACAAAATAAGGATGTGAATGATTGATGAAAGAAGAGCAAATTATAAAGGTGTTGTCTTTCAATAGAAACTTGTTTCTGATGAATGTTAATGGCGACAGAAAGGAAATGATGTTTAATGCTTCTAAATATAAATACAAGTAAGTAGTATTTTTTGTAATTCTTTTTTATCTATTGTCATAGACAGACTGCACGGTTGGCCTAGTGGTTTAAACGTTCACTACTGCGCCAAGTGCCGTGGGTTCAAATCCCACGTGGGACATCACTTTGTGTGATCCACAAAATGTTGTCCTGAGTCTGGGTGTTATTCGTGTCCGTTACATGTATGTTTGTAAAGTCCCCCGCGACACTGGATGTATATTCCTAATGCGGGAGTTGTCTTTAAAAAAAAAAATATATATATATATATATATATATATATATATATATATATATATATATATATATATATATATATATTTATCATAGATCGACACAGACGTCACAATATGTACTGAATTGTCAAGGTAAATATGGTGAAAACATCAAAATCTACTGCCCGCGTGTGTCGATCCATAACTTCCAGTTTCCAAGCATTATATAGTAAGCCAAAAGCCTCCTATTCAGGAGTGTTGATGATGATGATGGTGTGCATTTGAAAATATTAGTTTCACTGGAAAGCAATTGTTGTTAAGTTACTTTCATAGGGTGGGTATAGTCCGTTCGCTTATATACAGTCACTTTGATCGCGCCGCACTCGTACGGGTCCGCCTGTGCCGTAGGTACACCCATAAGCAGGTATGATTTGTTAGTTTATGCCGTTGTATGAAATAATATCTTCGTATTTCATAATAATAATCACAATTTCGTACGGAGGATGCACCGACACTATCGAAACGAATGGACTACAACGCTTTTGACTTTTGTCACATCGTAGAAGAATCTAGTTCTAGATTCTCTTGGTTTCTAATCATGCTTTTCATTAGGCAGAGTACTCATTTTGGCAGCTATTACATTAAAAAAGAGGTTCGGTGGTTCCCGTCCTACAATTTTCATTATGGGTGTTATACCTACCAATGGGCGTAGTTAACAGTGGAATTTTCAGTCCGATGATTTTTGGGGACTAATCCCGCCCAGACGCCCACCATCGTAGCTCCTGTACAACAGGTAAACAGCAGTGACCCACGAACACACCGAGTAAACTGTCTTTGAACCCTCAACGAAATTAATCAGAAGAAACACTGGAGGTGTTGGAAATATAATAAGTCCACTTCCACGTCTGTTGGGGGATGTGGCAAAACGGATCGACAAATACAATACCGTAAGGAGGATTCAGGAACTCGAGTCCTAGTGGAGATCTAAATTTTAGAGCAGCACCAACGCTTTTTACAAGAGGACTGAGGATCTCACTCAATCACGGAAAATTGCAAATATATTTGAACTGCACGAATGGCGTCGCAGTTAAAGTCGCTTTACGCAACTGAGTTGTGTTATGGGCTCAAACCCCACAAGAGACAGTAGGTATTTGATGTTCTGAGTCTGGGTATTTTTAGTGTCCATTTCATGTATGTTTGTAAAGTCCCCGCACCACGCAGGACATATTATTCCTAATGATAAGATACCTTTGAAAAGAAAAACTTAAATATACCTATTATTATCGGATTAGAGATCATTGTACATTATTTTGCCGAACTAAGTTCGTAGTAGGTACATACAGTAAAAGAGTAATGAGAGTATTTTTCTTAAATGTTTAATTTTATTAAATTAAGATAATAAAACGATTAAACATCGCCTTAAAGTCGTATTAGTTTTATATGAATCTATTGTCTCACAGTCGATCGTGTCTAAAAGATCGTTTTATGGATAAAGCTATAAATCACTTCTACACAAGTTAAGCTATCAAACCCAATGACGTAACTTATCAAACATCTTACCTACTGCGTGGAATTTATTACAAGTATTTAATTATGTTTTAACTATTTGATATTCTTTTTTATTGTAACCAAGACCAACTGGCAGGCGAATTTTCAACGCTTTTATCGACTTTTAAAAAGTTTTAATGACGCATTGAGCTAAAGCGAACAGACTGAAATGAAATAAAATCAAATACCGCGAATCTATTTATACTTACTTACTTTACATGACGACTGCTAGTAGTCTAAACCTAGACCAAAATAGTGTCCTTGACCCCAAGAGGTCCGCTTTTACGATGCTCTTGATATATGAATAAGTTACGTGCACTGACGAAATATATTTAATTACTAGCTGACCCACGCAACCTCGTTTGCGTCTTATATTGCCCGTGGCGTGAAAATTTTCCCCCGTTTTTGAAACATTTTTCATTGGTGCTCCGCTCCTATTAGTAGTAGCGTGATGATATATAGCCTATAGCCTTCCTCGATAAATGGCCTATCCAACACCGGAAGAATTTTTCAAATCGGACCAGTGGTTCCTGAGAGTAGCCGGAACAAACAGACAGACAGACAAAAATTTTAAGAATATATATTTTGGTATGTGTACCGTATATACATTCATATGCATGTAGTAGAAAGCGGTTATTTTAATATTACAAACAGACACTCCAATTTTATTTATTTGTGTAAATAAGTAATTAGTATTGTGTCATTGGTTACGTGGGATAGCCACGCTTCGGCAGACATGGTCTGGCTCGACCGGAGTGATATCACGGCCTCACAGAAAACCGGTGTGAAACAGTGCGCTGTGTTTCACCGAGTGGTCGAAAAGTTCCTCATCCGCCAAAGGCCGGCAACGCACTTGTAACGCCTCTGGTGTTACGGGTGTCGATGGACGGCGGTAATCGCATACCATCAGGCGATACGTCTGCTCGTATGCCCCCTTTTCCATAAAAAAAGAGAGAGACTGTGGAACATACCTATAACACGCTTCTTTTTAAAATAAAATTAATAACATACTATAAAACACACACATATTAAAAAGAAGGAGTAAAGAACGGAACTGCATTGTTTTGAAAAAAATTGATCCTGCATAATTCTTATGAGCGTAGCTACATGTTTAGCAATGTAAATAGTGAGTACTTACTTATATCTTATTTTGATCATTCAAAGAAAACTGCCCTTCGTTTTATGTTTTTTTTTTTTTTTTTTTTTAATCTTTATTTAAGGAGCTTAGCCACAATTTTGACTATGTGACTGTTTTTTTTCCTGTAATGAAATGTTTGACTGCATTTCGTTTTTACGTGATTAGAACACAAACAGTTTAAAAATACATACATACATAGTACATCACAAGAACATACTTATTGTACAAACAATATCTACAAAAATGAAAGAATTTCGTTTTGTCACAGAGTTGTTTGAAATCCACTTTTTTTACATTAGGTACTATAAGAGATTTAATTTATGATATAGACATGCAAACCAAACAGTTGGGTCTACAGATGATAATTCGACTGCTACCGTCGGTCATTGGCACCTATAATACAAGTGTGGGGGAACGGGTATAATGTTCCACCCAACACAAAGAGAGGATCCTCCGACCAGGCGAGGTGATCATGCCTGGCGGCTACTGCCCAACAGTTGATGTTGAGATGTTGTATATAAGCTAATCGGCGCGAGAACTATTTATTTCGCGATTCAGGATTTGTAGATACTCCGTGTAGTGCGTTACTTCGTAGTTCAGTGTATCATCGGTAGATGGCGCTGTAGTATATTATGTGGAAGTCGCCACATCACTCCCCTCCAAGACTGGAGGTCGATATCTGATGAGTCAGCTGTCTGTGCTCTGTTGCGGAGCTTGCCAGTGCCAGGAGTGAGTAGTTCCAGTGAGTCGGAACTGAGTGCCGCAAGTTCCAGTGAGTCGGAATTGAATGCCGCTAGTCCCAGTGAGTCGGGGCTGAAGTCCGCTGATCCCAGTGAGTCGGGATCGCATGCGGTGCGCGGTGCTGCGGTGAAGTCCCCAGTGAGTCGGGGCGGTTGCTACGTAGTGGCTGGCTGCTGCGTAGACGGGAGAGAGATGCTCTGCTTACATGGACCGTAGGTGCAGTGTGCTGTGCCTAGACGCTGTAGAGGCCGTAGGGGTTACCAGGCTGAAGCGGTCGCGTCCTGCGTGTGGTGTATCCCTGTTGAGGCCGAGGTTGCTGGCTGGCTTGAGACTTGCTGTGGGAGTGAATATGATGGTGGCGGATCTGCATCCTTGAAGGCTGCTTCCAATCACGTCGGGGTCACCACTGTGGGGGAACGGGTATAATGTTCCACCCAACACAAAGGGAGGATCCTCCGACCAGGCGAGGTGATCATGCCTGGCGGGCTACTGCCCTGGAGTTGATGTTGAGATGTTGTATATAAGCTAATCGGCGCGAGAACTATTTATTTCGCGATTCAGGATTTGTAGTTACTCCGTGTAGTGCGTTTCTTCGTAGTTCAGTGTATCATCGGTAGATGGCGCTGTAGTATATTATGTGGAAGTCGCCACACAAGACCATTAAATTCAAAGCAGTACAGCCACGCTGATATCAGCACGAACTGGCTGGCTCGACCGGGCTGGTACTGCCCTCTCACTTAAGACAACCTAAAATGACTACATTTATGCTGTCGTGTTTTGTTGGTGAGTGCGACACCGGAGACTCAATGACGCAGAAGCATCTCAATAAGCCACCATTCAGAATGGTTGTATGTATGAGTAAGGTGACCACCACTCTTGGATTCTGCTTATACTTTCCATCAGGCAGAGTACAGTCACTTTGGCAGGCCCATATATAAAAAAAAACAACCTTAAGAGTCACAAGTGCGTTGCAGACCTTTGAGTACCACCCCCAGATTCCGGAGAAAGGAAATTTCGACTTTAAAAATGACACAACACAGCATTAATTATGCTGGCTTCTAAAAACTACAAAGACAGCACTTTATGGGTTACACTTAGGTACATTGGACACATGTAGTGTTTAAGAAAAAAAAACCTACAATAAAATGTATGTGTATAAGTAATAGGTATATTCGACTTCAAATGAGAAAAATATCAGTTAGTCTCGTCGGAAACATCCCTCTCTTCCCTTATTTTATAAGAAACTACATAGCTTGAGTCCCGCGGTGTTACCCGCGGTTATTGTTGTACCTAAAGTAGCTTAAGTTACTCGTTATTACATCAGCTATCTACCAGTCAAAATCCGTCCAGTTGTTCCAGAGACTAGCCGGAACAGACAAAAATTTTAAAAAACGTTATTTTGATATATGTACTATGTATATGTACATACAAATGCATTTAGTAAAAATCGGTTATATTAATATTACAAACACACTTCAATTTTATTTATTCGTATAGATGTGTTAACGGTTTGTTTCTTCAAAAGACATTATTAGTGTGATCTTTGCATGTAGTTCCTGAATGTAAGTAACATGGAAGCGATACCTTACTGTCAAACACTATTGTTGAACAATTTCCAGGACCCACACTTTCGCTTCAAAATGTAGCCAAAGATAATTAAAGTAGATATAATAGTCTTCACTCTCTACCAATAAAAAAAATCATTATACTTACCGCCATCTATGATTGAAAAATCGTATTATTCATAAATACATGAACTCTATTTCAAATTCAATAAGTACCACTAGATGGCGCGGAAATCGATAGGTATTGTGCCAAGGAGATAGTTTGCGATATACCTCTTGTAAAAATTTTAACAACTCAAATAAAAATTAACTTTGAATTGCGCGAACATTAGCAAAAAGCACATCTCGTTAAATTCCAGTTAGTGTCCATTTTTTTAAAGATGGTCGCCAGTGCGCCACCCCTATTTATTCATCCCATGGGTTTCACAAGAAGATATTAAGGAAACAACTACGGAGTAAAACATCACTGTAAAGGAAAGAAAAAATTAAACAACTCCTTTGAGTAGAAAATCTCGTCTGGCGAGTATAGTATAATTGGTCAAAACCCCTTCTAAGAGAATCCACCTCCTTTCTAATGTCCAGCACTGGACTGTTGAAGGCGGTTGATGAAAACATAACGAGATATAATTATCTAATATATTTATTATCATATAATAATACTAATAACAATTATGGCCATAATTACGTACAAATAACGTTTCGTCACGCTACATCAACGTAAATTTACACTAAAGTTTAATAGTAAATAATTCTATTAAAACTATTTATAAAATGGCGATATTTGTTCCACAATCAGTAGAACTATTCATTTAAATCGATAAGGTACTGAATTCCTTAATTAATAATTACAATACTAACCTATTGTCTTAATTATTTGGTAGATACATTTGAAAGTACAAAAATTTATTTAGTTTTTTTTTTTTTCAATTTTTTGGTTTTTAATTCGGTCATAGTATAAAGTTAACACAGTATACAGTCAAGAAAAAAACATATAAAAATTAGTAATATAGTTACTTTTCAATTAAAAATAGTTTACTAAGTACCCTTTGACACATAAAAGTGCTTGTTATTCATTTATTTTAAAAACAAATGAGTATTTTTCAAACTTCAGGACCAATCTTGAACTATATCTTTAATTTTGTTTTATAATCAGTTTTAAAAAAAAACGAAGACATGTACACACAAAAAAAAAACAATTTTGAGTTAAACTAGAGACCAAAAATCTATTTGCAGCGATACATCTACCAGTTAAATGGAATTTTCATTTACATTTTAGTATTATTTCTCAAGATAAACTGTCTCAAAACTTAATAAAAAGCAATTATTAAGAAGAAACTAAAGAAGTTCCATGTCAAAAGTTTAAGGAATGCACCCAAATGTTATCAGTTGTTAAATACTTTTTGTTCCAAAACTCATGGCAACACTGGCCTCGAATATGAGCTGTAGTCAGAGAATAATAAGCTCTTTGACATTGTGATTAGATCCATAATGGAATGAGCATAACATAGAGATGGAATTTATTTTTCTATGTACTATTCCTAAGCTAGACTGCACATTGGCCACCTTATCTATTAGTAAATTACGATAATAATATAGGCACAACTATTATATATACCGTTTTAAACAACCTAACACCATAAGACTGCAATATTTGTTATATCAACAGTGTGATTAATGTTCAAATTTCATTTTGTCCCAAGCAACTGGGAAAAGTCATGGCTGTTTGTAATTGCTTAGAAATATAAGCATTGTGTCTAATTCTCAAATTATTTGAATATGCACAAAAACAGAAAATAATTGCAAAGTTATTTCATAATGAAAAAATAACTAGAATATTTTGAGTCAATTTCGCCAATAACTGATATGGTGCCTGATGGAATATTCTGGATTTACCAACCAGATAACTACAGATTTCGGTTTCACTAGTCTTGGATCGACATACATGTCAGAAACCTATATTTGTTCTTTATATACAATTCTGATGTCACATTGTTGATCATGAACTCCAAAATTGTTGAGCCGTTTTTTAAATGTGTGTTTTGCTGGAAATTAAACATTATTGAAAAGAGACGCAAAAGCAGTTACGTACGTAAGCTTGTGGTATTATATGGCAGATAACTATCTGAGACCAGAAAGAGGTGACACTGACCCTTAAATTACTTAAAATTATTTGATATAATTGAGGTCTGATACTTCTTTAAAGAACAAATCCAGAATCTAAGAACTGTTTCTCCATTAGTTTCTTCATCTTTTCTGGAATTGGGACTCCCGAGTGGGCTGGTTTGGGTCGTCGTTTCCATGTGGAGGCCTTCTTAGTACTCTTTGTCACACTGCTGGGTAACGGTACTGATTTGTTTTCCTTTGGTTTGGGGGTAGCTACAGTTGGGACAGTGCTAGTCCGCTGTCTTGTCACCCTTACTTCGAGATTAGTGTTGTTGACTGTAAATGTAAAAGAGTTTATCATAAATAAATTGCTAAATGTGAAAGTTTGTGGGGTTATATGGATGTTTGTTACTATTTCATGTAGTAACTACTCCTAATGCTGCTTGACTGCCTCGGTGGCGTAGTGGTAGCATATGCGACTGCTCAGCTTGAGGTCTCTGATTCCCGGGTCAGACCAAATGTTTGTATAATCTGAAAATATTTGTTTCAGAGTTTGGGTATCTTCTATGTGTAACATGAATGTATTTACAAAAAGGAAAAAATATATAAGTTTTTATATCAGTTGTCTAGTACCCATAACACAAGCTCTGCTTAACTTAGGACTAGATGGCGTTGTGTTAGATGTCCGGAATATTTATTACTATAATCAATGGCTTCATTCATTCATCAGAATAATTCATAGGGATTAATGGATTAATCATGTGAGGCTTAAAAGGGGGGAGAGGGTTTAATAACTATTTATTCTTTCTCTCACACACAGTTTACAATTAATAACAAATTCATACAGCAAATACAGTTCTCTTAAATATAATCTGTGTGGGAGACTGGTATTGGTACTAGGATGACCTGTATTACAGATTACCAGCCGCTGCAGACTCTGGATAGTGCAATGTATGGTAGGAGGAGCAATGACATTTACAAATAATCTGTATGTGTATGAGTGTTTGTGAGTGAGTGAGTGAGTGAGATTTCTTCCGTGAGAAATTCACATGATTTTAGGATCATCATCCTAAAATCATGTGTAGTAGTAGTAAGCCTCACTTAGTGAAAAGAACTGAAAAAATTGCTTCCCTCAGTCCTTTCAGCCAATCTTAATTATGGTTAGCATACCTCTCCCATACTAAAGATCTACACCTTATCAATTTCCTCACCCCAATTTAATTCCTTTCTTTGCACCTTTTAAAACTATAACAATTCCATTGGTTAGCGCCCGGCAAGATACATCTATCTCAAGTAGAAGTGAGAAGAGTGCAGAAAAGATACTGATGACTGTAACCAAACACAATTTTGTGGTATTCTGCCTGAAGAGATGTCCAGTAGTGGACTATTAAAGAGTGTTGATGTGATGTATAAACATAAATTTTAACAAAAAAAGCTGAATTCATGAACTGGACCAAATTGAAATAGACCACATGGAAAGCACCAGCTTTGGAATAAAAAATAATCATCAATTGGTTCACTCTGTCGAAAGTTCAGAGGTAGTTAAAATGTGATTAAATTTATCCAAAAATGCAAACTAGTTTTTATTGAGTAAAGTCTGAACAAAAAAGAAATATGGGTCTGCCAAAGTGACTCTGCCTGATGGAAACTAATGGAAAGCATGAGTAGAACCCAAGAGTGGTGGCCACCATACCCATTGTAAACATGCCTATGAGCAGCAGTGGACTAATAAAGATGGCGATGATGACTATATGTGATGTGTTGCTAAATAATATCATTGCTTACCTTTAAGAGGAGTTTTTTCCACCGTTTTTTTATTCAGAATAGTTTTTTTTATCGCCCCAGTTGGTGATCCTTTGATTTTCGTACCAATGTCTTTTATTGTGCGTGGCATTTTTGAAGACTTCTTCGGTGTTTCTCGTGGCGCCATAATTCACAGTTTCAAAGTTTGTCAACTTCAGTAAACAAAACCCAAACTAAAAAATAAAATATTCTCGAAAGCGTCAAGCCGTGTCTACTCAATTCAAAAATAACGTGCAGAACTGCCATAAACAACTTTTGACAGTATGATTTGACAGACCACGGTGCATATATGAAGCTATGGATTTCGAACACTTGATAAAAAGAAACGAAATGAAAATGATACTATTATTTTATTTCCTTATAAAAAAAACTGTTTTATTTTTAATTAATAAAATTAGCATGAAATTTTAACCATGAATTTGTAACAGCAGATTATCATCTTTATAAATGCACCTGTGTAGTGTGTACCTCTGTAGTAATATTCGCTGTTTTTTAATTTTCTAGTTTTGCATTAATTCAGTAATTCAGTTAATTCTTAATTCAGTAAAAGTTGATTAAAAAATTAGATTACCAAAATCAAAATCCAACTGTTACACTTATTATTAGACATGGCTTATATAGAACGTTTGTACTTTTGATAAGAAAACATTTAGCGATAATATAAACATTTGGGGTCAATATTATATAGGACAATCCTATTTAGAATTATGCAATCCTCTATATACTTAGATAGACCTCATTTTAATTTGAGGTATCTTAGTAACCGTATCTATAACGCTCTATTGCGTACATATGATAAATACGGATTTAAGAACTTTCATAACCACAACGGTCATTGACTTTTGCCAAGTAATAGGTATTTTGCATTATCAGCAGCATCCATTACGGCGTAATCACAATTGCCAACAAGAAAAACATCTAAAGTAGAACGATAATGATTCGCAGATTACTCATGATATTAATAAAAATTGTCATTAAACGCTATGAAGGAATATAAATGAATGTATTAAAAATGACAGAATGTGTGCAAATTTCCCTGTAAAATTATTTGGCGACATAATGACATGCAAAATAACGGCAACATCGCTATTTGGCGTCCATCTTTAATCTTTTGATGTGTTGTGTTATTTTAACAAAATTGTATTGGGATTATTACTGTTATAAAATTGGTACACAAATTGTTTTCGCGAGTTTTCTCTGAGGACTATGTTGTTATATAGTAACAAAATAGTTCTTAGGGTGTCCCAGTATAATTATCGTTTAAAAGTGTCACAGTATCATTAACGTTTGTTCTATGAGTTTCACTGACTGTTCTTTGCTATTGACCTAGGTGCTAATTAATGGACCAACCTTCAAATGTTTTCATTACATATTTTTGTAATCGATGAAGTGTATTCCTGGTGATCAATTGCATGAATACAATATAAACAATTTTCTGTCGTCGCAGTAGATGAAGTGTGCAAATGGATAGGTTGAGCCAGTTGAGGGGAGAGGCGGGGAGTTCGCAGGACTCCACACTGGATACCACGTCCTCGCCAAGTGAGGCGTTCATGACCGCCAATGAGAGCTCTTCCAAGTTTTTTTCTCTGTCAGAAGTCGACTCTACATTCGACATATCCTGCATGAAGGATGACATTTCTTCGATCAAAGATGAATCACTGGCTACAACCACCGCCGAAGCTGAAGGTACACTGACTAACTCTGATGGCTTAATATCAAATTTATCACCGATTGGGAAGAAAACTGATATGTTAGATACCTTCAAAATCCATTCTCATATTGAAGCGGCCAACATTCTGTCAGGTGGTGTAGCCATTTTTGATGACAACTCATACGATGGTAGCGAGCTGGTGATTGATGACAATGTAGAAGTTGATGAGAAGTCTAACCCTGAGCTTAAGGGAACTGAGAGCTTGGAGTTTAAACCGGATGAGAACATAGAGAGTGGTCTTATTAGTGAAGAGACAGATATAGCGAGTAAAGACACTGAAGTGTTGCTACAGATTGATGGTAAAAATGTTGATGCTATAGACATTGGGAATGGATTGTACTTGTATAGGAAGGAAGGTCAAGAGGAACTGGCGGCAGTGCAGATCATTGATGATGACCAGCATCAACCCAGTTTTAAGTTCCTCAAAGTGCGGTAAGTATTTATAATATTATTTATTGAATGTGAATGTGAACGTAAATAAACATTCAAAGTAAAAAAAATCCTCTGCATCATAGGTAGTGTTTCGAATAGTCTGGCAGCAAAGCAATGCACCGAATGATTTTTTTCTAGCACAGATGCTAGAAAAAAGCTGGTCTTCTGATCACAAGACATTATTCTCGGATTATTTTGTTAACTTACATTTACTTTGGTTTTATATTTAGACTAGCTGTCCCACACAACTTCGTTTGCATCTTATATTGCCTGTAGCGTCAAAATTTTCCCCGGTTTTTGTAACATTTTTCATTGGTGCTCCGCTCCTTTAAGTATTAGCCTGATGATATATAGCCTATAGCCGTCCTTGATAAATGGACTATCCAACACTGAAAGAATTTTTTGAATCGTAACAGCGGTCCCTTAGATTAAGGCATTCAAACAAACTCTTCAGCTTAAAACATAGGTATAGATAACTGTAGATATAATTGTGTAACTTATTAATAGATATAGATCTAATACAATTATTTTGAATTTTCATTTGAACAACGTTAAAGTTAAGTAAATATTTTAAAGTTCAGTATTTGAGGTTTTTTAAGTTTTTGATTTGCTTGTAAATTATATAGTAAAGTATATAGTATATGTTTCAAGCACATAATTTTTTTCATACAATATATGATCCTGGGCAAAATGAATGTGGGTGATCTTTGTGTTTATTTCTTGGATGTTTGGTGTATACAATATAAAAAAAGTGTTTTTTAATGATAACTAAAATTTCATGCACAACAATTTTTTCTTTATATTTAGTAGTGTTAAATATTTGTATAATATTTATAACTTTAAAACCTAATTCAAACCTAATATAATAAAAGGTGATAAATTAAATAAAAGCTTGAGTTAACTAAAATAAAAAATATTTATTATTTTTTATTTAAGTGGGACACCTAAACAAATTTTTAATGTTATTATTTAAGTTCAAAATAATGAATGATGGAGTAACAATTTAAACATTTTTAAAATAAAATCATTACAGAATCAAATACTAAATGTGTTGGAAAATCATTATTTATTACTTTCAAAATAAGTGTTTAGTACACTTATATTTAAGAGTAATTGTTACACAATTACTATAAACCTTGCAGATTATATCTACCTGAATTAAAATGAATAAGTGCAGCCGGTTGTAAATTGAAATTTGTTCATTAATTGGAACAGTAAAAATAACTATGACAAAATATAACCACTATAATTATATAAGAATAGATATATTCTGAGCTTAGTTTAGTTATGTTGTTATTGCTAACAAGCTAACACAGTGTGTTACCCGCAGTGCAATAACAACAGCGAGGAGCACCACGGGTGGAACTGTTCTAAAAAAATTGTGTGCATACAAAGTACACATGTAGTGAAACTTCTTAGGCAAACTAAACCCTTTCTCAATCTGTCTTCCTTGACAAAATGGCCCACACTTTGTTTTTCATCTGTAATTTTTTTACCCTCATCATTATGATTAGCTAACTGCCTTGTTGGTCTAGTGGCTAGCGTTAGCGATTGCCGATCAAGAGGTCTCGTATTCATATTTATTTATTGGGTTGGAGAACACATTAAGCTGTCGATCTCGTTTGTCATGATCACTTATGGCATTCGTTATTACGAAGTCAGTGCCCTCAAATATAGTGATGACTAGTTCAACCTTCAAATTCAGTTCACCTTATGGATTGCGGAGGCCTGATGACTGGGATCGATCGATCTTAGGAATAATAAAGGCTAGGAAGATGATCTGTCAATAAAAGTTTTAAAAATTGCTTTTTTGTGAGTACCTAATATACTTTATATCCATTTATTGAAAACCTGTTAATTTGAAATTACAAATTGACACTTTAATCTTTTTATTTGTATACATGGAAAGTAAATAAGCCTTTTATTCAAGTAACAATTTTAATTTCCCTGTAGCCCCTTAATTTTTTTCCTAATAATTAATACCAGATGAAAATGTATGTTATTTACTTAAAAATCTACTGCAACTTTCTTATTTTTATAAGTCACATGTAAACATGACTTTGGAAAAATATCTTTTAACAAAAGACATCTAAAAGGAGTTATTTTAAGTTATCTCCAGTACAGTTATTGATTGGCTTGGTTACCATATTTGTAAATGAGATATGTATGTAATGTATATTGAATTTACATATTAACTCATGCATAATTGAACATATTTAGTCAACAACAACATTGAACATATACAGTTTAAAATATATACTAGTGTCATAAAAATATGATTTTATCTATAAAAAATATTCAAATAATTTGTCTAAATACTACTTATGTATAAATATGTATCATATATATGACATCTAACACACAACGCCATCTAGTCCCAAGCTAAGCAGAGCTTGTGTTATGGGTACTAGACAACTGATATGAATACATATATACTCTTTTTTTGTAAATACATACATATTATACATAGAAAACACCCAAACTTCGAAACAAATATTTGTAGATCACACAAATACTTGGTCCGACCCAGGATTTGAACCTGAGACCTCAAGAACAGCAGTCGCATTCACTACCACTGCGCCACCGAGGCAGTCTTAATATTCTTTCTCAATATTCTTTTTTTTTATGGAACAAGGGGCAAATGAGCAGACGTATCGCCCGATGGTAAGCGATTAGCGCCGACCATGGACACCGGCAACACCAGAGGCGTCACAAGTGCGTTGCCGGGCTTCGGAGATGGGGAGGACTTCCGGTATCCTAACTCACTCAGTGAAACACAGTGCAGCGCTGTTTCACACCGGTTTTCTGTGAGACTGTGGTATCACTTTGGTTGAGCCGGCCCATGCATGCAGAAGTGTAGCTCTTCTACGGCAATCATAGTTTTGAGTCTTCATCACATTTTATTTGTTGTGTATACCAAACAATAATCCCTAAAATCAGACTTTAAGTTTTAAGCAATAAAAACCACTAGTATTCTACCACTGACTAGGTCTTATTGTTAGAAGCAGTATATATATAGTCTCAGTACACTATTCTAGTGGTATCTATATTTGCTCAACAATCCTACTACTATTATAAAGGCGAAAGTTTGTAAGTATGGATGTATGTATGTATGGATGTTTGTTACTCTTTCACGTAAAAACTACTGAATGGATTTGAATGAAACTTTACCACAATATAGCTTATACATCAGAATAACACATAGGCTACTATTTATAAAGATATAGCTTCGCCTCGCGGCGTTGCCCGCAGTTATCATCGTACCGCGGGTAGCAACGCGGGGTTCAGCTAGTAATAAAATAAAAAATAGGTGAATCAAAATAGCCTTTATTATCTCTGTCTCTTTATTTTTAACTTGCCAACTTGGAGATGCTGTTGGTACAGTATTTACCAACAGCATCTAATATCATCATCATAATATATTGAGTGCAGGACCTCAATATAAAAAATATCTAATAATATTCTTCTAGCCGATTTCGGCCACGGCGGCCAGTCTCAATGGAGACCAGCCAACTATGAAGAAGATATTATAGTGAACAGGTGTTTATACAAACACAGGTGCATTCTATGATCCCTCCATCTATCTAAAAATATCTACAGTATCTGAAAAAAAAGTAGGTAAAGTTTTAAAAAACAAAAAAAAAAAAATTAGTATATAGGTAACAGAACTCATAACATATAGGCAGACATAGCTTTGCCAATGCATCACATCACAGTTATTGCTCTGACCCTATTGTCACATAATAATTGAACCCACTTAGGCAAGGTGACCAATTAAATCACTGGTATCATCATAGGAATAATTATTCTGTTACTCTTATTATTGCAGCTATTGACATGATGTCAAGTATTTCATATGATATCAAATAAATATACATGTAATCTTATGGCTGTCAACACTTTAAACAAAATAAGTGTGGGCAACACTCTCTTTGCAGGTTACAAGATCAATCACTTCAAATATTTAGATTGCCTCTTTTTTATTTATACAAGGTGTCTCAAAAGAAATTTCATATTTAGTGGATTGATTAAAAAAAAAGGAAGCGGTATATAGAAAAAATGTTTATTCATTGTTAAAATACACTTTTTGGGAATTCATTTCTTAAAAATAATATCGTCTAAATGTAAACCCTCACGTTGTTGGCACTCATTTAATCGAACAGTAAAATTACTTATGACTGCTCGACAGGTGGAGTGAGGGATGGCTGCCATTTCGTGACGGATATTTTCTTTCAAATGCGCCAGTGAAGTTGGTTTATTGGCGTAAACTTTAGATTTAAGATAACCCCATAGGAAAAAGTACATAGGGGTTAAATCTGGGCTACGTGGAGGCCAATTTATGTCACCTCTCCGGGAGATCAATTTTCCTGAGAAAATTTCACGAACACGTGGCAGAGATATATTGGACGTGTGTGAAGTTGCTCCGTCCTGTTGAAACCATGTTCTTTGGTTATAGCCAGGAAAGTTTTGCAGTTCAGGTACCAAGAAGTTGTCTAACATCTCCACATAACGCTCTGAATTCACTGTAACTGTACGCCCCATTTCGTCTTCAAAAAAGTAAGGGCCGATAATTCCTCGCGCCGACATGGCAGCCCATACGGTCACTTTAGGCGAGTGTAGGGGTTTCTGATGTTTGCGTTTCGGATTGGCTGAACTCCAGTAGCGGCAGTTTTGCTTATTTACGTGGCCATTAAGATGAAAATGAGCTTCATCCGAAAACAAAATGTTGGTAAACGTTGAAAATCGCTCAATCATCTGATTTACGAAATTAAGCCTCTGACCGGCATCTTGGGGCTTTAATTCTTGCACCAATTGAATTTTGTAGGTGTGCAGCTTTAGATCTTTGTGCATAATGCGATGTAATGATGATCTATGCACATTTAAAGCACTCGCGCGCTTCCGAATTGAAAGGCTCGGGTCGTCACGTACAGATTGATTAACACTCTCCACGTTTTCTACCGTTCTTGATGACCTAGGTCGCCCGGATTTTGATTTATCCAGCGTTGATCCAGTCTCTTCAAACTTTTTAACCCAATGTCGAATGAGAGGAAGGCTTGGCGCATCATTTAAGTGGCGAAAACCTCGAATACTGCAGAATTTTCTACGCGCGACAGTTGTCGAATCACCGTTCTTGTAAAACTCTCGCACGCACAACGCGCGGTCTGCTCCCGAGAAACGCTCCATAGCGACTGAATCCCCAAGAGCCAAGCTACCAATTGACATAACCCCCGCACCCCTCAAGTACGCAGCGTTCACGCAGTAAGCTAAACAAATATAAAATTTCTTTTGAGACACCCTGTACTATTAAGATAGATAAACTAATAAATCTTTACAAGAAGTACTTGTAAAGATTTATTAAGACAGCTTTCTTGACAAATTGGATAAATTTTTCTCATGTCAAACTCAAACACAGTTTTAATAAAAATAATGAAAAGAAAAAATTGTCTTTTCCAGTGAAAATGCTGAGGGAAACTTAGAAGTTTATGAAGAAATAGAAGTAGAAGTTTCCAAGGCAGTGGTAAGTTTAGATTTGTTTACTTTTTCATGTTCACTGATGAACCTATCCATAATCAATACTAATATTATAAATTCAAAAGTAACTGTTTATTACGCTTTCAACACTTAAACCGCTGCACCATTTACAATGAAATTGGTCATGTAGATACATTGATCCTTGAGGATCATTGTATCTACATGCATCATCAATTATAGCAGTAAATAGAAGCCTATGTCGTTATAGGCTTCTATTTACTGCTATAACCGACATACATGTGTGTGGAGTTGAGGGCAAAAGTACTTCTAATAAACTAATAATTTGAATTTCTCTCTAATTGTTCTTTCAGCCTGCTAAAGAGGGTAAGGCAGTTGACAGAAGCACTCCATCTCATGTCCCTATAAGAGATATAAACAAGGTCATTAGTGACTCTAACTGTAACAGAGCAACAGATAAACAAAAGAAAGTACCAAAAAAAGAACCAAGTATAAATACCATAGTTGAAAATGAGAATAAAGAAGTTTTACCAGAGAACAAAACAGAAGTTAATTTTAATGGCAAAATGATGAAGTTAAGTGAATCTAGAAAATCGCCGGTTATAGGCAGTTATACACCTATGACATATCATTCTACTCCTAAGAAAGAAGGTATACCACTTACAAAAACAATGGTAGACCAACAACTACATCCTAATAGGCATTCAGACCTCTCTAACAACAAAAAGACTATAGAAGTTCACACAGATAGTGGTAAGAAAACCACTGAAACACCATCTAAATCGAAAGAGATGATAGATGACACTAAGAGTAATGAAGGTTTACCTGCTGAGAAAGAAATTATAGCTACTGATAAAGAAGTTATTAATCTTGAAGCTAATAATAAGGATATCGTGGAAGATGAAGACAAAGATGAAGGAAAATGTGAGATAAAAGAAAGTTTCGACATCATTTCAGAAGTAAGTAAACTTAATGAAAAAGATGTCGATGATAAAATTATCAAAGATATTTCAAAAGAGAGTGATGATATTCCACTGAAACAAGATGATTCTATTGATTCTACAGAAAAGATGATAGCTGATACACAAAAAGAAACAACTTCACGATTAAATGCTACTTCAGATATTAAAGTTATGGAAAATGAAATGGTTAAGGAGAAAAGTGTCGCAGTTAATGATGAAGTTGAAGGAATAATTGATAATGCAAATAAACCTGTAGAAATTGATGATGAAACAGAAGTAACTTTGGTGAACACAGATCTTTTCGCTACTGAAAGTAAGGTTGTATGTGAAGATAATACTCAAAATAAGCAAAAAGAATCTAAAAAAGATAGCGATCTCGAGAATACTGAGACTGCTAACAGTGAACCTATTGTTATTGAGGATGATGATGTGAGTATTGTTGAAGTTCTTGTTGAAAACAAAAATGAATATGGGAATACAGTTACTGATAGCAAGAGCGAGGCACAAATCGACAAAAATGAAGAAGAAAACTTGAAAATATGTGAGACTTCTGAAATACCTAGTGAGGATAACAAAGAAACTAAAGAAATTAGTAAAAAAGATGCAGATAGTATTATTGTAGAATCTGTCACCACTGACTCGATAGTTATGAATTCTGGGATTCAGCCTGATCTAAAAAATAAACCACTTACCTCAGAAATTTCTGAACAGGAACTAAAAAAACCACCAATATCTTCCGATATTAAAAAGGATACAGTACCACCAGCTCAAAGTAAACCAACAGATGATGAATTGACTTGTCCTACTGAAATTGTAAGTAAAAATATTTTACATCAAGAAAACGAAATAGTTTTAGTGAAGTCATCTGTAAATGAAACAAAACAAATAGATTTGCTTCCTAATGTCGCTGATGATATACAAAATAACAAACCAATCGAATCTGTAGAAAATAAAAATGCTGCTCCAAAAGATGGAACAGGAAAACACGTCTTAGCAGCTAATATATCTCCATTATTAGAGCAAAAACAACAATCTTTAGTAGCATCTAGGATAGGGTCAATAAAATCAGGACTAGCAGAAAAAACGGAAGAAAAGGATCCGTCGCCATCTATCAATGACATCAAAACAGTAAACAAATTTGTAGAACAGAAGATGCAAAAGTTGTTTGATGTTCATGCAAAACATGGTCCTATAAAACCAATTCAGGTCACTAATACTATGTCTGTAACACAAATGCAAGTACATTCAATTAACGCACCTTCTCAATATTTTAATAAAAATAAAGCTATGAACATAGTCAACAGTGGCACAGAGCTGAGAAAAAATACAATTCCAGTGCCTGCTAAAAATATTACAGTAAATAAGCGACCTGCACTTGATATGAAATCATCTTTAACTAGTCAAATAAATGAGGTCAAAGTACCCCATAAAGTAAACGCGCGTGAAAAAGCCAGTTGTGTGATGAATATTGAAATCAGTAAGGTGCCAAAGCCAGAATCAGCTAAAACTAGTACACTAGTCAAACAAACCGACCATAGTATGGCCAATAAACTGACTAACCAAGTCTTGAAAAATAAAATTGAACCAAAAGATAAGGATATTTGTAAAATAACTGAATCAAAACCAGTAAATAATAATCAAGCAGCAGTGCCTTTCGGTAAATGGACAGAGGCTAATAAGCAAGAATTCTTAAATAAATTGAAAATTAAAACATCTGTTACTTCATCCAATAGTAACCAGCTTAAAAATTCCAATGACTTAAATAGAAGAGACGTTCTTAAGAAAATTGACAGTCAAAGACAATCTAGTACTGCTTTATCAAAAACTCAAGAAGCTAACAAGCACTCCATGAAATCAGAAATAAGTGCTTTTTCGAATAAACCCAATATAATAATTAAAGAAAGCACACAGGGGAGCAAAATATTAAAAAAGACTGATGTAACGGAAGTCAAACCCAAACCTGCGGCTCCCCTGAATACTACTAAAATAGATGTTGTACCAAAGCACCAAATTGAATCACAAACAACTGTTGTGAGTAGTTTGTCAAAAAAAGAAGCTTGCCAGACAAAGGAGAAAGTGCAAAATTTGATTGATAAAACTATTGAAGGTATGATACACCGGAATACACATAGCAATAAGCCACAAAATGAGCCTAAACTAAATACAACAAAAGAACCTAATCCTCCAAGGACAGCAGCAAGCACAGTAAACTCAGAAAAGAATTCAAAAAACATTCAACAACCAACTTGTGACGCTAAACTAGATGAAATAGAAATGAAAATGAATGAGTTACATGGAATCCCATTCATAGAAAGACCACCACATGAATTGCCACAAGTGCTTAAGGCTGAATCTAAAGCTTATTCTATTATGGAAAAAGAAAAGCTGGCAGTTCCAGTAAAAACTAAAATACCAAATCTCCTACCATTCCCTAACAAGAATCAACAAAAATTTAGTAAAGAAAGTGTAATAGAAGTAGACTCTGAGGATGAAATTATTGAGCATGAGCCTATCACAGGGGATATTGAACTAAATAAGAAAAATCAAATAGTAAAATCATTAGTTAAAGAAAAGTTACCGATTCAACAAGAAAAAGCAATAATTGAAGCTCCTAAATCTGAACCTATAATTACCGAAAAAGATTTTGATAAATTTGCAAGGAGAAATTCGATTACATGTGAAAATTATCTAACTGTAAACTTTGATGGCAAAGTGCCCCACCATGTGGTTCAAACTGTAGTGGAAAAAGAACCAACTCTTAAGAATTTGTCAAGAAATGATACAGGACGAAGTGATTCGAAGTCAAAACTGGCATATAAACATCAAAATATACCTCCTTCTACACAAGCAGCGAAAAGTCATTCAGGAAATACGTTTGTGCCAGAAACTGATGATACTTCAAATAGAAATCAATCAAAGTTACAAAAAGCTTATCATTCAGCTTTGACAGAGAAACGACAAATGGCTTCAGATTGTTCAATTACTATTATTGAAGATAAACCAGTTAAGGTACTCTTTGTGAATAATGTTGAATACGGTCCCCAAAATCAGTTAAATGTTCAGGGTCAAGATCTTTCACCTGTCAAGAAAACAATTCCTGAATCAAACATAACTGATAACGCATGCGATTCCCCTAATACAGATATACTAGATCCTACTGATGATGTTAAATCACAAGATGATGTCAGGGGCAAGACTAAACATCAAAGGAAACAAGTACTTACTCCTGTCGAAGAACCAGAGCTGGAACTTATTGAACCTCAAGACTTAAACATTGATGTTTCACCTAAAAAGAAAAGAAAAATTGATGATGATAAAATAGATAAAAACATAAAATATCCAATGCGCAAAAAGTATCTACTCAGTTCTAGTACTGTAACAGACGAAAAAGTAACTAACTCTATTGAAACAGTGAAAAATCAATTAAAAGAGTCTGTTAATCTCAACGATAATGGCGTGACACATAATAATCCTGTCTCAGCATTGGACAGTTTAGTTAAAGCAGCTGAACTAATTGAGACTCAAACAGAAAATATGAACAGTAGTAGCCTTACATCAAATTCTGACAGTCAGTCAAGTACACCCGTGAAACGAGGACGAGGCCGTCCAAGAAAATATCCTTTAACTCCAGATGGGACAGTTGACAAAAGTAAAGTGACAGCTCCCAGCCCTCAAAAGAAGCCACGACTCATAGATGCTATAACTCCTAAACGGGACGTTACCACAGATGATGACACAGACAGTGAAGGTGAAATTATCAAAGAAAACTGGACTATGGGCAAAATTAACGAGAATATCCTATGCCCAATTTGTAATAAACTATTCAGAACTGAGAATGTAGTTTTTAAACATGTTAAACATTGCACAGGCCCATCCCCTAACAGATCTGATTCAGATAAGAGAAGTCCAAGGAGGGTGAGAATAGACTCTGACAGTAAATCTCAGGACAGTAAGTCCGATGATATGGATATTGATGACGATAAGCCATTAATTACACAAAAAGTAAACCCTAAGAAACGTAAATCCAAAGATTCCAGAACCAATTCCCCTGATAGAGATGATGTTATTGTCATCGAAGACACTCCAATTAAAGAAAACTTCGAAAAAAGTGAGGAACGAAAAACTCATGTGTCAAGAAAATTGACGACCAAGATACCGCTCAAAAGCAACAATTTAGTTTGTGAATTTTGCGGTAAGATGTTTAGGCAGCTGTCATATTTGGTAAGCCATAAGCTGCAACACAAAAAACCACCAAAAGCAGAACCAAGCAATACGGAAAAAACTGCTCCGATTACTGACAAATCAACATACAGTTGTGAAGTATGTAAAAAGGAGTTCAGGAAATTGCATCACTTAGTTCAGCATCGTATAATACACAACCCTAGCTCAGAAACATCAAGGTCTTCAAGAAAGAGTTCTTATGAACAGTCGGAAAACAAAGTCGATAAAGAGCGAAGTATTTCTAAACAAAGTGATGACCCAAGTGCCGGTTTTCGTTGTGAACCGTGCGATAAGTCATTCAGAAAACTACACCATTTAGTGGAACACAGGGAAACCCACGATGGTATAAATCGTCAAAAGACAACCACAGCTGCTCCGAATAAAGAAGAGAAGCCTGTGGAGAAGCCTGTTGTGCTCCACCAATGTGACATTTGCAAGAAAACATTTAAAAAATTGACACATTTGAATGAACACAAAGAACAACATGTTGAAACGAGTTCAGAAAAATCTGATGATAAAAGTGTTAAGAGTTCCCTTTCTACTAAAGATATAATACACGAATGTTCACTTTGTTACATGGTTTTCCCCAATGAGCATTCACTTACTAAGCATACAGTTATTTGTCAGAGGAAGAAGCGCCAATCTAAACAACCTAAACCGGCAGATGAAACTGAGGGTATCGAAGATGTTATTGAATGTTTATCACCAGAAGACGAAATAGAAAGTCTTGATTCTAAAAAAGCTGAAGACAATGAAATTGAAAAAGATAAGGAAAAGATTCAGCTTGTTGAAAAAGTTGAAGTAGCAAAAGATAAACCTGTAGAAACAGAGTCATTATATACTATCAAAGAGAAAATTGTAGAAGTAGTAAAAAATGAAGAGCCAGAAAAAAAATTACCAAAATTAGAAGCAACGGCCTCTGAATTACAAGCACCCTCTCCAAAAACAGGTTTTGTGGAAGTCGAACCATCTAATATAGAACCAACAGCTGAAAAATCGGAAAAGATGAAAAAATCTGAAAACAAAGAGTCTACAAAGACACAAGAGACGCCTAAAAAGAAAATATTAATAAAAGAGAAAACTGCAAGTGCTGCCAAACGTCCAAAAGCTACAACCTCCTCTACATCAGTCATTACACAGATAAAACCGGTTGTAGAATCGAGTGATGACGACGAAATCCGGTATATGCTCAACCCGAACTTTAAAGTCGAGAACGTCACTGAAGAAAAAGTCTTCATGAAAGTCAGAGCAAAGAAGCGTAGTTCTCTTCAAATAGAACGACCAGACTCCAAAGATTTAATGAAAAGGCGAACTTCATTACAACATCCACCCAAAATACCACGACTCAAATCAAAATCAATGGAGGCAAACATAGCAGTGAAAAAAGAAGTAAAAACTCCCAAAGTAGAAGCAGTACCTTCAACGGACTCTGACGATAGTGAAACTACAAAATACTCCTTTCCATCGATCATTCCTGAAAAATCAACCAAGCCTGCGCAAAGCCGGACGCCTAAAGAATCCGAAAGAAAATCAAGAAAAAAATCCATCGTCGATAAGAGGAAATCTTTAAGTGGGATAGCTAAAAGGAAATCTTTGGGGAAAGCAGTCACAGCCAGGCTCAAAGCAACACCTGTGAAGCAAGTTAAGAAAAGTAAGTAAATTTATAAACATTTTAAAAATGTAAATTTTGTCAGGTTTTACATTAGCTAAAATTCCCACAGCCCAAGTTAGTTAGTCAAGTTATTTTATTATTTTTACTATATTTTGTCTTAAGTCTCATAAATTCTCACGCCTTCACGTCAAAGTTCGTCGATCAATTGTTTTATATGGTTTTACTGGGAATAGTATAGAAATGGTAGTTTTGTATACTTTTTAACCGAATAAATTCAAAAAGGAGGAGGACATCAATTCATCTGTTTTTTTATGTTTGTTACCCCGTAACTTCCAACGGGATGAACCGATTTTGATGATTCTTTTTTTATTTGAAAGCTGGTGTTTCCCGAGTAATCCATCCATCCATCAATCCATTTCAATTATAATTAAACGCGTCAATCACGGTATAACATGAGAGTTTGAAAGCTTAGTCTCACTCCAAGCTCGTCACGTTCCAGGGACGTCGGACGCACAGCACCGTTGCGACTGCGGGCAGCTGTTCGGGAGCGCGGCGCTGCTGTCGCGCCACACGTCGCTCGCGCACACGCCGCCCAGGATCAGGCGCCGGCGCTCGCCGCCACCACCGCCGCCGGACGACAAGCCCTCCCTTAAGGAGAAACCTGCAACGAAACTAGCATCGCGGAAATCTACCGCACCGGCGAACAAGTCCAACAAGTTACCGCAAGTCGCCGCCTCTAGAAAATCTAACACTCGAAGCGTCAGCACCGCGTCGAACGTTAGATTGACCAATAGCGAGATCAAACCTGCAAAAAAGACCTCGGAAAAAAATGCAAAGACGCCTAGTGATGCTAAAAGAGCTAAATCCGAGAAGCACGAGGAGGAATCGACCGTCAAATCGAGACGGACGGCCGCCCATCGAGGCGTTCCCGTTCCAGAAAAGATGAAAAAACTAATGGGGAAGACCAAGTAATTATTTTCGCGTCTGAGTGTTATTTATAGGTTCGTGTTACGCGGAAGAACCGAGTGATCTCCCCGTACGTTGGGATACGTGTGAACGGTTAGCTAGTTAGATAAAATCACGCATCGCGACGCTCACGATGACGTAACAAACGGACCACTGTTGAATAAAAATATTTTTACACGTTTGATGATACGATAAAGCATCACCGACACGATATTTTACCGTGAGTCAGTTAATTAGGCGTTGATCTTGTCTATATGTAAATGAGATAATAAATAATAAGTATATTTTGTCAATTTGTTCTAGAGTTTAGATATCGCGTAAGAGTAAATATTTATGTTTATTAGAAATAGAGATAGTTTCATTGGCATTATGTTCGGTTAGCATATTATAATTCAGTTAAACTGTATATGCACGTCATTTAACTATTTGTCTGTTTGTGAGCCTAAATATTGTTGCGAAACGGTGCAAACTTATATTAAAAATATGTGAGAGTAACTGAATATTCTCATTGTGCAAAATATAATTGTTGGGATTTAATGAGCTTATAATAAAATTGTTTTTACGTTAATTTAATAGAAATGTAATATAAAAATGCTTGAAATAATGAGCTTCCCGGAGTTTGGGTTAATTAGTGCTTTGTAGTGTTTTTAATGATGATAACTTAACCTCTGTCTCTTCTATCTTCTTTAAACCTTTACAGTAATGATACTGTAAGGGTTTAAAGAATTTCTCTAATAATATTGTTCTAGAAGTGCCGACCACAGTTTGGATATATACATAAATACCTTGGTGAGAACTACCAAAGGGTCTATTTTATAAATAAAAATATGCTATATATATAGTTTGTACCATTTTACCATATCGCATTGTTGAGATTTATGCAGTTGTTTTACCATAGTGATTGCACACCTACCATGATAGCTTCGGTAATGTTCACCTGTTAATGTTGATTTTCTACTGAAATATTTGCTTGTTCTCTACCTTACAGCTCAAATCTCTGTTAACATATTCATATTCAAGTTTACATACACAAAGTCCCAATTGTTAATCAATATTAGATCAATGACTACTTTAGCGTCTTGAAACATTCTTTTATTTTATGATTCTATTTAAAATGAAAATCATAAAAAATTACGGTCAAGTAGCTAGACCGTAAACAATCTAGTCTTTAAAAATTCGTTAACCATGCTAAAACTTTAAAATGAACTTTAGTTTAATGAATTAAATACCAAAATTTAATAAATTTTAAAGATAATTATACTAAGGTCGCTAATAAAAATATAAATATATACACCCTGTATATAGGTATATGTTACCGTCAGATTGTCAAAACCGTTAGATTGTAATATATCTCGCGAGATTGTAAACTGTCGAAAGATTGTAAATACTGCTTACAATGTAACGAAATATTTTAGTTATTTTATAATTTAGCAAAGTGAAACGGTCAAATTGTAATGGTTTGCGACGGATCGCATCTCGCACGCTGATTGGTTGAACTGCATATGTCCCGCGCCGCCATATTTGTTTGTTAATTCGTTTATCGACGAATGTAAAGTATGTTTGTGATTGTAAATTGATTTCATGTTGAAAATACCTCACAGCCTCAGAATTAGTTTTTTTTTTTTTTGGATATGGCAATTTGTGCCGATGTCGACAATTCTGCCAATGACAAATCAGAATTAGTTACATGAAATTGATGTGGCAGGAAAATTAATTAGTAAATGAAAAAAAAAAAGTTCCAACCAAACTATGACCAATAGAACGACATACTGTAAGACCGACCAATCAGCGACAGTTGACATTTTGAAGCGCGACAGTTTATGATTTAATGGTTTATTTCGATTTTCGACGATTCGATTTAATGATTTTTTTAACGAAAAATGGTAATTTAAATTGTAAACAGTATGTCACAGTTGACAATCTTTCGACATTTTACAATCTAGCTAGGTAGATTATAATCTAACAGTTTTTGTAATCTTACGGTGACATATTTATTAAATTCCTACTTCTAGTGACTTTATTTATTACATTTTAATACTTTAGATATTCAATCTATCGTCCTTAAATTTTACAAGCAAGTCTTTGGGGAACCAGAAAAAAGTATGTTACAAACGTACTATTTTTCTGGATCCCCAGACTTTTCTCAAAGTCGTTATGTTCTCGAGAGATGAAACATGCAATAATAAAGTCATCAAACAAATCTAATATGAAACGAAATAAAAAAGTTTTTCACTGCAATGCGAGTTCCCGTATCCATCAACCAGATCATCAGGGTGGCTAAAATGTTCTTGAATTGTTGATATTACGCTAGTCAGCGAGTAGAACTCATCACTGAAAGTGACACATTATGTGATGAATTGGCATCCAAATAGGAGTTAATATTAAATATTTTGCAGTAGAAAAGTGACAATAAATAAAATTATAAATTTTGTGCTAAAATTTCCAACAAATCTTGAAACAAAGTTAAATGTTTGTCACAGATGACCTATGTATAAAGGAGATATACCTAATTATAAAGCACGTACGTCATTCATTAAATTAAATTTATGTTTCTAACAAATTAAAAACGAGTTATAAAATTGTTCTCAAACTTCAAAGATTTGTAAATTAAGAGATCGGGTTCCGAAATACGAAAATTAATTATACCCGCAAATGTACAAAAAATTACCACTCTAAAATTTTGTGATGTTTAAAAATAGTTACTACTAGGATACGAAATCTGCATTTAATATTGCTTACTTGACTTTTTTTACTATCTGTCCAAAGAAGTTACGCTGGCGTAGCCGACCTTGTAAAATAGTTAAAAAGTGTCTTTAAAGAACTTGATGCTGTAGTCATTTTGGAAAAAGACATTTCATATCCTTAGTTATATTTATATAGGACTCCGAAATGGATATAAACAAATCTGACATATATATTCAAATTAGCAATTTTTTTTAAGGCGTTTGTTCTCTCTGTTTTGCAATTGGGACCTTGTTATGTAGATTATAAAGTAGTCAAATTATTTGCAGAATTTTGAATAATAAAATAAGTATGATAGTCTATGAGTATTCATACAATGGAACTCCCAACCTTTAGTATACTAGGACCAATTTCTCTGTTTCTATGGTAATAATATATTATGTTGTTTTTAATTTTAAATAATGTTTATTCTACTCTCGTGACTAACAGTGTAAAATGTAATTAATTGCTAAAATATGAAAGAGTAGGCCGTATTGTGAGATTTATGTTTTAGAAGCATTTAAAGTTAAATTTTATATATGTAGATGATATCATTATTTTTAATATGATGATGCAATTTTGATTAATGGGTTATAAATAAATTGTCTAAAATATAAAATGTTTATTTTCTGTCATATTTTATAATTAAATCACTATAATATACATTCATAATAAATTAGATGCTGAGATTAATGAAATTTTAGCCCCTTTCACAAATTATATCTACAATGCTTGGCTCCATTAGTTGTGGGTCAACACACCTCAACTGTGCAGATGCCAAGGCGTCTTCCAAAAGAGCATTCAGTAACCTTTCATCATTACCCATACAAGACAATCTTTGCTGTAGAAAATGTACATCTACTTGTAACTGCTGCAAGCCATGTTTGCCGAACGTCCGCAATCTTACGCATTCTACAAGCGCTTTTAAGGCTACCTTTAACGCTCCATTAGACAAAGCAGCCCTATCTGCCCCTGCAGGGCTGAATACCTCAATCCTTTCTGAAAATATTCTATTCAAAGGAGAGAAAGACGATGGGGCCCGTGACCAAATAGTGCGGCGACTAGAATCACTCGAAGGTTTTATACTTGTCGGGAACAACTGGGATGCAGCACTGTCTGCACCTGCTAGTGTTTCAACAACTCTGCGACATACAGCCCGAGGTCCACGCGGTTCTGGAGCCCTTAACCAGTCTCTAGCTAGAACTGACACCCTCAACATCTGTGCTGCAGTCTGACCAATAAACACCACTTCTGAATCTAAAGCTGCCTGAGCTGCCGTTGATAGATGTACCATAATACTGTTAGTGTCTCTGTTCTCTACTGTCAGCCCTGGAGCAGATTCTTCTAGAAGTTTAAGTAAGTGTGTGTGGAGAGTGGTAACACCACTTTCTTGCATTTCTAAACACAATTTTGCCAATATCAAGAGCAGTTGGAATGGAATGTTGTTGTTTGATGTCTGCAAGCAAGCCATCTTTTTTACAATCTCTGACAGATTGACCATAGTCTCAGTAATAACTTTCCAACATGTGTCAGCTACTGCTTTTGCACACCATGGTTTGAGTCCAAATGAGAGGTTATTTTGTAGGAATGCCATTAGATCTAATAATGAAGCTTGGACTTTTTGCATCAAGTAAACTTGCAGGGAGTTTAGTATATCTTTTAAATCTGTTGCCTCTGATCCTTTGCTAGCCAAAGACTGTCTCACTTTAGTAAGGCTGTCCTTGAACTGAGATTGAATGGACAGATACTGTATAGTGGCCTTGTGGTTGATGCACTGGATTACCACATCAACTGCCTTGCTGCTCATAGTATCACTTGAAATAATCTCTGTCATTGCTTGCAGCTTCCTGAAGAATTTGTCCAATCCTCTGATCAAAATTTCAGTTCCTATATTATCAGGCCTTTTCACAACTTCTTCAAATAGATGGAATACTTGTAACATAATTTTGTCAGCAAAATCTGGGATATTGGTGCTATCTTTGTCTTGAAACATTTCATGGTAACATGATATTACTATACCCAAGTCTGCTAATAATGTGCTGTTACATTTTTCAACCCATTCTAAGATATCTATGCTCTCCACCATGGCACTTAAACCTTGTAAATGCTGATCAAGTCGGCTTTCCGCACAACTCAAGAAAATGTCTTGAAGAGAGGAATCAGTTTCTTGTAACTGTCGCAATAAACCAACACATTCAGCTAGCTCAGATGCTGAGGTCTCTGGGCTAAGTAACCTTTCTCTCAATGTCTTTTTCAGCCCATATATGATTTCTGAGCACTCTGTCTGAATGCTTTGAAATGAAGGTTGATTTCCATACTTTTGTAGCACTCTCTGGGCGTGGGTGTAGTCGTGGACTGCGTCAGCATACCTCCCTTTTACAATGGCTTTATTCAATTGTGTTGGCAACAAAAACAAAAATTGTAATTTGTCTAAAAGTTGTCTCGTTCCACATAACCTACTTACATTGTTACCGCTATCTCTCAATGAATCTGATATTTGAGTACTAAATGAAGTAATTTTATTCATATTTTCGCTTAACTTATTCATTTCCTCCTGCATTATTTTAAAATCTGTTCTCATTTTACGCACTGTCTCCGTTGCTGAGATAAATTTGTTGTAATTTTCGTAGACCAATGTTTGCATCTCAGATTGGAGAAATTGACTCTGGGTGACTACTTCAGCTTCTTTATCCATAACTTGTTTTAACGTAGCGCATTTTAGTAAACAATCCATGTACATATCGGGGTTGAAATTACTACCGTCAATGTCCAAGGGATTTTCCTCTTTTTCCTTTGATTGAGCCATTTTAATGTAAGTTCTAAGTGTATTTTTTGACAATTAACAAATCTAAACACTGACTACATGAATCTTATACGAATATTATCAACTTTAACGTATCTCTAATAGATAAATTTAATAAAAATACTGAAATTACATATAAGTTTGTTGACAACTTGACATTTGATTGACAGTGATTGCATTGCAGTGTGACCTTTATAAAAACCAGATCCAGCTGATGATGTGTCGGGAATTCTAATAATTTAACTTAATGTTTATTCTGGTTGCGAATGCTTTTGTTACATTAACAAAGGTTTTATCTGTAATTTTACTTAAATACTTCTTTTTTATGTGTAACATCTTTCACAAAATGTAGAATTAATGTCGAGACAAGAGTCGAAAGACAAAGAAGCTCGCTCTTTTTGAATGGATTATTGAGCACTAACGCACGTTAACGACTACAGCAACGTATGCCATGCACGTTCAGTACATGAAAAGATGTCAAATAAATGATTTTATTATTTGAAAGACTTCCACTTTTTTCTGAGAACTGAAATCCTACTAAATAAAAAAAAGATACCTACAGCGACAACTAGGTCGGATTTACGAGCTTGCGGCACTCTGTTACCATTTTAGGTGGTACAGTTAAGGTTAGGTTAGGTTAGGTTAGGTTTCCCCCCAATGTATCCCTACGTTGTCGTCGTGGTGGGGCTTGCGTGGGTCAATGATCTCTGGGGCTGTGCCGGGTAGAGCTACTCATGCCGGATTGGCCCAGGGTGAGACTCCAGACCAAATGGGATACCAGACGGAGTCTGTTGAGACTGCCGCGAAGGACATGACGCTCCATCGTCATGCCGCGCTCCAAGCGTCCCTCTGCTTTAGCAGAGGGCGTGATGGAGAGCGAGTAGGACAGAGGGGCTGGCACGTGAGTGTTAGCTCCGTCTGTGAGAGAGGGCTAGCCACCCTCTCGCATTCCGTAACCATTAGGGGCTCAACAACGACCTGACTGGTGGCTCCAAGAGGGTACGCTGAGAACCTGATGGCCGGAGGGCTTGCCTTGATTGGCCGGCCCATGACAAGGATAGTCTATAACACCCGACAGCTAAGTCGTAAAAACCTGTGGATACTGGCCGACCTCCACAGTACATAGGCTTGCCCGGGTATTGGGGATCTCTGCCCGGGTGGACCTTTAGTTCTCCCCTACTCGTGGGTCTTATTATGGAGATGATAAATAAATTACAAAAGGAAAACGACGATTCTATCACAACGACAAAAGGCATGCTTAAAGGAACTGAAACGAAGAGTAGAAGGAAAGAGAGAAGGAACGCCAAAGGGCAGTTCCGGAAGGCAGACGAGCGATCGTCTGCCGATGAGGACACTGCGTCTGTGGCGCCCATCTTGGCGGGGCTCCCAGAAGTCGATCTGACTGCTGGGAGCCGAAGAACTTCGGAGCGCATGCGCTCAAAGTCCGCCACTTCTGGTGGGAGTGTTAGCTCCAGTGCGACTGTGGACGCACTGGAGCTGATCGAGACGGAGACCTCGGATACCCGCAAACGCGGACTCTCCATGGACGGCGGCGTCGAAAGCGACACGTCGCTGGAGATGTTGCCGCCCAAAATTGGTAGCGGTCAGAGGGGGAGGTCCCGTACTCCAGGCTCGGCCCCGTCGGGTTCCGCCTTTAGCAAGGCGGAATCCTACAAGAGGGCCAGAGCTGATGGCGAGCTGCAGGCAGAGGAGGAAATGGCGGGTCTCCTGCATATCATCAGGGGGCCGGCGGATGGGGTTTTAGAGTCCCAATCGCCGGCCTCTCTGCAGGAGAGGGCGCAGGCGGCGGTGGCCATCATCCACAAGGTGGCCACCAAGTCCGTGAACCTGAAGGGCTCCTTTGTGAGAGCCCTGAAGGACTCCTCCTCTGCCATCGCGGGGGTAGTGGAGACCCTAGCCGGGGACGTGGCCCGCCTCCAGACGGCCAACGACCGTTTGACGGGACAGGTGGCTGAGCTGAGCGCTCAATTCGCCCAATTTCGGGCGGAGCGCCCGGAGCGAAAGGCCCCTGCCCCGTCTTCATCGCGTAGTGTCCCCACCGAATCCGAGGTCCCAGACGCGTATCTGGGACAAATTCTCGTGGCGGTGGGGCACCTGATCGACGGTCGGCTGGCTGGGCTGCTGTCGAGGCTGCCCCCGGCCCCATCAGTTCGGCCGCCGCTTGCGGCACCGAAGCCGAAGGTCGCACCGGCGACGACCCCTCTTCCTGTGGTGGGGGGTCGTGTGTCGTTTTCGGCGGCGGTGTCGAGGCCGGCTCCTGCGGCTGCCCAAGGGGCGCGTCAGGCCAAGGCTCCGGCCAAGGCTCCGACCAAGGCGCCGGCCAAGGCGGCTGCGCCGAGACCGGGGCCGAGGGCGGCGGTAAGGGCTGGAGCGGAGGTTTCTCCGCTCCCCGCTCCAACGCCTGTGGCTGGCCCCTCCACATCTGCCCCCTCCAATGAGGGTTGGCAGATAGTCGGGGGGTCGAAGAAGGCCCGAAAGCGGGCCAGAAAGGCTGCCCGTCAGGCAGCCTCTGGCCCGCAGGCGCCACCGGTGGCAGGGGCCACCCGCAAGAAGCCGCGGAAATTACAGATGCCGAAATCCGCGGCTGTGGTGGTGACCCTGTCACCGGAGGCGGCTGCCGGCGGGCTGTCCTACGCGGCCGTCTTTAAGAGGGCCCGGGACAGCCTCGCCGGTGAATTTGAAACGGCCGGTGTCCGTTTGCGCCTCGCCCAAACGGGAGCTCGAATTCTCGAGTTCCCTGGGGCCGATGGCGCAAAGACGGCGGACACCGCTGCCGGGAAGCTGAGGGAAGCATTTGCCACCATGGATGGTGTCAGGATCGCCAGGCCCACAAAGTGCGCGGAACTGCGCATTTCGGGCCTGGACGATTCCGTGACGGTCGAGGATGTCCGCGCTGCAGTACAGAAGAAGACGAGCTGTAGCGCGGACACCGTCAGGGTCGGCACCATCCGCCCCGGTCCTGGGGGGCTTGGCGCTGTGTGGGTAAGTTGTCCCGTGGCGTCGGCTAAGTTACTGGGCGACGCCGGCCGGCTCCTCGTCGGTTTCGTGAGCGCCAGGGTTACAATCCTGGCGGCGAGACCGATGAGGTGCTTCAAGTGCCTGGCTGCGGGACACACACGCGCCAAGTGCGCCAGTTGTTTTGACTGCAGCGGACTATGTTTCCGTTGCGGTCGACCGGGGCACAAGGCGGCAGAGTGCTCTGCGGCCCCTCACTGCCCTGTGTGTGCGGCGGGCAACAAGCCCGCCAATCACCAGATGGGGCAGGGGGGCTGCAAGCCTCCCCGAGCTTCTCGGCAGACGTCGGGGGCTAGCCTGTCGACCCAGGCTGCCTCTGACGACGTTCGTGCGACCACAGCGTCGCCCATGGAGGAGGTTGTAGAGACGATCCAGTAAATGGATCAAGTCTCCAACCTCCTTGTCCAGACGAACCTCAACCACTGCGCCGCGGCGCAGGATCTCTTCCTGCAAACCATGGCGCAGTGGTCGATAGGTGTTGCCGTAGTCGCGGAGCCCTACTACGTCCCTCCCCGTCCAAACTGGATGGGTGATCGGGACGGCTCCGTGGCAGTCGTCGGCTCCTCGGCGGCCCGTTCCCCGCCCTTGTCGCTAAGAGACAAGGGCTCTGGATATGTGGCCGCCGAGTGGGGGGGAATCACCGTTTACGGTGTATATTTCTCCCCCAACCGGAGTTTGAGCGACTTCGAGGTCTTCCTCAACAACTTGGAGACCTCGATACGGCGACTAGCGTCTGGGCACGTCCTCGTGCTGGGGGACTTCAACGCAAAGTCCATTGCGTGGGGTTCCCCAGCGACGGACGCCAGGGGCGATGCGGTTGTGGAGTGGGCGGCTTCGGTGGGCCTCTGTTTGCTAAACAGAGGCGCCACCAACACGTGCGTGCGACAGCAGGGGGGGTCGATAGTGGACCTTTCGTTCGCTACCCCTGCTGTTGCCGCACGAGTAAGGAACTGGTGTGTCCTGGATGAGGTTGAGACGCTCTCGGATCATCTTTATATCCGATTCGAGCTCTCCCGGTCCCAGGGCCCCAGTAGGGGTCACGTGGCGCGGCATACCTCCCGCTTTCCGCGGTGGGCAGTTGCCAAACTCGATAGGGACCTGCTAGAGGAGGCGGCCATTGTTCAGTCTTGGCTGTCTCCGCGGGCCCCGGCCGAGGAGGTCGACATGGGGGCTGGCCGCTTTCGCACTGCGATTACGCAGATCTGCGATGCGGCCATGCCCCGCGTTCGGGGTTGTCGACCTCCACGGAACGGGGTCTACTGGTGGTCCCAGGAGTTGGCGGACCTCCGTGCGGCCTGCACTCGTGCCCGGAGGTCCTACACCCGATGCCGGCGGCGACGCCACCGCGTAGACGGGGAGGAGGGCCGGCTTCATGAGGAGTACCGCGAAGCGCGGAAAACTCTGAAGCTGGCCATTTGCCGCGCCAAAGAGGCAAAAAGAAAGGAGATGCTGGAGAGTCTCGATCGTGACCCCTGGGGTCGCCCATATCGTGCGGTGCGACAAAAGCTCCGCACGGCGGGCCCCCCCCTTACCGAGACTCTCCAGCCCAGCTTCCTGCAGCAGGTGGTCGAGGGCCTTTTCCCGCAGCGGGCGGAGCACACGCCCCCGTCGATGGCCTATCCAGTGGCTAGAAACGACGGGGGCATAGAGGACGATATTCCGCCCGTTAGGGAATCGGAGGTAGGGGCGGCTGTTCTAAGGATTCGTTCCAAGAACACCGCCCCCGGGCCGGACGGGGTACCCCCCCGAGTGATGGCCCGAGCCCTCGACCATATGTCGGACCGCCTCAGGGAGGTTTTGGACGCCAGCCTGGCGTCCGGACGCTTCCCTGAGTGCTGGAAATGCGGGAAGCTGGTCCTGTTAGCGAAGCCGGGACGGCCTGCCGATTCGGTCGCGGCCTATAGGCCCATCGTGTTGCTGGACGAGGCGGGCAAATTGTTTGAGAGGATTCTCTCTGCCCGCATCGTCCAGCATCTCAGCGAGGTGGGGCCCGACCTGTCGGACGCCCAATTCGGATTCCGAGAGGGGCGTTCGACGGTCGATGCCGTGATGCGCCTTAGGGCCGTGACCGAAGAGGCAGTGAGCTGTGGCGGCGTGGTGTTGGCGGTGTCCTTGGACATCGCCAACGCCTTTAATAGTCTGCCATTCAGCTGCATCAGGGAAGCACTCCAGTATCATGGGGTGCCAGAGTACCTGAGGCGGCTGGTGGCAGACTATTTGGAGGAGCGTACCGTCGTGTACGAGGATCGAGATGGCGTCTTGAGACGGCGACCCATGTCGTGCGGCGTTCCGCAGGGGTCTGTCCTCGGACCACTCCTGTGGAACGTGGGGTACGACTGGGTCCTTCGGAGTCGTTTGCCCCCCGGGCTGGGCGTAATTTGTTACGCCGATGACACGTTGGTCACAGCTCGGGGGGCCAATTTCCAAGAGGCGGCGCGCCTGGCCACCAGGGGTGTTTCTCTGGTGGTTGGGCGCATCGAGGCGCTGGGCTTACGGGTGGCCCTTGACAAGACGGAGGCCCTGCTTTTTCATGGGCCCCGTCGTGGTCCACCCCCCGGCGCCTCAATCGAAGTCAACTCGGTCCTCGTACCGGTTCGGGCCCAGATGAGGTATCTGGGCCTGATCCTCGACGGTAGGTGGCTCTTCGACGAGCACTTCCGACAGCTTTGTCCAAAGCTGGTCGACGCTGCCTCCGCCCTTGGGCGTCTATTGCCCAACTTGGGTGGAGCCAGCGTCGCAACAAGGAACCTCTTCACGGGGGTGGTCCGGTCGATGGCCCTATATGGGTCACCGGTGTGGGTCCCGGCTCTGACCGCCCAGAATAAGGCACGCCTTTGGCGGCCTCAGAGGGTATTGGCGGTCAGAGCCATACGCGGATACCGCACCGTGTCGACGGAGGCGGCGTGCGCCTTGGCCGGAACACCCCCGTGGGATTTGGAGGCGGAAGTGCTCGCCGAAGTTTATCGGCGAGCGGCTGAATATCGGGCGGAGAACGGGTATCGTCCTCCGCCCGAAGAGGTACGCGATTGGCGTGAAGCCGCTCGCCGAGCCACGATGGCTCGTTGGTCGTCCCGGCTGGAGGCTCCACGCGCTGGCTTTGCCACCGTGGAGGCGCTCCAGCCGGTCATCCTCGAGTGGGCAGGGCGGCAGCACGGGACCCTTTCCTTCCGGCTGACGCAGGTGCTTTCCGGGCATGGTTGCTTCGGAAAGTACCTGCACTCGGTCGCTAGGAGGGAATTGAGTCCCGCCTGCCACCACTGCGACTGCAGTGAGGACTCGGCCCAGCATACGCTGGAGTTCTGCCCCGCCTGGGCGGAGCAGCGCCGGGCCCTCACTGCAGTCATCGGAGGAGATCTGTCGCTACCGGCCATCATACGCTCCATGGCCGGTAGCGACAGCAGTTTTACCGCGGTCGCATCCTTCTGCGAAGACGTAATTTCGCAGAAGGAGGCGGCGGAGAAGGCCCGGGAGGATGATCTCCACTCGGACCCGATCCGCCGCCGGCGAACCGGGCGGCGGAGGCGCGCCCATCTGCGCCTCATGCCGCCCTGAGTGTGGCCGCGGATGGACGGGATGGGTTTTCCCGTCCATCCGCTTTAGTGGCCAGCCGCGAAGGGGCGACGTACGCGTGTGCCGTGCGTCGCCTAATTTGAGAGTTTTTAACAGCAGAGGGTGCCCGCTTCAGTGCGGGCAGGCGCTGGGAGGGGTCCGGTTTGCGTTAATAACAGCGATCCCGGACCCCTCCCTTCTCAGGCGCAGAGTTGGCACACCGTGTGGTTTTAGTCGGTTCGATTCCGACACACCGCCCCGCCGCAAACCCCGGCGGGGTGACGGCCCGAGGGGGTTTCCACACGTAAAAAAAAAAAAAAAAAAAAAAAAAAAAAAAAGGTTAGGTTAGGTTTGCGACAAAAGCTCCGCACGGCGGGCCCCCCCCTTACCGAGACTCTCCAGCCCAGCTTCCTGCAGCAGGTGGTCGAGGGCCTTTTCCCGCAGCGGGCGGAGCACACGCCCCCGTCGATGGCCGGTCCGGCCAGAGACGACGGGGGCCGAGAGGACAATATTCCGCCCGTTAGGGAATCGGAGGTTGGGGCGGCTGTTCTTCGGATCCGTTCCAAGAACACCGCCCCCGGGCCGGACGGGGTACCACCCCGAGTGATGGCCCGAGCCCTCGACCATATGTCGGACCGCCTCAGGGAGGTTTTGGACGCCAGCCTGGCGTCCGGACGCTTCCCTGAGTGCTGGAAATGTGGGAAGCTGGTCCTGTTGCCGAAGCCGGGACGGCCGGCCGATTCGGTCGCGGCCTATAGGCCCATCGTGTTGCTGGACGAGGCGGGCAAATTGTTCGAGAGGATTCTCTCTGCCCGCATCGTCCAGCATCTCAGCGAGGTGGGGCCCGACCTGTCGGACGCCCAATTCGGGTTCCGAGAGGGGCGTTCGACGGTCGATGCCGTGATGCGCCTTAGGGCCGTGACCGAAGAGGCAGTGAGCTGTGGCGGCGTGGTGTTGGCGGTGTCCTTGGACATCGCCAACGCCTTTAATAGTCTGCCATTCAGCTGCATCAGGGAAGCACTCCAGTACCATGGAGTGCCAGAGTACCTGAGGCGGCTGGTGGCAGACTATTTAGAGGAGCGTACCGTCGTGTACGAGGACCGAGATGGCGTCCTTAGACGGCGACCCATGTCGTGCGGCGTTCCACAGGGGTCTGTCCTTGGACCACTCCTGTGGAACGTGGGGTACGACTGGATCCTTCGTAGTCGTCTGCCCCCCGGGCTGGGCGTAATTTGTTACGCCGATGACACACTTGTCACAGCCCGGGGGGCCAATTTCCAAGAGGCGGCGCGCCTGGCCACCAGGGGTGTTTCTCTGGTGGTTGGGCGCATAGAGGCGCTGGGCTTACGGGTGGCCCTTGACAAGACGGAGGCCCTGCTTTTTCATGGGCCCCGTCGTGGTCCACCCCCCGGCGCCTCAATCGAAGTCAACTCGGTCCTCGTACCGGTTCGGGCCCAGATGAGGTATCTGGGCCTGATCCTCGACGGTAGGTGGCTCTTCGACGAGCACTTCCGACAGCTTGCCCCAAAGCTGGTCGACGCTGCCTCCGCCCTTGGGCGACTCTTGCCCAATCTGGGTGGAGCCAGCGTCGAAACAAGACACCTCTACACGGGGGTGGTCCGGTCGATGGCCCTTTACGGGTCACCGGTGTGGGTCCCGGCTCTGACCGCCCAGAATAAGGCACGCCTCTGGCGGCCTCAGAGGGTATTGGCGGTCAGAGCCATACGCGGATACCGCACCGTGTCGACGGAGGCGGCGTGCGCCTTGGCCGGAACACCCCCGTGGGATTTGGAGGCGGAAGTGCTCGCCGAAGTTTATCGGCGAGCGGCTGAATATCGGGCGGAGAACGGGTATCGTCCTCCGCCCGAAGAGGTACGCGATTGGCGTGAAGCCGCTCGCCGAGCCACGATGGCTCGTTGGTCGTCCCGGCTGGAGGCTCCACGCGCTGGCTTTGCCACCGTGGAGGCGCTCCAGCCGGTCATCCTCGAGTGGGCAGGGCGGCAGCACGGGACCCTTTCCTTCCGGCTGACGCAGGTGCTTTCCGGGCATGGTTGCTTCGGAAAGTACCTGCACTCGGTCGCTAGGAGGGAATTGAGTCCCGCCTGCCACCACTGCGACTGCAGTGAGGACTCGGCCCAGCATACGCTGGAGTTCTGCCCCGCCTGGGCGGAGCAGCGCCGGGCCCTCACTGCAGTCATCGGAGGAGATCTGTCGCTACCGGCCATCATACGCTCCATGGCCGGTAGCGACAGCAGTTTTACCGCGGTCGCATCCTTCTGCGAAGACGTAATTTCGCAGAAGGAGGCGGCGGAGAAGGCCCGGGAGGATGATCTCCACTCGGACCCGATCCGCCGCCGGCGAACCGGGCGGCGGAGGCGCGCCCATCTGCGCCTCATGCCGCCCTGAGTGTGGCCGCGGATGGACAGGATGGGTTTTCCCGTCCATCCGCTTTAGTGGCCAGCCGCGAAGGGGCGACGCACGCGTGTGCCGTGCGTCGCCTAAATTGAGAGTTTACTGGAAGAAGGTGCCCGCTTCAGTGCGGGCAGGCGCTGGGAGGGGTCCGGTTTGCGTTAGTAACAGCGATCCCGGACCCCTCCCTTCTCAGGCGCAGAGTTGGCACACCGTGTGGTTTTAGTCGGTTCGATTCCGACACACCGCCCCGCCGCAAACCCCGGCGGGGTGACGGCCCGAGGGGGTTTCCACACGTAAAAAAAAAAAAAAAAAAAAAAAAAAAAGGTTAGGTTAGGTTCCCCCCAATGTTGCGCTCCAAGTCCGCCACTGTTGGTGCGAGCGGTAGCACCGGTGCGAGTGTGGACGCACCGGAACTGATGGAGATGGAGGTGACAGAAGACACCCGCAAACGCGGCCACTCCGGGGACGGCGGCGAGAGCGACACGTCCCTGGAGATGTTGCCTCCGAAGATCGCGAGCGGCGGAAGAGGGAGGTCTCGTACTCCGGGCTCGTCAGGCTCCGCCTTCTCTAAGGCGGAGTCGTACAAGCGAGCCAGGGCTGATGGAGAGCTGCAGGCAGAGGAGGAGATGAGTGGTCTCCTGCTTAAGATCAGGGGACCGGTGGATGGGGATTCAGAGCCCCAATCATCGGTCTCTCTGCAGGAGACGGCGGACGCGGCGGTGGCCATAATTAACAAGGTGGCCACCAAGTCCGTGAACCTTAAGGGCTCTTTTGTGAGAGCCCTTAAGGACTCCTCTTCTGCCGTGGCGGGGGTTGTGGGGACCCTGGTTGGGGACGTGGCCCGCCTACAGGCGGCCAACGAGCGCTTGACGGGGCAGGTGGCTGAGCTGGGCGCTCAATTCGCCCAGTTCCGGGCGGAGCGAGAGGCCCCGGCCCCGTCAACATCCCAGCGGGCCGCGTCTGCATCCCAGCGGGCCCCGTCTGCGCCGCAGCCGTCATCTGCTGGCCCCGGGATAACCGACGCCCAACTAGCGGTTATCCTGGATGCATGCTGGCGGATGATTGAGGGCCGTACGGCCGGCCTAGAGGCGAGGCTGCCTGCGGCCCCGATTATGCGGCCGCCGCTTGCGGTGCCGAAACGAACGGCCACGTCGTCGACGCCGACCCCTCTTCCCGTGGTGGGGGGTCGCGTGTCGTACTCGGCAGCGGTGTCGCCGGTCGTGAGGCCGGCTCCTGCGGCTGCCCAAGGGGCACGGCCGGGGGCCAAGGCTCCGGCCAAGGTTCCGGCCAAGGCTCCGGCCAAAGCGGCCGCGCCGAGACCTGGGCCGAAAGCGGCGGTGGGGGCGGGAGCGGAGATTCCTCCGCTCCCCACTCCAACGCCTGTGCCTCTGCCTGGACCCTCCACGTCTGCCCCCTCCAATGAGGGTTGGCAGGTAGTCGGAGGGTCAAAGAAGGCCCGAAAGCGGGCCAGAAAGGCTGCCCGACAGGCAGCCTCTGGCCCGCAGTCGCCGCCGGTGGCAAGGGCCACTGCGAAAAAGCCGCGGAAACTGCAGCCGCCAAAAACCGCGGCTGTAGTGGTGACCCTGTCACCGGAGGCGACAACCGGCGGGATGTCCTATGCGGCCTTCTTCAAGAAGGCCCGGGACAGTCTCGCCGGTGAGTTCGAAACGGCCGGTGTCCGCCTGCGCAAGGCCCAAACGGGAGCTCGAATTCTCGAGTTCCCTGGGGCCGATGGCGCAAAAAAGGCGGACACCGTTGCCGGGAAGTTGAGGGATGTGTTTGCAGCCACGGATGGTGTGAAGATCGCCAGGCCCACAAAGTGCGCAGAGCTGCGCATTTCGGGCCTGGACGATTCGGTCACGGCCGACGAGGTCCGCGCCGTAATCCGTGACAAGGCGGGTTGCGGCGCGGACAGCGTCAGGGTCGGCACCATCCGCCCCGGTCCGGGAGGCCTTGGTGCAGTGTGGGTCAGCTGTCCCGTGGCGTCGGCCAAAATATTGGCCGATGCCGGCAGGCTACTCATCGGCTTCGTGAGTGCCAGGATCACTGTCCTGGCCGCGAGGCCGATGAGGTGCTTTAAATGCCTTGCCGCGGGACACACTCGCACCAAGTGCCAGAGTTGTTTTGACTGCAGCGGACTGTGTTTCCGCTGCGGTCGACCGGGGCACAAGGCGGCAGAGTGTTCTGCCGCCCCTCACTGCCCCGTGTGTGCGGCGGGCAATAAGCCCGCCAATCACCAGATGGGGCAGGGGGGCTGCAAGCCTCCCCGAGCTTCTCGGCAGACGTCGGGGGCTAGCCTGTCGACCCAGGCTGCCTCCGACGTCGTTCGTGCGACCACGTCGTCGCCCATGGAGGAGGTTGTAGAGACGATCCAGTAAATGGATCGGCTCTCCAACCTCCTTGTCCAGACGAACCTGAACCACTGCGCCGCGGCGCAGGATCTCTTCCTGCAAACCATGGCGCAGTGGTCGATAGGTGTTGCCGTAGTCGCGGAGCCCTACTACGTCCCTCCCCGTCCAAACTGGATGGGTGACCGGGACGGCTCCGTGGCAGTCGTCGGCTCCTCGGCGGCTCGTTCCCCGCCCTTGTCGTTAAGAGACAAGGGCTCTGGATATGTGGCCGCCGAGTGGGGGGGAATCACCGTTTACGGTGTGTATTTCTCCCCCAACCGGAGTTTGAGCGACTTCGAGGTCTTCCTTAACAACTTGGAGACCTCGATACGGCGACTAGCGTCTGGGCACGTCCTCGTGCTGGGGGACTTCAACGCAAAATCCATTGCGTGGGGTTCCCCGGCGACGGACGCCAGGGGCGATGCCGTGGTGGAGTGGGCGGCGTCAGTGGGCCTCTGTTTGCTGAACAGAGGCGCCACCAACACGTGCGTGCGACAGCAGGGGGGGTCGATAGTGGACCTTTCGTTCGCTACCCCTGCTGTTGCCGCACGAGTAAGGAACTGGTGTGTCCTGGATGAGGTTGAGACGCTCTCGGATCACCTGTACATCCGATTCGAGCTCTCCCGGTCCCAGGGCCCCAGTAGGGGTCACATGGCGCGGCATACCTCCCGCTTTCCGCGGTGGGCAGTTGCCAAACTCGACAGGGACCTGCTAGAGGAGGCGGCCATAGTTCAATCTTGGCTGTCTCCGCGGGCCCCGGCCGAGGAGGTCGACATGGGGGCTGGCCGCTTTCGCACTGCGATAACGCAGATCTGCGATGCGGCCATGCCCCGCGTTCGGGGTTGTCGACCTCCACGGAACGGGGTCTACTGGTGGTCCCAGGAGTTGGCGGACCTCCGTGCGGCCTGCACTCGTGCCCGGAGGTCCTACACCCGATGCCGGCGGCGACGCCACCGCGTAGACGGGGAGGAGGGCCGGCTTCATGAGGAATACCGCGAAGCGCGGAAAACTCTGAAGCTGGCCATTTGCCGCGCCAAAGAGGAGAGTAGAAAGGAGATGCTGGAGAGTCTCGACCGTGACCCCTGGGGTCGCCCATATCGTGCGGTGCGTCAGAAGCTCCGCGCGGCGGGCCCCCCCCTTACCGAGACTCTCCAGCCCAGCTTCCTGCAGCAAGTGGTCGAGGGCCTTTTCCCGCAGCGGGCGGAGCACACGCCCCCGTCGATGGCCTATCCGGTCAGAGGCGACGGGGACGGAGGGAGTGAGGTGCCGCCCGTTAGGGAATCGGAGGTTGGGGCGGCTGTTCTAAGGATTCGTTCCAAGAACACCGCCCCCGGGCCGGACGGGGTACCCCCCCGAGTGATGGCCCGAGCCCTCGACCATATGTCGGACCGCCTCAGGGAGGTTTTGGACGCCAGCCTGGCGTCCGGACGCTTCCCTGAGTGCTGGAAATGCGGGAAGCTGGTCCTATTGCAGAAGCCGGGACGGCCTGCCGATTCGGTCACGGCCTATAGGCCCATCGTGTTGCTGGACGAGGCGGGCAAATTATTCGAGAGAATAATCTCTGCCCGCATCGTCCGGCACCTAAGCGAGGTGGGGCCCGACCTGTCGGACGCCCAATTCGGGTTCCGAGAGGGGCGTTCGACGGTCGATGCCGTGGTGCGCCTTAGGGCCGTGACCGAAGAGGCGGTTGGCTGTGGCGGCGTGGTGTTGGCGGTGTCCTTGGACATCGCCAACGCCTTTAATAGTCTGCCATTCAGCTGCATCAGGGAAGCACTCCAGTATCATGGGGTGCCAGAGTACCTGAGGCGGCTGGTGGCAGACTATTTGGAGGAGCGTACCGTCGTGTACGAGGATCGAGATGGCGTCTTGAGACGGCGACCCATGTCGTGCGGCGTTCCACAGGGGTCTGTCCTCGGACCACTCCTGTGGAACGTGGGGTACGACTGGGTCCTTCGAAGTCGTCTGCCTCCCGGGCTGGGCGTAATTTGTTACGCCGATGACACACTTGTCACAGCCCGGGGGGCCAATTTCCAAGAGGCGGCGCGCCTGGCCACCAGGGGTGTTTCTCTGGTGGTTGGGCGCATAGAGGCGCTGGGCTTACGGGTGGCCCTTGACAAGACGGAGGCCCTGCTTTTCCATGGGCCCCGTCGTGGTCCACCCCCCGGCGCCTCAATCGAAGTCAACTCGGTCCTCGTACCGGTTCGGGCCCAGATGAGGTATCTGGGCCTGATCCTCGACGGTAGGTGGCTCTTCGACGAGCACTTCCGACAGCTTGGCCCCAAGCTGGTCGACGCTGCCTCCGCCCTTGGGCGTCTTTTGCCCAACTTGGGTGGAGCCAGCGTCGAAACAAGACACCTCTACACGGGGGTGGTCCGGTCGATGGCCCTTTACGGGTCACCGGTGTGGGTCCTGGCTCTGACCGCCCAGAATAAGGCCCGCCTGTGGCGGCCTCAGAGGGTATTGGCGGTCAGAGCCATACGCGGATACCACACCGTGTCGACGGAGGCGGCATGCGCCTTGGCCGGAACACCCCCGTGGGATTTGGAGGCGGAAGTGCTCGCCGAAGTTTATCGGCGAGCGGCTGAATATCGGGCGGAGTACGGGTATCGTGCTCCGCCCGAAGAGGTACGCGAATGGCGTGAAGCCGCTCGCCGAGCCACGATGGCTCGTTGGTCTTTCCGGCTGGAGGCTCCACGCGCTGGCTTTGCCACCGTGGAGGCGCTCCAGCCGGTCATCCTCGAGTGGGCAGGGCGGCAGCACGGGACCCTTTCCTTCCGGCTGACGCAGGTGCTTTCCGGGCATGGTTGCTTCGGAAAGTACCTGCACTCGGTCGCTAGGAGGGAATTGAGTCCCGCCTGCCACCACTGCGACTGCAGTGAGGACTCGGCCCAGCACACGCTGGAGATCTGCCCCGCTTGGGCGGATCAGCGCCGGGCCCTCACTGCAGTCATCGGAGGAGATCTGTCGCTACCGGCCATCATACGCTCCATGGCCGGTAGCGACAGCAGTTTTACCGCGGTCGCGACCTTCTGCGAGGAAGTAATCTCGCGGAAGGAGGCGGCGGAGAAGGCCCGAGAGGACGATATCCACTCGGACCCGATCCGCCGCCGGCGAACCGGGCGGCGGAGGCGCGCCCATCTGCGCCTCATGCCGCCCTGAGTGTGGCCGCGGATGGTGGGGACGGGTTTTCCCCTCCATCCGCTCTAATGGCCAGCCGCGAAGGGGCGACGTACGCGTGTGCCGTGCGTCGCCTAATTTGAGAATTTTAACCGAAGAGGGTGCCCGCTTCTGTGCGGGCAGGCGCTGGGAGGGGTCCGGTTTGCGTTAATAACAGCGATCCCGGACCCCTCCCTTCTCAGGCGCAGAGTTGGCACACCGTGTGGTTTTAGTCGGTTCGATTCCGACACACCGCCCCGCCGCAAACCCCGGCGGGGTGACGGCCCGAGGGGGTTTCCACACGTAAAAAAAAAAAAAAAAAAAAAAAAAAAAGGTTCCCCCCAATGTATCCCTACGTTGTCGTCGTGGTGGGGCTTGCGTGGGTCAATGATCTCTGGGGCTGTGCCGGGTAGAGCTACTCATGCCGGATTGGCCCAGGGTGAGACTCCAGACTAAATGGGATACTAGACGGAGTCTGGCTGCAGACTGCCGCGGCACTCCAAACGTCCCTCTGCTTTAGCAGAGGGCGTGTTGGAGTGCGAGTAGATCAGAGGGGCTGGCACGCGAGTGTTAGTCCCATCTGTGAGAGAGGGCTAGCCACCCTCTCGCGTTCCGTAACCATTAGGGGCTCAGCAACGACCTGACTGGTGGCTCCAAGAGGGTACGCTGAGAACCTGATGGCCGGAGGGCTTGCCTTGATTGGCCGGCCCATGACAAGGATAGTCTATAACACCCGACAGCTAAGTCGTAAAAACCTGTGGATACCGGCCGACCTCCACAGTACATAGGCTTATCCGGGTGCAGGGGGCACCGCCCGGATGGACTTTCTTTCCCCCATACTCGTGGGATATGATATGGATATTGTAACAAATTTAAAAAATAAAACCGGCACGGATAAAAATACGACAACAATTGGCACGCACACAGGATCTGAAAAGAAGAAGGAAGGGAAGGTGAGGAGGAACGCCAAGGGGCGGTTCCAGAAGGCAGACGACTGTTCGTCAGCCGAGGAGGACGTTGCGTCTCGGACGCCCATTTCGGTGGGGCTCCCAGAAGTCGATCCGACTGCTGGGAGCCGCAGCCGAAGAACGTCGGAACGCACGCGTTCGAGGTCCAACCACTCGTCGGATGACACAGGTGGTACCTCTTCGGAGGCAATGGACCTCGAAACGTGCGCTCACCGCAAGCGCGAACTCTCGAAGGATGGAGGCAGTGACACCTCCCTAGAGATGTTGCCGCCGAAAGTCGGGAGTGCCCTGAGGGGCAAGTTCCGAACCCCAGCCCCGGCATCGTCAGGTTCCGCCTTTTGCAGGGCGGAAACCTATAAGCGGGCCAGGGTTGACGGTGAACTTCGAGCGGAGGAGGAGATGGAGGGTCTCCTACTGAAGATCAGGACGGTCGATGGGGACGTAGAGCCCCAAACACCGTCCTGTTTGCAGGAGAGGGCACAGGCGGCGGTGGCTATCATACACAAGGTGGCCACCAAGTCCGTCAATCTTAAGGGCTCGTTTGTGAGGGCCCTTAAGGAGTCCTCTTCTGCAATTGCAGGAGTGGTAGAGACCCTGGCCGGGGACGTGGCCCGCCTCCAGACGGCCAACGACCGTTTGGCGGGGCAGGTGGCCGAGCTGAGCGCTCAGTTCGCCCAATTCCGGGCGGAGCGCCCGGAGAGAAAGGCCCCTGCCCCGTCTTCATCGCGTGGTGCCCCCGCCGAAACCGAAGCCGAGGTCCCAGACGCGTATCTGGGACAGATTCTCGTGGCGGTGGGGCACCTGATCGACGGTCGGCTGGCGGGGCTGCTGTCGAGGCTGCCTCCGGCCCCATCGGTTCGGCCGCCACTTGCGGCACCGAGGCCGAAGGTCGCATCGGCACCGACCCCTCTTCCCGTGGTGGGGGGTCGCGTGTCGTACTCGGCGGCGGTGTCGCCAGCCGTGAGGCCGGCTCCTGCGGCTGCCCGAGGGGCACAGCCGGTGGCCAAGGCTCCGGCCAGGGTTCCGGCCAAGGCTCCAGCCAAGGCTGCTGCGCCAAGGCCGGGGCCGAAGGCGGCGGTAAGGGCTGGAGCGGAAATTACTCCGCTCCCCACTCCAACGCCTGAGCCTCTGCCTGGACCCTCCACGACTGCCCCCTCCAATGAGGGTTGGCAGGTAGTCGGAGGGTCAAAGAAGGCCCGAAAGCGGGCCAGAAAGGCTGCCCGACAGGCAGCCTCTGGCCCGCAGTCGCCGCCGGTGGCAAGGGCCACTGCGAAAAAGCCGCGGAAACTGCAGCCGCCAAAAACCGCGGCTGTAGTGGTGACCCTGTCACCGGAGGCGACAACCGGCGGGATGTCCTATGCGGCCTTCTTCAAGAAGGCCCGGGACAGTCTCGCCGGTGAGTTCGAAACGGCCGGTGTCCGCCTGCGCAAGGCCCAAACGGGAGCTCGAATTCTCGAGTTCCCTGGGGCCGATGGCGCAAAAAAGGCGGACACCGTTGCCGGGAAGTTGAGGGATGTGTTTGCAGCCACGGATGGTGTGAAGATCGCCAGGCCCACAAAGTGCGCAGAGCTGCGCATTTCGGGCCTGGACGATTCGGTCACGGCCGACGAGGTCCGCGCCGTAATCCGTGACAAGGCGGGTTGCGGCGCGGACAGCGTCAGGGTCGGCACCATCCGCCCCGGTCCGGGAGGCCTTGGTGCAGTGTGGGTCAGCTGTCCCGTGGCGTCGGCCAAAATATTGGCCGATGCCGGCAGGCTACTCATCGGCTTCGTGAGTGCCAGGATCACGGTCCTGGCCGCGAGGCCGATGAGGTGCTTTAAATGCCTTGCCGCGGGACACACTCGCACCAAGTGCCAGAGTTGTTTTGACTGCAGCGGACTGTGTTTCCGCTGCGGTCGACCGGGGCACAAGGCGGCAGAGTGTTCTGCCGCCCCTCACTGCCCCGTGTGTGCGGCGGGCAATAAGCCCGCCAATCACCAGATGGGGCAGGGGGGCTGCAAGCCTCCCCGAGCTTCTCGGCAGACGTCGGGGGCTAGCCTGTCGACCCAGGCTGCCTCCGACGTCGTTCGTGCGACCACGTCGTCGCCCATGGAGGAGGTTGTAGAGACGATCCAGTAAATGGATCGGCTCTCCAACCTCCTTGTCCAGACGAACCTGAACCACTGCGCCGCGGCGCAGGATCTCTTCCTGCAAACCATGGCGCAGTGGTCGATAGGTGTTGCCGTAGTCGCGGAGCCCTACTACGTCCCTCCCCGTCCAAACTGGATGGGTGACCGGGACGGCTCCGTGGCAGTCGTCGGCTCCTCGGCGGCTCGTTCCCCGCCCTTGTCGTTAAGAGACAAGGGCTCTGGATATGTGGCCGCCGAGTGGGGGGGAATCACCGTTTACGGTGTGTATTTCTCCCCCAACCGGAGTTTGAGCGACTTCGAGGTCTTCCTTAACAACTTGGAGACCTCGATACGGCGACTAGCGTCTGGGCACGTCCTCGTGCTGGGGGACTTCAACGCAAAATCCATTGCGTGGGGTTCCCCGGCGTCGGACGCCAGGGGCGATGCCGTGGTGGAGTGGGCGGCGTCGGTGGGCCTCTGTTTGCTGAACAGAGGCGCCACCAACACGTGCGTGCGACAGCAGGGGGGGTCGATAGTGGACCTTTCGTTCGCTACCCCTGCTGTTGCCGCACGAGTAAGGAACTGGTGTGTCCTGGATGAGGTTGAGACGCTCTCGGATCACCTGTACATCCGATTCGAGCTCTCCCGGTCCCAGGGCCCCAGTAGGGGTCACGTGGCGCGGCATACCTCCCGCTTTCCGCGGTGGGCAGTTGCCAAACTCGACAGGGACCTGCTAGAGGAGGCGGCCATAGTTCAATCTTGGCTGTCTCCGCGGGCCCCGGCCGAGGAGGTCGACATGGGGGCTGGCCGCTTTCGCTCTGCGATTACGCAGATCTGCGATGCGGCCATGCCCCGCGTTCGGGGTTGTCGACCTCCACGGAACGGGGTCTACTGGTGGTCCCAGGAGTTGGCGGACCTCCGTGCGGCCTGTACTCGTGCCCGGAGGTCCTACACCCGATGCCGGCGGCGACGCCACCGCGTAGACGGGGAGGAGGGCCGGCTTCATGAGGAGTACCGCGAAGCGCGGAAAACTCTGAAGCTGGCCATTTGCCGCGCCAAAGAGGAAAAGAGAAAGGAGATGCTGGAGAGTCTCGATCGTGACCCCTGGGGTCGCCCATATCGTGCGGTGCGACAAAAGCTCCGCACGGCGGGCCCCCCCCTTACCGAGACTCTCCAGCCCAGCTTCCTGCAGCAGGTGGTCGAGGGCTTGTTCCCGCAGCGGGCGGAGCACACGCCCCCGTCGATGGCCTACTCAGTGGCCAGAGACGACGGGGGCAGAGAGGACGATGTTCCGCCCGTTAGGGAATCAGAGGTAGGGGCGGCTGTTCTAAGAATTCGTTCTAAGAACACCGCCCCCGGGCCGGACGGGGTACCACCCCGAGTGATGGCCCGAGCCCTCGACCATATGTCGGACCGCCTCAGGGAGGTTTTGGACGCCAGCCTGGCTTCCGGACGCTTCCCTGAGTGCTGGAAATGCGGGAAGCTGGTCCTGTTGGCGAAGCCGGGACGGCCTGCCGATTCGGTCGCGGCCTATAGGCCCATCGTGTTGCTGGACGAGGCGGGCAAATTGTTTGAGAGGATTATCTCTGCCCGCATCGTCCAGCATCTCAGCGAGGTGGGGCCCGACCTGTCGGACGCCCAATTCGGGTTCCGAGAGGGGCGTTCGACGGTCGATGCCGTGATGCGCCTTAGGGCCGTGACCGAAGAGGCAGTGAGCTGTGGCGGCGTGGTGTTGGCGGTGTCCTTGGACATCGCCAACGCCTTTAATAGTCTGCCATTCAGCTGCATCAGGGAAGCACTCCAGTACCATGGAGTGCCAGAGTACCTGAGGCGGCTGGTGGCAGACTATTTAGAGGAGCGTACCGTCGTGTACGAGGACCGAGATGGCGTCTTGAGACGGCGACCCATGTCGTGCGGCGTTCCACAGGGGTCTGTCCTCGGACCACTCCTGTGGAACGTGGGGTACGACTGGGTCCTACGTAGTCGTCTACCCCCCGGGCTGGGCGTAATTTGTTACGCCGATGACACCCTAGTCACAGCCCGGGGGGCAAATTTCCAAGAGGCGGCGCGCCTGGCCACCAGGGGTGTCTCTCTGGTGGTTGGGCGCATCGAGGCGCTGGGCTTGCGGGTGGCCCTGGATAAGACGGAGGCCCTATTATTTCATGGGCCCCGTCGTGGTCCACCCCCCGGCGCCTCCATCGAAGTCAACTCGGTCCTCGTACCGGTTCGGGCCCAGATGAGGTATCTGGGCCTGATCCTCGACGGTAGGTGGCTCTTCGACGAGCACTTCCGACAGCTTGGTCCAAAGCTGGTCGACGCTGCCTCCGCCCTTGGGCGACTCTTGCCCAATCTGGGTGGAGCCAGCGTCGAAACAAGACACCTCTACACGGGGGTGGTCCGGTCGATGGCCCTTTACGGGTCACCGGTGTGGGTCCCGGCTCTGACCGCCCAGAATAAGGCACGCCTCTGGCGGCCTCAGAGGGTATTGGCGGTCAGAGCCATACGCGGATACCGCACCGTGTCGACGGAGGCGGCATGCGCCTTGGCCGGAACACCCCCGTGGGATTTGGAGGCGGAAGTGCTCGCCGAAGTTTATCGGCGAGCGGCTGACTATCGGGCGGAGAACGGGTATCGTCCTCCGCCCGAAGAGGTACGCGATTGGCGTGAAGCCGCTCGCCGAGCCACGATGGCTCGTTGGTCGTCCCGGCTGGAGGCTCCACGCGCTGGCTTTGCCACCGTGGAGGCGCTCCAGCCGGTCATCCTCGAGTGGGCAGGGCGGCAGCACGGGACCCTTTCCTTCCGGCTGACGCAGGTGCTTTCCGGGCATGGTTGCTTCGGAAAGTACCTGCACTCGGTCGCTAGGAGGGAATTGAGTCCCGCCTGCCACCACTGCGACTGCAGTGAGGACTCGGCCCAGCACACGCTGGAGATCTGCCCCGCTTGGGCGGATCAGCGCCGGGCCCTCACTGCAGTCATCGGAGGAGATCTGTCGCTACCGGCCGTCGTACTATCCATGGCCGGTAGCGACAGCAGTTTTACCGCGGTCGCGACCTTCTGCGAGGAAGTAATCTCGCAGAAGGAGGCGGCGGAGAAGGCCCGAGAGGACGATCTCCACTCGGACCCGATCCGCCGCCGGCGAACCGGGCGGCGGAGGCGCGCCCATCTGCGCCTCATGCCGCCCTGAGTGTGGCCGCGGATGGTGGGGACGGGTTTTCCCCTCCATCCGCTTTAGTGGCCAGCCGCGAAGGGGCGACGTACGCGTGTGCCGTGCGTCGCCTAATTTGAGAGTTTTTAACAGCAGAGGGTGCCCGCTTCAGTGCGGGCAGGCGCTGGGAGGGGTCCGGTTTGCGTTAATAACAGCGATCCCGGACCCCTCCCTTCTCAGGCGCAGAGTTGGCACACCGTGTGGTTTTAGTCGGTTCGATTCCGACACACCGCCCCGCCGCAAACCCCGGCGGGGTGACGGCCCGAGGGGGTTTCCACACGTAAAAAAAAAAAAAAAAAAAAAAAAAAAAAAAAAAAAAAAAAAAAGGTTAGGTTAGGTTCCCCCCAATGTTTAGGGCCGTGACCGAAGAGGCGGTTGGCTGTGGCGGCGTGGTGTTGGCGGTGTCCTTGGACATCGCCAACGCCTTTAATAGTCTGCCATTCAGCTGCATCAGGGAAGCACTCCTGTATCATGGGGTGCCAGAGTACCTGAGGCGGCTGGTGGCAGACTATTTGGAGGAGCGTACCGTCGTGTACGAGGATCGAGATGGCGTCTTGAGACGGCGACCCATGTCGTGCGGCGTTCCACAGGGGTCTGTCCTCGGACCACTCCTGTGGAACGTGGGGTACGACTGGGTCCTTCGAAGTCGTCTGCCTCCCGGGCTGGGCGTAATTTGTTACGCCGATGACACTTTGGTCACAGCTCGGGGGGCCAACTTCCAAGAGGCGGCGCGCCTGGCCACCAGGGGTGTTTCTCTGGTGGTTGGGCGCATCGAGGCGCTGGGCTTGCGGGTGGCCCTTGATAAGACGGAGGCCCTACTTTTCCATGGGCCCCGTCGTGGTCCACCCCCCGGCGCCTCCATCGAAGTCAACTCGGTCCTCGTACCGGTTCGGGCCCAGATGAGGTATCTGGGCCTGATCCTCGACGGTAGGTGGCTCTTCGACGAGCACTTCCGACAGCTTTGTCCAAGGCTGGTCGACGCTGCCTCCGCCCTTGGGCGTCTTTTGCCCAACTTGGGTGGAGCCAGCGTCGCTACAAGGAACCTCTTCACGGGGGTGGTCCGGTCGATGGCCCTTTATGGGTCACCGGTGTGGGTCCCGGCTCTGACTGCCCAGAATAAGGCGCGCCTCTGGCGCCCTCAGAGGGTATTGGCAGTCAGAGCCATACGCGGATACCGCACCGTTTCGACGGAGGCGGCATGCGCCTTGGCCGGAACACCCCCGTGGGATTTGGAGGCGGAAGTGCTCGCCGAAGTTTATCGGCGAGCGGCTGAATATCGGGCGGAGAACGGGTATCGTCCTCCGCCCGAAGAGGTACGCGATTGGCGTGAAGCCGCTCGCCGAGCCACGATGGCTCGTTGGTCGTCCCGGCTGGAGGCTCCACGCGCTGGCTTTGCCACCGTGGAGGCGCTCCAGCCGGTCATCCTCGAGTGGGCAGGGCGGCAGCACGGGACCCTTTCCTTCCGGCTGACGCAGGTGCTTTCCGGGCATGGTTGCTTCGGAAAGTACCTGCACTCGGTCGCTAGGAGGGAATTGAGTCCCGCCTGCCACCACTGCGACTGCAGTGAGGACTCGGCCCAGCATACGCTGGAGTTCTGCCCCGCTTGGGCGGATCAGCGCCGGGCCCTCACTGCAGTCATCGGAGGAGATCTGTCGCTACCGGCCATCATACGCTCCATGGCCGGTGGCGACAGCAGTTTTACCGCGGTCGCATCCTTCTGCGAAGACGTAATTTCGCAGAAGGAGGCGGCGGAGAAGGCCCGGGAGGATGATCTCCACTCGGACCCGATCCGCCGCCGGCGAACCGGGCGGCGGAGGCGCGCCCATCTGCGCCTCATGCCGCCCTGAGTGTGGCCGCGGATGGACGGGATGGGTTTTCCCGTCCATCCGCTTTAGTGGCCAGCCGCGAAGGGGCGACGTACGCGTGTGCCGTGCGTCGCCTAATTTGAGAGTTTTTACCAGCAGACGGTGCCCGCTTCAGTGCGGGCAGGCGCTGGGAGGGGTCCGGTCGTATAATATCTGCGATTCCCGGACCCCTCCCTTCTCAGGCGCAGAGTTGGCACACCGTGTGGTTTTAGTCGGTTCGATTCCGACACACCGCCCCGCCGCAAACCCCGGCGGGGTGACGGCCCGAGGGGGTTTCCACACGTACAAAAAAAAAAAAAAAAAAAAAAAAAGGTTCCCCCCAATGTTGGCGGCCTCAGAGGGTATTGGCGGTCAGAGCCATACGCGGATACCGCACCGTGTCGACGGAGGCGGCGTGCGCCTTGGCCGGAACACCCCCGTGGGATTTGGAGGCGGAAGTGCTCGCCGAAGTTTATCGGCGAGCGGCTGAATATCGGGCGGAGTACGGGTATCGTGCTCCGCCCGAAGAGGTACGCGAATGGCGTGAAGCCGCTCGCCGAGCCACGATGGCTCGTTGGTCTTCCCGGCTGGAGGCTCCACGCGCTGGCTTTGCCACCGTGGAGGCGCTCCAGCCGGTCATCCTCGAGTGGGCAGGGCGGCAGCACGGGACTCTTTCCTTCCGACTGACGCAGGTGCTTTCCGGGCACGGTTGCTTCGGGAAGTACCTGCACTCGGTCGCTAGGAGGGAACTGAGTCCCGCCTGCCACCACTGCGACTGCAGTGAGGACTCGGCCCAGCATACGCTGGAGTTCTGCCCCGCTTGGGCGGAGCAGCGCCGGGCCCTCACTGCAGTCATCGGAGGAGATCTGTCGCTACCGGCCGTCATACGCTCCATGGCCGGTGGCGACAGCAGTTTTACCGCGGTCGCATCCTTCTGCGAAGACGTAATTTCGCAGAAGGAGGCGGCGGAGAAGGCCCGGGAGGAAGATATCCACTCGGACCCGATCCGCCGCCGGCGAACCGGGCGGCGGAGGCGCGCCCATCTGCGCCTCATGCCGCCCTGAGTGTGGCCGCGGATGGACGGGATGGGTTTTCCCGTCCATCCGCTTTAGTGGCCAGCCGCGAAGGGGCGACGTACGCGTGTGCCGTGCGTCGCCTAAATTGAGATTTTTACTTGGAGGAGGTGCCCGCTTCAGTGCGGGCAGGCGCTGGGAGGGGTCCGGTTTGCGTTAATAACAGCGATCCCGGACCCCTCCCTTCTCAGGCGCAGAGTTGGCACACCGTGTGGTTTTAGTCGGTTCGATTCCGACACACCGCCCCGCCGCAAACCCCGGCGGGGTGACGGCCCGAGGGGGTTTCCACACGTAAAAAAAAAAAAAAAAAAAAAAAAAAAAAAGGTTCCCCCCAATGTCCCCCCAATGTATCCCTACGTTGTCGTCGTGGTGGGGCTTGCGTGGGTCAATGATCTCTGGGGCTGTGCCGGGTAGAGCTACTCATACCGGATTGGCCCAGGGTGAGACTCCAGACTAAATGGGATCAAAGACGGAGTCCGTTTTAGGACTGCCGAGATGGGTGTGACCCGTCGTGCCGCACTCCAAACGTCCCTCTGCTTTAGCAGAAGGCGTGTTGGAGTGCGAGTAGGTCAGAGAGGCTGGCACTTGAGTGTTAGCTTCGTCTGAGGGAGAGGGCTAGCCACCCTCTCGCATTCCGTAACCATTAGGGGCTCAACAACGACCTGACTGGTGGCTCCAAGAGGGTACGCTGAGAACCTGATGGCCGGAGGGCTTGCCTTGATTGGCCGGCCCATGACAAGGATAGTCTATAACACCCGACAGCAAAGTCGTAAAAAACCTGTGGATACCGGCCGACCTCCACAGTACATAGGCTTGCCCGGGTATTGGGGATCTCTGCCCGGGTGGACTTTTAGTTCTCCCCAACTCGTGGGATTTATTATGGATTTGGTAAATTATAAAATAAAAGTAAACGAAGATTTAAACGCAACGACTAATGGCAAGCCTAAAGGTACCGATACGAAGAGTGAAAGGAAAGTAGGAAAGAAGGAAAGGAGGAACGCCAAGGGGCAGTTCCGAAAGGCGGACGAGCAATCGTCCGCCGATGAGGACATTGCGTCTGTGGCGCCCATCTCGGCGGGGCTCCCAGAAGTCAGACCGAAAGCGGCAGCAAGGGCTGGAGCGGAGGTTCCTCCGCTCCCCGCTCCAACGTCTGTGGCTGGCCCCTCCACATCTGCCCCTTCCAATGAGGGCTGGCAGATAGTCGGGGGGTCGAAGAAGGCCCGAAAGCGGGCCAGAAAGGCTGCCCGCAAAGCGGCCTCTGTCCCGCAGTCGACACCGGTGGCAAGGGCCACCGCTAAAAAGCCACGAAATCTGCAGCCGCCGAAGACCGCGGCTGTAGTGGTGACCCTGTCACCGGAGGCGACAACCGGCGGGCTGTCCTATGCGGCCGTCTTTAAGAAGGCCCGGGACAGCCTCGCCGGTGAATTTGGAACGGCCGGTGTCCGCCTGCGCAAGGCCCAAACGGGAGCTCGAATTCTCGAGTTCCCCGGGGCTGATGGCGCAAAGACGGCGGACACCGCTGCTGCGAGGTTGCGGGAAATGTTTGCCGCCGTGGATGGTGTCAGGATCGCCAGGCCCACAAAGTGCGCTGAACTGCGCATTTCGGGCCTGGACGATTCCGTCACGGCCGAGGATGTCCGCGCTGCAGTTCAGGAGAAGACGAGCTGTAGCGCGGACAACGTCAGGGTCGGCACCATCCGCCCCGGTCCAGGAGGGCTTGGCGCCGTTTGGGTGAGTTGTCCCGTAGCGTCGGCCAAAATTTTGGCTGATGCCGGCAGGCTCCTCGTCGGCTTCGTGAGTGCCAGGATCACGGTCCTGGCCCCGAGGCCGATGAGGTGCTACAAGTGCCTTGCCGCGGGACACACTCGTTCGAAGTGCGCCAGCTGCTTCGACTGCAGCGGACTTTGTTTCCGCTGCGGTCGACCGGGGCACAAGGCGGCAGAGTGCTCTGCGGCCCCTCACTGCCCCGTGTGTGCGGCGGGCAAGAAGCCCGCCAATCACCAGATGGGGCAGGGGGGCTGCAAGCCTCCCCGTGCTTCTCAGCAAGCGTCGGAGGCTAGCCAGACGACCCTGGCTGCCTCCGACGTTGATCGTGCGACAACGTCGTCGCCCATGGAGGGGGTTGGGGAAACGATCCAGTAATGGATCAAGTCTCCAACCTCCTGGTCCAGACGAACCTGAACCACTGCGCCGCGGCGCAGGATCTCTTCCTGCAAACCATGGCGCAGTGGTCGATAGGTGTTGCCGTAGTCGCGGAGCCCTACTACGTCCCTCCCCGTCCAAACTGGATGGGTGACCGGGACGGCTCCGTGGCAGTCGTCGGCTCCTCGGCGGCTCGTTCCCCGCCCTTGTCGCTAAGAGACAAGGGCTCTGGATATGTGGCTGCCGAGTGGGGGGGAATCACCGTTTACGGAGTGTATTTCTCCCCCAACCGGAGTTTGAGCGACTTCGAGGTCTTCCTTAACAACTTGGAGACCTCGATACGGCGACTAGCGTCTGGGCACGTCCTCGTGCTGGGGGACTTCAACGCAAAGTCCATTGCGTGGGGTTCCCCAGGGACGGACGCCAGGGGCGATGCCGTTGTGGAGTGGGCGGCTTCGGTGGGCCTCTGTTTGCTGAACAGAGGCGCCACCAACACGTGCGTGCGACAGCAGGGGGGGTCGATAGTGGACCTTTCGTTCGCTACCCCTGCTGTTGCCGCACGAGTAAGGAACTGGTGTGTCCTGGATGAGGTTGAGACGCTCTCGGATCATCTTTATATCCGATTCGAGCTCTCCCGGTCCCAGGGCCCCAGTAGGGGTCACGTGGCGCGGCATACCTCCCGCTTTCCGCGGTGGGCTGTTGCCAAGCTCGATAGGGACCTGCTAGAGGAGGCGGCCATCGTTCAGTCATGGCTGTCTCCGCGGGCCCCGGCCGAGGAGGTCGACATGGGGGCTGGCCGCTTTCGCACTGCGATAACGCAGATCTGCGATGCGGCCATGCCCCGCGTTCGGGGTTGTCGACTTCCACGGAACGGGGTCTACTGGTGGTCCCAGGAGTTGGCGGACCTCCGTGCGGCCTGCACTCGTGCCCGGAGGTCCTACACCCGTTGCCGGCGGCGACGCCACCGCGTAGACGGGGAGGAGGGCCGGCTTCATGAGGAGTACCGCGTAGCGCGGAAAACTCTGAAGCTGGCCATTTGCCGCGCCAAAGAGGCAAAGAGAGTGGAGATGCTGGAGAGTCTCGATCGTGACCCCTGGGGTCGCCCATATCGTGCGGTGCGTCAGAAGCTCCGCACGGCGGGCCCCCCCCTTACCGAGACTCTCCAGCCCAGCTTCCTGCAGCAAGTGGTCGAGGGCCTTTTCCCGCAGCGGGCGGAGCACACGCCCCCGTCGATGGCCTATCAGGTCAGAGGCGACGGGGATGGAGGGAGTGAGGTGCCGCCCGTTAGGGAATCGGAGGTTGGGGCGGCTGTTCTTCGGATTCGTTCCAAGAACACCGCCCCCGGGCCGGACGGGGTACCACCCCGAGTGATGGCCCGAGCCCTCGACCATATGTCGGACCGCCTCAGGGAGGTTTTGGACGCCAGCCTGGCGTCCGGACGCTTCCCTGAGTGCTGGAAATGCGGGAAGCTGGTCCTATTGCAGAAGCCGGGACGGCCGGCCGATTCGGTCGCGGCCTATAGGCCCATCGTGTTGCTGGACGAGGCGGGCAAATTGTTCGAGAGGATTCTCTCTGCCCGCATCGTCCAGCATCTCAGCGAGGTGGGGCCCGACCTGTCGGACGCCCAATTCGGGTTCCGAGAGGGGCGTTCGACGGTCGATGCCGTGATGCGCCTTAGGGCCGTGACCGAAGAGGCGGTTGGCTGTGGCGGCGTGGTGTTGGCGGTGTCCTTGGACATCGCCAACGCCTTTAATAGTCTGCCATTCAGCTGCATCAGGGAAGCACTCCTGTATCATGGGGTGCCAGAGTACCTGAGGCGGCTGGTGGCAGACTATTTGGAGGAGCGTACCGTCGTGTACGAGGATCGAGATGGCGTCTTGAGACGGCGACCCATGTCGTGCGGCGTTCCACAGGGGTCTGTCCTCGGACCACTCCTGTGGAACGTGGGGTACGACTGGGTCCTTCGAAGTCGTCTGCCCCCCGGGCTGGGCGTAATTTGTTACGCCGATGACACATTGGTCACAGCTCGGGGGGCCAATTTCCAAGAGGCGGCGCGCCTGGCCACCAGGGGTGTCTCTCTGGTGGTTGGGCGCATCGAGGCGCTGGGCTTGCGGGTGGCCCTGGATAAGACGGAGGCCCTGTTATTCCATGGGCCCCGTCGTGGTCCACCCCCCGGCGCCTCCATCGAAGTCAACTCGGTCCTCGTACCGGTTCGGGCCCAGATGAAGTATCTGGGCCTGATCCTCGACGGTAGGTGGCTCTTCGACGAGCACTTCCGACAGCTTTCCCCAAAGCTGGTCGACGCTGCCTCCGCCCTTGGGCGTCTTTTGCCCAACTTGGGTGGAGCCAGCGTCGCAACAAGGAACCTCTTCACGGGGGTGGTCCGGTCGATGGCCCTATATGGGTCACCGGTGTGGGTCCCGGCTCTGACCGCTCAGAATAAGGCACGCCTTTGGCGGCCTCAGAGGGTATTGGCGGTCAGAGCCATACGCGGATACCGCACCGTGTCGACGGAGGCGGCATGCGCCTTGGCCGGAACACCCCCGTGGGATTTGGAGGCGGAAGTGCTCGCCGAAGTTTATCGGCGAGCGGCTGACTATCGGGCGGAGAACGGGTATCGTCCTCCGCCCGAAGAGGTACGCGATTGGCGTGAAGCCGCTCGCCGAGCCACGATGGCTCGTTGGTCGTCCCGGCTGGAGGCTCCACGCGCTGGCTTTGCCACCGTGGAGGCGCTCCAGCCGGTCATCCTCGAGTGGGCAGGGCGGCAGCACGGGACCCTTTCCTTCCGGCTGACGCAGGTGCTTTCCGGGCATGGTTGCTTCGGAAAGTACCTGCACTCGGTCGCTAGGAGGGAATTGAGTCCCGCCTGCCACCACTGCGACTGCAGTGAGGACTCGGCCCAGCACACTCTGGAGATCTGCCCCGCTTGGGCGGATCAGCGCCGGGCCCTCACTGCAGTCATCGGAGGAGATCTGTCGCTACCGGCCGTCGTACTATCCATGGCCGGTAGCGACAGCAGTTTTACCGCGGTCGCGACCTTCTGCGAGGAAGTAATCTCGCAGAAGGAGGCGGCGGAGAAGGCCCGAGAGGACGATCTCCACTCGGACCCGATCCGCCGCCGGCGAACCGGGCGGCGGAGGCGCGCCCATCTGCGCCTCATGCCGCCCTGAGTGTGGCCGCGGATGGTGGGGACGGGTTTTCCCCTCCATCCGCTTTAGTGGCCAGCCGCGAAGGGGCGACGTACGCGTGTGCCGTGCGTCGCCTAATTTGAGAGTTTTTAACAGCAGAGGGTGCCCGCTTCAGTGCGGGCAGGCGCTGGGAGGGGTCCGGTTTGCGTTAATAACAGCGATCCCGGACCCCTCCCTTCTCAGGCGCAGAGTTGGCACACCGTGTGGTTTTAGTCGGTTCGATTCCGACACACCGCCCCGCCGCAAACCCCGGCGGGGTGACGGCCCGAGGGGGTTTCCACACGTAAAAAAAAAAAAAAAAAAGGTTCCCCCCAATGTCCCCCCAATGTATCCCTACGTTGTCGTCGTGGTGGGGCTTGCGTGGGTCAATGATCTCTGGGGCTGTGCCGGGTAGAGCTACTCATGCCGGATTGGCCCAGGGTGAGACTCCAGACCAAATGGGATACCAGACGGAGTCTGGCTGCAGACTGCCGCGAAGGCACTCCAAGCGTCCCTCTGCTTTAGCAGAAGGCGTGTTGGAGTGCGAGTAGGTCAGAGAGGCTGGCACTTGAGTGTTAGCTTCGTCTGAGGGAGAGGGCTAGCCACCCTCTCGCATTCCGTAACCATTAGGGGCTCAACAACGACCTGACTGGTGGCTCCAAGAGGGTACGCTGAGAACCTGATGGCCGGAGGGCTTGCCTTGATTGGCCGGCCCATGACAAGGATAGTCTATAACACCCGACAGTTAAGTCGTAAAAAACCTGTGGATACCGGCCGACCTCCACAGTACATAGGCTTGCCCGGGTATTGGGGATCTCTGCCCGGGTCGACCTTTAGTTCTCCCCATCTCGTGGGTTAAATTATGGAAATTGGTAAATTAAATAAAAGTAAAACTGGACTGGAAAACAAAACAAATACGACAACTGGCATACATACTGGATTTGAGAAGAAGAAGGAAGGGAAGGTGAGGAGGAACGCCAAGGGGCGGTTCCGAAAGGTAGACGACCACTCATCTACCGAGGAGGAGGTATCCGGAACACCTATACCGGTGGGGCTCCCAGGAGTCAATCTGGCTTCTGGGAGCCGAAGATCGGAGCGCGTGCGCTCCAAGTCCGCAACGGATGGCCGGGTTGCCAGCTCCAGTGCGATTGTGGACGCACTGGAGCTGATGGAAACGGAGTCAGTTGACAGTCGCAAACGCGCAAACTCCGGGGACATTTACGGCGAGAGCGACACGCAAGACATGTTGCCACCGAAAGTTGGGAGCGGCCAGAGGGGTAGGTCCCGTACCCCAGGCTCGGCCCCGTCGGGTTCCGCCTTTTGTAAGGCGGAATCCTACAAGAGGGCCAGGGCCGATGGGGAGCTGCAGGCAGAGGAGGAGATGTCTGGTCTCCTGCACATCATCAGGGGGCCGACGGATGGGGTTTTAGAGCCCCAATCGCCGGCCTCTCTGCAGGAGAGGGCGCAGGCGGCAGTGGCCATTATTCACAAAGTGGCCACCAAGTCCGTCAACCTAAAGGGCTCCTTTGTGAGAGCCCTAAAGGACTCCTCCTCTGCCATTGCGGGGGTCGTGGAGACCCTAGCCGGGGACGTGGCCCGCCTGCAGTCGGCCAACGACCATCTGACGGGGCAGGTGGCTGAGCTGAGCGCTCAGTTCGCCCAATTTCGGGCGGAGCGCCCGGAGCGAGGGGCCCCTGCCCCGTCGTCTTCATCGCGTAGTGCCCCCACCGAGCCCGAGGTCCCAGACGCATATCTGGGACAAATACTCGTGGCGGTGGGGCACCTAATCGACGGTCGGCTGGCTGGGCTGCTGTCGAGGCTGCCTCCGGCCCCTTCTGTTCGGCCGCCGCTTGCGGTACCGAAGCCGAAGGTCGCACCGGCGACGACCCCTCTTCCAGTGGTGGGGGGTCGGGTATCGTTCTCGGCGGCGGTGTCGAGGCCGGCTCCTGCGGCTGCCCTAGGAGCACGTCAGGGCAAGGCTCCGGCCAAGGCTCAGGCCAAGGCTCCGGCCAAGGCTGCTGCGCCGAGGCCGGGGCCGAAAGCGGCGGCAAGGGCTGGAGCGGAGGTTCCTCCGCTCCCCGCTCCAACGCCTGTGGCTGGCCCCTCCACATCTGCCCCCTCCAATGAGGGTTGGCAGATAGTCGGGGGGTCGAAGAAGGCCCGCAAGCGGGCCAGAAAGGCTGCCCGCAAGGCGGCCTCTGGCTCGCAGTCGCCATCGGTGGCAAGGGCCACCCAAAAGAAGCCGCGGAAACTGCAGTCGCCGAAGACCGCGGCTGTAGTGGTGACCCTGTCACCGGAGGCGGCTACCGGCGGACTGTCCTACGCGGCCATCTTTAAAAAGGCCCGGGACAGTCTCGCCGGCGAGTATGAAACGGCCGGTGTCCGCTTGCGCCTCGCCCAAACGGGAGCTCGAGTACTCGAGTTCCCTGGGGTTGATGGCGCTAAGACGGCGGACACCGTTGCCGAGAAGCTGAAGGGAGCCTTCGCAGCTGTGGATGGTGTCAGGATCTCCAGGCCCATAAAGTGCGCGGAATTGCGCATTTCGGGCCTGGACGACTCGGTCACGACCGACGACGTCCGCGCCGTAATCCGTGACAAGGCGGGTTGCAGCGCGGACAGCGTCAGGGTCGGCACCATCCGCCCCGGTCCGGGAGGCCTTGGTGCTGTGTGGGTCAGCTGTCCAGTGGCGTCGGCCAAAATATTGGCCGATGCCGGCAGGATCCTCATCGGTTTTGTGAGTGCTAGGATCACAGTCCTGGCCGCAAGACCGATGAGGTGTTTCAAATGCCTGGCCGCTGGACACACACGCACCAAGTGCGATAGCTGTTTTGACTGCAGCGGACTTTGTTTCCGCTGCGGTCGACCGGGGCACAAGGCGGCAGAGTGCTCTGCCGCCCCTCACTGCCCCGTGTGTGCGGCGGGCAATAAGCCCGCCAATCACCAGATGGGGCAGGGGGGCTGCAAGCCTCCCCGAGCTTCTCGGCAGACGTCGGGGGCTAGCCTGTCGACCCAGGCTGCCTCCGACGTCGTTCGTGCGACCACGTCGTCGCCCATGGAGGGGGTTGGAGAAACGATCCAGTAATGGATCAAATCTCCAACCTCCTGGTCCAGACGAACCTGAACCACTGCGCCGCGGCGCAGGATCTCTTCCTGCAAACCATGGCGCAGTGGTCGATAGGTGTTGCCGTAGTCGCGGAGCCCTACTACGTCCCTCCCCGTCCAAACTGGATGGGTGACCGGGACGGCTCCGTGGCAGTCGTCGGCTCCTCGGCGGCCCGTTCCCCGCCCTTGTCGCTAAGAGACAAGGGCTCTGGATATGTGGCCGCCGAGTGGGGGGGAATCACCGTTTACGGTGTCTATTTCTCCCCCAACCGGAGTTTGAGCGACTTCGAGGTCTTCCTCAACAACTTGGAGACCTCGATACGGCGACTAGCGTCTGGGCACGTCCTCGTGCTGGGGGACTTCAACGCAAAGTCCATTGCGTGGGGTTCCCCGGCGACGGACGCCAGGGGCGATGCCGTTGTGGAGTGGGCGGCTTCGGTGGGCCTCTGTTTGCTGAACAGAGGCGCCACCAACACGTGCGTGCGACAGCAGGGGGGGTCGATAGTGGACCTTTCGTTCGCTACCCCTGCTGTTGCCGCACGAGTAAGGAACTGGTGTGTCCTGGATGAGGTTGAGACGCTCTCGGATCATCTTTATATCCGATTCGAGCTCTCCCGGTCCCAGGGCCCCAGTAGGGGTCACGTGGCGCGGCATACCTCCCGCTTTCCGCGGTGGGCAGTTGCCAAACTCGACAGGGACCTGCTAGAGGAGGCGGCCATAGTTCAGTCTTGGCTGTCTCCGCGGGCCCCGGCCGAGGAGGTCGACATGGGGGCTGGCCGCTTTCGCACTGCGATTACGCAGATCTGCGATGCGGCCATGCCCCGCGTTCGGGGTTGTCGACCTCCACGGAACGGGGTCTACTGGTGGTCCCAGGAGTTGGCGGACCTCCGTGCGGCCTGTACTCGTGCCCGGAGGTCCTACACCCGATGCCGGCGGCGACGCCACCGCGTAGACGGGGAGGAGGGCCGGCTTCATGAGGAGTACCGCGAAGCGCGGAAAACTCTGAAGCTGGCCATTTGCCGCGCCAAAGAGGAAAAGAGAAAGGAGATGCTGGAGAGTCTCGATCGTGACCCCTGGGGTCGCCCATATCGTGCGGTGCGTCAGAAGCTCCGCACGGCGGGCCCCCCCCTTACCGAGACTCTCCAGCCCAGCTTCCTGCAGCAGGTGGTCGAGGGCCTTTTCCCACAGCGGGCGGAGCACACGCCCCCGTCGATGGCCTATCCGGTCAGAGGCGACGGGGACGGAGGGAGTGAGGTGCCGCCCGTTAGGGAATCGGAGGTTGGGGCGGCTGTTCTAAGGATTCGTTCCAAGAACACCGCCCCCGGGCCGGACGGGGTACCCCCCCGAGTGATGGCCCGAGCCCTCGACCATATGTCGGACCGCCTCAGGGAGGTTTTGGACGCCAGCCTGGCGTCCGGACGCTTCCCTGAGTGCTGGAAATGCGGGAAGCTGGTCCTGTTGCAGAAGCCGGGACGGCCTGCCGATTCGGTCACGGCCTATAGGCCCATCGTGTTGCTGGACGAGGCGGGCAAATTATTCGAGAGAATAATCTCTGCCCGCATCGTCCGGCACCTAAGCGAGGTGGGGCCCGACCTGTCGGACGCCCAATTCGGGTTCCGAGAGGGGCGTTCGACGGTCGATGCCGTGGTGCGCCTTAGGGCCGTGACCGAAGAGGCAGTGAGCTGTGGCGGCGTGGTGTTGGCGGTGTCCTTGGACATCGCCAACGCCTTTAATAGTCTGCCATTCAGCTGCATCAGGGAAGCACTCCAGTTTCATGGGGTGCCAGAGTACCTGAGGCGGCTAGTGGCAGACTATTTGGAGGAGCGTACCGTCGTGTACGAGGATCGAGATGGCGTCTTGAGACGGCGACCCATGTCGTGCGGCGTTCCACAGGGGTCTGTCCTCGGACCACTCCTGTGGAACGTGGGGTACGACTGGGTCCTTCGAAGTCGTCTGCCTCCCGGGCTGGGCGTAATTTGTTACGCCGATGACACACTTGTTACAGCCCGGGGGGCGAATTTCCAAGAGGCGGCGCGCCTGGCCACCAGGGGTGTTTCTCTGGTGGTCGGGCGCATCGAGGCGCTGGGCTTGCGGGTGGCCCTGGATAAGACGGAGGCCCTATTATTTCATGGGCCCCGTCGTGGTCCACCCCCCGGCGCCTCCATCGAAGTCAACTCGGTCCTCGTACCGGTTCGGGCCCAGATGAGGTATCTGGGCCTGATCCTCGACGGTAGGTGGCTCTTCGACGAGCACTTCCGACAGCTTGGTCCAAAGCTGGTCGACGCTGCCTCCGCCCTTGGGCGACTCTTGCCCAATCTGGGTGGAGCCAGCGTCGAAACAAGACACCTCTACACGGGGGTGGTCCGGTCGATGGCACTTTATGGTGCACCGGTGTGGGTGAAGGCTCTGACCGCCCAGAATAAGGCACGCCTTTGGCGGCCTCAGAGGGTATTGGCGGTCAGAGCCATACGCGGATACCGCACGGTGTCCACCGAGGCGGCGTGCGCCTTGGCCGGAACACCCCCGTGGGATTTGGAGGCGGAAGTGCTCGCCGAAGTTTATCGGCGAGCGGCTGAATATCGGGCGGAGTACGGGTATCGTGCTCCGCCCGAAGAGGTACGCGAATGGCGTGAAGCCGCTCGCCGAGCCACGATGGCTCGTTGGTCGTCCCGGCTGGAGGCTCCACGCGCTGGCTTTGCCACCGTGGAGGCGCTCCAGCCGGTCATCCTCGAGTGGGCAGGGCGGCAGCACGGGACCCTTTCCTTCCGGCTGACGCAGGTGCTTTCCGGGCATGGTTGCTTCGGAAAGTACCTGCACTCGGTCGCTAGGAGGGAATTGAGTCCCGCCTGCCACCACTGCGACTGCAGTGAGGACTCGGCCCAGCATACGCTGGAGTTCTGCCCCGCTTGGGCGGAGCAGCGCCGGGCCCTCACTGCAGTCATCGGAGGAGATCTGTCGCTACCGGCCGTCGTACTATCCATGGCCGGTAGCGACAGCAGTTTTACCGCGGTCGCGACCTTCTGCGAGGAAGTAATCTCGCAGAAGGAGGCGGCGGAGAAGGCCCGAGAGGACGATCTCCACTCGGACCCGATCCGCCGCCGGCGAACCGGGCGGCGGAGGCGCGCCCATCTGCGCCTCATGCCGCCCTGAGTGTGGCCGCGGATGGTGGGGACGGGTTTTCCCCTCCATCCGCTTTAATGGCCAGCCGCGAAGGGGCGACGTACGCGTGTGCCGTGCGTCGCCTAATTTGAGAATTTTAATAGCAGAGGGTGCCCGCTTCTGTGCGGGCAGGCGCTGGGAGGGGTCCGGTTTGCGTTAATAACAGCGATCCCGGACCCCTCCCTTCTCAGGCGCAGAGTTGGCACACCGTGTGGTTTTAGTCGGTTCGATTCCGACACACCGCCCCGCCGCAAACCCCGGCGGGGTGACGGCCCGAGGGGGTTTCCACACGTAAAAAAAAAAAAAAAAAAGGTTCCCCCCAATGTATCCCTACGTTGTCGTCGTGGTGGGGCTTGCGTGGGTCAATGATCTCTGGGGCTGTGCCGGGTAGAGCTACTCATGCCGGATTGGCCCAGGGTGAGACTCCAGACTAAATGGGATACTAGACGGAGTCTGGCTGCAGACTGCCGCGGCACTCCAAACGCCCCTCTGCTTTAGCAGAGGGCGTGTTGGAGTGCGAGTAGATCAGAGGGGCTGGCACGCGAGTGTTAGTCCCATCTGTGAGAGAGGGCTAGCCACCCTCTCGCGTTCCGTAACCATTAGGGGCTCAGCAACGACCTGACTGGTGGCTCCAAGAGGGTACGCTGAGAACCTGATGGCCGGAGGGCTTGCCTTGATTGGCCGGCCCATGACAAGGATAGTCTATAACACCCGACAGCTAAGTCGTAAAAACCTGTGGATACCGGCCGACCTCCACAGTACATAGGCTTATCCGGGTGCAGGGGGCACCGCCCGGATGGACTTCCTTTCCCCCATACTCGTGGGATATGATATGGATATTGTAACAAATTTAAAAAGTAAAACCGGCACGGATAAAAATACGACAACAATTGGCACGCACACAGGATCTGAAAAGAAGAAGGAAGGGAAGGTGAGGAGGAACGCCAAGGGGCGGTTCCAGAAGGCAGACGACTGTTCGTCAGCCGAGGAGGACGTTGCGTCTCGGACGCCCATTTCGGTGGGGCTCCCAGAAGTCGATCCGACTGCTGGGAGCCGCAGCCGAAGAACGTCGGAACGCACGCGTTCGAGGTCCAACCACTCGTCGGATGACACAGGTGGTACCTCTTCGGAGGCAATGGACCTCGAAACGTGCGCTCACCGCAAGCGCGAACTCTCGAAGGATGGAGGCAGTGACACCTCCCTAGAGATGTTGCCGCCGAAAGTCGGGAGTGCCCTGAGGGGCAAGTTCCGAACCCCAGCCCCGGCATCGTCAGGTTCCGCCTTTTGCAGGGCGGAAACCTATAAGCGGGCCAGGGTTGACGGTGAACTTCGAGCGGAGGAGGAGATGGAGGGTCTCCTACTCAAGATCAGGACGGTCGATGGGGACGTAGAGCCCCAAACACCGTCCTGTTTGCAGGAGAGGGCACAGGCGGCGGTGGCTATCATACACAAGGTGGCCACCAAGTCCGTCAATCTTAAGGGCTCGTTTGTGAGGGCCCTTAAGGAGTCCTCTTCTGCAATTGCAGGAGTGGTAGAGACCCTGGCCGGGGACGTGGCCCGCCTCCAGACGGCCAACGACCGTTTGGCGGGGCAGGTGGCCGAGCTGAGCGCTCAGTTCGCCCAATTCCGGGCGGAGCGCCCGGAGAGAAAGGCCCCTGCCCCGTCTTCATCGCGTGGTGCCCCCGCCGAAACCGAAGCCGAGGTCCCAGACGCGTATCTGGGACAGATTCTCGTGGCGGTGGGGCACCTGATCGACGGTCGGCTGGCGGGGCTGCTGTCGAGGCTGCCTCCGGCCCCATCGGTTCGGCCGCCACTTGCGGCACCGAGGCCGAAGGTCGCATCGGCACCGACCCCTCTTCCCGTGGTGGGGGGTCGCGTGTCGTACTCGGCGGCGGTGTCGCCAGCCGTGAGGCCGGCTCCTGCGGCTGCCCGAGGGGCACAGCCGGTGGCCAAGGCTCCGGCCAGGGTTCCGGCCAAGGCTCCAGCCAAGGCTGCTGCGCCAAGGCCGGGGCCGAAGGCGGCGGTAAGGGCTGGAGCGCACATTACTCCGCTCCCCACTCCAACGCCTGAGCCTCTGCCTGGACCCTCCACGACTGCCCCCTCCAATGAGGGTTGGCAGGTAGTCGGAGGGTCAAAGAAGGCCCGAAAGCGGGCCAGAAAGGCTGCCCGACAGGCAGCCTCTGGCCCGCAGTCGCCGCCGGTGGCAAGGGCCACTGCGAAAAAGCCGCAGAAACTGCAGCCGCCAAAAACCGCGGCTGTAGTGGTGACCCTGTCACCGGAGGCGACAACCGGCGGGATGTCCTATGCGGCCTTCTTCAAGAAGGCCCGGGACAGTCTCGCCGGTGAGTTCGAAACGGCCGGTGTCCGCCTGCGCAAGGCCCAAACGGGAGCTCGAATTCTCGAGTTCCCTGGGGCCGATGGTGCAAAAAAGGCGGACACCGTTGCCGGGAAGTTGAGGGATGCATTAGCAGCCACGGATGGTGTGAAGATCGCCAGGCCCACAAAGTGCGCAGAGCTGCGCATTTCGGGCCTGGACGATTCGGTCACGGCCGACGAGGTCCGCGCCGTAATCCGTGACAAGGCGGGTTGCGGCGCGGACAGCGTCAGGGTCGGCACCATCCGCCCCGGTCCGGGAGGCCTTGGTGCAGTGTGGGTCAGCTGTCCCGTGGCGTCGGCCAAAATATTGGCCGATGCCGGCAGGCTACTCATCGGCTTCGTGAGTGCCAGGATCACGGTCCTGGCCGCGAGGCCGATGAGGTGCTTTAAATGCCTTGCCGCGGGACACACTCGCACCAAGTGCCAGAGTTGTTTTGACTGCAGCGGACTGTGTTTCCGCTGCGGTCGACCGGGGCACAAGGCGGCAGAGTGTTCTGCCGCCCCTCACTGCCCCGTGTGTGCGGCGGGCAATAAGCCCGCCAATCACCAGATGGGGCAGGGGGGCTGCAAGCCTCCCCGAGCTTCTCGGCAGACGTCGGGGGCTAGCCTGTCGACCCAGGCTGCCTCCGACGTCGTTCGTGCGACCACGTCGTCGCCCATGGAGGAGGTTGTAGAGACGATCCAGTAAATGGATCGGCTCTCCAACCTCCTTGTCCAGACGAACCTGAACCACTGCGCCGCGGCGCAGGATCTCTTCCTGCAAACCATGGCGCAGTGGTCGATAGGTGTTGCCGTAGTCGCGGAGCCCTACTACGTCCCTCCCCGTCCAAACTGGATGGGTGACCGGGACGGCTCCGTGGCAGTCGTCGGCTCCTCGGCGGCTCGTTCCCCGCCCTTGTCGTTAAGAGACAAGGGCTCTGGATATGTGGCCGCCGAGTGGGGGGGAATCACCGTTTACGGTGTGTATTTCTCCCCCAACCGGAGTTTGAGCGACTTCGAGGTCTTCCTTAACAACTTGGAGACCTCGATACGGCGACTAGCGTCTGGGCACGTCCTCGTGCTGGGGGACTTCAACGCAAAATCCATTGCGTGGGGTTCCCCGGCGTCGGACGCCAGGGGCGATGCCGTGGTGGAGTGGGCGGCGTCGGTGGGCCTCTGTTTGCTGAACAGAGGCGCCACCAACACGTGCGTGCGACAGCAGGGGGGGTCGATAGTGGACCTTTCGTTCGCTACCCCTGCTGTTGCCGCACGAGTAAGGAACTGGTGTGTCCTGGATGAGGTTGAGACGCTCTCGGATCACCTGTACATCCGATTCGAGCTCTCCCGGTCCCAGGGCCCCAGTAGGGGTCACGTGGCGCGGCATACCTCCCGCTTTCCGCGGTGGGCAGTTGCCAAACTCGACAGGGACCTGCTAGAGGAGGCGGCCATAGTTCAATCTTGGCTGTCTCCGCGGGCCCCGGCCGAGGAGGTCGACATGGGGGCTGGCCGCTTTCGCTCTGCGATTACGCAGATCTGCGATGCGGCCATGCCCCGCGTTCGGGGTTGTCGACCTCCACGGAACGGGGTCTACTGGTGGTCCCAGGAGTTGGCGGACCTCCGTGCGGCCTGTACTCGTGCCCGGAGGTCCTACACCCGATGCCGGCGGCGACGCCACCGCGTAGACGGGGAGGAGGGCCGGCTTCATGAGGAGTACCGCGAAGCGCGGAAAACTCTGAAGCTGGCCATTTGCCGCGCCAAAGAGGAAAAGAGAAAGGAGATGCTGGAGAGTCTCGATCGTGACCCCTGGGGTCGCCCATATCGTGCGGTGCGACAAAAGCTCCGCACGGCGGGCCCCCCCCTTACCGAGACTCTCCAGCCCAGCTTCCTGCAGCAGGTGGTCGAGGGCTTGTTCCCGCAGCGGGCGGAGCACACGCCCCCGTCGATGGCCTACTCAGTGGCCAGAGACGACGGGGGCAGAGAAGACGATGTTCCGCCCGTTAGGGAATCAGAGGTAGGGGCGGCTGTTCTAAGAATTCGTTCTAAGAACACCGCCCCCGGGCCGGACGGGGTACCACCCCGAGTGATGGCCCGAGCCCTCGACCATATGTCGGACCGCCTCAGGGAGGTTTTGGACGCCAGCCTGGCGTCCGGACGCTTCCCTGAGTGCTGGAAATGCGGGAAGCTGGTCCTGTTGGCGAAGCCGGGACGGCCTGCCGATTCGGTCGCGGCCTATAGGCCCATCGTGTTGCTGGACGAGGCGGGCAAATTGTTTGAGAGGATTATCTCTGCCCGCATCGTTCAGCATCTCAGCGAGGTGGGGCCCGACCTGTCGGACGCCCAATTCGGGTTCCGAGAGGGGCGTTCGACGGTCGATGCCGTGATGCGCCTTAGGGCCGTGACCGAAGAGGCAGTGAGCTGTGGCGGCGTGGTGTTGGCGGTGTCCTTGGACATCGCCAACGCCTTTAATAGTCTGCCATTCAGCTGCATCAGGGAAGCACTCCAGTATCATGGGGTGCCAGAGTACCTGAGGCGGCTGGTGGCAGACTATTTGAAGGAGCGTACCGTCGTGTACGAGGATCGAGATGGCATCTTGAGACGGCGACCCATGTCGTGCGGCGTTCCACAGGGGTCTGTCCTCGGACCACTCCTGTGGAACGTGGGGTACGACTGGGTCCTTCGAAGTCGTCTGCCTCCCGGGCTGGGCGTAATTTGTTACGCCGATGACACTTTGGTCACAGCTCGGGGGGCCAACTTCCAAGAGGCGGCGCGCCTGGCCACCAGGGGTGTTTCTCTGGTGGTTGGGCGCATCGAGGCGCTGGGCTTGCGGATGGCCCTTGATAAGACGGAGGCCCTACTTTTCCATGGGCCCCGTCGTGGTCCACCCCCCGGCGCCTCCATCGAAGTCAACTCGGTCCTCGTACCGGTTCGGGCCCAGATGAGGTATCTGGGCCTGATCCTCGACGGTAGGTGGCTCTTCGACGAGCACTTCCGACAGCTTTGTCCAAAGCTGGTCGACGCTGCCTCCGCCCTTGGGCGTCTTTTGCCCAACTTGGGTGGAGCCAGCGTCGCAACTAGACACCTCTACACGGGGGTGGTCCGGTCGATGGCCCTGTACGGGTCACCGGTGTGGGTCCCGGCTCTGACCGCCCAGAATAAGGCACGCCTCTGGCGGCCTCAGAGGGTATTGGCGGTCAGAGCCATACGCGGATACCGCACCGTGTCGACGGAGGCGGCGTGCGCCTTGGCCGGAACACCCCCGTGGGATTTGGAGGCGGAAGTGCTCGCCGAAGTTTATCGGCGAGCGGCTGAATATCGGGCGGAGTACGGGTATCGTGCTCCGCCCGAAGAGGTACGCGAATGGCGTGAAGCCGCTCGCCGAGCCACGATGGCTCGTTGGTCGTCCCGGCTGGAGGCTCCACGCGCTGGCTTTGCCACCGTGGAGGCGCTCCAGCCGGTCATCCTCGAGTGGGCAGGGCGGCAGCACGGGACTCTTTCCTTCCGACTGACGCAGGTGCTTTCCGGGCACGGTTGCTTCGGGAAGTACCTGCACTCGGTCGCTAGGAGGGAACTGAGTCCCGCCTGCCACCACTGCGACTGCAGTGAGGACTCGGCCCAGCACACGCTGGAGATCTGCCCCGCTTGGGCGGATCAGCGCCGGGTCCTCACTGCAGTCATCGGAGGAGATCTGTCGCTACCGGCCATCATACGCTCCATGGCCGGTAGCGACAGCAGTTTTACCGCGGTCGCGACCTTCTGCGAGGAAGTAATCTCGCAGAAGGAGGCGGCGGAGAAGGCCCGAGAGGACGATCTCCACTCGGACCCGATCCGCCGCCGGCGAACTGGGCGGCGGAGGCGCGCCCATCTGCGCCTCATGCCGCCCTGAGTGTGGCCGCGGATGGACGGGATGGGTTTTCCCGTCCATCCGCTCTAGTGGCCAGCCGCGAAGGGGCGACGTACGCGTGTGCCGTGCGTCGCCTAAATTGAGATTTTATAAAAAGAAGGTGCCCGCTTCAGTGTTTTAGTCGGTTCGATTCCGACACACCGCCCCGCCGCAAACCCCGGCGGGGTGACGGCCCGAGGGGGTTTCCACACGTAAAAAAAAAAAAAAAAAAAAAAAAAAAAAAAAAAAAAAAAAAAAAAAAAAAAAAGGTTAGGTTAGGTTACGTTAGGTTTAGTCGCTCTTTTTGAATGGATTATTGAGCACTAACGCACGTTAACGACTACAGCAACGTATGCCATGCACGTTCAGTACATGAAAAGATGTCAAATAAATGATTTTATTATTTGAAAGACTTCCACTTTTTTCTGAGAACTGAAATCCTACTAAATAAAAAAAAGATACCTACAGCGACAACTAGGTCGGATTTACGAGCTTGCGGCACTCTGTTACCATTTTAGGTGGTACAGTTAAGGTTAAGAAGCTTCTAAAATTATTTGTTTTGCTTGCTTAAAATGTTAGTAATAACTGCGGGTGTGCTTGTAGTTTAATGTATGTAGTTAATCTATAAAAACATTGACTAAGCAGTTCATCATCCTCGACAACAGCCTTTAGTGGACTGCTGGACTAAAACTTCTCCTTAGAAAGGAGGTTTTGGTATAATGCGATACCAGTATACACTGCAAATAAGATACGATACCAATAAATGGAGTTTTTGGTTTATTACGAATGCAAAAAAAAACAATACACGACTAAAAAATATACTTTATTTTTATTCCAAATTCCATAAACCTTAGATGTATAGGCAATGTAATATTTATAATCACAATACTTTTTAATTTTCATAATAATAATTTCTTTGTTCTCTGGCTTACATTTGAACAGCAAAAATTTACAAACCAACTGATCAGCATATATACAATATCATACTATATTGATTACACTATTTAATTTACAAAAATCACTAACACAACAGCCAACATTTTTCAACAATATTTAATATACATATATATGCGTATAACACACTGCAATGCGTTTCCAATAAGAATAGGAATGGATTTGTGACTTACTTCATTGAAAATAATATAGTTTATATTTTTCTCCAAAGTGCGGCAAAACTCTATGTAATGCTATATTTATACGTCTGCGAGGACGTCGCAAGCGGCGAGTGCACGCTTTCTTTGATCTATGTTCAAAAACCGACACCGACTCGGGTCGACAACAAGCTATTACAACCTTTTTTTTTATCGTGTGGTGATCCCCTCAGGCCGTCACCAGGTCTGCAGGTGTGTCGGAATCGAACCGACTAAAACCACACGGGAACTGCTGTCATTAACACGACCGGACCCCCCCCAGGAGCTATTACAACCTCACGCAACCCAAGCCAAACAGCCCGTTTACACGCTTGTGTTTGTGGAGGCTTGTCGAGGCGTGCCACGAGTATGATCGCACCATTAGAATTTGTATTTTTTGAAGTTTGACGCCATTAATAGATTTTTGTAAATTATATTTTTTTTGCACACCATACTAAATATCTGAAGTAGTTGACTAATGCAGGACAAGATGGCGGATTTCCAACCCTATACTTATTTGAAACGCATTGTAGACCCTTTGTAATAGTCACAAAGTGAGTTTATTTCAAATAAACTCGAGGTTCTATGTCCGCGATGGCACCGTGACGATCCTACGGCCAGGTCCTCAGATCACGGAATAATGATTGAAAACAAATTGATACGTATGCAAATGACTAAATTTATTAAAGACCGGCGTAGCCACATTTTATAATAAAAAGTACATTCCAAATCATCGAAAGACTCACATCTTCTTGTCTATATTTTTCCATGATCACGACATAAATATAGAAGTACGTAGTCTATGCAGATTGGAGCAAACGTTTCATGAAATTTTAAACAACATATTCGAATCAGATAATTTAAAATCCCTTACAACAAATAACGACGAAATAATGACTTTTTTAAATCTTTTGTGCGTTTATAATTTAAAAACATTCATTGTTTGTCTTTAGAATCTATTACAAGTCACTACAGTTGGAGCTTTCTTATTAAAAAAATTGACGTTACCTAATATACATCTAACTTATAGAACATATAAGAGAGTTGATTTAATTTCCATTTAAATTATGAAGATTGAAAAGGAAGTCAATTATGTTTTGTAACTTATTAACTAAAACTTGCGCCGAACAACTATTTACCATACTTAAATGCGGTAACAATATTATTCTATTCTATTTAAAGTATTTTTTTTCTTAACTTATATTTCAGCTACGTATATATTTTTCCTATAATAAAAGTGCCAAACAAACATAATATATTATTATGTACACTAAGTTAATTTAAATATACTATTGGCAAAAATACTTTTTTAATTGCACCATAATTTTTAACCGATTTGAATATAACTATAGAGTATCATGGAATCCCTATATTAATTTTGGTGTGTGGCAAAATTTTCAGAAAAAAAAAACTATATGGCGACTGTATGGCGCGTAATTCCTGACAATTTCAAGATGACAGTAAGTTAGTTTATATTTTAAAAGAATTTAATTTTTATGATTATGGTAAATCGGCAAAAAATAAAACGACATTAAATATTCATTTTTGTGCGCATTAAACGCAAAAGAGTACTATGCATTGTGATACGAGGTCGGCTCCATGTAATTTAAACTTACAAATAATGGTTGCCTTGTTAGATTGAAACAATAGTCTAAATACAATAACTACACTCAAAAGGTCTCCTCATAAGGGTCTGACATTGCTGATAAACTATTTTAAGTTATAGATCGTAAATTAGAAACGTTATTACCTTTTAAACGCAATTGTAAGAATCTTTCAACATCTGGTGGCGATAAAATAGAAATTCTACTGAGAATTGTGACTCACTTGAACGTAGTAAAAAAGGGTCTATACCTGCTCTATCGGAGATTTTGTGGGAAAATACGAAACGGGCATGAGGCAGTCGGGTTTGAGACTTTGGAAGAGGCGGTTAGTTTAGAAGCTCAGAAGGGTGAGGACTTGTTCTTAGGCAGGCGAAGAGACAGAACTCCGAGTCCGAGCCGGGCGAATCTTCGATATATTGAGTAAGTTAAAGATATATAACATTGGATAAACTCAGGTGAGCCCCTACAGTCTGTTGTATTTTAAGAGATAAATAGGCATTTGTGACCCGGGTCTGAGTACGCGATGATCTTTAGTAAATTATATGTAGTTCATACAACTGTTTATAATTATATTGCTAAGCATTACAACTGGTTATCGGTACGCTGTGTACCTACGTGCTGGGAGTTTAACGGTTGGATACTCGGCTTTTCTGTAGGCTGATTCAGTGCTATTGCAGGATGTGTAGCTGGGGGAAACCGGGTTCGTGTCCCGAGCGTGAAGGTGTTCAGATAATGCCGCCTTGATATTTCTGTATCGGGTAACGTATAGCATATGGTAATGTACCCGGATGTAAACCGCAACTGATATAGTATTTGATTTGCCGCGCAGATCGCTAAAAGTAAAAGGGCGTTAATCTATCTAAATCTTGGGTACACAATGGGAGAAAGCGTGATCAGAACAAACCAATTGTAATGTGTTAAATTGTCCATAATCTTTCTCTTTGTTCCGCGTGAGGTGTTTAAACCAGTAGAAAGACTACGAGTCTGGTGACGAGTCTTATAGAACTGCGCGGTGGCGTGGGCGCAGTTCCAACTCTTCAAAATAAGAGTTGCTGGTGATGTTTTAACGATAACGCCTTGTCCGATAGCCGATCTATTACGTACTCAGACTAGGGCGCTAAGAGGCATCACCTCATATGGTCCCGTGACAGGATCTTTAGGTTAGCACGCTAGGAGGCATCATCACATATGGTGCCGTGACCAGGATTTAGGTTAGCACGCGATTAGGCATCATCACAGCTTTAAGTTAAATGAATTAAATTTATTAAACTTAGAAGTGCTACAGTTTACTGTAAGTTGAGTCGCAAGTTTGTTTACTAGGCTAGAAAATCAAGGTTTATTATATTTTATTCGTAATTTTTGTCCAAAAATATTACTAGAAAATTAAAACCAATGTCACGAATTAGCTTTGAACCAGAGATTCACTTATGATTAATAAAAATTAATTTGTTATCACGACTCGTAGATCAACAATATTCGTGATCAATGATAATTTATTAATTATTTAAGTTTTAATATATAAACATATAAATATCAGACCTTATGGGATCCGACTTGTAAAAAGATTAATTTAGACAGATAATTTATTTAACATTTATTCCTCGGCATTTTCACAAAACATGCGAAATTACGATTGTTCTTTTAGTACAGCGAATAGTTTAAATAAAAAATGCAATAACATACTTATACCTATTTAGGATTTGATATAATTTTTTTTGTGTTTATGGTAACTTATAATATTAAAAAAATGTATCTATAATTCTAACTATATTTTTACACTTCCTACTCGCGAATGAATTTATAGTTACGTTTTATCTATTTAGTATATCATTTAGTAATCAAATAGGTAATCGAAACATTGAAATAAATATTTTAAAGTTAAAAAATAACAATTCGTAATAACATCAATAAATAAATTTAAAATAAAAATGCATTTGTAACTTTTTAAATATACTCGAATCGCATACATCAGGTCATATACAGGGTCTGTCGTAAATAATGGATAAGTCGTAAACTGGAGTTGGTCCGGCTATGAGACTATTAGAAAATCGTATCTCTTTGCCAGGGTTTCTAACCGTATGGAAATGGCGTAGACTTTTATGTTTTTTTATAAATTTCGCTACTCTTTGCATTCATTCCGTTGCCATTTCGTTAAATTTAGGTATTTCTGTGTCATTTTTTTTGTATTATAGTCTTGAAGATGTGTATTATTTAGTTTTAGTACTGTTTTAGGCGTTTTTAACGTTGGTCATTTTCAAAATTGTCATTTTAAGATTTTTTATGTTTTTGTTTTACTTAGGGTCAACTTTTGATCATTTACTGTGTAAAAAAAAAGTACGGCGCTATAGCTGCCCATGATCTTAATAAATTATCTAGTATGTGTAGATTCTAAAAAGGTATAACAATGCATACTTCACAAGTAATATTAAGCTACATGAGCGAGATCAATATCAAGGTGAGAAAATATTTTTTTCATGTAATGTTGTAAATGGTTATAAAACTTCGTCATAATGATTTATTTCTGCCAAGATTCTTTACACAAACACATAGTGTTTGTGTAAAGAATCTACTATTCCACTATTAAGGATATTCAAAGAAAACTAGGTAGTTTTTTGTCAAAAAAATTTCATGCCTCCTCATTTCATAAAGGTGTTTAATTTTAAAATTGATGTGCTCTAATAGTTACATGCGACAAACATGTTACAAGTTTATTCGTAAAAAGGATCATCAGGTAAAAAAATGAACAAAGACAGCAATACAAAGGGTCTCCCCGCGTGAAAAGGACATTGTTACTAGGCACACTGCATGATGCACCGTCCCTTTCACACTCACGATGTGTGAAAAGGTTAGCATGCGTTTAGCTAGGGCGCACTCCTGATACATCTCTCAGTGTGATTTTGACCATCGCATGTGCTCTCGTTTTCATTACTGTCGTCAATTTGTTACTGCTTTCTAATATCGGACTTAGATTTTCTTTGTGATTTGGACTTGTTAACCTGGTGATATTGACAACTCAGCTCTCATTTATGGGCATCGTGTTGTGCTATCGATTGCACGTGTTATTTTGGAAAATTTTGTATATCATGCCTCAACAATACACGCCGGCCGAATACGTAAACATGCATTACATTTATGGTTTATGTGATGGCAACGCCAATAGAGCTGCTAGAGTTTATCGGGAAAAATATCCAAATGCCCGGCATCCTGACTATCGTGTCTTCATAAGAGTGCACAACACATTTTTGGAAGGACGATTTCCTGGGACCGGCGTAGGCGGGGCGAGTGAAGGACGACCACAACGCCACAGTGCAGCTGAAGTACTGGAAATAGTTGCAGAAGACCCTGGTACGTCCATAAGTGTAATTTCAAGGCGCACCGGTATACCTCAAAAATCTGTACACAGGATTTTAAAAAGGCATGAATTATATCCCTATCATTATCAAAGGGTCCAAACATTAATGCCAAGGGACGCTGCTGCGAGAATAACATTTTGTCGCATAATGCTGCGAAAGATGAGGGAAGACCAAAGTTTTTTTAATAAAATTTTATGGAGTGACGAGTCAACGTGTCGAAAAGATGGTTTTTTGAATCTTCACAACATACACAGCTGGCAACTCGAAAACCCAAGACTTATCCGAGAAGACCGATCGCAATATCAATTTAAAATTAATTTATGGACTGGCATTATTAATGGCAAAATCATTGGTCCATTCGAATTGCCGGCAATATTAAATGCGGATATGTATTTGAATTTTTTAGCAAATACTTTACCTAGTTTACTGCAAGACGTCCCACAAGAGATAAGAAATGAGATGTGGCTACAAAATGATGGGTGTCCAGCACATTACGCTGTTCGTGTCAGGGAACATTTAAATAATACTTATCCAGATAGATGGATAGGGCGATTGGGGCCAATTTTATGGCCTCCACGTTCGCCAGACCTGAACCCCTTGGACTTCTTTTACTGGGGCTGTATAAAAGAAAAAGTATACAGTGAAACAATAAGTTCTGTAGAAGAGTTGCGTGCGCGCATTCAAGTAGCAGCGAGAAAAATTGAAGAAGCCGGTTATGTGCGCCGGATTAAGCGATCGTTTATTAGGCGATGTAGAGCGTGCATAGCTGCCGGCGGAGGACACTTCGAACATTTAGTTTAAGTTGTTGAATAAATATTTTTACGTACTAAAACAACCTAGTTTTCTTTTGAATATCCTTAATAGTGACCCCATAGTGTTTGTGTAAAGAATCTTGGCAGAAATAAATCATTATGACGAAGTTTTATAACCATTTACAACATTACATGAAAAAAATATTTACTCACCTTGATATTGATCTCGCTCATGTAGCTTAATATTACTTGTGAAGTATGCATTGTTATACCTTTTTAGAATCTACACATACTAGATAATTTATTAAGATCATGGACAGCTATAGCGCCGTACTTTTTTTTTACACAGTAAATGATCAAAAGTTGACCCTAAGTAAAACAAAAACATAAAAAATCTTAAAATGACAATTTTGAAAATGACCAACGTTAAAAACGCCTAAAACAGTACTAAAACTAAATAATACACATCTTCAAGACTATAATACAAAAAAAATTACACAGAAATACCTAAATTTAACGAAATGGCAACGGAATGAATGCAAAGAGTAGCGAAATTTATAAAAAAACATAAAAGTCTACGCCATTTCCATACGGTTAGAAACCCTGGCAAAAAGATACGATTTTCTAATAGTCTCATAGCCGGACCAACTCCAGTTTACGACTTATCCATTATTTACGACAGACCCTGTATATAGTTTATATTTTGTTCAGTGTAAAGATATTAAATACTGGAAATATTGAATACTGAGTTTATTATTAGTAGGTAGTGTTATTGCTGTTTATGAAGTATTAAGGATAGTTAATATATATTATGTTGTTACGTTCAATTAGTAATTATTAGCATTTCTCACATATTTGTGGGTAGTTTAATTAAAGTCGCGGCACATTTGACACCGACAGAGATAGTATGTAACGGTCGGTGTCACACATGCTCCAGAGACCGCCTGCCATTTGATTAACGAACATTGAAGTGTGAAGCACGGATATATACGAGTATTGTAACGGAACCATCCAGAGAAGTGGATATAAAATGAAATATGTATTGTTGCTGCTTGATTTCTTGAAGTTCTTCCGAGCGTGTTTTAATGTATTGTATCCTTATTAGTAATTTTTATGTATACGTATTTTTTTTTATGAAACTATAGTATGTAATACGAGTTATTCATTCTTTCTGTACTATGACAGGTTCGAATGGGAACATATAACTTGATGTAGCTATTTTCACATTTTATTTTTATTACTTTAAGCTTCTTCAATATATTCCGCACTTTAAAAGTAAATCTTTGAGTCATCAACAACCCATAACGTCCCACTGCTGGGCTCGGGTCTCCTCTCAGGAGAGGGTTAAGGCCATACGTTCCCACGCTGGCCAAGAGCGGGTTGGGGACTTTGAGTAATCTTGTTAAAATCAAATGCGTATTTACATTGAAGTTGTAAAATAGTAATTATATTTCTGTTCCAGTTAATGTAATGTGAAAGACATAAGCTACACTGTTCGCCGTTATTACTTACACATTTAGAGAATCCATTCGCGTCAAAGCATAATTATACTTGAAATAATTATGCTATAGGGGTCAAGCGAGCTGACAGATCACGTGATGGTAAGTGACTTCTGACGTATTTGAAAATACATGGTTAATAATACCTATAGTCGTTCCAATACTTTATTTAACTTTTGACAGATCACGCACATAAAGTTTTGTAATAATTTTTGATACAATGTACTACAGATAATACTGTACTTTATGGGCGGGCTCCGCCTACTTAGGGATGTGTCATTCTTAATTAATGACCACAGACTATAAAAACGGTTTCGAAATAAATCGATTATCGATTATATTAATAAAACATACAATAAAATTATTGTGATTATATTTTATATCAAATCACGTAAAAAGCTTTATTATTTTGCATTAAAATGCCCTAAATGTCTCTGTTTCAATGCATAAATAATTTGCGTAATGAAAACAGTTCCATCGTACTCGTACTTAGTAATGGGATCGAATGTATTCGCCGCAAATTAATGAATCTAAAATAATTGTTTAGACTTACTATAGTTGGTTCAAATAAAAACTACCTGCGGTACCTACTTGTAATGAACAGGTACAAAATGTTGAAATTCGTAGTAATTTACGGATTAAAAATAAAACAACCAAAAGACGTACTGTAATACTAATTTTAATTATAAAGAATCGTCTTCTTCGTATGACCAGGAATCATCATCACTTGAGTTCTCAGTAATATTGATTATCATTTCTTGGATAGATAAATTGTCGAATGCAACATCCCGATCCCAATCCGACATTATCACCTTCTTTGTTTTTTCTACAACATTCGCCCAGTTTTCTGGAGTTACTTTTTCACACGCATTTTTCAGTAAATTCAGCATTTTTCTTGCGGTGAAAGGAGGAGTTGTATTGTTCCTCGCAGCATATCCTTTAACTTGTGCCCAGATCATTTCAATTGCATTATATTGGCAGTGATATGGGGGAATTCTGAGGACGGTATGCCCATGCTCTGCTGCCATTTCATCTATGACGTATCGTTTTGGCAGCTTCTTTGTTTTTAATATCTTTACTAACTCTACTTTTAGTAGGGACTCATTCACCTCTTCGCCATTGTCACGGAGCCAGTTTATAATTTCATGTTTTTTGTTGACCTGTGTTGGTATTTTATTAATTTGACGAGAGTGATAAGGTGCATTATCAATAAATATTATTGATGGCTCTTCGAGTGATGTAAGCATTTCTCTGAACCACTTTTCATACACGTTCGAATTCATCTCCTCATGATAATCTCCTGTTTTCTGGGATTTAAAAGCTAATAGAGCGCCTGGCACAAATCCTTTTACTGTTCCTGCATGACAAATAATCAGTCGTTCGCCTTTTCCATTGGTACTGTAGAAGTGGAGCCAACGGTGTTGTCAGTCCAAGTTTTTGACAGCGTATGATTCGCATTGAGCCAAGTTTCATCTGTGAAAACAACATTCGACCAATCTTCTATTTTTTTTGCTTGTCTTAAAAAATCGCATCTATACAAAGCAATATCATTGCGTTCCATTAAAATTTTTCGTTTGTTACATTTTTGGAATAACATTCCAATGTCTTTCAATACCTTTGTCAGAGAAGATTTTTGACCACGGAACAAACCACTATTTCGAAGAGATTGTGTTAGTTTTTTTAATGTTGGAATCTCTTTTCTTTGGTAATAGTCGTATATATGACGACGAATAGCATCAGCGTCAAAATTGTCAACGGCTGTAACTTTACTAGGCGGACGTTTTTTCTTAGGTGTAGATAGCTTATTCTGTTCCATGCCACTGCTGCCGTAGCCTTCTTTTGTTATTTTTGCCACTGTTGGAGCACTAATACCTAATGCTGCTGCAACACGGTCTCTAACTTGAGTCACTGGTATAAGAGGCCCACCATTACGGCTTTCCTTTTCAAAGTATTCACGAAGTCGCAAGACAAACTCTCTTGTTTGTCCTTTGAGTACTTTCTTTTTTGGCATTTTGACAGTAACGAAGGCAGGAACGATACGCTCAACTCAACCAAACGTGAGAATTCACAAATAAATCAATACGGAGGAATATAAATACTCAACTATATTGAAGGTTACTCATTGAAATACTGTAGATTATTTTAAAATAGACATAGAGAGATTTAATAAAGATCATCAATAGTTTAACAAATACAATATTAACCACTGAATTACAACACAATACAATAATACATTTTGAAAATTCAGTTCCTTTTATATATTTTTTCATGACATAGAACCGTCATATTTGAACAACATTCTTTTAATCCATTTCTTCTTTATTTTGACAAAGGAGGTCGCACATTGAAACACATAGAAATATGAAGTACGAAATTATCTATAAAATAATGAGTTTGTTAAATCGATTAAAACTTCTTAATGCATAAAATCGATCGATGAAAGAAATCGAATAGGTAACGGGTCAGGGTATCACTATTTGATTAAGTATTAGAGCTGTCAAAAGTTAAATAAACTATTGGAACGACTATACATAGAAAACACCCAAATTCCAAAACATACATGTCGAGCCCGGGAATCGAATCGAATCGAATTTGTTTATTTAAAATGCGTTAAATAAAATTTATATGGGCATATAATTTGACTGCCTCGGTGGCGTAGTGGTACGCGTATGCGACTGCTAAGCTTGAGGTCTCGGGTTCAAATCCTGGGTCGGACCAAATGTTTGTGGAATCTACAAATATTTGTTTCGGAGTTTGGGTGTTTTCTATGTATAGTATGTATGTATTTACAAAAAAAAAGTATATATAAGTATTTATATCGGTTGTCTAGTACCCATAACACAAGCACTGCTTAGCTTGGGACTAGATGGCGTTGTGTGTTAAATAGATGTCCGAAATATTTATTTTTATTTATTATTTTAATTTGAACATATCTTTGAATTACCCACATTTAAACAAAAAATATTTTGACTGTCAAAGTGACTTTACTCTGCCTGATGGAAAGCATGAGTTAAATCCAAAAGTGGTGGTCACCATACCCATTGGGAACGTTACAATGCAGCATGATGAGCCACGAAAAATCAGCGTGGCTCTATTACCGTCATTTTTCATATTAAAATTTAAATATTGTGACGTGACTCAACCTATATTTAACACTGAACCTTGCGGTGTTACCTGCAGTTATTAGTTTACATATTGTATTTTTTTTTCTTACTATTAAAATAGCTAATATATTAATCAGTGATAATGTAGCATTAAAATGGTGAAAGATTTTTTAAAATCCGTCCAGTACTTTTTGAGCCAATTCGTTATAAACATACTTACATACAAACCTTTCCTCTTTATAATATTAGTATAGATATAATTGTACGAAACTTATGCTTTTCCTTCTTATATTTGACAACTCTCGCATTAGGAATGTGTATCATGTATCGCGGGAGACTTTACAAATATTTATGACACACAAAGAACATCCAGAGACTCAGAACAACAAAGTGTTATCCCATGTGAGATAGAATCCAAAATATTTATTTTTTTAATTTTTCCTACTGGGCTAATGGCAGTAAGTCAAAGGCAAATCGTGGGAGAGCCACAATTCGGCATGAATGGGCCGGCTCGATCGAAGTAATACCACGGCCTCACAGAAAACCGATGTGAATTAGCGCTTGCGCTGTGTTTCACCGAGTGCGTGAGGATACCCGAGGCCCATACCCCAACCCGTCCCCCCATCCTCCTCCCCTTCCTCAAAGGCCGGCAACGCTCTTATGACGCCTCTGGTGTCGCGGGTGTCCATGGGCGGCGGTAATCGCTTACCATCAGGCGATACGTCTGCTTGTTTACCGCCTATTCAATTTAAAAAAAAAGGCAGACATCGAGCTTCTTCCTATTTAGATATTATATGTGTACATGGATTAGGAGTGCATGTTCAGTAAAAGAGAAGTAAGTATGGTAAGAAAAAAAATGCATGTTGTGTGTAACTGCCCCCTCGATTACTACGGCAGTATTGCACCTTTGAAAAACGATTCTAAGTGAGGGTAGGCAAGAAATGTTTTCCTTACATGTTTTTTTTTTTAATAATATAACAGACTAAACTAATTTGTATTTAATTTGCACTAATATCTCTGTACTATATTTGTATCAATGTTATTTATATTCGTTATAGACAGCTCTGAACTCTACACACGTTTCGCTCACTCTTATTGAGATATCAACGTGCAAGAGAGAGACAACAAGAGTCAAATCGAAAGTCGACGTTTGTTGGACATTTGAGTGGCAACACTAACTTAAAACTAATGGTAATAACTGTACAACATGAGCTTAGTTCTTAGTCATTCTGTTCGTAACCTAAGTGGGTCTAAATAAGGTAAATCATTACCAACACTTTCCCCTTGGTGGAACAACTTCAAGGGCACTTCTTTCACTTTCTTCACCACCGGTTTCATCATCTGTTTCGTTCCTCGTTTGTTCATCATAGAGACGGGTACAAGGAGGCGTTTCCCCATCTTTTCGTTCATTTGACCTTCGGCGGCCTCTAGAGCGGTTTCAACGTCTATCAGCGCGTGGTTCCGGCACGAAACCAGGGCTGCCAACTGTTTGAAAATAAAAACCGTAATTATTATTATGGAAATTAGAAAATAGTGGTCTAACAATTTCGATATGTAGTAAAACAAAATTATGCTACAGTGCCATCTACCGAAGACACAACGGACTACGAAGTCACTGCTAAGCTTGTATCGCGATATGGAAAATGATGGCTTTCGTAAGTATATAGAGATGTAATTGAGTTAACACTACGATCCATGGCAGGGCAAGTAAGCAATAAAGGAATTAACGGATGCAATTACATTTCTGAATAAGTACAGGCAAGACCAATGATGTCGGTTTAACTTATCAGCAGTTTATATATTATGATATAGGTTCAGATTAATTAGGTAATTCATGTGGGACAGATAGGACGATTTTATAATTAGTAAGATATTTTTTATGATCAACAGCTTTTAATAATTAATTCCTGGACATAGGCTTCTCCTTAACAAAAAGATTTTGGTCTATTATATTTTGCTGGTCAGATGGGTTGGAATAGATTTTATTTCAAATTTGCAGTGCGGGAATATCTATATCGCGATACAGGAGTAGTAGTTACTCCGTAGTTCAGTATGTTTACGGTAGATGGCGCTGTAATATATTTTATTGCGCTATCTGTGGATATTGGTGTACTTTTATATTTGTGAGAGTTAAGTATGCAGCGAGAAGTCAAGGAAGTCGCATCTATATACGATGGGCAGAGAGTGTGAAGAAATTAAATTATCTAAAAAATAATAACCATAGTTGTGTCTCAATAACAATAAATATTTCGAACATCTAATATACAATGCCATCTACTCCCAAATTGAGCATAGTTCGTATAATAGATAGTAGATTACTGATATAAATACGTATATGTATACTTTTTTTGTAAACACATACGTATCATACATAGAAAATATCTAAACCTAAATAAATATTTGCAAATCAAACAACCGGAGTTCCGACCCGGGATCGAACCCGAGACTTTAAACCAGCATTGTGATGATAATTTTTTTGAAGTATACGTAAAAGTGATTCTTATTCAATGCTAATTTTATTACGCTGTAGTGTTTATGTGTAACAAGAGGGAGTGGTGCATCACCTGCAGTATCTGCTGCAGCGGCTGCTGGACCTGAGGGGGCGGTTTGGGCAGCGCGGCGGCGAGCGCTGCAGCGGCTGCAGGCAGCTGCGCGCGCAGCAGCGCCAGCGCCGCCAGCTCGCGCGCCACGTCGGCGCCCTCGGCCACGCCCTCGGAGCCCGAGTCCAGCTCCGCCCCCCCCGCGCCCTCCTCCAGGTGCCAGCGCTGCGCCTGGCTCTCCGCCGACTGGCTGCGACAACACATTATCTATATCGATAGCTCTTCCATATGGCCACTTTCACTGAACGTTTCAAATTTATTTCGACTTTGATCTCGGCCAATAGTAAATCTACTTTAATTATGTTCCCGCCTCTCGTACTTATCGCGTTTCATACTTATATACTGAACTACGCAGACGCACTGCACTACGCAACGACGTACAACCACTGTAGAGGACGAGTATCATGTCCCTCCAATACAAAGAGAGGATCCTCCGACCAGGCTAGGTTATCATGCCTGGCGGGCCACTGCCCAACGGTTGATGTTGGGATGTTGTATGTATGATAATCGGCGCGAAAAATTCTACTGCGCGATTCAAGATTAGTAGTTTATTCGTGTTGTACGTTGCTGCAGTGTGTCTGCGGTAGATGGCGCTGTTGCGCTGTATATGGAAGTCGCCACAAGAGAAATAATAAACAATCATTTATTGATTACGTGAATCATTTCATACCACATTAAATTATTTATTGCATATTATCACATAGTGTAGCGTATCAAGCCGTGTTCTACGCTTTTACATCATCCGTAACCGTCTATTTCAAATGGGCTCATAAACCTACTTAGGAAATAATTTTGATGTGAAACATATAATGTAGGTCCTCTGACCGGCTGTTGCTGTAGCAATTGCTGTGGCATGGATAACGCAAAAGCGTAGCCCACGTGGGTAAATGGATATAACACAAATAGACTCACTTCTGTGGTAGTATAGGTCTATGTGGAGTAGGCGGACGTGGATGTTCTAAAGGCTCCCGTAAGTGCAACGACAGCGCACACACGTAGCCCACACATAAGCACACTGGTCGCATCAACGCTGACAAAATCACTCCTGGATCGGGATCAAGCACTGTCAAATTTAAAAAAAAAATGTAATTAGTAATGAAAGAATGTATGTGCGATAATACGTATGTAAGTAGCCAATTAACAAATTTTGGATGAGTTCATCTAAATCTGATCCGTTCATCTAAATCTTATCCGACGTAAAGTCGGGATCAGATTTAGATAATCGCTCAGTAATCGCTGTGCCGATTTCAATGAAATTTAGAGCGGAGATACTTTGATTCTTGAGGAAGGGCATAGGCGGTAAATAGTAATTTTCCACGATAACCGACATATACGCGGGCGGAGACGTGGGCAAAAGCTAGTATGCTTAAACACAAAAGCAGAAACGATTTTCAAAGTAAATACTCACGTGTATCTCTCATTGATATCAACATGGCTACGATGACGAAGTGCAGGTTGGGTAACATTGGACCATCCGAGAACAAAAATCCCCACAAGTTGGGGATCTCGGAGCGGGGGAACTCCCTACCAAAGAGTAATCGAAGCCATCGGCTGGAAGGAATAATAATAAACTCAATAAATGACTTAATGCTAGGTCAGTACAATTGGCGGCTGTTCAATATGAACAATGTACATTGTTGATCTTTGAGCTCAATAGATGGCGTTATATCGATTTTCTGTATCGCGATGTTAGGATCTACAGACTATTGTATAAATGCCGTCAATAAAAATATCCTCATTTGGACGTGTGTTTCATTACCTACCACGTTTATATGCGATTTTTGGGATTACGGTCCAGCGGCCTTATCGCTCAACATGCAATCTCTTCCAGGCAACCGAGGGATGGACATAAATACAGGATGTAAAAGGTATTTCATTAAAGCAAATCCCCAGGGAATCTTAGTAGACGGAGCCGTGTGTGCATGCAGATCTTTAAATCACGATATTAGTATTTTAATATCTCATCAGAGTTTCACGTCACAATAACAATCATCAGCGCTTAGGAATAGACAGGAAGTTAACAAGAAAAAAAGGTGTGATTCACACACGATAGAAGTAAACTTCAGTAAATCGACAAAAGAATGAGATGAATATATGTATATAACAAGGGTAGGATAATTGGCAATAACTGCACGGTTGGCCTGGTGGTTTAAAACGTTCACTACTGCGCCAAGTGCCGGGGGTTCAAATCCCACGGGACATCACTTTGTGTGATCCACAAAGTGTTGTCCTGAGTCTGGGTGTTATTTGTGTCCGTTACATGTATGTTTGTAAAGTCCCCCGCGACACAGGATGTATATTCCTAATGCGGGAGTTGTCTTTTTAAAAAAAAAAAATTACAAAGTTTATTTGTTTAAAAATGAAAGTATTTATTTTATACATACACACCGACATTAGCTCTCTCGCTTTGGCTCACTGATTACAAGCGACTTTTTGTATTTGTGTCTCTTACCTGTCGTTTTTTTCGTTGCATCCGATTTGACATCACAACGATTATAAAGAAGTATCACTTCAAAAAATAATACATACCAACATTGACACATGAATGACGTTTTCACTTTTTTAAATTACAGCCAACTTACACACACAACACAACCACAGGTTCTGTCTAGCTTTGGATCAGTCAACCTTGTGTAAGATATGAGGTCTTAACAATGGGTAGCAACACTTACATTCCAAAAAGTTCCATTGATATATTGCACTCGAACAAATGCGTGGCTAACTCCATGTCTAACGGCACCAGGAATTCTTCTCGTACTTTCTCTAAATATCTTATAACTTCGTTGGGATTCTGGAAGGAAAGATTACATTTTGAAAGAAACACCGGCTTCAACGGGCAAACATCGGGGCAAACAAGCAGATGGGGGTCACCTGCTGTTAAGTGCCTACCGTCGTCCACGGACACCCACAATTCAAGAGTCGTACCATCCTTTGAGTCTCACCAGGGAGAAGGGAAAAACTTTGTCAAAATAAATATATTTAAAAAAACTGAAAAACATGGATAAAACTAATAAAAGTCGTGGAACGAAGGAATTACTTGTAACAAGTTTTATGTGAGGTCTTGATAACAACCCGGTCCAACCATTGGAGACTACTTTTTTATGCTTTATACAGCTCTGAAATTCAAAGTCAAAGTCAAATCATTTATTTCCATAGGCCCCAAAAGGCACTTGAACACGTCAAAAATACAAACATCAAATATTATTAATACAAATATAAAATAAAACTCAAGTAATCAATTCAGTGATAAAAGGTACTAATACTAAATGCATTGAAATGATTTGAATTACCGGAGCTTAGATTGATTTCGATTCAACTCAAAGGTTTAAATTGAAATCAATCCAAGTACCAGCTCCGATGGGTATTGCATTCATGAGAAGAGCTGGTGAGAAACTCATGTGCACCATCTTTTCCAATAATTCATACAAAGTTTGTTTGTTTTTGACAACAGTACTTCTATGTGCAAGTTAAAGCAACCAAAACACAAAGAACTAAATTCTATCTAGACATTACAATGATCTAATGTGGTATCCTTTTAAAGACGGGCCTATGTCCAGGTATGGACCTTTAAAGGCTGTTCATGACGAAGAAGCATGCGGTATCAATTTAAAAAAAAAAATATCTTACGTGAGCTATTTTGGCCGTAGGCAGATACCCACATGAGGAAGGCACGACGTCCCCCGTCGTATAGAATTTTTCCAAGCCCTTCATTATTGCAGTGAAGAGCATGCTAAAAGCGAACGTCTCAAAAGTTATAATGAAACTCAATATTAATATTGGACACATTAAAACTATTGTCTCAAAAGAATATGTTTTGATGAATTAATTTTGTTTTTAAGGGTTTCCCTAAGTCGTCGTACAATAACCGCATTATTATGATACTAGCTGAACCCCGCGCGGGTAGTACACCCGCGGTACGAGGCGAAGTTAGTACCTTTATAATTTGTAGCCTATGTGTTATTCTGATGTATAAGCTATATTATTGTAAAGTTTCATCAAAATCCATTGAGTAGTTTTTGCGTGAAACAGCAACAAACATACTCACAAACTTTCGCGTTAATAATATTAGTAGGATATATTAATGGTCGCGAAGTGGTCGAAATAATTTTTATAATTTCCTTCATAACTATAATTAATAGAATATATATTTATAGTAGCAAAAGCTTTAGATTTGCTTTACGTATTAATAATAGGTCTTTACCTATGAAATTGCGTTTCTTCAGTACTGGTCATTTCAAATAAAAAAAAGTTTGTAATGGCTCTGTATTCTAAATTCAAATTAATTTTGTTTTAAAACCATGACATTCTATTTACAAACTCAGTCTTTTGTTTTTTGATTAGCGTTGTATTTTCATTACATTTGAACATTTTTCGTCATAATGGATACTTTAAAAATTCGTGTAATTATGGAATATGAGTTCCGTCGTGGCACCAACGCGACACAAACGGCACGTAACATCAAAAACGTTTACGGAGAGAACTGTACAAACGAACGCACAACCCTTTATTGGTTTTCCCGGTTCCGTTCTGGAAATTTTGACTTGAAAAATGAAGCTTGTGGTCGTCCGGAGACTTTGGTTAACAATATGAATTAAAGGCGATTGTGGAAGCTGACGAAACTCAATCTACAGCTGAGCTAGCAGCAGCTTTTAATGTAAGCATCAAAACAATATTGATCCATTTGCGACAAATTGGCAAGGTAAAAAAGCTTGATACAGCGCAACGTACGCGTCGAGACCTGCCTTTCGCTGCTCAACAGGCAAAGAAATGAAGGAATTTTGAAACGAATAGTTACGTGCGACGAAAAATGGATTCTGTTCGACAATCGAAAGCGCTCAGCAAGTTGGTTAGACCCTGGTTCAGCACCAAAGCAATGCCCTAAACCAAAAATGACCCCTAAAAAGGTGATGGTCACTATAAAAATAAGTATTTTCACTTATTGCATACAAAACGGCAATTTCATAGGTAAAGACCTAATATATAGATGACGACATGTCACCCGTCAACATGCGAGAAAAACCGCAAAATGTTGTTCATTTGAACTTCCGTTTCACAGAATTCCTGTTACACATTTACGTATCTTACATTAAATCAATTGTAATGTAAGATACGTAAAGTAAAAGAGAGAACATGTTACACATCAAAAAGAGAATTTAGTTGTCAAAGAAAATACAAATATGTAAATTGGCAACATTGACACAGAATTCATCTCTACCCGCCAAACTAGACTTTATGAATTCGAATTTTGAATAAAGATACTCACAAACTGTCGTGTTCTAGGCAGTCTTCCTTTAGGATGTACTGTAATTTATCTCTGAAACAGATAAAATATTTCCATACAAATGTCTTGACGAATAACACACCCGGCTGTCTCATCCATAGTCACGTATACGTCTACGTACGTCTACATGGATTTACGTGCATAGCTTTCAATCGACTGCACTGTATTTGATAATTCTTTCTGATAAACTGTGTCTGTTATTGTAAGACTAGATTTCATAATCAACAACCCATAACGTCCCTTTGCTGGGCTCGGGTCTCCTCTCAGGAGAGCATTAAGGACATACGTCCTCACTCTTGCCGAGTGCGGGTTGGGGACTGACATACAAGGTTTGTATAGAGGAAAATTTAAAGGTAACTTGAGCAGACGTATCATCACGACGGTAAGCGATTACCGCCGCCCATGGACACCCGCAACACCAGAGATGTCACAAGTGCGTTACCGGCCTTTGGGGGGATGGGGGAGTGGTGAGGTATGGGCCTCCGGTATCCTCACTCACTCGGTGAAACATAGCGCAAGCGTTATTTCACACCGGTTTTCTGTGAGGCTATCTCTCCGGTCGAGCCGGCCCATTCATGCTGAAGCGTGACTCTCCCACGGTAAATGCCTATGTCCAATAATGGACTATAAAGGCCGTTCATTATGATATGTCTGTACTAATATAAGTTTTAGATATCTGACATGTGTATGTAAAGCCGAGTTTCCACCGAACAAAAGTTGCCAATTTTTGTGTTGTCAACACGTGTTGGTGACAACAGTTTATGTAATCTCCTTGTATTTTTGGCGGTAAACATTAAAAGAATACGATTGTTGCAGATATTTATTGGCTCTGTGAAAATAAATAAATAAATATTTCGGACATCCAACACACAACGCCATCTAGTCCCAAGCTAAGCAGAGCTTGTGTTATGGGTACTAGACAACTGATACGAATACAAATATCCTTTTTTGTAAATACATACATATTATACATAGAAAACACCCAAACTCCGAAACAAATATTTGCAGATCATGCAAACATTTGATCCGACCCGGGAATCGAACCCGAGACCTCAAGCTTAACAGTCGCATACGCTACCACTACGCCACCGAAGCAGTCTTGTTTATTTAGAAACAAAAACGCGTGACCTGCGCCTGAAACAAGCCTGACACGTGGACGAACGAATTAATGCAGTTGTTAAAATAATGTTAATTGATCGGCGAGTTGTAAGTGACTCGGTGTAGACACAATGGAAACAAAAGTTGGAGATTGTTGGCAACACTGAAATTGTCAACAAGTGGATACGCGCCTTAAGATGAGTCACGTTATTATTGATATGTTGTTGTCATAACTGTTCTAGGCAAATACTATAATCATATGTTTATACAGTTGAATAAAGGGTGAAATGTTAAACTCGTCATGACTTAATTGTTATTAAATATTTATTATTTATCAGGTATTTATGTTAGGATTCTAAATTCTAAAGACAAGTAATGCGATATTTCATAATTTTATCGAGGAATTCTTTTTTTTAGTAGATCTTAAATACCATCGGCCAAATTAAGTGCTTCTTCGAATATACTAAAGTAGATATCAATTTCAGACATTTCGGATATCTTACACACAACGCCATCTAGTCCCAAGCTAAGCAGCTAAGCTTGTGTTATGGGTACTAGACAACTGATATAAATACACACATACTTTTTTTGTAAATACATACATATTATACATATAGAACACTCAAACTCCGAAACAAATATTTGTAGATCATACAAACATTTGGGCCAACCCGGGAATCGAACCCGAGGCTGCAAGAACAGCAGTCGCATAAGCTACCACTGCGCCACAGAGGCAGCCTAAATCTAATCAATATGTTTAGTTATTAAATACCAACCGTAAAATTGGAATTTTTTATCACTTTCGTAAGCTAATCAAATTCGGAAGGTTGAAAACTCTCCCGGTTCGCCAGGCACGGAAACAGGCTTGGTAAGGTACACCTAAGTCAGGTGTCAGAATACACTGTGTGGCGACTTCCATATACAGCGCAACATACTAAAGCGCCAGCTACCGCAGATACACTGAATTACGGAGCAACGTACAACACGAAGAAACTACCAATCCTGAATCGCGCAATAGAAGTTCTCGCGCCGATTATCATATATACAACAACCCAACATCAACCGTTGGGCAGTAGCCCGCCAGGCATGATCACCTCGCCTAGTCGGAGGATCCTCCCTTTGTGTTGGAGGGACATGATACCCGTTTCTCCACAACTGATAGACCTCCATCCTCTATAAGAGCAGGCCTGGGGGAGACAGGTGAGACATCTGGAACCCTAACAGAAGCAGCCCTAGTCAGGACACATCATGATTCTTATACACAACAAGGTCAGGCCCCCGTTACCAGATATTCCCTTTATAGGGTACACTAGGTTCCCCAGTTACTGGTTCCCAGAACTGCATGCAGTTTTAAGTCGCTTCGAGTCCGACATAACCATACCAGTTGTACGGTATGTGAAGGGATTTTCTCACACTGAAAGAAGGTAAAAAAAAAAGTTGCGTGTACTAGCGTACACTCGTAAGAAGTGAAACTTCTTTACGACGTTATTTTTCAAAAAATAATATCATATGTCGACGAAAGGTATAACGACAAAAGACTTATAAACCAGCAATATTCGTGACAATTCTTATTTCAAGTGCAATAAAAGTTAAGGAGCGAGACCTGAGTAAATATTTCGCGATCTGTGGTGTGAATGAAGTAAGTTTGTGGAATGTGATGTGTGTAGTTATTTACATTGTGGACTAAATAAAATAATATTGTTTGTAATGTGATATTTCATTGTAGTATTAATTTGGTCCTGTTTGTGTTTGAAAATGTTTTTTGTTTTATTTTATAAATTTTTTTTGAAGGATTGTATATAACTACTCTCAATAATGATAAAACATTTTATTTTAACCCCGATAAAGAAGTTTCACTTCAAAAAGATAGCGTAACGGATAAATGTTACGCGTAACGAAAAAATGTTACACTAAATTGTTTGACAACCCCGATAAAGAAGTTTCACTTCAAAAACTTTAATTTTTTTAATACTTACCCCAGATCGTTGGGCGCGAAGGTCCTATCTACATAGAGTTCGAACAGCAGTGGGGCAAGTATCTCGTGCATGCCTTGTCTGTAGCCCACGTTGGAATGGGAACGCGCCCAGAAGAACAACACACGGACCTGGAACATGATGAAACATGTAGTGACTTACTCTTAAAAATAACCGAAATTTTGAACTTGTTTCTTAATAACTAATTTCGAATACCTATTAGTTGTATCTGTTTAAATGAGTAGAATCAGTCGAAGCTAACAGTTCTTTAACTCTTCGAAATGTTCTATTCTAATATATCGCATGCGAAATATCCCATGCAACTGTGAGCTTTTCTCCAAACTTTCTGCCTCACACAACAAAACTGTGGAATGAACTGTCGCCTGCGGTGTTCCCGGACCAAAACGACCTTTAAACCTTTAAGAAAAGAGCGTACTCCTTCTTAAAAGGCCGGCAACGCGGGAGAGTCTAGTCGAATTGGAAGATCCTGGCAAACCTTCGATACGAGTAACCTTCAGCTGAATGCGGTCCAGAGGGAGAAGCTGGTATTGGGGTGCCCCTGCCCAAAGATGAGGACAGTATTCCATGTGAGGCCGAACCTGCGCCTTATAAAGCCGAAGGTGATGGGCCGGAGTGAAATACTGCCTCGATCTGTTGAGCACACCTAGCTTTTTCGAGGCCAATTTGGCCTTACCCTCCAAATGGCCACGAAACTGGACTTCGCTCGATACGTCGAGTCCAAGTATCCCAATATTGGCAGAGGCAGCTGGGAGTGTCTTCAAAACGAGAACATACGACCCACGGTAGTTTTTTTGCGGTGAACGCGCAAATTATTGTCTTTGTCGGGTTGAATTGGACCAAATTAAGTCTATTTCCTTCTTGGAGATGGGGACAAAGTTCCACACATACACTAAATAATAATAATTGACCAAACATACCATCATATCATGAATTTCTTTGTCCCTGAAGTAAACCTCTTCGGGAAATGTTCTCACAACATCTTGTAGTATCAAACTTTTGAGCTCATTATCACAGAAATGTTGTTTCCATACACTCTGAAATATGAAGCAAATATTATAATATTAACTGCCTCGGTGGCGTAGTGGTAGCGTATGCGACTGCTAAGCTTGAGGTCACAGGTTCGATTCCTGGGTGTATGATCTACAAATATTTGTTTCGGAGTTTTGATGTTTTCTATGTATAATATGTATGTATTTACAAAAAAAATGTATGTAAGTATTTATATCAGTTGTCTAGTACCCATAACACAAGCACTGCTTAGCTTGGGACTAGATGGCGTTGTGTGTTAGATGTCCGAAATATTTATTTATTTATTAACATTAATAACTTAATAGAGCAAAAGGTTTTATAAAACACTAGCTGACCAACGCAACCTCGTTTGCGTCTTCTATTGCCCGTAGCGTGAGAATTTTCCCCCGTTTTTGAAACATCTTCATTGGTGCTCCACTCCTATTAGTATTAGCGTGATGATATATAGCCTATAGACTTCCTCGAAATAAATGGACTATCCAACATTGAAATAATTTTTCAAATCGGACCAGTTCCTGAGATTAGCGCATTCAAACAAACTCCTCAGCTTTATAATATTAGTATAGATGTACCTACAGGCTGTTCTATAAATGGGTTTGAATCATCAATATAAAATTCAGTCTCTTTGTGGTAGCAGCATTTCCCAGATGATACAAATAGATCAGTATAATTTAGAGTCCATATATTACAATGGAGGTACATTTCTGAATCAGATTTTTTTTTATGGTATAGAGGCCAAATGAGCAGCCCATGGACACCTGCAACACCAAAGGCATCACAAGTGCGTTGCCAGCCTCATGGGTTATGGGCCTCCGGTATTCTCACTCACTCGTTGAAACACAGCGCAGGCGCTGTTTCACACCGGTTTTCTGTGAGGCCGTGGTATCACTCCGGTCGAGCCGGCCCATGCATGCCGAAGCGTGGCTTTCCCCCGGATAGATAATTGAAAACCAGTGTGTAGTGGTACAAACAGGCTCCAGTAGGTGATTATCATAATACTTAAGTACTCCACCGCACATTTAAAACAAGGTTCTGGAGTACTAGCTGTACTACACTATCCAGATGGGTTGATATAAGATTAATTTCAAGTTAATTATTACTAAAATATGTTACCCGTAACACAAGTTAGATCTTATCATGGGTACCAGAGTTCCATTGCCATTGACACTACCATTGTTTTTTCTATATCTACATTTTTATGTCCGCATAAAATAGTGTTATTGTTCAACTTTCGAGTGAAATAAATAATTATTATTATTTATTATTAGTTTTCCATTTTCAGTGCTATTGTCCCCATCATTCTGGAAGCTACTTTTGGTATAAATCTATCAAGCTTACCTCTTCGTTCTGTGACAGTGGATCATCGCCAATGACTGCCCTGGGATCCATCGACAACTTTTTCTTCAAGTCATTGTATAAATTACGATGAGACTTTAAACTGTAATAAATAAGTACATAAGCTTCAAGTTTTTTAATTTAAAAAAATGCTTGTCTGTAAATTCGGTTTTTGGACGATAATTTTACGTGATAACGTCATAAGAAAACGTTGACGAAAAATATGCGTCACAAGCCGAACGGCCGATCGTGCCTCTCTATCACTTGTTCCGCGCTCTCGCTCGCACGCTCAGCTCAGGCGGAACGTGACAATGAGTCATACTTATTCTTGCGTGCAGCCGGCGATCATCGATTTATAAGACGTTATCACGTCAAAACTAAGAGAGAAATTCTTGTGCAATTCTGAAAATGTCTTACAATTTGTAAACCATTATTAATAACAGTAACCAAAGTACAATTTAACTTTTTCAGTTAGAAGGCAAACAAGCACCTGATAGTAAGCGGCCACCGTTACCAAGGGACAGCTGCAATTCAAGTGTCACAAATGGATTCCTGACAGGGAGAGGAAGTTTTTTGTGGACTTTAGTATCTTTTTATTATTTTTTTGTATAAGGGTCAAACAAGCAGACGTATTGCCTGATGGTAAGCGATTACCGTCGCCCATGGACACCCGCAACACCAGAGGCGTTACATGTGCGTTGCCGGCCTTTTAAAAAAGAGTACGCTCTTTTCTTGAAGGTTTGAAGGTCGTATTGGTCCGGGAACACCGCAGGCGACAGCTCATTCCACAGTTTTGTTGTGCGAGGCAGAAAGTTTCGGGAAAAGCGCACAGTTGTGGACTGCCAACCATCTAGATGATGGGGATGAAATTTCTGTCGCGTAGGACGATGGCGGAAAGAGGCGGCCTCTCGGAGTACCCTCAGTCTTGAAGTGCAATTGCTAACACACTTTGGTCTAGTTACAGTATCTGTATCTAAGCATAGCTCTTCCATGGAAAATAAGAATCTAATCATGTTGAGTTATTTATAAAAATTAAGTGAATACACCTTAAATCTCTTGGTTAGTGAATCACATAACGTGGCGACGCATCGTGTGGCGACGCATGCTGTGGGGACGCCGCGCCACATCTACATCAGTGTGACCTTCATTATATGTTTGACAATAATAAGATTAATGATAGTTTAGTATATTTAAAATTACCTTGAGACAATATCCGCATTCGGTGGTGGTAAAGCATTTAGTAAGATGCTCCAAGCTAAACTCCTCGGGCGAGGCAACTTTTGCTGGACAGCAATACTCCTTAGATTATCTATACTCCAAGTGGGTAGATCCAACCTACATTTAAACAAACAATGAAATAAATAATTCTACAAAATTTTCATATAAATTTATCTTTTTTAAATTCTTAGTGTAATCTATTGACTTGATTGATTTCGACTTTAAAAGAGACAATGATGACACTGAGTTTGTTTTCGGCCATTCCTCTCAGGGCTAGTCCAGTTAAGGCTGAACTCATTTGTTCAAAAAAGTTTAACTTGCAAAAGTTTTCATGTGGCTTTATAGCAAATGATTTTCATTCATTTCGTTATCTTGGCCCTTAGCCTGTGTTGATTCTTTTTCTACAATCGCCTATTCTCTTCTATTAGTGGTCTATATTTTATTTTGATCACTTGAACCGCCTCATTGGTCTGGCAGGTAGCATAAGCGACTACCAATCAAGAGGTCTCATGTACGATTCCTGGTTCAGGACTGCTGTTGGGTTTTTCTTACAAGAAATTTTTAATAGCAGCCCGGAGTATGGAAGATGGCGCTGTTTCCCATCTGTGCTTCGGAGAGCATGTTTAGCCGTTGGACCCGGTTGTCATGAACACCTATGACAATCGTCATTGAGAAGTCAGTGCCCTCAATTATACTGACCACTAGTTCTACCTTTGAATTCAGTTCACCCTCAGGGTTGTGGTGGTCAAATACCAGTTGCTACGAGGAAAAGTGTTTAACTAGTAGCCAACCCCAAATAATCTTGGTAATATAAAGGCTAGGAAGATGATTTGTTTTGTACATGTGACTTAGTGTTAAGAGACATCATGTCCATATAATTGTTACTACTAATACTTACACATCTGGAATATAAATTCGCTAAGGGCTATGATTTTGAAATTATCACTCAAAATATTTCTTAAGTTTTATTTGCTCCAAATAATAGCATGAAGACCAGTTTGCACATTACAGTCGACTCTCGTTAAATCGAAACTTGAGGGACTCTTAAAATATTACGAATTATCGAGTGTTTGAAATATCAAATGGTTCGAAATTTGTGAGAGAAAATAAATAAAATTTCGAGTTATTAAGTGTTAATCAATTACTAATTATTAACTGCTGTTCTATAACAATGTCAAAAGTTTAGAGGTACATTCGTGTATATACATATGTATTCATAATGTGAATTAATTATAGTCGTTCCAATACTTTATTTAACTTTTGACAGATCACGCACATAAAGTTTTGTAATAATTTTTGATACAATGTACTACAGATAATACTGTACTTTATGGGCGGGCTCCGCCTACTTAGGGATGTGTCATTCGTAATTAATGACCACAGACTATAAAAACGGCTTTGAAATAAATCGATTATCGATTATATTAATAAAACATACAATAAAATTATTGTGATTATATTTTATATCAAATCACGTAAAAAGCTTTATTATTTTGCATTAAAATGCCCTAAATGTCTCTGTTTCAATGCATAAATAATTTGCGTAATGAAAACAGTTCCATCGTACTCGTACCTAGTAATGGGATCGAATGTATTCGCCGCAAATTAATGAATCTAAAATAATTGTTTAGACTTACTATAGTTGGTTCAAATAAAAACTACCTGCGGTACCTACTTGTAATGAACAGGTACAAAATGTTGAAATTCGTAGTAATTTACGGATTAAAAATAAAACAACCAAAAGAGGTACTGTAATACTAATTTTAATTATAAAGAATCGTCTTCTTCGTATGACCAGGAATCATCATCACTTGAGTTCTCAGTAATATTGATTATCATTTCTTGGATAGATAAATTGTCGAATGCAACATCCCGATCCCAATCCGACATTATCACCTTCTTTGTTTTTTCTACAACATTCGCCCAGTTTTCTGGAGTTACTTTTTTTCTCTTTTTTTCTTTCAGTAAATTCAGCATTTTTCTTGCGGTGAAAGGAGGAGTTGTATTGTTCCTCGCAGCATATCCTTTAACTTGTGCCCAGATCATTTCAATTGCATTATATTGGCAGTGATATGGGGGAATTCTGAGGACGGTATGCCCATGCTCTGCTGCCATTTCATCTATGACGTATCGTTTTGGCAGCTTCTTTGTTTTTAATATCTTTACTAACTCTACTTTTAGTAGGGACTCATTCACCTCTTCGCCATTGTCACGGAGCCAGTTTATAATTTCATGTTTTTTGTTGGCCTGTGTTGGTATTTTATTAATTTGACGAGAGTGATAAGGTGCATTATCAATAAATATTATTGATGGCTCTTCGAGTGATGTAAGCATTTCTCTGAACCACTTTTCATACACGTTCGAATTCATCTCCTCATAATAATCTCCTGTTTTCTGGGATTTAAAAGCTAATAGAGCGCCTGGCACAAATCCTTTTACTGTTCCTGCATGACAAATAATCAGTCGTTCGCCTTTTCCCATTGGTACTGTAGAAATGGAGCCAACGGTGTTGTCAGTCCAAGTTTTTGACAGCGTATGATTCGCATTGAGCCAAGTTTCATCTGTGAAAACAACATTCGACCAATCTTCTATTTTTTTTGCTTGTCTTAAAAAATCGCATCTATACAAAGCAATATCATTGCGTTCCATTAAAATTTTTCGTTTGTCACATTTTTGGAATAACATTCCAATGTCTTTCAATACCTTTGTCAGAGAAGATTTTTGACCACGGAACAAACCACTATTTCGAAGAGATTGTGTTAGTTTTTTTAATGTTGGAATCTCTTTTCTTTGGTAATAGTCGTATATATGACGACGAATAGCATCAGCGTCAAAATTGTCAACGGCTGTAACTTTACTAGGCGGACGTTTTTTCTTAGGTGTAGATAGCTTATTCTGTTCCATGCCACTGCTGCCGTAGCCTTCTTTTGTTATTTTTGCCACTGTTGGAGCACTAATACCTAATGCTGCTGCAACACGGTCTCTAACTTGAGTCACTGGTATAAGAGGCCCACCATTACGGCTTTCCTTTTCAAAGTATTCACGAAGTCGCAAGACAAACTCTCTTGTTTGTCCTTTGAGTACTTTCTTTTTTGGCATTTTGACAGTAACGAAGGCAGGAACGATACGCTCAACTCAACCAAACGTGAGAATTCACAAATAAATCAATACGGAGGAATATAAATACTCAACTATATTGAAGGTTACTCATTGAAATACTGTAGATTATTTTAAAATAGACATAGAGAGATTTAATAAAGATCATCAATAGTTTAACAAATACAATATTAACCACTGAATTACAACACAATACAATAATACATTTTGAAAATTCAGTTCCTTTTATATATTTTTTCATGACATAGAACCGTCATATTTGAACAACATTCTTTTAATCCATTTCTTCTTTATTTTGACAAAGGAGGTCGCACATTGAAACACATAGAAATATGAAGTACGAAATTATCTATAAAATAATGAGTTTGTTAAATCGATTAAAACTTCTTAATGCATAAAATCAATTGATGAAAGAAATCGAATAGGTAACGGGTCAGGGTATCACTATTTGATTAAGTATTAGAGCTGTCAAAAGTTAAATAAACTATTGGAACGACTATAATCTTTCGAAAGAACTCTGTTATGGTCAAACTAATCATAACAAAAAACAAAGGCTCGTGTACGTTGATAAAAGTTTGAACTTACAATCTTTCCGCCTCTTTCTCTCTGCAACTTAGAATTGTTGAGTGTTAGACGTCTATGAGTTTAAATTAACGCGTCGTTTTGTTATATAGCAATGATTTTTTCGTTCGAATTACCAAGTGCATAAAAATGTATTGATTTAGTTCGAAATATAAAGAGATTTTGTAGGGAACTTGTTATAAATTTGAATTATAGAGAGGTACGAATTTTCACAGGTTTGAATTAACGAAAGTCGACTGTATATATATAATGAAGATGAGTCTGCCACCTTTGTGATTTAAATTGGACATGCCAAAGCTCCAGAACAAAGCATTACGTAGATGGAACAGATAAATACAAATTTAGCAATATTATATTTTGCTTTGAAAATGTTTTATTGTTAAATTTCACTAATATATTCACCGATTGCAATTATATTTATGTATGTTAATGACTAATTATTACTAACCTTATAATTTAAATTATAATAATATGTATTTCAAGCACCAGATAATTGCAACAGAATAATTTAAACAAAGAAAAAAGTTTTCAGTTTTTATTAAATGTACACTTACTGATAATCTGCCAGTTCTTGGTAGCTCTTGGATGGTGAATTCGGAGAGCTCTCCGCGCTGTTGTTTTCCTACGCAAGAATTTTGTCACAATTATTTATTATTCCGTAAAAAGTATATAAATAAAGAAGTGTCTTTGCTCACCATTTTCAAAATGATACGTCAATACATTTTTATTAATACAATTTGAAATAACAATACGTCAAATACTATGATTAAGTGGATACTTCACAAGGTTTTAATTGTATTAACTTCGTTTATCGAGAAAATGTGATTTAATAACATCACAAACCGCAAACTTATCTCAAAATTCAATGTAAATTTGTGACATTGATGACAGTGACATTAAGCCAAGGGTATCCATATGAAAATATTATTAGAACCTTGATAGCTCTGATGCGAACCTTGCTGATAACATTTCAAATCAGCTTCTCTCTTTGATAAGTCTTTCGTTAAGTTAAGACCCTTATGCAAACCCTCCCAAAAAATCAATTAAACAAAATAAACTCTTCAATCTTCAAATGCGTTAATAAAAACCAAAGAGTTATTGATGGACATATTTTATAAATCAAGCTTTTATGTAGTGCGAAAAGTTCTCACATCAAATTCGTATTTAATAATTCATGTTATGTAGTAATTTAATTAATACTAAAACTAACAAAAATAAAATTTTAAACTGCATTGTGATTGGTTGCAACAAAATCAACTTTTAAAAGCAACCAATAAAAACCGTATTTTTAAAACATTCATCACGCTTTGTGCTGCTCGCGTTCTTGTTACGCGCTATTTCGAGAGGTTTTTTTTATTCTCGGTATCGCTTGCGTCGCGTCTCCTGTGGTCGCGCCTCTCTCGCTTTAGCTTGCGTTTAGGGCGCAGTAAAGAATAGCGTAACAAAGATCTATGAAGTCTGTGGATCTATGGATCTTTCTCTCTTTAGTTGATGAACGTTCTCAATCTACACAATTTTGTGATTTCAATAGCTAACAGGTCTATTGAAATGTTGTGTCTACATTAGTGATGTTTCCTAAGTGTGATAAATACGATTACATCTTTTAACATGGCCTGCAACATATTAACCGTTATTGTGAACCTGAACGCGGCGACATCGCAAGCGCTGGCCTGCCTTAGGTTTCGATGACCCTAAGCGTCAGCGGGAGCCATGATTGCCAACCTGCCGCTTCTATTTGCCAACGGTAATCCGACAGCGTTGTCGAAGATCTCAGCCAAGGAGTTGGAGAACTTCATAACATTCATGGTGACATGTTCCTGGGGACACGATACCGCGAAAGACATCCTTCAGCCGCCGTGGTGGCCTAAAGACGTACAATTTTCACACCCATTCGTCAGGCCTGTCGAAATACCCAAGGATTGGGAATTGAAGCTTAAAAATTTAGTGAAGAAATGTTACGAATACCACAAGAGCGCTTTTCTGTTAGTATTTTCAGCTCAACTCGCCAGGTATCCGCGTAACAGGCTGAGGTATGTTGACAACAAAGACCACACTACGTCATTGTATTATAGACCCAACAGTAGACTATTAGTAACATTTAGAAACGAAAATCTGTATTATGACAAAGTGATCTCTAAGCGTAATAGTGTAGAAGAAATTCCACAGAGGCCAGCAGACATATATCTGTGTGACAACTGTGACAGCCATTTTGATGATTTAGATTTATTGAATGCGCATGAGAGGCTATGTGTCAATAACAATGCACCGGCAAATATTGAACCAAGTGGGGGTTTGCCAGAGTTTCTATCAGCTTTAAAGTTACTACCGCTAGGAGTGAACCCGGAGGCATCTTCATCTGTAAATAATGAGAATGATTTAAGGCCTAGAAATTTAAGACCTGCTGCTACAGTTGATCGTGGACCTCCATATCCTTTCTCCTCACTGGCTTACATGCGAAATATTAAATCTACCGTACAGAGGGACACAACATATTCTAGAGAGAGAATTGAAAGGTATTGTTGTACTACAAATCCATGTAGCAGTAGTAAACAGTATAACTATAAAGGCAAAAATCAGCAGTTTCCCATAAGGTATAGAAGACCTATAGAGTATTGGCAAAGAAAACATGTTTTTCCCCACCAGAGAAATAAAGTTATACTCGATATCAAAGCTCAGTTGCTGTCTTTGAAATGTAGACCATTCTCTGTCAAAGTAGACAGGATGTCATTAAAACATATAGAGCAATATATTGATAACCTCAGAAAGGAAACTGAGAAGAAACAAACACGCTTAGCAGATAAGGACATAGTGTTTGTAGAAGGATTGGAATGTGATCAACCTGCAGAAGTTGAAATGAAGATGTTAGATCCATTGACTCGTGTAGATAATGACTGTGAAGTGATTGACCTGTGTTCTGATGATGAGACACCTAGTGGTAATGAAAATTGTGATCCTCGTGCTGGAGTGACATGTGTAATGCGAGGGGGTGCTGTACTGCGGCGCACAGCTGCTACACCACAGGCGCTCCCTGCAGAGCCCTGTGGTGCCAGACAGCGTCCGCTTACTGCTGCTATACTACAGCCGCACCCAGTAATTCTCATAGCGCATACTTTGAACAACTTACAGACTATATCCTTAGATTGAATTCTTGTTATTAATAATTTATCACTAGGTCCATTGCTAATTATTATTTATTATTCCTTCATAATTAAAAATTTTAATGTGAAAATTAAGTTTCATTTTGCACATACACACTCAGACTAAGGGTATACTGGAAGCCATTTTGTTTATGAATTCCATCATTAGGTAGTATATCTTAAAAGCCTTTGCTCTTTGTCCTTGTGTATTCCATTTTGCAACTTACAATCCATGAATTGAAAGGCAGAATTACATTTAAGCTATCAATTCCATTAGAAGCCATTTTGTTTAAGGGATGGCGGACTGTATTCAAAATGGCGGACCAAATGTCACATGGCACATTTTAAGAAATTGTGAATATTAGCGTTTTAAAAAAAAATAAAAAAACATTGCAAGTGATGCCTAAAGTAGAGCACAATACGAGAATAATATATCTGCGCATATGTGTTATGTTTGTTTCATAATTAAATCGATCGGGAAATGTCGGGAGGCCATATTGTTTTATAGCCGCAAAATGGCTATAACATAGCTTAAAATATCATAATAATTTATTTAGTTTACAAATAACTAAATGGAAGATGTTTACAGTAAAATAATAACAATTGGCTTTTGTATTACGTTTGCGCATTCCGCAAGTGCAGACATCTCACAACGCGCATTGCGAAATTATCTTTTTGTGTAATGTCAGCTTTGACGCTTTGCAAAATTATATATGTACATAAATAAAGACGATATCTGCAGAAAATTGTATTAAATATGTTTTGCGTCAATAATGCGCAATACATGATGAATTTTAAAATAGAAATTTCCTTATGAACGTAGTTACTCATTTACGGTAGCTTCGGAGAGAATGTTAATTTTTATGTTGCAAAACTGTCGATAGCTTCATTAATCGAAAATGATCATAATACAAATTAACGTTCACTGTATCGTTATGCTTATCATAAAATTCAATAATATATTTGAATTAGACTTGATAATAACTGCGATAGAATCGATTAACCGTTAGTATGCCTTGTAAAATAAATGACGATATTTTTTATTATGTATACTGACCATACTGACGATTGCATCAATAATTACTATTGTAGTGATATCGATGTCATGGTCGAATCTAGATGAAGCTATGGATAAGTCGCTTCTGTAAATTATATCGATACCTCACGTTTCATCGATATCAACAATAATGGTCGACTTCACAGCTGGACGACTTTGCAGAATCGATAAGAATCGATTCTGCAAAGTCGTTTGTACCGATGTTTTCGTCGATAGACAGACTATCGACACAATCGAAAATATCGACTATACGATACGACTTACTGCAATCTTAAAATCGACACATTTAAGAATAATACTCGGTAACATTTGTTATGCTTTCATGTGTACATGGAAAAGTAATCGATATCTGTTTGTTACTTTAATCTATGACGTTATTTTCCAAACTTTTTAGCAAATAATAACTTGGGACATTAACGGCTCGTTTTCACTATAAGACCTATTAAAAGCAACAGTTGCGAAGATAGGCCGGATGCGAATACTGCGATATCGCGGCGTCTGCGCTCCGCATACTTTCGATGCGTATATGCATACGCTGGACAAACGCTAGTGAGAAGGAACCTTTACCAGAATTCTTACGTAAGAATCACACACTATTAATACAGTGTAAAATTAAAATTATTGAGAGCTGTCCATAGTCTTACAATCGCTAACATTGTTTGTTACATTTTTTATCGATTTCAAATGTATATACTTAATTTTAATGTTAACCAAAAACGCGACTGCAACTAATTTGTGCCGTGAAAATTGTTTTTTTATTGAGTCGGGAATTTAAGAATGTTTGGTAAAAGGAATGGTAAATGGTGGCTCAAATGTTTCCTCACATACCCTACATAACGTTCATCAATGTAGTTTTCTGTTGTTAATATTTTAGGAGCCGATGTTTTAAACCAGCTCGGAGCAGTACTATAATCTAAGCAACAGCATTGGTCTTTCGCCAGTTTTATTTCCTAACCATAGTTTTATATTTTATTGTTATGATTCATTGTGCGTTGTTCAAGCTTATTAACACGTGCCCATTAGCATATTCCAGTGTCTCATCATAGATTTGACATTCAGGAAGCCATATTGGTATGTGCCTGTTATGCTGCAGTATCACTGATCTTCACATGGTAGCAGAGTACTGTTCGCCAACTCTCGGCAACTCATTTGGAACACATTGCTTTATCCTTCTGACATTTCAGTTACTAAGTCCGTCACAGTTTGTTTTGTTTCAAGTTGCCAGTTTCAACATGTTCCGTAAGAATCTTATTGACCATTGTTAGAAGTCATTAAAAGCTAATCAATTACATAATTACGTTAAACTCTACTCTCACATTTCACTTTTGTTTGATTATATCGCAACTGCTCGATTCGAGATTTTTTTAAACTGCAATCATGGTATAGTTAAAGTCCTGTAAACTTCTCATCATGTCCTAGAAATTGATCTTTGATTCCCTAATATAAGAAGACAACGACACGGTATTAGCGACACTGTCAACCATTATTTTTGGTTATTAAGCCCTTGCCGTGGTATGAATCTGGTAATTAAGAGTTAAAACTGTCAGTAAAGCCAGACTTTTATGTAAATGAGCTATTTTGGCTCTTTCGTTTGAAGTTTCTGGTCGTTAAATTCGTTTCACTTTTGCCGTCTTTCTTTTAGTAGTCCACTGTTCGACATAGGGCTTTCCTAACAAAGGTTTTGGCCTATTATACTGCACTGGCCATACAGGTTGGTATATAATTTGTTTTTAATTTTCCTTCTCCTTGCAGTGATTCCTTAGTCGGCTCTTACGACACCCACCGGATGAATAAGTTGAATTGGATTATGACTCTCCATATATATGTTACGTTATTAGTTACGTCTCATAGGTAAAATATTACCTATTAGACGTAACTACATATTTCGTAAACCCCGTTATTTTTTTGTTATCGTGTGTTATAGACGCACCTATGACTCGTACTGTCTCTACTACCCTTATGTTTCATGTCAAGTTAACTGTACCACAAATCAAAACTTATTTATTCCTAGTTGGGAAACACGTTACTTCTTTAAGTAAAACATCGAGACGTTTTAGTACGACTATCTCTAGAACTGTCCCAGCAGCAGCTCTTCCTCAACTATAGCGTCCAGACAGTTCTGTTCTTTCTGTTCAGTCCGTCAAATTGTCCATTAATAGAACAGAGTAATTTTTAACATTCGTACTTAATGATTCATGGTGAGGCTCAGGATTGCTATTATCATCATCAGTCTATCGCAGTCCGCTGCTGGCAATATGACTCCAATTTTATAAAGACAAACGGGATTTCCGTTCCGGGTTATATAGAAAAATTAGAGAACGTTACTTACTTACTTTAGTTAACGTTCTCTAATTTTTATTTTTCCATCACGGTGGATTCCAATTTGTTCACCTCGCTGATATCATTCGGGCAGGGCAAATAATTTGACTTAGCGGTGGCTTTTGTTCACCTTGAAATTGATGTACTTAGGTGAACAAAAGCGATTTTTTATTTACCTTCTGTACTTGTATCACCAACATAAAGTTTGATTATAAAAACTTTTTTTTTAGATGATTTAATATTTAAATGAGTTCATTACACAATTTGTGATCCACTATTTCGATCCGCCAGTGATTCGAAAAACGTTATGAAGTTCACTGTAATCCACATTGGTTTAATGTAATAATTTCGTATCACTTTTATTCTCCACTAGTAGATCGAAGAGCAGATATTTTGGCAACTGACCTGATGCTATTGTTTATACAGGAAATCGGATGAATGAACATACAAGGTGAACTAAAGCTACCGATTTAGTCGAATTATTTCACTCAGGTGAGACCCAAGTGAAAAAAGTATAATAAACCTACATTACATCTGGAAAATTAAGTGTTTGGATTTTTGAATATGGATGTATGAGGAGATAAGTCCTTGTAAACTACAAGCTTGCGGCTTTCTCGATGATCAGCTGCTATGCCCGTGATTACCAAAATATATCACGTTTTACCAGTAATAATTGACGGGCTGCGAACCAGAGTGGTACAAGTGAAAAAATGTAAATTTTGGTAAAACAGTTTTTTGTAAATTTGTCAGGATCTAATATTAAAAAAGTAAAAATAAAATAAGCAATGTGTCTATAATCAAAGTTTAATGTTTCCATAAAAAAATTGTAACAAAATAATTAAATTATAATGTGAAAATACACAAAACAAAATCACTTATACCCTTATGGCATAAAAACAAAACAAAATTATTCACTTATATCTCTATGGCATAACAATTTGTTACAATATTTTGCGAATCAGTCTTAAAATATTTCTTTCAATAATAGGAACTTTATAGCCGCCCTCTCGCGTTATGCTTTTGATGAATAAGTTCAAATCCTAGGATTTGAACTTATTCATCAAAAGCATAATCCAAAATACTTTCTTCGTCTGTTTCTGGCACACTATCTTTTCTCGGCCGACCTCTTGCGCGCCCTGTTGAAGTAGTCGGTTGGTTCTCATCACTTCTAAGTGAATTATAAAATTCATGGTGAATAGACGGTATAAATTTTAACAGATCCTTCAAATCATTAATTTTAGCGGGCTTTATTTTTATATCTGTTTCTCTCAGTTGAGGTAGCTCTTTCGGTATGCAACCTTTTTTTGATTTCATGCTGACGTGGCGAAATAGTGCTTCCGTCTGTAAAGTCTCTTTAAAATACATATTTTTTGGATGTTCTTTCAAAAATCTCATCCACCTTATTTTTAGCCAGCTTATTTTGTCTTTATTACTATCAATTTTTCTATTAACAATGACCTTAGAAATTGGATCAGTAGAAATAAAATCCTCTTGTTGCATTCTGATTACTTTAAATTTTTTTCGAGTTTTCTCTACTAATCTCATCCAGTCTTCAGGAATGTAAATATACTGCGCTTTTTTCTTCTGTTTTTCTATATGTGAAAAGTCAGCATCATTTTCTAAATAACTGTGGCCAGATACCATGAATTTATGATCTACTGTTGTAATTTGTGTATGCGCCACTACGTACATCCAGAGCCTACAAATAATTTGATTTCGGTTTTGACCACCGCAACTATCACTGTATGCAACTAAGTGATTACAATCTTTAGGCACAATGTCCAAGATATATTTTAAGAGACACGAAGCTACTTCAGACGCGCCACGTGATGCAGTATTTTCACCCCACATGTACATGTGCGCGTCTCCAGACATGCAGTCATGAATCCCAAGATTATAAGTCCAGAATTGGCGTTTGTAATAAACCAAATTAGTTTGTAAATATGGTGTCGGTAAAGTTTTCTCTAAATCAAAAGTTATGAGATGAACTGATTCATCTTCTTTGTCTCTTTGTTTAGTTTCTTTAGTTCTTTCAACTTCTAATAAGTGACTGTTTTTCTCTTCTTTAATGCATCGTTTTCTTTCAGCATCTTCTTCACCTTTGTAAAAATTTTCGAGCCTATCACATGTATTGCATGTATCACTACGTAGTTTATAGAATCCAAGATTGAACTCAGTATTGAAAATGTTTCTGTAAATTTGTACCTTGACGGGTTGTTTGCCTTCACTCATGCATTTTTCTTTATAAAGGCAATACATTTTAGATATTGTTAGTTCAGGTGACAGATATTTTTTGAGAGGTGCATCTTCGCGTGAATAATGACTTTTAAATTTAGGAAAACTGTTAATGTGATCACGAACGTCTCTCAATTTGTCTTCTTTGGTTTTGTTGGCGGGCTCATGTTTGCCACGTTTGTCGCAAAGAGGTAGACCTTTGACTGAAGTTTTGGTGTAAGCTGCATGGGTGTATCGTCTATTAGAAATTGATAAAGTTTTCAGAAAAAAGTCCTTGCATACTCTCTTACTATTTAAAATTATTACTGTACTAATTTTTTTCTTATTATTTGAGCGTTTTGGTTTCTCTATTTTTACACAATATCTAATAAAATTCGTTTGTGCTTCCCAATTCCCTAGTTTCCAAAATTCTGAATGAATCAATCTCCGGTCGTTTTTTGTAAACGTGTCACATTGGTAACGACAAACATGACTAAATGTTTGTAAAACCCTAGCTGGAATTATTTTACCTTTGGTTGACACATACTCTTTTCCTTCATTGCGTCTCCGTTTTCTTATATTTTTCTTCCAAGACGTGACATGTTTCTGCCTTTTGCGTGACCTTTGAGGAGTAGTTGATAGAGGTTCTTCACCAGATTGTGCTTGTAAAGTCGATGGTGACTCAGGAGGCAGGGGAGGGGAGGCAGATGGAGCTGGTAAAACTAGCACGGTATCAGATTGTGCTTGTAAGATCGAGGGTGAATCAGGATGCAGGGGTGGGGAGACAGCTGGAGGTGGTGAGACAGCTGGAGCTGGTAAAACAAGCACCGTATCTTGTAGTGTTGGCTGAACAGGCAATAAGGTAGGGGATACGAGCAAATGACGTGTAATTGGTGATTCAAATGGTATAGGTACAACCGGAGAAGGGGCAGAAAACGCTTGTACTTCCAGAGGGCTTTCAAGTGGTATATGCATAACTGACAGGCAGCTCGACGATGAAGATGGTTGATCCGCTGGATCATTAGATAGTAACGGTGCATCGGGGTCAAATATATTTTCAATTAGTGTTTTAGACCTGTTTGAATACGTTTTTACTTTTTTGGGGCTTGGTTTCCATGTAATATCTACAACAAAAGTACAGAACATGTTAGTTTAAAACTGGTATAAGTGATGTCCAAACATACGAACAACAGTATAAAAAAGCATGCCAAACTGGTACAAGTGACGAACAAACAAAACCAGAAAACACACAATGAAAACAATTTTGCGCTTAAGAAATGATTATTTTATCGAATAAAATATTACCTATAGACACAAAAAAAAAATATTCAACATCAGGGAACCATTTTATGATCACTAAATTAGCGCGCAAAAATTTACCAAAAAAATTTTATACAAATTCTATGAAAAGTAGGGTTATGTCAAAAACAAGTTTTGAATTTAAATTTTACTTAAAATAGCAAATAAAAGGACAATGTTTTCTAAAAATATTTTGTTATTATTATCAAAAAACACTTACCTTCCACAGAATCGTCACTATCTTCGAGAAAACTTATTATTTCTTTATAATTTATCGGTTTGGTAACACGCCGCCTCGCCATCTTGTCACTTGTATCACTATGGTTGGAATGAATTTGACATGTCATTAAGACATGCAGTTATCCCAGTGGACAAATAGATGGCGTTGTATAAAATTCACTTGTATCGTTTTGGCAGGGTAAAGTTAGGCACAGGGCCCGCATTTTGATTTACTTAAATCGAATTTCCCACATTTGTCACTTGTACCACTCTGGTTCGCAGCCCGTCAATTAAGGATTGGTTGCGTCAAACTGATATACGTAAAAAAGAGACATCTAAAATAGTCACTTAAATAAGTATTGGTAATAATAATTGACTGAAAGTTGTTATTTTGCGTTCTCAATGCAATCCTATTAAGAACACCAAATTTCAAAAATTGAGCCGAAACTGGACGTCTGTGTCAGATGTCAAATATAGATATTATTTTGTAGAAATAATAAGTATTTATGGATAGTTAGTAAAATTTACATTAAATTATATAGTTATATGTGGAAAACCTGGATATACTCAAGATTTGATCTACTTGTAAAACAGCGTCAAACATAACGTGGTGACGCATTGCCACGCCAACATGTTTTAGGATTCATTTCAACTTGTATCACACAAAGAAAGACTGTACATGCCAATTAGTAAATGTATGCAGATTGTTACTCCAATATAGCAATACAATAAAACATTTATTTAAGTAATTAGTTAATATTTTAAGTTATTATTTTCTTGAAGTAAAATAAAGATTTTAATAAAAAAATCTGGTTTATTACATTTATTATTTAATTTGAATTTTATTTCAGGTATTTGTGGCTTTAATTTATTTCTTATATTTATTCTTTCTGGACTTAGCTGTAACTCCATATAGATGTTTTATGGTTGTCATTCTGACCTGCCAGTAGTTATCATCACTTATCAGGTTATATCGTTTATAGTGTAGTAAGAAGTAAACAACAATCAGTTTATGCTCTTAAAGAAACATGGAGTTTATTAAGTAGAGACCCCTATAAGCTTACTAAAATCGAGAATTCGCGGAGAATGTCGTCTGTTTCACAAATCTTATAACTGTCGGATACGGGTCAATGTACACACCACACACACACATTTAGCCTCGGTCCGAGTCACGTAGGCCTAACTTGAGTTAGTGAGTTTGATTTTTATTATAAAATTTATGGTACACCTAAATTTAGACATATGTCAATAGGGTCGACCCTCATCTGCTGAGTCCAATTCTAGCGAATTCTAGAGTCCTTAATCATAATCTCTGGTTATCGTTTTGTCACATTACTCCAGCTTTAACATTAAAGTAATGCCTTTAAACATTGGTAGAGTGTGGTTTCAAGTTCTCACGCTCAACAGTCGTTTTGGTTTTGTTTTCAGGTTCCCTTTGCCCCCGTAGTCGACTTATGACGCACTGGATGGAAAAGCGTAATGGTTTGTATTATTCTACCAAAACATATTGATACTTCCTTTTAAATTTGTTCCCGTAGAGTAACATGTTGAACGTCAGCAGGCGAGCAAAATCCTATTTCTTATAATATGACTCTGAGCCCAAATCAGCTATACGTAGGCACACGCAGTAAGAGTTCTGGCCGAATACTCACAGCGAATTTGATAGAAATCAGTCATACCTGAGTCAGACCATGGAATTTATTTAATTAAGCCAATAAGTCGGTTCTTTAAGAGTGCTCATATCAGAGTACTGCACTCGTCTAAGATTAGTTTATGTTATTTTTTATTTATTATTATCTTTTATTTTATATGTTTTTTGGCCTTGGCCTTGGTGAACTGATTAAGACTGTTGATGATATCTTTTTTACCCAAACTGACTTCCTTTTCTGTATATTTTTAGTCTGGGTCAAAAAATAATGTAGGTTTTCAAATCTCATTAAAAACTTTTTTTTTGTATAGGGGGCAAACGAGCAGGCGTGTCGCCTGATGGTAAGCGATTACCGCCGCCTATGGACACAACACATAATTATGTGTTGATGATAAAATTACATAATTTATTTACATAATTAGATCTCAAGTATCTAATAAAAGCGAGTCACATCCGTAATATTATTATCAAGATACGTGGTATTAAGTTCCTCAATAACAAAAAAATATCCGCGTCCGGTCCGATCCGGTCCGCAAAAACATCACTCCGGACCGGATAGTGTAGCAACTACTATCAGTAACGTATCTATCCGAACGACGAATGCTTTTTCTAGACTGACCTTTTGTGAACATTTAAAGTATTTTCCACATAAATCTGTAATGTTATCTCTAGCTGATATGATATTGTACTAAAGAAAACATAAATATCGACTGTTTATCGCCTACGTAGTTCAGAAAGGCGATAAAATTAAAAAAAGGGGCCTATGATATGCGTATTACTAATTTTCTTACTGTGAATCTACAATAAGTAGGAAGGTACTACGGAAAAATATATTTACAAAGTGCATCCGTATTGTGTATGGCAAACACGTATTTTCATAATTCGTCCACACAGTGCGCAGAAGCGATAGTTTAGAGACAAGATGGCCGACTAAGTAAGACTCGTTCTATAATGTCTGTATACACGCTAGTAAGATAGTCGTTGAACAGGAATTATAGTATCACCATTTTTAGACATATGAGACCGACTACCGAGCTACTAATCCTTGGACAAAGTATTACATAGACTAGACGAGCCAACAGCGTTACCACGAGCGAGTGAGACAACTGTACCATTTTCCAGTGAGTTAGAGAAAGATGGAGATACTTTTTTTTAATCCTATCGCCGTATCGTTTTTTTTTGTATAGCACATAAACATACGTGCCAAGCAGTGTTCAAAGATTGTGTTTTAGAAAAGGCCTGCCCGCTTGGAATAAACATCATCTTCTTAGCATTATTCCGGTTGTATCTTCAGCTTTCACATTGACCCAGGGCCTACAATTCTTATCCAACCATATTTCAAATTCAAATTTTATTCAAATGCTTGTACAAAGTTTTACAGTAGGTAATTGCTGTTGGCACCCAAACTTAGCCATGCTTGTATCTTGGGCTGCCACCGATCGATTTGACAGATTTGTTGAACGTTTGGAACAGTAACCGAAATTAATAAGGGAGAATTGGCTTTAACCTGGCAACATTAATATTTGATATACTTTATTTCTATCCCTTACGGTTGTACGCACATGTCTAGTCTATGTAATACTTTGTCTAAATACTAATCCAAGAAGGCTGAGTAGTTTTTGTTTGTTTCTGTCTCTCTCTTCTCTATTTAATCTCTTTCCCTCCTATTGTCCAAAATTCCATAAATTTCTATTTATTAAACACAGAAAAAAACCGGCACTGTGCGATTCGGACATGCGCACCGAGGTTCCGTACAAACCTGTAGGTATATTCAATGTTGTACAAAAAATTATGCTTTTCACAATATTTCCTTTCAAAAATTTCAAAATTTTGAGTTCTCGGGAAGTACCCTGTAGGTTTTGATTCCCTTGCGTGTGTCGATAATTTGCAGCAATAATGGCTGTATCTTTTGATTGTGTTGGCTTTGAAGTGTGATTACACAGCTCCATGGGGCAGAAGAGCTAAATATTTGATATGAATTTTAGCTTGATTCTTCCACGTGTTCCTGAGTAAAAGGGTCTAGACAGACGGACAACAAAGTGATCCTATAAAGGTGCCGTTTTTTTCCTTTTGAGGTACGGAACGATCACAATGTGGGACACAGAAAAAAAAACATTGTTGCCATGGTGCTGCAGTAAGTTGAGTTGAGACACGCGGTGGAATTATTCCAGAAAAGTTTTAACATTTTCGTACCACAAGATAAAAACTTCTTGTCACCTTGAGGGTGTCAGGTGTTTAGTTTATTGGGTTACTAGCTGGTTCACGCAACCTCGTCTGCGCCTCCTATAATAGCGTTGTGTCAGTAAGCTCATTTTTTTACCATAAAAAAGGTTAGGTACCTACAGTGAGCCAACCTTTTAAGACAGGCATAGCTACTGTCGCGAACTTATTTTTAGTACCCATAAAGGAGACTGGTTACGCCAAATTGTTACTTAAATGAATTGTTTTATGATACGTTCCTTTCCACAAACCTACCTTTGCACACACTCCGCGCGCGCTATTACAGCGCCCCTAGCGGAGAAGGAGAGAGATTTATTATAATTAAAAAAAAAAAACAAAAAAAAGCGTATACATTTGCTATCGACCTTAGGATCTTGTTCTGAGCTCTCTGTACGGCTTTTGCGAAGTTCAGAAGTATGTTGTCCAGTGATAATTTGGCGTTTCGTCCTAGCATCCAGTACAGGTTTTTGTGCAGCATAGATATATCGTCTCATTTTGATTTGATATGATTTTTCCACCGGTCTATATGTAAGCCCATATTGGGCTCGTACCCGACGGCCGATGAGATGATGAGACTTTGGACATCATTTTCGAAGTCTGGTTCCCAAGCTGGTTGGCACAGCGTTATAAAGGATTGGATCTAGAGGCATCACGGGAGCCTCTGACACAGGTGATCACTGGGAAAGGATGCTTCGGAAAGCACCTGTGTCTGATCCGCCAGCCATCGCATGAGTGCCACCACTGCAATGGCCAGACCGTGGACACGGCATTCTACACGCTGGCAGAATGTTCAGCATGGGGCGAGCCCATGCTGAACATTCTGACAGTCGCGTGCCGCGTGATTTCGTGGCGGCCATCGGAGTGGGGGTTCTCTCGCTTGGTAACATGATTGCGGAGCGAGTCCCACCGTCTCTTTCTGCGAGCAAGTTATGCTTGTGAAAGAGATGTCGGAGCGGGACCGGTAAAGGTTTAGAACTCTCCCTGTCCGCCAGGCCCAGGAACGGGCGACGTACCGCAGACGACTCAGGCGCCGGAGATCGCCGTACGATCTCCGACGCCGACGACGTCCGAGTGTGACAGGTGAGGCCACCAGTCACCCTAGCAGAAGCAAGCCGAGCTGGCGGCGCAAGTTCTAAAAAGTGCTCGCACCTCTTTTCTAAATAGAACAAAAGCATCAGGGTTCCTGGAGACCGTACCTACAAACCGTAGGTGGCCCGAGGTCGTCGGGGTTCTAGGGATTTCCTGCCGAGTGTGCACCTGATTCCCCGGCTTAGTACGCCAGACGGTGTGCGGTTTTTAATGGGTTCAAGTCCGAAATAACCACCAGTTGTTGGTATCCAACAGAATCCCCAGAAAAAAAGATGCTTCACACACTCACATTGCGGCAAGATATTTTCTCCGAGTTTTACTTGAGGACAGTTAAAATTCTGTTCTGGACCGCACGCCGTCTCGGGTACTAGAAGTCGAAGAACTAGATGCACCCTCGAAAGGAAAACCTACGGTTTTAGATAGCCCTCTCCTGTGCAGAAATCGCGGTGTTTCTTTTCTGCGCAGAAATAAGCGCTTATGCTGCCACCTCGGCCTGTTTGCAGACAAACTCCCTGACGAAGAGTAAATGTCATTTGGATTTAGCGGCACTTGCTTTTATCCTCCAGTCCTCTAGCCAATTGTGGACTTCAAGAAGCAAGTGTGAGCCTCGCTTTGGATTTTTATAGCACAAGTACCGCTGTGAATGTATACTGACACCAGACCAGAAAAAGATAGAACAAATGGACTTTTTTGCTCAGTGTATATGGAAAAAATTGTTAACGATAACCATTATGTTTCATCTTAAACTGTATTGCCGAAGACTCTTGAAAGTTTCTTTTAAAATGTGATCGAACCAAGTGGCGTGCAATTGGAGAGACCTATGTCCAGTGGTAGACTGCGATAGGGTTTTTAAAATAGCTATTCTATAATTAAATAATTTATTAAAAAAAAATACCTTTTATAAATCGATTTATCTGACGAGGTGATTTTAAAAAACCCGATTTGCCCCCCTCTGGCCCAACCTGGGTACGCCTATGATAATATTAGTAGAGATTCGTTTGAACTGCCTCATTGGTCTATCGGGGTCTGAACCCTCGGGGAGCACGTAAAGCTGTCGGTCCTGCGCTTGATCTCTTCCCGGTCTTGTCGGTTAATTATGAGAGAGAGGGAACAGAGAGTGCACCTGTGTTTGCGCAAACACTTGTGCACTATAATATCCCCTGCGTAGTTGGCTGGTCTCTGTTGAGACTGCCGCCGTGGTCGTAATCGCCTAGGAGACCATCATAGTATAGGTTAAGTGATTTTTCGTGTAAATTCACGAAATTTCTAGACCCTGTGGCGACCTCCACATACAGCGCCATCTACATTATACCCGTTCCCCCACAACCCTATGAGATAATCCTCGTCGGGTTTTCATCCTTCTTTATCCTACTACTATTATAAAGGCGAAAGTTTGTAAGTATGGATGTATGTATGTATGGATGTTTGTTACTCTTTCACGTAAAAACTACTGAATGGATTTGAATGAAACTTTACCACAATATAGCTTATACATCAGAATAACACATAGGCTACTATTTATAAAGATATAGCTTCGCCTCGCGGCGTTGCCCGCAGTTATCATCGTACCGCGGGTAGCACCGCGGGGTTCAGCTAGTATTATTATATAACTGCAACAATTAACGACATGGTCCGATCTCAATTTTGTGATATAACGTGTAAACATGTCTGAAGAATATGTCTATAAATTACCGTGTTTGTATTAAGCGTAGGGTTGCAAAAATAAATGGTTTTCGTACCACCAAAAGAAAAAACGGAAGCCTTATAGAATGACTTTTTTTTTCTTTTTTGTTTTTTATTGAATAGTTGGCAAACGAGCAGACGTATCACCTGTTGGTAAGCGATTACCGCCGCCCATGGACACCCACAACACCAAAGGCGTCACAAGTGCGTTGCCGACCTTTGGGGGATGGGAAAGGGGATGGGGTAGGGGTTGGGGTATGGGTCTCCGGTATCCGGACCTCACTCACTCGGTGAAACACAGCGCAGACGCTATTTCACACTGGTTTTCTGTGAGGCCGTGGTATCACTCCGGTCGAGCCGACCCATTCATGCCGAAGCATAGCTCTCCCACGGTATTTGTAGTCCATCTGTCCGTCAAGACCCTTTTACTCAGGAACGCATGAAGTTGGCGGTGTAAAGATCCAACAACAACTGCGGGGCCCAGCTAGTCTTAAGTATAATCGGTGTCCTCAGAAATTTTAAAAATACTAAATGTATGGTATCCTCCATCCTCCATCCAAAGTGTTGGTCATAGATACTTTGAGCTAGTGATGGACAACTTTTTAATTGGCAAATAAATTTCGACTACGTTGACATACCTACCTACAGGATTAGAAATTTGACATTGTGTCGACAAAATCGAAACGAAGGGTGACTCTACTGTATTGACTAATTCTAAGCTTATGATGAAATGCAGAACATTAGTTTGCCTTGCTTCATTGAAGCCACCTACATATTGTAGGTAATATTGTGTACAATGTAGCATTATGTGGCCTATGTGGGTGAGGACCAACAGTAAAGTCGAACAAGCTGATATTATCAATACCCACATACATAAACATACATAGTTATACACTCGACAAGTCGACTGTCAGTAACTATTGATTTTTAAGTTGACATTTGTTCGATACAAAATGGGAGGTAATTGTTTCTACTTTTAATATCATATACTGGAGAGTTTATTTATTCGCTTAATTTTTTTATTAAATCGGACCAGTAGTTCCTGAAATTGTCCAATCTCAGGAACTACTGGTTCGATTTAAAAAGTTTTTTCACAAGGTACGTTACCCACTTATAAGAGGGACACGGTAAAATTTCAAATATTTTTTCGCTTAATTTCAAACGAGTATTGCCACCACCTACTTATGCAAAGTGTTAAGCGTCTACAAGCTTTAACGTATATATCGTCGTCGATCGATATAGATAATACAATATTGGTAGACCAGGGCCTTTGGTATTGTAAAACATAAAATGTACAGAAGAAATAATATAAGAAGACGGCCTTTTCGCTTTGAATTTAAGATGTTATTTTGAGATGTTTTTTAATTTAAGGCATAAAAAAGTCCCATACTATCAAATCATAAAAGTAGTTAGTTAGGTAGTTTTTTTAGAAATTTTCTGTCCAGGAAGTTTTGAGCGTTGAGTGTGCAGATACCTACATTTATATTCTGAAGTTTCAGCGAGTAATCATACAGTACCTACCGATTCGAAATTAGTAGTAATGTGACGTAGACGGCATTAGTAGTCTTTAGAATAGAGTTACAAGATGTGGATTCAAACAGAATAGCTTATCAACAATTCTAAAGTTGCGCATCAGGCTATAGAGTAGGTAATGCAAATTTTAATGATTTCGTCAGACAAAATACGGTAGTTACTGACATTTCTCTTAACGTAAGCATGTTATAGTGGTAATCAGCTGGCCAGAATTGCGGAGAAGCTATGACGACTGGATACGGTTAAATAGATACGATGACGTAGAATACGATGTTCCATAGACATGAACTTAGGAGTTCTGATAGAACTTGACATAAATATATTGTTTAGTTAATTGAGACAGATTTTCGCAAAAGTTTCCGAGTGGCCAGGATGTGTGGTTGTTCATATTTTGTATTACAAATTGTCACGTTGTAATAAGTACTTTCAATTTTGATTATACGTATGGAATTATGTTTTTAAATTGTGAGCGTAGATAACAAAATTCGTACGAAGCCGGTTGCGGATCGTGACTTCACGGGGCCTTGGGTTAATACTCCTTACGGACTGACTGTAGTTTTTTTGACGGGTTGTAAAATTTCTTCGGATATTCAGTGCCTTGCGGACTCAGGAGCTAGGAATATGTTGTAAACACGCCTCCCTCTCTCCCTCGGCCCCCTTCCCCTCTTTTCTTTGGGAAGGACTTGGACTATATATTTTCAGTAACCTTCACGAATAGAAACTTTGCCTACCTTACGCAAACCTGATCGTAAGAAGGTGCAAACTTTCTCCTGCCTATTATTTTAACAACTACCTTTGTGGATTGTTGCTACTAGGGTACTACGTACTTAGAAACTACTTACCGAAGTTGTTACTGCACAACTTGATTATATTGCTTTTGATGGCAACTAAAAGTTCAGGGGGCTTTTTTGCCCACGCTTCTCAGACACTCCATGTGAGAAGCGTGGGCAAACAAGCCCTCAGTAGACAAAATAAATTGCAGAAAATTGCAAGAAAAAAAATCTTTTTTTCGGCAAAACAAAGCAAGGAAGGCTTGTTCAGATGAATAGATTTTTTGCCTCTTATACAAAAGAAGGGACTGCCTCTGCAGGTAGAAGATTTTTTGTTATGAGCTATTGTACTTTGTATCAACTGCGTTTGAATAATTTATACTTAAATGCGAAAGTAACTCTGTCGGTCTGTCACTCTTTCAGGGCCAGACCGCTGGATTGATTTCAATGAAATTTGGCATGGAGATACTTTGATTCTTGTGGAAGGATATAGGCTACTCTTTACTGCGATAACCGACAAACACGATGGCGGAGCCGCAGACAAAAGTTAGTAGTTCCATAAATGGAGTTTTTTTTTAATTTTATTGGGTCGTACCTTAGTGACTCTCCCTGCTGAAGTGATGGAAAGCATGAGCAGAATCTAAGAGTAGCGGTCACCATATTCATTGCGGTGACCCACACTATAGTGGCCTGTTGAGATACTTCTGCACCATCGGGCTGCCGGTCTCGCAGTCACCAAGGAAACACGACAGCACAGCACGAATGCTATCATTGTCGCAGTCGTAGCGTGCTTGAGATCTCTGGTTTGATTTTCGGGTCAGACCAAATATTTGTATGATCTGTAAATATTCGTTTTGGAATTTGGGGTAATAATATTATATTTTTTTGGGCATACACATCAGTTATCTAGTACCTAGCTCTGCTAGTTTGAGACTTGATGTCGTAGTGTGTCAGATGTTCGAAATATTATTATTATTATTCATGATTATGTGTTATTTTTAATTCAAACATTTTATTTTTAAGGTTAAATTCTACATGTATATGGCTTTTATCATGCAGAAATTGTCTAAGAGTATTGTGAGAGTATCAAAGACAATAATTCAAATATTGCATAGGTACTATGTTTCGTTCCACTGTGTCTGTGTGTGTGTGTCAGCCATTTTGTCGTTGTTCCTGTACACGGTTTTAGTTGACTTCCAAATGCAGCGATAAACAGAAGCACAATACAGTGCCCTCTATCGAGAACACACCGAACTACAGAGTAACTGCTAATCTTGTATTGTTGTATAAATAGGTAATTTTCGCGATATAGATATAGATTATTACCAACAACAACTTTTGGGCTGCGGCTCGCCAGGTCCGCCAGACCTGGTCGGAGAATCTTCACGTTGTGTAAGAGGGATATGACATCCTTCCTCCATAGGATGATTAATCAGACCGGTGCAATAATTGATAAAGGAAAGTTATTTTATGCTGTAACTCTACATAAAACTAAAACAGATATATTTTATTTTAATAATTCCAAAATTATTAGTCATTCATCTAATTTAAGAACATAATTACTAATTTATAACTGTAGCAATGCTGCACGAACAGACAAATTCAGTCATACATGATATTAGTAATTGCAAAAGGAATGTCGAAATGATAAAACAAAACGGCAACTGGACATTGTTAGAATTTTATAACGAGAAAAAATTACATTTAGGGAAAATAGGTACAGATAGCTATAATTGAATATTCATATATCTTCGTCTGTAGTAATTCTATGATGAGAGTTGAGTGGGCGACGACTTTCCTCGTCAGAGCCGTAAATAACTTCTTCGTCCGAGTCGTTGATCATAGAGAATGCTGGGTTGTCTTTGGTTATTGCTGTCTCTGGAACAACAGATTATAATATTTTTCTGCCTTATAAACGTGTCTGTGGAACAGTAACGTACATTTGGGTATTATTTACTCATGGAATAAAGATCGAAGAACAGTTAATTTAACAGTTTTAAAAAAAAATACAACTAGGGGATTGAGGTAGAAAAGGATGAGGTTAAGGTTGAATAAAATTGTTACAGTTGTTACAATTATCTACAAACCATAACATAGTACATTTAGAATAGGAAATAATGAAAAAGTTTCTGTCAGTCGACGAAATCGAATGTCGTGGGATGCAGTGACCACGCCTAGATTGTTCTCTGTAGATGTATAATTTAGAAATCTAAGTAACTCTGCATAATCATGTGCCAATTATAAAGACTGCACCACAAGGAGTTCAGTCGACACCAGAAATTGAACAACTTTTTTTTAAACTTGTAACATGCACAGTTGGTAGCAGATTTAGAAAAAGAACAGGTACCTATTTTGAAGGTATGACGTATACAATGACTAAATCATTCTCGTCTCCCCGAACTTCTTTACAAGCCTTACAAGCTTTACAAGTACATTTAGTACATTTAACCTTTTTGGCAGTTTGCCCTTTCGTTGGGGGCCGCGGAACTAGAACAGAAGTGAGCTGCTGAAACTTTAGTCCACAACTACGTACTTACGTCTCCTACACATCGGACTGGTTTAGTGTATCAATCCTTGGCTCTCTCTAAAGTCTATAAATAAATACATTTGTATTTAGAAGCAATCATTTTCATCATACATGGAAATCAAGTGTCTACTTACCACTTTGCTCAATTTCAACACCTAGATTTAATCTTTGAATCGTCAAGAATACAAAATAATAACAGTTGATTCTGTCAGTGTTATTACATATTTTTAGTCATTTTTAAATTACGTTGGTAGCACTGAATTTTTTAGATCTGGTTGGTTGAAAAAAGATGCCATTAAAAATATTACATTCCAAATATAACTTTATTTAATTACAAAATTTACAGGCAATTATTAAAAACCATGCGTCGAAATTTAAAAATAAATGAGTAAAAAGTTAAAATAAAGAGATAAATATAAAAATAATAAAAAATAATCCCAAACACTTTGAGTAACAACAATTTCTGAATTGCGATAGCTACAGCATGCAGTCCTCTGTCTATGACAGTCTTCTATCACCTTTATCATGGATACTGTTCTGATGAGCTTTTCCAGCTGGTCCCAGTTTCTTCCTTCCTTTAAAGGACAACACGTCTGACCTTGGAAGTCACCGGTTTACAGTAGACGATATACGCTCTCTAACTAAACGAACTATTCATTCTTTTGCTGATCAGTTTAAACCTGGAACTTACTACCAGCGCAAGTGTTTCCCTGGCACTATGATCCTGGGTCTTATAAGCGGGTTGTGAAAAAGTATCTCACTAGGCTGCCATAGTGTGGGTCATACTGCATTATCCACACTCGCAATGAGGATGGTGGTTCACCACACTTGGATTCTGCTCATGCTTTCCATCAGGCAGAACAGTCATTTTGGCATCCCTTTTATATTAAAAGAAAATCTAATTTATTTTGAGTTGTTTAGAAAAGTGTTCCTACACAGCGTCCAAGTTAACAAATCTTACATTTACTTTATACCCGACTACGACGAAACCAGTAGGAAAGATGTTACAAGTTTTGACGGTCAATATCGCACGCTCCATCGCATGCTCAGCTACTTTTAACTTTTGGACCAGTCTAATGGTGAGTTTCCACGGCTCGGCTTCGAATACCATTACAGGTAGGGCGCACTGGTTTAGCACCTTGGCTTTACATAATTGCGGAATTGTCGACTCGAAGATGGAACGTAGCGGACCGTGCGTCGCCAAGCCCCGACGAATTTTTATATCAGTCTTCCGATTGTATTTGTTCGGGCCTGAAATCAGCCTTATTCCAACTCCTTTTGAAGGAACGTCCTGACTGTTGAGCATTTATAGATCATTCAGAGATTCCGCTAGAGTAACTTTTATTTATTTCTTATAACTACTACTGACTATTTTGATTCTCTATCCGTTAAACCGAGCGTTTTGAAAACGCATGGATCATTTACGTTGATCTTATATTTGACGTTATATTTCCAAATCTGTTTATCAACAGATTTAGAGATATAACGTCTCTTGGTCTTATCCTTTGATCGATTATCGTTGCAGCTTCGTAGATGCATCTTATTACTTGGGCATATCTGGAGTCGACTAGGCATTTCTACATGGATTCTAGAACAGCCCAGGTAGATGCATCGAAAGCTTTCTCATAGTCAACATAGGCTAGGCACAGAGGCGGTTTTATTATTCTGTCTTCATCCGGAGTATTGTTGTCATGGAATTGTACGATTGTTATTATAGTATCACCCTGATTGATGTCGTCTGAGGCACACAAGGTGGCGTGTTAGTCTAGCAGTTATTGGCGGATTCGTGAGGTGTATAGGTCCACAGATAACTTTTCAACTTCAACGAAAACAATGTCACTCTGGTTTCCCATAGTCTTGTACTGCCGGTTTCGTATTAAAATTACTCATTACAACCGTGTAAGAAGTGTTGGTATAAGATCTACAAGGCTCTGGTCTTAGCTACGTCTACATGACTTCAAACAACTCGTCAGGATGTTTGGACGTGGGTTCGTAAACTTGTACAACCTTCGAGGAATACCTTTTGTTATTCTTAAGACGAGGTGCATTACCCTTGACATTACTGCTATTCTCCTCCACGTGGCTCTTGAGCGAGTTACGGATCATGAATCCGACACTACCTTGGGATGTTTTATCTCCCTGTCAGAAGTAGAGGAGGTAGTCAGGATTTAAGGCTGCCATGTCTTCACTGTATCTTCTGATTTCTGATAGCCCCCAAACAAAACCGTCCAATTTACAAGAATTCCTATTCTGAAAGGCATTAGTCCATCAATCGTTTGTCTGTCCGATAAAATTCGTTACTAGGTTATTCGACAGCGAATTAGAGGAACCGACAGCGAACTAGAGGAACCGACATCAGTACATTGAAGTGCAAGTGGGCCGGTCGTGTCTCTTGCCAAACCTATGGTCACTGGAATCGAAATGTAATACAGTGGAGACCGCAATTAGGTAAATGAGGTGTAGGGCGACTTGTGGCACTGTGGACCGACGATTTGAAGAAGGTGGATGACAGCAGATGGTTGCGGACTGCCCAAGACCGGGTTAGTTGGCGCTCCTTTGGGAGACCCTCGTTCAGTGGACGGCTTAGTTTGCTTTTCGATATATTTATGTTAAACCGTAGCGCCTAAACCACTTAACCCATTTAATTGAATTAGGTGGCAATAGATTCATAAAAATAGCCCGAATGACAAGGCAATGAAAATGAATCAAAACTTTATAGTCTTTTAAACTTTTTCTTATGAATTATATAGTACGGCATATTTGCAAATAAGTTACCTAATCGAACTATAAATTTAGTTTTAGGTTTTGATTTTTAAATAAATAAAATAATATTATTTTACTCAAATAATCGTTCATTTATCAAATATCGCACGTCAATGTCAACGATACTTTATATACCTAGCGACAAATCGTGTATCATAAACATTTCTGTGGAGAACAATACTATTATTCTAGCACCTTTTAATTATCATTACACGTTATTATCTGAGATAAATACTTTTATAATTTTATAGCAATAAGCAAAAAAATTTTTGACGCGATAATATCGATAGATAAGTAATATTAATAAAAAATAATAAAAAAATATGAAATTAGTTATTCTATAAAGCCTATTCTTATTTTTTTTATGTGTAAAATGCAACATATCCTATTAGTGAAATAAATATAAAATTTTGAAAACCAAACCAACACAGTACGTGATGGTTGTCTTACCGTGAATAGCGGCGCCTCCAGGTGAGAACAAATAAGCCAGAATGTACATTTTGAAGTTGAAGAGTCCCATCATGGCCATGAATGGTGCAGAGGTATCGTAATGTACCTTCGGTTGGCTCGCCCAGTGGTCCTGTAGACCTGCCACTCCCCATCCTTGTATCGACAGCAAAGTCATGATGAAAATCACTATGCCCACCACTATGGATAAGCAACGGAGTCTGATGTCTGTAAGGGAAATAAATAATAACTAAATATTTAGGACATCTAACACACAACACCATCTAGTCCCAAGCTAAGCAGAGCTTGTGTTATGGGTACTAGACAACTGATATGAATACATATATACTTTTTGCATTACCGTGTAAGTAGGACATGAAAAACTTACCAAAGAATGGCATATTCCTCAAATCGCTGTAAGCTTTTATGATCAAAACCACTAAATATAGGAAGTACAGCGAAAGAGCACAGAAGAACAATCCTTTGACGAACTGAAAAAGAAGCAAAAACGAAACGTAATTAAGAACAGCGTTCGGCAACATAGCAGCCTAGATTATTAAATATAATTTATTTTAGTTTAATGCACTAATGCCCACTTCCTATATTTGAAAAACGATCCGTTCTAGGTACGAATAGTAGTATATTATACGGGGCGTAAGCTAAAATCGTTCCTATAAAAAAAAACTTGAGAGGTGTCAAGGGACACCCGGATGGAACGAAGTTCGAAATAGAAAGACGAAACGAAAATATCTGACTTGCTTTCTATAAGAGAGATAGAGAGACAGACAGGGAAACATGCGCACGCCGCACGGCTTACAATAGCTTACTGTAGCAAAAAGTGTCGTTACCAGCCTATCGCAGTTCACTGCTAAACTTATTTATTGATATATTTTGTATTTATATTTGATATACAGAATTTTAAACATCATTAATTTACAGCGACATCTATATTATTAATATTAAACTACTGGCAACGACAACTATAACACGTAAATGTAAGTTCAGTTTCTATTCAAAAGATGGCGCTATATATAAAATTGAAAAATGTTTTTCACCAATTCTTTAAAAAATAATAACAATATTTTCTTAATAAAAAAATATTAAGACTTCGTTCCCATAACAACAATAGTGAATCAAGCAATGAAAAATAAACTAATAACAAATATAATTTAAAATAGCAAAAAGTATCGTGACAACTTTTCGTAAGAATTTTTTTCGTCTGGCCGCCTTTCACAACGCGCGATAAGGAACTTCGTTCCAACAAATATAATTTAAAATAGCAAAAAGTGTCGTGACAACTTTTCGTAAGAATTTTTTCCGTCTAGCCCCCTTTCACAACGCGCGATAAGGAACTTCGTTCCAATAAATTGAGGAACGGTATTTACGACTCGTAGTCGGTCGTAGAAAGTTTTTACACGATGACGATTCGTTAAATATAGGAAGCGGGCATTAATGTGCTTGCTGAGTACTGGAAATCTATACTAATATTATAAAGCTGAAGAGTTTGTTTGAACACGCTAATCTCAGGAACCGCTGGTCTGATTTAAAAAAATATTTCAGTGTTGCATAGTCCATTTATCGAGGAAGGCTATAGGCTATATGTCATCACGCTAAGACCAATAGGAGCCCCAATGAAGAATTTTAAAAAAAACGGGGAATTTTTTTACGCTACGGGCAATAGTAGACGTAAACGAGGTTGCAAGGGTCAGTTAGTTTTTAAATAAAAATTTAGAAATGCAGTTTTTTAAAAATTAAACTAAATTAATTATGTAAACATTTAGCACTACTCATTATATCAATGGCACTGATCGTTCGCACAGGCATTATTAACTAAAATATCTTTAAATATCATAATGAGAAGTCGTTGGTAGGAACGTTGCCACTTGTGTACTCTCGTTTCGGTGTAGCTGCAGGCTGCAGTTTACGCTGGTCGAGGAAGAATCGACGTCAGACCATAAGGATGGTAGTACTTATGTTCAAACATTGACCCCTCCGCGACTGAACGATGGTATGATGGCAGGTACAGGTAGCCCCAGTGTGTGAGACAGTGTCGGGAGTCCACACATTAACTAGTACTAACCTGGCCTTGGTATAAAGTCAGTACCAACTTGTACTAACTTTTTTCTCTTTTATACACCACACGGTGATAACTTAGTAACAAGTAAAGAATTATTAAAAAATAAAACCCGACTGCGTCAATGTCTGCCGCCTTCATTAAATTCATTGAAGAAGTGAAAAGAGTGAAAAGAATCGGAGCGAAGTCTTTTTTTTTTAAATTTGATGTGCAATGTGACTCTCACGACTAAGACGAATCCGTTGACACCACTCATAAAAATACGACAAGCCGTTTAGGCTCTAGGGCGTGCCAAAAAAAAATATATATATACATAAACAACCACGAAAAACATAACTCTCCTTCTTTCGCAGTCCGGTAAAACAGTACTTTTGTGCATAAAGAATAAATAAAACTATGGCAATTCTAGTTGTAGACACACACACACACACACACACACACACACACACACACACACACACACACACACACACACACACACACACACACACGCACACACACGCACACACACGCACACGCACACACACGGCACGTTTAATGTAATGTTTATATTTATTTAAATTGTACGTTTTATTTTGACTTTAATTGTAATTTTGATTTGGATTTCAATTTTAATTTTGATTTGATATTAATTTTGATTTTAATTCTGATTTTAATGTTGATATGATTTTAATTTTAATTTTGATTTGATTTTGATTCTGATTCTAATTTTGATGTGATCTTAATTCTGATTTTTATTCTTATTTTAATTTTGATTTGATCCTGCTTTTCATTCTTATTTTAATTTTGATTTGATTATGATTTTGTTTTTATTTTAATTTTTGTTTTGGTTATTATTTTATTTGTTGTTAATGCTGTCTAATACTACTATGTAAACTATGAACTACGTGGCGTGGGGACCTGTTGTCCTGTAACACAGGTATCTTATACCTATCACAGGCACCAGTCTCTCGCAAAACGTGGTTGAAATTTATTGTATTGAAGTCAAATCCCATTGTAATAACTATTTTTTGAAGAGAAAATGAACTTAATTATTATTATTTATTATTATTAGTTAAGATTTTTTTTTCGGGCATTTGTTTTTGCTATAGAGAGGCCTATGTTCAGCCTGTGGACTTTTGTAAGCTTAGTTCTTCCAGGCAACCTTAAGATGGACCATACTAAGTAATGTGTAGTTTATGGTGCACATTTACAAATCTATACTAATATTATAAAGCTGAAGAGTTTGTTTGTTTGAACGCGCTAATCTCAGGAACCGCTGGTCCGATTTGAAAAATTATTTCAGTGTTGGATAGTCCATTCAACGAGGAAGGCTATAGGCTATATATCATCACGCTTAAACCAGTAGGAGCGGAGCCCCAAAGAATATTTTTTTTAAAACGGAAGAAGATTATTACGTTACGGGCAATAGTAGATGTAAACGAGGTTGCGAGGGTCAGCTAGTCACGTATAAAACTAATAGTAAACTAAAGTATGTTTATATAGAAATATTTATGGCCTGGTTGATGGCAATAGCCTTGTTGCTATTACCCACTTGAAGGGGGCTGAGAATAGTCTCCAAAACGTATTGTTTAACATAAAATTGAAAGACCCGCAAGAAAATGATAGACGCGCTTATGGCGGTGAAGAATAACCGTGGGAGAGCCACGCTACGGCATGAATAGGCCGGTTCGACCGGAGTGATACCGCGGCCTCACATCCGAAAACCGGTGTGAAATAGCGCTTGCGCTGTGTTTCATCGAGTGAGTGAGAATACCGGAGGCCCATACCACATCTCATCCCCCGCCCCCCCCCATCCCCTAAAGGCCGGCAACGCACTTGTGACGCCTCTGGTGTTGAGGGTGACCATGGGCGGCGGTAATCGCTTACTATCAGGCGATACGTCTGCTCGTTTGCCCCCTATTAAATAATAAAAAAAAGAATCCTATGGAGCCTATGTCCTTCCTCAAGAATAAAATTATCTCGACGCCAAATTTGCGTGACGTGAAAGCATCAGACAGAGTTACTTTGGAATTCATAATATTAGTATGGATTTAGTTTTAAACATATACAATATTGTTTTAAGGATAAACTAAACCTTAAATTGATAACAAGGACAATTTCAGGCTACACTGTAATATTTATCTGATAGTGCATTTGTATTTATGCAATGCGGCAATTACGATTTCATATTACTGTTGGATTAATTCACATCGATCGCTGCAAGCGTAGTAGGTGTTACTCTTTTCCCATTGTGTTTTGTTGCATTGCTTTTATCTCTTTCTTTTGTATTAAATAGAGAGGGACACAACAACGCTATCTCCGTTGAGGATATTCACTGCAGCTGCGCGTGAGCATGATTGCTGAGTTTGGTCATGCCTTAGCAGGACGAGATACATTGTATGGCCTTGATTGTGGTTCAAAATGGCGTCGACTTATGGAAGGCAATACGTTTTCGTTTTGTTTTAAACTTCAACTATACTTTGTTTACAAGTTTTGTTAGTGAAAAAAAGAAAAAGTTTTCCGTTCTTGTGTAATCTCTTTGTTAAACTCATTAAATAATAAACATGAAATACAGTTTGACAATGTTTTATTGAGATACACGCAATTACGATTTTATTTAGTAGCGATACTAGGGTAACACAATGTAACAATCGAACTACTATTTTTGTTTATTGATGGAGTGGAAAAACATTGTTATCTTACTATATATAGTTAAAAACGGTATTATACTGTTTTACACAACATTATACTTTTTACTGTTGAACAAAAATAAAGTCAAAGTCAAATCATTTATTTCCATAGGCCCCAAAAGGCACTTGAACACGTAAAAATACAAACATCAAACTTTATTAATACAAATCCTACTACTATTATAAAGGCGAAAGTTTGTAAGTATGGATGTATGTATGTATGGATGTTTGTTACTCTTTCACGTAAAAACTACTGAATGGATTTGAATGAAACTTTACCACAATATAGCTTATACATCAGAATAACATATAGGCTACTATTTATAAAGATATAGCTTCGCCTCGCGGCGTTGCCCGCAGTTATCATCGTACCGCGGGTAGCACCGCGGGGTTCAGCTAGTATAAAATAAAACTCAAGTACTGAATTGATCAGTGATAAAAGGATGTAACTCAAGTAATCAATGATTTGAATTACCAATCCAAGTACCAGCTCCGATGGGTATTGCATTCATGAGAAGAACTGGTGAGAAACTCATGTGCACCATCTTTTCAAATAATTCTTACAAAGTTTGTTTGTTTTTGACAACAATACTTATATGTGCAAGTTAAGGCAACCAAAACACAAAGGCTAGACAGCGGTCTAAAGAAATATTAAAGTTAGGGAAATCAATTTTTTGTCTAATAAAATAATAAAAATTAGTCCATAGCATATAAGGTTGCAATCACTTACACATCAAGGAGTAAAAGCAATGTGTGCATACATACTGGCCAGAAAAAAAAAAAAAATCAAAATGTAATAAAATAATAAATACTAATTATTTACGCTCCAACAATGTAAACACAGATCGCCTTAACTTAACAAAATTCAAATATCAGGTAATAAATGCAGAATAAGATGTCAAGAATTAATCTTATCTTATCTATCACTAAATTATATTAAGGATTGTAAATAAATAAATACATTGCGTATAAAAATACATTATTTCAATTAGTACACAACAAGCCAATGCCAGACTCTCATTCATATCCAAGGCATTGTGTCAGTCAAGAAATCGTTCACCGTATAATAGCCCCCTTCCATAAGACGACTCCTAACGGTACTCTTGAACTTTTGTGGGGGTAAGTTCAAGATTTCGACAGGAATTTTGTTATAAAAACGCACACCAAGTCCTTCAAATGAATTGTGGACTTTTTTCAGGCGATAATATTGGCCTACTAATTTGTACTTATTTCTTGTGTTTAGTGAATGATGATTACTTTTGCTAGTATATTTATCTATGTTTTTCCGTACAAACATAATATTAGCAAATATATATTGAGACGCCACTGTTAAAATACATATTTCCTTAAATCGTTCTTTCAGAGAATCTCGAACTTTAAGTTTGTAAATCGCACGAATTGCCCGTTTTTGAATTACAAAAATGGTTTGAATATCAGCTGCCTTGCCCCATAGTAAAATACCATATGACATGACACTGTGAAAATAACTAAAATAAACTAGTAGCGCAGTTTCAATATTAGTTAACTGGCGAACTTGCCAAACAGCGAATGCCGCGGAGCTCAGTTTCCCTGCTAGATACGATATATGGGCGCCCCACTGAAGCTTATGATCCAAGGTTATTCCTAAAAACATAGTTGACTCTACGAGACCAATCATTTCGTTATTTATTATGATGTTCGTGTCGAGTTCCTTAACATTAGGCAAAGTGAACTTTATACATTTAGTTTTATTCGAGTTCAATAGTAAGTTGTTGCTTGTAAACCAATCTTGGACTAGTCTAAGTGACCTGTTATATCATCAAAACTATTCTGATGTAATACAATATACAGTGTTCAGCATCAAAATGCCTAACACTGTAAGTGTAGTCTTAGTTGCAAACTATATACCTACTGTTAAAAGCAGTATAATACTGTTTTTCACAACATTATACTTTTTACTGTTGAACAAAAATAAGGTATACAACATACTGTTTTCAGCATCAAAATGCTTAACACTGCTAATTAGTCTTAGATGATCTCACATTTTTTTAGGTAGTCAGAGAGCAGCGCAGTCCAAAACAACACACTCTAATGTGCGAATATGTCAATATCAAGTGTCAGAATTAATAAATATCGAAGTAATTTAAGAAAACGTATATGAGGAGATAGTTGTTGATTTTTCGAAAATCTATCCACGTTTCATCTCATTCACATTTTATAAAAAAAATATAAAAAAATATAATTAATTTCATCACGACGAAGACTTGAAGACTTAAAAACTTAAGATTTGAAGACTTTAAATACTTGAAATTGGCAGAAATAGCTGTTACGACCGGTTGCCATCTTATCAAAAGAAGAAGAAGAAAGAAGAAGAAGAACGAAGAAAGAAGAAGAAGAAAAATTATCAGAAGACAAAGATTTTCTTGAAACGAGTACTGGCTAAAAGTGGAGTCATTTATTAGTAAACACCTCAGAAGAATTGAAATATAATAGGTACTAGCATTGTCTCAAATCTATTTTGTTGGCGCCACCTCTGCATTTACTGAAAGAATTTTAACACACACAGTTTCGGGTTACGTGAAGGATTGAAATGTCAAAAGATGCCTCTCGGCGAGGGTTATCAGACGTCAAAAAAAGATAAAATCTTTTTTCGAAAAATGCAAAAATGAAAAAAAAATCGATGGTTTTTCGGTGCCTTTACTCGTTGAATCGGCGATTTCTCGAAAACGAAAAGCAATATTGAAAAAATAAACCCTCGAGGTATTGAGTTGGACTACATTTTGAAAGAAACGGCACCTCTCTATCTATCTCAGTCTAGGCAGTCTAGTCTAGACTGCGTGAATTTTGGTTGCGCGCATAAGTAAACTCTTGTTTGTGCGAGTATTTGTGATGTTTAATATTTTAAATTAATGTAAAATTAGGCAACGAACGCAATAGAATCCAAAACACTGATTTTTTGAATTTTTGTCTGTACGTTAATGCACGCTAATCTCAGAAAACCAATTTTAATGCAATTGCACTATTGCGTTTTGGTTTACTTCCCTTATAATTTTATGTTCGTTTCATTTCAATCGATTCATAAATAAAAAAGTTATCAGTTATAGAAACTCCACGATAATCTATATATACGCAAGCGGCAATATATAAAGTGAGAAACTTACGGGGTAGGTAGGATTCATCATGTAGTTGTATGTGGGGTCCAATATTCCGATACACTTCTGCCAGTAGGTGAGGACAAAGGCCGGCGCTATTAGTAGACACACCAGGAAATATTTCGTCAAGTAAAAGCTCAAGTTCCTGTCATTCTGAAATAGGTAAAACATTTGGTTGGTACTTTTATAAAAGGAAAACTCCCGCATTAGAAATATATCCTTTTCAACATACGTAAAACGGACACTAAACACAACCAAACTGTGTAGTCCCTCCCATGTGGGCTTGAACCCACAACACTCAGCACAATAGGATTTGTTATTGTTATTTGATGAATGTTAACTGCCTCGGTGGCGCAGTGGTAGCTTACGCGACTACTATGCTTGAGGTCTCGGGTTCGATTTCCGGATCAGACCACATATTTGTATGATCTGCAAAAATTTGCTTCGGAGTTTGGGTGTTTTCTATGTATAATATGTATGTATTTACAAAAAAAAAGTATATATGTATTTACATCAGTTGTCTAGTATCCATAACACAAGCTCTGCTTAGGTTGGGACTAGATGGCGTTGTGTGTTAGTTGTCCAAAAAAAAGTTTATTATTATTACAATTAATATTTAATTATATTAATTTACCGAATTAGAACTTCCTCATTTTTTTTTCGATTAAAAACAATGTGTTATTGGAAGGTGGAATATATAAAAACCGTTTGACGATTGAGTATATTAAGTAACAGCGGTCCTCTGCACCTACCTGTCGAAGTCCATGGTACTGCCCCAACCACGACAGCATCATCGTACCGATGAGCATGATCATATCTATGTCACCTATTATTGTAGCGAAGTAGTTCCCGGGAAATAGTCGCAACGGGTACATCGGATCTAAAGAAAACAGTTTCAGATTAATAATTTGAATATTCAAAAAATATTTGATTTTTCTCATTAAATATCATCCAGATTCGTTTAGCCGTTGTGGCGTTAAATTGAAAATCCCTTCAGACCTCCAGATGCTCTGGGACTGAGAAACCAGTAGTATGTGTTTCCTCAGAAAACCTCCCTAACGGCCTGTGTTAGGTGTCCTGTTCTGAAAAGGACCTGGACCATGTTATTTCAGGTACCACAATACGTATAAGTACTGTGTGTTGCCTAAAAATATTTTTGCAATTTTACATTCATGTAAAACGGAGAAACTAGTAGCTGACCCCAAATAATTTTGGAAGTAATAAAGGCTAGGAAGATTATGGGTGTACATACTGTTAGCCATGAGGAGGGACGGCAGTAAAATACTGATCCACTTCTGTTCAAGAGACCAGTCCGCTATGTGGTATTTTCTTAAAGCGTAGAAGAATGAAAACTGAAATTGATCAAAAACACACATTTAATAGTTTTAAATATCGATAAAATGAATGGTTCCAATAATAAGCAAATTAGTTTTAAATAAGACAGCTCCCGAACTACAAATATATAATGTGTCGCGGGGGACTTTACAAATATTAATTAAACTGACACAAGAAATACCAAGAGTCAGAACAAGAATTTGTGGATAATACAAAGTATTGTCCCATGTGAGAAACAAACCCACAACACTTATCGCAAGAAGTGGCGAGATGACCGTCTAAACCACTGCGCCATTCATTTCGTAAAGTAGCTTAACTAAGCAAGTTTCTGTAACTATTCTGAACCCTTTCGAAATGTTAGTATACATTTGTTGTTTTATTGACAGCGCTATAATTAATATCCCTCGAATCTGGCAATTTGCTTCGTTAGGTTGACATAATTTTGTGAAGTAGTTTAACTAAACAGTAGATACTGGACTTATATAAACAATCCCAAATGTCAGTTTGTTACAAAAAAGAACTTGCCCAGACCATTGCTGTATTTTTGACATCTCCGGTGTTAACCGATTGACAGTTGACAACTTTGAGGTGTTAATATCCCTCGAAACTGTCAACTGTCAAATTTTGTCAAAACTGTCAATTTTGGGATGCAGCATAACTAGTAACTAGGCAGTAGAAACAGTTTTACTTCAAGGATATGAATAGTTTCATATGACATAACAATGGTTTTGAATACTCACCGTCACACAAAATGTCGTTATAACGAATATAAATCTAAACCACAGTTCCAATTGAGTGAAATCTGGATTATAAGTCTTGAACTGGAACAAAAAAGATTTAGATGTTAGAGTTACAAGAGCATTTTATAGTAATAAATAAATTATAGTAAGTATTGTATTGTGGAAGTCAGTAGGGGAGGCCGACGACGAGTTGAAGACTCGAAGACTTAGAATTGAAGACTATAAATACTTGACATTGGCAGAAATAGCTGATCCGAGTGATCCGGCTGGTTGCCAATTCATCAAAAGAAGAAGTACGTTCAGCAGTGGACTTCTTGCGGCTAATATCATTATATTAGCCGGAAGAAGTCAACTTTTTACTTCATCATCATCATCATCATTATAAGTAAAAAGTTGGTTGGCACTATAAAAGTTCTCCAATTTGGAAAAGGTAATTTACAACATGTTTGTAAGGGGATAGTTCTGATCTTTTTCAGCTAGTCAATAAATACGCTTATTTTAGGTTTGAACATATGATCGAAGAAAAACTTAAGACATAAGAAGTAATATAAAAATACGCACGTAGAATATGATATCTCTAATATAATATCGTTTATGGAACTCCTGAAGCCCGTAGAAGTTAATATTTAGTACATAGTGCGTGTACTCCAAGATCCCGAGGTGCATGATTTGAACCTCCTCGCATGCACTCTTTTTACACTTTAAGTGTTGTGTCCTGCAACAGAACAGAATAAAATTTCAATAAAAAGCGGTGTGAAGGTACAGTGACTCTTACACTGTCTTTTTTATTGAATAGAGGGCGAACGAACAAACGTATCACATGATGGTAAGCGATTACTGCGTCCCATGGACACCTGCAACACCAGAGGCGTCACAAGGGCGTTGTCGACCTTTGGGGGACGGTGAGAGGGATGGGGGAGGGGTTGGGGTATGGGCCTCCGGTTTCCTCACTCACTCGGTGGTCTCTAATGCATCCTCTACAAGTCGCCAGATACATCCGCAGATGGATTATTACAAGTCGACCACACGTCTGTACGTCGGTCGGTGAATGGACGCCGTGAGCTCCCGGGAATCACTTTGATCCGTGCCACAAAAAAATATTATTGTTATAAGTAAAATACATCATATGCAGTCTTCTACGCGTTTATTTTACAACATCATCATCATTTTACACACATTCAGTCAAGCACACCAGCCACACAACTGGAGCTTGAGCTTGGCAATTCAGATTCGTTTTGCCATGTAGACAATTTAAAGCCAGGTTATTCGTTATTTTTATTTTCAAATTATTATTCATCATCTTAATATGTATTCAACTGCTGGAGAAACACCTCACATTAGACCGGAGGGTTTGGCTTTTTAAATAAAATTGTTAGGCTAGTTAGATAAGGGTTTTTTCAAATTTTGCCTTTGCAGTGCAGCTGTCCTGCGTTATTTAGTTTCTAAACCAGCACATAAGCCACTCACGGGAAGAATAGGGGCGATGATACTCTGTGTTCTTAATTCGTCATCACTTGTACTATTGGACACCACACCCCAAGATGCAAAACAAGACCAAAAGTTAACGAGAAAATAAATATCAATTAATCTATACGTATAGGATTTAAAGTTGTCTTTACTCTTAGTATAGAATAAATGTTACCTGTTAGGAGCCTCGTTTTCACCAACTATTTCTGTAGTACTATGGTCAGCCAGTACACCTTCGATTGAAATACTAACTTGGAAGCGCTTGTCGAATATCTCATCTATAAATAGAAAACTTTTTATTAGTATCCTAAATCCTTTCAGTTGTGTGATGGTTATCACATCAACATTCTCTAATAGTTTACTACTGGATTTAGTTTTGATTTACTTTTTGGACTTTGATTTAAATGGTGTACTCTTAGCCGATTTCGGCCAATCTAAACGTAGATCTCCCTCCCCCCATCCCTCTCCCTATCCCTCAAAGGCCGGTAACGCACTTGTGACGCCTCTGGTGTTGCGGGTGTCCATGGGCGGCGGTAATCACTTACTATCAGGTGATACGTCTGCTCGTTTATACACACGTATCACCTGATGGTAAACGATTAACCCCGCCCATGGACACCCGCAACACCAGAGGCGTCACAAGTGCGTTGCCGACTTATGGGGGATGGGAACGGGGATGGGAGAGGGGTTAGGGTATGGGCTTCCGGTATCCTCACTTACTCGGTGAAACACTGCGCAAGCGCTATTTCACACCGGTTTTCTGCGAGGTCGTGGTTTCACTCCGGCCAAGACGGCCGATTCATGCCGAAGCGTGACTCTACCACGAAAAAATATATGTATATATAGGTATTATAGGCAATGAATTGAGTGATGTACCCACCATCATCATTATTTGTGAGTATTTCCGCGAAGAGCCACAGTTGCTGGGCTCTGGTGCCCAACGCTGAACTGTGCAGATGAAATGGACCCTGGTACATAGTGCTTGAGTTTGTCAAGACACTGGATGCTGACATTGACGTCGTCATTGTCGGGGATGGACCTGAAAGTGAAAATTGTGAAGATTATTAATAACTAGCTGGTCAGCGCGGTGTTTCTAGACCGGTGAAGCTAGACTAATAAAAGTGGTCTAAGTTACTCCTCATAACATCAGCTATCCCCCGCTATGTCCCGTAAATATCGCTCTAGCCGTTCCAGAGATTATCGGGAACAAAGTGACAGTCAGAAAGACAGACATAGAGGCAAAAATGGTAAAATATATAATGTTGGTATTTGTACCGTGTATACTCGTACCTTACAAACAGATACTTCAATTTTGTTAATTTGTAGTATGTTTAGAAGACGATTTTATTAAGTCTTGTAGAAATTAATTATGATACAAGCTCAAAATGTCGTTTTCCAAAATTATTCTTATCTTTAGGTTATCACTTTTAGGACATCACAACTGTTATTACTCAACTAGGAAAGGAAGGGTAACAGTTTAGCGGTCTATATATTTACCTATGTATGTTCCAGGGTTGTTACGGATGCCAAAATTTAGACATCCGCGGATGCAGATGCGGATGCGGATTATTAGAAGTTAACATCCGCGGATGCGGATACGGATGCGGAATTTGGGATTTTAAAAGGATAATTACTTAAATTTTAAGTGCATAAATAACTGAAAATCAATTTAATTTTAATTTTATTTAATCATATTTTTAGAACAAATTTTGTTCCACAAAATTACACAGATTTTTAGTTGACTTTGTTGATGTGAATCTGCAACCGTAAAAACTCCACATTGATTGATGCGAATGTGAATGCGGATGTCCGAATTAATGCGAATAATCCGCATTTACGGATGCGGATGCGAATATTCGTAACACTCCTATTCGGTTCAGTACTGTGGAACATACTATGTTTCACTGTAGAGCCTAAACTACTGAACCGATTTTAATGAACGAGGTGTCAATGTATTCGTAATAACGGCCTGGGTGACATAGAGTATGTTCATTTTATTTGAAATGTTTTACGTAGTAAGGTAATAGATTTATTTATTTATTATTTATTTATTTATTATAGATTTTAAAACTTTTCTTGTTTCTAATAATGCGAAGACAATTAATTTATCTTTGATTTTTTTTTGTAATTGACGATTCTCTTAGAGATTTATATATATATGGTACTTGGATTGATTTCAATTTAAACCTTTGAGTTGAATCGAAATCAATCTAAGCTCCGGTAATTCAAATCATCTCAGTGCATTTAGTATTAGGAGTTTTGTTTTATATTTTTATGTTTGTATTTTTGACGTGTTCAAGTGCCTTTTGGGGCCTATGGAAATAAATGATTTGAGTTTGAGTTTGAGTTTGAATAAACTACACTAGGTGAATCCCCGAGGGGCCGAACTAGTAAAAAAACCTAAGTTACGCCTTATATCATTGAAAGTCTCCTCAAAATCAGTCTAGCCGTTCCAGAGATTAGCCGGAACAAACAGACAGACAGATAAAAATTGTAAAAAATGTTAGTTATACATATACATTTAGTAAAAAGCGGTTATTTTAATATTACAAACAGACACTCCAATCTTATTTATTTGTATAGAGTATATATTACAAATAACGAAACAGTTTCGTTTTACCACTGACTTTCTGGTGTCAGTGGTTTTACTAAGCATAAAAGGTTTGCAATTGTCCTATTCTTACAGAAAAACTGACCTTTCTTAGTGATGAGTACCATAGTCAGAGAGTCGAAATCCAAGAAATGAGTGGCTTTATATAAATATATATAAAGGGTAGTCCAACCAAAACATACGATTTTATTGTAAATAAAACAAAAAAAATCAAAGAATTACCTTAATATTTTTTATTATGATAGATGGATCTACTCGTATGACACGCTCGCCACGGCTTCGGTGGCATACCTACATCTATCCGATGGTCCATATTTTTAATGACTCTAAGACATAATTGAGGTTCAATATCGTTAATTAGCCGATTTAGCTCTTGAATTAGTCTGAGCTTATTAACGTACACTTTTTCTTATAAATATAACCAAAGAAAGAAGTCCAACGGTGTCAAATCACATGATCGTGTCGGCCAATTAACATTGCCATGACGTGAGATAGCACGGCCATTGAATTTCTCGCGCAAAAGAACCATTGTTTTGTTGGCTGTGTCGGAAGTGGCACCATCAGTCCATCATGTTCAAACCACATATCGTCCAGGTCGATATCCTCAATTTATGGCCACAAGAAGTCCGTTATCATCTCGCGATAGCGAACACTATTCACGGGAACCGCTTGGCCGACCTTGACGGCTCTTCTGCCACACTATAGCGAACAACAGCATTGTATTACGCAGGACGAACTGGGCAAGCATGCACAGGTGTTTTCACATTTCCTACAGTCCCGGATTGCTGAAATTTTCCAAAACCAAATGTGTCCACAATTCTCCCGATTGTTATTGTGGAAACATTTGGTCGATCAAGCTGACCTAAATAATCACGAAGTACATTCCACAATCGCCCGTTTTCGTAAAAGGCTTCAACAATCTTAACGCGTTGCTCAATTGTGTGTTACTACATAGTTGAATTCGTCAAACACTGAACCAAAGAAATATCAAATTAAGTTGGGCAAAACTAAACGTGCATTATGGTTGGACAACCCGTTATATAGACTATTTTAACTCGTAGTATACTAATCTGAATTTTGTGGACTAGATATAATATTGAAATCTTTTTTTATGATATAGTGGATAAACGAGCGGATGGATCACTTGACGGTAAGTGACTGTCATTGCCCATGTACACCTGTAACCCAAAATCCTTCCAACATTCTTATCATTTGAGCCCCGGTTTTCTGTGAGGCCGTGGTATAACTCCTGTCGAGCCTGCCCATTCATGCCGAAGCGTGGCTCTCCCACGGTAGAATGTATTCTTTATTAAATTATTACCTTCAAATACAACTGACTTATTTTTGAAGGATATGGAATGGATTGGATTTTGGGATAGGATTGGAATGTTATTAAGCTCATTACAAAGGGTGATATCAAACACACATATTACACGTTATAAATGCTCGCTCGTTTTTTATTAAAACTTTTAAGTATATTCTGCTATTACGTATTTTAAAATATTTTTTAGAGAACGCCATCTAGTCTCAAAACAAGCAGATCTTGTACTATAAAAGCTAGATTGACTGGTAGAATACATACATAAAGAATATATTATACATAGAAAACACCCAACTCCGGAACAAATATTTGCACATCACTCGAAACAGGAATCGAACCCTAGACCTCATGCACAGCAGTCGCACATGTTATCTCTGCGCCACCGAAGAAGTCAGTTATTCTAATGTTACATAAGTTATTTCATATTTATAATTATCACTATAGTCGTTCCAATCGTTTATTTAACTTTTGACAGTTTTAATACCTAATCAAATAGTGATACCCTGACCAGTTATCGATTCGATTGCTTTTATCGATCGATTTTATGCATGAAGAAGTTTTAATCGATTTAAGACACTCATTTTTTTACAGATAATTTCGTACTTTTATCGGTTACTAAACGGCAACACCGGACGCGGAGCCGGAGCGTATCGTTCCTCCCTTCGTCACTGTCAAAATGTCAAAAAATAAAGTACTCAAAGGACAAACAAGAGAGTTTGTCTTGCGATATAATCGATAATCGATTTATTTCGAAACCGTTTTTATAGTCTGTGGTTATTAATTACGAATTACACATCTCTAAGTGGGCGGAGCCCGTCCATGAAGTACAGTATTCCCTGTAGTACATTGTATCAAAAATTATTACAAAACTTTATGTGCGTGATCTGTCAAAAGTTAAATAAATGATTGGAACGACTATAGTATGCACTGAAAGTTAGGTGCCTAATGTCTGTAATTAGTAACTCACATAAGACCAGAAATAACAGTTAAAATTATGTTATAATATGAATTAGATGAGCCCCGTGGTGTTACCCGCGGTTCAACAGTAACCCCGGGTAAAGCCGGGGGCAAAGCTAGTCTAAAAAAGTAGCCTTAGTTACACCTTATATTATCAGCTATTTGCCAGTAAAAGTCCCGTCAAAATCAGTTCAGCCGTTCCAGAGTTTAGACGGAACAAACAGGCAGACAGCCAAAAATTGATTAAAAAATAAATTGGTATATGTATCGTGTAAAAATACGGTGTTAAAAACAGCGGTTCTTTTAATATTACAAACAGACACTCCGATTTCATTTATTTGTAGAGATAATAAAATCGTTATCATCATCATCATTTCAACCGAAAGATGTCCACAGCTGGACATTAAAAACAGCACACATGTTTAAAATTACAAACAATAATGGCGATTGCTGGCTGTATCCAACACGTATGGCTCACATGCAGTACACCAATAGATAAAAAATAAAAAATGTCCCCTTAAAAGTTTAGGGTCTAGGTTTAGGGTCGATTATTTCGATAGCCGGGACTAACAAACATACCCAACTGTTTGTATTTATTAGTAGTATCTATTTATCAAAAGTGAGTATTAAAAATGTTTATTATTTTATTCATAAAATTCCTAGATTGTGATATCACTGGCCTCATAACAGATTCAACAGATTAAATCTAAAAATACAAGAAAAATATACCGTGGAAGAGCTATGCTTCGGCGTGAATGGGTCGGCTCGACCGGAGTGATACCACGGCCTCACAGAAAACCGGTGTGAAATAGCGCTTGCGCTGTGTTTCACCGAGTGAGTGAGGATACCGGAGGCCCATACCCCAACCCCTCCCCCCATCCCCTTTCCCATCCCCCCAAAGGTCGGCAACGCACTTGTGACGCCTTTGGTGTTGCGGGTGTCCATGGGCGGCGGTAATCGCTTACCATCAGGTGATACGTCAGCTCGTCTGCCCACTATTCAATAAAAAAAAAAAAAAAAATTTTTTATCTCTAAATTAATTTTACATTTTTACAATTAATTACCTGCAAGCCCTATAAAGACTCCCAATCCGAATAATGCGAAAAACGCAATAAATACCATCACGAACTCCCCTTTGTGCATTGAATAAATCCTCATTGGAACAGATCTGCAAAAAAAAAACACAATTACATTGGCAGAACACAGCTGTGCAAATGACTCTATGAACAATAGACACGCAATAAAAAAAAACACTAAAAAAAGCAATTACCTTTCACAGCGATCATGATGATATGCCGGAGCGATATATTTATTAAATTCGCTGAACAAATCACTGAATTGCGTCAGTGTATTACGAATTTTGTAATTCCAGCCGCCCGTAGGCAAGTGATATGAATATCCCACATTTGCGGTATCCATTTTCTTTTTATTATTAGATACAACTACTATAAAACAAAAGAATCGACAAGATTTAAATTATTACACAAAACAATAACAGTTTAATATAAAAAATCGTTACTATAACTATTGTTTGTCCTACATTTGGCTATGGCTTGTTTACAAGCAAATTATTGATTTTCCCGCGGGGCTGCCATTGCGAATGATAGAGAGGGGAAATCACGGAAGCTTGGAGAAAATGGGTGTGACTAAACATAAAATAGTAATATGTAGATAAAAATTCATATAGTTATCATATAGGTTGACTAAACATATATCTAGTAAAAAAACTTTACTTCAAATAATTGGTATAAAATTTTAAGTTGGTAGTTTTTATCATCTGTCATTAGTTCATTATTATTATGTGTCTACAGATTATTCACTAAAGATGTACGAACACTTGAAAATATATGTATTTTAAGAATCTAAAATCCATTAAAATTATTTATTTAACACACAATGAATTCATTAAACTACAAAAGAAACGTCTAGAGTTCTTATTGAATATGCGCACGCAGTGGCTCTACCTAGCGACGATAATGAAAGACTAGTTTAATCCAACAAATTTGGTAAAAATTTGAATTCAAAATTTCGTTGTAACAATTAGAGCCACCAATACACTATTATTTTATATTCCTCTTACTTTTCACATTATTTTTATCCATAATTGCCACTGAAAATTTTAATGACTCAGGATATGATGCGGCCTTGAGTGTAGCCTTCCTGTGACTGACTGTCAGCGCATAGATTCGTTTCCTAAAGGGTCATGATATATTGCCCTAGATTCAGTATTCTGCCTGGGTAGCTGAGAACTGCGCAATTGCATCTGTATCGAACCTATATTAATTGGGACGGTCCTGCACTGGATTTAGGTTGTTGGCCCAGATGTCAGATCTGTGGCCTAATTTACCTGTGACCTAACGCTCCTGTATAGGTGCGGCTGACGAGAACCCCAGATATATAGGTCGAGCTACGTAATATTGTATCCAGTTTCTATTTATATGTGTTCACCAACAACACCCTATCTTTTTCAAATGAAAAGGCGTTAAGACTAAACAAAATATCTTTAATTCATAAATAATTTTAAGTCGTTTCTAACGCAGTAGATAAACACAATAACAACAGTCTGTTTAGTCAAATATTTAGCATATATAGAGACCATCTAGCTGTACAACGATAACAACAAATCCTTGGCAAGAAAGCAAGACTTATAACTTATTTTGTGTTTTCTTTTTTGGCTCGGCCTTGACTGCTACGCCAGAGCTCGAGTGGGCTCTACAAGCATTTTAAATTATTAGAACTCGCCTGGTGGATGCATTTTGACGATTTTTTTTTATATTTCAATACCCGTAAATCTTGAGCTGTTAGATTGTAGACATACACGTCGCACTACCACCATACTACGATAGGGAATTCCTTTGTACTCTTTGTAAGGAGGAACACCGTAATGCAAAAAATTGTAATGAACGGGATCGAAATCCCAACTATGTTGTTATTTGGTATATCTTGAAGATAATGACAGGGTAAAATATATATTGAATGGGCACTTATAGTTAATGTATTATTTAATGATTGTTTATAGCTTTTAACACCCCTTCAACATGTAAAAATCAGTATTTAAAGTATTTGCAAGCGGCGTATTTGTTTTTACAAATAAATATTGACAAGTTTTATGAACAGATTTATATTAATTTGTATCATTGTATGTAAGTTTCCGAGTACTTTGGTGACCATTATAAAAGCTCCGCCTAATTTAGGATCAGTCGGCTGTATGATAGATGAGTTAAATTATTATCAATATCAATATTCTTTTGTTAGTATTTCATGCGCTGTCGAGATTAAAGTGAAAGGGTGAACACCCTTCGTCCCTTCCAGTGACGCGATATAAAAAGGTAATAACCGCCCTCATCCCATACCTTTCAAATCACAACTTACTGTACAGGCAATAAAACACTTAGTGAAGAGAAAAATTATTGTATTACGCAGATGGTTATATGGAAGTAAATCCTTTGTCTACGGAAGCAGATGATATGAGTAGTCCTTAATGGTTAGATTTAAAAGAAAATAATAAAGCTTTCATTACCCGACTACGGCAAAGCCAAAAGGAATGGTAGTAGTTTTGTTTTGGCAGTCTATGTATGTTTGTATGTTCCACAGTAGCGCCTAAACTGCTTAACCGATTTCAATTAATGAGGTGTCAAAACATTCGTAATAATTACCCGCGTGACATCTACTTTATTTGTATATAGTATTTGTGTCTCGTTGCTCACGACGAACTACGAAACTATCTAACCGATTTTCCCGTTTTTAAAAGAGTATTTTGTTGAATTGCCTAAGATAGGATAGTTAACATCACGCTTAAACCAATAAGAGGAATGACTGAAAAGTATTTAATTAGTCGGGTTTATTGATTTTTTCAGAGAAACATCAATTCAGGCCACAGTTCACGACATGGCTCTAATGTGGAATATATGAACGACCTACATTTCAGGTCCTAGTTAAAATAGCTCAACAAGTGAAAATCAGGTCACCTAGAATAGATACGCGACCTAACAATTTTCAGCGATACCTTTGTTCTTATGACGTAAAGACTACACAAATGGTGTACCTAGTGGTCTAAGCAGTCTTTTTTGATCAAGGTTTGATCTCCATACGATGCAAATTTTTATTATTTATTATAATGAAGTTAGGGTACTAATCACCTTACTGACTCGACGAAAAGCTACGAAATAAATGCAAAACATTGTTTTTTTATATATCTCCTCAAACGAGCAGATCTATCACCTGATGGTAAGCGATTACCGCCGCCCATGGACACCCGCAACACCAGAGGCGTCACAAGTGCGTTGCCGGCCTTTGGGAGAAGCGGAAGGGGTTTGGGGTATGGGTCTCTGGTATCCTCACTCACTGAAACACAGCGCAAGCGCTATTTCACACCGGTTTTCTGTGGCCCATTCATGCCTAGACTAGATTATCATAGACATATATATATGAGTGAAGATTTAGTGACTCAAATATGTATTTGAGTTTGTATTGAACATCAAAAGTCTTAAACAGTCCATTGCTAGACATAGACTCCTTAGAAGGAAGGATTTGTCTATAGTGTTTGGTTCAAATTTTCCTAACAGTTAGTTAGACCCTTAGTCAGATCTTAAAACACCTATGGGATGACGAATAGGGGTGAAACTCCATATTTTTAATGCCTTACTTAGGTTAGGCTATTAGTAGGAGAGCCATTCTTCGAGACAAGCGGCTGGAGTAACATAATCGCTGTCGCCTGCGGTGTTCCCGGACCAATACGACCTTTAAACCTGCAAGAAAAGAGCGTACTCCTTATTAAAAGGCCGGTAACGCACTTGAGACGCCTCTGGTGTTGCGGGTGTCCATGGGCGGCGCTTACCATCAGGCGATAAATATGCTCGTTTGCCACCCTATTCAATAATGAAAAAAACTACTTCTCTTGTGTCCTTCTTACAACTCCGACCTTGTGTACGCTTCGTCCTTCGTGCAGGCGGTTTTAACTCTGGAATGCCCTCCCACCCCACTTGAAGTCACGATGTCCACAAACCGGTACACAATTAGTATACTCGTACCTCTTTAAATAGTGTTATATCCACAGTTGTATTTTTTGTATTTTGTATGTGTGTATGTGTATGTATGTGTATGTATGTATATGTTTACATGTAGTAACTCTTAGCTTATTTCAATTGTGCGTTGTTCTGGACAATCATAACCTCGATGCACGTACCTTCTTATATCTCCACACCCCCATTACATTTGCATGAGATGTTAGCTGGTAGAGAATGCCTGAGGCATGAAGTCCGCCGCTGTACATAAGTGCTTGAAATTTTTTTTTTTTTCTTTTATATCTAGTAGAGCTAATGATTTCAGCACGGATGGTACTACCCTGGTAAAATAACAGCGTTGGTGCTGTCGTGTTTCGTTGGTAAGTGTGTGACCAGTGGCCCAATGATGCAAAAACATCACTAGGCCGCCATGGTTTCATTAAAACATTGAACGTCGTATATAAATTATTTATTCACCATAAGCTTCACATGCAAACACTTATAATAACCTTTAAGACAAATACTTACAACAAATAAAATTCTCTAAATTCGAGTGATTTTAGACAATAAATAGGAACAATTTACATAAAATAGGTACAGTCAGCAACAAATATCGTTTCACAATCATGAACACTGTATGCGAAACCATTTGAATAATTTAAGGAGCGACATACTTTTTCTTGCAGAGTAGATTGGTCATGCTTAAATGAATCGCTTGAAGCCGTTTCTGTGATACTGAAGAATCGCTCCGGTCAAGACAGCTATAATTACTTATAACACAGCCGTTTGATTCTCATATGTGTAAAATAACTTAGTTTTACAAGATTTTCATTGCTGACTGTACTTTGTACGTACAAGCTACAAAAAAGGAATGTATAGAATGATTAGTTTTCTTTGAAAGTTGTAAAATACGAACAACTTAAGGTGATTTATTTCGGAGCTGTCAGAGTTATAAATAGAACTATGTAATTACCTGCATTAGGGCTGGGTTTCAAAAGTATCTTTATATTTCAGTTAGTTATCTGTCATATTACACTATTTATTTGTCTCTACCCAAGAATTGTAAAATCAAAATAAGTAAGTAAAATAGTCTAGCAGGGACCACATTATCAAGGGGTAAAAGTGACCCTAATAAATTAACTTTTTTTTTATTATTAGAGGGCAAATGAGCAGACGCATCAGATGGTAAGCGATTACCGCCGCCCATGGACACCCGCAACACCATAAGCGTCACAAGTGCTTTGCCGACCTTTGGGATGGGGAGAGGGAATGGGGGGAGGGGTTAAGGTATGGGCCTCCGGTATCCTCACTCACTCGGTGAAACACAGCGCAAGCGCTATTTCACACCGATTTTCTGTCCTTTAATGATGATAAATGTATAACAGATATATAAATATATACATATATACCACTTTTGGAATCTCATGATAGAATAAATCAGTGTTGAAAATCATTTAGATTGAATTCATCAAGTGTCAACCTAGTTGTTATCAATTTTAGGTTTAAATTAATAAGTGTGATACTTTCCCATTGCTTACTAATATATAACATTTCCACGTCTCGTAATTTCGAATAAAAAGTAGTGAATGATTAAAATGTATTTTTACATACAAGTTTTGTATTACCGCACTAATAACCCACTTTTAATATATTAGCGTGATTAAATATAATTTGACACGTATTTGATTTATAGAAGAAACACGGCCAGCGTGTCTATTGAAGTTTAGTTCAAGTTTGGAAATGATTTTATCTTGTCAGCATTTACCTATTATTTTGTGCCCAATCCTCATGCTTAAACTAAAATATACATCTAAAAATTTCATTATACCATTAATTTTTAACAACGATAACATCAAATTTATAATTCATATAGAAGAATATTAAACATTTAAATGGCAACACCTATAACTTTGGAATTTAAAACACAATAAGTACAATACTACTTTGCTGATTTTTCATAATTCATTATTTGTGATAGTATTTAAAAACTTAAATATAGTTTAAAAATATAATTGCTAATAAATAATAAGCAAATATATGATAGTAGTAATAAAGTAATCAAGTTACGGCCGTTGACCAGTCCAGTTCTAGGAAATTACTTTGTACAAATGTTTTATAAAATCTTTGGTACGTCACTATTTTTTAAACAGTAAAACCCTTGAGAGATACTTGAGAAAATAGTTGTACAAAGCTCAATGTTACATAGACTGCATTTATTTATTTGAATGAAGATGATTTTATTATTCTTTTTTAAACTGCAAAAACATACAAATCCTTAAAAAATATGACAAGATTGATATTCTATATATTAAATACGATTGCGAATTGGCAAATGAGAGGTAGCTTTACATCTGTGTTAAGGAGTCCTGTCGGACCCCAAATTAGTGCAGCACCCTCGAAGTACAGTTTATTCCCAATAGTTCCATGTAGCCAGTCAAACATGAAACTTTTGCTCCCAGTTCCAAAATGGAACTAATGGGAATAGATATTTGAAATGGAGGTTTTTATTCCCAGCAGTTCCATGAAGCAAGTTCAACGTGGAACTATTGTAACAGTAACAATACGATAGTGGAACGTGGAACTACTGGGAATGAAGTAATAGAATACAAGTAATAAAATAAAATAGTATAGTTTGCGATTTAATAAATTATTATCGGTTTTTTGACAAAACAATCTAAAATATATCTTAAAATAGGTACCACGAAGCCTTATATTTGGCGACTAGCTCGCTTCTTAGGTTTCAACAATATTAAATTAACTATAAAATAACTAAAAATATGAAATACAGTTTGAAATAATTTTACTAAAGCAACTGAAAATTATTGCCTGGCAACATTTTATTACAATTTTTGTCTTCAGTGTTGGCAGTTATTAAAAACAACAAGATTGTAATTAGTCTAGATTTTTTGGTCTCCAATACATCAGAATGGCAGCGGAAAAACTGGAAAGTAATGTTTTGTATCAATTAATAATAATATAATAAATATTCTGGATGTCTAACACACAACGCCATATAGTCTCAAGCTAAGCAGGGCTTGTGTTATGGGTACTAGACAATTGATATAAATACATATTTCCTCTTCTTTTATAAATACGTACATATTATACATAGAAAACAGTTTTTAATCATACATCAACGACCCATAACGTCCCACTGCTGGGCTCGGGTCACCTCTCAGGAGAGGGTTAAGGTCATACCTCCCCACGCTGGCCAAGAGCGGGTTGGGGACTGGCAAGACAACGTTGTGGCTACCTAATCTTTTTTTTTTTTATTGAATTAGGGGCAAACGAGCAGACGCATCAACCTGATGGTAAGCGATTACCGCCGCCCATGGACACCCGCAACACCAAAAGCGTCACAAGTGCGTTGCCGACCTTTGGGGGATGGGGAGAGGGAATGGGGGGAGGGGTTGGGGTATGGGCCTCCGGTATCCTCACTCACTCGGTGAAACACACCACAAGCGCTATTTCACACCGGTTTTCTGTGAGGCCGTGGTATCACTCCGGTCGAGCCGGCCCATTCATGCCGAAGCGTGGCTCTCCCACGGAAAACCTTGCCGTTGGATGTCTTTAAGCCGCCCAAAGGCCTATAACTAATCTTCATGACTGTTATCCTATGATAGCAACCGGGACTGACTACTTAACGTGACCTCCGAATCACGGAGACGCTCATGTTGTCATGCCACTAGCGATCACCGATCCAGATACTGAACACACCGTCGTTGCTTACCCTCGGTGATTGTATCGAATCACCGAGTGCAACTGGGCTATAAGCGCCATTAACACTTTATAATATCCTACTACTATTATAAAGGCGAAAGTTTGTAAGTATGGATGTATGTATGTATGGATGTTTGTTACTCTTTCACGTAAAAACTACTGAATGGATTTGAATGAAACTTTACCACAATATAGCTTATACATCAGAATAACACATAGGCTACTATTTATAAAGATATAGCTTCGCCTCGCGGCGTTGCCCGCAGTTATCATCGTACCGCGGGTAGCACCGCGGGGTTCAGCTAGTTTATTATATATTGCATTGCATCTGTGATAATACTAGAACATTAAGAATGAAAGTATATGTGGCACAAAATAAATAGTTTATTTGAAGTCACTTCTTAGTTTACAGAGATACAAGATATTAGTATGAGTTACGAAAGTGGGATTAAAATTTTAGTGTGCATAAAATGGGAATTTAATATGTCTCTTCAAAACGTTTTCTGGTAAACAGATGAGTGTGTTTATGTATGTACGGAGTTGGTGATATAAGATGGTCTGAGGTTTCGGATTAACGTAGGCGATAATGATTGTTTGTGGCTAGTCATAGCCTGAATGAAACGGTAGGATTTCTCAGATCCTTCTTATTTAAGGTGCAGGATGGGGATGGCAAACCATACGGTTTACATTTTAGTCGATTTTCTAGTAACACAACTGCCCATCACAAACCTCGGTGGTTTAACACCTTGAGGTAGTTTCTAAAGTAAATAAAAAACAATTTTTGGAGTACCATGATTGAGAATACTTTTCTAGGAATTAAATAAAGATGATACATACATTATGCAGTGGTATTAGTGTCCGGTAATGGTGTTGGGACGGCCGTGGCGTTGTCAGCGACTGTCGTGACGTCAGCTGCTGTTGTGACGTCACTGTTAGTGTCGTTAGAAGGCGATGACGACACGGTAGAAGCTGGTGGGGGTACTGTTGTGTTTGAATTTTCTATAAAAAAAGTTAAATATAAAAATTAAAATAATCTATTCCCAAGCTATGCAGAGCTTGTGTTATGGGTACTAGACAACTGATGTAAATACTTACATATTATACATAGAAAACACCCAAACTCCGAAACAAATATTTGCAGATCATACAAACATTTGGTACGACCCGGAAATCGAACCCGAGACCTCAAGCTTAGCAGTAGCATCCGCTACCACTACGCCACCGAGGCAGTCAACTACAACAAGAATTATAGACGAGAACACCAAAGTGACCATCAAAGTAGATCCAGCCATTTCTTTTAAATGACAGGCGAAAATCGTCGGAAAGTAATGAACGTCTGCAACACAGAAATTACAAGCCCGTTGCCGGCCAGACGTACGAGTACTGTCTTTTCTTGAAGATCGTTTCGTCCGGCTATTGCCGGATGCAGATGAAAATTTCTTCGAAAACTTTCGAGTGCATAGTGATGGAGCGCCAGTCAGGAGTTGTAATGACACATCAATCACCGTCAACAGCATTTGCTAGTCTACTGCTAGAAATATACCTTTCCATAGAAAACCCTCGTGTCCAAAGAACATCTAGGGTCAAAACTTCAATTTGTGGATCACACAAAATAATGTTTCATGTAGGATGAGGAGATGTATTACGTTTGGGAAGGTGGAGGGGGGGATATGGATTACATACCATTGACAAAGTCCTGGAACCACCTGGTGATGCCAGGAGCATATTTCTTGACCCAGTCGATTCTGAAAATCGCCGTATCCACAAGCTTTTGTAGTACTTGAGACATCGGTATTAACTTCTGTTTGTGTTTGATAGCGAACGATTTTAACTGTGAAGAAAAATGTGAGGAATATATTAAAAACTGTGTGTAAGATAAAAAATACAAAATGCCATATGTAAAAAATATTTAATAATAATAAATATTTCGGACATGTAGTCCCACACAACGCCATCTAGTCCCGAACTAAGCAGAGCTTGTGTTATTGGTACTAGACAACTGATATAAATACATATGTACATATTATACATACAAAACACCCAAACTCCGTAACAAATATTTGCAGATCATACAATAACCCAAGACCTCAAGCGTCGCCACGATCTAAATTCTAAAACATACACACTGTGGCGACGCATCGGTCGGACTCTGTTCAATTATTCTACAAAATTATTTCGATATACGTTCTGTGACGGCTAAATCTATATAAATAAATAAAATTGGAGTGTCTATTTGTCATTTCAAATTAACAACATTTTTCTAAATGCATATGAAAGTTTAAACGGTATAAACATTAAAAATAGTTTTATTTTCTTACTCGTCTGGTTGTTCCAAATTATTTCTAGAGCGGGTACACCGATTTTGACGGAACTCTCACTGGCAGATAGCTACTGATATGAGGAGTAACTTATGCTACTTTTTTTTACTAGTTTCACCTCGCGGCGTTAGTCCAGGTCATTGTTGTACCGTGGGTGACACCGTAGGACTCGGTTATTTAAGAATAGAAGCAGTAGTCAGCAGGTACCTTGGTGAGTTCATCATCGGTGGTGATGAGTCCGAAGGCTCCGCTGACGACGGCGGGGAACATGAAGGCGTCCATGTCGCTGAACGTGTGATGCAGCTCGTCGAAGTGCGCGATCAGGAAGTCTTGAGCTATTCGAGTGCCTAACGGAGCCTCTACTGTCCACGCAGCTACCGCGTACTGTTTCGGGATCTCTGATATACTCTTCTCTAGCAACCTGACAACAATACGTTTTCACCGTTTTGATCTAACAATTTAATTTTATTAAGTTATTATTTAATGTGTATGTCTGTAATACGAACTAAAACCACCATAAGTCCAACTAAAAAAATGTATTTGTTAATATGTGGTAAATACCGCTGATGTTACAATTACTATATTCCTTATGTCAACTCATCTCATCTTTATCTTCTTAGCCTTTATTACTAATTTCGAAGGTTGAACTAGTTGTCAGTATTTTTTTTTTATTGAATAGTGGGCAAAACGAGCAGACGTATCACCTGATGGTAAGCAATTACCGCCGCCCATGGACACCCGTAACACCAGAGACGTCACAAGTGCATTGCCGATTTTTGGGGGATGGGAAGGGGGATGGGGGAAGGGTTGGGGTATAGGCCTCCGGTATCCTCAGTCACTCGGTGAAACTCAACGCAAGCGCTATTTGACACCGGTTTTCTGTGAGGCCGTGGTATCACTCCGGTCGAGCCGGCTTATTCATGCCGAAGCGTGGCTCTCCCACGGAAATTAATGAAACAGAAGAAGAATTCCGAAAAGTATATTTGAGGGCCCTGACTTCCCAATAACGATAGCCATAGATGCTCATGACAATTGGGACCAACGCAAGACAGCTTAACGTGCTCTCCGAAGCACGGGCGGGAAACACCGCCATTTTCCATACTCCACGCTGCTATTATGAATTTCTCGTAAGAAAATTCCAACAGCAATCCTCTTGATCGGCAGTCGCGTACGCTAACCGCTTGACCAACGAGGCAGTATTCATTATGTCAACTATTTAAAATTATATATTGTGTCATTGTTTATTTACCTCAATAAATATAAAAAAAAATCAAGTGTCACTCCGAAATCATCGGCAGCCTTTAAAATTCCACTCCTAAACTTAAAAAAGAGTCCATTTTTATGGTAGTAGCTGCCTCAATGACTCTACTCTGCCTGATGAACGCATGAACAAAATCCAAGAGTGATCAGCGAGATGCTTTTTCACGTCAACCCTAAAGGACCCGAGATCATAGTGTCTACGAAATACGTGACGTGAGAGAAATAGTTGATATTTCAATTTTTTTTCCTTAGTCGGTTCTCACGACACCCATGGGGTGACATTCCGTACACTTAATCTATATGTAATCTATATTTAATCTATATGTAATCTATATGTAATCTATATGTAATCTATATGTAATCTATATGTAATCTATATGTAATCTATATCTTATCTTTATATAATATCCCCACGGATATATGATTTTTTTTTTTTCAATGAACAGGTATAATTTGGCCCGACTGTACCTAGCTAACGCTAGTAACGAGATTGTACCTAAAATGATTTAACTTAAATTAAAATAGTTTCATGATGCGTTTTAATAGTGCTAGGTTACGGTCTCCAGTCACAGAACGTTAGTTTCACCTGTGAAAATCACCTTCTTAGATTAATCATACTACAGCGTATGGCAGGCACTTCACAAATTTGACATTGGTGCTAATTCTGTTGTCATTTCACTAAATTAAAATTTCTCTAAAATCATTTTCTGTTCTGATAATTTGGTAACGCAATTTCCAAAATTTTTTTTTTTATATGTATGTATTTATTTGGATAACATCTATTTTTAGTGTGACAGACCTCATGCTAGTCAATATAAGACAATAAGAACTATGTTTGACAGGACAAACTCATTTTTAGGGTTCCGTACCCAAAGGGTAAAACTGGACCCTATTACTAAGATTACGCTGTCCTGTCTGTTTGTACGTCTTTTTATTTTATTTTTTTATTGTATAGAGGGCAAACGAGCACACGTATCGCCTGATGGTAAGCGATTACCGCCGCCCATGGACACCCGCAACATCAGAGGCGTTACAAGTGCGTTGCCGGCCTTTTAAGAAGGAGTACGCTCTTTTCTTGAAGGTTTGAAGGTCGTATTGGTCCGGGAACACCGCAGGCGACAGCTGATTCCATAGTTTTGTTGTGCGCGGCAGAAAGTTTCGGGAAAAGCGCACAGTTGTAGACTGTCTGTCTGTCACCAGGCTGTATTTCATGAACCGTGACAGTTAGACAGTTGAAATTTTCACAGATGATGTAATTCTGTTGCCGCTATAACAACAAATACTAAAACACAGAAAAAACAAATATTTAAGAAGAGCCCTCCCATGCAACACACGTGATTTCTTTGCTCGTTTTTGCTCGATTGATAACAGCAACAGGTAGACGCCTTAAATGTGTATATAATGGGTTTTAGAAAGCTTTGGAACAACAGAATTAGCACCATTGAATTGTTACAATATTCCTATTTCTATAACTTACCATTGTATGAGGGATTCATCCCTGACACTGGGCAGGTTATTGATAATCAGGCTCTTGACAGTGGGGTCCGTGGAATTGACGAACACCTTCCATAGGAACTCGAACTCAGAACGACCGCCGTGTCTCAACGCCATGTTGTATACCAGAGAGCGGAGGTAGCTTGGGATTCTGTAATAAAGATATATTTTGCTGTCAATTTTTTTGAGATAGTTACAAAAGAAAAAAAGTGTTGTCTTTGGGGACTGCCGATAGATGTGAAAACTAAATACACATTTGGATACATGTGTAGAGAATGAAAAAAAAAACGTTTATTTTGACATACACAAATGGTTCTGTTCAAAACCACATATCGTTAAGTTAAGTCAAGTTTATAGGATATAAACCACTGATCTTGCCGTGGGAGAGCCATGCTTCGGCATGAATGGGTCGGCTCTACCGGAGTGATACCACGGCCTCACAGAAAACCGGTGTGAAATAGCGTTTGCGCTGTGTTTCACCGAGTGAGTGAGGATACCGGACGCCCATACCCCAACCCCTCCCCCCATCCCCTTTTCCATCCCTCAAAGGTGATACGTCTGCTCGTTTGCCCACTATTCAATAAATAAAAAGCAGTTATAATATCCTGTACAATACCAGAAAAAGCACCTAGTCAGTCTGTCCGTGTCCAGATCAAAGTCGTGATAATACAGTTTCACTACTGATATTATAATAAAAAACTTGAGAGGTGTCAAGGGACACCCGGATGGAACGAAGTTCGAAATAGAAAGACGAAACGAAAATATCTGTGTGTGTCGTCGTCGTGTCGTGACAACAAATTGGGTCGTGACAACAAATTGTGTCGTGTCAACAAATTGTGTCGTGTCAACAAATTGTGTCGTGACAATTTTTCCGTCTAGCCCCCTTACACAACGCGCCATAAGGAACTTCGTTCCAACGGTAGATTGTCAATCGATAGTAGATGTAACACTAGAGGCGTAACAAATATTTGCATATCATGGTCCGACCCTTGAATCGAACTCAAGACCTAAAACACAGTAATCGCAGTAAGTCAATAAGTACTCACGGGTTATTATTAACATCGGCTTGTTGTGTCCAATTGTCGAACTGTTCCCTGGCCCACTTGAGACAGCGTGGCGACTCCACGTAACACTCCCACATCACCAGGTTCTCTATAAGGAAGGCGTCGTTGTCATCTTTCGGCTTGTCCAGACCGTAGTTTACGGTCTCCAGCTGTTTCGCTAAGATGACCTTCATATAGTCCTGTAATAGAATAAACTTAATTGTACACCAGTAAAACAGTTCACATTTAGGAGTTCTTTCTTATGATATAGGGGGCAAACAAGCAGACGTACCACCTGATAGCACACAGTCTATCCTCACTCACTCGGTGAAACACAGCGCAGGCACTGTTTCACACCAGTTTTCTGTGAGGCCGTGATATCACTCCGATCGAGCAGGCCAATGCATGACGAAGCGCGGCTCTCCCACCTTTCCTCACTCGATTTAAAATGCAACGACCAACGACCACGGAAAATAGTAATATAATACGACGAAGAATAAAATGAGACATAATTTAATGATGTATTCGAATGTTATTTAGGAGATTTTAGGCGTTTTAGTTCATTAGTACACAAAATAAATTGACTGTTTTATATATACAATCAGTCGGAAATATCTGCGAACCTGGCTTAATGATGTCATGCAAACTATAGAGCTAATATTTCATTTTCATCAATTTTCCGAAGCGAAGCCGCGGCCGAAAGCTGGAGTCTATATAAATGTGTATGTGTATGGATATTTATGTTTCTAATTAAATTCATTAGCATTTCTTCAAATATCAATGCACAGTCAACTACTATTGTCTCTCCAAAACGTTTTGATCCATCCTAAGTTTTTTTTTAAAAGACAACTCCCACATTACGAATAAACATCCTGTGTCGTGGGGGACTTTACAAACATACATGAAACGGACACAAAGAACATCAAGACTCGGGACAACAATTCGTGGATCACACAAAGAGTGTTGTAGGTACCGCGTGGGATTTGAACCCACGACACTTGGCGCAGTAGCAAGCGGCATGGCGACCGCTAACACCACTCGGCCAACCGTGCAATTGTCTGGAAGAGATCGCTTCTGGTAATAAGGCCGCCCTTTGTACATTATATAGCTGACATTTTATGTACTCTCATGTTACTCTGTAATTTAGTGTGCAAATAAAGAGTTACTATCTAAAAATGTACCTGGAAATATAAATATCCTGACGTAGACTTCAGGTTATGTCTGAGGAACGCCATATTGTTGAGGAGCTGATCCCACACCATCTTGGAGTTCTCCCCATGCCTGACGCAGGTGGTAAGCCCCAGGGCGTAGCTGTAGTTGAGTTGAGCCACCTTCGCGAGGTTGAAGGCGTCGTCGATGAGCTGTGACTTGGTGATCGGAGACTTGATGTGACCTGACTGGAGGGCTTCGCTCAGAAGCCGCCAGTTGGTTTGGTCGTAGTTCACGCGATAATAGCCTGGGGAAATTAAAAGATTGCACGGTTGGCCTAGTGGTTTATGACATCCCAGGAGATGGCGGACCTCCGTGCGGCCTGTACTCGTGCTCGGAGGTCACACGCAGCCGGCGGCGTCACCACGTTGATGGTGAGGAGGAGCTTCACGAGGAGGACCGCGTAGCGCGGAAAACTCTGAAGCTGGCCATTTGCCGCGTCAAAAAAGAGAGGAGAAAGGAGATGCTGGAGAGTCTCGATCGTGACCCCTGGGGTCGCCCATATCGTGCGGTACGATAGAAGCTCCGCACAATCACCCCCCCACCCCTCCCGAGACTGCAGCCCAGCTTCCTGGCTTTGGAGGCGGAAGTGCTCGCTGAAGTGTATCGACGAGCGGCTGAATACCGAGCGGAGAACGGATTTCGTCCTCCGCCCGAAAAGGTACGCGAGTGCGTGAAACCGCTCGTCGAGCCACTATGGCTCGTTGGTCGTCCCGGCTGGAGGCTCCAAGCGCTGGCTTTGCCACTGTGGAGGCGCTCCAGCCGGGAGCTCGAGTGGGCAGGGCGGCAGCACGGGACCCTTTCCTTCCAACTGACGCAGGTGCTTTCCGGGTACGGTTGCTTCGGTAAGTACCTGCACTCGGTCGCCAGGAAGGAGTTGAGTCCCGCCTGCCACCATTGTGACTGCAGTGAGGACTCGGCCCGCACACGCTGGCGATCTGCCCCGCAATCATAGGAGGAGATCTCTCGCTACCGGCCATCATACGCTCCATGGCCGGTAGCGATAGTAGTTTTACCGCGGTCGCGACCTTCTGCGAAGACGTAATTTCATAGAAGGCCCGGAAGGACGTCGACCCGATCCGATGAGGCGCGCCTTTTTTTTTTTTTTTTTATTGAATAGTTGGCAAACGAGCAGACGTATCACCTGATGGTAAGCGATTACCGCCGCCCATGGACACTCGCAACACCAAAGGCGTCACAAGTGCGTTGCCGACCTTTGGGGGATGGGAAAGGGGATGGGGGAGGGGTTGGGGTATGGGCCTCCGGTATCCTCACTCACTCGGTGAAACACAGCGCAAACGCTATTTCACACCGGTTTTCTGTGAGGCCGTGGTATCACTCCGGTCGAGCCGACCCATTCATGCCGAAGCATAGCTCTCCCACGGATAACTAATATGTATCGATGTGATGTAATGTATCGATAGCCTATCAGCGCCTCATGCCGCCCTGAGTGTGACCGCGGATGGTGGGGTTGGGATTTCCCCTCCATCCGTTTTCCTCATCCTCAGGCGCAGAGTGGCACACCGTGTGGTTTTAGTCGGTTCGATTCCGACACACCGCCCCGTCGCAAATCCCGGCAGGGTGACGGCCCGAGGGGGTTTCCATGACATGCGACAACATTTTGTGTGAACCAAAAATTGTTGTTATGAGTCTGAGTGTTCTATGTGTCTGTTTGTAAAAATAAATAGTGTATATATTGACCGATAGCTCCGACGTTGACGTAGAAGGCTTGCGTGGCGGTGATGTTGACGTGGATGAGGGCGAGGCGCGCGCGCAGCCAGGCGCGCGGCGCGCTGCTCCAGGGCGCGGGCGCGTCCACCACGGCGTAGCTCAGCGGGATGTGCCACAGCTGGTCCACCATCTTCTGGTACGGCTCCGTGGCCGTCGTGAACAGGCGCTGCAAGCCACGGGACATGTTAAGGCTTCAGCCCCCTTAGTCAAGTAGATTCTAGTAAAGTCAAGTAGTAAAGAGTTTCAACCCGAAACTGTGGAACGGGTTGAATCTCTTACTATAATCACTAATGTATGTTTTTTTTCATTTTTTCTCTTTTCACTTTTGGCCCGACCGACCGCCGACTTAAATACTTTGGGCTAATATTAAGAATTTACTTTTGGCTGTTATTAAGAATTTACTTTGGGCTGTTATTAAGAATTTAGTTTTGACCAAACCCACCGCCAACTTCCATACTTTGGGCTGATATTAAGAATTTACTTTTGGCTGTTATTAAGAATTTACTTTGGGCTGTTATTAAGAATTTACTTTTGGCCAAACCTACCGCCAACTTTCATACTTTGGGCTGTTGTTAAGAATTTACTTTTGGCCAAACCCACCGCTAACTTCCATATTTTGAGCTGTATTAAGAATTTACTTTTGTCCCGACCGACCGCCAACTTCCATACTTTGGGCTGTATTAAGAATTTACTTTTGTCCCGACCGACCGCCAACTTCCATACTTTGTACTGTTATTAAAAATTTAATTTTGGCCAAACCTACCGCCAACTTCCATACTTTGGGCTGTTGTTAAGAATTTACTTTTGGCCAAACCCACCGCCAACTTCCATACTTTGGGCTGATATTAAGAATTTACTTTTGTCCAAACCCACCGCCAACTTCCATATTTTGTGCTGTTATTAAGAATTTCTTGTAAGAGAAATTCAACAACACTTTTAGCCCGACCTGTATCCGAAAGCTCTTCATCGGCACTTGCATACGTTAACCGCTAGCCTAACGAGACAGGCTAGAGCAATGAGAGAAATTAGTACCTGTTCAAATTCAATATTCCCAGTTTCATAATTCCTGTTGACGTTGACGACAGGGTATCCGGCCTGCTTCGTCCAAGTCTTCATAAAGTCCACTACCGATAGGTCTTTCAGCGCCGGATCTGATTTCGTCGCCTTTGACATGGACTCCCATAAGTCTGTCTCTTCAGCGTTTAAGTACTTCCTAAAAATTGAATAGAGACTATATTAATAAATTTCCTTGTAATATAAACTATGGAGAGAGATTTATGATGTTTTGCAACACGGATATTTAAAAAAAAAGAATTAAGTGCGTGATACACTCAGTCAAGCCAGGCAATTCTGCCTTTATTATTATAGTAATTACAGCTTACTACATTTGATTTTACGATTTTAATAAATATGCGTAACCAAACAAACAGCAGTCGCATTCATTTTACCCACGCAACCTCGTTTGCGTCTTCTATTGCCCGTAGCGTGAAAATTTTTCCCCGTTTTTGAAACATTCTTTATTTGTGCTCCGTTCCTATTAGTATTAGTGTAATGATATATGGCCTATAGGCTTCCTCGATAAATGGACTATCCAACACTGAAAAAATTTTTCAAATCAGGACCAGCGGTTCCTGAGATTAGCGCGTTCAAACAAACAAACTGATAATATGAGCCTGCCAAAGTGACTCTACTCTGCCTGATGGAAATTATGAGCAGGATTCATGACTATTGGTCACCATAATCATTGCGAATGCAGACAATACAACGAAGCAGCATGGTAACCCACACTATAGCGGCGTATTGCGATGCTCCTGGTGCTGTATCATTCTCGCATGCACTAACGAAACATGACAGCACGAATGCGGTCATTTTAATTATTATAATGATAATAAATATTTCGGACATCTAACACACAACGCCATCTAGTCCCAAGCTAAGCAGAGCTTGTGTTATGGGTACTTATTTTTTTTTTATATAGGGGGCAAACGAGCAGACGTATCACCTGATGGTAAGCGATTACCGTCACAAGTGCGTTGCCGGCCTTTTAGGAAGGAGAACGCTTTTTTCTTGAAGGTTTGTAGGTCGTATTGGTCCGGGAACACTGCAGACGACAGCTCATTCCACAGTTTTGCTGTGTGTGGCAGAAAATTTCGGGAAAATCGCACAGTTGTGGACTGCCAACCATCTAGATGATGGGGATGAAATTTCTGTCGCGTAGGACGATGGCGGAAAGATGCGGCAGGGATCAATCCGAACAATTCCTCGGAGCACTCCCCATGGTAAATGCGGTAGAAAATGCACAGCGAAGCCACATCTCTACGCAGCGCCAGAGAGTCTAGCCGAATTGAAGGATCCCGGCAATCACCCTCCGCTGAATGCGGTCCAGAGGGAGGAACTGGTATTGGGGTGCTCCTGCCCAAAGACGAGGACAGTATTCTATGTGAGGCCGAACCTTCGCCTTATAAAGCCGAAAGCGGTGGGCCGGAGTGAAATACTGCATCGATCTGTTGAGCACACCTAGCTTTTTTGAGGCCAATTTGGCCTTACCCTCCAAATGGCCACGAAACTGGACTTCGCTCGATACGTCAAGACCAAGTATCCCAATATTGGCTGAGGCAGATAGGGGAGTGTCTTCGAAACGAGGACATACGACCCACGTGAGTTTTTTTGCGGTGAACGCGCAAATTTGTGTCTTTGTCGGTTTGAATTGGACCAAATTAAGTCTACCCCAATTTGAGACCCTTTCCAAAGCGGTCTCTACTTCAGACACAAGTTTGTTTCGACTCTCAATGACGTTTTCCTGAGAAATATTGGCGCGGCCGGTGTAGAGAACATCGCCCGTACTGTCATCCGCATAACAATGAATGCCGCTAATTGGCAGCATGTCATTGATATGAAGGAGGAACAGAGTAGGCGATAGCACACAGCCTTGCGGGACACCAGCATTCACAGGCATGGAGTCAGAGCATTCACCGTCGACTACGACCTTTATGCTTCTACATGCCAGAAAGCTAGTGACCCAATCGCATAATTTCTCGCGAAGCCCATAGGAAGGTAGCTTCGAAAGAAGCGCTTTGTGCCAGACCCGATCGAAGGCTTTCGCGATGTTCAAACTAACTGCCAAGGCTTCCCCCTTAGTCTTAATCGCCTGAGCCCAGCGATGTGTCAGGTATGCCAGAAGATCACCAGCTGATCGACCCTTACGGAAACCGTACTGCCGGTCACTAAGCAGATGATGATCCTCTAGGTACCGCAGGAGTTGATGGTTAATGATGTTTTTGTAAATACATATTATACATAGAAAACACCCAAACTTCGAAACAAATATTTGTAGATCACACAAACACTTGGTCCCAGGATTTGAACCCTAGACCTCAAGCACAGCAGTCTCTACCTCCACATTTTCGTCCATTTAATGAAATCACTCTTATAAATATAGGAAATATGTTACACAATAAAATTGTTACTCACCAATCATTTAAATAAATGACCAGCCCTTTATGGAACATCTCTTCGCTGATTGTGTGGTTCAACATCCTGATCAAATTGGCGCCTTTGGTGTATGAGATCTCGTCGAACTTCTGCGATATCTCCGAGGCATCTAGCACCTGGCGTGACACGGGTGAGGTGTTCTTCAAAGCGTCTGAACGGAGTAAGTCCATCTTGTCCCGAGAGAAAGATTCGAACATATTCCATTCTGGAGCGATCTGTAGATAGAAATATTATCATAAATGCGAATGTAAGTTTGTTTGTTACGTTGTTATGCTGTAATTGGTTACGAGATCATTATGGCATGTTTTCTTTTTTCAAATATGTGGGGGACGCGTGACATGTCCCTCCAACACAAAGGGAGGATCCTCTGACCAGGCGAGGTGATCATGCCTGGTGGGCTACTGCCCAACAGTTGATGTTTAAGATGTTGAGAGAACTTCTATTGCGCGACTCAGGATTGGTAGTTACTCCGTGTAGTGCGATACTTCGTAGTTCAGTGTATCTTCGGTAGATGGCGCTGTAGTATATTATGTTGTATGTGGAAGTCGCCACAAATAAAATAGCAGTAGTCAAGGTTAGTGTTGCTTAATTTTCAAGAAATAGTTTTACCATTCATAGCACAAAGTAAGGTATGATCGGTACAATTTATTAAAAATTCTTTGTGCGACTAAAATCAGAATAATAAGTTAGTTGGTGTACGCTGAGCAAAACTACAAAGTTTGGCACAGATTGAAGTAAAATTTTGTCAGGATTGCAACACGCTGCCAAGATGTTTCAATATTATTTTTACAACCACACTATGCCATACTGGAGTGTGGCATGGTATGGCTAGTTTTAATGAAGTAAGTGAATATTTGTGCCGTACCCGGTCGACACCGACGTACTCGATGTATGTGGCGAAGCCCTCGTTGAGCCAGAGGTCGGTCCACCAGCGCATGGTGACGAGGTTGCCGAACCACTGGTGCGCGAGCTCGTGAGCCACGTCGATGGCCACGTTCTGCTTGTCGCGAGGCACGCTCTCCACAGCGTCGAATAGCAGGGTCGTCTCCCTGAGGGGGGAAGGGTTTCGTTTCTTCATAAAAGTAATACATAATATGTACCTACTTCATCTTTTCTCTGCATCGCCCAATCTGTCGACTGGTAGAGAATGTGTGCATAAAGTAATGAAATTAATGAATAAAATAAGCAAATCCACGGATATGAAAATGAATTGCAGACGAGACCTGCAAAAGAGAAATTATTTTGTAAACCTAAATGTGAGAGTTGCAGAGTCACTTACGCATGGAAACGAGTCTCATTTATATGTTACAAATACTACCACAAGACGAAGTGACATCACATTAAAATCAGGTCCAATAATAGATGTTTCGCATCAAAAACAATAATATTTGAATTTTCTTCTTGTTTTGTTTTTTCGGGCTATTTCCGCACTTAGCCTTTTGATTGGGCCCTTGTACGTGGGTTTGTCATCTTCTTACTCTAACCATCCCAGAAGCACAGCAGCCTTTTTAGGTCACTAAATGTTTCCGGGAGCGATGTCGATTGGAGGATGTATGCTTGTTGATCTGCCACTCTTCTCCTCCTGTGAGAACGTGCTACGGCGTTTTTTCTGCCCCCATGCATCCCCTGTACCGAGGGGAGTCTGTTGCGCCTATAGTAAACATGTGCTTGTTTAGGGGACAATGCCCAGTCAGGATACCTATGATCTTCCTGAGGTCACCCCTTTTCAGTCTAATCAGGTTGCGGGCTAGTCTTTTCGATGCTACCAGAATTGCACTCTTTGTTTGTCTACATCCTTGTTGTTCCTCCTTTCGATTTTATGTTTTTCTTCGGTATTGGCACGCAGTCATGTTTTTATTTGGACTTGGGGCAAGGGTAGTTAGTGGTTCCGGTCCACAAACTGTTGTTTCTGATGCCCTTTTAGCTAATTCGTCTGCAGCATCATTACCCATTGATTTACTATGCACTTTTATGCACCAATGCAGGGCAATTTTATTTGTGGTTGCAATGGACTGGAGATTGTCAAGACATTCCTTGATGAGGACAGAGGTCATCTTGTTTTTTATGTTTATATAATAACTTGACATGGAATTCTGTCTGTGGGTGCCTCGAGGAGTAGAAATTTCTTAAGGATCCTCTGCGGAACTTTTGAGTGTATTGCTTCTGTCCGTTTGATTTTAGGCTCAGGGCAGCTGCTATTTACATAGACTATTTATAGACTACCTTTGGTATCGTGTGTTCTCATTGGTCAAGTGACGCATGAAAACATAGTGTTACGAGCTGGGTATTAAATAAATTAAAGTACTCGATTAATTACCAAAAATAACACAATATTTATTAAGAACACTTTTTACAATAAGAAATCACTAAATCACTCGTTAGTCGCACTAAAGATCTCTTCGATGTTTATCCGCTGTATCGTGAAACAATACTGTCCCTACGGCCAACACGTTCCGCTTTTATATGGCCGTGGAAATTACTCGAAACTACGAAAATATTCGATCGATGTCTCTAGGCTAAATAGATTACTCTAGAGCTGCTTGTAGCGCCATCTAGCGTCGAGTAATCGTCATAATGCACACAGTTGCGCGCTTTCCGACACTAGATGGCGTTGTCCTCGACAGTTCTCGATTCTTCTAGTGGACACTAGATTCATCTGGTTATGGCGCAACACTGCCCCCTCCTAAGACATGCTCGTCCCGAGCATTATCGGTTCCATAGTATCGCGCCAGTCGATCTACATGAACTATCTTTGGGGCGCCTCTTGGACACTTCTGTATCCGGTAGGTAACATCATTGATTTTAGTGACTACCCGGTATGGCCCATCCCATTTTGCTTGTAGCTTCGGAGATCTCCCTTTACTGCGAACTGGATTATGTAGCCATACTAGCGAACACTCTTCGAAGCCCTTATTATTCGCTTTCCGGTCATAACGGGTTTTAATCTTTTCAGACATTTGTTGGCCCGATTGTCTGACATGCTCATAAATGTCATTCATCTTGTTCCGCAAGTCATTCGCGTACTCCGTTATACTTCGCGGGGTATCAGGGGGTATTCCAGTGATCAAGTCTGCGGGCAACCGTAGTTCTCTTCCGAAGTTTGCAAAAGCTGGTGTTACGGAAGTACATTCGTGGACTGCACTTCGGTATGACAGAAGAAACGGTTGGATGTGTTTGTCCCAATCTTTTTGCTTACTTTCAACTACTTTTGCCAGATACCTCTCTAGTGTTTGGTTAAATCGTTCCACCATTCCGTCCGATTGTGGGTGGTAAGAGGTGGTTCTGGTTTTGTGAGCACCCATCACTCGACACATTTCTTGAAATATTTGAGACTCAAAATTTCTTCCTTGGTCACTGTGGATTTCTAAAGGCACTCCAAAACGACAGAAGACTTCGTGCACTAATTTATCTGCAACTGTTGATGCCTCTTGGTTGGGAATGGCAAAGACTTCTGGCCACTTAGTGAAGTAATCCATTACGACCATGAAGTACTTGTTTCCGCTTTCACTTTCAGGAAACGGTCCTGCCACGTCTATAGCAATTCTTTCCCAGGGTGCACCAACATTATACAATTTCAATGCGCCTCTGCTACGTGTATGAGGTCCCTTCACGGCCGCACAACTGGTACACTTGCGACACCAGTCCTCAACATCATCACGACAATGAATCCAGTAGAATCTTTCCCTTATCTTTAACAATGTCTTCTTAACTCCCATATGACCTCCTGAACATCCATTATGGTAGAGCTGCAGGACCACTGGTATCTTAGCTTTAGGGACAACCATTTGCAGGTGACAGCTGTCTCCTCGAGCGTTTTCCCATTTACGGCACAAGACTCCATCCTGGATGACTAGACTATCCCATTGTGCCCAATAACTCTTCGTGGTCGAGCTCAGCGATGCAACTTCGCTCCAGTGTGGCTTAGGAGTCTCAGCTTTAATCCACTCGAGAATTGGTTTGATATCTGCATCCTCTTGCTGTGCTTGCTGCAGGCTTTCCTTCCATTCGTTGCTAAGGTCCGTCTTTATCGTCCTTATAGGAACAGCTTCCTTTACTTCTTGCTTGGCGCAGTGCTTGCAGTCTTCAGGGCAAGGTCTTCTTGATAGTGCGTCTGCGTTACCGTGAGACTTTCCACTGCGATGTTCAATCATGAAGTCATATTCCTGTAATAACTCAATCCATCTCGCGACTTGTCCTTCAGGATTTTTAAATTGTAAGAGCCACTTTAATGCAGCGTGGTCAGTTCGGAGGTGGAATTTACGCCCAAGCAAATATTTGCTGAAATGTTGCAGTGTCTTCACTACGGCCAGTAGTTCCCTTCTTGTGACGCAGTAATTCCTTTCCGGCTTCGACAAAGATTTACTGAAATATGCAATAACAACCTCTTGATCACCTTTCCGCTGGGATAACACACCGCCAAGCCCAGTATCACTCGCATCTGTGTCAACTATGAATTCATTTTCGGTATCTGGATACCCTAAGATAGGTGTGTTGCATAGACGTCTTTTTAGCTCTTGAAATGCAGTGTCACAACTTTCATCCCAGCAGAAATGTCTTTTCTCTTCAGTAAGTTTATGAAGGGGTTTAGCAATATCCGCAAAGTTTTTCACGAATCGCCGATAGTAGGAGCACAAGCCCAAAAATGCTCTTACTTGGGTCTTATCTCTTGGAACTGGCCAATCCTTGACGGCAGCGATCTTTTGCGGATCTGTTTGGACACCCTCTTCCGAAACCACATATCCTAAAAAGCTAACCTGCCGTTTGAAAAATGAACATTTCTTAGGACTTAACTTTAGGTTGGCACTTCGGATTTTCGATAATACGCGCTCCAGGTTTCGGATATGTTCTTCAAACGTACGGCCTACGATGACAATGTCATCCAAATAGACCAGGCAGGCATCTCCAGTTAATCCGGTGAGTACTGATTCCATCAGTCTTTCAAAAGTTGCTGGCGCGTTACATAATCCGAAGGGCATTACTTTGAACTGCCACAATCCTTTCCCTGTCGAAAATGCAGTCTTCTCTTTGTCCTTCGGATCAATCTCTACCTGCCAGTATCCACTTTTTAAATCCAAGGTGCTAAACCACTTAACCCCTGTTAGCATGTCCAGAGTGTCGTCTATTCTAGGTAGTGGATAGCTGTCCTTCTTCGTAATGTCGTTTAGACGGCGGTAGTCAACACAAAAACGCATACTGCCATCCTTTTTCTTTACAAGCACTACAGGTGAACACCATGGGCTGGATGAAGGCTCTATAACGCCATCCCTGACCATTCCATCAATCATGGTTTGTACTTCCTGTTCTCGTGCTACTGGTAGTCTTCTTGGTCGCTGACGAATAGGCATCTCACTCCCAGTGTTTATTTTGTGTTGAACCAAACCAGTCTTTCCAATATCAGCGTCATTAGTAGAGAAAATATCAGTGTACTTAACTAACATTCTCTTAGCCTTGTCAATTTCTTCCCTAGACAAGACATCTCGACAGTCTTCTAAAAGTGTTGACACGTTGACTCGTGCATCCGTGCTAATTTTCGAAGTAGTCAAGTCTTGGCATCGACGCATCCAATCCACATCTTCGCAAGTGCCAATCAGTGTGCCCTTATGAATCACATGTTGCTTGTCACTAAGATTTAGCACACGTACTGCAGAGGTGTTAGTGGTACTTACTAGAGTTCGTGCGATCTTCCGTGGAAGATCATTATCTACCCCTTCAATAAGGACACACCGATGCATTCGTCCAGAATTATGAGGGAGACTAACTGGCATAATTGTCTCTGATCTGGGAGGAAGAACAGCGTTCTTTAAGCTGTACACTTTGCCTGATGATGCTCCTTCCATGAACAGTTCTTCTTGACTACATCTCATTACACCTTGGTTGATGTCGATCTCACAACAATTGTTCTTCATGAAGTCTAGGCCAAGGATACAATCGTCAACTATATCGGCCACAATGACGTTATGCAGGTAAACTTGGTTGCCCAACTTCAACTCCACCTTCTGTTCGCCTCGGACGGGTATGCACTGACCAGTGGCTGTTACTAAGTTTATTTGCTCACGGTTACATGCAATGTCCCTCAGGAACCGATTTGCAAGTTGGGAACTGATGACTGTGCGAGAAGCTCCCGTATCAATAGTCAGCTTACACGACGTTCCGTTGATTTCGCCTCTGATGACCAGGCTGTTCCCATCATGAGTTTGCGAGATCGAAATCCTTGGGGCTCTTTGAACACCAGCCAGCACCCGCCCCGCAGTCCTGGCGTTTACTCGTTTCCCTGCTGTTGTTGGGCAGTACTATCAACCGCCCTATTCTCCTGAGACCGCTCGTACTCACTTCCTATGCTTCGCTTAGGGCAGCTGGACCGAAGGTGACCTTTTTCACCACAGGCGTAGCATCTAGGGCTGTACCCCTTAAATCGGTCTCGCACAGGTGATGCCACAACCTCCCGGACCCGATGAGACCGATGGTCTTGTCTCACAGCTTCCACCTCTAAAGCATGGGCCAGAGCGTCCTTGAGAGTTTCATGGTGTCCAAGTCTCACAGCAGCTCTAACTTCGAGGTCACGAATGCCATCGATGAAAGCTTGCACCAGATTCCCGCCAATGAGCGCAGGTGCAGACTGGTATGCCTTACGGACCAGTTTCTCAACTTCTAGAGCCCATTGTTGCAAGTTTTCGCCGATGCGTTGGGCACGATCCTTCAGCTGTGCACGAAACACGTGCTCCAGATGAGCGTCACCATATCTTGCCTCCAATGCCTCCAGCAGTTGCTCATAGGTAACCTCCTTATCGAGGGCTTCGAGGACAGTTAGAGCCTGGTCTCGAAGACCCAAGGTGAGCGCGGTCATAGCCTGATCCTTAGTCCAGCCGTTCACCTTCATAACAGCCTCAAACTGAATCTTGTAGGCTGACCACGAAGATGTTCCATCAAACGGCGGTACTTTGAACCCCCGTACCGAAGGAGCAGCAGTCACTGTAGTCGAGGCTCCCTCTCCAACTTTAAGGTTTCCTAAGGCCTTCTTCACGTCAGCAATCTGAGTTTCGGCCTCAGTGATACGGTTCTCGTGTTGAAGAACCTGATCCTTCACTACCTTGAGTTCTTTGCCGAAAGTCTCATGAATGCCTTTTAACAAGAGCATCTGTTCCTCCTGGCGGCGTGCCTGGTCTTCCTTATCCCGTTGCATCTGTTCTTCCAAACGGTGGGCCTGCTCCTCCTGGCGGCGGGCCTGCTCCTCCTTGTCCCGCTGCAGTTGCTCTTCCAAGCGGCGGGCCTGCTCCTCCTGGCGGCGGGCCTGCTCCTCCTGACGGCGGGCCTGCTCCTCCTTGTCCCGCTGCAGTTGCTCTTCCAAGCGGCGGGCCTGCTCCTCCTGGCGGCGGGCCTGCTCCTCCTTGTCCCGCTGCAGCTGCTCTTCTAAGCGGCGGGCCTGCTCCTCCTGGCGGCGGGCCTGCTCCTCCTGGCGGCGGGCCTGCTCTTGGAGCATTGCCATTAGGGCCGTGATATCTGGAGCTGCTGCCGATGTGGACGGCGTGGTTTCCATAGCTGGCTGCTGATCTTCCGATGTAGGCAGTTGTGCACTTCCAAATCGCCTCTGATCAGCCTCTTGCTGGCGCTGACTCCTAGTTCGGATACCTTCCGTGTCTTCCTTTGGTAAAACCGGCATACTTTAATCCCACTTCTGACACCAAATTGTTACGAGCTGGGTATTAAATAAATTAAAGTACTCGATTAATTACCAAAAATAACACAATATTTATTAAGAACACTTTTTACAATAAGAAATCACAAAATCACTCGTTAGTCGCACTAAAGATCTCTTCGATGTTTATCCGCTGTATCGTGAAACAATACTGTCCCTACGGCCAACACGTTCCGCTTTTATATGGCCGTGGAAATTACTCGAAACTACGAAAATATTCGATCGATGTCTCTAGGCTAAATAGATTACTCTAGAGCTGCTTGTAGCGCCATCTAGCGTCGAGTAATCGTCATAATGCACACAGTTGCGCGCTTTCCGACACTAGATGGCGTTGTCCTCGACAGTTCTCGATTCTTCTAGTGGACACTAGATTCATCTGGTTATGGCGCAACAATAGTTTATTGCGTGAAGTATAACCAATAGGACTTTTTCACGGTACGGGTTTTGTCTGTCGGGTCTCAAATCAGTTGTTATAATATTATACTTTAATCCTACATACTTCTTAACCATAATATGTTTATAATACTAGCTGAGCCCCGCGGTTATTGTTGTATCTTTACAGAAACAACCCCAGGTAACGCCGTGGGGCAAAGTTAGTCTAATAAAGAAGTACTCTTTATATCATAAGCCATCTGCTAGTGAAAGTCCCGTCTAAATCAGTACAGCCGTTCCAAAGATTTGACGAAACAAACAAATAGACGGACAGATTAACTGACGTTTTTTTTTTTTTAAATTAGCTTCTGATGTAAGTACCGTATGTACTTTCATATGCATTTGTTTTTAACTTAAAAACAAACACTTCTATTTAAATTATTTTTATACAATTAAAAAGTAATAAACCAACCATTTTCTAAACATCATGATCATGCCATAATAAAACTAAATCACGTGCTTTTTTGTTTAAGTATTCAATACTTATTACCTAATGATATTAATAATTATAACCACATAAAGATAACAGACACTTTTATCTACTATAAAATACCTATCAACGGTTACAAGTTGCGTCACCATATTATTACTGAATGCTATATTTAAAGTATCCGTAGTAAGCCGTGGGCAAGCCACGCTTCAGCATGCACGGGCCGGCTCGACTTGAGTGATACAGTTTCCCAGAAAACCGGTGTGAAATAGCGCATGCGATGTGTTTCACCGAGTGAGTGAGGATACCGGAGGCTCATATACAATAACCTAATAATATTTTCAAACTATTATGACATGGCTTTGCTACGGTTGAAGATTTAAAAAAAAATAGCTTACCTAAAAGTGACCAGACCCCAATTCTCCATAGCACCACTGGAAAAATCGGGAATAGCTATAAGATCCATTTTATCCAATTCGTAGGGTAGTCCGAAAACTTCTTCGTAGAAAGTCAGCAGCTTCGGCGTGATGTTCAAGGCATAATTGGCCTTGGAGATGAGCTCTGGTCTCGTCCACACTTTGACTGGTATGGTGACGTTGGCTTTGCTGGTGTAGCTGGTTTCCAAGAACTTGAAGTCGGATATGACGTAAGCGACAAGGTAAGTTGACATGCTGACTGAGCGATCGAAGTGGGTCCATTGCCAGCCTGGTGAATCGGGGCTGAAAAACAAAAGGAAAAGTTGGTTTTAATGCAGTAATATGTACTGAAATCAGCCATAGTTTTTATGAATGGATACATTTATCGTCGTGAACAATATTTCTTATCTCAAATGAGGCAGAAATCAGTGTTGTTAAATGGCATATTTCTTTTAGATTAGAGTGCAGGAATGCGAGAGGAAAGATCGTACATGTGGCGACCTCCACATACAGCACAACAACAACATAACATACAACAGCGCCATCTACCGAAGATACGCTGAACTACGAAGTAACGCACTACACGGAGTAACTACCAATCCTGAATCGCACAATAGAAGTTCTCGCACCGATTATCGTATATTCAACAACCCAACATCAACTGTTGGGCCGTGGCCCGGCAGGCATGATCACCTAGCCTCGGAGGATCCTCCCTTTGTATTGGTTCCCCTATATACATATAAAAAATAATCAGACATCCTCACTGTTAACTGAGTATGAGCTATTTGAAAAACTGACCCAGAATCAGTGACGTCATCATTTCTGGACATAGACATAGACCTCTTCTTAAAATGTACCATGCTGACCGTTTGCAGTGATGCTGTCCTGTGTAGTTTGCTACCATAGTCTCGGCCCTTATGACTATGCCCATAGGATGAGGATAGCCTAGACCAAACTCTTGCAACAGCTTGCAGACTATTTACCTTTCATGTATTACTAATACTATTGTACCTGAAGATCTAAGTTTTAAAAAGAGTGGCCATGAGTTTCTTTGCAGTATTCTTCTCATAAGGCTCTACGCATTTTGGAAACTGAAAGTTATGGATCGACACAATGAGGCAGTAGATTTTGGTGTTTTCACCTAATTTACCTTGACAATCCAGTACATGCTGTGGCGTCTGTTTGTGTCGATCTATGATTTTTAACTGTAGCTTTAATTTACCGTTCATAAATGTCACGTAATTGAATAAATGATTTTAATTTTTACTACTTAAAGAAGGATAACGAAGGATAAAGTAAAAGGCACATACACGGGCTCCTGCGCCACAACCTTCATGTTAGAAAGTGCGGTGAGGTTCTGAAGGTGAACGATGCTAATCTCGAACTTGGCCTTGAACGCGGGTTCGTCAAAACAAGGAAACGCTGACCGTGCCGACGTCGGCTCGAACTGAGTGACCCCTAGGTTCCTGGAAGATAAGCAAATATATTTAGAAGTTCCTGGTTTGATACAGCTCGGACTTTATATACATACATGCACCTTAACCTGGAAGCTCCATCCATTATTATCCCCAAGAAGATTTATATTTATGAAGTTTTTATAAAGATAACACCCATTAGCTTCCCCTGCTTCCTCTGACAAAAACAAAAAAAGGCCCAGGGGATTTGAGCAGGTTATCCTAATGGACAGAGCCTATTTCTTTAAGCCCATTTATTTAATCGTTGGTATATATATATATATGGTATTTAACAAGCAAATGTTTATTTATTACTTACTTGACTTCTCCTTGAGAATTTTTATAAGTGCTCTTATAGAAACCAGTCAACGCGTTAGAGATTACACCCTCAAATGACAGTTGCAGAATGTAGTCAACATTACTCTTCATAGGAGACTCCAACATTATTATAATTCGGTCACCAGTACCTTCTACTATGGAAAGTATCTTGATCGTACGTACAGCACTGTGTGTTACTTCGGTATCTATCGATTTTGGTGGTGGTTCTGATGTAGTTGTTGTGGGAGCTTGTGTGGTTACATTACTGTCTGTTACATTGTCTATGTTGGGAACTTCTGTAACAGTACTATTTGTCTCATTAGACAGAGCCGTTGTTGGTGTTTCAGTAGTAACATTTTCGGATACTGTCACATTAGTAGCACTAACATCTCTTTTTACTTTCGCGTGTAAAGTTTCAACTTTTTCATATATTTGTTCTGTGAGCTTAGCGTTGCTATTAATACTGAGATTTTTGGCATGTAGGATTATTTCTCTGGCTTGTCGACTAGCCCGTATAGTAATAAATACATCGCCAGAAAATGTTGCGTTTTCTAGATCTGTTTTTAGCTTTAGTCTATAATAACTTGGCACAATATGTGAAGGTAGTCGAAGGTCTGGGGATGGACCTCCTGTTTGCCCAAATGGTTCAGTTTCATCCCAAAATTCGACGGTTTTTTGGGATAGCTGAAATGAGAAACGTAAATAGTTATAAAGAGAGATATAAGTAGGTGCTTTGACATATTTCTGTTTTAAATCATGAATTCATTTTTATTTTCATATTTATGGTCATGGTAATCATAAATATTAATTGAGCTTATAGATTTTAAGATTTTTAAGATGGACAAATAAAACCATTGATACCACTTCGATATGCATTATGTTGCAATATATTTAACATATTTTAAAAGTTTTTCTGTATTTTAAGTAAAACATTAGGCATTTAATGGTTAAAATATATGCTTACCTACTATTTTTACTTTTTCTTATAAAGATTAGATACTAAAGCTTTTAAAAGATATTCTATAGTAGATAAGATAAAACTTCAAAAATATGTTATAAAATATTTTAAATATTAGGAAAGAAATCTTAAATGTTCAATCTTAGAAGTTGAATTTTGGCGGTTTATATATAAAGGTAAGGTAGGTAGGTAAAAAATTGTCTTACAATATGGAACTGTTTGATTTGATATCAAAAATATAGTCATAAATAAAATTAAAAATGAGTTAGAGTAACTAGGTATATCAATTTAAAATAAAATAATTAAAAACATATGTTAGATCTCAATATCTTCTGTACTTTGACTAAACTGCTACAGAACTTATTAATTAGGATTTTGGTGATTGGCATATGAAGAAAAAAATATTTATTATTATTATGGGATGATTCTGATAATATGAAGAAAATAAAGAGTTATTCAAAATTTCAAGTGATATCTCTTGACTAAAATCATCACAGTTCTATCTTAAAATGGTAACTATATTATTTACTATTATATACTTACAGCTTTTTCTCCTTTAATGAATACTCCGTTAAATAAAATTAAAATAATAAACACTCTTAACATTTTCAATAGAAACATTTAATTATCACAGGTTAACAAATGCAGGAAATAAATCTTTGGTATTAGTTATGAGGAAAACGATCCTAAAGTTTATTTTGTCATTATGATTATGGGTCTTTCCCTGTATTAGGAGAGAATAAATAAATAATCAAAGTTTATCAGTAAGCACTTTATAACACCGACTACTCAAAATCGATTGTCATTTTGACGTTTTAACTTTTTTTACCAAAGTTACTAGAACTTTAAGAAGCAATCGCTTAAACGCGGTACGTATATGATTCTGTACCTATACTTATCATCCGCAAACGGCGGGTGATAGCGAATAACTGCGGAATTAAAGTTTGATAAAACCATACAAATCTACTAACTTTTAATTAAATATGATAATGTGTATTATTGCTAGATAGCAATTGAACTTTAAATCGAAGATCATTTCATGCAAAGTAGATAAATTAAAGTGAAAAAAAAGTCGATTGAACTTGTTTTATTAAAAACATTGATAATAAAAAGCAATAACTATGACGTGAGTAGAGTAAATGGGCTAGAACTTACCTTGAAGTAAGTGATAAAGTGTGCAATTACACCAACTATTACTGCTATGATTATTGCGATAATTATAAAGGCTGTGCAAATGCAGTAGGAAACGAATACCCCTCCCCTTCTTCCATAACCTAGGTCTTCTGGTGTTTGAGATTCATACGGCAGGAATTGCTGGCGACTATTTGACAGAGTCATGTTTTTCAGTCATCCTGAAAATAAAATTAGAGTATTTTCAACTTATGTAAAGATCCATTTTTATACATTTACGTATCTATAATGCTTACCTACTACTTTTATCAGATAAACTAATTCTAAATTTATTTTCTGACAATCAGTTTTGTAGGTAGACACACCGATGAGTTAATTTACTAAGTGGGTATTAATTTTCTAGTCTTGACTTAATAAATACTATAAGTTCATTATGAGATTTATTTTGGTATTTCGTGGTATATATATATATACCTAGTTAGTGCTAGATGTTAGATTAAAATAATGATAGCATTATGGAATGAGAGTGATGAGGAAAATTGGATTTCTTCATAATAGTTATTGATTTTTTAATCAGTTCAATATATTGACTCTCAGGCAGGAAACAGTGATCGTTAATGAGATTTCGCAAACTTACAACTTCATTTTGACTTTTCTTTTTATACCTATCTACATTTAAACTCTTCTTAATGAAATAAGTTCATTTAAGACCACTTTTGTCCAATTTATTCGATTAGTTTATCGATGTTACACTTAATAACTTACTAGGTAATAGGAAATAAAGTAAAAGTAATTTATGTGCGATAAATAAAATATTGACTAAGTGCCTTATAATTGTTCTGTCTCCAGTGACATAACTAGAAATAAGGAAGTGGTCTCAAAACCAAGATCAAAATATAGTCCGAATAGCGAATACTGGAACATGCACCATCAAAATGAAATGACCAAGTCAAAAACCCATCGTCCCAAAATTTCTATACGGTTGTTGCACAGGAATAGATGGAGACCAATCATAAGTTGCAGATATAACCACAATTATGGTTATATCAGAAGGTTAAGCAGGTGTTTCATTATTAAAGTATCACTACAGACTAACAGAATATCAATTCAACTTGCGGTCGCAATAAGGTATACCTAACTACATTACAGAAAAGTTAATATGTTGAATAGCTTATTAGGGAATAATATTTTTTATGAACACTATTTGTGAAATCAAGAGTTGATCGGAACGGCTTCCTTAACCTAGATGCAAGTGTTTCTTGGTCCGGTCGTGTTAATAACTGCAGTTCCCGGACCCCTCCCTTCTCAGGCGCAGAGTTGGCACACCGTGTGGTTTTAGTCGGTTCGATTCCGACACACCGTCCCGCCGCAAACCCAAGCGGGGTGAAGGCCCGAGGGTGTTTCCACAGGTTAAAAAAAAAAGATGCAAGTGTTTCTCGTCGAATTTCTTTCTACAATCGCTAAGGCTTCTGTTATGTATAATTGGCAAATATTTTGTTTTGACCACGTGACTTAACGTTGAGATAACATCAATTCCATGAATTTTTAAGTTTTCTAATAACGTTTAGGTTTACGTTTACAATGGCCTTGGACAGGGGCAGAATTTTGTACAAATTTTTATACCTTCTACTTTTAATTTATGACATAACTGTAGGCTAACATACGTCGGCTTTTCCAAAAATAGTTACAACATGAAAAAGGTTATTTACAACTTTTCCAAATATCCCTCTCCAATCCCAATTGCACTTATGCATTCGACAGCTCTGCTTAGGCAGAACGTGACAACGAGTCATGCTTTTTCGTGCGGACAGCCGTCGTTCATCGATTTATAAGACATTATGACGTCAAAAGTTGAAGTGACAATATTGAAGTATTCTTCTTTTTTAATGAAATGGCAACCAGCCGGATCGCTCGGATCAGCTATTTCTGCCATTGTCAAGTATTTATAGTCTTTAATTATAAGTCTTCGAGTCTTCAAGTCGTCGTCGTGATGAAATTAATGATAAAAAATATTTAAAATGTAGATGACATGAAATGGGGACCGTCTTTCGAAAAATGAAATAACGATCCATGAAGTATTTTTCGAAAAGACATTCAGACACATGTCACTGAAGTTGTCAGTCTGTTCAATTGAACTATTATTATCTATGCCCGTCGGCTATAGTAAGTGATAGGTTTCAGAGTTTGTTTAGGTTTCAATTTAAATAACAATTGAAAAATGCTTATGATAATCGGTCGTTCATTTGAATGACAATGAGAGTTATCGTTGACATATGATACGGGGATATGTGTATTTGATTTGTTCTGTTCTGTTTGTTCATTAATCACCACTTATTATGACGAATAAGAATTGACTGTTAATCCGCCACGTATTAGCTATGTACGTACACATACAAAATTATGAAATAATGCCATTGAGCTTGTTATTTTTTATGGAATAAAAAACGAGCTGACGTATCGCCTGATGGTAAGCAATTACCGCCGCCCATGGACACCCGCAACACCAGAGGCGTTACAAGTGCGTTACCGGTCTTTGGGGGATTCGGAAGGGGATGGGGGAAGGGGTTGGGGTAGGGCCTCCGGTTTCTGGGTCCGGCGTATTAATAAATGCTGTTCCCGGACCCCCCCCCTTCTCAGGCGCAGAGTTGGCACACCGTGTGGTTTTAGTCGGTTCGATTCCGACACACCGCCCCGCCGCAAACCCCGGCGGGGTGACGGCCCGAGGGGGTTTCCACACGTAAAAAAAAAGGGCCTCCGGTTTCCTCACTCACTCGGTGAAACACAGCGCAGGCGCTGTTTCACACCGGTTTTCTGTGAGGCCGTGGTAGCACTCCGGTCGAGCCGGCCCATTCATGCCGAAGCGTAGCTCTTCCACGGCAATTTACTCGTATTACATGTCATGATGGTCCATCGAGCCTAACGATGACATTGTCATCATCATCATTCTGTTTGGACTAATTTATGTCGAACTACATGTAATAAATTCCGAAGGAAAGTATTTGCTCACGGTTTATACGAATTTGTATGATGAAAATGTTGTTGTTGATGACTCGCGGGCTGGGTCACCGCAACTCGACGACTTCAGTATTTTGCGTGGTGGGCCGGCGCTATTCATGCCAACCCAGTTCCTCCAAGAAGCCTAGCAGACCCTTGACGTTGCCGACGACTTCTGGAAGTGAACTCGGTGATCCGAGGTGTCTTACCCGGTATTCTGCCCCCTCAGGATATGATGACATGGGCGGCTGTTTCTTCCTCCTTCATACATGTCCTGCATAGAGGGCTACGAATACGAGTAAATGTACTATCCTGTACTGCCTCGGTGGCGTAGTGGTAGCGTATGCGACTGCTAAGTTTGAGGTCTCGGGTTCAATTCCCGAGTCGGACCAAATGTTTGTGTGATCTGCAAATATATTATTTGTTTCGGAGTTTGGGTGTTTTCTATGTATAATATGTAAAAAAGTATATAAGTATTTATATCAGTTGTCTAGTACCCATACCACAAGCTCTGCTTAGCTTGGGACTAGATGGCGTTGTGTGTTAGATGTCCGGAATATATGTCCGTAATGTTAAAGTTCGGTTTTTTATAACAGAGCCGACCGGTAGTTCCTGTACCTGTGTTTCGGGTTTCAGGTATGTTACAGTTCTAGCTATTGGGCAATAGCTAGAACTGTAACATATGTACGTAATAGCTATTACATATATATAATATATAATAGCTATTACTTACATATGTTTCAGTTCGAATCGAAACGTAACGATCCAAAACGTAATTAATGGATGAACCACTATTCAATTACAGTGGAACATATGGAATGTTATCATTCCTCAGTTACTTGCAATTGTTATTTTTTTTCAAGAGATGTATCACATTAACTCACGTGTTTGGAACCAAGTGCATTAGTTCTATTCATACAGTGTTTATATAACTAGCTGTATGACTCATTAGCCACCTGTACTGTAATGGATTATGATAAAAAATATCTATGGAATACAATACTATTTCTGTTCGATGTAGTTTTTTAACGTTCATTTAAATATATAGTAGCTTTATATACTATATAGTTCTGCTTACTTTTATGTCGGATTTTGCGATGATTATTCTTCGGGTAAATATATAGCCTATAAATCATTAAATCGCCCTCCACTGATGAACGAAGGACTCTCCCAAAAAGCGCCAACTATCCCTGTCTTGGGACAGTCCACATCCATCCATTACCAGCCACTTTCTTCAAACCGTCGGTTCAGCGCATCGTGCCGCAGGGTGCCCTACACTACATTTGCCTAATCGCGGTATCCGCTCAAGCACGTTTCGGTTCCACCGACCACCGGTTCGCCTGGAGACATGGCCGATAACCGAACCATTGATAACAGAATTTTCAAAATCGGTTCCATAGCTCCAGAGATTACTCCTACAACCTTACAAATGTTACCGCTTTATAATATTACTATAGATGGCCCTCAGATTGCGATACCTAGGTTGCTTATGATCTAATCCGGTCCGATCTAATGCTCGACCGGAGTTATCCATCCATACTTCATACTAATATTGTAAATTCGAAAGTGTGTGTTCTGTGTCTGTTACGCTTTTACAGCTAAACCGCTGCAACGATTTTAATGAAATTCGGATTTTTGCAGCGATAATTAGCATACACGTGAACGGAGCCGCGAGCAAAACTAGTGCCTAAAAAAAGTATTTTAAACGTTTACAGGTAGTAGTTTATTTCAATTGCTGAACGAAGTTACGGAGTGATAACAAACGAAAATTGCACAGCCGACCTAAATTTTTTAGCATTTGCTATGCATGTCATGCTAATTTGGTGACATAGAATAACTTAGAAACATGCATTTTCATTCTAAGTGTTTTTAATACATTATGATAAAGATTAGTTGCATATCATGCTAATTTAGTGAACATAGAACAACCTAAAAATATGCATTTTCATTCCAAGGGTTTTTATACACTTAGAGAAAGATTACCTGCATGCCATAGTAATTTAGTGAACTTAGAACATCTTGGAAACATGCATTTTCATTTTAAGATCGCGGCCTTCACGGCCTCACAGAAAACCGGTGTGAAATAGCGCTTGCGCTGTGTTTCACCGAGTGAGTGAGGATACCGGAAGCCCATAACCCATGCCCTCACCCCATCCCCTTCCTCAGCCCCCAAAGACCGGCAACGCACTTGTGACGCCTTTGGTGTTGCGGGTGTCCATGGGGGGCGGTAATCGTTCACCATCAGGCAATACGTCTGCTCGTTTGCGTTTGCCCACTATTCCATGAAAAAAAGCACACGAGTTATGTACTATTGCAACATACTTTCTATACTATTCCATAAATATATATATAAATAAAATAGAATCAAACATTGCTAATAAAGGATTTGAGAACCGCTTCATCTCTGTTCTCCAAAGATTTCTGCTTCCGAGTGGTTTTCCCAAACTAGGTCGGGATAGGCTTTAGGTAAATCTAGTACGATACGGCTGAATTTAGATTTTTAAGTACTCGTAGCAAGGCTAGCAACATCGTGTTATTAGACCTCTAGTGGTTTTTAAATTCTGTAGGAAGACTGTAGTGATATTCAAATGGCAACCGGGACCGACGGCTTAACGTGCTCACTGAGTTACGCAGGGCACTCAATGTTTTAAGAAAATGGACACCCAACCATAGGCTGGCCTGCCTTGTGTAACTTTATAATGTATCAATCTGCTCCGTTACCAGCTACCCACGAGCCTTATCAATATCAATGACGGGTATATTGCCAATAAATACCTATAAAATTGAAATAAAATATTGTAAATTTTCCATGATGCTGGTTTAAATCTTTTTATGTTTTGACTCTCGGTAGAAGTTTGTATTTGAGGCTACATTCTGAGTTATATTGAAATATGGCCTTTAATGGTTTACTGATTATATGTGGGTATTAGTAACGCATTGTGACGCACTAGTAACGCAAATATTTCAAATCTGTCTGATTCAGAGCAATCCCTGGGCAATTGATCGCGGGATACATAGACACGGGTTCTCTATTAAAGTGCTAGGAAGAAAAATCTGTAAAATATATCTAACTATCAAAACGACGGGGTATGGGCCTCCGGTATCCTCACTCACTCGGTGAAACACAGCGCAAGCGCTATTTCACACCGGTTTTCTGTGAGGCCGTGGTATCACTACGGTCGAGCCGGCCCATTCATGCCGATGTATGTTTGTAAAGTCCCCCGCGACACAGGATGTATATTCCTAAAGTGGGAGTTGTCTTAAAAAAACTTACCTATTTAGACGTACTATACTACGTTTTTGGGTACGTTTTCCTGACAAAATTATAACATAATGTTTTACAAAATGGAGTGGTAGTATGGCTAATAGTATCAGTGTATCGGCGGCGTGTCCAATATGTACGCGCGCCGATAACGTTACGTCTCCTCACACTTAATTTATTTCATAGTTCGTATGAAATCTTATGATTCGTTCGTATGTTTGATTTCAGGAATGTTGTATTTGTTTTTGAAGTGAAACTTCTTTATCGGGGTTGTCAAAAAATTTAGTGTAACATTTTTTCGTTACGCGTATAATTTAACCGTTACGTTACGCGTCACATTTATCCGTTACGCTATCTTTTTGAAGTGAAACTTCTTTATCGGGGTTAAAATAAAATGTTTTATCATTATTGAGAGTAGTTATATACAATCCTTCAAAAAAAATTATAAAATAAAACAAAAAACATTTTCAAACACAAACAGGACCAAATTAATACTACAATGATATATCACATTACAAACAATATTATTTTATTTAGTCCACAATGTAAATAACTACACACATCACATTCCACAAACTTACTTCATTCACACCACAGATCGCGAAATATTTACTCAGGTCTCGCTCCTTAACTTTTATTGCACTTGAAATAAGAATTGTCACGAATATTGCTGGTTTATAAGTCTTTTGTCGTTATACCTTACGTCGACATATGATATTTATTTTTTTAAAAATAACGTCATAAAGAAGTTTCACTTCTTACGAGTGTACGCTAGTACACGCAACTTTTTTATATTTTACGATCTTTTGGAAGTCTATTAAGAATAAGAATAGAAAAGAATAAATTCTAAGTCTATTAACTTAAATTTTCTGGAAAATGGCGTCCAAAATGTTACGTAAAATAATTGTTAGTCCGTTAATCCTACTAATATTATAAACGCGAAAGTTTGTGAGTATGTAAGTGAGTATATTTGTTGCTGTTTCACGCAAAAACCACTGAATGGATTTTGATGAATCTTTACAATAATATAGCTTGTACATCAGAATAACACATAGGTTAAAATTTAAAAAGATACTAGCTTCACCTCGCGGCGTTAACCGCGGTTATTTTCGTACCCGTGTGTGCTGAACTAAAATATAATTGAAAATAACTAAAATAATATTTAATTCTGCTACATGTCAAGATATACATTTATGCATGATATGGTAAATAACAGCTATACATTAAGATTTAATCATATGCAATGTTCGAGTATGCATTTTCAGCATAACACGCCGAAGAGTCACACACAGTATTTGCTAGAAAGTGAACCGTCCAGCGTTGATTTTCAGTTCTCAACTCGCTGACGTAACTCAAACTCACTCGACTAATTGGTTAACAGATTGGATAATGAGCAAAATTAGAATTCATCGTTTTTAACAAGCCTTTAGTAGTTACTGTTGGATATTGGCTTCTCTTTAGGCTTCTCTCCTGCCTTTTGCACCACACTGATTAGATAAATTGAAATAGGGTACATTTCAGATTATTTTTTCTCTTTGCAGCAGAACTTGTAAAGTAATGATAGATATTATTATAATAAAATTATTAGAACATTCGGAATTCGGAACATCATTATGGAAAAGTGGGCAAACGAGCAGACGTATCACCTGATGGTAAGCGATTGCCGGTCTTTGAGGGATGTGGGTAGGGGGGTAGGGGGTAGTGTCTCCGGTATCCTCACTCATTCGGTGAAACATAGTGCAAGCGTTGTTTCATACCGGTTTTCTGTGAGGCCGTGGTATCACTCCGGTCGAGCTGACCCATTCATGCCGAAGCGTGGCTCTCCACGGTAAGAGCGTTACACCTAGATTACTTTGAATTCTGCTTTAAGTCTATTATGCTAGGGCTGAAAATCGATTTTTACATATAACGACTGCATCAGAACTCCTAAGCTCTGTAGAAATATCGTTGTCGGACTTTTAATGGTAGCAACTAGCCATAACGATTGCCAAAGATGTTCATACGGCAACCGCCACCAACGGAACGTGCTCTCCGATGTCTCGGAGTCTGGAGTGTGGCCGGTCTGTAAGAATGTATTAATCCACGTGGTTATCACTAAGCCATGACGCATACCTTAAAAATATAATACTGAAATTTTTGCACTTCACAAAGTTATCATAGAATCCCATGATAACCCTTACGATGGTTTTCAAATCCATTTTCCGTGAATGTGATTTGAATTTACAGCGATGAGTTGCTGTATGTTGGAGGTCAAACAAACAATGACTACTGGTCACGCCGCCCTCATAATAATTAAGGCTCTCATTGAACGTCGTAATCACTGATTAGCTGACCTTGGATATCCGAGAAGGTAAGGCATATTATCGAGATCTGAGTTCATCATCAATGTATTTTTTTATAGTCCATATCTAGATATTTTCCTGCGGTGTTTCCGGACATTGGTCCTTCGACCTTCAAACTTTCAAGAAAAGAGCGTACTCCTTCCTAAAAGGCCGGCAACGCACTTGTGACGCCTCTGGTGCTGCGGGTGTCCATGGGCGGCGGTAATCGCTTACCATCAGGCGATACGTCTGCTCGTTTGCCCCCTATATAATAAAAATAATAATAATAATAAGCCTTTTTTATTTCCAACAACCGTAAAAAAAAAACATAATTTATCCTATAGCTACTCTATTTAAATATTAGTTATAATCTATTATTGGAACCCCACTTCTGGGTATACGCCTCCTCCAGATTGCTCCATGTTTTTCTGTTTTTTTGCTCATGTTCTCCAGTCTGTTCCCACTATTGCCGTTATTTCATCAATCCATCTATTCCTTGGGTGACCTCTTTTTCATTTTCCGCTTGGTCCTTTCCATGTTGTTGCTTCTAGTGTCCATCTGTTGTCCTGATACCTCGCAACACCTCGCAACATGTCATATCTAGATTTAGGCCTCTAAATAGAAAGGAGATTTTGACACTCAACAATTTGTTGATCAAAAGAGAGGGCTATGTCCAGTAGTTTACTATTAAAGACTGTTGATAATGATAAATGCAGTAGAGCCACGCTGACCTCAGCACGGTTGGACCTGTTCGACCGGGGCGGTACTACCCTCGCACAGAAGATCTACGTAAAGTGACAGCGTTCGTGCTGTCGTGTTTCGTTGGTGAGTGCGAGACCGGAGGCACAATGATGCAGAAATATCACTAGGCCCTCATACTGAGGGTCACCATGCTGCATTGTTTGCACGAGCAATGAGTATGGTGACTATCACTTCTGGATTCTGATTTCACACACGCGACACACAGTCACAAAAGATAAAAGAAACACTAGATCCTGTATGTTATTATAATTGCATGTGTACAGCAGTTATACTTAAGAATCAGTGTATCTCATTGAAGATGATTAAGACAATGTCACTGGTTAAATGACATCATCAACTGCATCATTCCAATAATCTACTTCCTCTAGCCAACTGATTAGGCGAGGGCTGCAATGTGCACTTATCCTATTTCCTTTTGGAATTGCAATTGTAAGATAGCCTAATAATAACGAACAAGACTTTAAATAGGCTTGACCTATTAAATAATAATAATTGGAAAGTAACTGTAATAATAATGTAGATGCACTAAGACAAGAAAAAAAAATCGACGGGTTGCACTCCGGGAGTGCCGGCAGAAGTGAAAACTTGAATATTAACGTTGTGCATTTTTGATATTTTGGAATGGTTAGAGAATAATTTTGTACGAATTGCTTTCATTATCAGTATAAAAGTACTATTATTTATGTGGTGGAATACAATATTCATTTATTGCACTATCGTACACAAACATGACAATTTATATTACATACACACACGAACATTCGCGCAAGCGCCCTGCGCCGCCTGTCCTCTCTCCATCCGTCTTACGAATTTTCGATCAGGTCACGTGACCTGACGCGAGTTTATACATTTTTACCCATTCCAAAAAAGTACACAGCGCCGCTAAAGAAGTTTTCACTTCAATAACCTGACTTCTTACGTAAATAGTTTTGATGAAATTTATGTAGTTTTCAGGCTATTATTACAAATCTACGGTTCAGTATTTTAGGCGATGTACTAAACGGACATAATTACAACTCGTCGGAAATATCTGCGAACCTGGATTAATGAATGACATGCAAACTATCAATATGTACTTTATAAAGTAAAAAAAACAGACACTACACAAAAAAAGTAACAGAAGGGAGAAACAATAAACAAAAATGAGCGTTTGCGTTGGGAATGGTACTAAATAGGTGAAGGCGGGGCGATGCGTGGGGAAGCGAATCAGAGTGGAATTCCAGGCTGGTGCGCAGATATTTCCGACGGATAGTAAATGGACTGCTAAAACTATTATCGTTCCTTTTGGCTTCGCCGTAGTCGAGAAAAAAGAGTACGGTGAAAATTTAGACTTCAATAAAAATCATACATTCTTTTCTTGAATGTCCTTATCATTATTTTAAGGCGATTAAAATGTCAAAAATTTTAGTAACAAACATTCTAACCCGGCTAATAATTACATAATTTTTTTATAATTTTTTTTAGTTTTTATGCCCGCCTCAGCTTTCCGCGGGTAACGGTACGGTACGGTACGGATTAAGGAAAAATAACGATTTTCTTTTAATTAGCTTCTATACAATTTTTGTACTGACATACCGATCCCATTCTGGAGACTACGAGACAACTAAACTTTTCGAACATCTCAGTCAGGCAGTGGATAAAGCGCAGGAACAGTTCCCGACCGCCGAACTGGTGTTTCTGGGAGACTTTAACGCCCACCATGAGTCTTGGTTGGGATCTTCCAGAACTGACCACGCGGGTCGGACTGTCCACGCATTCGCTCTCACGCATGACCTCACCCAGCTGGTACTCCAGCCCACCAGGATACCAGACATACAGAGTCAAGCGCCTTCCTTGCTGGACCTTCTGCTGACGAGTCACCCAGCGCAGTACGATATATCGGTGCTCGCCCCTTTGGGATCCTCCGATCACTGTCTGGTGTCTACCACGGTGTCTTTAGTTGCCGCCCCACGACCAGTGGCAGCGAAAAGACGACTATGGCACTACTCGTCAGCGGACTGGGATGGAATGCGGGATTATTTTGCATCCATCCCGTGGGCTCAACGCTGCTTTAAAGACAAAGATGTGTCGCAAACTGCGGCTGCCGTGGCTGGCGAAATCACTGTTGGAATGGAATACTATGTTCCCTACAGTGAGGTCGCCAGCGCAACGACCCGTCCCTGGTTTAATCGCGAGTGCGCCCATGCTGTTGCGCAAAAGCGATCGGCTTACCGCGCATGGACCAGAGCTCACGCTCGCGGCTGCCCCGACGTTGGTCAACTAAAAGCAGCGTTCAACAAAGCCACAAGGGAATGCAAGAAGGCTTACATTAGAGCGGATGCCCAGCGCATTGCGCGGCTTGGCCAAGAACTCGTCGCACACCCTACGGGTAGCCGAAAGTTCTGGCGATTGGCTAAAGCCGTGCAGTCCAACTTCTGCCAGTCCTCACTACCACCCTTGAAATGCCCCGACGGATCACTCGCCCATCAGCCGCAGGAGAAAGCAAAACTGCTTGTTGATCTCTTTGCGGCTAACTCCCGAATCGACGACCGTGGCAGGCACCCGCCTACCATTCCGACCTGCGACACTACGATGCGGGATATTCGCATCCGGTTGAATGATGTCCGCGCGGAGCTTCGGTCACTCGACGTCCGGAAAGCCAGTGGACCCGATGGCATCCCAGCGGTGGTTCTTAAGAAATGTGCACCAGAGTTGTCTCCGGTATTGACGCGCCTGTATTGCCTGTCTTATTCATCGGGAACTGTCCCGATGGCCTGGAGAGAGGCGAATGTTCAACCCATCCCCAAAAAGGGCGACCGTTCAAACCCGGCAAACTACCGTCCGATAGCCGTCACCTCAATTCTCTGCAAGGTATTTGAAAGGATAATAAACAAACAACTGATTCACTACCTGGAGGATCACTCCGTACTAAACGATCGTCAATATGGTTTTAGACCGAACCGATCCACGGGTGATCTTCTAGCGTATGTGACACACCTTTGGGGCGAAGCTATTGACAGGCATGGGGAATCCTTGGCAATCAGCCTTGACATGGCCAAAGCCTTTGATAGGGTTTGGCACCGTTCGCTTCTCTCCAAGCTACCGGCATACGGTTTACCCCCCAAACTCTGCATCTGGGTTGCCGCATTTCTGCACCAGCGCCGCATTAGAGTCCTTTGCGACGGTGCGGCCTCCGAGTTTCAGCTGATCAACGCTGGAGTACCTCAGGGGTCCGTCCTGTCACCCACGCTGTTTCTTCTGCATATCAATGATATGCTGGCTCTTGCCAATATTCATTGCTATGCAGATGACAGCACAGTTCACGGGCGATATTTTGGACATCCCACAGCTGGGCTAGCAGATATTGATAAAAAACGACGGGAACTTGTCGCTCAACTCGACCATGACTTGGACCGCATTTCTCAATGGGGCTCTGAGAATCTGGTCGAGTTCAACGCCAAGAAAACACAGGTGTGCGCGTTCTCTGCCAAAAAGTCTCCATTCCTTCCCCTTCCCACTTTTCAGAGCACTCGACTGCCATTACAAGGTAGGCTCGATATCCTGGGCATGGATATCAGCCGCGATCTCAACCCTCGCGAATACGTTGAGAGTGTCACTAGGGCGGCCTCGCGGAAGCTAGGTATCCTTAATAGGGTGAGACGGTTCTTCTCGCCCGAGCATCGGTGTCTGCTTTACAAGACCCAGGTTCGCTCGTGCGTAGAGTACTGTTCTCATCTTTGCGATGGAGCCGCGCAGTATCTGTTCGACGCTCTCGACCGGTTGCAGCGGCGAGCCATCCGCATTGTCGGCAGTCCCCAGACCACCGAGTCCCTTGAGCCACTGCAGTTGCGTAGAGATATCGCCTCTATGGCAGTCCTCTATCGCCTTTATCATTGAGAGTGTTCCGAAGAGCTGTTCCAACTGGTCCCCCCTTCTCCCTTCCTCTACAGGACAACACGTGCCGGTCTTGGATGTCACCGCTTCAGAGTGGTAGACATACGCTCTCGTACTCACCGCTTCGGTTCTTCCTTCCTGTGCCGAGCGGTCAAAACCTGGAACTCACTACCTGCGTACGTGTTTCCCTCCCGCTATGAACCCGGGTCCTTTAAGCGGAGCGTGAAGAAGCATCTCACTAGGCCGCCATAGTGTGGGTCGCCATGCTGCAATGTCTCTATAAGCATTGAGGATGGTGACCACCACTCTTGGATTCTGCTCGTGCTTTCCATCAGGCAGAGCAGAGTCATTTTGGCAGAGTAATTATCCAATTTTGTGCAGTCCTTTATGCGGTACCTAAATATATTTCAGTGATTTATTTTTTATTTATATAGATAGATAAATCAATATAATTAATTAAGGTATCTTGACAAATTTCATTCATATTACGAGTATTATGTAGGTAGTGTGGAAAATATTGCCTGGTTAAGTTCTTTTGTTTCTGATAGTGTCAATTCTTAATTGTCAACTCTATATTCAAGGTTTGCTTCTACGAGAATAGGCATAAAAGTGTGGCCACATGTACTTTGCTGAATAATTTTACTGTCACTGGGGGTAAAGAGATAAATTACAGCGAAACAAGCGGAAACACGTAATGGCACGAAGACAAGAGCTTGCATGCCTACTAATAGCGTAGCATTTTTTTTTTTTAATTTAAATACTTACATTTTCTACAAAAAACCTTCAATTATCAGTGTACAACAGTCTAATTGTATACAATCTACGTTTGTAAAAGTGTATGTCGTGAATCCTAGAACTTGAAGCACACCATCCACCAGCATCACACACACAGTCAACATGTCGCAACTGACAAATATTGAGGCCGCACAAAAGACCCTGGAGGAGAGCTTTACCAGGAGGATGAAGGAACTGGAGACACAACTTCAGTCCTCAGGTAACGCAAAGGACACTGTTGCAAGGGTGGCAGATGAGTTCCGTACCTTCAGAGAACTGATGTATAGCATGTTGGGTCTCCTGAGGAGGCAGATTGACGAGTGCTCCAAGACCCTCGATGCCATGGAAACCAGGTATCGTCGCAAATCGCTCCTCTTTATGGGCGTTCCCGAGACTGAGGGTGAGGACAGCAGTAAAATAATTTTGGATATCATACAAAACAAACTGCAACTGAAGAACCACTCTGCTGATACTTTTACCATCTGCCACAGGCTGGGGACCTCCAACAAAGAACATAACAGACCCATATTGGTGAGGTTCCGCAGCACTGAGCTCAGGGCTACTGTCTGGAGAACGAAGACTGCACTTAAAGGCTCATCCATTTCACTGAGGGAGTTCCTAACTAGGGCAAGGCAGGCGGCGTTCGCCAGGGCGAGGCTTCACTTTGGTGCTCGTGCATGTTGGACGCAGAACGGCACCATAATAATCAAGGCACCTGATGGAGATCGCCACAAAGTTAATTTCGTCGAAGAAATGCTGCCCTTAATAGGCAAATATCCAAGTGCACCTGGTGTAGCGGCGTCTCAAGCGCGGGGCGGCGTCAAGTCTCCTGGACAACATGGGAGCAATACGGGCAAGGTTTGATCTATCCGGCATTATTGGCAGTTGTTTACATACAAAATATTACTCACGGTATTCACGTAGCCTGTTGGACTGTATATCAGTCAAACACAATCATTCATTATTGTTTTGTTAATTATTTTTTTTAACATTATCTACTCAAAAACGTTTTAATTGTGCATGTTTATTTTTATTTTTTTAAGTCATTCATTTGTAAACAAATGTGAGATGACACTTCCAAAGTGACATTTCACTCAGCGGAATGCGTTTGGATACACACATTATTTTTTACCTCGGACGTTTCTTTACACGTTTTGTTATTTTTTCAACAATTTGTATTGTATTCTGTACTTTATTCTTAGTTTAGTGTGAGATTATACTGTTTCTTTTCGTAACTATATTGTGAGCTGGTGGGTGGTGCAGAGAAAGACTTCAACCCACTTAAAGAGAGCTTTTTAGTACATAAATATCCTTGAATATCATATATAAATAATTTTGATTTATATATTTTCATATTATTATTACATTAATCTATACTATATATATATATATATTTTAAACTATTTATCTATATTCGTTTTTATATATTTATAATCTTCTAAATATTTGTATAAAATTTTTAATGATCGGATTAGATAATGATGACTCTTATAATTCGGCCTATGAATCTGCTGTTTCCACTGAAGAAGATAGTTTCACCTCGTTGCCGGACTCACTGGGTGATCGCTTGCGTAACATATTTAACCAGCAACCGATGCACTTACTCAACGTGTGTCATATAAATTCACAAAGCATACCTAGCCATTTTGTGGACTTAACAGAAGCTTTTACCGACACAAATGTCCAAGCCGTCCTCATATCCGAGAGTTGGCTCAAACCTAACCTTGCTTCTACATCATATCCTCTGCCTGGCTACATTCTTGTCAGAAACGACCGGATTGACAGGAGAGGCGGTGGAGTAGCGATTTATATTCACTCTTCTTTAACTTACAAAATCATAGCTTCTTCTCCCGCTTCAGACACTGCTGACGCTGAGTACCTGTTTCTTGAGGTCTGTGTCAAAGGAACTAGGATGGTTCTAGGTGTCATCTATTGTCCTCCTGCTGTCGATTACTTCTCCAGTCTGGAAACGGTACTGGAATCTTTAGGGTCAGAATACGCACATCACGTCATCATGGGAGATTTTAATACTGATCTTACCCATCAATCTTTACGTACTAGCAAACTCCTTCAGATTGTCGAATCAGCCGATATGCAAATCCTACCTCTTCAACCGACTCATTACAATAACCTAGGGAGGGACACATGGCTGGACTTGATAATAGCGTCTGACCTTACATCCGTCAGAAATCATGGTCAACTTCCTGCGCCTGGTTTTTCCAACCATGACCTCATTTTCCTTACCTATGCTCTGAAACCTCCTAAAACTCCCACGAGGGTACTGCACAGGCGGTGCTTTGGTCGTTTAGATATGGACAAGCTACGGGGCGATGCTTCTAAAGTCGACTGGGGTGAGGTAACCACGGCTCCTAGTTTGGACGACAAAGTCAAAGCCTTTAACGACGTAATTCTTGCCTTATACGACTCTCATGCACCCATAAAGAAGATCAGACTAAAGAGGCCACCGCCCCCTGGATGACGGGGGAAATCCTCTCAGCCATGAGGCGGAGAGATAGAGCTTACTGTGGGCATAAAAAGGACCGCACGGATGAAAAATGGAATCTGTACAAGAGCGCCAGAAACCGTTGTAATCAGATGATACGCAATGCTAAACGCCGTTATATTCACGACAACCTTGCCTGTACTTCCCCTGCTAATACCTGGAAGTTCCTTCGAACCCTGGGTGTTGGTAAACAGACACCTGCTAACTGGTCTGGGGTGGTTGGTTTGGATGACATTAATTGCTATTTCTCCACATCCTCCTATTTTGATCACCAGACCAGGCACCTCACGGTCAATTACTTGGCAAACCTAAATTCTCCCAACATTAAGTCTTTTCAATTTATTCCAGTCGAGCAGGACGTGATCAAAAAGATAATCCTTTCCATCAAATCAAGCGCCGTGGGTTGTGACCAAATCAGCAGACGTATGATCATAACCATTCTCGACCAAATTTTACCGGTAATCTCTCACATCATCAATTACTCCCTGTATTCCGGGACCTTTCCCTCATTTTGGCGTAAAGCCTATATAATTCCTCTACCCAAAATCCCAAATCCCACACTTCCTATTCACTTTAGACCCATTTCAATTCTTCCCTTCCTCTCCAAAATCCTTGAATCCTGTGTACATAAACAGCTATCTGATTTCATATACAGAAATGACCTGTTAAGTCCGTTTCAATCGGGTTTTAGGCCCGGCTACAGCACCACTACTGCTCTCCTTAAAGTGACTGGCGACATGAGGGAGGCCTTGGAAGACACTAAGGTGACACTCTTGGTTCTAGTTGACTTCTCGAACGCTTTTAATACCGTCAGTCACGATATTCTCTTGGCAATCCTCTCCTATCTTAAGATCTCGTCTGAAGCGCTGGAATGGTTTTCATCTTATCTTCAGGGACGCCAACAGTCTGTTCGCATTGACGACCTCTCCTCGAGATGGTGTGATGTTGACTCTGGTGTCCCTCAAGGCGGTATACTTTCTCCTTTGCTTTTTTCGGTATTTATTAATCTCCTTTCTCACGAACTTCGCAGTGCGTATCATCTGTATGCCGACGACCTGCAATTGTACTCTCAGGCGAATGTTGATGATATAGCAAGGGCTATAGACAAAATTAACATTGATCTTAGGACTATTGAGAACTGGTCTTCGAGGTTCGGGTTATCAGTTAACCCGACCAAGTCTCAGGCCATATTAATCGGCAGTAGGCGTTCAATGGACAGAGTCGATTATGAGATGCTGCCTAAAATTATACTGAATGGTTTCAGTATACCTATTAGTTATACAGTGAAAGACCTAGGCTTACAACTCGACCGTACACTGAACTGGCGCGATCAAGTCACATACGTATGCCAGAGGGTTAACGGCATCCTCAGAGCACTATATCGCTTAAAAAACTTCCTGCCCGTGAAAACTAAAACAACGCTTGTGCAATCTCTTATCTTCCCCTTGATAGACTATGGTGACGTGTGCTATTATGACCTGAATGCAGATCTTCTCAACAAGTTAGATCGTCTTCTTAATAACTGCATTCGATTCATCTTTAATCTTCGTAAGTATGATCACATTTCCAGTTTTCGTTCCCAGTTAGGTTGGTTACCTATTCGTCAACGCAGAAAAATGCGCGCTCTCACTTTCTTATATACCATCCTCAATTCCCCATCCTCTCCTACTTATTTAACAACACACTTTCAACTTTTATGCAATAACCACAACCGAAACCTTCGCTCTGCTAACAATCTCCTCCTCCTTTGCCCTTCACACGCTACTGGTTTTATGGGCTCTTCGTTCTTCGTTCAGTCTGTTCTCTTGTGGAATGCGCTTCCTCTCGAGGTCAGGATGGCCAGAAACCGTGACATTTTTAAGTCCAAAGTAAAGCAGATTTTACTGGTTGAGTTGGCGGAGTCTACCGGGTCTTAGTTCATCAAACAATATATTTATGTGCTATAATAATGAATATATGTGTATGTGTATAAATAAAGTCGTATATATGTATGTCTATGTATGTATTACTGTATATATTTGTATCTTCCAATATACTAGTAGTTTATTTACACTAATTGTGGTTATTATGAAAATCACTATAATTTTATAACTACTTTATTTTATTTCCAATAAATGCACCTACCTCATTTTTTCTCTGCATCGCCCAATCGGTCGACTGGCAGAGAATGCCTTAGGCATTAAGTCCGCCGATGCATGTATTTGTGCATAAAGTAATAAATAAATAAAAAAATAAAATAATAGCTGCCGATACTGCATAAGGTACAACCCATCAGAAATATCTGCGAATAAGGATTAATGACGTCATGCAAACTATCTAGTTATTATTTCACTGAACAGAGAAACAATAATGAGATTACGAAAGCAAGAATAATACACGTGCGTTAGCAACGGTACTAGATTGGCAAAGGCGGGGCGATGCGTGGGGAAGCGAGAGGTGAAGCGCATTCCATCCGGGTGTGCACATATTTCCGACGGGTAATAAGAACCTGGGTTTTTAAAATCAATATAGCAATTTTGGTCTTAAAAACCAATATTGCGAAACAATAGATGGTAAAGAACCACTAAAGTGATGTTTTTTAAAGACTGTGATATTTGACGATTCTTTTGAATATTCACCGAAAACTTTAAATGGTTATATGAGGAGAAATGGAGGTGATTGGGTCTCCGGTAACTTAGTGAGTCGGTGGAAAGCAAGTCATTGAATTATATTGCCAATTTTCTCATTTTCAACTTTGAAACTGCTGAGTCAGCGCTAATATATTTTCAAAGAGTTTTGCTATGATATCGAAATAACTACAAATATTATAAACAAGAATTCCAAACTGTTTGGTCTATTTTTTAAGTTTCCTGCTATTTTCTTATTGTAATAATCCTTTTCCCAAGTCCTGTTGGAGTCGGTTTCAAGTCCATTCTTTATTTTCTATGGGAAGCGACTGCCATCAGACCTTCAAAAACTAAGGAGGTACTATCATTATCGAAGTTCTATACAAATATTGTTGTTGAACTTTTAACGCCGGTAATAATACCAGTAACGATTGCTAAAGATTCCAAAGAGAAGACCTGGAAGACTCTTGACATGTTAAGAATGTTCACCTTTACCTTTTAGCTATGAACTTTTTGGATGCAAAACTTCACTTTTTATAGCCAATTTGTCTCTAGTAACGTTAGGTTTTTTTTACTGAAATCGGGGCAAACGAGCAGACGTATCGCCTGATGGTAAGCGATTACCGGGTTGGACTAAATGTTTTTATGATTTGAAAATATTGGTTTCGGAGTTTGGGAGTTGTTTGTTGTTGTCTATATAATATTATGTATGTATTTACAAAAAGTATACAAGTATTCTATCAATTAATCTAGCTTTTATAATACAAGCTCGACTTAGGTTGAAGCTAGTTGGATTTGTATGTGAAACGTCCGAGATATTTATTTATTTATAATTGGCTTTTGACCGCGGCTTCATACGTTTATTGCGATACCTTTGTTAACACTAAAAGTAGCCTATGAATTTCCTAAAGAATTAAAGAATCTCCATGGCAAATTTCATTAAAATCAGTTCAGCGGTTTAGCCGTGAAAGCATGGCGAGTCAGAGTTATTTTCGTATTTATAATATTATTACAAATTTTGACGATCAGTTTTAAGAAGTGTATGAGTTATTTCATGCTATAATCCATGTCTGTGCCAAATTTCATTCCGATCCGTACAGTTCTGGCGTGATTGCGTCACAACCATCGTAGCATCCATTTTCAGTCCCCACGCTAATAATTTAATAAGATTACACTAATATTTGAATGTTACTGTCATATTGGGATTTGTTAATACAGTTTTAAATTGAGTAAAAACATTAGTTTCGACATTGGGGTTATTCAGTACGTAAACGCAGAATAGTTAGTAAAAAAAAAGCAATTTACTACGATTCGTCACAGCTTTTTCGATGTGTTATTGTTAGATTATCACGTCACCAGGGCATGTTGACAAGTTTTTATATCAGAATCGAACCGTCATGAACCATACATCTATGCGTGAGAATAGCTGGAGCTAAACTAAATAACGCAATATAACAGCACTGCAAAGGTAAGGAACACTTGGAAACAAAGCTTATACCAACTGGTCTGGTCAGCGTGGTTTAGAACTTTGTGTTCGTTATTTAAATAAATATTTAATACGATTCATAGTTATGACAATACTGCGTTTAGAACGCGAAGCAGAATTTAAAGAAAAAAACAAAAAAAGAATGCGAAGCGCGGGCAAATCGCTGTCATTTTTTTTCTGTTTTTAATTTGTCAAAAATCCGTGTTAGAGATTACTGCTTTCATTTGTAGAAAAGTATTGAAACGTGATAACATCTCTAGTTTTTTTCCGATTCTAAACGTACTAGTTTACAACCTAACTATCTATCTGATACCTTTTTAAACAAGCAATTCTTGGATATAGATAATCTAAATCTCGGAAAGTGCTTCATCGATTTTCATGAAATTTAGTATGCAAGACTTTTCGTGGGCGATAAATCCATCTAGCTAGGATTCATTATTAGAAAATTTACCAAAAAATTACATCGTTCAGGTACTACTTTTTATAAGAGTATAGCAAAACTTCCTGTCTTAGGAGAAGCCTATAGCCAGCAGCGGACTGTCATACCACGAATTACCTATACTGAGAATCCGTCTGTTTGTTTATTAACTCATTTCACTTGAACTACTTCACAGGTAAAATTTAGTTTAGTGCTAGACTTTATGTTTTTATGTCAATTAATTATGTAATACAACGTAACATGTTGAGTGTACATGTTTCATATTTATTTATTGTTGTCTGGTGCGTGGGTAAGTTTGAAATATGCTTGCCTAACAAGCGGTGCAGGTTTTGTAAATACTCATGATTATTTCAAAAAGATATTAATAGGTTATTTTACTGTTTTTTATTTAAAAAGTAAGGAGGAGGCCCGAGTCAACTTAGCTTTTGGGTAATCTGATGTTCCCAATCTGATCTGGGAAATTGATGTGGACGTATAACTTGTAGTCTTGTAATAATATCTATACGTAACGACTGCCGCTGATTTATGGTAAAATAACATTTTTTGTTAGTATTTTGACTGCTTTCGATGTTTAAAATCCTTTAACTCTTAACACGTTTTGTGAATAAACCTACAAAGTTTGCTGTCAGAAAAAATGATTTAAAAATCGAATACAAAGATTTAATTTTAAATTACATATTTTTTAATTTAGCTTAGGAAACAAATGATACGGATCAGGCTTTCAAAATGTCATAAATTTATATAGTTTTTAAATTTTCAAACCATAGAGTAGCAATTTTTTTTTGGTATTCTCATGTGATATAGATAGATACAATTACTTAGTTTCATCATATTTTTTTTACTTTTTACTAAAAACGTCTTATAGTATTATTACGTGTAGTTTCTAAATAGTAATTAGTAATATCTAATTCGACAGACTATCATCAAGCAATTAACCGTAGTAGGCACATTAATAAACACGTTAAAAATTTAAAGGCACTAATTAGCAATGGGCCGGATCATTAAAAAAATAACTCTAGTATGTACTCTAATAAATCTATGCGTAACGGATAAGGATGCAGACGTCATGTTTTTAAGCACACTGAATATGGCCCCACTTATTTGATTTTTGAGTTTTTAATTTTTAATTATTTGTTCATCATTTGTCCGTTAATGTTTGAATGTAAAAATTGTGTGTTCGTCTTTTAATTATTTATAATTAAAGTACGCACACTGTTGAATAAATACTACATTCAAATCGTAGAATTTGATGATAATATTCGAAATGGAGCATTTATTTATAAGTGTCCTGTTTTTACGTATAGGAGTTCAGGTCTAAATACTTTTTTTTTGTCTATTTAACCTACGCGAGATCCCATAACAGCTATTATAATGCACGAAGGATTAGAGTTTGGTTACTTCAGGGAGGTCTAATAATAGCTACCTTATATGGACAGCAAGTTTAATGACAGTGTTATTTTAAAAAATGATTTAATTTTAAATCTTTTTTAAGAGTCTGCCGAAGTGACTTTACTCCGTCTGGTGGAAAGCATGATCAGAATCTAAGAGAAGTGGTTATCATACTCATTGTGAATGCAGACAATGCAATAATGCAGCATGGTGACCCACACTGTGGAGGCCTATTGAGATGCTTTTGCATTCGGATTTTTTTTTAATTTTAATTTTTATTTTTTCATCTTACCGTCAGCTTTACAAGCCTTTAGCAGATTTTTTGAGAAAGGTGCAATGGCAGTAGAGATTGTTCCTCCAATGAGGAAACTATCTCCTATTAATTAAGGTTCACTAACGAAGTCCCATATGTGTTGTCTTTTCAATATTATTCAAATAAAAATAAATTATTATCCAAATAAATTATCTACGTTTTTAAAATATATGTTGTTTCCATTATCAATATGGGCTTTCTTTTTCCAATGCTGTGAATTTTTACGGATATATTGTTACCTAAATTTCTAAGAACGCATGACCTGTCCTTGAACGCGGCGTCAAACAGTTAAGTATTCAATCAGTACATAATTAGACCCTCAATTTGCATTGAAAATATCGAAAGACAATAGACATTTCATAATATAAATTTGGGTTATTTAATTATTAGAAACTAAAACCACTAATTGATAAAATTCTCTAAAAGTTTCATAACAACGACCTTATCGATATTTTAAACCTGTTTGTAGGTAGTTTCACAACTTTAGTCTGTTGCAATTGATAAAACTCAAAAAAACTGTTTGTATCGTCATTGATTTAAAAGTAATTAAGAAAATGAAAAGTATTTGTATAATTTATATTTTTGAACAATGTCTTTACATTTATCTTAAATACACTTTTTTTTTTGTAATGTTAATGTTGTTTTATTAGCTCATGGTTCGTGATCAAGCATTAAATGCATTCACAAGACATTACTTAACTGCCCTTGTGCCAAAGAAATTAAAAATAAAAGACAAAACAACTAAAAACAAGTAACATTTAAAAAAAACTTACGGCCAACTTCCAATTTCAAAAAGTTCCAAAAAAAAAACACTGCACTTATAATAAATGTCTCCCACTTGAACAATATGAAATTCGAAATTCAAACAAACCGATCGACACGAGTAGTGCGCGCGACTCTAATCTATAGCGATGTGTATGTTTCTACCGCAAGCGCAATTTACGTACCCGCAGACCAGTTAACGATGGCCCCTCGTTCACCTGTGTTTCAAATCTACGGTTGTGTCAATATAGTTTCTTATTTTACCGCACGAGCTCTCTTCATTGGCCAATGAAGGAAAAGTAGCCACGAGTGACCTTGTGCCTAACTACTGTAGTTTCGTCTGCTGAAGATATAAACATAACGAATTCACATAATTCATGTAACAAAATGTATTTTTGGTTAGTTGTGTGGACAAGCGTCTGTGATTTAAATATTTTAGTTTATGAAAATTTGTTATCACAGGTATTTTTAATTTTTACTAGCGAAATATTTAATATATTTTTTAGTATTCTCGTCATAAAGTACAATAAAACATTACGCTTTATAAATTTTTTTAATACAAAGATTTATTAACCACTGTACATTTTTTACAAAAAAACTTTCACTGGGAAATACTTTGAGTAAAAAATATACAAATAATAAATACACAAAGAGTTGTCCCATGTGGATTTTGAACCCAACAACACTCGCGGAGTAAGAAACGGCTATGATCGTTTTAATACTTCGCCGTTCGCGCAGTCATTTTGTAGAATCGTTTTGGTAAGAATTTTTGAATATATCAAGTTAGAGAATAGCAAATACAGACAATAGCTTTTTATATTACGAAAATGGCAAAATGTAGCTATAAGTATATAATGGTGTCCATTTTGTTTTGCTGCGCGAATTTTATCGTACCACAAAAAATGAATTACCGTTATTAGCTTTACTGACTTTAACAATGGCGATACAAATTTTTATTTTAGAATTCTTAACAAAATATAAAGGATTTGGTATTTATATTGTTTAACGGAATAGTTTATCGTCAGTATTAAATATAAACTAGCTAGGTTTACGTTTATTTTCTTACAGGCATTCGAATACAATTAGGTCGACATTCGCATAAATATTTTCATATTTCTATGGAAGCGACCTTGTTATCTGTACTTTAATTACACAGAAAATTATCTGTGACAGTAGCTTGCTTAATATTTAAAACGTCTTAAGTGCGACATGCTCTGTGGAGGGAAACCTTTGTTGTTTTGATGGTTTCAAACGATTTATCGGCAAAGTGGGTCATGATATTCAAATTCATCGATTTATGTATCCCGTCCCCCCATCCCCCCTCCCTTCCCCCAAGGCCGACAACGCACTTATGACGCCTCTGGTGTTGCGGGTGTCCATGGGCGTCGGTAATCGCTTACCATCAGGCGATAAGTATGCTCGTTTGCCGCCTATTCAATAAAAAAAAAACATGGACTGTGGCGGACTTAATTGAATTTCCTCTTAAACGTGACAGCACTTAATAAGTAGTTCTCAAGAATTCATATAAAACAACATGTATGTATCTTTATATCTATAAAATTCAATAAAATTGTCTGTTTGTAATTTGAAATATAGAGCTTTTCACTAAATGCATATTGAAGTAATCAGAAAACTGACAAAGTGCGAGTCAGAGTCGAGCACGAAGGGTTCGTACCATCTATATTTATAAAAATGTTATGTTGGTTTGTGTACGCTTTAAAAATTCAAAAAGTTCTTCACCGATTGAGCTGAAGTTTTAGAATAATATATAATCCGCATCAAGGATTGTTTTTATCTAATTTTTGCATCAGCCACATATCCGCGACATACAAAACATACATAAACGCGGGCGGAGCCGCGGGCAACAGCTAGTTATCTATAAAAACGGTAAAAAAATAGTTTTGTTATATGGGAGACCTTATATATTTCGTTTATTCTGTTTTTTTATATTTGTTGTTAAAAGTGGCAACAGAAATACATTTAAAAACATTACGCGAAAACAAAATTAAAACCAAAGTCATGGTGCACGATTTTCGATTCAAATACTACACGGAATTATCAAATTAATGTATATGATTTTGAATCTCTCAATGATGAGTGAGCTTAGTGCAATGTTTTTGCACGCCCCGCTTAAAGGACACGGAATCATTGTGGGAGAGAAAATTTGTTGATTTGTTTGTTAATATTACCTGTGGTAATCATGCTGTGTATTATTGTTTTGACATTGAATAGAAAATAATGTTATTGTTTTTGGTATTGGTGTAAATATTTTCTATTGTTGCAATGTTTGTAGCAAACAGATAAGCAAATCATTTGATTATACTTTACAATTTTATATCTATTTTATGTTTTACTATTTACATTTTACATGTAGTTATTTATAGATATCGTCATCTTTATTAATCCCAAGATTTATTCAGGTCGGCTACTAGTTCAAACAGTATTATCTGAAAAATAGTGAACTGAATTCGAAGGCTGAACCAGTTGTCAGTATATTTCATGTTGATGGCCTACTCGGTCAGAGACGACGGGGACGGATGGGGTGATGTTCTGCCTGTTAGAGAATCGGAGGTTGAGGCGGCTTTTCTGCGAATCCGTTCAAAGAACACCGCCCCCAGAGCGGGCGGGATACCTGCCCGAGTGTTTGCCTGAGCCCTTGACCATATATTTTTGATGATTTGGAGGCGAATGTGCTCGCTGAAGTTTATCGACGGGCGGCTGAACTCCACCTGCTGTGCATTCGCATAGGCTAGGGAAGACGAACTCCACTCGGACCCAATTCGCCGCCGGAGGCTCGCTTGCCAGCGCCTCAAGCCGCCCTGAGTGTGACCGCGGATGGACGGGATGGGGTTTCCCCTTTATCCGCTTTAGTGGAAATCCGCGAGGAGGCGACGTTTTGCGAGTGCCGTACGTGTCCTAAATAGAGAGTTAACTGGTAAAGGGTGCCCGCGTCAGTGCGGGCAGCCAGCGCGGCAGACTCCCAGCAGACGCTGGGACAGGTCGGGATGTGTTAATAAACATCAGTTCCCGGAACTCTCCCTTCTCAGGTGCAGAGTGGCACATTGTGATTTTAGTCGGTCCGATTCCCGCACAGGTAATAAACAATGACGTCTTTCATACTCTGAGCTGCTACTAAGAATTTCTTGTAAGAAAAACTTAGAAGCAGTCCTGACCCGAGAATCTAACCCGATATCACTAGATACGGCAACGAGGCCGTCAGTAATTTAAAGATATATTTATATAGAATATATGTATATATATTATTTTATAGCTTTAATTCTTCGACATAATGTTTGGGATTAAAATCAGTACAATATATGTTGACAAAACTTGAAGAGAATTAAACGTGAATCGTTAATCACTATGATTTATAACAAAGTAAGTGTCTTAGACAAGTAGTGTCTGATTGTTTTTAATTGAAGACAATTGTGGTCATTTCAAGATAATCGTCATCAGCTATTGCGTGTTGTATTCATATGTACAATATGTAAACAAGTTATACATATGTAAAATGTATATAGCACACTCATCGCTGCATAATACGCTATGAAAGTAATTACCATTGTATAATACGAGTATGTTTAAACTGTAAGAAAATTATTGAAACTGAGAAACGATCTATAACAAACAGTTGTAAAGTCGTCAGCCAAAATAGGTAATACACGTGTATTCTGACAGTGTCACGTCATTGGGACCGTTACTGTGCCTCAGAAACCACGTTAAGTTGTCGGTCCCGGTTTCCATACGAATACCTCTATGGCAATCATAGTTGACCCCTTTTTTGTGCGGATATCCCCCGGATTCCACCAACTGGTGGCTCGAATCGACTAAAAACCGCACACTGTCTCTGGTACTAGGAGCCGAGGAACCAGGTGGATCCTCGAAAGGAAATCCTTGGAACCCCGATGTACCTAGGGCCACCTACGGTTTGTAGATGGCTCCCTCCTCTGCAGGAATATCGATGTTCTTTCTCTTTTCACTCTGGAGGACTGAGATCGTTTTGCGACCTCCGGCGCTTGAGTCGTCTGTGGTACCAGGCCCAATTTCGGGAGTCATAGTTGACTCATAAAATGTCAGAGAACTTTCTTTGGCATAACTTCGATAATCACCAAGTACTACGACGACGGATTGTTTATTTTTTATAAATTAATATTCAGTCGGATCGTAATAGACTGAAAACCGATTCCAACCTAGTTAGGAAAACGTAGAGATTCAGTTGTTAACCCTGGAACATATTCATGGAGATAATTTAGACAGTTATATACAAAGAAGGATGTAATGTCCTTTTTGCTCCTCGGTATAAAATTTCAGTTGATAGCTGCACTTAAGAGCCTAATGCGATAAAAATTGTCTCTCCGCCCTTGCTGCTAAATAGCCAATTTACATCTCAATAATAACAATTCGGATAATGGCTTTTCAGTTTTACTATTTATGTATAAATAGCATAACATTTTGATAAATCAGGTGTCACTCACAGGGAGTTTTGGGAGTGCTGCGTTAGTCAATAAAATGATAGAGAATTTTTTAAGGTGGTACGGCTACATACTAAGATGCCCAGAAGATCATGTCGTAAAGCTTGCTCAAGACTCCGCAAAAACGAAGTGATTATGTAGAAGACCTCTGGTCTGGTCGACGACGGTTGAAAAAGATCTGAAAGAAGCTCATTTACATCATATATAAATAGAAAATACGGACGAAGAATGCCAACTCTAAAATTAAATGAGGTCTAGAACGAAGAGGAAGATTATTTTGATGCATCGGCTTGTGCCATGAATACGAATAACTATGATATTTCTAAAGAGTATATAGGGTTGGCATCTGGTAGGTAGATGGCCGTAAAAAAAATGCCAAAAGGACGACGAGTGACAGAGACGACGATTATAAAAGCACTAGCTGACTAGCTATTGCCCGTAGCGTGAAAATTTTCCTCCGTTTTTTTTTTTTAAAAGACAACTCCCGCATTAGGAATATACATCCTGTGTCGCGGGGAACTTTACAAACATACATGTAACGGACACAAAGAACACCCAGACTCAGGACAACATTTTGTGGATCACACAAAGTGATGTCCCACGTGGGATTTGAACCCACGGCACTTGGCGCATAGCAAGCGTTGTAGTGAACGCTTAAACCACTAGGCCAACCGTGCAGTCAGTTTAGTTTTTGATACATTCTTCATTGGTGCTCCGCTCCTATTAGAATAGCGTGATGATATATAGCCTATAGCTTTCCTCGATAAATGGACTATCCAACACTGTAAGAATTTTTCAAAACGGACCCGCGGTTTCTGAGATTAGCGCGTTCAAACAAACAAACAAACTCTTCAGCTTTATAATATTAAGTGTAGATTTATCTTGAATTGCATCGGCTTCAAATATATTCCTTAAAAGGGAAGAAAGACGATGAAGCTCAACCAGCAATGTATGCAATTAAAAGAGTAATGAAATCAGAATGTATTAACATTCCGATTTCATATATTCTTCTGCACGCGATGTCTGCCATTTGGCAAGGACATCGCGTGTGATAGATGTTTTCAATTATTATTACATACAGTTAAATTTCAAACCTCTTCCTTTTTGGAGAACCGAAATCAAGGTTCACTTTGCGCTGGTCAGTGCTAACCCATTACACACATATGTATATTATTGTTAACGTTTGTTTGGCTATTGGCCAAAGTAATACATGATTTACACGGTAGATATTGATACCATATGCTCATGACGCATTCTACGCATATTTCTCAGTTCAAACGCTCAGAGCTTTTATCTTTAGAAGGAATTTTTGAATTTTAAATTAAACTGCCACGGTGGCGCAGGTGTAGTGAATGCGACTGCTGTGCTTGAGGTCTCTGGTTCAAATCCTGGGTCTGGACCAAATGTTTGTGTGATCTACAAATATTTGTTTCGGAGTTTGGGTGTTTTCTATGTATAATATGTATGTATTTACAAAAAAAACAGTATAAATGTATTTGTATTGGTTGTCTAGTACCCATAACACAAGCTATGCTTAGCTTGGGACAAGATGGCGTTGAAAAAAAAAATACTCAGTTCAAAGGCTGAGTTATGTTTAGAAGGAATTTTTGAATTTAACTATAAATGGTTATGTTAAATACTATACCTACTAGTTAATTATTCTTGATAAGTTGATCTTTAAGGATAAATCCCACAGATAGGTATAGAGATAACACATCAGGAATTGATCTGGAGGTCTATTCTTCTCCCGCCTGAGGGTAGAACTAAATTGAGTAGTCAGTTATCACAAATATAAAGGTTGCTGAATCGAGAATCTGCTCTTTTCTTTTTAATAAAGAAAAGCATAATATTATATGATGTACTAGCTGAACCTCGCGGTGTTACCCGCGGTACAACAACAACCGCGGGTAACGCCGCGGGGCAAAGCTAGGCTTTAAAACAGGAGCCTAAGTTACTCCTTATGTCATCAGCCTTATACCAGTGAAAGTCCCGTCAAAATCAGTCCAGACGTACAGACAGACAAAAATTGGAAAAAATAATAATTTTGGTATGTGTACCGTCTATACATACATATGCATATAGTTAAAAGCGATTATTTTAATATTACAAACAGACAATCCAATTTAATTTATTTGTATGGACTATATAGATTAAGAAACAGTAAAGATACTCGTATAATAGTTACTTCTTATAAGGCATATCCTTAACTAGAAATATTCCTGTGTTATGGGGGACTTTATGAACATACTCGTACATAACACGGACATAAAGAACACTCAGACTCAGACATACAACACTCAACGCGGTAGAAATAATAATTATAATACTCGTACTTTATTTTCATCATAATTATGTTTTACAGTTTCTCTTAGCCTATTTACATTTTACTTTTGTACTAGTGTAACTGTGCTACAGTCGCCAGCGCCGTCCTCCCTTACATCCAGGAAATAGACACAAGACTACGAACACCCGAGAACAATTCGTTTTGACCACGCTAGTACACTAATAATAATAAAATAATAATTTAAAATAAGTTGTTTAGAACTGTTACCACTTGAATAATAGTAAGTGGATATTATTATCGTTTTGAGTTATGTATGAGTAAGGTAGAGAAAGCTGCAAGCTTCTTAAACCACTAAGAAATCCGTGCAGTCGATATAGTAATGTGCTATAATATGTGCAAAGTATTCCCTCCTTTATTTATGGAATAGGGGGCAAACGATCATACGTATTGCCTGGCTGCTCATGGACACTCGCAACACCAGAGGCGTCACAAGTGCGTCGCCGGCCTTTGGAGGATGGGGAGGGGGAGGAGGGAAGGGGTTGGGGCATGGGCCTCCGGTATCCTCACTCACTCAGTGAAACACAGTGCAAGCGCTATTTAACACCGGTTTTCTGTGACGCCGTGGTATCACTCCGGTCGAGCCGGCCCATTAATGCCGAAGCGTGGCTCACCCTTTGAAATATGTATATCCTTTTCATTAGTTTTAGGTACTACTAGTAGTTACATTATGTTTAAACGTAACGAACAAATGGGTATAAATATTTAGACAGTAACCGGCCATGTGGTCAGTGTTTTGGTTTGGAGTTACGCGTTATCATTTATCGTTGAAAGATTGATATTTATATTGGAATACCTGTTATGGCTTTAATTAATTATTTTTTGATAACAGACATAATTTTCAAAACCGTCTGTCCTGTGCTTGATCTGTCCTGTCCTGTCCAGATATCTCGGTTGGATTGTGAGAGTGATTGAACAGAGCGTGCATTTGTGTTTGTGCACACACTTGTGTACTAATAATATCTCCAGCGTAGTTGACTGGTGTCAGTTAAGACAGGTCGCTGTGGCCAATATTGGCTAGGGGTACATAATCGTGTATTTTTCTATTAGGACATGTGTTTTTAATATGTAACGAACATTCATCCGATAAATGTGTATTTTAAAACCAGCTTTTTTATCAAACATTTGACCACCTTTGTGTGGTAAATTATTTGATAAAAAAGCTTATTTTATATAAAAAAAAGTAGGTGATTCAAATTTCATATAAAAATTTCATTGAGACACTCTGAAGTGAGTCATGTCTTAAGCCAAAACTGTTTAAGGCATGTCGCAAATAATTTAGCAACTAAATACTTATTTTTAACAAGTAACTAATTTATTTAACTACAATTAAACGTAATTTATACTCTTGATTGTCGGCTTTTAATGGAACTTGTTGCAATCCATTCTAGAATAATAATAATAATAACGTTTATTTCGCAAAAAAAAGGTACATTTTCCTAAAAAAATTTAGATGTAATGGATTAGAAAGAATGATACATAAAAAAAACCTAATTAATTTATACATTGCTGGTTCTCAAGCTAAGCAAGGCCTGTGTTATAAGAACCAGCGTGTTGCGTCGTGCTGATCGCTGCTGGTGGTAAAATTCTACTTCACTAGTACTTATTCCACAATTTTAATTAACATTACATCTGACCGGTTGCGCCTTATGGCATCCTGAAATGTTAATTTAACATTAGTTAAACATAACTAATTATTTAACTCTAGTTAAAGATAATTTATGTTTTTGATTGTCGCCACTTGATGGAACTTGTTGCAATACATTCTAGAATCAAACTCACAATTTTGAGGTTGCCTTATGGCGCAAACATTCAGGTGTAAACTGAATTAAAATATTTTTTAAAGTTGTAGGTATAAGCAATCGATGTGAAAATTTCTATTTCACTAAACAGGATTAGTAGATTAGTTACAATAAACTTACTACGTAGTTCGGTATATTTTCGGTAGATGGCGGTGTAGTACATTTTGTTACAGTATGGCATAAATATATTTCTGTAGCAGTCTATTATCTAACAGAAGTTTATTTAATATAATTTTAGTCTGTAAACCCTTACTTTTTTATCTATCTTTGTTTGAAAATAGTAAATTCTTAAAGCAAACATTTGGTGAACTCAATAATAAACTTTATTGCACACCACTACAGTAAACATTTGTACAGAGATACATATACGGACATCGACATCAGGTGTTACAATGGGCGGTTGTGGGGGAACGAGTGTCATGTCCCTTTAACACAAAGGGAGGATCCTCCGACCAGGCGAGGTGATCATGCCTGGCGGACCACTGCCCAAATGTCAAATAATGATGACTAATTCTTTTATGTGGAACGGTAAACGGTTATAAAGGAAAACTAACGGATTATTTCATAAGTTTGATTTGAAATTAAATAGAATCTAATCGATTAAACTGAGTGTCGTCTTTAATTTCGCGCCTTTTTGATGACAGCTTTGGCTGTATTTTTTGCCGCCATTCTAACTAATGATCATAAGATCTGCAAAAATTTGTTTCGGAGTTTGAGAGTATCTGTCAATCTAAATTTCTTAGTAGAAGCTCTGCTTTGTTGGAAATTAGATGGTGATGTGTATCAGATGTCGGAAATATCTTAGAGTTATTTATAAATACTGTCCCAAACCAATTAATGTAAAAGTAACCACTTTTATGTAAGTGCAACACTTCATAAAAAAAAAACTAAAACCCAACTACAGCAAAAAACGAGGCTGAAAAAGTATGAAATAAGTTTATAGAAATACCATAGAAATATCACATTACGAATAAATACGGAAATAGACACGAGCAAATCCTAATAATATCTATAGTTTTGAAATATACAAGTAACGCCTTTCAATATGATACCAAACACGGCATATTTATCTCAAACTTATTTTTTAACACAGTACTTTACGATAGACACATCATATAGTCTGTAACCAGTGGACGATAAAGACGCTTCAACCACTACCTCATTTGTCCAGTTCTAATAAGTAGTTGAGGAGTTATTAGGGAACAGATGAACATACATACATAGCCTGTCAAAACCATAACCTTCCTTTGGCTTTGTCGTAGTCGGGTAAAAAGGAAAATTGTGTTGAATGACCGAACGCAACTACTTATTGATCATGACTGTCATATAGCCTGTAACCAGCAGACGATGAAGACGATTCAACCACTACCTCATTTGTCCAGTTCTAATAAGTAGTTTATTTATTTATTTATTTAAGGATCTCACAACGAGGAATACACAAAAACAAAACAAATGTAATTAGTAGAATAACAAGTTATGTGCTCCCTCACTTATAGGAGACCACATCATGCACAAGCAAGTTCACACAAATATAAAAAATAGGAATACAATAAATTTTAAATATAATAAAAGTGTAAATAGGGTACATAATCATCACCTTTACAAACTTAAAAATATGCAATTGACAAATTGACAAATGAGACCTGTTGTAATACAACTTACCTATACTTAAGGACCAAAAAGCAATTCAGATAAAAAAAAAGTAATATTCAACATGGAAACGTATTGACATATAAACACCTACATGCCAGCGAGCTTTGAGCTGATTAGACAGTTGAGGAGTTATTAGTTAGCAGATGAACATACATACATACTTAGCCTGTCAAAATCATAACCTTCCTTTGGCTTTGCTGTAGTCGGGTAAAAGCCACCGGTCGGTCTGTCGGGACCTAAGGAAGAGTCAATCTGAGTATTTGGTATGAATTTCAGCTTGATACCTCCACGTGTTCCTGTGAAAAAGAGTCTTGACAGACAGACGGGCAACAAACGAAAGCCTACGATCTGTAACAAACCTATGTTTCCGCAAATAAATGATTGATTGATTGATTGATAGTATTTACTTATTTTTCATCGAAGATCATTATTTACCAAGAAAAAATAAGAATCGTTACCTAAAAAATTTAAGAATTCGTGTAGTAGCAAATTTGCTAAATGAAAATATAACCTTGGTTAGTAGCTAGCAGATTCTGTTGTCTTAAATTCTGTGACGGATTATTAGCCTAGTCAGACTTGGCCTTGAGCAATTTCCCAAGGTGTAGTTGACGATCCGGCAAGGTCATCGGTTTGTGACACCGCGTTCATAAATAAATCTATTGTTCTATGACAGTACCTCTGTAGTAGTGATGACTTTAAAATTTGAATTGCGAACAGCAAAAAAGAAAAACAAAAAAAAAATAACGAAATTTGAAAAGGTAATCGCAATTTTTTTTTATTTGGAGGTTCGGAATAAAGGAATAGTAGAAAAGAGTATAAAGTCATTGTTATTAAGCTTCGAATTTGTTAGTCTGAATATTATGTAATAGTTATATTTTGTAGTAGGGAGCAAACGAGCAGACGTATGGCCTGATGGTAAACGATTACAACAACACCAGAGGTTCACAAGTTTGTTGCCGGCTTTTTAAAAAGTTCCACGCTCTTTTCATTAAGGTTTGAAACTTTCTTATTAACTTTTATTTTATTGAACTGTTAATTTGTTATAACTCTTGACATTTGCTGTTAGCCTGGTACTTGGTAACTAAGTATATCGACTTTTCGTACAAAGTAACAGTCTGAAGTACAGCAATATTTATTTTTCTTAACGCAACACAAGCTCTAGAAATTTCCCGTGTGGTAACGGGTTCAGAATGCATAGCGCCACCACCCCCATTCATCCCATAGATGTCGTAAAAGGTGACCAAGAGAACACCACTGCAAAAAGAATGAAACCGTATACCACCCATCTGGCCAGAGTGATTTTGAGGGAGAGGTCACTGATGATGATGATGATGACGTACCAAAAACATATCTTGTATCACATGGGCCTTTGCAGACATACATGAAACGTACACAAAGGATACCCAAACTTAGAGCAATAATTTGTGGATTACACTAAGTGCTGTCCCATGTAGGGATTGAATTCACAACACCCAACGCAGTGGGCAGCGATAAGTTTAAGCCACTAATCCATCAGTTCAGTCATCTACAAATTACAACCGTGGGAAAACTATGATTTTGGTACATATGGATATCGGTCTATACATAAAGCATGTTTCTTCTAAGGCCTTACAGAAAAAGAACAAATGCTCTAACAGGCAACGTCCTTCTAACTTTAAATGCCGCATCGTTTGGAAACACAAAGAACTCGAAACAATGCCAGATTTATATTTAAATATATATACATATACTAGCTGACCCACGCAATCCCGTTTGCGTTTTATATTGTCCGTAGCGTAAAATTTTTCCCCGTTTTTGAAACATGCTTCATTGCTACTCCGCTCCTATTAGTAGTAGCGTGATGATATATAGCCTATGGCCTTCCTCGATGAATGGACTATCTAACACCGAAATAATTTTTCAAATCGGACCAGTGGTTCCTGAGATTTGCGCGTTCAAACAAACACACAAACAAACTCTTCAGCTTTATTATTAGTATAGATAAGACATATAATTAAAACTTTGGGTGTGAATAGTATTATTTTTAGATGATATGATTATTTCCGATGAAGATAGATGTGAGCATACCACATAATGGTTATCAAACTATTAATCATTCATTTCTTTGTCAGCTTATTTGTCGGCACTAAGAGACATTGCGTTATAGGATCATTGAAAAGGAATTGTCGTCACAATCTGACACGTAAATAATATTAGCATACAACGATTTAAGAGGTTCACAACAGTCGGTCGTCATTGCAAATGAGGCATATCCTGGCGGCAATTGAGAGGGCCTGACACCGTTCGTACCCGCCAGTGATATTCTGGACCTCGTGTTGGCCCCATCACGTAGGTAAGTAAACTCCTTTGGAAATATATTTTTTTCTTTTTAAACTTTTGATATATTTTTTACTTTCAAATTTGGAATGGATTTTTTTTAAGTTGAATCAGTATATTTATAAAGTGGTTACTATTAGACATGATTACTTATGACATAATTCACGTGTGCATGAACTAAGGAGGTTCAATAGTTTAAAATTTTATGGTTTAGACAATTGGAAGAATCTAGAAAAGTTACGATTACACCTTATTGAGAACTAAATCATTTTAGGGGATATTTCGAACATTTATAATCTTAAGCTGTCGAAAATTGTGGTGTAATCTAATAAGCCGAAAGCACCAAGCGGTTATCAATGGTATTTTCAGGGTATATTTCCTAAATCGACCTACTTGAATCTAAGGAGTTTACTATACTCTGCTTCCGTCGACCTTTGCAATATAATCTTAACCGTGTTTCCATTATTCACATAGCTGTAAAATAAGGGATCTGACCTAAAAACGAATATTACTTCAATAAAGGTCAAAACCGTAAAATTTGGTTTTTCAATAAAATAAATTTTTATTCCTAGACATCATGAGTTAAGGTAAAATAATGCGCAAATAAGTAAAGTACAAGAATTACACAAAATATTAAGTAAAAATGAATGACTATTTACGCAGTATTCAAATATATAAAACGTAAATAATACAGTAAATCTCATCATCAAAATCAGTAAATATATATATATATATATATATATATATATATATGTAGTTTTAGCTAAAAATTGTTAATAAAATACATAAATATATAAAAGTTTTTAATAAAATACACAAGTCAATTGGTAAATTGCGTCTATCTAAGGCTGAATTAAAAGTTCCAAATCTCACATACATTTAGCCATAAGTAAGTTCTTTTTAACCGTCTTAAATGATAATATGTTTCTGAAAGTCAATATTGACGAAATGTGACGTGGGAGAGCCATGCTTCGGCATGCATGGGCTCGGCTCGACCGGAGTACCACGACCTCACAGAAAACCATTCTGAAATAGCGCCAGCGCTGTGTTTCACCGAGTGAGTGAGGGTACCGGACGCCCACACCACAACCCTTCCCTAATTCCTCTTCCCATTCTGACAAAGGCTGGCAACGCAACTGTGATGCGTCTGGTGTTGCGGGTGTCCATGGGCGGCGGTAATCGCTTACCATCAGGCGATACGTCTGCTCGTTTGCGTCCTATACCATAGAAGAAAAATAAATTTGTGATTGTAATCTACAATTGTACATCATTTTTGCAATAAAGTATTTTTATTCTTTTTCAAAATTATTAAAATCACTTTATAAATACAAAAATAAAATCCATCTACTTCAGATAGTTTCAATTAGAGGTAGTTAAATTAAAAACGTGTTTAGTATAAAACTTCTAAACAGTTTATTAGCTTTTCCACCTATGCACTTTTACATTTTCATTGGAAATTAGATTCTAGTTAATCCTTTGAAAATATGCTTAATTATTGCATTTGATATACAAACTTTGTTTTAACATTTGTTCTTAGCACGTCCTTTATATCAACTTTTTCGGAAAAAAGATTAAGAAGTGTATCAGACCTCATTTTACCAGCAAAAGAGTTAAATTAAGAAATCATTCAGTTTTGAATCTCTTTGTTTTCACTTTAAAAGTAATACATTTTCTATTTTTAGGCCCAAAAATTGATCCAAGACAACACAATGTTCGGCCGTATCCTTATCATCGTTTCCTTGAGTCTCCGAGTGGCGAACTCCATGCCGCCGGATAAGGTATGAAACATCTTAATCATTACTTCCTGCTTCAAATATTGTTCGGACTGTCATCAACGCAACTGAACTTATATTTTATGCCTAAAATTTCCTTGAAGAATTCTTGAACCTTTCTTAACAAAGTTAATACTTCGGTCAATTATATTCAATTTCTTTTATGTTAATCTGCTACTATTGATATTTTGCCTTTATTTTTAAGCAACTTAAAAAAAGGAGGAGGTTCTCATTTTGACTGTTTTTTTTTATGTTTGTTACCTCAAAACTTTCGACTGGGTGAACCGATTTTGATGATTCTTTTTTTATTTGAAAGCTGGTGCTAGTGGTTCCCGTGTGGTTCTATTTAAATTTCTCGGTCTGGTTCTTAAATTCGGTTTTGTTGTTGTTAAAATTTGTGATTATATTTGTGCCTAAATGTCAGATTATCTTATAAATTAGAAACATAACATGATTTCTTATACTAGTTAGGTTAGCTTGAGACTTCTTAGAAAAAGGCTTTTTAGCCTAGAATATTGCGACCATTGATGAAGACAGGTAAAAAATCTTAAGATCATTAAATAGTGTAACAAAAATACAAGCGAGTTTAATTTTCGGAATGTACAACTAAATACATTGGCGGTCATTTCTAATTTAAAAAGGGCTTATAACCATCCGATATCGGATATATTCGAAGAAAGTAGTTTCTAACAGTAAAATTATATTAATTAGGAGAAACTTAAAATAAAAAATGACACTAGTACATCATATAAAAAAGGTATTAATTCAACAAAAATTTCGTTTTCAAGCACGTGCATTGAAAATTTAAACCGATAACGTCATCGGCATTGGTCAGCCTCTGAACAAATATTGGTCGATCTCTCATTAATTATGGCATGATTAGCAATGTTAGTGCTATCAGATGTGTGCATAAACAAGGTGCCTGTTATGATCATCGCAAATTAGTCATAAACACTTATGTATTTATAAACAGTTAGGATTGTAGGTAGGTCCTCTTTTTTACGATTCGTGACGTCATTAACAATAATAATAACTTAATACTCGTACATCTTAAGACTAAAAAATAGTCTATGCCATAGTTACCAAATTGTGGTTAAACGTAGTCATATAATTTTAAATTCAAAAATTTTATAGATAATTTAAAACTAGATGAGGACCAACCAATTGTGCTCATACTGCTCTTCATACAATTACTTGTCCTGGATGGAAATCTAATCCGATCTCGGGCTTATCAGTCGTGGTCACTACTAACCAATATACCAAAAAATCTTCTATTGTATTTAAAATGTAGAAACATGCATGAAACATGTGTACTGCATTGGAAAAAAATCTAAACGTTTCTGGAACATTCCAAAGATTGCCATTTGCCTCTTTTCGCGCATCGTCCTACGCGACAGCAATTCCATCCCTATCACTTGGATGGCTGGCAGTCCACAACTGTGCGGTTTTTGCGAAACTTTCTGCCTCGCACAACAAAACTGTGGAATGAACTGTCGCCTGCGGTATTCCCGGACCAATACGACCCTCAAACCTTCAAGAAAAGAGTGTACTCCTTCTTAAAAGGCCGGCAACGCACTTGTAACGCCTCTGGTGTTGCGGGTGTCCATGGGCGTAGGTGATCGCTTATCATCAGGCGAAACATCTGCTCGTTTGGCCCTTCTCAAAAAAAATATTAACATAAATAAAGCAAGCGCGGTCTGAATTTTTTTTCTATTAATAACATTAATTATATAATCTGGTTCACTGACTACTGAGTACGAATTTGTGTCTCGTACACCATACTCTTCTTGGTCTTCACATACTATAACAGTAAGCTGTGATTTTTCGATACTATATAAAATTGGACCTACATTGTCAACAATGGACATTGGACGCCTTAAATAAGAATCTAGTTCACATATTTGAAATTCTAGATGTAAATGTTTGACAGCTTATTCTAGAATCTTCTGAAATATTTTGTTTTCCATCATTTTCCATTACAGTCCATTGTAAGTGTACAAGGAAGGTACTAATTAGCTTCTAAATATATATTTTTGATTCATATCTTTAAATTCTACATGGTTTTAAGAGTTTTTTAGACCCTTTGCATTTATTTCAGCCTGAGGAGTCTATTACTTTGTCAGCATGACATATTTTTTCTGTGGAATTACCTAGAGACATGGTTCGGTGATTTTAAATTATATAACTACCGTCGCCGCGTCGTTGTAAGAAAATTATAGTCTTCATCAGAGCGATGTTGTACCATTATCATCTTTAAATATATGTATTCTAACTTGCTAATAAATATTTATATGGTTAATCCAGATAAGCCAGGTTTCCTATAACAAATTTGAGATATTTGTTGTCTTCGAAAACGAGTTTGACGTACTTGCTGCTATTGATCATTATTTTTGTTATAATACCAAATTCCAATTACTTTAGTAAACGACTTATGACTATTCTTTGAGTTTTAAGATTAATCATTCATCAATCACAAATTAATCATACATAAAGAAAAACTAAAATATTGTTGCGAAAACGTACTCGTTGTCCAATCTAAAATTGTCTAATTTCTATAGTTAGGACTGAGAATCCAAATATACGTATGCATTTATAATATTGAGATTGATTGAATGAATACATCGAAGCAATAATAGTAATAAAATTATTATCTGTCACTATGAATACTCTATGGGTCATGGTTATGTAGTATACATTTTTGTAGTCTATATACATATATACGTGTGTAGGTGTACGTATGCATTTAGAATATTCATGGAATGGTGTATTAACTGCTTTAAAAATGTTAAGCAAGTAATATTCATTTTAAGCTTGGCAGAAATCGCCGTAATCGATATAACCGCCAATTGTTACGTCTATAACTTTATAGCTATTTTTTTCTTATGTTTTTAGTACATGTATACAATCAATATATATGTATTAATATATATAATAATCTACTACAGGCCCCTATCCACATTATAAGAGCCAGAAGCATAGACTTGAACAATGCACACGGACTTGCAATGGAAACACGTCTTGATAAAGTCGTGGAGCCAACTTTCTACCGGTTAGACCTGGAACCTTATCTGGAAGATGCTCTTTTCAAGGGACATGTTGCTATCAACATCACTTGGCTAAAAGATAGCAATGAACTTAACGTACATTGTGCTCATGAAATTGAGATTTTGGCGTCTGAAGTTAAAGCTCAATTCCCTGATTCGTAAGTATGAAAACTTTATTCGATGTAATTTAAGGAGCCTATGGAAAAAAAAACGAAAGTGTTAGTTGTCTCTGTGGTGACAAATAAAGAAAACGGAGTGTCACCGCACCTATTTATCCCATGGGTGTCGTTAGGAAGCAAACTACGCAGGACGACATTACTGCAAAGAGAAGGATAATTTGAAACCGACCATATACTAACCCATCTAGCTAGCGTAGTATAGAAGACGAAAAACTGCTTTCTAAGCAGATGACCATGTTCAACAGTAGACTGTTAAAGACTGTCGATGATGGTGATGACTTTTGGCAATGAGCACCGAGTAACAGCTAAGGAGCAAGGAGTCGTTGTTATAGTAAAATCATTGTTTAAATAATGTACTTCGAATTTACATAGTATACTTATGAGTATTATCGCTGTGATGTTTTTAAAACAAAAAGTTGCTAACACAAAATAACTAGGCGTTTTCTTTGAAAATGACAATAAAAAGTATTGAAATCCGTATGAGTATTGATATTTTACAGTAAAAACTATTTGTATTTCAGTTTTTATAATAAACGATTTGTATCTGTATTGAAGTTAGAAATTATATGCTCCAAAGCAGAGTCTATACACAAGGATAACGTCTATAAGTACCTACATAATGTACGTTTAAATTACATTATTTTAAAATATAAACCATAAGTATTATTGAGGTGGGTCTGCGACAGAGCATAACACCTTTAGTTTCTTCGACTTCTATTACTATTCTTGACCAGGATTTTTTTTACAAAATTAATGTTCGATAAAAGTGACTTTCAAATTCATTTTTGGGGAAAGGCTATATGTCTAAATGTTTGGGAAGACTTTTCTGCGTAATGTAGTAACAGCTACAATTATACACTAGATCTTGTAGCTATTATAAACTGAACATGAAAATATACTATATCAGTCTTCTGATACAGTAGTAAATCTAGAATAAGTGAGTTTTTACATATTATTGTGGGCTATGAGAAAGTTATGCTCTTTGTTAATATTTCAGCAAAGAACAACAGGACATCACAATAGAAACAACTACCATGGATCCTAAAAAGCCTATCATAACATTGTCACTTAAAAAAACTATTCCAAAAGGTTCAATAGGAGTTCTGAAGTTCAGCTTTAAAGGAAACATGGAAACTGGATCAACGGAGGCTTTCTTCAAAACTACTTATATGACTGACCAAGAAATGGAAAGGTTTGTAAGATTATTTAAAACACATATTAAGTCGAAGTAAAACAATTAAAAGCTGCAATTTAACTCTAAAATAAATAGAAGCACTTTAAAATTAATCTGAGTCAACTATATCTGGTACCAAATGCAAAATGAAGAAATGTAGTCAATTGGAATTTTGAAACCAGAAAATATTAAGTTGCAATGTAGGTATATACATAGGTGCTTATTTTATTGATAGTCATACTTTCATAGGACTGTAGCGGCGACCCAACTTCGTCCCAATAACGCACGCCGTATGTTCCCATGTTTCGACGAACCTGGGTACAAGACACCCTTCGAGCTCAGCGTTGTAAGGCCGAAGAACATGATAGCTCTGAGCAATGTGCCTGTTGCGAAGACAGAAAATATGTAAGTAGTTTAAAAATTTGGAATTTCTTAATTGTAGCAAAAGTTGTTTCTTTACGAGGAGACTGCCACTTATACATAGGAGTATTTTGATGGTAAATTGACATCCAGAAATCTGTAAGGAGATTTTCAGATGGCACATATGTTGATGTTCAAAATAAAATGAAACTATCAACTGAAGATCTTTTTGTTTTACCAAATTATATATATAAAAAGCATAACAATACCGATGCTAACGGATTTACAGTTTCAGAAAAAAGAACTTTATGACCCTACACATCACAGATAATAAGTGAATAACTGAAACAGTAAAATGATTATGTGGCCAAGAAATTTATGATGATATCAAGTTTGATGAAATTTATTTCTTTAATCTTCACTATATAGGTTTCGGATTATGAACATCAAATTGAGTAAATGTAACATCATCATCATTATGATTTCTAAGAAAAAAATACGTCATCGGTCTTTTTGTGTCCCAATTAAGTCGGATTTTTAAACTGTTGAGCTTACTCATTTCACTTTTTTTTATTGAGTTGTGAGCAAACAAGTACACGTATCACCTGATGATAAGCGATTATCGCCGCCCATGGACACCCGCAACACTAGAGGCGTCACAAGTGCGTTGCCGACCTTTAGGGGGTAGGGAGGGGGATGCGGGGTGGGGTTGAGATATGGGCCTCCGGTATCCTCACTCACTCAGTGAAACACAGCGCAAGCGCTATTTCACACCGGTTTTCTGTGAGGCTGTGGTATGAATACGGTCGACAATAACCGCGGCTTACGCCGCGAGGTGAAGCTAGTATCTTTATAAATTGTAGCCTATGTGTTGTTCTGATGTATAAGCTATATTATTGTAAAATTTCATCAAAATACATTAAGTAGTTTTTGCGTGAAAGAGCAACAAACATAATCATTTACATACTCATAAACTTTCGCGTTTATAATATTAGTAGGATTTATAGTAAAAGAACGTTGAACTACATAAATACTCGTACCAGTATTATGATGACCTCTCAGCAAATATTGTTCGAACGATTATAGAAGTTGAATACAAATTGGATTATTAGCAAAAGTCGTTATAAAGTGTCTTATTAGTACACAAAATGTACTTAAGTAATATTTCTGTACTGCATTGCTTAAAATTAAATACTTAGTTGTCTTAAAATTTCATAAAAAAGCTCGTCGCATGTCGTCTTAATCCACTAATTAAGTATCGTGATAAGATTGTTTGTAATTTCGTTTAAAGTATCAGTGGTAATACTTTATGTTTCTTTGTTACAGTCCAGATGAACCAAATGCAGTTCGTGACCATTTTGAAAAGACCCCTCCAATGTCTACGTTCACACTCGGCTTAGTGATTGCAGACTTAAAACAGTTGGGAGTAGCCGGTACTTACAAAGATGATATCGGCAATGAGATTGGTATGTAATATATGTATATTGCAACCTCCCTAGGTTTAAAATTTTACTGTTTTGATTAATATTCTTGTTTATATCCATAAATTTATAGTCTAACCAAAAATTCAAGGACATGAAATTAAGATAGTTCCTCAAAATTCTTCATGTAGGTACATTAGACTCGGTGATACTGTTTTTAAAATTAAATATTTTCCTGTTGATATTGGTACTGATAAATTCCATACTAGTGTACTTAAACTGATAAAAATGTTTTTGTAGATCAAAGCTTATCTTTGGTTTTACCGCGTCGACTGTTTTTTCGCATTAACTTATTTATGGAAAGGATTACCTTTACTAAATGTTTTTCCATTCACTATTTCTCTCTTAGAATACAGTTCAACATTATCTGAGAAAGAGATTTCTCGGTCTTTGATGATTTACAACCGAGACCGCAATGAGCACCTAAATAATTTCAGTACATTATCATCAACATCATGAACAATTTGCTTTTCATAGTTCATTGCTGAAAAGGCCTCTCCATATAAAGGAGGTTTTGCGCCATTATACTGCTACATAAATCTCGGTATTTTTTATTTTATTATCACCACATTTAGATCCTTTCCTTCCTAGTCCCATCCAACATAATCGAACTATATCTAAGAACTACTCTTATCATTCGTGTTCTATGAATTTCTTCTAGAACTACGAGTATGGGGTCGTCCAGAATACCTTGAAGCTCTCGAAGGTGTTAATGAAAAGCTGATGCGAGTGTTTAAAGAGCTCACTCAATTCTGGCGAGTGCCTTTGCCTCTGCGCCGATTAGATATTGTAGCCTTACCTAATTACCAAGGAGTGAAGCCCGCTGACAACTGGGGCCTTATTGTGTTCAGGTATGTTGTATGCTTTGAGACGAGTAAAGAGCATATGTGTTGGCAATGTTCTTAGTTTTAAATTAGATTGTGTACCTAGGTTAGTTAATTTAAATATTTGGATTTACTGATCCATTTTATCCATACCATGGAATATCTTAGTAGAAGCTAAGAACATTAAAGTTGATATGTATTGTAAATACGGCATCAATGGTTTTTAGCTATTTTATTATATATGAAGCCGTCATTCATACCGAAGATATCGTAGGTTATTATTTGTATACGTGTGTTTTCAGAGAGAGTGATTTGAGCAGTCGTGGTTATCTTCAATTAGCCCAGGAGCTATCGTATCAGTGGCTCGGCGCCTTCACTACTCCAGCTTGGTGGTCGGATGCACATCTCAATAAGGCGCTTGTTGGTTACATTGCTGCTGCTACAGCTTTTAAGGTATAGTATTTCATTTACGGACATCACTAAAGACTTACTTAAATGTATGTGTATGTAACAAATATTTATGAGTTATTAAAATAACATTTACTGCTTGCAATTATGGTTTAGGAATTTTGTATACTGCAAGCAAGCTTTCGGTCTTTATTGAAATTTTATTTCTAAACCAAGCCAATCTCGTTACTGATATAATCATTTGAAACTTGCAGATCACGACGCCTGATGTTCCAATGCATTATGTTTTGCTGGGTTATTTTTGAAAGGGACCATTAAGCATGTTATACTGACGGTGTTTTTTTATGGTGTTGGTGGCAACGAGCAGACGTATGCACTGATTTTTAAACATCATTTGTGTTTATATTTCAATGGAAGATATACTTCAGTTCTGGTTACGACTTTATATGGCTCAAGTAATTAATGTTTTACTCTTATGGTCTCGCAATTAGCTGACATAATATCTACATTATTTAGGCCTTAATATTCCTATTTTAACTGTTTTTACTGTTATTGGTATAAATCGAATGACTTTAATGTGGAACATCAGGAAAGTTCGACATCAAGGACACAGATGTTTTCTTCTTTATAATTTTTTTATAAACTTCTTCCGCATCAGGAATAGGTACATCTCAAAACACAAAGTTTTGCTCCATGTTGGGAACGGACCCTCAACACTCAGCGCAGTAGGAAATACGAAGTGACCGCTTTAACCGCCGCACTATCCGTGCAGTCTACCATTATATGAATTAGTTTGCACCATATTTTTACCTCTTAAACTTTGCTTTAGATAAACAACGGCTCAGAAATGGAAGGCAAATGGCCACTGACGGTTCTCTACTCTCTGTACTACGAGTTCAGCAAGCGTTATCCACATTCTCGCATCACCGGCATGAAGCAAGAGACTGCTTGTACGAAGATTGAGCTACTGTTCCGTATGTTTAACTACACTCTTGGAGATGAGACTTTCAAGAAGGGATTGACAAGGTTCTTGGAGTCGCGGTAAGTACTACTTTATATAATAACTAGTTTTCACCCGCGGCTTCGCTCGCATGTAATAAAAGGTATTACAAGAATTGTATACAAAGTTCCATGATTATTGGTAAAGTAGTTTTCGCGTGAAAGTACAAACAAACTTACATTCTCATTTATAATATAGGAAGATATAGTATATAATATTTCGGAAATCTAACACACATCGCCACCTAGTCCCAAACTAAGGCGAGCTTGTAGGTACTAGACAACTAATATTAATACATTTTTAATTATTTTTGTAAATACAAACATATTTTACAAAGAAGACACCCAAATTCCGAAACAAATATTTGCAGATCATACAAACATTAAAACTAACCCGGCAATTGCACGAGGCGCTATCGAGGCAGTCAAGTCAATATCTTGGTAAAGTAGACCAAGTTATCCTTTCTAAGGATAGGCCTATGTCCAGCAATGGACTGTTAAAGACTGTTGATGATGTCGATGATGATTTCTAAATGTAGATAAATTACATGTAGTAGTTAAAACAAAACAATGGCGAACATATATTGCTTGTATCGAATCGAGCCCACAATCGCCTTGTAAAGAACAATATAACCTAAATGTATATGAATTGCTGACGTTTAGTCAGCTAAAACTCGTGAACGGCTGGACCGAATTGACTGATTTTGGTTTTCAAATATTTGTCGCCGTTCAGGAAAGGTTTAAACGGTGACAAATTGAAAATGAATGTAACAAATTTGTATCATCTGTATAACTGAAATTACTTTTTAACAGTACCTTAAATCTTGATAAGTAATATCTATAGTATCTTATTGTAAAATTCCAAAAAGTATGGGATATGGAGTAAAATATAAGTTATAATTTTTCAATTAATAAACAACATGCATAAAAATTACCAGTTTTAACCGACTTCTTTATGTTTTTAAACTCATAACTTTAGACTGGGTGAACCGATTTTCAATATTCTTTTTTTATTTGAAAGCTAATCCTATCTGTGACCAATTTCAATTTGCTCCAGTTCTTGAATTTTTTTTGGTTTGTTAAAATTTTGTATTTTATCGAAGCAACTAATTATGTTAGCCTAAAAACTGTATCGTAACTGTATATTTAAAACTACTTTTGGAGAAATAGGTAGAATTAATCAATTAAATTAAAAATACCTTCACAGAAAGTTCAAAACATTTTCCGGCGATGACATTTGGAATGCTTTAAATACTGCGGCCTTGGAAGACAACAAGATCACAAAGGAGGTTGATATCAAGACTGTAGCCAAGAGCTGGATCAACAAGGATAGATTGCCTCTGATTAACGTTCGAAGACAATATGATACCAAGACTGCTCTTGTTACCCAAGTATGTAGAATCAATTATTTCTATGAATTCGTGTGAGTTTGGTAATGATAAAATTATTCAGAAATATTTTTAATCATCTTAATTGGTGTTTTGATTACGATCAGTTAATTGTAAGTTTGTCATACTGGCTGAATTGTTAAGTGATTATTCCTTTCAAAACGCATTCAAAAATCAGTCTTTATCATCAAAGGGGATACACAGAATATACTCGTATATCTTCTTTTTCTTCTGTTTCCAATAGTCACTTGTAATTTTTTTTAACTAAAGAACTAAATTCTGAGAGGGTGGAGAGGCGAGGGGGGAGTTGGGGTCGAGGATTCTATCAAAGTGCGGTAATGCAAAGTGTGATGGCGGTCACATATCATCAGGTGACTCTTCTGTGCGTTTCACCCCATTCCATAATTATAAAAACTTTGACTAAAGTATAGTTAGAACTAATTTCATCAAGATTTTATCATAGTGTTTCATAATTTCATCAACAGAAAGTCTACCTTCGCGAGCGTCCTCATGACGTCCCTGAAGCAGCTAAGATGTCTTGGTGGGTACCCCTTGTGGTCGTCCAAGAAGACACACTGGATTTGAAGAACATCAAATCTGCTACTTGGATGAAGGATAACAAGGAATTGAAGATCAGCAACATGCCAGACAATACTAAATTTATTGTAGTTAACCCTGAAGAGATTGGTAAGTTTTAGGATGTCTTTTATCATACAGTAACATGTACACCTTTTTTTTCTGTGCGGTAACCTCCCGGTATACAACCTGTTGGTGGCATATTGTGTACTAGAAGCCAGGGAACCAGGTGGACCCTAGAGAGGGAAAGTGATATGTACGCCTCAAAAAATATGGTCATATATCGCCCATGAACACCCGTAACACCAGAGGCGTCACAAGTGCGTTGCCGGCCTTTTAAGAAGGAGTACGCTCTTTTCTTGAAGGTTTGAAGGTCGTATTGGTCCGGGAACACCGCCGGCAATAGCTCATTCCACAGATTTGTTGTACGCGGCAGAAAGTTTCAGGGAAAGCGCTCAATTGCAAACATATCATAATTAACGTCATAAAATATATGACGACATTAATCAATTTGCAGGGATTAACATAAAACAACGTATGCATAATATATAATTTAGCAAATCATGTTACTATCTACTGGTATACCATTTGATTATTAAAATAGCTATTTGAATTCCATTACCAAATATAAAAATGTTTTAAACATGATTTCCAATAGATTTGGCTCATAAAAAAACAGTAGAGCCCGAAAGGGCACTCAGAAATCCATTTTAATGTGTCTCATTCAATTTCTTTGTTTAAAAGAGACTGAAGAATGAGCTAGCTTATTATTTGCATATCTTTGTATTGTAATCGTGACTTATGATACGAATCTTGAGTTAATTGCAGTCTCGCGCTTGACTGAAAATGTTTAATATGCGTCCTGAATTTCAAAGTGACCTTTAAAGGACAATATCAGTTTTGAAAATTTTGTGATCTTCTTTATTTTGAACTTCATATTGAATAACTTTATACTGAAGAATTTATATACATTAAAATATATACTGACCTAGTAATTAAAAAGTTTTTAGTAAGCGTTCAATGATAATAAAATAAGTTTTTCGGATATTTTGAAGGTTATGTTTAAATGAAACAGAAAAGATGACAATATTATTAACATCAGATTTTAAATAGTGTTTACAGCTTTGATTGAAAAAAAATAGAAAGTTTCTTGAAAAAAATAGTTCAATAGAAGCTCTTTTGTTGGGTCATCAACATTACAGTCAGTATCAAATGAGATTTGATTGATTTGAGAAAATCGGTGTAATACAGCGCCTGCGCTTTGTTTCACCATGTGAGTGAGGATCCCGGAGACCCATACCCCTCCCCCATTCCTCTCCCCATCCCCAAAGGCCAGTAACGCACTTATTACGTTTTAGGTGTTACGGGTGTTCATGGGCGGCGGTAAGTGCTTACCATCAGGCGATACGTCTGCTCGTTTGTCCCCTATAACATAAAAAAATAAATAAAGATTTATTTAATTAAATTTGAAATCTCATCTTTTTCCCGCTTTTAGGTCTCAGTATATGAACTCTATTATTTATATTTCTTGGGTTAAGTATTGCAATAGTTCCTGTTTTTTCAGCTCCTTACCCAGTAAACTATGATCAAGAAAATTGGATTCTTCTGTCAAACTTCCTTCAAAGTGACAAGCGACAGCAGATGCCTGAACTTACCAGAGCGAAGCTTCTACATGATGCCTGGAATTTGGCATACGCTGGAGAACTTTCCTTCGCTACTGCGTTCAATATGACTTTGTTCTTAAAGAATGAAAGACATCACCTGGTGTGGGATCCAGTGTTCACCATGATTGATCATCTCGGAAGACAAATTTGTCAATGTTTGCAAGGAAAGTTCCAGGTCAGATATTTTTTTGCAAAAGCTTTAATCTGATTAGGCAACTAACTTAACTCTATTTCTCTCTGTAATTACTAATTTCACCAAAAATATTAGCCACCTGTATTATTTCACATACATGTACACAAACATAATGTAATTTAATCTTTTTCATCAGATTTCAGTATCAGGTATTGTAATTTGGTTAACGTTTCATTCTTTGCTTAGATAGACATTAAAAAAACTTTATTTTTTTTACTTTCAAGGCCTACGTCAGAATCCTACTGAGCCCTCTGTATGAAGAATTAGCCAAAGATGAAAAGGAAGATGAAGAGTCTTGGAAGAAGAACCTACGCTCGTATACAAAATCTTTCCTCTGTAAGGCTGGCTACAAACCTTGCGTCAGAGAAGCACAGGAACATTACAATATGTGGATGCAAGCTAAGAATCCGGACGAAGGTAACCCGTAAGTAAAAAACATCTGATGTTAAAAAGTAGTGCTGTAGCAAATAAAATTTCGTAGCATAAAACACTGATACGAATAGCTAGCACTTATTCAAGTGTTTGAGATAGGTCCTCCAACTTCAGATAAGAAAGGTTCAGTATTAACATTTGCTGCTGAATCATTTATTAAATTTACTTGCACAGAATCGATACACGCTTTGAAAAAACACTTTCGACCAATTTGGGATTGAAAATTGAAATGGATGGATTGAAAATGGGACTTTTCTTCATAGTTCTCCAAAATTCTGTATTATATAGTGGTTTATCCTTTTGTGTCCGAAAACGATTTAGAATCGGTGGTTTTGATCTGGGTAGGTGATGTTACTAAGTAACGTTTCTAAATACTTCTGTACAAAGTTCTAATTTTTGAAAATTCTATATACCTACTGAAATATAAAAATCACTAGTATTACAAATACTGCGAAATAAAACTGAAATTCGACCATCTAACTTTTGAACGCTAAGTACACCCCATTACTTGAAATATAAAGCTTTATCGAAGTCGATATTGAGAAAGGGAAGAAATAAATCAAGATAAGATTCTTTTCGTTCATTGAATCGTGCAATTCCGGTCATATCTATCTATACGGTCTATTATGACTGGAAAAATATTCTGAATTGTCAGATACTTATCAGTCCTGATGCAGATATTTTCCAAATTGGTCTAAAATATCTAATTATTGTAAGAAATTCAGTGTTCAAAATATTATTTAGTTTCACGTTAATAAGCCGTAATAATTCACTGTGGGAGAGCCACGCTACGGCATGAATGGGACTGCTCGACCGGAGTGATATCACGGCCTCACAGAAAACAGGTGCGAAATAGTGCTTGCGCTGATTTTCATCGAGTGAGTGAGGATACCGGAGGCCCATACCCAATCTCCTCCCCCATCCCCCAAAGGCCGGCAACGCACTTGTGACGTCTCTGGTGTTGCGGCGGTAATCGCTTACCATCAGGCGATACGTATGCTCGTTTGCCCCCTATTCAATAAAAAAATAAAAAATAAGCCGGTTGATGTCAGGTAATCATCATTAAAAGTTTGTTGAAGCTCATTTGAGTTTTGTTGTTCCGGGAAATGAGATTGTTTATATCTTCGCTTACACATGCGGGTGTTTATGTTCAAACATAATCTGAAGTCTAAAAATATTGTACTCGTGTGAGCATTAAAAAATAAAAAGAATTGTAATAAAATGAGTAAAATAAAAAAATCTTACATGAGGATAGATGGTGTTCTGTGTATTTATTTAACGCATAATTTGTACAAATTTAGAACGTGTCAAAATTATGTCTTGGTTTAAATTGCTATTTATGAAATAATGATATTAATGAAAGCTTAATTTCTTTTTTATCTGTATAGGCTTGCAAACCAGTACATTTGTCCAGTATTCAGATGGGGTACTCAGAAGGAATGGGAATTTGGATTGCAACGAGTTATTAACTTCCCATCTTCAAGGAAACAAAGTGAACGTACCTTCCTTTTGAAAACCCTAGCAGGATGTCCCGAAACTGAATCCAAGATTATCAGAATCTTAAATGTCACAATGTTGGAAGGGAATGGTAACTTTTCAGAGACGGACATGTTCTTAATATTCAGCATGTTGACAGGATCATCAGCAGGTTATACGACACTCTTTCATTTCTTGAGCAATAACTGGGATGTTTTGAAGGAGAGGTGAGTTTAAAATGAAGGTCATTTGTTCAAAAACCAGATTTAAGTATACATAAGACTAGTTTTAACGATATAATTACTTTGGGAAAACCCTGAGGTATCTAAAGTTTGAAGTAAATTGAGTGTTTTTTTTCTCTCTCCTGGCCCTAGAGAATCAAATAATCCAGACAATAGTCAAATTTCGCTTAGTCTGGTTTGAAAGAAATCTCTTTGGAGTAAATCAAGAGCTACGTCATTACACTTTTTTTCCTGCCTTTCTGCCCATCTCATCGTCATAATTATTTATATCGTCAGCCAATTATCAGAAATGAAGTCATTCTCTGACGGATTATAGAAAAGGACGCCGGCATCGTTAATTAATGTGGCAGGGAAATAAGCTGGCTGTTTTTTAAAATAGTGATATTGAAAAATAATGGCTCACAATATATATAATATTCGCTGCTGACAAAAGTTTTTTGGGAAATATATTTTTTATTAGTTGCTAAAATTTCGTATCACATTGTTTTACCATAGCTAATTGACTTCATTGCCTTCTGTCATCAACATCGATGCATGACGTAGTTCAGAACAATTTAAAAAAAAAACCTTTAGTTGATAGAACCGTCGAGAACTGACAATTGTACGGTATTGAAGTGTTCAAGTTTGACACGTAGATGGCAGTGAGTTGATAATTTATTGTTAGTTTAACTGACAATCAATTGACTGAGTTAGTCATGTCGATGTTTCAAAGAATTTTGAATTTCCTTGTTTGAATAACATGTGTGCTCATTTGTTTTTGTCCTTGCGAATTGTTGACCTTTATTTATTTATTTAAAACTTCATGCACATTTGTACATTGGCGGACTTAATGCCCAGGGCATTCTCTTCCAGTCAACCTTAGGGTGGTGTAGAGATCTAGTAAGGTAGGTGGTGCACAGAGGTACATATATATTATAATGAATACACACGCAATAAATACATATATAAAATATACTTATACAAATACACTACGTTCGTACACGATGATGATCCGAATATGAGGTGAAGCCACTATCAATTAGAAATTTCTGACGATTTACTGAGAAGGAGGTCATGTACCTTCTTTTTGAACATAAGACGGTTTGTGGACATCCTGATTTCAAGTGGGAGAGCATTCCAGAGTAGTACCGCTTGGACAAAGAATGAAGAGTTCATGAAATCTGAATTGTGGGAAGGACATAAGAGGAGTAGATTATTTTCTGAACGAAGATTTCTGTCATGGTTAGAGGACAGATAACGGAAATATGAAGCAAGGTATGTAGGAGAAAAAGGTGAGTTAAGAAAAGAAAATAGGGAGGTAAGTGCTCGCTGATTGCGGCGCAGGCGAATAGGCAACCATTTAAGTTGAGAACGTAAGGCTGACACGTGATCATACTTACGGAGATTAAAAATGAATCGAATGCAGTTATTAAGAAGGCGGTCTAGTTTATTGAGAAGATCTGCATTCAGGTCGAAATAACATACATCACCATAGTCAATTATTGGGATTATTAAGGACTGCATGAGAGTTGTTTTGGTGTTAGGTGGTAGGAAGTTTTTGAGTCGATATAACGTTCGCATGTTTCCAGTTACCCTCTGGCTGACATAAGTAACTTGAGCTTGCCAATCAAGGGTCGAATCGATGAGCAAGCCCAGATCTTTGACTACGTTGCTGAACGGGAGGACTGAGCCATTGAACACAATCGGTGATATTGAAGTAGTATCGATTCTACTTATCATGCGTTTGCTACCCACTATAATCGCCTGACATTTAGTTGGGTTAACTGATAAGCCAAACCTCATTGACCAGAACTGTATGATCTCTAAATCCCTGTTAACTTCGTCGATGGCTCGCGCTATGTCCTCCACTCTTGCTTGCGAATACACTTGCAGATCATCAGCATACAGGTGATACGCACTCCGAAGTTGTTGAGTTATGAGGTTAATAAATATTGAAAATAAGAGAGGGGATAAAATGCCGCCTTGAGGGACGCCAGCGCGGAGGTGGCACCAACTTGACGTCGAGTCATCAACACGAACACACTGCTGTCGCCCCTGAAGATAAGTGGAGAACCATTCCAGTACCTCGGAAGGCACCCCAAGATATGTAAGGATAGATAGGAGGATTTCATGACTGACGGTATTGAAGGCATTTGAGAAGTCAACTAAAACTAGTACTGTAACTTTGGTATCCTCCATGCCCCTCCTAATATCGCCAGTCACTTTAAGGAGAGCGGAGACTGTACTGTGACCGGCCCTAAAGCCGGATTGCAGAGGGCTTAATAGCTGGTTGGTGTGAACAAAGTGTGCGAATTGCTTATGAACACAGGCCTCGAGTACCTTAGACAGAAAGGGAAGAATAGAGATAGGTCGAAAATGTTCAGAGAGTGTAGGATTGTTTTTTTTGGGAAGAGGAATGATATAAGCCTTGCGCCACAGCGAGGGGAAAGTTCCGGAATCAAGAGAGAAATTTATTATATGGGTGATTGCTAGAATAATGCAGTCGAGTATGGTGACAATCATGCGACGGCTAATACCATCACATCCCACGGCATTAGAATGGATAGATAGGATAATCTTCTTGATATCTTCGGGAGGCACTGGAGAAAATTCGAATGAGTTGGTGGTAGGACTGGTGAGACTAGATATGTATTTCAGAGTTTGACACTTAGTTTGAAGATCCAGCGGAGGTGTAGATGAGAAATGATCGTTGATATCATTCAAACTAATTGTCTTATTGAACACTTGATGTTGTTTTTTACCAATACCTAGAGTACCAAGAAATTTCCAGATACTAGAAGAGGAAGAAGACTCAATATTTTGTAGAATATGTCGGCGTTTAGCGTTACGTATCACCTGATTGCATCGATTCCTTGCAACTTTGTAAAGATTCCAATTATCTTCGCAGCGGTTACTTTTGAACCGAAGAAATGCTTGATCCCTTCGTTTCATGGCTGCACGGACCTCACTTGTCATCCAAGGTGCCGGAGTCCGTTTTAACTTAACTGACTTAATGGGAGCGTGGACGTCATACAGTTTGACAATGGTGTCGTTGAAAATGATTATTTTGTTATCCACGTCTGTAGTAGCTGCCATATTCGTCCAGTCTATCGCAGCAGCATCTGCATTTATTTCTTCGACATTCAATCTTCGGAAACTGCGAATCTGTACAATTTTAGGAGGTGATTTGGGAGGTTTCAGGATATATGAGAGGAAAATTAAGTCGTGATGGGAAAAGCCAGGAGCGGAGAGTTGACCATGGGATGAGACAAGGTGTGGGGCAGAGGTGAGGATTAGATCAAGCCAGGTGTCCTGGTGCTCAATATTGTGATGAGTGGCTTGAAGCGATAGGACATGGAGATTGGTTGCTTGGATAATATGAAGCAGACTGTGTGTTCGAGGAGAGTTCAGGGCTAGGAGGTTGGTGTTAAAATCTCCCATGATGATGTGATGCGAGTGTTCAGACCCTAAAGATTCCAGAACTGTTTCCAGACTGGAGAAGTAGTTAACAGTTGGAGGGCAGTAAACCACACCTAGAATGACCTTAACTCCCTTGACACAAACCTGTAGGAAGAGATATTCCGCGCTGGTAGAGTGATCGGAAGAGGAAGAAGAGATAATTTTATAAGGTAAGACGTTGCGAAGGTAGATAGCAACGCCACCACCTCTTCTATCTGAACGGTCATTGCGGATAAGTTCAAAACCAGGAAGAGCATATGCGGTGGAAGGTAGGTGGGGTTTGAGCCAGGTCTCTGAAATCAGGATGGCATGAATGTTGTTATCAGAGAAGGTCTCAGTTAAGTCACTAAAATGGCTAGGAACACTTTGAGCGTTTATGTGACAAACATTTAAATAAGGACGCGATTGAGTACGAAATATTTGTCGCACTTGATCACCCAGAGTCTCTGTTAAGGAACTGAAACTGACATCCTCTGAAGAGTCATCGGCAGAAAAAAATACATCGACGTCATCGTCGATCATAGGTGTACTTTAAAAAAAATTAAAAAATGATGAATGAATACCTATGGAATTACCACTAAAATTAAATAAAAACGTAATAAAAATCTAAATGAAAATTAACCAGATCGTATTTCCACACCACCCGCCAGCAGGCACACATACAAAAATAATAATTCTTTATAAACTTTAGTGACATTGTGACAAAATATTGAAAATGTTCAACAAACATATTTACAAAAATAAATTATATATCCATTCTATATAACAATACAAATATATAATTCATTCTTGCAAACATAATTTTAATAATCAGGGATTACAGAAAAGAGAAAAAAATAAAACAACCAAACAACGAAAACAGACATACCCTCACAACTACTACCCACATATAACACGTTCCGAGCATATCGGAACATAATAATATATTACAGTAATCAGTTGTCACAAATTATTATTGTAAAAATAAAACATGAAGGTATTTTTAATGTAAACAAAAAGCGAGAACTAAGAATGAAGGCTTATGTTTTGAGTGAAACAAATTGATACTGCTAGGTTGACGCAATCGTGAGAAAGTTACTAAAAATAAATGATGACAGTTGCAGTATGGTTTAATGTCGCCGTGAACTTTTAGTGTTCGTGCTCGTACTTGCTTTAGGTGGCGATGTTGTCTTGGGGTATTTTGCAATGAGAGGCTTCAGGTCGTCCGGTGATGTTATTTTCTGGCGGCTATTATCGGAGGACTTGACGACTATGGTGCCATCTTGTGTCCAGCAGGCCGACATGCCAAAGTGTTGCCTAGCCATGCCGAAAGCCGCCTGTCGAGTTCGAGTCAAAAACTCTCTTACCGTGAAGCCGGAACCCTTTAGCGTCGTCTTCGCCTTCCAAACAGCAGCACGAACTTCCTCCGTAGAGAACCAAACCAGCACCGGTCGACGACGTTCCTTAGAAGGGGTACCAATGCGATGACAGGCTCCGATGCTGGTTGCTGTGACATCCCTAAGACCCATCCGCTGGTTAAGGATGTTCAGCAAGGTTTTAGAGCAATCCTCCTTGATAGCTTCAGGCACTCCGAGAAATACTAGTGCCTTACGTCTATGGCGTGTCTCAATGACATCTACCATTTTGGCACACTCATTAATCTGTTTGCGCAGCAGACCCATCATAGTAAACATCAGCTCTCGGAATGCTCTGAACTCCTCGGATACTCGAGCTATAGTTTCCTTTGAGTTTCCACCAGACTGCAGTTGTGCTTCTAGCTGAGCCATTCTCTTGGAGAAACTCTCTTCCAGACTACTCTGAGCCTCTTGGATGTCAGCGAGCTGAGACATAGTGATGAAGGATGTTACTGACAGTTGTAAGGGTTTTTTTTGTTGATGAAATATAAATCTGTGTCTTTAATGTGAGAACTAGTTAAAGATGTCATCCAACATACTTCCTTGAGACTTTACATAATTCAGTACTTCTTTTCTTTTATGTACTTACCGTTTTGAGTTGTTAGTCACGATTAACACTTTTAGTCAGTGATTTCATAATAAAAGAAAGACAAAGAACAATATGGTCTGTTAGAATAAGTTCTAATACTTTTATATGAAGCACAACAAGCTTTGTTTCTATTTACTCTTAAATCCTCAGGTATTCAAGTCGTACTAACCTCTGGGACAATCTCATAACATCAGCCACATCTGAGTTCACAACTGAAGAAGGACTGGACCTCGTTTCCCACCTCTACGTCACACATCAGGGAGAGTTTGGATCCGCTGAACATATTATTGAGAAGGCTATGAGGAATATTAGAGAGGAGGTCACGTGGTCCGCTGAGAATTTACCTGTAATTGACGCCTGGCTTGACAAATATCTTGCCGATAATAAAGGCAAGGACGAGCAGTTTTACCAGAATTAATTTATGTATTTAATGTTCATTGTTTTGATATTATTTTTAAGTAATATAATAATATATTAAATGTTGTTTTATTTTTGAGTGATTTGTGATATTTTCATAATTATCGACAGGATTTAATAGTCAATTGTTGGCCATTAGCCTCTCTTTGGAAAGTGATGGTAAAGGATATGTGTGATTTTGTCTGCGTAGTTTGCTTGTAATGATTTACTTTCTAATTCCAATCTTTTACCTTCAATTAGTCGTAATTCATCTGGCTAGAGCATGTCCTATCTTTTTTTTTATATATGAGCCTGTCAAAGTGACTAGTCTACCTGATGGAAAGCATGAGCAGAATCCAAGAGTAGTGTTCACCATACTCATGGCGCATGCAGACAATGTAACAATGCAGCATGGTGACCCACACTATAGCGGCCTATTAAGATGCCTCTGCATCATTGGGGTCACCAATGAAATACGACAGTACGAATGCTGTCACGTTAGGTTGGTCTTCGGTGAGAGGGTAGTGCCAGCCCAACCATGCTCACATCAGCGTGGATCTACTACCTAATATCTCTGTTACGTATTTCATCTTGACAAATTCAGATTAAATGCTTCACACATGTTATGTATGCATAGCATGCATACTTATGTTCAAAATACATGTGTTTTAAGTTGATAATTTTATCATCGGTTACATAAGATTATCTTCAATACATTACAATCATTGACCTTTTAATTGATAACAATATTCATTGCGTACAAATTCTATGAATCGTTATTCTTAATAAATAACTTGAAGGTTTTGATGATAAAATGTCTTAATAAGTAAATATTAATAAATAAATATTACGGACATTCAACACACAACACTATCTAGTCCTAAGCTGAGCAGAGTTTGTGTTATGGGTACTAGACAACTGATAAAAATACATATTTACTTTTTTGGTAAAGACATACATATTATGCATAGAAAACACCCAAACTCTGAAACAAATATTTGCAGATCGTACGATCACTTGGTGCAAGGAATCGAACTCGATACCTCAAGCATAGCAGCCGCATACACAACCACGGCACCACCGAGACATAAAAGTCGTTCTTCTTCCTAATTTTTATAAATCCCAAGATTATTTGGGGTCAGCTACTGATGTAACTGGTTTTATTCGACTATCAGTGTTTCCATGGAGCAACTGGCCTTGGACCTCCGCAAACCTGAAGGCAAACTTAATTCGAAGGTTAAACTAGTGATCAGTATATTTGAGGGCATTGACTTCCTAATAACAATTTCCATGGATGTTCATGACAGCCGGGTCCGATGGCTTAATATAATCTGCGAGGCACGGCTATGAAACAAAAATCACCTCCAGCTTCTATATATCGGGCTGTTACTAAGAATCTTGTGAGAAAAACCCGATGATACATTTTAACTCTGGAATTGAAACCGAGACCTCTTGATTTTTGCGACATACGCTATCAGCTAAACCAACGACGGCAATAAAATACGCTTATACAATTAAATATAAATAAAAAAGACCAAGATTTTCTCGATTATATGACAACTGCCAAATACAACGATAAATATATTTCAATACCATCAACGAAGACACCAAACTACAAAGTAACTACTAATCCTGAACACAATGAAACTTCACAATGTCAACCGTTGGGCCTAATAACTTATTCCCTCATACTTGATCGATATAAATCGTTGCAGCTAAACACAGGCGTTTGAAATAAGCAATTTGCTGTGAGCGTCGTTGGTTATTCGAGTTGTCAAACAAGATGGCCGCCTCAATGAATCACGTGACGTTTCATTAGAATGACAGCTGTCACTGTAATACGAAGTAACAAATGCTGCGTTTAGACATACCAACATGTTTGTAATTATTTATATAAATCTTCGTGTTCTTGAATAGAACGTTTGACTAGTACCTAAATTTTAATAACGAAATTATGTGTCTAATGAGTATATTATTATAATTTTACTTTATATGTGTATGTGCATTATAAATAACTCGTTTCAACACATTTATTTTATTTATTTATTTATTTTTATTTATTTATTCTTGGAAAGATTTACAGACATATAACATTAATATATAAGTACAATTAAATCATCCTATTGCTAATTACAAGTCTCTGCATGTGATACTCTGGGGAGAACTGTCGACTTTCATAAAATTTAAATATTATTATTTTCTCAAAATATATTTTTAGAGTTCATTAAAATAACTGGTACTACGTTACTACCAAACAGATACTTCTATTGGCGTATGTAAATATAAACACAATTACTATTGTCTTATGTTAATTGAAACCAAATGTTATAACAATGTATATAATTATAAACAATGAATCCTTATTTCCTTTTGTCACGGCATTACGTGTGTACGATTAGACCAATTTAGCTAACTCTTTTAGTACTGGATAGCCTAGTTATCGAGGAAAGCTAAACATGATGCTTTGATCAATGGGAGCCTAGCATCAATAAAAAATGTGTATCAAAAATTATTCCTTTTCAAAGCGCGGGTCAGCTGGTTTTCTCGTAATATTACTACAAATAAGTTTCTAGTTCGAAGTTTCTTACAGATGTACTAATTTTCCATGAAAGGTATATCTGAATATTTTGGTATCTACTTGCTCCTTATTAATTAGAACACTGACTTTAGACACAAAACTAATACAGAATCCTGGATACGACTTTAGTTTAGCGTCATATAATCCATTTAAATAATTTTGAACCATCATGACTTAGACACAAGGTCTAAGTTTGAATCATCAATATATTCATGTGTCATTCTGACGTTTAATATTAGCAGACGGTTCTCAAAGTTTGGACATTCGTTGGTCCAAGTTTGTCTTCGAAGGTCCGATAAGTACTAGCTTTGTATAAGCTATTATGAGATTTAGTTATAAACCCACTTTTGTTCAAAGTTTGACTGGCTTAGTCTTGAAGATATTCTATTCGGGAGTAAATCTAGCTTTACTTCGCTTACTGCTAGTACTTTCTGCTGCTGAGTACTGATTCACGAATTCTAGAAGATCATTATCATAAGCCTTTTGCAGTTTGCTGCTAGATGCTGGAAATAGGCATCTCCCAAGGCACAGCACACAGATCAACATGAAAAAACAGACAGACAACAAAACATTTTTTTGATGTATATTCTTTTGTATGTTGAATGGCAATGCTAATTATTATTTTAAATACATAGTTAGAATAATGATAAGCATTGCCATTCAACGTAGCGATGCTGCCAGTCTTTTCGGAACGCTACCGGTAGGCGACGACGTGGAGGAGTTCTTTGACGCTTGTATGTAAATATTGTTATTGTTTTTTTTTAATTTTTATTTCCTAGTATTTTAATTTAATTCTGTTTTTAATTCATATGTTTAATATTATAACTTCAAATACTTTATATTGTATTTAGTGAATCTGTTAATTTGATTATACAAACAGACACTTCAATTTCATTTGAATTAATAAAAATGAACAAATACTTCGGACATTTGACACAACGCCATCTAGTCCCAAGCTAAACAGTGCTTGTGTTATGGGAACGAAACAACCGATATAAATAAATATATAGTAGTGTAGTTCTTTTGTAAATATATACATATTATACACAGAGAACACCCATACTCCGAAAAAAATATTTGCAGATCATAAATACATTTAGTTCGACCCGGGAATCGAACCCGAGACCTCAAGCACAGCAGTGGTATTATTTGTATGGATTAAATAAAATGAGAACTCGCACAATAGGAACAAATATTGTATTTTGGGAATCTTTATAAACATAAAACGGACAGAAAGGCCACACAGGCTTTGAACAATAATTTTTGGATAACACAAGATGTTGTGCCATGTGGACGTCGAATCCACAACATGCAGATCGGTAGAAAACGACGAGGTGACCGCTTAAACCACCGTTGGGATCCATAAGTGGCAGTGATTACGTACCTTTAGATGATATGCCTGTTCGTTTATTTATACCAATACAAATACATGTATATTGTTTATTTATTGACACAAAGTTTGACATATATTAAATGTGAATTCTATGGCCACGGAACTAGTGTAAACTGTATCTAAGGGACCAGTGTCTTCGCTCTACACTTCATGGGTTCTTGTATGTCAATTACAAAAAACATAAACAAGGAAAGGAGAATGAAAGAAAAAAACAAAAAAAATGTAGAAACCACACACCTGACCCGTGTATGTACTCGTGTGTGCGTGTATGTGTATGCAGTATGTCTGTATGTGTGTGCTTGTGTAGACCAATTATCTGACCACTTATGCCCGGTTTCTATATTTAACGAATCGTCATCGTGTAAAAATTTTCTACAACCGACTACGAGTCGTGAATACCGTTCCTCAATTTATTTTTGATAGGAACGATTTTAGCTTACGCCCCGTATAATATACTACTATTCTTACCTAGAACGGATCGTTTTTCAAATATAGGAACTGGGCATTATCCAGTTATATACATTAACCAGCTGACCCACGCAACTTTGTTTACATTTATTATTGGCCGTAGCGTAATAATTTTCCCCCGTTTTTTAAACATTCTTCATTGGGGCTCCGCTCCTATTGGTTTTAGCGTGATGATACATAGCTCTATAGAGTTCCTCGATAAATGAACTATCCAACACTGAAAGAATTTTTCAAATCGGACAAGCGGTTCCTGAGATTAGCGCGTTCAAACAAACAAACTCTTCAGCTTCATAATATTAGTATAGATTCTCTTCCTAATTTTTTACAACAATAATTTAAGTAATGACTTTAACGGCATTAAACATTTTTGTTCACATTAGGGTTTACACTTTAATTAAAATTTAGTTTTTTAATAATTGTTTCCTTATTATGTTATAAATTATTTATAATAATGATGTGATGAATTACAGACGGTGCGTCAAAGTTATCGCTGTGTCACTAATGGGTGTATACTGCCAATTAAAATGGCCAACATAGTCACTTATTATTATTTTATTTATTTATACAACTTTATGCAGCGGTGTTTGCTCCGGAAATTAAGTTACAGGTATCTAGCTGAGGCCTGCGTTACCCGCTGTAAAACTACTATGGCGCGCAACGCCTCGGTGTCAAGCTAGTCTTAAAAAAGTAGCCTATATTACTTCTTAGATCAGCAGCTATCTACCATGAAAGTCCCTTTCAAAATCGGTCCACCCGTTCTAGAGATTAACCTGAACAAACTGACAGAACAATGAAAACAACTTATATCCTTTTTAGGGTTACGTCTCACAAAAGGAAAAAACGGCACCCTTAAAGTCCAGATCCTTTATTTTGGGAATGCGTGAAGGTATGTTGGAATTTTAACTGTATACAAAGATTTACACTCCCCCGTTCACATAAAAAAATACGGCTGTTAATTCAATAAAAAAAAGAGATTCACAAAAATGTAAATTCATTTACTTACCGTTGATCTAGAACTATGAAATTTGGCAAGTAACATCATAGACCATAAGTCTAGGGTAAAATTTCAAAACTAAACACATCTTACACACAACGCCATCTAGTTCCAAGCTAAGCAGAGCTTGTGTTATGGGTACTAGACAACTGATATGAATATATTTATACATTTTTTTTTGTAAATACATGCATATTATACATAGAAAACACCCAAACTCCGAAACAAATATTTGTAGATTACGCAAACATTTGGTCCGACCCAGGATTTGAACCCGAGACCTCAAGCACAGCAGTTGCATTCACTACCACTGCGCCACCGTGGCAGATAACGAACAAACGTAAATTAACACTTGCTGGACACGTTTCTGAGCTCTTTATTCATTTTAACAGTGTGTATCATATTATATGTGACTGAACGCCTTGCGATTATATTAGACGCAGCAAGAATTTACAAGCCGGTGGAGTATCAACAGTGTGTGCCACGAAATGGAGCGTTTTGTGTTCATAATCGGTGAGTTTATTACACGTAACTGACTTGCCGGGACCGGGTTTGTTTCGAAATATCCCTATATGAACAAATCGTATCATAATGATAGAAGTCAAAAAATTGATTTTGAAGTATTTCTAGGTATGTAAAAGTGATCAAGTGTACAAATATTATAAAAAAGTGATCAAATAGGACAAGTGGGTAAGATTATGCTGCGTAAGTGTAAACAAAAGTGATTTGTGAGATAAATAAGTGTAAAAATAAAGATATTTGTCTTTCTACAATACATTTCCTAGTGCTTGGGTTGTGAAGGTGTGATGGCAATTGCTCAACGTTAAAAATTGAAGTTCAACCGCATCGTGATGAACTTAGTCGAAATCAACCTAATTTAGGTAAAGGGCTCATAAGAGTCACTAACTTTGTTTACATTTTTTTTACAATTAGCTTTGTTTACAATTATACAATTGTAAGCACTATACTTATTGGTAACACGTTCTACTTCTATGTAATGCATCATGTGACCCATTGACAGATCTTTTTCTGCAGTGTTAGGGAATACTGACTGTTTAGCCAGAATAGTGTGATGAATACGAATATATTTTACTTATGTCTGTGTGAAATATAATTATTTATTCAAGGCATACTTCAAAAAGTACGACGATTTAAGCATAAAAATCAACTTGTGTTAGTTTCTGTTGGACTGTAATGTACTTAGAGGACCTCATTGAGCCTTAACATTCCTTTTATTTCTTTAAACTCCTAGTCTTTTATTTAACTTATTCAAGGCGAGGCTTAAAATGTATAATGCATGATAGGAGTAAGCCTATTGCCGGGGATGCATAATGTCACGTCAGTGGGAGCTAGATTATATTCGATCATCATCTTTGATAATCAACTTCTGGAAAAAGAAAGGCAGTTTTAGCTGGGTTTCCTTCTCCTTGCAGTGATTTTATTCTACGTATTTTGTCTCTTAGTCACCTTATTACACCCGTGGTATAAGTAGGGGTATAATATAATAAATAGTGAATCTCTGTGTTCTTAATCTATTACCACACGGATAACATACAACAATAGTCGGTATAGTATTGAATACACTTCTGCATTTGTCTATTCAATGCTTCATGCATATTCTCCGTGCCTTATTCCCAAATGAAGTCACAATGTCTTAAGAATGACCTTGTGGCGACTTCCACATATAATACAACAATAACCTACTACAGCGCCATCTACTGAAGATACACTGAACTACGAAGTAACGCACTACACGGAGTAACTACAAATCCTGAATCGCGCAATAAATGGTTCTCGCGCCGATTATCATATATACAACATCCCAACATCAACTGCCCGCCAGGCATGATCACCTCGCCTGGTCGGAGGATCCTCCCTTTGTGTTGGGTGGAACATGATACCCATTCCCCCACAACCTTACAATATCCTAACTTACTCATGTGATACTTAGTCAGTTTGTTTTCCAGTCAGCTATGCAAAATTTCACTTCTACTACTTTAATTGTACATCTGTACAACTTGTTCACGTACATAATAATATTCTTATAGATAAAATTAAATTAATGTGTAAGTATAGGCTATCAAGGTCCACATAACAGATCAATGTAAATAATGTCTCAACAAATACATATGTTGATTACACAATATGACATCACCGTTTAAAATGAAGCTAAAGAGCCGACACTTGATTTTCGAACGCACTTTTTTCTAAATTATACTTTTTTTTATTGAAATAGCCGCAATCATGGGTTTTACCTAACTTTAGAACTTGATTTTTCCTCGAATTAAAAGGTTATGATAGCTCTTTCAATTTACCAGCATTTAAAAATCCGCTTTGATTAGTATTTCTTTTTCTGCGGTTCCACATACACATCATAGGCGTGTCCTAAAATTATAATGCTATTAAAATCTTTATGATGTGTCGTACGTATTATTGTCTGCCGAAACAGAACATACTGTTTACCTTTCATGTAATACTCACACTACTATACATGAAGATCTAACTTTTAAAAAGAGTCGCCACGAGTTTCTTTGCCAGTATCCTTCTTATGAAAATGCGTAGAGACGCATTTTAAAAACTGGAAGTTATGGATCGACACAAGCAAGCAGTAGATTTTGGTTTTTTCTCCTAATTAACCTTGACAATCCAGTACATGCTGTGGCTTCTGTTTGTGTCGATCTGTGATTTTTAACTGTAGCTTCAATTTAACGTTCATAAATGTCATTTAGTGTCTTAATTGAATAAATGATTTCGAAATTTTAATTTGAATTAGAATTCCTGAGAGAATCTGAATTCGGAAACGTAGATACAAATCGCATAAAACATACATACTAAACGAAATAACATCAGTTATCATTGAGTTTAAAATATAGATAGCGTTTATTTACAAACAAAATATTATCTTTTATAAGTTGTTAGACGTGAAAGATTTTTCATAGAAATGGAAGAGTTTAGGTTTACGGCCTTTGTTTTAGAACGGAAGAAAACAAAATCGGCCGATTATAAATACCTATTTTAAATTTTAAATATTCATATATTGAGCGTTGTTGACTGCCTCTGTCTTTAGAATATCAATGAGTAGCTCATAAACAAACTTATTAATAATTTATACGCCAGAAGGTTTGTTCTCCAGAAATATTTAATTTGGATCGAAATCAGGCTCTAAGAAATTCATAGCTTTTGAGATTTCTGTTGATATTGTCGTAGAATAATTTTAAAATGGACATTCCATTTGTTGTGAACGTTTCATACAAGTAAATGTTAATCAGTTTCTCATAGAAACTAAATCTGGTTGATAGAGCTCTTAGTGCCTGTGATCTTAATTTGTAGGTAATAATAAAATTTATTTAATTTTTAATACATGCGAGTACAACCTAAATGAGGTGTGAGTAGATGACATTGAAGAAAAGTATATAAGATAATACAATATCAGAAGAGTCGTCGCTCAGTCAAAGCTGATTCGGGGATAAGATTTTCTTTTTATAAATGTGCCTGCTAAATGTAATGTTACTCTATCTGATGGAAAGCATGAGCAGAAGCCAAGAGTGGTGGTCACCATACTTATTATAAAAGCAGATAATGCAACAATGTAGCATGGTGTTCACGGCGACCTATTAATTGGCTTCTGCATCATTATAGTCCCAATGATCGCACTCGCACTCATAAGCGGTACACGACAGCATTGATACTGTCATTTTAGATTGGTCTTCTGTAAAAGGGTAGTACCTCCCCGGTCGAGCCGGCCCGTTAGTGTTGAAATCAGCGTGGCTCTACTACCTATCATGCACGTAATTGTTAGCCAACATCTCCGTACTACCAATCAGGATTCACTGCAAACCACTCTCCTTAAATCAAGACTGAAATTATAATAACACACCAAACTCTGAATCATTTTAGGAACAAAAAAACATCAACAAAAACTCCCTGCCAAGAAAAACAATAAAACGAGTAAAATAAGCTGGCTTTGATTGGCTAAATTTACTATGTGACAATTGTTGCCCATACCTTATAATCTATAAATTGAAAAATAGCATCATGATGTGTGCTAGGTACATAAAATCTGTTTGAAGTTCTAGTCCTCCTCCTTTTTAAAGGCGGTTAAAAATGTCGTATTGGCCTAGTAAAAATTTTCCATAAACACCAGATGTCGTAAATTGTAAATTAATTGATGTCTGCATTTTACGTTTCAGCGTTAGTAGCACTGACAAGTGCACAAATACCTCCTAAGAAAGGTTCTTGCCCTCCAACACTACCAGTGGACATATGCGAACCAGCATGTGGACCTGAAATACCCTGCGAAGGTAAACAGCTGTGCTGTGCTACCGCTTGTGGAGGATCAATGTGTGTTGATGCTGTGACAGAAAGGCACTTTGTGGATTATGGTTAGTATATCTCTTTAGTTTGACTTTACAATATCGGTTATTTCTGTAGAATTTGGAGTTGTTTTATCATTGTGTTGTACTTGTTTCCCTAGTATAGATTTATTTGTTGAAAGTAATGCTATCAAAATCGAAAAAATCGAAAGAGATCGTTTATGTTCTAACACAAAACCAAGGATATTTTAATCTTAAGGAAGTTAAAGATGTGATTTCATGATGAAGATTAAACCACTTCAGCAGAATTAATAATGATGAATGAAATGAATGAATGATATTAACAGGTCCAAAGGGTTGTCAAATGTATACTGTCTTACTTCTTGTTTAGTAGTTAAACGTTAGGTGAATTCTACTTTTCATTTGCTTCTTGTAAAAACGGTTGAAGGTTTACGTGTGATTTTGCTCAACGTCGAAACCGGTTTTAAGTTTCTGTCTGACGAGTAACTGATTAAATATAACAAAATTTAATCTTCTTTCAGTGAAACCCGGTAGTTGTCCAGAATTTCCTCGAGGACCATGGGTGTGCACTCACACATGCACCGGCGATTCCGACTGCCCGCGGACACTGAAGTGTTGTACCAACCGATGTGGAGCACTCGCTTGCCAGAGACCAGAAACCGTGCCAACTGCACCTTCTAAATAAATATTATGTATTACCCATTAATTTTAATAGTATAAATGATAAAATGCAGGGTTATAAGTACGAAATATTTTATTTAATTTCTTTATAATGTAAATATAAAACGTTTACCTCAATAATCACAAATTTTAACAAAAAAACAACCGACTTCAAGAAATGGATCAAATTGAAATGGGACCACACGGGAGAGGCTTCCCGTGTGGTCCCATTTCACATTTCTACATTGAGGTAAGAAAAAAAAAACGGTCGAATTGATAACCTTCTCCTTTTTTGAAGTCGGTTAAAAAGCAAAAAATATCCAATTTAAAGAAATAACTTGAATGTTGTTTGAGTATTAATTCATCAATATAGTTTACTTTTCATCAATTGCGCCGTTTACTAGCTTTCGGCATGCGAGACAATATTTCCAATGCCAAATTAAATAACACTTTGAAATTGGAAAATTAAAACAATACAAAGATATAAATTTAACCAACAATGATGAAAAACAAATTAAGACCTAAACTTATCAAATTCAACAAAATACAAGTTCCAATACTTCGTAACGATATAAAAAAAAGTGATTTAGAACAATTAGGTTTGATCAACTACATCACATAAAGAACAAGATAATCTCTAACAGACGAGTCATAACCGGGAATCGTTTATAAACACTGTTTATTATACTGCTTTTCTTCCTAGATTTTAATGTGTCGCTAGAAGAGAGTAAGACAATAAAGAATAAGAAAGAAAGGAAAAACTATCTTTAATATTTTATGTAGGTATTGTATATATTCAAACAAAGCTCGTCTTGTTTTTGGCTTTCTTTTATTTAACACCACCGCAGCGATTGTAACATTGAAGATAATCTGCTCAGTTATTCCTCGCACTCCATATTTTCCATTTCTTGTAAGGCCTAACACGCATTGGTACTTTTTGTAAAAAGATTTTTGTAGCAAATAGACATTGAAATGTTTTCATGACGTCACATTGAATTAAGTCACTTACACTGTACTACAATATTTATGAAATTATTCATGTGTACTGTGTGTAGAGTTATGCAGAAGTTTATTTTCCATATAAATATAAGATAACATTATATTCATGAAAATAAATATGCATTAATTTACTAAATCCAGTCCAGCAATGAACTGTTAGTAGGTTTGTTGGTAATGATTAAACCTGACAAGATTTGCTTGACGGAATTTTCAGAAAAAAGGAATATAAGTCAAGTTAGTATAGTCAAATTGATTTCAGCATCGTTGAGCCGATTCGACCGGGGCTGTACTGCTCTCTCACAGAATACCAACCTTAAATACGACAGCATTCCTGCTGTCCTATTTCGTTGGCGATTGTAAGATCGGAGGTAAAATAATGCAGAAGCATATCAATAGGCGACCATAGTGTGAGTCTGTATTGTCTGTATTGTTGCATTGTCTGCATCCTTAATGAGTATGGTGACCACTACTCTTGGATTCTGCTCATGTTTTCCATCAGGTAGAGTACAGTCACTTTGGCAAGCTCAATTCGTTAAAAAAAATAGTCTAAATAGTCTTTTTAATGGGTTTACTTTACGACGAAGATTAAATCTTGTTCTGTCTTTGTTATTCAACTTAGTAGCGATAAAACCAGATAATAATGTAATAATGTTCATAAGTTAAATAGCTATTAAATTTTGCCTTTAACTGTTCTACAAGCACTCGTTTGAGCTCCGCTATACAGTTAAATTTTCGTTTCAAACACTCACCAATGCTATGAAAGTTGAGCTAATTTTGTTGTGATGTTAAATTCAACTTTTTTTAGGTTAAACATTTTACATAAATACTGCTCTGATTTTTTCATATGCGTTTTATGCCCGTAAAAGTGCTTGAATTCTCTCTTTAATTTCGATTTTTCAAACACAAATGTTAAGGTCGCAGATTGTAATATGAATTTGTAAATAGTGTTTTTTTGTAAAAATTCAACCTAATGTATTCACTACACATTAAGTAATAATCACAAATTTTAACAAAAAAAAACAACCGACTTCAAGAACTGAACCACACGGGAAGCACCAGCTTTTAGATAAAAAATAATCATCAAAATCGGTTCACCCAGTCGAAAGTTATGTCTAACAAACCTAAAAAAAAAAGAATTGATAACCTCTTCATTTTTTGAAATCGGTTAAAAATATACGGCTTTACTTACCTGTGAATTTTAATCCTGGTAGGGAATTAAGGAAAAGTAGAAAAGGCTCCACTCCAACCCTTTTATATTTTGCGAAGTATTCAAGACGTGTACTAACTTCTTATTTTACCATCGCTACAATTTCCTTATATATTGGAGCGTTATAATAAAACAAGTCACAATGCGTTTCAATCCTAAAGCCTTCTTGCGAAATATGAAAATTGTTTATTTTCACAAATACATGGGCTTTAGTAGAAATTATTATTTTGTATTGGACGTGCCTAAGTTAAATTATAAAGCTAAGCTGGATTTATTTGAAATGTGGGGAAGTAAATTGGATTATATTACGAATGAATCACGAGTCTTATATTTTGTTAAAATATTTCTTTAATATTGGTACATGCATACCTACTTAGAGTGTAATTATGCAACTGTTTAAATATACCTTCTAACTTTTTAGACTTTCGTGTTGCATGACATCTAATTATACATAATTAGTGGTCGCCCAGCGCTCGAAATTCAACCATCGGTCTTTTTTTTTTATTTTATTTTTTAGCTTTCTCCATTTCTCCTCCATAAACACTTTGTCTGTGTCTTCCATACCTCTCGTGTCTCGTTGTTGCTCACGACGAATTTCGTCGCCCAGAGGTTAAACTTGGAACGTAATTCTTTTAATTTTTTAGTTAAAACTTTTAAGGTTTCTTTTATCTAAGGCTATTATTCTTTTAACATTCAGAATCACTATAGACAAAAATTTGTCATTTTTTTAGTTTGACTTTGACATATTACTACATACATAATTGTGTTTGTGTGTTTTTAATAGTATGTTTAGTTCCTGAAGAATATTAAGGGGGTTTTGGGAGAATATCAATAATGTTGTTGATTTACTTTTTCATGTAGACAAGTAAAACAGCTAATTACATTGCCCATTATACGGGCATTTCGCAAGATAAATATTTTGGACCTTTCTGTGAAAAAAGTTTACTGGAGCGTCATTTGGAAAGCTCGTAGACGGTACTCGTGTACTAAAAACTTAAGTCACAACTTCAAAAAAAAATTTAAAGTAAAGTTATTTTGTTTTTCAACATTTGATTGATGACGTCAAATATTTTTAGCTTTAGCTTTTAAGGCACATGGAATCGACAACTTCGGAGGCATATTCCATATTTCATTTTAACAAATTTAACTTATCTTTAGTTTTTTCAACTACGTTCATATTCAATAATAAAATAAGTCGCATAATTATTTCCCCTACCCAGTCTTTTTTTCCCAAGATTAATTGCGGTACACATTGGGGGACTGGCATTGATCCGCAACTCTGAGAACGAACTGAATTCGAAGATTGAACTAGTTGTCAGTATATTTGCGAGTACTGCCTTTCGAATAATGATTGCCATATACGAGTATGTTCATGGCAACTGGGACTGAGGCACCGGGAAAGACATTGCCTACTTTCATACTATGGGTTGTTATTAACAATTTCCTATAAGAAAATCTCAATAAAACTTTTTGTCCCGGCCATTTTTTTAAAGCATAAGCTAGAACTGTGAAACAGCAAGTAACATAATTATGTGTATTTCGATAACTTACAAAATGAACCTTAAATAGTCATACGAGTAAGTTGATGACATTGAAGGTTAAGGTCGCTTCAGTCATTCAGTCTATTTTCTCCATTTTTTTATTTGCTTACGCAGTTCTCCTAAAATACCGTACAAAATTTCATGTACTAAATAATTTTTAACCAACTTCAAAAAAGGAGGAGGTTCTCAATTCGACTGTATTTTTTCTTAAGTTTATTTCTTCAGATTTTTCGACTGGGTAAACGGATTTTGATGAATCTTTATTTTATTTGAAATCTAGTGCTTCATGTGTTCCATTTCAATTTGGTCCAGTTCTAAAGACATTCTTTTGGTTAAAATTTTAGATTATACGTAAAAGAATTCTCAAGCTCAGTACGTTTAAAATACTGGCATTTTTAGTTTTCATCGAAATGCTTTTTGTTACCAAGTAGTGAAAAGTCTATTAACATAGTGTTGTTTTATTTTTGGTTGCACTCAATAAATTGCTTTGTAGGCTTTTCCATTAGCAGAAACATTCTGCATTCGACATCTGAACTTAAATATAGTCCAGTCAAGTCAAGCCAGTAAATGATACAAAATATAAACCATTTGTGATACTCATAATATTGTAGATAGAAAATTTTACTCAAAGAAAACAATCCTTTATTTGTGAAAAGACAGAAAACTGCATTTAAAGATTTCTGAAAATTCGCTTGCCACACCCGGGAATCGAATCTAATATCAAGAAACTATGAGTTTGATTCCCATGTCAGGCCAAAAAGTGTTGTACGAGTATATGGATGTTGGCCGTGAATCACACCCGTATCCAGAAGAACACGTCGTTAAACCGTCGGTCCCAGTTGTCATGAACATGACAACTAGTTCTGTTTTGGAATTCAGTTCGTCCTCAGAGTTGCAGAAGTCCATTCCCAATCGCGTGGTCAAACGTGGACAAACTGACATTCATGTTGAATGGTTGAAATAGTAGTTGACCCCAAATAATCTTGGGATTAATAAAGGCTAGGCAGATAATAAAAGATGATTTTAAATGAGTTAAAGGACATTTTTACTTAGTTCAAACATCGTACTCTTATAAACTCTTAAAGAAATCATCGGGCTATATAAAATAAATCATTTTCTTCTATAAAAATAGAGACAAATCAACGCTGGAACGTTGGGGCGCGATAAAACGGATCGACTTCATATATCATGTAGCCTCAATTACCTCCAACATTAGGTGTGGCGTATAAAAGAATCTAATGTATTGTAACAAGGAATTTATTGTAAGAACATGATGAATGACCCTGGATGGCGAACCTAAGGAAAAAATGTTAACAGAAATTATTTTTTAACAGACTGATGTTTATTTTATATACACCTGAGATTCATACACATATACACATGAGACAGAAGTGCGTTGCCGCTCTTGAAATTTGAAGGTTCTGGGGCATAGTGTTTATATTTCGATAAAGAACAACAAAAGATTTACCTACCAGCAGTTTTTTGTGAGGTTCTTATTTATAATTCCTTGGAGCCGACCAATTTGGGAGAAAGAGTGGGTCTCTCATAAAACGTAGTGACTGTTATTTAAAATAAATCTATTTTATTTCTAGCCCCAAATCGATTAACGCTAGTGATTGGGGCTACATTGAAAGTGGTAGGTCCACTAAACAAACTAAATCATCCATAAGTCCGCCCGCAAGAATTCTTAATCAATTCTTAATTGGTAGTCCACCTTCTCTATTACCACAGTGTAATTTTAACAGTAGATTAATTATAACAATTTTTTTAGAGTCATGTGTACAGATTATTGTAAATTTTATGTTGTATGAAACTTTAGGATATAGTTACATCCCTTTTAGGTCTAGACTGTGACCTACAGCATACACAACATATAGACAACGTTTATGACAGATGAAAAATCATCAATCAAGACTTCTAGAAATCACCGATTTGTATTCTATTGCTATTTTTCTTTTGTAGGCACCCCAGACTGGTACTAAATAGTTTTGAAATAATAAATAAAATCTAGTCCATCTAGTCCCAAACTAAGCAGAGCTTGTTTTATGGATACTAGACATCTAATATGAAACCACAATTTTTTTTTTGAACTACACACCTCTTATACATAGAAAACACCCAAACTTCGAAACAAATATTTGCAGATAATACAAACATTTGGTCCGACCCACCTCATGCACAGCAGTCGCGTATATATCGCGCTACCATTGCGCGACGGAGGTAGTTAAAAACACATATATACACATCGTATTTCGTCATTTTCACACATATTCCTACGTGAAAGTAAAACTTTTATCCTATATAGTTATATTTGTTTTTTATAAATTTTCGGACATCTAATACGAACGCCATCTAGTCCCAAACTAAGCAGAGCTTGTGTTATGGGTACTAGACAAGTGATGTGAATACATACATACTTTTTTTTGTAAATACATACATATTACATAGTAAACACCCAAACTCCGAAACAAATATTTGTAGATCACACAACCACTTGGTCCGACCCAGCATTTGAACCCGAGACCTCAAGCGCAGCAGTCGCATTCACTACCACTGCTGTAAATCATCTAAGGATTTAGTTTTTCAAAACATATGTTGCCCAACTGGAAGATATTTTAGTACTCTGGGTCATCAATTTGAATTCATTAATTTTAGACCCAAAGTTGAAGTGTGAGGAAGTAGGTCACACTTGACTCCGATCAGTTGGGCATAAATAGAGGATCCATTTCTATTTCATCGGTTGGAAAAACGTGCAAATAAGAACGATTGATTGATTGGTTCGAGAATCGCTATGTCTATTGGGAGTAGTTTTATATTATGACTAAGTTTCGCCTTAATTGTGTGTATATTGTGGTCGGACCAAATGTTTGTATGATCTGCAAATATTTGTTTCGGAGTTTGGGTGTTTTCTATGTATAATATGTATGTATTTACAAAAAAAAGTATATAAGTATTTATATTAGTTGTCTAGTGCCCATAACACAAGCTCTGCTTAGCTTGGGACTAGATGGCGTTGTGAGTTAGATGTCCGGAATATTTATTTTATTTATTACTAGCTGAACCCCGCGGTGCTACCCGCGGTACGACAATAATCACAGGCAACGTCGCGAGGCGAAGCTAGTATCTTTATAAATTATAGCCTACGTGTTATTCTGATGTATAAGCTATATTATTGTAAATCGTAAAATAAGTAACTTTTCTGGTTGATTTTTTACACCTTGTTTCTTGAAAAAACGCAAATATCTTACGGAACCCCATTTTTTTCCAAAATAAAATATAGCCTATGTTACTCGTGGATAATGTAGCTTTCGAATGGTGAAAGAATTTTTTAAATCGGTCGAGTACTTTTTGAGTTTATTCGTTACATACAAAAATACAAATCTTTCCTCTTTATAATATTAGTGTAGATTATTTTATTTATATTAGTGTGATAACATGCGATTTTAGTTTTATTATATTTTAGTTTTGAGATACCTATGTGTTATAAGTTCCGACTTTCTCAAAATTTTACTGTGTGTGACCGTACTGTTGTGTTAAATTTTACTGCATCTATGGCTTAGCGGTTTAAGTGATTACCTCACCGTGGTTAGTGAGTGTTATGCTGGGGCCACACTAAGGTTTAACGTCAATGCCCATTATCTCGATAATTATTGCGATAATTTTTACCGCATTAAAATGGGTGGCTACACTTCAACGGTCTACATGAATGCTCATTATTGGCGATAAAAACGGCATTGAATTTACTTTAATTCAAGCAAGATGGACGTCGACAGAGCTCTAGATCTCATTAGTGTAAATTTATATTATTTGACTTTATTGAATCATTACCGAATAAAAAGAAAACGGAAACAAAGAAAAAGAAGATGGTGGATGATTACTCCACTCCGACGCCATAGAACGTATTTCCAGTCAAAATCGTACGATTTTGAGGCAAATCCGTCGTAAAAAAACAAATACATCCGCTCCCGTTGCGCTCTCGATGCACACTGACAATACGTAATGTGGCCGCTTCATCGCATCAATTCTCGCGTTAATCTCTTTGATGTACCGCCACTTGAGCTATCGCTACTCCAAATGGCATTGTTAATGCCATTGTCAAATTATCCCGTTAAGTTGTGGCTACACCCATGGTAAACGTCCATTATCGCGATAATTAATGGCATTTCTCATTAGTGTGGCCCCAGCATTAGAGGTTCAGTCTCAACATAAAACAACATTGTGTGATTCACAAGTCTGAGTTTTAATGTTCTGTCTATAAAGTCCTCTGTGACACAGAATATATTCTTTGAATAGGAGTTGTCTTTGAGGAAATGTCCAGTAGTAGACTGCAATGATGCTGATAATTCTTCTTTTGCAAAAAAAAAATGTATTTTTGTAAATTTTGAAAATTAGAAGTCAGTTTTACGACAAAACAAAAGAGAAATTCTTTTCAAATAAGAACCGTTAAATTCTGGTACGTGATGCTATGTTTTTCTTAAATAACATTTTATCACCACAAATCAAATCACTGACAAACAATAACAATCTATTATGGATAAGAATAAACAAAAACTCGAATCTTTTACTAAACATTTATATAACCATCGCATCACTCAACAGACAAAAATAAAAATAAGCGGTAGCGGCGTAAGGCGCATTGTCACAAACTCCGTGCTGAGTACAATGTAGATGCCATTTTCGCGATTATTGTCGGCCAGCCGACTGTTGCTGAATGGACCTTTTTATACCACCGTTTTGATGAAAAACTTAATACCTTCTCGCAACATGACAAACTGTTTTTTATCATTGTTAATGTTTAACATCTTTCTAAACAAAACTCAAATCTTATGAATTACTTCTCACGACCGAAAACGTGAAGTCGGTTACATGAGTCACATTTTCAACCACCTACACTACCAACTTATTCAGGAAAAAAATCCAAAAAACGGCACACCGAAAAGGGTGAAAATCATAACTCAAAAACAAATTGAGCAAAATAAAGGATTTTTGTGCTCTAAAATGTTCAGAATCGTAGTGTGGGGATTAAAATCGAAACCTTCCGATTGTAATTCAATATTACTGCCTCAGATCAAATAAAAAAAGGTAGATAACACACGTAGAATAAGATAGTGATGCCATTTTTAAAAATATGTGTAAATGGTTGAAGGTTGAAGTGTTACAACTTAAAAAATGTCCCTTGAAATTGAATTAAAACAGGAAGGTAGTTTGCGAAAATAAATCTGTTCCTTTCTTATAAATTACAATGAGGTATATTGCACATATTTAACACTATAAAGTACGTGACTTAATAAATAAAGAAATACTTATATCTCACTCTCTACATCATTATTGGACTATGAATTACCTTACAATTTACCCATATTTCTTGACTATTAGGAATACGAACTCCTGACAACACTCTCTCAGTACGTGTTTTGTGTATTTGTATGTAGATGTTTTATTCACTTTTGTGTAGTTTTTACATCGTTTAATTGCACAAGTCGGCCTTTTGTAGGTAAATTACTGCACGACAACTTGTACTATACCAACGAAAAGTAGCGTAATTTGTTGCGTGTGTTTGCTTGGTAGCTGTGTTTGTTGGCTTCAGTAAGAACACGTGCCGTGAATTATGTACCTTTTTTATTTCATCTGAGATTACTACTAACTGTTGACAATTTTAGTTTACAAATATAAATTGGTAAATGTTCTTTTGTGTATTTAAAGTATAAATTACAAAGCATATCTATTAATTAGTTTAATTTATTTTTATAATATTTAAATTTATTTTTAACATAGGTCAGTTGTGTTTTGGACATGGACAACCGCAACACCAGAGGCTTTTAAGAAGAAGTACGCTCTTTTCTTGAAGGTTTGAAGGTCTCATTAGTCCGGGAATACCGCAAGCGACTTGGGTGCCTTCTGTAATACTATAATTTAAATAAATACAATATTTGTAAAGTCCGAGATTAGTAAAAATTTAGAAACTAGTCCGACAGTTGTCTGTAAAAAAGACAAAAAGTTATTTCGTAAAACTGTAATTGTGAGACAGAGCCCTTTAAAAACCCAGTTCGTATTTTGTTCACCGCAAAATTAAAGGAATAGATCTCTTTTATAAATGGATCCACATAAATCCGGATTATCTGTTATATCGAGTTTGTAATTGAGTGATATATCTGACAAATAGAATCCAAATTAATAAAGCTTCATTATTCTCAATTCCCACCGTTGGGTTAAGGATTTTATGTTTTAAAACTTTTTGAATTTACCGATTTATCTGTACATTTTGATAATTTGGTAATTTATCGTGCTATTACTAATCGTCAATACTGCTATTCATCGATAAAAATAAACACCTAATATTATTTAAAAGCTCAGAAATCGGTTTTATGAAATAGGTGACATATAAGCAGACGAGTGACCTGATGATTATGTCTTGCCGGCTTTTGGCCCTCACCTCAGAATAAAGAGAATTGGAGGGGCTCACTTGGTGAATTGCCATAAATCCCTTATTTAAACTAAAAAAAAAGCTATATTATTGTAAATCATCAAAATACATACAGTAGTTTTTGCGTGAAATTAGTAGGATATATAATTGAATAAGTATACATGACGATGATATATATTTATATAATCTGAATTTCGGAAATGGCCTTATTGATTTTCGTGATATTTAGTATGCAGGTGGTTGCGGGAGCCATAAATCGATCTAGCTATCCTAGCTCATTGAGAAAATTTACACAAAAAAAATACCGAGAAAAGCTCAGTCACCCAGGTCCTATTATTTTTTTTATGGAATAGGAGGCAAACGAGCAGACGTATCGCCTGATGGTAAGCGATTACCACCGCCCATGGACACCCGCAACACCAGAAACGTTACAAGAGCGTTGCCGGCCTTTGGGGGACTGGGAAGAGGGATGGGGAAAGGGTAGGGTGTGGGTCTCTGGTACCCTCAATCACTCAGTGAAACACAGGGCAGGCGCTATTTCATACCGGTTTTCTGTGAGGCCGTGGTATCACTCCGGTCGAGCCGGCCCATGCATGCCGAAGCGTGGCTCCCCCACGGTTAGAATTTTTTTATTTAAGTACAAACTCGTGAATGACTGACTTTTTATTCATCACGATTCTCTTATTTCATGTAGAAAAGAAACGGTACAACAGTCTTGAAACTTTATTTCCAATACAAGTTGAAATCTGCAGTTATTTCCCGGCTTGGCTTCGTGTTTTTATTGGCAACGGAAGTAGTACTTTGCAAGAGACTTACAATTTCTTAAAGATTTTTTTTATTTATTCCTACAAATCTTAAAGACGTTGACTGTGGAATGTTAAGTGTTTAAGTAAGAACATTTTTGAAACGTTCATAGCTAATTTTATTTTCAAATATATGTGACCAAATACCTCTAAACGATTAATTCTTTATTAATCTGAAACACGGAAACGGTTCCAACAATTTTCATGAAATTTAAATCGTTTGTGGCTAATTTCATTGGTATGAAGGGGGTTCCAGGGGCCCAGGATAAAGCTAGGATAGGATTAGTTTTAGAAAATTTACCCAAAAAAACAAAATATTTCAGGTAATCCTGCTACTTTATATTGAAACTAACTATTGTAGGCAGAATTGTTTGCGTGATTGTTCCTTCTTTCGTGTTTCTAGTTCTGAAATTCCTTCTAAACAATCGAACATCCTATAGTTGCCATCTTTGTATGAAATTCTTAGAAGATTTTTCCATTTAATTACCCTAGAAGTTAATAGCCTTAGCATATGAAGTATTTTATAATGGAGGCCAGTAGGAACAATGTCATGGCATCTATATAACCTAATCGATGTAGATAGGTCACCTACGCTACTGGTGTACTCAGCTTTTTTCTGTATGGAACAAGTTACAGGATACCGAGGAAGTTGTTTTAAGACAACAGTGTGTAGATTGAAGACTGCCTCGGTGGCGCAGTGGTAGTATTTATGACTGCTGTCTGTGCTTCAGGTATTCACTAGGATTCTTAGATCAGACTGTTTGTGTGATCTGCAAATAATTATTTCGGAGTTTGGGTGTTTTCTATGTCTACATCGAAAATATTATAATCAAAAACATTCTATATCATGTCAGCTATAATTTAATATTTAATTCTAAACTTTGGTGGTTACTAGTAAACACGATCTTTTACTTAACGTTACTGAATTTCTTTACTTAAATTTAGATAGACCTTTAAGTCTGCAGAGGTTGTTTTTGTTTCTCAATAATCATATACACTCAATAACAGATGATGATAGTATTATGTTAAAATAACTTCTGTGCTCTGCTAAAAGCTCTGCTTATTTATCCTCAAAATGTATTTTAGTTACTATTTATACTGTATTTAAACCTGTTAAAGTCTCACCACCAGTAGATATCCAAGGGAACACTTTCTGTAGATCAGCGTTAATCCTTTTAGCTGGAATCGTTCTAATTTCCGTTCACTGATTTGCCGTCTCCACTCTATAGGAGCAACTCTATATACACTTTAACACAGCCACCAACACGATACAAATCGCTGAACTTTCATGAATTGAAGGCGTAACACATGCTCTGCTGGTATGTAGGGCATGTTAACGTTATTTTGGTTCGTGCACTCCCGCTCGCCGGTGTAAGGGCAATTGCGCAAATGCGGATAGCTCTTACGCTACGATTGCTTTACAAATATGTGGATTTTTATTGCCTACCTGAAATGCAATTTTATTTTGGATCGTTGATTTTTGTTGTTGTTCCAAATTTTCATTCCTTGCTCTCCGTTGACGAACTAAGAATACACAGTTTCACAACCGCTATTCATGCTATAGGTGTCGTAAGTGGCGATTAAGGAAACAATTTAAGCAGAATAGCATCACTACAAGAGAAGGAAAACTTGAAGCAGTAGACGAAAACCTTTCTATAGAGATTCCTATGGTCAGCAGTAGACTACTAAAGGCGTTTGATGATGAAGATGATTCAATGCTCTAGGATTGTACACGACACGAAGGTGGTAAGAATTATAAGGCTCTTTTTTCAAACAGTTACTTCCTTTTTACGTAAAAGTAATTTTGACACTGGATCCCTAATGTTTGAAATTTTTATGATAATCGACTGACCCTTATAGTCTGAGATGATGATGATCGATTGCAGTGATTTTAATAATTAAGGCATGTTAACGGTCAACTAGGAAACCAGAGTTATGTAATTACTTCGTTGCTTTCACCAGTTTTACCAATGAGGTGGCCACAAATTTGTCATGTCATCTAAGAGTTGTGTTCAAGAATTAAAATAACAGTCTTTGATGTTAACTGACAAGGCAATACGTAGACAATTGGGTCTATAATTAATCGACTAATGCATATAAACTATCAACAGGTATTTTTTAGTTGAGAGCAAATCATTGAAAATAAATAAAAAAATCATGATCAAGCTGCCAGCTGACGTATAATCCACCATGTTATGGTCAGCTGATTTTATATTTCCTTCAAGATTTAGGCAAACTATAATCTGTGTGCGTACCAGGCTACCACTGACCGCTCCATCCACGGAGTCACAACCGACGGTCGCGAATATTCATAATATAAATCCCTAATGCATTTTATGAATTTTCGATTGAAAGGGACTTGGTCATGAAAATCTGTCACTGGTTCCTGGTCCGTAACAGTTTTACTCTTTGATGTAGAATTTGCCAACTCATCAGTATTAAGGCGTTAAAAGGCGTCATATAACGTCTTAACAAGATGGCCGCCTTGCGATCATTTTAACGAAAATGATTAATGTGGTAATTAACTCTAAGAAAACGAGTTTTCTATACTATATTTAAATATTATATTTTTCAAGTAAACTGAAGTATTTACTGCAAATATGGGCTGTTTTTATCAGAATATGAAAAGTTTTAAAATGAAAACATGCAATGAATTTGTTCGCAACTTTTGATCGCTGCGAGCTGAGCTGTTGAGCAAGTTGCATCTGGGCGAGTTTGCATCGTGTTCAACTCATTAAACTTGGTTCTACCACTAAGTATTCATTTAATGTACTTTATTTATGAATTAAATCACCTTCACTATCAATACAGGTTAACCTAATTCGATAGAAAGGTAAGCTTACAATAACGTGTGAGAGCCACGCTTCGGCATGAATGGGCCGGCTCGACTGGAGTGATACCACAGCCTCACAGTAAAACCGGTGTGAAACAGCGCTTGCTCTGTGTTTCACCGAGTAAGTGAGGATCCGGAGGCCTCAATCCCAACCCCTACCCCCCATCCCCCAAAGGCTGGCAATACACTTGTGATGTCTCTAGTGTTGCGGGTGTCCAAAACTAGAGGTTCGGGTCTCCTAGTGCGGGTCGGGTGTTGTGGGCGGCGGTAATCGCTTACTATCAGGCGATATGTCTGCTCGTTGGCCCACTGTTCCATAAAAAAATTGTTTTAGTAACTAATTCAATTTAAAAGACATTTTGCGAGTACAGTCAATTGACACGAAACAATATCTAGTTTTTTGTGAACTTCGTTAATTACATGGATAGTTCGTAACGGGTGCTTTCGCAAGCAAGTTAGTCCTAGCTAATGGCACAGCCTGGTTACTGGTTGCTTAGTTTTTAATACTGCTCAGCTGTTCTATCAGTATTGTTTGTTTAAAGCTACATACTCGTCATAATAATTGCGGTTTTAGTTAACCTTAAAAAGAGAAGAAAGTTTTAATTTCACAGAGAAGATAAAAGACAAATAGGGCTATGAGAAAGCACCTCAAGCAAGTTAGTCCTAGCTAATGGCACAGCCTGGTTACTGGTTGCTTAGTTTTTAATACTGCTCACCTGTTCTATCAGTATTGTTTGTTTAAAGCTACATACTCGTCATTATAATTGCGGTTTTAGTTAACCTTAAAAAGAGAAGAAAGTTTTAATTTCACAGAGAAGATAAAAGACAAATAGGGCTATGAGAAAGCACCTCAAGAAAGTTAGTCTTAGCTAATGGCACAGCCTGGTTACTGGTTGCTTAGTTTTTAATACTGCTCAGCTGTTCTATCAGTATTGTTTGTTTAAAGCCACATACTCGTCAGTATAATTCAGGTTTTAGTTAACCCCAAAAAGAGAAGAAAGTTTTAATTTCACAGAGAAGATAAAAGACAAATAGGGATATCATTTGTATAGACGCAGTGTTAAGTAAAAACAATAACTTGAACTGACAGGGTTGTGTAAATTTGAACTTAAACTAAATGTTCACCTGAATCCTAGTACTCGTACAAAAAATCGTAAAAAAATGCAAATATCACCTACGGACCCATAAACTGCGTGTGGTGCGACACTTATTTTGTCGTTTTATTTTATATTTCATTCGTTTAAGGCTTTAGTATCTTAATAGTAATAAATAACGTTTCCCTTGTACAAAAAAGTACATCATTTTCATTTCCTTATTTCGTTGCTTCATTTCACGCACCATTTGAACAAAATTCAATCTCTTGGTAACATAAAAGAATTTATTACTTGCTGACATCGCCATTCTAAAGCAGAAATATAATTGTATATGTATAGGTGATATGTGATCCACTTAACTTTAATAAATTAAAAAAAAAGCTATGCTGTTGCCTACATATTATTTTTTTATTTATTTTATTTATTTATTTATTCAAACAATATAAGGTACAAGAAATTTAATACAAGATGCCGCATAAACTCATTTGAGTTTTTCCGTGCATCCGTGTCATCACCAAATCATATTCAATTCTACTTACATTTACAATACAATTGCTTTACACACGATTATTGCCAACTTCATACATATTCATGGTTATTGAATAAACCAGCATTCTCAAACACTACGTTTTAGTAACACTTAATAGAAGAAAAGTACAATAAGCAGCACTGAAGAACTAAACCAAAATATATACAGTCACTTATAAATTAGAGCGGGTAGTCATTGCAAATTATGTTATTCCACTACCCTACCAAGTCGCACTTATCACCAGCACCGACCACAACCGATCACAGCCTACCGGCGCTCGATGATCCGATCACAATGCATAATACATGAAGCTTTGTACCCAATTTTATGTAAATAATGCAAACGGAGAAGAATGAAATTTGGATAAAATAAGTTTATATGAAGGATGAGTATAGAAAGCTAAAAATAATCAAAAGTAGCTAAATAAAAAAAGGTGTGTGTGCGATACACACACGATAGAAGTGAAACTTCAATAAATCGACAAAAGAATGAGACCGACATTTGCTCTCTCGCTCTGGCTCACTAATTACAGGCGACTTTTTGTATTTGTGTCTCTTACCTGTCGTTTTTTCCGTTGCTTTCGGGTTGAAATCACAAGGATTCTAAAGAAGTTTCACTTCAAAATGTATTATCGTCGTTTTTTTAACCTTACCCAGTGTAGTCCTTTTTTTTTTTTTTTTTTTTTACGTGTGGAAACCCCCTCGGGCCGTCACCCCGCCGGGGTTTGCGGCGGGGCGGTGTGTCGGAATCGAACCGACTAAAACCATACGGTGTGCCAACTCTGCGCCTGAGAAGGAAGGAGTCCGGGATCGCTGTTATTAACGCAAACCGGACCCCTCCCAGCGCCTGCCCGCACAGAAGCGGGCACCCTCTGCAGTTAAAATACTCTCAAATTAGGCGACGCACGGCACACGCGTACGTCGCCCCTTCGCGGCTGGCCACTAAAGCGGATGGACGGGAAAACCCATCCCGTCCATCCGCGGCCACACTCAGGGCGGCATGAGGCGCAGATGGGCGCGCCTCCGCCGCCCGGTTCGCCGGCGGCGGATCGGGTCCGAGTGGAGATCGTCCTCTCGGGCCTTCTCCGCCGCCTCCTTCTGCGAGATTACTTCCTCGCAGAAGGTCGCGACCGCGGTAAAACTGCTGTCGCTACCGGCCATGGATAGTACGACGGCCGGTAGCGACAGATCTCCTCCGATGACTGCAGTGAGGGCCCGGCGCTGCTCCGCCCAAGCGGGGCAGAACTCCAGCGTGTGCTGGGCCGAGTCCTCACTGCAGTCGCAGTGGTGGCAGGCGGGACTCAATTCCCTCCTAGCGACCGAGTGCAGGTACTTTCCGAAGCAACCGTGCCCGGAAAGCACCTGCGTCAGCCGGAAGGAAAGGGTCCCGTGCTGCCGCCCTGCCCACTCGAGGATGACCGGCTGGAGCGCCTCCACGGTGGCAAAGCCAGCGCGTGGAGCCTCCAGCCGGGACGACCAACGAGCCATCGTGGCTCGGCGAGCGGCTTCACGCCATTCGCGTACCTCCTCGGGCGGAGGACGATAACCGTTCTCCGCCCGGTATTCAGCCGCTCGCCGATAAACTTCGGCGAGCACTTCCGCCTCCAAATCCCACGGGGGTGTTCCGGCCAAGGCGCACGCCGCCTCGGTGGACACCGTGCGGTATCCGCGTATGGCTCTGACCGCCAATACCCTCTGAGGCCGCCAAAGGCGTGCCTTATTCTGGGCGGTCAGCCCAGTGTAGTCCTAAGCTAAGCAGAGCTACTAGACAACTGATATAAATATACTTATACCTTTTTTTTGTAGATACGGACATATTATATATCGAAAACACCCAAACTCCGAAACAAATATTTGCAGATCATACAAGCACAGTCGCGTACGCTATGCTACCACTGTACCACAGTGGGATCTATAATTCACATATAAACTAGTAACAATAAATAGTGGTCCATAAAGAAGATTAAGATGTAGTTATGTTCACGAGAGTTTATGGGCTCGGGATAGCTATACATATTATGTATGGCTAAATGTATAACGTTTCGACCTAGTTATAATGGCCGCCGTAGTCTTACACTGTCTGGTGCAGCGCCGCCACTTCTGGGAAATTATTGATGATAAAAGGTTCTATAGTAAGGCAGCTTAGTATTCATTGCTGGAAAATTCCTTGCAACCTCCGCGTCGAAGCACTGAGGTCTAATTCTTAGCCTTTCATGGCATTGATCAGTGTAGCTATATACGAAATGTTGCTTTAGTTAAGCTGCCTTGTAGGTCTTGTGGTTGACGTATGCGACTGCCGATCAAGAGGTCTCTGGTTCGAATCCCAGGACTGGCCTGTTTTTTAATTATTATATCGGCGGCAAACGAGCAGACGTATCGCCTGATGGTAAGCGATTACCGCCGCCCATGGACACCCGCAACACCAGAAGCGTTACCAGTGTGTTGCCAAACTTTTAGGAAGGAGTACACTCTTTTCTTGAAGGTTTTTAGGTCGTATTGGTCCGGGAACACCGCAGGCGACAGCACATTCCACAGTTTTGCTGTGCGCGGCAGAAAGATTATTGAGTTTTTCTGATTATAGAAATATTTAATAACATATCGGGGTTTGGAGGTTGGGGTCTGAACCCCCGCGCCTCAGTGAGCACGTAAACCTGTCGGTCTTGCGCCTGATCTATCCCCGATCGTGTCGGTTAACCGTTCCCTCGCATTATGAGATAGAGGGAACAGATTGCGCACCTGTGTTTGCGTCTGGCGGCTGGCCCCCGTTGAGACTGGTCGCCGTGGCCGTTATCGGCTAGGAAAACATTATACGAACAAGCTATGTCTATTGCTAGTAAGCGTAGAGTGAGATAGATAAATAAATCTACTTAAATAACCGTTTGCAACTATCACAAACCTTAACGGGTTACGAAAGTTAATTTAATTGCATAAAAGGAATGTAATAAAGGTGAAATATATGTAGATTTTTCTAAAACGTGCCCTTTGTAGGTACTAGGAGGTTAGGATTTAGTGGAGCTTAAAATATACGTACAAGAAAGGGGCCCCTTTTAATTTACATCAGCCATAAATATACGTCGACCTGGGTCTTAAATTAGGGGCAAATTACATAAGCTTGGTTGAAGGTAATTTAAGAGCAAATATCATTTTCCTTGATACGAATTAAGAATGCCAGTACGGACTTAGAGTAAAATTGTGTCGATCTTCTTAAAAGTACTTTAATTAATTTATGAGTTAACGAGTCATATGTCGTATATTTAACTTTAAAACCAGAATGCCAGAAAAAGGTAATATATTCTTTTTTTTTTTTTATTGAATAGTTGGCAAACGAGCAGACGTATCACCTGATGGTAAGCGATTACCGCCGCCCATGGACACCCGCAACACCAAAGGCGTCACAAGTGCGTTGCCGACCTTTGGAGGATGGGAAAGGGGATGGGGGGAGGGGTTGGGGTATGGGCCTCCGGTATCCTCACTCACTCGGTGAAACACAGCGCAGACGCTATTTCACACCGGTTTTCTGTGAGGCCGTGGTATCACTCCGGTCGAGCCGACCCATTCATGCCGAAGCATAGCTCTCCCACGGTACGATTCTTTACAGTTTAAAAAAAATGTTGACATAAGAAATACGGTAGTAGATAATAGAAATACCGTAATGGCAATGAGTTCAAGTTCAACTTAGTATAATTTTACTCGAAGTCTGAGCAATGTGTAATTGCACACATTTTTGTAGGCAGTAACTTTGTATTGTTTAAGTAAACATTCAATGTGTTTAGTGATCAAAACTCTTCCTTTATCGAGGGTTAAATTCGATTCACTCGAGTCGTTACACAGACCAACATCGTTAGACAAACATTATCGCTAGTCGACAGTTTGTTATGTTACATTACCATTTTGGGTACAAATCCATTCGCTATGCTAATAAAATTTAGTTAAAAAGCGCATTAACTAAATAACTCTAGTTAAAATATAATTATTCCAAACAGCGTTTTTCCAAGTGGAACACTTGACCAACAAGACAACGTAATAGGCATTTAATTGGCAAATAATTACAGACGTGTGGCCGTCGGAGACCGCCAATTTCGCTGCAAGGAACACAGAGCGCTCGTTTGACGCACATTTGCATTACAAAGCCGTTGAAATGACAGTACGGGTTGACGCGACCGTTGAAGTGACGGGCAACGAAATGGCCTGATTTTTTGTCATCCGGGCTTGGAAACAACAAAGCTATTTTGATTCGGATTTTAACTGACGTGTGTTCCTGATACTGATTCGATGGGGTTTATTTTTCAGTGGTCGACATGGAGAATTGATATAAACGACGTTTTATAGAGTAGAATGAAAGGTGTTTAATTTGTTCAATACTTTCAAATATATTTTTATTGACAGATTTATTTAAAATGAAAGGTATAAACTTATCTATTATCTTATTATAAGTGCCACTTACCATCTCACGATAAATTCTTACCACCGAGTGCGCTACTTGGACAAATTGAAAAACGATTTTCCTACTCCTGTTACATATTTAACTACTAACATGCAAGCCTACACACAAACACACACACACGTACACATACGCACGAACGCACACACACACGCACATACATACGCATGCATGCGTTGCTGCAATAGTTTGTCAGGTTTAGATATAATTTTGTATTTTTGCTGTTTACTGTTTTGCCTAAATTACCATGTATTCAAATTGATGTAACGCTATATTGAGGAAGACACTAACACTTGCAACACAGTCTTTACTAGCGCAGGTGTGATGTATTGACTGTACTTTTATCAATAAAGAACATGAATTATTATTGTAACTCTCTTTTCACAAAATTATTCTGAGATTGTGAGAAAACGTCAGGAAAGATGTTGCACTTCAAAAAGTTATGCGCATCGACGCATGACATGAACGGTTCTAGTATATACAAAAAATCCGTCATTGTGAAAATCTTCTCCTTTTAATATTCACCTCACTTGCCACTAGTTTACTTTGCTTCGGGCCTAATAAGGCGTGGCGCCTTCGGGAAGCACATGAAAAGTTAGGGTCTGTCCACTCACAGTAGGAGGCGTGAGGTTGATTTTGAGGATGAGGTTGGTTTTTAGTAAATCGATATTAACGAATAAAAACCTGTCTGCATATTTGCCCTTTTTTTAATAATAATAATTGATGCAAAAAAAAAATTCTATCGCAATTAAACGCTTGTATGTATTATCAGTAATTAAAGTTGAATTGTCCTATCACGTATTCAAACAAAGATATTACCAACACATGTTTTGGTTGTGCTACACGTTTCATTCCATTCGTAATACGTGACAATGGGCCGTTGGTTTCGCTCAAACTGCAGTTATTGCGAATGTTTACGTTGTGGGAAACTACACAATGGCTTGCAAATCCAAGGATATTTGTTAGTCTATGTTGATGAAAGTATCATACCATACAGATTTTACGAATTATTCTCTTAAATAGGCATACATATTAGAATTTTTAACCTTTTACTATAAATTATGATTCTTTATTTTATTGTAATGAAGATAGTAGTAGTAGATAGTAGATAGTAGAATGATATATTCTTTCGTTCAGAATTATATCGTTTCTTAATAATTCTATGCCTCAAGTAAGTTCTCGTGACAATATTCACTAGCTAAGTTTGTATCTAGTTTCTCCCATAATCCAAAATTATAGGTATAGTTCATATAATCTGCTTTACCATTGACATATTATATCACATCATGCAGGAAATAATAGGGCGCGAGTAACGAGTAACAAATAACGAGACCATTGTGAAAACTGCACTGAAACCTAAACAATCAAAGACATGTATGAAGACACTTGATCGAGGAAATTGCAAAGGTATAGAGCACATCCATTATTTAACGTCAGCTGATGATACATGGATGGTACTAGTTTAGATACTGTATTCCGAAACCCTACATCGTGAACATTGAGCAGTGGAATCAGTGGTGTGGTTTATCTATGCACGAGTATGTTTAACATATGCGTACATATATCGGGACAAAAAGCAGCCTTTGTCCTTCTTCAAGGTCCAATCTATCTTTATTCTGAAATCCATCCAAATCAGTCCAGCGGTTTAGCCGTGAAAGCGTAACAGACAGATAGAGTTATTTATGACTTTAAAATATTAGTATTCACTAGTATGGATGTATTATGGATAAGTACTGGCCTCTGATGCACAGAAAGAGAAATGAGTGGATTAGAGAAAATACTAAAGTCGTAGATGTCGTACAAGAAATAGAACGCCGGAAATGGAGATGGGCAGGACACATTGCTAGACTGGAGTACAGCCGGTGGGCTCGAAGAGTGCTTGAGTGGAGACCCCGAGCAAACACTCGAGGCAGGGGGAGACCGTCAAAAAGATGGGTCGACGATGTACGGGAACGAGCGGGAGTGAACTGGATGGCGATGGCACGGGATCGCGAAGAATTGAATTGGGAGAGGAGGCCTACGTCCGAAGACGGACAAGCAAGAGGCTGTGATGATGATGATTACTGGCCTCTTATAGCTGTAAAGTGTGACGTGTAAAAATATCTGTAAAGATTACAAAATAAATATAATTTATTATTTATCATAATCATAAGTATGAATAGATTTAAAACAGATTGGATCTTTTTAAATCAACTGAATACATTAATTCTCGTATGCAATAGATTGGAGAGTCAACGAAAGTCAATCGATTAGTTCATTTGTCATGTTCATTTAATATATCAATTCTAATAATTTTATTTATTGACTACGATCCTCAGACGTTAGGAAAAGACTAAAGACTATACTTGCTTCTGCTTAGTTTGGGACTAGATGGCGTTGTGTACGGTATTCGAAGTATTATTATTATTCATAGATCAAGTTTGACCATTTTCATGACCTTTAAAGGCTTCTGTATGAGAATATTCTACTGTATCTTACTCTCGTTTCAAGATGAATCTCTTGAGATGTTGATCAAATCTACTTTTGATTTTTTTTATTGATCAGTGAAGTGATGTATCTTGCATTAAAGATCTGGCTAGATATTATTATCTCATGTAATTCTTGGTTTATCGTTCAGATTTTGCATTTTTAATGAGGTCGTCGATTCGCTATTAATTAAAGTGCTTTTATAGTCGTCTGCGTGATTGCTTAATTTTTTTCAAAAAGCTGTAGAATTTTAATTTTTCAAACGTGTGCTTGAACAGTTTATAAAAGTCCAAGAACCTTCGGACGCATTAAAGTAATGGCGTCTTTACTTATCACAGCTCAAAGAGTTGTAAGTAAGGTAGGAATAAGGAAAACTCTTAACTGAATCGTTCCTCCCATTACGCATGATAGTTTTGAGTTGCGAACATGGTCCTTCGAGCCCCACAATAATGTTGTACTATTAGGTGAACTACTTTCGAGCAAGATAAGTTACTACATCTACAGCTGCAGACGTGTGTGGTGATCCGGAAGGAAAATTATCTTATAGGAATCGAATCAAGAATCACTCTGAGTAATAATTTTGTAAGGCGGCTTCGGTTATTTTAGTTTTAACGTTCAAACGTGCATAGTGCCTTAAACAAGTCTAACTTTTGTGTTATAAATAGGGAGTATTAACAAAACTTGTTGAAATAACTGCGTATTTGTTTATTTTCGTAACACTCTATTATTAGAGAATACCAAAACTCATAAACACATATTTTTTTCTTTAGCTGCAATACGAATATCTTAGTATTATTCCATGATATAAATCTCTCATTCACGATATCACACAATCTCGTATATTTGCTGTAAGCGTATTGTGGTAATTTGAACGCAGCGCAGAATAAAGCAGAGCTAATTGTAATTGGCATTCCAACAATCAACTCTGCAAATAGATACATACGTGAGTAGAATACTTAGGCTGAAATTTATAAAGCGTGCTTAGGCTTACCTCATGAGTTAAGTAGGCATTGAAATTTATAGTTATTGCTATACAAACTGAGCAAATGCTTAGCATAGTCTAAGTCACCAAAATCCTTGACTTAACGATTGCTTACGCGCTCGTAAAGACGGTTCGATTATCCAGGTAAAAAATCCATCATCTAGTTAAAAGTATATTTAGTCAAAGTAAAAGTTCCGTCTAGAAATTGGTAATTAATTGCTATTGAACTCGAGACAACCTCAAATATCGTTAAGACATTTAACTGACAAGTCAAAGACACGTATGTTTTACTTGCACATGTGTTATTTTTACACTTTTTAACTCAAAATCAATAAAACTAACTTTAAAATAAACTCAAAAGATTTAAATTTATTGAAATACAAATAATATTCATAAGAATTTTTTTAAGATTACTAATATTTTAGTTTATTACAGGTATTTTAATATGTTTTTGAAATACCAAGAACTAAATAAATATGCTATGCAAATTGAAATGCTAAACATTTTTTCCTGAGCTTAGCATTCACTCAGTAAATTCTTATCCTTGTGTAATCTTGGCATTCGAGTCTACTACTACTACTACTACTACTACAGACTCGAATGCTAAGATTACACTTAAAGCAGGAACTTATATAAGTTTAGCGTAAACAAAGTTTGAGCAAAGTCTAAGCACGGTTTATAAATATTAGCCTTAGATACATCATACTATTTTCATTAACATTTCTGCTGTCATTCTGACATCAGAGCAAACTCAAAGATTACTCAGAACATCAGAGAGAATTCAGTAATAAAGTGGATTGAAAAATGAACCGTTAAACATACACATACTGAATGGTTGAACTATGTCAAGTTTAACTGTAGTTTAAGTTGAAAGGAACTGATAACTAACCCTGACTATACGTCAGATATTCAGGAAAAACCGGTTGAACTAGAAGCAGACCCCAAATGACATAAAATAACTTCAGTTCTGTAACTTTTCAATAGAAAGTTCATTCAATTTAAATTCAATCCGTATTTTTTATGACCAACAGTAAAAACTCGGCTATTTTTTGGTTTGGCATTAAATTGCCGGCAGGTGCAGGGTCTGCCATTAGCCTGAGAGTCAATTAAGCCACTTGAAGCGCTTGAGTCCCGACTGAAATCTCATTACCGGCCAACTTACTGGAATTATTGCCACGGAATTTGTTTGTTATTCTCAACTTAAAAGTTACGAGGTAAAGCGGCCAAGAATTTTAAGGAAGTTCTGAGAAATGTGCTTACTTTTTATGATAGAAGGTATCATAAAGGCTCAATTCAAAAATTTAATCTACTTGAAGGTAGGGCACGATAACTTTTACTGGAATCGAAATTGCCTGATTGCGACAATGTCTTCATCCTAGAGTAAATTTAGTTAAGGCGAATAAGTGATTATGTGTTCAAATGCCACGTTACACTATTTATTAATTTTAAGTGACATTGAAATTTGCTAAAACGGTCTTCAAATTGACTTATGTATTTTTCATCTCACTTCAACTATACGTCGTTATTAAACAATACCAGTAAAAATATTTTGTCTGAAATTATCTGTTATATAAATAATATATATATAAATAAATAATTTAGATACCCAATGTTACTTTATTAATGCAAAACAATTTTTGATAGAAAATTTTATTGCAAAATTTTAGTGAAATGCATTCACACATTGGGTGAATATAATATATATTTTGTTTGAATCAACTGTTCCTGAGATTACCATCAAACACAACACAATATTAGTGCAGATATATATATTAAACGAGTTAGAGGAGAATAGGTATTATAATTTAGATTCATAATATGCACCTTGCCCTATTTCCAGTCCAACAAACTCAACCAAATGAAAGAGGATTGATATTTCAGAGAAGGTTGCCCACAAAGAAAATGAAGCGCATTTCGTAGATCCAATTCAATGAACAGATGCGAACACGTTTCAATATTTTTAACAAACAAGGTTCTCAATTCTTGAGATCAATATCTTCTAGAACTATATTTTTATTTGGCGATGCATTCGTTTTAGCTTTTGCTTGTTCTTTTTTGAAATTGTAGGTTGCAAGAACGATGATGTTGTTAGCAAAATTTTCTGATGACCTGGAGACTTGTGCGGCAAAATATAAAAGAATAATCCAAAAGGCAATCTACAGTAGACCTATTTGTGAGATTTGCGTCTATTTTTCTTATTCTCTAAAATAGGCCGCATTTATCGGAGTGATACCAAGAGTTCATTGAAAATGGGGGTTAAACAAAGAGTGAAGTTACCGAAGTCGCAAATCCCGTATACCCTATATTTTTACAGTTTTTCATAAAAAAGAAAATATGTTAGGCGAATTGTACAAAAATATTAATAATTAAACCAGGAAATTCTAACAAATTGTTCTGCTGTTTAGCAGACATTAAATTACAATATATATTATAAAATGGATGTAGGTAGATTACTTTTCTGCCTTCACAAACGGTGGTAACTAATTTGTGACTCTTACAGATTGATGGCAGGGTAAGGATGGTAGACACTTCCCGCCAGGTAACACGTTTTTAGTTTGCCACAAAAACAGAATAATAGTTAGAATTGAAGTGCCAACATCGTACATGCAGAATAAATTATTTAATAAGACTGACACAATAACAAACAGGAGTTTAATACTTTTACTATCAACTTCATAATTAATTAAGATACAGAGTTAGTTTACTTTCTTTTCTATTGTTAAAAGAATGATAAAATATTAAAAAGATATAAAATTACTACAACCAAAAACGATTTCTGCCCATTTTCCATTAAACTGGCAAAAGCCGTATTCAGGTAACGGTCAAGTGCCTTCACACATGGTTATAACTTAATGGAGACCTTTTTTATTGTAAGTGTTATTTACGACTGGAACAAGAGACTATTGAAATTAACCTTTAATGTTCGAATATCACACTTACTTTGAGCATTTTCACATTTGAACACAATGCTAAGTACTTCGTGGCTTATTTTACGGGATAGGAGCCAAACGAGCAGACGGTGCGACTGCCGCCCATGGACACGATAATGCCAGACCCGGCCTTTTAAGATAGAATACGCTCTTTTCTTAAAAGTTTGAAGGTTGTATTGGTCCGGGAATATCACAGGCGACATTTCATTCCACAATATTGTTGTGTGAGGTAGAAAGTTTCTAGAAAAGCATACAGTTGTGGACTGACAACTATCTAAATGATGGGGAAACTGCTGTCGCGTAGCACGACGGCGGAAAGAAACGGTAGGGATGAGTTCAAGCAATTCCTCGGAGCACTCCCCATAGTTAAAGCGATAGATGATGCATAGCAATTTTACGCAGCGCTAGAGAATCTAGCCGATTTGAAATATCTTGGCTTGCCAATGCCTTCCTCGATAAAAGAAGAAACTAAAAAAAATAGAACTGTGCCTAATAGTGTTAGTTCTGTAATTAAATGTAATTTTATTCTAAGAATTACGATTTAAATAACGATGTAAAGAAAAATGAAAAGTCAGATTTATGCGTTCGTTAAGAAAGAGGGATCCTTCGACTTGGTCAGGTGACCATGCATGACGGATACCCTCGAAATTTAAATTTCAAGTTGCTTTTGTCCTCTATTGTATTCCACTTATTTAAGTGACCGGTGACTCACAAAAGGTTTCAGTTAGAACAGAAAAATAAACAACAACATTTTGCCGTGGGTGAGCCACACTTGAATGTACCGGCTTGACCTGAGTGATACCACGGCCTCACAGAAAACTGGTGTGAAATAGCGCTTGCGCTGTGTTTCACCGAGTGAGTGAGAATACCCCTCCTTCCTCCCCCATCCCTCTCCCCATCCCCCAATGGTCGGCAACGCACTTGTGACGCCTCCGGTATTGCGGGTGTCCTTGGGCGACGGTAATCGCTTATGGTAATATGGTCTGCTCGTTTGTCCGCGATTCCATAAAAAAAGCAATTTTCAGTAAATTGTGTATTATTCTTAAATTACTCGGTTATTCTAAGGAATGGACCTCTTAATGTACATTTCGTCAATCGATTCAGATTGACAAACAACTATGCATAATTTTGAACTCATTGATCATCATCAAGTCATGGAATATATATCGATTGAATAATAAAGGGAAGCAAAGAAATAATAGTTCTCAATTAAAACGTAACAACAAATGATCAATGTTATAAGAAAAAGAAAATACTGTAAATTATTCGGTTACTTCAAGGATTGGTCCTCTTGGTGTATATTTTGTTATTAGATTCAGATTGATAATCATCGAAACATATTCTTAAACTCTTAAACATTATATTATGTACAATACTTCTTAAGAAAGACGTACAAAATTTTCGTTTTAGTAATGAAGGAACACAAGTAACCATTCGCATTTGTGTATTGTACGAATGTAATCGAGTTAATGTTATAACGGGTGTTTTTTTAAGCTAGATAGAACTTTAAATTGTAAAAAGTAACACAAAAAATTAAATTTTGATGAAACTTTTTTTTTTATTTGTTTCAGTATACTCTGACAAATCATCATGAATAGACTCACGCTTGAACAACGCTACGAAATTATCCAAATTTACTTTGAAAATCAGTCGTCGATTCGCGCAACTTATAGACGACTGTTTTATCGCAAAATTGTGTTCAGCGATGAGGCGCATTTTTGGCTTAACGGGTTTGTTAATAAGCAAAATTGCCGCATATGGAGTGAGACCAATCCACAACAGACCCTACAGACTCCATTACATCCAGAAAAATGCACCGTATGGTGCGGTTTTCACGCTGGTGGCATCATCGGACCTTATTTCTTCAAAAATGAGCTGATTTTCAAAGTAAATTTGGATAATTTCGTAGCGTTGTTCAAGCGTGAGTCTATTCATGATGATTTGTCAGAGTATACCGAAACAAATAAAAAAAAAAGTTTCATCAAAATTTAATTTTTTGTGTTACTTTTTACAATTTAAAGTTCTATCTAGCTTAAAAAAACACCCTATACAATGTTCCATTGCAAGTTTGTGACAACACAAAAACTATCACAAGTAGTGAATCAAAACTATTTCCTGGAACAATAGGAGTTCATAAAACACATTAGAGCTCCTGTGGAATATGGGTGCAGTGCGATAAAAGTTTCCATTTGAGCCGGAGATGCGTAACGAGCCTCTTCTTAGAGACTGAATGAAGGGCCTCTTTTCGTATTCATACGATCCCACGTGCTCGTGGAATGGGAAGGGGGTAAGCCGAAAGGTAGAAGAGGGGAGCGAGAAATAAAGTTATGAACTCCTTAGGTGTGCGGAATATGATATTGGAGTTATAATAATAAGTTATACTAACAGGTGTTTCTAGAAGTCGATTTTACGAAGCATAAAGCGCATATCTCTTAGCTATCAATCATTTAGGACTTAGGTGATGCGGATGGATAGTTAATGCTGAAAAACTGCTTTCAGTAAAGTACCAGCAGTTCTTCTGGTCAATCACCTTCCGTTTTAAAACTTTAATTTTGATTATCTTAATAAATGACTTTCTTAACCTATGAATTAATTACATCAATTTTCTTTGAAATAACAGCGATATCCTCGTGGATATAAAACAGTTTATTATTTTAAAATATAGACATTGTGTATTTATTGCAAGTCTAAAACTCAGAGGAGAGTGCTGTAAACAGCACCATTAAAGATTCTACGATTGTGAAGATGATAGCAATAAACTGATATTGATTGTGATTGTTTACGAGGGCAACGGGTTTAACTTTATTAACTGCATTTGTATTAACTTTGTAAACAAATCTTTCAAGTTGTTTTAGTCTTCTTTAAGTTGTCGTACGCCAAAGTTGCACATTGTATGGATGTGTTGTTTGGATAATAATACTATACCTTGCCCCCTTGGAACTGATAAAGGAAAGGGTTAATTGATCATTTATAGCTCTCCTTTATGAATGCCGATCAAATGTATGCAGGTCAAGCCAACCCATATATCAAAGTTAAAGTTAGATTGGTAAGCTTATGGGAGTTTCATGTTTGTATGTAGAAAACCAGATGAGAAGGAATTACAGAAATATCCAGAGCAAGAGTTGACTATGAATGTGGAAATATGTTAAAGAATAGATAAATATATATTACTAAAATACAAAGCTGAAGAGTTTGTTTGTTTGAACGCGCTAATTACAGGAACCGCAGGTCCGGTTTGAAAAATTCTTTCAGTATTAGATAGTCCATGTATCGAGGAAGGCTATAGGCTATATATCATCACGCTAATACTAATAGAAGCGAAGCACCAATAAAGAATGTTTCGAAAACGGGGGAAAATTTTCACGCTACGGGCAATATAAGACGTAAACGAGGTTGCGTTGGTCAGCTAGTAGATAAATATACGGTGGAATATTTTAATAAAATATTCTTTAGATAAAGTTGTTTTGAGATTCATTATAAATTTGCCATCATTGAACAACATTACAGATATCCGTCTATGGCTTGCATCGCAGCCGCGCTTAGCTTCGGCTCACGACCTCGAGATGAACGAAGTATGAACAGAATGCAATCTCCCTTGCTGCTGCTTCAAAGATAAAAACACATGCCTCATACGAGTTCTATGACTATCAGAATAAGGTTAAATTTCGTTTGATTGTATGCATTGTGGTTTCGTTTGAGATTTTAAAATGAATGCTTTGAATAACGGTTTTTTGGATTACAAAATGAGTTCATTGAACTGGTGTTTTTACTCTTCTTGTTTATTTAGTGTAATAATGTTTTTAAAAGTTAGTACATGTGTTTCATGGAACATATTTTTAGTAATACGAGTATAAATCCTAGGACTATGACAAAAGGATTTTCCAAAAAAGTTTTTTTTCTATGGTACAGAAGGCAATTGAGCAGACGCATTGCCTGATTCCACTCAGTTTATATAAGTACGGCTAACAATGATGACTATATATACTCCAACATACATTTTATGCTATGTTCAAAATCTTCGGAGTGATACCATGGCCTCACAGAGAACTGGAGGCTCATACCCCAACCCCTCCCCCGTCCTCTAAAGGCCGGCAACGCACTTGTGAAGCCTCTAGTGTTGCGGGTGTCCATGGGCGTTGGTAATCGCTTACCATCAGGTGATAGGTCAGCTCGTTAGCCCACTATTCCATAAAAAAAAACTTGGTGATGTGTAAGTTATAATAATTAGAAGAGCCACGCTGATGCACGAGCTGACCGGCTCGACCGGCGCAGTAACTACCCTCTCACAGTAGAGCAAATTAGAAAAACAGCATTCGTGGTGTTGTGTTTCGTTTGGTAAATGCCAGACCGGACCCAATGATGCAGAAACATTTCAATAGGCTGCCATAGCGTGGATCATCATGCTGCATTGTCTACATGCGCAATGAGTGTATCGCACCAACACTCTTGGAATCTGCTCATGCATTCTATCAGAGTACAGTCACTTTGGCAGGGGCATATGTAACAAATGTTTCTTGACCAATTAATTCTACTATAATCTATATATATATATAAATGTTATGTTGGTTTGTGTACGCTTCAAAAACTCAAAAAGTTCTGCACCGATTGAGCTGAAATTTTAGAATGATATATAATTCGCATCAAGGATTGTTTTTATCTAATTTTTGCATCAGTCACATATCTGCGACCGCGAAAAAACCGTCATAAACGCGGGTGGAGCCGCGGGCAACAGTTAGTATTTTATAATATTTCAAATTGTTCCAATGTTGAAAAAAAAAATCGTTTTAGTAAAATACGAAATGGCTGCCTTGATACAAGTTTAAATATGTTGTGAAGAGCTCGAAGGTATGTTATTCTTAAATTTTATTAGCATATTTGAGCTATTTATCTAGAAAACATGATGGTACATTTGTAAGAAGTGCTACGCGTCGATTCCTTTCATGACAAGCACCAATTCGATGTCTTCCGTTTCGTTGATAAAATTTCTAATAAAAACTTCCATTTCGCTCTCTTTACCATACCGTCCGTCATTCGAAGAAAATAGCACTCTCAATATTCTGTGTATATTGACGAAGTTTTACAATGTCGAGACACAAACAGCCTTTTCATAGAGAAGCAAGATGCTCAGATTTATTTTTATACACCTGGGTCAACAAATAGCGAAAACCAACATAGCGCGCACATTCTTGAAGACAAATTTTAGTTGCATAGCCTCACTAGTTCTAATATTATGTTTTTAAGACCACATAAAACAGAATAGGGTTCCTATTCAGCTGTATTTTTAGTACAAAACTTGGTCCTTTGTGAATCAATTTAAGATTTTTTGGAAGGTTAAGTTTTTTTTTTCTTTTCTTAGCTGCTAAAATGACTCTGCTTTGCCTGATGGAAAGCACGAACAGAATATAGGAGTGGTGGTCACCACCCTCAATGCTAATAGGGACAATGCAGCATGGTGACTCACACTATGGCGGCCTAGTGAGATGCTCTTTCACGCTCCGCTTAAAGGACCCGGGTTCATAGTGGGAGCGAAACACGTACGTAGGTAGTGAGTTGAGCTTTCGGCTTACTCCCATTTCAATTCAAAGAAAATAGAATACCATACCTTACACTTAGGATTTAGATCCACAGGGATTGGTGACACTTTTTGAAAAGTAATTATTCAATTGAATTATAAATGCGGTTACCACAATATCTTGCTAGAGTTAGATTAGCCACTAAATCCAATACGATTTTTGCCGTCTGTCACTTAAATTAATCCTACTAATATTATAAAAGCGAAAGTTTGTGAGTATGTAGTTGAGTATGTTTGTTGCTCTTTCACGCAAAAATTCTGAATGGATTTTGATGAAACTTAACAATAATATAGCTTATAGATCAGAATAACACATAGGCCACAATTTATAAATATACTAGCTTCGCCTCGCGACATTACCCGTAGTTATTTTCGTACCGCGGGGTTCAGTTAGTGAAGTAATAAAGTTAGACATCACAAAAATGATTTCTTACCTTTCTAATTATTCGCATAAAAACCTTCCATTCGAATACCCTGTACATTTTTAACACCATTTAGAAAATAGATTGTTACCATGAATAAAATGCTTATATTTATAAAAACGTATTATTACGAATAGTACATGAGAATCCACTCAATATTCACAACGTGTTACAAGAGAGACTGGGATGATTCGTTCGTATGCATGGAATGTAAAGGCTGGATGAGGCATGTTGTATTTTCTGTAAGTGATGATTATCTAAGATAAGAGAATGTTAAGCGTCTAGTTTACAAAATTTATAAACCAAGCTAAGCGTAACCGCAAGAAAATCGAAAATTAAACGGCAGCAGTTTTGTTTATCATGATAATAAATAAATTTAATTCGTAACTAAATTTTCAATGAACAGACAGATGTCTAATTTTAAGTCACTACGGCCTCTCATGAACACCTAGAATTCGAGGGCCACAAGAGCTTTGCTAAAAATAGGCTCTACAAGCATAAACTGTTAGATATATTTTACAACGCACATATGGTTTTGTAGCAGTCTATTTGTGTGACATTTAATTTGTTTTAACTAACCATTATTTGAAAATTTTTACGTTTTTCTCTTTTTTTAAACCCTTATCGTGGAAGGAAGGGAATAAAGAATTGCAAAACCAAATTTCTGTGAACTCGTAGTAACACTCTAGTTAAGTCAGCCCATTGGTGCTAAAAGGTGCCTCTTTCTTGTCTTCTCTTCTTTTTTCTAGATTTTGCAGATGTATATTACGTTGTTGGGAGAATAACAACCAGCTCTCTAAATATCCATTAAAATAAAACAAACAAGTGTGCTTTAGACCACACTACTGTAGCAAAACTTATTTAAGAGGAAGAGAGAAAGTAAATGTGTGCTCACCTCTCTATTTTGCCCCTATAGTAATATAGGAAATTCCATTCATCTCGCCCGATCACATTTTTAGTAAAGCTCTCGTCAAGCATTCACCAGCTTACTCCACAAGTCAAGCGTGCGATTAGAAGTTTTACTCCAATAATATTTACAGACAGACACATGTTTCCATCCCACCACGATTTCGGGTTCTGTAAGCGGGGCGTGAAAAAGCATCTCACTAGACCGCCATAGTGTGGGTCACCATGCTGCACTGTCCTTATTCGCATTGAGAATGGTGACCGTCACTCTTGGATTCTCTTTATGCTTTCCATCAGGCAGTGCACATTTAGATTGCTAAAACAAAAAAAAATAGGGGAAATTGAAGATTTAAACTAACTACGATGTAGAATTTCTCATTGTCTTTATGAGAAAGATTTCAAACATTGAAACGAAGTAAAAGAACATAAAACCAATCAATTAATAATTCTTTTTGTTTCCCTACCTTTTCATAAACAAAATTAAACTCGACATTGGCTGAATGCACAAATCGTGCGAAGCCAGAGAAGAAGAAAAAAAAAACCAATCAAATTTCAAAAGGAGAATCATTTAATTTTGCGATTATCCATACTAATATTATAATTTCTAAAGTAACGCTGTCTGTCTGTTACGCAATTATGGCTTAACTGCTTTACTTATGAAATTTTTCATGAAGATTCTTTGATTCTTGAGGAAGAACATCGGCTGATGAGCTTTCTTAGCTCCACCGCGGATAGTAGCTAAGAAGATAAATATTTTACTGAATAAACCCTACAATAATCTTAAAGACGTAGTAAGTTTTCTAGCAACGACATTGTTATTCAATTTTAATTTCTATTACACAAAACAGAGAACATGAAATAATTTAACAAGCCACAACATGTCAGTAGGGCTGGCACTTAACTCGCAATCAACAGGTTGATTGGAACCTTGGAAGCGAATAGCTCCTACTTGATAAGGACATTGCTTGTTTGCACTAAACAACTCGGTTTATTAGTGGGAAAATTGACTCGCTTCGGTTGGTTATTGAGGATTCAGTTATGGTAGATTTGCTAGCTGTATAATACTTGTGTTGTTCAGTTCATTTGTTAGATTTACGATCTAACAAATGAACTGAACAAAAATGGCTATGTGGTTAACCTATACGCGGTAAAAGTAGGAGCGAGAGGTATACCAGCTAAATCTCTTTATAATCTACTGAAAGACCTTGGCCTGTCGAGAACTGTAGTAAGTTCTATTTCGGAACGAGTATCTAAGGCTGTACAAACAGGTTTCTACCAAATTTGGCTAGGTAGGGCGGGAAACTCGGGCAGTGAAGGTGAGCGTTGATGCGCATCTCAAAGGGGGCCTCCTTAAACCTACACCTAGGTAGCAAGTCCTGGGAACTGCTCTGGGTTTCTCCCCCTACCACACCATGAACCCGGCACCCGCACGGTGAATCCATGGAATGCTAAGAAGTTTGTCTCCCTATATGTGCCTACACAAATAAACATATTCAAAGAGTCTTTTGTAATTTCATTCTAGCAACTTTCGTATTATTAAGGTATATTCCGTAATTACACCAAAAAAATCATTTTTTAACATTTTCGTCTGGGTGTCTGTATAATCTCTGGATCCCTTAACTAATTTAAATGGGACTTTCCCTGATAGATAACTGATGATTTAAGGAGTAACTGAAGCTACTTAATTTTAGACTAGCTTCTTCGATAGTTTTTGTTGCACCTACACACTCGTAACAGCATCCGCGGGTAACACTGCGGGGCACAGATAGTTTGAAATAAAGAAGAAAGCTTATTATGGAATGGGTTAGGTAAATGATTTACTTCGAAAATATATTAGACTTATTATCTAAAACAATCTTGATACTTTGAATTAAACTTAATAAAATCGGGAGTAAGGCTGCAATTCATGGCAAAACAATGTTAATAATAATAATAAAAACAATTGTTCTGACTTTAAAATCTTATATAATATATGTCATATGACGCAATAGTCATTTCAATGTAATCATGTTGTTTCATCACATTATTTTATTGATTTTTGTCATGAACACATTCATTAAACTGTAGGCTACCTACTACACTACTATACTTACTCACTATATTTTACTATATTAATATAATAATCTTTAGAATAACCTATATCTAAATCTTATAACTATTTATATATTTACACTTAAATATATATACATTCTATATTATTATAATTAACCTACTAACTATATTTACATATTTACTTTTCTCATATAAAATATTTAACATTAATAACAACCCATATCGATATCGATTACATCGACACCTGGGGTACACTATACCGGGACGCGCAACGCACGACAACAGGGCGTGCTCGCGCGCCGGTGAGACAGTCGTAACTTGTTATTGACGCGGAACGTACGCTTGTTTACCTCAGTTTATATACTAGTGTAAATGCTTAAATATCGCTTATGTACTGTATGTTAATTTGTGTGCTATGCTATAACTATACATCTTCCTGCCTTAAACTATTTATTGTGCTGTGCTTATGCTTGTATCTTACTTTACCGCACCTTCTATTGTTTACTTGTGAGTGTTGGACAATAATACATATTAACCGTGAGTTGAACTTTTTATTATACCTGCTACACACGAGTCAAGTGGTTACTGCCCCATCACCACACTGGTGGTCGGCACTACCACAAAACCATTTTTGATTAGTCGAGAATTTTAATTCTTTTTGAATGAGATTTATTACTCACTCTCGGGTCGGTTTGGGGATTACATTGAGTAAATAATCTTGTCTCTAATCTAAACAAAAAAACCTACCTATTGAAGTGATATATTTCACATCATTCAGCTCAAATATAGTTTGATGTAAGTACAGCCTTATGATCCAAACTCTTGGTACTGGAATTCGAATAGAAGTGAATGTTCATTACAGTTTAACCTAGATTGATGGCTCAATTCACGTTCCCGGCTCACGTCCCGATCACGTAACTCTACGCAAAGGTAGCAAAGTGTTAAATTCACCAGAAGGAATATCTTTTTAGCTCATATTTTTTGTTTGAGTCTTGGGATGACGTCATTCCCATTTTTTTTTAAATAACGGTTTTGTTTGTATAATGTCAACTTGGCTAGCGAGTAAGATTAGCGATCGCATGATGGGCACGATAACTAATTTTCTTCTCTTCTTTGTGTAATCTATCTATGTATACAATTTAGTAAATACAAATATGTAGTATAAAATTTAGAAAATACAAATTTTAGTGAATTATGACCATTAACAACAGTTTATGAACTAAAAACTTTGCTATTGCTAAAATTAATGCAAAATGTTCTGCAAATTCACCGGCTACTAAAGGAGAGAGAATAAGTTAATGCTAACTTAGTTCGTCGACTTATTATAGTGGTTATTGTAGTAGTTAGCTATCTAGATCTTACCGAAGAACAATTGAACAAACTTGAGCGTCTCCAAAATGTCTGCATAAGGTTCATACTTGGTTTACGTAAATATGACCACATCTCTGAGTTTCGTGTTAAGCTCAAATGGTTACCTATACGCCTTCGCCGGAATGTTCATATTCTCTCCATTCTATACAGTACTCTGTTCCTCCCACATTCACCGTCCTATCTTAAACAACGTTTTAAATTCCTTGACAATTCACATAGCAGGCTCCTGAGATCGTCGGAGTTCAAGATGCCTCTGTATACTACAAAATTTACTGATAAGTCGCTCTCGGTGCAAGCCGTTAGATTGTGGAATAACCTACCTGAGACAATAAGAAAATCTAAATCTCTGCATACCTTTAAGATAAATGATACTATTTATTACTTGACCATGTAAAGTATTCCAGTACAGGAATATTGTGGTAAATGTGTGGTACGTCATGGTAATATTTGTGTATGGATTTATATATGTTAGTATGTATATAGTATATGTTGTATATATTAGTGTAAGTAGGTATATATGTATCATTTCAACCATTTGCCGTCCACTGCTGAACGTAGGTCTCCCCCAAGTAGCGCCAACCATCCCGGTCTTGGGCAGTCCGCATCCATCCGCTGCCAGCCACTCTTTTTAAGTCGTCAATCCATCGTGCCGCAGGGCGCCCTACACTACGTTTGCCTAATCGCGGTCTCCACTCAAGCACATTTCGGCTCCACCGACCATCGGTACGTCTAGAGACATGACCGGCCCATTTCCACTTCAACGTACTGATTCTCCGTGCGATGTCGGTTACTCTAGTTCTCTGTCGAATAACCTCATTCCGAATTCTATCAGACAGAGAAACACTCAACATCGCACGCTCCATCGCACGCTGAGCCACTTTAAATTTGTGGACCAGTCCAATGGTGAGTGTCCACGTCTCGGCTCCGTATGTCATTACGGGTAGGACGCACTGGTTAAATACCTTGGTCTTCAATGATTGTGGTATTTGCGACTCAAAGATGTGACGTAGCTTCCCGTACGCCGCCCAGCCCAAACGAATTCTTCTGTCGGCCTCCCGATCGAAGTTGTGCCGACCAAGTTGGATAGTTTGGCCAAGGTAGATGTATTCTTGCACAACCTCGATAATAACGCCGTTTACGGTCACGGGACTCGGGGACACATGCCGATTATGCATGATTTTCGTCTTTTCTATATTCATCCTCAGTCCCACTCGTTTTGAAGAATCGTCCAGACTGTTGAGCATTGCTTCCATGTCCTGCAGAGACTCCGCCAGGATGACTATGTCGTCTGCAAACCGCAGGTGTGAGAGGAATTGACCATTGATATTGATTCCCCGTCCGTTCCAATCGAGCGTTTTGAAGACGTCTTCCAAGGCATTAGTAAACAGTTTCGGAGATATGACGTCTCCCTGTCTTACTCCTCGATGCACTTGGATTGGTCTTGTGCTCTTTTCTTGTACTTGGACGGTCATCGTTGCAGCTTCATAGAGGCATCTCAACACCTGGATATATCGGCAGTCGACCAGGCACCTCTGCATAGATTCCAAAACAGCCCAGGTCTCAATGGTATCGAAGGCTTTTTCGTAGTCCACATACGCTATACAGAGAGGCTGATTATATTCCTCTGTCTTCTCAATAATTTGCCTTAGAGTGTGTATGTGGTCCACAGTACTGAAGCCTTTTCGAAACCCAGCCTGCTCCACTGGCTGAAAGTCATCGAGTTTTTGGGCAAGACGATTCGTAATGACCCTCGAAAACAATTTGTACACATGGGTCAGGAGTGAGATTGGGCGGTAGTTCTTCAGCAGGGTTTTATCTCCTTTCTTGAAGAAAAGCACTACTATGCTCCTGCTCCATGCCTCCGGTGTAATGCCAGTATGAATGACGGAATTAAAGAGTTTTGAGAGCTCTACTAACATAGGTGTTCCACTAGCCTTTAGGAGTTCTGTTGTAATTCCGTCTTCACCTGGAGCTTTATTATTGTGTAGTTGTCCGAGTGCCATCCCAATCTCACCCGGATCGATGTCGGGAAGCTCGTCTGTGAGGTGGCGTGTCAGTCTAGCACGCGGATCATCCGCGCTGTGGGTCTCAGCTGGACTGGTTTGTGAGGAATATAGATCCTCGTAAAACTTTTCGACTTCAGCGAGAATCTCTGTTTCGGAGGTGACGGTGGTGCCTTGTGCTGTTCTGAGCTTGGACAGGTAGTAACAGGAGGTCTTAGGCTTGGCAAAAACTTTTGAGCCCCTGTTTCGGGCAATTGCATCCTCGATGACTCGAGTATTTGACTGCCGAAAGTCTTGCCTGACCAGCCTTCTTATTTGCCTGTTAAGTTGTTGTCGCTCTGAGGGTGTGGCATTTAGTGTTTCACGTCGTTTCCTCATGAGATCAAGAGTCTCGCTGTTGAGCTTTGACTTGCGTCCAATGCTCTTTGGTCGAAAGTGTTTATAGCCCACTTCGCGGACGACACGTACCAGACTGCCAGCGGCGTCGTTTACGTCCTGCGCGGTTTCCAACATGGCGAACCGATTCTGAAGCTCCAACTGGAAGCTTTCGCATCCATCCTCGACCTGACGCAGAGTTGGTCTAAGAGTCGACTTCATCAAGCGCGCCCGTTCTCTTTTGATGTTTAGATTCAGGGTACCTCTTACGAGTCGGTGATCACTTCCGGTGTTAAATCTGTTGATCACAGAGACATCCCTGAATATTTGGCGTTTGTTTGTAATGATGTAGTCGATCTCGTTTTTTGTCGTACTGTCAGGGCTTAGCCAGGTCCACTTCCTGTGGGGTCTCTTCTGGAAGAAGGAATTCATCAGAAAGAGACCCTGAGCCTCAAGAAAATTAACCAACATTTGCCCTCGGTGATTTCTGTGCCCATAGCCGAACGGTCCTACCTTGGTCTCACCATAATCTCGTACTCCCGCTTTCGCATTGAAATCGCCCATGACAACCGTGAAAGAAGTTTTGTTACGAGACAGGGCCTTAGCTATGTCTTCGTACATGGCTTCAACTTCGTCATCAGGATGTGAGGATGTGGGTGCGTACACTTGTATAACATTCAAGGAATACCTTTTAGTTATTCTTAAGACGAGGTACGCTACCCTTGACGATATACTGCCAACTTCCTCCACGCTGCCCTTGAGCGATTTATGGACCATAAATCCGACACCACCTTGGGATGGCCGGTCCCCCTGTCGGAAATAGAGGAGGTGACCAGACTCCAGGGCTATCATACCCTCACCCTGTCTGCGGACTTCTGATAGCCCCAAAACATGCCAGTTAATGTTGTTCACCTCTGCCTCCAACTCCGAAAGACGATCGTCCAGCCGCAGCGTGCGTCCATTGTACGTTGCCAGATAAAGTCGTCGGTGGTACCCTGCCGTAACCCGGGGATTCTTCGCACCCCCTGCCGCACCGTTACCATGACCGGTACCTTGGCCAGGAATAGTACGACTACCGGGAACTGGGGGCCGTGGAATATGGTTTCTGTTCATGGGGGGAAATTTGCCATAGTCACCACGCTTGGCAGGCGGGTTGGTGACCGCAGTGGCGGGAATCATTCATCTAGTGACGCTGCTGCCCGTCGCCAGTACGAGATTTAGTTATTTCCGCATTTGTGTGGTTATACCGCCATGAGTCGGTCGCCAGAGCCTCGTCTGTTATTTAGCAGGGTGCACCGCGCGCAGGTGAGGTTGGCTGTACAGGGCCTAGGATGGTAGGTAGCCCCGCTTACACCCCATATGTGTATAGGTAGCTTTATGTGTATTATCACTTAGATCTATTGAAGTACACCGCCGACTACCCAGAGGATCTTTTTATAATATCCGTACAAAGGTTGTCTGGAAGAGATCGCCGTGAGCGATAAGACCGCCTATTGTGATACCTGATGTTGGTGTCCGTATATGTAGGTATCTCTGTACAAATGTTTACTGTAGTAGTGTGCAATAAAGTTTATAAATAAATAAAATAAATAAATATGGTACTAATGTTGGATTTCAGCACTTTAGAAAAATATTAAGCCTCGTAAAATTAAAGACAAACTCAAATCTGGTTATACGTCATTAAACCTTCGAATCAGGCAAGAGATCACAGTATTTAGTAAAGTCACTAGAGATTGAAAACCTTCATGAAAATCAAACAAATAATTGCAACAGTTAGTAACATAAGTACCTGCATGACCGATGATAAATTTCCTAAAAATGACATACTTAATTTCATGAAAACCTCATTCGTTGGTGCCGTTTTTGTGAATCAGATCATGTACGTAAGTATAACTGGCTTTCGACCGCGGCTTTCATTTAATAAAAAGTATACTATGTTACTTCTAATACCTCCAAGAATATGTGTACAAAGTTTCATGATCATCGGTTACTTAATTTTTGCATGAAAGCATAACAAACAAAAGTACATTCACATTTGTAATATACAAGAATTGCTCGTTTATGGGTATTAGAAAATAAGCAATAATTATGTCGAAGTTGACATTTTCCCCATATTTGTATCTAATATTTGCACGAAATTAAATAGCTTGTCATAATTTTGTTCTGTGGGTACAAATTCAGTGACATTGTATGAAGAAAACCGAAAACGCTTACATCGCGTGTCGACATTTCAAGGTTGTCGTTGATGTTCGACGGTAGGGTTGCCTCCTTTTTTTCAAATTAAGTATATATAACAAAGTATACTGTCGTGACACTTTTCAGCGTCGATCATGATGACCTTGAACCACAGTGTCAAGTACGAATTATTGTTATAACGTGCATTGAAAAAAAAAAGCAGGAAACAAAGACTTCCTGGCCTTAAGGAAACATAAAACATAACCAAGGTAGTAGAGTTATGCTGATTTCAGTACGAACGGGCCGTTTTGACCGAGTCGGTACTACCCTCGCACAGAAGATCAACCTAAAATGACAGCATTCGTGTTGCCGTGTTTTGTTGGTGAATGCGCCATTTGTATATGTTCATTAAATGTTAACTGCATTATCTGGTGTAGAGTAAAGTTCATTCTATTCTATTCTTCTTCTGTGGGGGTCCTTTACAAGATTATGTGAAAACTGTAAATTAAACAAATAACTAATTTAAAGAATCGCCTACTTCCATGTTCAAAAAATTGATAAGATAACAATTCTTTTGGATATATGCGATAACTTTAAGAACTGATATATTTATCGACTTTATAAAAGGAGATCTAAAGAATTTTTGTTTTTACAGAAACAATTACCAGTTCACTTTATATTCTAGGCCGCTATAGTGTCGGTTACCTGTCTGCATTCACAATGAGAATGGTTTGCATTCTGCTTATGCTTTCCATCAGACAGGGTAGAGTCACATTGGCAGGCCCTTAAATAAAAAAGTACATACACAGTGATTGTAATCGTTCAACATTAAAAGCTATGAAACCATATAGAAAATACACAAGCTTATGAACCACCTAAAACATTAAAGTTGTTATTTAGCAAAAATTTATATGTTCTAAAAAGTATTTTTAATCATTTGAGACAAGAAAAGCGCAACCCTTATAAGAGAATCAATATCTGTAAAATACCCTTGCGTTACAGAGCCACATGTATATTCTGTACAGTATTCTCTTTTGTTTGTTCTCGTAATGTTTTGCTTAAGTTTATAATTGGTTAAGGTGTTTCTGTAAGTTTTTAACATATTTATTCTGCTATTCTTAAGAGCCCTTCATTTTGTGTTTCGTGGGGATCATTTATTTTAAGGTTTATCATTTAAATTCAGTTTGCCTTCAGGGTTGCGCAGGCCTGATGTTAGTCACTCCGAGGAAAAACTTACATTCTGGTAATAACGGCTAAACTTGCACCGTCCCCAAATAATCTAAGGCATAATAAAAGTTAGGTAAGAATTTTTACAGTAAAGCAAGACCATTATACAATCTTAACAGCTTGCCTGTGTTTTACTTTGTTGAAAAACGTTCTTATTGACATATAACTTTAAACTTTTGTCTATATAATCTGGTTTTCAATTTTGACCTTTTGTCTAACGTCGCTGGTTGCACTGGCAGTTATTACTGGCTGACTGAAGAAAGTTATTCAGTTTAGTACATTATACCTTTCTAAACGACTATTTGGAGACTTATTAGAAACTAGCTGGCCCGCGCAATCTCGTTTACGTCTTCTATTGCCAGTAGCGTGAAAATTTTCCCCTGTTTTTGAAACATACTACATTGGTGCTCCGCTCCTATTAGTATTAGCTAGGCTATATATCATATATAGCATATAGCCTTTCTCAATAAATGGACTATCTAACACTGAAAGAATTTTTCAAATCGGACCAGCGGTTCCTGAGATTAGCGCGTTCAAACAAAGAAACAATGAATCAAACAAACAAACAATCTCTTCAGCTTTATAATATTAGTATAGATTCTTTACGATCCCTACCATAGCGACGAATCAAATTCTTAATGTAAGTTTATGTTTGAGCGAAAAGGAAAACACAAGTTTCGAAAATTAATGGATACCTGAGCCAACTTGACCCACTTTCAAAAATTATAACTTCTTTTCTTCGATGTCAAAGCAAAAATTTCAAGGCAGTTTCTTTTCATCAAAAATTCCACGCTCAAGATATAGGACACAAAAGTCTGTCCAGTCTCAAAGTTGAACGAGCAAGTAATTCATGAAAATATATTGGAGCACAACTTCAGATGCTGCGGTTGGTGCGGTATTGCCTACAATAGTATCAAAGTTAAGCTGGGTGTGGTACAAGTTGAAAAGAATAATCGATTGCAGGAGAGGTAAGGTTTGATACAAATGATATATGTCAACTGGGGTGAATTTGCGAGTGTTTAGGCGATTCTGCCATACATACTATAGTAACCAAATATTGCTCACTTAGGACCCATTAGATTTTATCTGTGGTGCTTTCTGGTTAGAAGAAGATATCTGCTTATTTTGATTTAATTTTTATTTCCCGCTGTGCTAAGGAGGAAAGAGGACTTATTATACAAGGTGTCTCAAAAGAAATTTCATATTTAGTGGATTGATTAAAAAAAAAGGAAGCGGTATATAGAAAAAATGTTTATTTATTGTTAAAATACACTTTTTGGGAATTCATTTCTTAAAAATAATATCGTCTAAATGTAAACCCTCACGTTGTTGGCACTCATTTAATCGAACAGTAAAATTACTTATGACTGCTCGACAGGTGGAGTGAGGGATGGCTGCCATTTCGTGACGGATATTTTCTTTCAAATGCGCCAGTGAAGTTGGTTTATTGGCGTAAACTTTAGATTTAAGATAACCCCATAGGAAAAAGTCCATAGGGGTTAAATCTGGGCTACGTGGAGGCCAATTTATGTCACCTCTCCGGGAGATCAATTTTCCTGAGAAAATTTCACGAACACGTGGCAGAGATATACTGGACGTGTGTGAAGTTGCTCCGTCCTGTTGAAACCATGTTCTTTGGTTATAGCCAGGAAAGTTTTGCAGTTCAGGTACCAAGAAGTTGTCTAACATCTCCACATAACGCTCTGAATTCACTGTAACTGTACGCCCCATTTCGTCTTCAAAAAAGTAAGGGCCGATAATTCCTCGCGCCGACATGGCAGCCCATACGGTCACTTTAGGCGAGTGTAGGGGTTTCTGATGTTTGCGTTTCGGATTGGCTGAACTCCAGTAGCGGCAGTTTTGCTTATTTACGTGGCCATTAAGATGAAAATGAGCTTCATCCGAAAACAAAATGTTGGTAAACGTTGAAAATCGCTCAATCATCTGATTTACGAAATTAAGCCTCTGACCGGCATCTTGGGGCTTTAATTCTTGCACCAATTGAATTTTGTAGGGGTGCAGCTTTAGATCTTTGTGCATAATGCAATGTAATGATGATCTATGCACATTTAAAGCACTCGCGCGCTTCCGAATTGAAAGGCTCGGGTCGTCACGTACAGATTGATTAACACTCTCCACGTTTTCTACCGTTCTTGATGACCTAGGTCGCCCGGATTTTGATTTATCCAGCGTTGATCCAGTCTCTTTAAACTTTTTAACCCAATGTCGAATGAGAGGAAGGCTTGGCGCATCATTTAAGTGGCGAAAACCTCGAATACTGCAGAATTTTCTACGCGCGACAGTTGTCGAATCACCGTTCTTGTAAAACTCTCGCACGCACAACGCGCGGTCTGCTCCCGAGAAACGCTCCATAGCGACTGAATCCCCAAGAGCCAAGCTACCAATTGACATAACCCCCGCACCCCTCAAGTACGCAGCGTTCACGCAGTAAGCTAAACAAATATAAAATTTCTTTTGAGACACCCTGTATTTCACACTCTTCCGTTTTCCTTCTGATTAATTTCGTTGCGGGTTCCAAGCTAGTTTTCCTGGAACTTCCCAAGTGTCATAACTCAGTGTGTTCGTGGATCGCTGTTGTTGATTCTGGTGGACAGGAGTTACAGTGGTGTAAGTATGGGCGGGACTAGTTCCGTTATAAATAATTGGTATATGTACGACTCGTTTCGTGGTACATGGTAAGGTAGCCTACGATTGTAACTTCGTGGGATTCGCATTATTGTTACTAACCAAACTTATAATGTCCATTTTTGAACATTCCTGTATTGCATACTGTTAGGTAAATAATGCCTTAATTATTTTAAAGATAGTCCAAAATATAAATAACCACGGGGATGGTGTAATTGTTTAAGCGGTAAATTCGTCGCTTTCTAAAGCGGTGTGTGTTGCGAGTTTAATTAACACGTTGGATAATATTTTCTAGGTAGGTGTCTAGGTATTCTTTGTGTCTATTACAAAAATATCTGTGAAGTCTCCCTTATTTACATTTAATGTATTTCAGAGAAATGCTTGACGCCATCGTCTGTATCTTGAAACTGGTCCGTCGAAGTTAAACCGCAAGTGTAATATAATAATAAGCGTACGTCCAGTAGAATAAATGGCTTGGAAGCTGCGTTTATATTAAAAAATAATATTAAAGAACATAAAAGGTGTTATTTTACTGATTGATGCAAGAACTCGTTGCATGTAAAGCACATAATAGAATGACTACGTACTGGCACGTACAAACTTTAAAGCTGCCTTTTCCTAAACTGTCCATACACATACACACACACACACACACACACACACACACACACACACACACATACACACATATGCACACACGCACGCACACACACACACACACACACACACACACACACACACACACACACATGCACACACAGAAATAAAGAAAAAAAAGGAATGTGATGATATTTCATCTATATAGTTGTGAATAATAGTGTGATACCAACACTCGATAATACTTTTTGCAAGCAAGAGCAATGAATCTCGCTGAAAAACTAAAGTTGTAAAAACGGCATAAAACAGTAAACGCTCACACAACACAATAAACTTTTTGAATTAAAATATTTCCACTGAAAAGAGTATAAAACATGAGGAACTCAGCATTGAATAAAGAGACAAGTTGCAAATATTTAAGCTCTTTTACATTTAGCAGAAAACCGCAGACTACTTTATTTTGTGTGCAACTACGCTTACTGTGAGTTTGGAAATTTAATGTTGTAGTGCCTGAAACAATGGATGAAAATGTTGTGATTCTTTGATTGACTTCGCGATTTTTGAGTTTCTAGACCAATTTAATAATGGTTATAGATATTAGAAAGCATTGTATCACATTTGACTTACAAAGAGTGCTCGGCATTTGACTTGACAGAAACTGAACTTTTATAACTCCGACCGCCAGTTATGCATTAACTATGATAAAAGTAATATGTACGAATTATAAGGCATCGATTTGGTTGAGGTCTTTTAATCAATATTCTTTTATAACAATAGCAGGATGCGAGAGTCTCAAAATCTATAAATGTTTTGATCGACTTACGATATTGCTTGCTATGGGACAACAGGCAAACGACTCCTTTGATTGTTGGTGACACGTCCGTCATATTTTTTTTTATATTTGTAATTTTATAGCTATTTCAGTGCTCTTGCAACTTCTAATATTTAAAAAAAAAATCTGTGTTTTAATTCCTTATAGTAAGTTTGTATATAGGTATACTAATCGGTAGGACATTTTATAGAGAATCCTAAAAAATATTTTAGTAGGTTTTGCCATAAAATTATAAAGAAAAAGTATGAAAACTGCATCAGGGACTACTGGGGAGGGGGACGAATCCCCTTAAACCGGGCGCCAGATGACGGCTACGTGCCAGCCGAGTCGCCACCGGTCAAAGGGTATTGTGCTCACGAGTTCAGCAGTGTGCCTTAGCAGTCGGGATTACTAACCTCCAAAACAAAATACCATACATATAATATATTGTTTTGTACCTACTTAATTATAGGTATACCTATTCGTCACAGTTAGGACATTAAATTAAATTTGTATTAATCAGTTAAATTTAGATTTAGACACATTAAAACACAAACTGTCACTTAAATAAATCATTTATATTCTGAGAGCTGATAACACCATGCATCGTATAACAAGTTTCTTGTACAAGTAGACAATGAGCGGCAGCTGTCAGAGACAATCCCGAAGTGATTCGTCAGAAGTCGTAAAACTGTACAAGTTTTAGAGGTTTACGAGTCCCTGCGATGTTTAGTTAGCCGACAACGCCTTGCTGAACTACATACATTCGAGTATAGAACTTTTCCTTTATACGAGTTGACTGAGAAACCCAATTCAAGAGCAGTAGTTTGCATGTTCCACTTTTGATAAAGCTATAAAATCAGAAACAATATGGTGAAAGAAACGATATTGCTCTGAAGTTATTTTTATTAACTAATACATAGATAATCTTAGAAAGACAAGGTCATTGAAAGCTGAATGCAGGCAGCCGAAATTTGATCAAACGCGTGGGCACTAGGAGACATCTATGGCCAGCTATGGGCTCTGGTAGGTTGATGATATTGATTATAGGTTTCGTATTTGAAGGAGAAAGAAGTATATTAACTTAGATTCAAAGAGATACTTCTTTACGCTTAAAGATTCTTAACTGAGGTGTGAAACTACCTTTGGCAATTAACCCAGTAATTATTAAAGTCCTTTAATTCGTTTATTTCCATTATCATATGGAAAGTAGAGAACAATTTTGTATCAGACCACGATACCAGTAGATGAACAACACGGGCTTTGGTTAAATTCTAAGTATAAAACTGAAGATCAATTAAAAACCGAGACTGGTAAAACATTCTGTTTATTTCAATTAAGATCACATCAACTTGACCTCACTCCGAAACTTTAAAACCTCTAAAACTTCGTACGTGCTGCCAGTATAAATATTAAGAAATTACTGAAATTTAAAATCACGCGAAACAGAAATTAGGACCTAATTGGATTGAATTTGGGAAACTTTTCGGCTATCAAATTTGCGGTATCATCGATTCACGATATCGTCTTGGGATTACAAAACGAGGACGGAAAACCTTAAATATTTTTGTCAGATCCATTAATGAAATTAAAATTAGTATTTCAGAATTGTTCAAATTATCATCTCTGCTGAAATTATAATATTATTTATTCTTCCTAGTTCTCTTCTAAAATTGAATTGGGTTGGTAAGTGTTCTACTAGATGATAGACATTTATAAATTTAGCAGTACGACCAGACAACAATTTAGTAAACATTTGTATAAGAGCGATATCGGTGAGATGAACCGAATAGTATCATAAAGCTTTTGAACAACAACTGCGTTTCGATTACATTGACGAGTAGTGTAGCCAAACATCGCACGAATAAAAAACTTGTAAAAAAATTTTCGATTTTTTTTTTAAATATTTTTTCATATATGTGCAGTCATAAATGCAAATGAATTGTCAGTAGAGTCGGAGGAACGATCCTCAGCGTATAGTTTGAAAGTTATACCGCAGGACTCAGTTAGGAGCATCTATCAACTATTTCAGTGTATGCTGAAGAGGTTTCTTTTTGCTTATTACAGACAGAAAGTAATAACAAACACCACAAAAAAATCATATGGGAGGTAATGATATATCGACTAACATACTGTTCAGACTCATTATTTTTTTGCTTTATTGGAATCTATAAGACTAATTTAAAGAATAGAGATTGTTGTGTGTGATAAAAATTGGAAACAATTTGCGCGATGTTTAATTTGATCAAGGAGAAAGTTCGTTTTTCGTATTAAAAAGAAAATATGTAAGTGCGGTTACCCATATTAAGGATAGTATAAAATGGCAGGCTGAACGGTTCATTAGGAATCAGTTGCACATTTATGCATAATTGTAAGCATAAAGTAGTGAGTGATGGATCAACAAGAGCATGTAACAAACGATGCAGCCATTAAGCGCTCGACGGCGTGCACGTAGACAAGAGTCAACACGCGAACATAACAAATATTTGCGGGACACAAACCCTCTTTTAATTGACAAACATGCCGCCCGCATTTCCCTTTATTGATTTTTTGATACGAAAACTCTTATGTGAAACACAAAAGACTTGTGTGGTTAGGAGAGAAAAATGTAAATTAGCATTTTTAAACAGGTTTAGGAGGTTAATCAGTTGGAGTTAAAGTTAAGCAATCTTAGGCAGGTCATTCTATAGAGTTGTGACCGTTCTTAACATATTGAGACCATCCCGTGGTCTCTGATCGGTCTCGGTTGCCATGCCTATCGTTAAGAAATTAGTGTGAAGTTTGGAGCTACATTCAATTTTATAATAAAAGTGAGAACCTTATTGATATAAGACACAAATCACAATTAAAGTAACAATAACAGGATCAGGAAAATCAATTTTTTTTGGAGGAGGAAATTTCAAAAAAAATTCAAATTGATTTATTTAGTTATAAAAGGTACAATCATTTACAATTAAATTCTTAAATTTATAAGTATGGTAAACTGTATTGTTTTACTCATTTTAGTAAGAAAACCGAGACAGTTATTATGTAACTCGATATATACCTACCTAATAATAAATATAGTACGTTAATTGTTATTTGCCCGAACTAGATTGAATCTGTGTCTCGGGCGGAGAAAATGCTAACAAAACAATTTTTTATTTACTTAAATTTACATAATTAGTGCTTAAAGTAGCAATGTAATTTAAAAGCATACATAGCAATTTTGTAGTACTAGAAATAAGTGGGTCAAAATAATGCGCTAAGACAGCTCAGCAAAATAATTTTATTTAACTACATATTTCAAGTATCTGCTCAGTTTGCTCATACGACAAAATTTGTAACCAGTAATAATAATTTAGTTTCTAAATACTTATTTCTCTATTTAACCTATTGTATAAAAATGGACCCAGAAAAGAAAAAAAATTGTTTGAATAAATGTATTTTGATCCTGATTGTGAGGGACAAACTATATATTTTCGTCTTTCGTTAGTAATTTCGGCTCGATAGGGAAGCAATGTGTGTTGTTTTAATACTGTGTGATATATGAAAATTTGACGGACAGTCATCACTTTGTACGATTGGTATAACATAGTTGTGGGATATAGGAATGGACGGGAGGTGGCTACTTTTAGAATCGCTTTTTGAGCTCGTTCTAGAGGCAGGATAATGGTTTTTAATGCTCCACCCCATGAAGTTATGCAGTATGGGATGATTGATTGACATAAAGACAAATAAACTTGAGTGATCAATTTGGAATCTGCTATAACTCGCAATTTTTTAAATACGTACATTCATTTACGAACTCTATTTACTAAAATTTCTATGTGTTTTTTAAAGGAGAGGTTATTGTCAATTATCATACCTAGGTATTTTATGTTATCAGTTTCCTGGATAGTAGGACAATTGCATAGAGACACTGATGGATTACTGGAGAAGAGACATTGGTGTGCGTATATGGGTGTGTTAACTACGGCGTTTTGAGTTTTGCGCATGGAAAAGTGAATATATTTAGTTTTTGTTTTTAATTTATATATATAAATTTAAAACACATTAAAGCTTGCTGATTAATAACATAAGTTTATACCTCTTTTCTTCTTCTTATTCTTTTCCTAAATATATTTGAAGTCTGTTGAAAGAATTTTCTGTTTCCATTCTCCTCTTTCACTCGCGAGTTCACTGCTTAGTCCGCCTTAAAGTAGTTCCGCCCCGTTCGAGCTGTTCATGTTAAAATCGTCGTGTCTCTACTACCTTAAGATGATATATCCAATTTCACGTTTTACTAAATTAAAATAAAATGAGAGCATACGGATGACAAATATTTCTCGTGTTTTAAATATGTAGTTATTTTCTTCTTGATCCTTTAAATAACTAATTAGCGGTCTGTATCTACACATCGTAAGTATAGGCTCACCACAAACTACCGTATTGAACTCATAACGCATCACTTGTCGATAACCGCAAAATATTGAGCATAGGAACACATAAATTAAATACACTAACTATAAATTTTACGACCTAGGATATAAGGTCCATATTTAGTTTGAATAACAGTCTAGCGTAATTGACTTCGACTGTAATCAGATCAGTAGCGCTATTCAATTAATGACGCAACAGTCTAGTGGATGCTGGAGGCAAGGGATATTAAGTTACAAGTTCATAGAGTCTATGTATTTAGTAACTTTATAAACAAGTACATATTATATAATATTAAACTCATACTCTGTGAAATACAATACAGAATTAGATAATTAGATACTCAACAAATGTATATTTCACATTCATAGCTTTTCAATATATGAAAGCATTCACAGTAATTACAACAAAACATTAATTTTTAAACTTTTTGTCCGACTGTCTACCTGTCTGTTTGTTCTGACTAATCTCTGGAACGGCTAGCTTGTTTCTGCCGAGACTTTCACTACCAGACAGCTGATGATCTAAGATGTAAAGGTTGTAGTTATAGAGCTACAACTAGTGATTACCTATTGTTTTAATCATATCAATTTTCTCTTACAAAACAAATTTATCTTCATAAGTTAATTTTAAAGTTCAGTTTGTCCAATATTTCATGTGGTTTAGAATCTCAAATTTACACAACTCAATTGTAATGAGCTGTATACATTTATGTAAAGGCATTTCAGGTCTAGCTGAAAAGCATCGAACAATTGTGGCGAATATAATAATAGATCCCAATTTATTCAATCTACATCAATTGTATCAAGCTATAGAATTGTATTTCTGATTGATGTTGTAAAATACCTATGTACATGATTGAATACATGCATGTATCTTTCCTTAATTAAATTAGTCACTTCTCAGAATTCAAAATATATTATAGTACTGATGGAACATCGAATAAACTTATCTTAAAGATAATACTTTAGATCAGTTAACGAAAAGTAGAGGGCGCCCCACCTAGATGGACTGACGACCTGAGAAAGGTAGTTGGACTGTATGCAAAGGGTGGTAAGTCTGCAATGAACTAAAATTGTCTGATTGGTTGATTAATTTGAAATTCGAAATTTTCTGGTCAATTATCAGAAATTTATTGACGTTCAACCTTTATTAACTGGGGTTGGCAATCCATCATTGTAAGATAAATACTTAAAGTATTGTATTTTAATCCATACCTTGATAAATCTCTTCCGTGTTTCGATTTACTATTGAAATGTACTATGGGAGAACTATGTCACGTATATATGTATGTATGTATGGGCACATTTACGCGGTTTTGAGTAAAATAATATTATATGTATTATATTATATTTTTATTTAATACAAAGACAACAACCGCACTAGGAATAATTTCTGGGTCGCGGGAGACTTTACAAACATACATGAAACGGACACAGAGAACACCCTGACTTAGAACAACAATTTGTGGATCACACAAAGTGTTATTCCATGTGGGATTTGACCCCCCACGACACTACGCGAAGTAGGGAACGGCGTGGCGACCGCTTACCCACTAGGCCAAACGTGCAGTTTGAATGATACCTGATGGAAGAGTTTATCAGAAGCCCGATACCCAACTCCCTCTAATTTCGTTCACTAAAGAGACTGCAACGCATTAATGTCTATTTTATTTACATGTAACCAATCCTTTAGTCCATTATACCCTTACACCAAAAAAGAAGAACCCCGCCTCTTTATGATACTGTGGTTTGACCTTCAAAAGTGTACATTTTCATCTGCATTAAGGTCTAAGTTGTGAATACTATGTCTGAGGTCTATAATTCAGTTAGTTTAGTACTGTCTTTAAAGTAGAACGTGACTCGTGCTGGAGTGTTGTAAACAACGCTAGAAGCTTCAAATCCATTCACTACAGTACATGCTATAAAATAAATTCGTTGAGTTTAAAAAAGAACTCATTAAGTTCATGCCTATTCTAAATGAATATAGAGAGAAGACTTAGAACTATTTTATAGTGGTATTTCCTCTAGCTGCCTCCTTTTGATTCCACAAGAGCGTAATCCTTCTTAAAAGACCGGCAACGCACTTGTAACGCCTCTGGTTTTGCGGGTGTCCATTGGCGGCGGTAATCGCTTACCATCGCCATCGCGTTTGCTCATTTGCCCCCTATACAATAAAAAAACAGAAGCATGCAGAGTATTACCTCCCTATTCATCACAGGTGTCTTAGGCAGCAAACTAAGCATGACCAACATGACTACAAAGACAAGGAAAACTCGAAACATCTCGAAAGTGCCAATATGCAATTAATAGAGTACTGTTAAAATTATCAGGAGAAATACAAGAGCGGCCGCGAGTTATATCGATTTATTTCCAAAATGCTATTTGAGAACTGGTGGTTGTACATTGTCAAACATTGAAAAAGAAAAACAGTGATTCATTTTTAATTTTATAGTTAATAAACAATTGAAATCGTTGTTAAACTATTTTTTGTAATAAAATAATTGAATAAATGAGTCATAGTCAAACTTTTCTAGTGAAAGTTACGTACTATCGCTAACCACAGCTTTATTTGAACGATGACTATTGCTTACATGACGTTCATGATTTATTACACACATGAATATCTACCAAAATGTAATATTTTGTCAGTGTATGTTGTCCTAACAAGTGTATCTACGAACAAGCAGGGCTGTTTATCTTTGCTGTATTTTAATAGACTATTATCATTTGTCAGTTTTCTATTTTGAGTTTCATAGTACTAACAACGAACACTTACAGTTTCGCATTGCCTTCTAGCCGTCCGTTCGTAGCTTGTAATAAATATTTCAGAGAGCTAACACACAACGTCACCTTAATTCGAAATAAACAGATCTTGTACTACGAAAGATAGAATGACACATTGCAAAAGGAACCTACCTACTTAAAAAAATAATTCAGATATTCAAAATAGACATTAATAAGCTACGGAATCCTGCAATATGCGTATGCCTTTCTAGATTTGGTGACATAAATATTTATGAACGGTAACACAACATGTATTTGGACCGTTATAAGTTAGATAATAACCAATTCGATGGGAACTGTGTGTTGGATTGTACGTGAGCATGGACATTTCTTGGGAATTGAACTCAGAGGCCGTGATAGTATGCATAATAATATATAGAAATAGGAAATTTGTCATAGAGGCTTGGATGAAGTTTGATTGTGTGGGTAATCTAAAATTAATATACGATTAAGTATGTATTGGTACAAGACAAATCGCATTAATTGGCACGAAACGCAAAGGGACAGCGCGGGCTTACTTTGATGGGATTCAAATTCACAACCACTGATTTAGAGGTTAGGACCATTAGCCAATAGACCGCCAGCCCAATTATTTAGTAATTATTTCGTAATACAATGTTGTTATTTAGAACTCATTGAAATTGTGAGTTCAGATAAGTTTCAACCATTTTCGATTGTAATATTTACTATTTAAAGTATCAAATGGTGATGGTAAATTAATTTCACTCATTAAGCGGGGATGATTTCAGAATGCACACGCGAATATGTAGGCTTCCCAAGAAATTATGCGATTGGGTCACTAACTTTCTAGCAGATAAAAGCATAAAGGTTGTAGTCAACGTTGAATGTTCTGACTCCATATCTGTGAATGCTGGTGTCCCGCAAGGCTGAAGTCTATTTTGTTCCTCCTCCATATCAATGACATTCTACAAATTAGCGGCATTCATTGTTATGCAGATGACAGCACGGGCGATGCTCTCTTCACCAGGCGCGCTAATATTTCTCGGGGAAACGTCATTGAGAGTCGAAACAAACTTGTCTCTGAAGTTGAGACCTGTTTGGAAAAGGTCTCAGATTGGGCTAGACTTAATTTAGTCCAATTTAAACCCACAAAGACACAAACTTACGCGTTCACCGCTAAAAAACTGCCGTAGGTCAGTACAATAGGGAGTGCTCCGAGGAATTGTGTTAAGTAATCCCTGCCGCCACTTTCGGCTATTGTCCTACGCGACAGAAGTTATAGCCCTATCATCTAGATGGTTTGCAGTCCACAACTGTGCGCTTTGCCATAAACTTTATGCCTCGCACAACAAAACTGTGGAATGAAATCTCGCCTCTGGTATTCCCGGACCAATACAACCTTCAAACCTTTAAGATAAGAGTACACTCCTTAAAAGGCCGACAACGCATTTGTAACTCCTCTGGTATTGCGGGTGTCCATGGGCGGCATAATAGCTTATCATCAGATGAATCGTCTGCTTTTTTGCCCCCTATCCCGTAAAAAATGCCACGAAGCACTTAGTTTTGAATGAACTGGAATGAACTGTCGCCTGTGATATTCCTGGACCAATACGACCTTCGACCGTCTGCTCGTTTGCCCCTATTTCATATTATATATATATATAAGTATTTAAACAACATTCTTATAGAAAATCTAATTTATATTCATATTTCAAATATTTTAGTTCTACAATTGAGTACCACAATTAGGGAGAAATATATATTCTAATGCAAAACGCTAAAACTCGAAATCCATTCATTAATCTTCGAAATAATAGAACAAGATAAAGTTAAATAAGTTTCGGTTGGATACATCGGATATCGTATTCCAATACCAAGTAAGACTTCAAGTAGGCCACCTTATCACTGGCCGTCGATTTATAACAGGCGGGGGATTAACACAGTTTCAGAAGATTGAATATGACGGTTCTGCATATTAGGACGGGGGGCTTAGCGACTTGTAGTTATATTCTGTGCCTATATACCTCTGTGGCGCAGTGGCAGCGTTTGCGACTGAATATTTATAATATAGAATGTATGTAATAAAAAAATATATGTTAGTTATATCAGTTGTCTAGTATTCATAACACAAGCTCTGCTTAGCTTGGGACTAGATGGCGTTGTGTGTAAGATGACCGAAATAAAAGTGACTTGTAGTTATATTCTGTGCCTATATGTCTCTGTGGCGCAGTGGCAGCGTCTGCGACTGCATATTTATAACATAGAATGAATGTATTTAAAAAAAAAAGATTTAAGTTAGTTATATCAGTTGTCTAGTATTCATAATACAAGCTCTGCTTACCTTGGGACTCGATGGCGTTGTGTTTAAGATGATTGACATATTTATTACTATTATTTATTATATTCAAGTTAACTTTTATTACTGATGGTTCAGTGTTTAGTGGCCTTGGCTGAGCTGCAGACGTTTGGTTTCCATCCAGGATATGTATTTCTGTTAGGACTATAATCATTTGTTCTGTGTTACTAAGGACCTACCTAAAATTACAGCATTTGTGTTGTCGTGTTTCGTTGTTGAGTGTGAGATTTGAGGCTCAATGATGCAGAAGTATTTCAATAAACCGCCATAGTATGGCTCACCATGCTGCATAACTGCACTGTCTGCATTTGCAATGAGTATGGTGACCACTACTCTTGGACCCCTGTCAGCTGAGCAGCGCTTGTGTTATCGGTAGTAGACAACTGATATAAATACATGTTTACTTTGTAGATACATGCATATTATACATAGAAAACACCCAAACTCTAAAACAAATGTTGGCAGATCATACAAACATTTGGTCCTACCCTGGAATCGAACCCGAGACCTAAAGCACAGCAGTCGCATACGCTACCACTACGCCACCGAGGCAGTTGAGGATAAGGTGGCCATGTCTGAGATGTGTCTAGTTATTATCTATACTAATATTATAAAGAGGAAAGGTTTGTATGAATTATTTGAAAAGATGGTGCACATGAGTTTCTCACCAGCTCTTCTCATGAATGCAATACCCATCGGAGCTGGTACTTGGATTGATTTCAATTTAAACCTTTGAGTTGAATCGAAGTCAATCTAAGCTCCGGTAATTCAAATCATTTCAATGCATTTAGTATTAGTACCTTTTATCACTGAATTGATTACTTGAGTTTTGTTTTATATTTTGATGTTTGTATTTTTGACGTGTTCAAGTGCCTTTTGGGGCCTATGGAAATAAATGATTTGACTTTGACTTTCAGTATGTTTGTAACGAATTGGCTCAAAAAGTACTGGACAGATTTTAAAAATTATTTTACCATTTGAATGCTACATTATCACTGATTAATATAGGCTATTTTAATCGTTAGGAAAAAAAAACAGAAAAAATAACAATATGTAAACTAATTGTTAAGGCGGTTTTTCGATACTAGGAGAAATAATATCTCTGTATTCTGGTAGAAACCGTTTAATATTGACTTTGACCAATAACATTAAAATGTATGCGCTGTCGCAGCGGGCGAGAAGCGAAGTGGCGGCCGGCGTCGAGTCCTCTCGAACCTTCTACGCGTGTCCCGCGCGCCCCGCAGCCCCTCCGCCTGCCGACGACGGCACACGCGTAGACATGCTGCCCGGGTTGAAGTTGTTAACTTCAAAATAGTGGTAGGGGGCAAATATTGTTGAGCCCTCGTCGAAGTGTCCCCCTCTTCGTCTTCACCTCAGCGACCCTTACAGCTCCATCACTTCCTGGATATATCTTCACCACTCGACCCAGAAGCCAAAGCAGAGGCGGTAGAGCCTTGTCCTTCACCAATACAAGCGCACCTGGTTGCATGTTGGCCGACGGGACAGCCCATTTGTGTTTCTGTTGAAGCATGGAAACATATTCCAGGTTAAAACGCTGCCAAAAATGCTGTTTCAACAGTTCCACTCGTTTGTAGCGCTCCAACCGTGTGATAGAGGCGTCGGCAATAGGCGGATGTGGAACAGATAACAGTGGCCGTCCAATCAGGAATAAGGATGGAGTAAGGGCCGATAAGTCAGATGGGTCGTTGGAAAGAGGTGTTAGGGGGCGTGAGTTTAAAATGGCCTCAATTTGGGTTAGTAAAGTAGACATTTCCTCGTAAGTTAAATAAGTAAATTTGAGCAACCTCTTTAGGTGGTGTTTTGTTGCACGAACGGCTGCTTCAGCAAGACCGTTGAAGTGCGGCGAATAAGGTGGAGAGAAGGTAAACTCAATCCCTTCCTGAGAAATGCGTGATGCAACATTGGATTCCTGTAAAAGTCGGTAAAGTTCATTAAAAGCTCCCACAAAATTAGTACCATTGTCGGATAGTATGGATTTAGGTTTTCCACGACGCGCGACAAAACGATTAAGTGCGGCAATATAGGCTTCCTTTGTAAGCTCCGTAACAAGCTCCAGGTGAACAGCTTTGACAGCTAGGCAGACAAAGACACAAATGTAAGATTTTATTAGTTTGCAACCACGACCCCTACGGTTGGATATCAATATTGGCCCTGCATAATCGACACTACAATTTAGAAACGGGAGTTCGAGGTGGCTTCTAGAAGTTGGCAATTGACCCATGATGGGTTGAATATGTTCGGCCTTCTGCCTGATACATGTCACACATGTATTTACGACAGATTTGGCTAAATTTCTTCCTCCTAGAGGCCAATAATTTTGACGAATAGAAGCTAAAAGCAACTGAGGTCCAGCGTGAAGAAGAATTTTATGAAATTTTTGAAACAAAATTTTTGAGACGTGATGTTTACTACACAGCAGGATTGCATGTTTTGTATTGTAGTCGTAATGAGAATTTTCAAGCCTGCCGCCTACACGAATGAGGTCATTACAATCTATGAAAGGAGTTAAGGAAATTAGTCTATTCTTTTTTGATAGAGTCTTACCACTTTTAAGTACAAGGAATTCATTTGGGAACATTTCTAACTGAGCAACATGCATAATCGTATACAATGATTTTTCAAGTTCGCTACATGATAATGAACCACTAATTTTATTTGTTTTATTTTTTATGTTATGTACAAATCTATTTATATAAGCAACCACCCTTTGTGAATGATCTAAACTAGAAGATTGATGAATCAATTGTGATATGATTGAATTAGAATTAACTTCATTCAAAGACGACGGGTTTGACTCAACCATGAATGCTCCAACTTCTGGCAGATCCTGTTTATCATTTGGTGATTTAGGCCACATATACTGATCTAATAATAGAAATGATGGTCCATTCCACCACAACTGATTGAAGCTGATTTGATCAGCCTTCAGGCCTCGGGAAACAAGATCTGCCGGATTATCCTTGGACGGTACATAGCTCCAGGCACAGCCTGACGTACTTTCTTTGATTTCGTTTATACGATTAGCTACAAATCTCCTGAGTTGCGTCGCAGGCATCGACAACCAACCAAGAACTATTGTCGAATCGCACCAATAAAAGCATTTACTGACAGGTAGAGTTAACGAATCTAAAACCTTAGAGCACAGTCTAGATCCTAACAAAGCTCCACATAGCTCCAGCCGTGGAGTCGTCGTAGGCTTAATCGGTGCTACGCGACTCTTAGACGTGACCAGAGAAACCGTAATTTGCCCGTTGAAGTTCACTGAACGGACATATATGCATGCGCCGTAGGCTTTTTCCGACGCGTCTGAAAAAACGTGAATTTCGTGTTTACTTGAATCGACGCAAGATATCCAACGAGGTATTTTTAAAGTATTTAGATATGGTAATGACTCAATAAACCTCAACCATGATTCTTCTATGGATGCAGGTACGTCATCGTCCCATTCGCATTTGTCTATCCACAATTGTTGCATCAATATCTTTGCCTCTAGGATACAAGGACCAACTAAACCTAGTGGGTCGAAAACTTGACTTAATACTGACAGGATATGTCGTTTTGTTATTTTATCAGGTTGATGATCGATTTTTATGGAAAAACTCAAGTTGTCGGTTTCACACAGCCAAAGCAGGCCCAAGGTTTTAGAAGTAACATTTGTTTGTTTTTGAGAGAAGTCTAACGAATTATCTTCAGCAACATTGTAATCACTTGTGATTCGCTCGAGTATTTCCTGGCTATTAGATTTCCATTTTCGCAAGTTAAACTTAGCCTTAGCTAAAATTGAAATAACTTCCTTACATATCTCGACCGTTGATGATATGGATTGAGAACCACTCAAAAAATCATCGACATAAAAATCTCGTTTTATGGCCGTTTGGACATCTATGTCTTCAGATTGATCTGCTAAACCGACCAAACATTTTGTTGCTAAGTATGGAGCAGATGCAGTGCCGTACGTCAAAGTATTTAATGTGTACGTATTTAGAGGCTCTGATTGATCTGCACGATAAATAATCTTTTGTAAGGACCGCTGGTTTTCATTTATTAATATAGCTCGATACATTTTCTCAACATCTCCTGAAACTACGTACCGATGTTGTCGAAAACGTAGAATGATAGACAAGAGATCGTCTTGAATAGTTGGCCCTACCATTTGGAGGTCGTTCAATGACAGACCTGTGGTAGTTTTAGAGGACGCATCAAATACCGTCCGTAGTTTTGTGGTCGTACTTGACTCACGCAATACCCCGTGGTGTGGTAGGAAATAATTGAAACTATCTCTAGGTACCACTTCGGGGGGTGTATCTCGTGACATATGACCTAACTGTTCATACTCTTTCATAAACTCGACGTAGAGTTTTTTAAAATTAGGATCTCTTTGAAACCGTTTCTCAAGGGAGAGAAATCGACGCTTTGCCATATCGTAGGAACTACCTAATTGATCAGGGCTCATTTTTAGAGGCATTGCAACAACAAAACGGCCAGAGCAGTTACGAAAGGTATTTCTGTGAAAGTCCTCTTCACACGCGCGCTCTTCGAGTGACATTCTATGTTTCGGAGAGATCGTATCTAATTCCCAAAATTTCGTTAGGTCGACATCTACGTCTTTTGAAAAAAAACTACATACGTGTGAATTAGAAATGTGTGTTCGGGGAAACACGCAGCCTGACACAATCCATCCCAACGTAGTTTCATATAGGATGGGTTGTTTCTTACCTAGGTCTATCCTCTTGCTACTCACTTCCGCACCCACCAATATATCCACTGCTGAAGAAATATTGAAAGAGGGGTCAGCTAAACGTACACCAGCAGGGAAAGGTATGCGTTTTATATTGACTGACAATGGTGGCAGCCTTTGCGCTATTTCTGGTAAAATTAGACACTCCATTTGCCTACTATAATTACCGTTCAAGGACTCGAAAGTAAGGAAACAAGACTGTGCACTATTACTTGTTTGGTTGTTTATACCTGTGACGATGGAGCCAGCATTGTGCCTGGACAATCCTAGCTTGTCGCATAAACCCGCAGTAACAAAATTGGCACTACTTCCGTTGTCGAGGAGCATGCGCGCTTCATGTCGCTTCCCGTCGGGGCTTACTATTTTCACAAACGCTGTGGATAGTAAAACAAGAGTTTGCGTAGTAGGCTGTATGACAGAAGTATTGGCTGACAGAGCAACGCTTTCAAATGGACCCGGCATAGGATTTACATTAGAAGGTTTAGAATCATGTAAATGCAAAAGGGTATTGTGCTTGACCTTGCAGTATTTACAATGAGCCAATAATCTGCATTGGGTCCGATTATGACCTGGCCTTAAACAGTTGAGACAAACACTCAGCTCGTGAGCTTTTTGATTTCGAGACTCAACAGACATTTTTTTAAAAGACTCACATGTATAAAGGTAATGATTATTTTTACACAAGGGACATTTCAGAATGTTTGTGTTATTTGAATGTTTGATTCTACTATGATTGCTCGTGCTGTCTGTTATAATGAAGCTTTTAGATTTGTTAATATTTTGTGATTTATGAACTATTTTATTCTCTTCTAAAGTTTCCAACATATCGGCTTCGCCACTTAAAAATTTACAAAATTGTGTAAGGGTAGGAGAACTGTTGATAGAATTACGGTGCTCTTCCCAATGCCTGGAAGTGACCGAATCTAACTTATTAGACATCATATATATAATAAAACTGTCCCAGTGCTCAGTGGGTTCCTTTAATATTTGTAAGGCTCGTAAATTTTTATTTATTAAATCAATTAAATAACGCAATGAAATACTTGACTCATTCTGTATAGGTTCTACATTGAACAAGGCTTGCATGTGATTATTCATTAGAAGACGGTTGTTATTGTATCTTTCACACAATAAGTTCCAAGCTATCTCATAATTGCTGCATTTAAAAATTATATTTTTTATTATTTCTGCTGCTGTACCCTTTAAACTAGCTCGTAAGTAATGAAATTTATTAATGGGGTCAATATTTTCATTGGAATGAATTAAAGATGTAAAAGTGTCTCTAAATTCTAGCCAAGATTGATAGCCACCGTCAAAGTGAGGTAGGTTGATTTTTGGTAAACGTATGAAATTGTGTCTGTGCCCACCTGATGCCGAAATCTCGGAGCCGGCTGCGGAGCCCGCATATTGACGCCGGTTGCTGTTATTAAGAAGCCTGCGAGCTGCCGCAGACAATGAGTGATATCGATCCTCGAAGCTACTGCGGGCTTGGTAAGCCTCCTCCGGTTTATCCGACAACGTTTCAATTTCCGTCTGTAAATAGTCAAAATCATTATATAAATTTTCAAATTTACTAAACCGACTTTCCAGTTCCAAGCGTTGCAATTCTGATAGTTCCGAACAGCTGATTAGCAGGTCTAAAAAGTTGCTAAAATTTGTAAGCTTAGCTTTCATGGAGCTGCGTTTGCTAAATAATTTTTCAGCCATTTTTTAAGTTGGAAATAAACTCGTTTACTTAGCAAATAAGTATAAAAAAAAAAGAGGGTAAGTTTTTATTAATCTACAGCGAATCAAGGCAGATAATGCAAAGCTAAGCGTTCACTAATGCGGGTGGTTTCATATAAAAAATAGATATGAAAATTAATTGAAAAAAGAAAGGTTATTACATGGACAAGGATTATATAGGGATATTAAGCAAAGAATAGATTGGAACGAGCTCACGTATATCGTTATCCTCATCCAAATATCACTTGACGACTCCACTTCTTCAATACGTAGATTGCGCCGCCCCGCGCATTGAACAAAGAAATTTCTTGAGGTCGAATTCCACCGCAAGTGTTTGACTGTATTTCTTTGATTGTTGCTGCATCAAAACGTCGAAGGACCATTTGTTAAGGCGGTTTTTCGATACTAGGAGAAATAATATCTCTGTATTCTGGTAGAAACCGTTTAATATTGACTTTGACCAATAACATTAAAATGTATGCGCTGTCGCAGCGGGCGAGAAGCGAAGTGGCGGCCGGCGTCGAGTCCTCTCGAACCTTCTACGCGTGTCCCGCGCGCCCCGCAGCCCCTCCGCCTGCCGACGACGGCACACGCGTAGACACTAATAACTGCAGGTAACACCGCGAGGTTCAGCTAGTTTTTAATAAAGTAAACTATGATATACTTAAATGACATAAAAGCTTCTAATATTCTACAGTTAAAGATAAGATTCTCCTTTGGAAGCAGGTTAAACTTCCTTAAAATATCAGTAGGTGCAAATTAAATAAACAACCTTAAGCGTTATCTTATCGTAACATTCGTGCGGTCTTGGGGTAGACGTAAAATGAATACATTAAAAGGGTTGTTTCACAAAAAAAGGGATAAAAAATGCAGATAACTGCTCTGTCACCACGATAAATACAACCTTATCGAGCCAATTTACTCATTAGGGTATAAAACATAAAGTTGATTTTGCAATGTATTTTTGGCGGTGTTTGATTTAAAGTGTTAGGTGGATTTCGTGTAAATGTAAAAGATTTTTTTTGTTATGCGGAATGTTTCCGTTTTGAGCTTGAACGTGGTTTCTTTAGAATTAGACCTCTGAGAGGAATGTATATGGAAATAAGCTATTATTGTGAAGGGACAGATTTACGAACAAAATTTAATATACAACCAAAATGTAAAGAACGAATTCGCTCTTAAGAGGTCGGTTACGCAAATATGACTTGCAAGAATTCATGAGCAACTGTAGTCACCCATTTGCTCTTGTAAATCCATATTTATATTATAAATGTAAAAGTAACTCTGTCTGTCTGTCTGTCCTGCTTTCACGGCCAAACCTCTGCACCGATTTTAATGACATTTGACATGGAGTTACTTTGGTTCTTGAAAAAGGACATGGGATACTCTTTGCTGCGATAACAGACAAATAGGCGGGCGGAGCCGCGCGCAAAACCAAGTATGGCAGCATAAAATTGAAGCTCTCTTGAACATAATTATTTATTGTTCATTACTTATATCCTAATATTAAAGGTGTACGAATATAATGTAAATATGTTTGTGTAAGCAAATTTATATATTACGTGTTTGTTGTGTTTATATGTAAACTTATGTATGTATTGTTTGGACTGCACGGTGAGCCTAGTGATTTAAGTGGTCACTACGCCGTTTGCTACTGCGCCAAGTGTCGCGTGGCACATCACTTTGATCCACGAAAATGTTGTCCCTACTCTAGGTGTTACTTGTGTCTGTTACATGTATGTTTGTAAAGTCCCACGCGACACAGAATGTATATTCCTAACTGAGAAGTGGTCTTTGAAAAAATAAAAATAAAATATAAAATGCTGTATAATGTCTACTTTGGTTGTTTTAGTACATTACCATGTTCACCTCTCTCACGAGATTTCTACACCACACTAGGGTTAACTAGTGGAGAATGCTTTGGGCATCCATAAAATAACAAAAAACAAATAAACAAATAATTTTCTGAGGTATAAACTTTCACATAAAAAAATAATATAAAAAAACAACAATCTTTCTATCCCACGTACTTTATACAATGAAATAATACTCGATTGTTATGTCTACAACTGTAGACACTACTATTTTAATTAAGAGACTGAAATAATTAGTCTGAGATCGAGTCTGAAATCGGATACACTCGCAAACATTTCATTTTTATCACTAATCCCTAATATTTTTTCATGTTTATACGCTGTTTATGATCATTGCTTTTTACTTAAGGTGGTCATACCGTGATATTACAGAACTTATAATGTTTCTTACTAATACAATGGTAAAATATATTTTTGATCCTTGGCAGTAGAGCTAGAGTGATTTCAGCGTAAACGGGCCAGATTGACCGAAGGGGGCGGGGGTTAATTCTCTCTCACAGAAGACTAACCTAAAATGACAGCATTCCTGCTGTCGAGTAATGTTGGTGAGTGCGAGATCGGGGCCCAATGATGCAGGAGCATTTAAACAGGCTACCATAGCATAGGTCACCACCATTCGCAAAGAACACGGTGGCCACTAGTCTTGGATTCTGCTAATGCTTTCTAATGTATTACTATTATATATATGTATTTATATCTCTACTAGTATTTTAAAGCTAAAGAGTTTGTTTGAACGCGCTAATCTCAGGACCCCTGGTATCGAACCAGGGGTCCAGGTCCAGGGTGAAAAATACATTCAGTGTTGGATACTCCATTTACAGAGGGAGGCTATAGGCTATATATCATCACGCTAAGACCAATAGGAGCGGAGCCCCAATGAAGAATGTTTAAAAACGAGGGAAAATCATTACACTACGGGCAATAGTAGATGTAAACGAGGTAAAAGAGGATAAAAAAAAGAATGAGTAACAAATCATTCAAGTACAATGACATCTAATCTGTACAATCTGGGATATCCACCGCATACGGACGTAGATACTTTTCCACAAACTCAAAATGAGATGACAATGATTGATGCTGTACTGTAGCCGGATCCGAGACGTAAACAAAAGTTAAACAACCATGAATAAATGTTTACTTTATGAGGTTCCAATGCATATTTTATTCGAACACATCAACTTTGTTGAGCTTGAGTGTTGTAACGATTTATTATTATAAATTATCTCTTGTATTTCAATTTAAAAGATAAATCTAAGTTTTATATTTTATTGTTTACCTACTAGCCGACCCGTGCACACTTCTTTGAGCGTTAATCGCCTGTTTTTCTTCGACTTGATTATAAATACTATCATTTTTATCAGATTTTTTTGTTTAATCGTAATAAAATATGGTCTATGTTACTCCTGAATACTGTCGCTTTCTGATGATAAAAAACCTTTAAGTATCAGATCAGTACTTTCGAAGATTACCCACTACAACCATACAAAGAAAGTTAACAACTTTACGTAATGTATCTAGTAGTATCTAGAATACACATAAACTTTAACTCTATATAATATTAGTATAGCATTTAATTGTTTAATGTTGGATATAGTCTTTTTCTGTTCTCTTTCTATCTTTAGTTAAAGATCAGTTCTCAGATATTATTCCCTTACAATATTAGCTACAAAATGACATATTTATTAGACTCATTTAAATCTATCCCATTTATGATTATCCTACAGTATATTTGTTGCTCTTTCACGCAAAAACTACTGAATGGATTTTGATGAAACTTTACAATAAAATATCTTATACATCGGAATAACAATGTTTAATACTACTAATACTACAAGAAATGCCTAATAGCAGCCCGGAGTAAGGAAGATGGCGGTGTTTCCCGCCCGTGCTTCGGAGAGCACGTTAAGCCGTCGGTCCCGGTTATCATGAACATCTATGGCAATCGTTATTGGGAAGTCAGTGCCCTCAAATATACTGGCAACTAGTTCAACCTTCGAATTCAGTTCGCCCTCAGGGTTACGGAGGTCAGATGCCAGTCGCTCTGTGTAAAAAACTGATATTCAGGTAAAACCGGTTGAACTGGTAGCCGACCCCAAATAATATTGGGAATAATAAAGGCTAGGAAGAAGAAGATACATCAGAATAACACTTAGGCTACAATTTATAAAGATATAGCTTCGCGTCGTGGCGTTACCCGCGGTTATTTTTGTACAGCGGGTAGTACCGCGGGGTTCAGCTAGTATCAATATAAATGGATGTGATACAAATGCATCCGATATAATTAAGAAGCAATATATCGAAGCAATAGCCTGACTTTTTATATCCTTCGAGAAGAGTTGTACTATTAAACGGAAAAGAGATTTTTCCAAGAGATAATTTTACAAAAACCAATATCTCAAAACTTTAGAATTAGTCAATACCATCCCATGAACTTCAAACTTAAAAGTTGACGTGAATGAAAAAGTCATTTGTCATAAAATAAGATGTACAAAAACTATTCTAAGTGATTCCAATAAAATTGAACACACTATCTGTTACGTGGGCTTGGGGAATAAAGTTTTTCTGGCCGTAGCTGAAAGCTTTTTGATTGAGAGAAATTTTGTCACATATTTTGGTCGAATATAGTCACCAGATTGCAGTCATTTTGTCAGAAAATAAACAGACTAGTCACGACCTGATGGTAGAAAACTTTACTATCATACCTGGAACTAATGATTCATAAGTAGCATTACCACCTTAAGTAAACCTACGATTGGCTAGGAACAGAGGAGAGGAAGTTGGGAGTAAGATAACTTCAGTCATTCTCTTATATGCAATGAAAGACTAAGGTTCAGCCTATTTATGACAAAATCATGGCTCTCGCATAACCAAATTGAGTACGTACCTACTCAATTTGGTTCGTAATATTTTAGATGGATGGATTTTCAGTAAAAGTAAGATCCTGTAAGTTATCTACTTGCTGAGCGTATTTATCATTTATGGTGATGTTCTCCTAGCCGATTTCAGCGGTCTATATCACATCAATATACAGTAACCAGTATACGCAGGAGATATTATAGTGCAGTGTGCAGTGCGCGAATCGAGTGCACTCTCTGTACTCTAACTCTCACAATCCGAGGGAACTTTATAAACTCTGAGCTGTTATTAAGCATTTATATAATCAGAAAAACTAAATAACACTTTTTGGCTTCATGATCAGCGGTCGCATATGCCAACCGATGAACTAACGAGGCAGTCAAATTACATCCCATATTACATTATCATTTTCAAAAGCCTATAACAATCTTCAGCTGGAGATATGCTCGGCCTAGAAAGGAGGTTTAGGTCTACCATGCCGGCCAGGCGGGTTACAATAAGGTTTATTTCGAATTTACCATTTGTCAAGCGTAGTTTGCTCTCTTATGCCCAGTTCCTATATTTGAAAAACGATCCGTTCTAGGTACGAATAGGAATATATTATACGGGGCGTAAACTAAAATCGTTCCTATAAAAATAAATTGAGGAACGGTATTTACGACTAGTAGTCGGTTGTAGAAAATTATTAAACGATGACGATTCGTTAAATATAGGAACCCGGCATTAGTCGCCTTTTACGACACCCATGAAATAAATAGGGGTGGTGACACTATGATTCCATAATCCGTCCCCACACGACAACAATATTTATATATTGAAACTTAAACTTCATGAAGAAATCTATCTAAATATTCACTACTACTTATCCTTTAGAAAATACATGCGTGATTTTACATAAACAGTGTGAGTACAGCCTTGAATAAACTACTCAATACCTGGACAAATATTCAGAGTTCTCACAATTCCTATCGAGACATCCCGCATATCTTCCGAGTTCTCAGTGGAAATATTCTCTACACAAACAATAGGTCAATCCAGAAACGGTTAAGTATTTGAACGATTCAGAAAATGAATGCCTTTCCTTTTCAAAGCTCTCTTAGCTTCAAATCAATTAAACTTCAAATAACTGAAGGGGTAACGAGGTACCGTTCCTAATTGTTTTCCTTTCATCTATTTGTTCATAAATACAATTATATTTACAATAGACCTACTTGCATAAACTGGTCTTTTTTAAGTTTTAAATTATCAAGTTGCCAGTAAATTTAATCCAATTGTTTTGCATTTGGAAACCAAATGGAGTAAATACACTTTTGATTCAATTTGACCTCTTTGGTTTTTTTTTACATTTGCGTTTGCACAGAATAATAAACTGCCAGGAATGAATGTGGTTGTAAAACTTTGTAGCGTAAAAAAAACTTTGTGTGATGGTGAGTGATTACCGCCGCCCGTGGACACCTGTAACGCCAGAAGCGTCACAAGTGCGTTGTTGGCCTTCGAAGAAAGAGTACGCTTTTTTCTTGAAGATTTGAAGGTTGTATTGGTCCGGGAATATAGCAGGCGACAGTTCGTATCACAGGTTTGTTGTGCGAGGACGAAAGTTTCTGAAACCGGTTTAGTTGTTTTGATGGGTTTCAAAAACTCTAAATGGAAGATAAACAATAATGGAGTGCACAAACTTGAATACACTGTGTGTATATAAGTTAGTAGTAATATTACAAAAACACACTTTTTACTGTTCAGAGCTGAAGTAGCTGTTAATCTTTAATACAGATCATTCCAGTGCTGATGCCAGTCTCCCATACAGATTATATTTATGTGAGCTGTAATTACTATTAAAAAAATTGTAAACTGTGTGTGAGAAACTATAAATAATAATTATTATCTTACCTATCTATTAATAAGTTCGTAAAAAAATTGAATTTCACCCGAGAATTTTACTGATATGTATTAATACACGGTCCAGTGACTTTGGTCCATTTTCTATTAAAATTACAAAATAAACTTTCCCAAAAGTTCACTCAAACTTTTAGTTTTCCTTTATCAAGTAAAATGTGTTTTCATCCAGTTTCCACGCCTAATAAGATTGACAAAATGTCCCTCAAACTTGAGGAGCAACTTTGACAGAGAGGGCTCAAATTATTCCTTTCACGTGTCACCAATAAATTTAATATATTTTACTAGCTGCTTCTTTGCGGTTTTAGTTTCGTAACTTTTTTGTAAAGACCGTACTGTGACGTAACATAGCCTTTAACCTTAGTCAATTATTAGTCTACTTAATGAAAGATTAATTGTATATAACACGATTTAAAAAATTGTTTGCTGTATATAAATAAACAGTAAAAACTAAAACGCAACCACGAATAAAAACGACGCTGAAAAAGTATGAAACAAGATTGAAAAGCCGTTGTTAAAGTGTTATGGTGTTTTTTTTTCTTTTTATTATATGAAGGAGTACGCTCTTTTCTTGAAGGTTTGAAGGTCGTATTGGTCCAGGAACACCGCAGGCGACAGCTCATTCCACAGTTTCGTTGTGCGCGGCAGAAAGTTTAGGGAAAATCGCATAGTTGTGGACTGCCAACCATCTAGATGATGGGGATGAAATTTCTGTCGAGTAGGAATAGATGAAATTTCTATATAACGTGTGACTACGGCTTTTCAAATTTGTTTCATACTTTTTCAGCGTCAGGTTTTGGCATAGTTGGGTTTTAGTTTTACTTTTTTACCCGACTACGGCAAAGCCAAAGGAAGGTTATGATTTTGATAGGCTATGTAATTTTATTTTACAGGTATTGCACTAATGGATGGCGGCCTACTGATGCTTCTGCACCACGTGTGGTGTGGGTCACCATGCTGTATTGTCGCATTGTCTGCATTCTCAATGAGTATTTTGACAACCACTCTCAGTTTCTGCTTGTGCTTTTCATCGGGCAGAGAAGTGTCACTTTGACAGGCTTATGCATAATAAACAAAAAAAAACTGCAGTGAGAGGCAGGAAATATGTGGAAGTCTAAATAGTGTGCTTACGTGAGACATGAATTTGGTTTCGAATTTATAAAAAATATTTTCTTTATTAGTGTTTTTAAATTGCGAGTATTTAATACAATTTGTTTATTACTTTAGTAACGTCCATCCATGAAATAACTGTGTGTTTCACTTAAATATTTGTATGTATTTATTCAATCTTCCACACTACGTGTTACTGTTATTATCATAGTATTACCTTATGAAATGTATATATTCTACTATAATTTCGTTATCCTATCCTTTCTGCAATACACCAGACACTACCCTATACTTGCATGCGTGCTCTTTCTTTCCATCCCATGGTTGCCTGTAAGAGATTGCCTCCGGGCGATAAGGCCGCCAATTGTACTTCCCTAGTTTAAATTTTCGTAGTTAAGTTAATTTTGTTACTTATCTGGTGTGCAATAAAGAGATTTATTATTATAATTAAGATATTTTTAAAGTTATAAATATAATAGTTCTCTCTCTCTCTCGTCTCTATGTGTGTTTGTATATCTGTGTAGCGAGTAGGTTTCGTTTACTTATTAGGCATAGTAAAGAAAAGGCTGCGTCCATTTTGCAATCTGGTAACTTCTTTCATCTCTATATCTATTTAAACGACGTCTGTTGGTATAGTCGTAACGGGATGATTTATCAACACCGCCTCTCTGAGAGATAATAAACTGTCTGAATAAGTAACGGTACTTTTTTATTATATCTGGCCTGGAATACAAAATATTGTAATAAAAAATCTTAGTAATTAATTAAATATTGTTTGATATATTGTATATTAGCGAATCAGTGGAGAGATGCGTCATAAAACTTGATACGAAATTAATATTAGATTTATTGCTGCTAGATATATCTTTTAAATCTGCAGTCATTATAGAATTTATAGTATTGTTAATCAGTATGTTAATTAAATAAAAAAAGAGAGGTTCTAAATTAGGCTGTATTTTTGGCTTGATTTGCTGCGGGAGCTGAATTACTTTTTATTTATGTACGATTTAATATTATGTGCCTTCATGGACTTCAAGCCGTTGGTCTCAGCTACCAAACAACATCCTTTAGCAATCGTTTAGGATCGCTGGAGCTCTAAAAAATCCGACTATATATTTTTTTTACAGAAATAAATGGTATGTGTGGTATGGAGGTCTGCCTGCAGTTGCTTCATGTTAAAAAATCGTAGTTCATCCGTTTCGTGGCAGGCTTAAAAGCCGAAGCCAATCTAGGTTGAGAACTAAACTCGGCAGAAGAGATATAATTTCATGTATGTGAACAATACTGGTTCGTTAGCGAAATGGTAGCGTGCACAACTGCTATGCATGAGGTCTCGGGTTCGACTCCCGGGTCGTACCAAATGTTGGTCGTAGTTTGGGTGTTCTCTATGTACAATAAGTATGTATTTATAATAAAAGTACATATGTATTTATATCTGTATGTTGTCTATATAAGCTTTGTTTAGTTTGGGACTATTTGATGACGTTGTGTGTTAGATGTCTGAATATAATTTATTTTTATTTAGTTTAGCAAAGTCCTTTAAGAGATAATTCGTGTGATGTACAAGATTATTATTTATTAATTAATCCATACACCTGTTCAAATATGTGTTTAATACAGAGGTATGTTTAACAGCAGACGAATTACCATAGCACAGGGACGGACTGTGTGTGTGGTCACTATTAATTATTGTCATTATTTGTTAATGAACCTGTGGGCATCCCTTCAACGTCTTTGTGAATGAAGAGATATATTATTTATGTACGTACGAGTAAAATGGATACATAGTGGTTTGACTGCCTCGGTGGCGTAGTGGTAGCGTACGCGACTGCTAAGCTTGAGTCTCGGGTTAGATTCCCTGGTCGGACCAAATGTTTGTATAATCGGCAAATATTTGTTTCGGAGTTTGAGTGTTTTCTATGTATAATATGTATGTATTTACAAAAAAAATGTATATAAGTATTAATATCAGTTGTCTAGTACCCATAACACAAGCTCTGCTTAGCTTGGGACTTGATGACGTTGTGTGTTAGATGTCCGCAATATGTATTTATTTATTTATCTTTTATATATTTTTATAAAACTCTCCTCGTTATGATTCTTTCTTTGTTTTGAATACAATTTGTTTTCATTTACTTGTTTTTGCACAGTAATTAATGAACAGATGGTTAATTTTCATTACTCAGTTAATCTTCAAAAATTCTCTTGATGTAGGTTTCGATGTTGCAGACGCATTTCGATAGACCGCCATAGTGTCGATCACTTTGTCTGCATTCGCAATGAGTGTGGTGACCACCACTCTTGGATACTGCTCATGCTTTCCATCAGGCAGAGTAGAGTCACTTTGGGAGGCTTTTATAAAAAAAAACAGTGTATATACAACAATCATTTTTTTAATATTAAAACGAAAATTGAGGAGTGTCAAAAAACTACAATAAAATAATCCAATAAAATAATGTTATAACATATTAATTTTAATTTACTAGTTAATATACATTCAAAACATCACAAGTACGGGAAGCCTCTCACGAGCATATCGAATGGATTCCGAACCAAGCATCGCCTTTCCGTCATTCTATTGTCACCAAACTAATTGTGTCAGCTGTTGATTTCAAACGCTGTAATAATATAATTATTAATTACTATTGCGAGTTCAATTAATTTCATATCACACTGAAGCCGTGAACATTCAACATTGTTCAATATAAATAAGTACAATGTTTATGTTTGAGCTCGATAGATGGCGTTATGCCGTTTTTCTGTGTCGCGATGTTAAGGTCTACGGACTATTATATAAATGCCATCTACATCAATAAAAAATATCCTCGCTTGGACGTGTGTTTCATTTCCTACCACGTTTCTAAAGGCGATTTTTGGGATTACGGTCCATTTTGGTCCTATCCGAGCCGGATATACCAGTACGTTAACACCGATTTGTGTTACGACTCCGTTGTGAGTGTGTATTGGAAAAGGCATCGTGTGGTTAACACGATCAGTTGGCATTACGACAAGGAATCAGTAGTAGCAGTGACATCCGACAGAGGGCGCTGCGTGAGCACCGACGAATAAGGAACATTCAAGTTCAAACAAGTACCGGGCTTTGAAATTCGTGATAGACGGAAGAGGTCGCCACCGCACCGAAGTCTTTGTGAGACGCAAGAGGGCGCCACTGGTGCTAACGGATCAGTGAAGTGACAAGTGATGTGTTTATTTGAGGTTTGGCAACTATAAACCGTGAGTACTTTTGAACTATTTTAACGTTACGTTTCGCAGTAGAAGACATCAAGTATAGCAGTAGTTTGACTTTGAACAATTTAAAGTAAATTTGTTAAGTGTTTTGGACTTAGAAAATATTAGAATAACTTTTGGACATAGTGTAATTTAGTAGTAAGTAGTTTGTAGACTTAGAATATTTAAGTAAAAAGTGGTATGACGGGGAATCTATGCCCGATTTTATTTTGAGTTCGTATTTATCTCAAACACTTGTAAAATTTTTAGCTTTTTGTATAAGACTTAGAGTAATTTGTGTTTTGGTTTCGTTTAGTAGTACCTTATAAGTTAACAGTTTCAACTTGTAATATTTAACCTGTAGTTGTGTCATTTTGAATTTATAATGGAGTCTTTAGTAAAATTGCAAGTGGATACTCAAAGGATTATTGAAAAAGGTAGAGTTAATTTTAAAAAATCTCCTAAAGATAGATTAACTCGGTCATTTATTGATACAAGATTGGAAACACTAGAAAATCAATGGCAACAGTTTATACAAACACATCGTAGAATTATTGAAACTGCAACTTCGACAGATATGAAAAACACATATTTTACAAACGAGATATACGACAAAACAGAAGATGTTTACATTATATACAAAAGTGAGTTAAGGGAACTTAAAACTGAACCTAGCACTAGTAGACAGACAGAAACAAAAATGTATAATATTAAACTACCTAAAATTTCTCTACCCACGTTTTCGGGACAATACACTGAATGGAATACATTCCGCGATTTGTTTTTGTCGCTTATCGACAGTAACGAAGGTATCGATGACGTCCAAAAACTTCATTATTTGAAATCGCATCTTACGGGCGAAGCGGAGCAATTATTGCGACACACTCCTGTCACAGCTTCCAATTATAAGGAATGTTGGTCTATCCTTACGAGGCGGTATGATAATAAAAAATATTTATCTACCTGTATTTTAAAAAGATTTGTAAATCAACCGCCTATGAAGGAAACTTCACTGTCTATTAAAAATGTTTTGGACACCACGGTCGACTGTTTACATGCTTTACGCTCGCTCGGGATTGATGTAGATTCTTGGGACGTTATAGTAATATTTTTGATTAGTACAAAATTGGACGTTGAATCACGTAAATTGTGGGAAAGAGAAATTAGTTCATGTGATAACTTGCCTACTTTTAAAGGGTTTAAAGAATTTTTAGAATCAAGGTTTCGATCTCTTGAGAACATAGATACGCCTTTCAAACAAAATGTAACAAGTTATGGTAATCGTGGTTACCCCGCCAAATCATTCCATGTCGCTTCACAACCCTGTGTTTTATGTTCTGAAGACCACAAGTTATGTCATTGTAAGCAATTCGCAAAGAAAGATTATGATGCTCGCCGTGAATTTGTCCGAGCCGACAACCTGTGTTTCAATTGCTTAGGTAAAAATCATACTGTTTATCATTGCCGCCAATCCACAAAATGTCAATTGTGTAAGAAAAGACATCACACACTAATTCATCCCAAAATAATCGCAAAATCTTCTGAACCTAGTGACGGTTCAGCAGATCAGAATGTCGTGGTTGCTACCGCAACTACGTCTTCGACTCAAAGCGAGTGTATCACAAACATTTGTTGTTTCACAGATGTTCACAACCAAAGTCTGTTAGCCACAGCCTTGGTGAAGGTCGAGTCAAGGAATGGTACTGCTGTGTTTTTACGAGCTCTATTGGATCAGGGTTCGCAGGTCTCCTTTATTACGGAGTCCGCAGTACAGTTACTTGGCCTTAGAAAAACACCTGCCCGCACCGACGTATTTCGACTAGGCGATGATGAGGGCTCGCCAATGCCCTCTAGGTGGATGGTCACAATGAAATTGCAATCACGCCTAGATCCCACTTTTGTTTTAGATGTCGATGCTTATGTCCTCAGCAAACTAACATCACGTTTGCCTGAACGAAGGATCACTCGAGTGTGGCCAACGTTATCATCCTTCAAACTAGCTGACCCAACCTTTGCTACTCCAGGTAAAATAGACTTACTTTTGGGTACTGGTGTGGTTGCCGAAGTTTTGTTGGAAGGTTTGGTTAAGGGGCCGCCGGGCACGCCCGTCGCTCAAAATACCAAACTGGGCTGGATTTTATCAGGTGAAATCCAGAATTCACCGTTGGCTTCGAGGCCAGTATGTTGCCATGCTACAGTTGGCACAGATGTTAACGAGCTATTACGTAGATTTTGGGAGTTAGAGTCTTATTCACCTTCAAACACCAAGGTTACGTTGACTGAAGAAGAGCGGCAATGCGAAGAGTTTTATACTGCAACTACTCAGAGAGACTCAACTGGTAGGTATATTGTCAAATTGCCATTTACATCCTCTAACCCAAAGTCTAGGTATGGTCAGACAGAAATCATGGCTCGAAAACGGTTTCACATGCTGGAAAGAAGATTTGCGAGGGATCCTGAATATCGAAAGCAGTATAGCGATGTCATCAATGAGTACCTTCAGCTAGGGCACGCTGAAATTGTTCCTCAAATCGAAAGGGGAAGAGAGGCTGTATATTTGCCGCATCATGCAGTACTCAGACACGATAAAAGCACATCAAAGGTAAGGGTGGTCTTCGACGCTTCTTGTTCGGGATGCAATGGAGTTTCGTTGAATGACGACTTGATGGTTGGCCCTACCTTACAACCTGATTTACGCCAAATTATTATGCGATGGCGCCGCCATCCTATAACGTTGGTCGGTGACATTGTTAAAATGTACCGTCAAATAAAGGTTTCAGAGAATGACACTGATTACCAACGTATTTTGTGGCGTGAAAACCCGGACACTGAATTAAAGCATTTGCGTTTGTTGCGTGTAACCTTTGGTACCTCCTCAGCTCCATATCTTGCCGTACGTTCACTACAGCAGCTGGCTCTTGACGATGGTGCGGATTTTCCCTTAGCAATGAGTTGTGTTCTTAATGACTTCTATGTCGACGACTTACTTACGGGTTGTGACTCGATCGCTGAGGGTGAAGGTATCTACAATCAAATTAACGAGTTGCTTGGTCGTGGAGGCTTCCAGCTCCAAAAATGGTCTAGTAACAACGAAGAGTTTTTGCAGAGAATTACAAAAGGGACAGTAGACTTAAAGGAAAATTTAGAATTTAAATTAGATAACATTGTGAAGATTTTAGGGTTGACATGGGATAGAAAGTCAGATAATTTCCAATATACTGTCCGTCTACCGGAGCTGCAAGCACCCGTTACTAAGCGTAGACTAATATCCGACATCGCTCGATTATTTGATCCTCTTGGATGGCTTGCTCCTATCATAGTAACAGCTAAGGTACTTATACAGCGTGTATGGTTATCGGGTATTGATTGGGATGACGAGCTTCCAGATGGTATATTAAAAGCTTGGTATAATTATAGGGATGGTTTGTGCAACATCAATTCCTTCCAGATGCCTAGATGGTTTCAGACCAGCCGAACAGACATACAGACAGAGTTGCAGGGCTTTTGTGATGCATCCAATGTTGCTTACGCTGCTGTAGTGTACATAAGGTCTGTAGATTGTAATGGTAATGTTCACGTTAGTTTGGTGGCCTCCAAAACCAAGGTTGCTCCAGTTAAGGTGGTTTCTATACCACGCTTAGAATTGTGCGGCGCAGTGCTGCTCTCAAGACTTCTTCTAGAAGTCTCGGGCACCTTGGGTATACACAAAGAGAATATACATGCTTGGACTGATTCTTCAGTCGTCCTTGCTTGGTTGAGAGGTCATCCCAGTCGGTGGAACACGTTTGTCGGCAACAGGGTTTCTGAAATTCTTACAGAAATGGAGAGTAATCAGTGGTCACATATTCGATCTAAGGACAATCCAGCAGATTGTGCGTCCCGAGGTATGAGTTGTTCGGAATTCGTGGAATTTACATTATGGAAAGAGGGTCCTCAGTGGTTAAAACATAAGACCATCAATTATAATCAAGGTAAAATAGAAGAGACTAATTTAGAAGAGAGAAAATCAAATGTTGCATTTAATGTAATAATTAAAGAAAATCAAGAAAATAACGTAATTTTAAAATTCTCGTCATTAAAACGATTAATTAGAGTAGTAGCAATTTGTAGAAAATTTTTAAGGTTAAAGAATAAAAAAGAAAAACAATCAAATGCTCTCATAACATTTACAGAAATCAACGAATCGTTATTTACATGTATTAAGATGTGTCAAATGGATCATTTCAATGATGAAATAAAATGTTTGCAGACTACGGGACAGATAATTAAAAAAAGTAAACTCACCTCGCTAAATCCATACCTTGACGAACATGGAATTCTAAGAGTGGGCGGTAGATTACACCGCGCTAACATTCACGAAGACATGAAACATCCTGTGATCATACCTCATAAGTCGCATTTCACCACTCTATTGATTAATGACGCTCACGAACGAACCTTGCACGGTGGCCCACAGCTAGTATTAAACTATTTGCGAAGTCGATATTGGATCGTAAACGCTAGAAGTTCAGTTAGAAGTCACATACATAAGTGTGTTGCTTGCATTAGACATACAGCCCAGGGTGTTGCGCCGTTGATGGGGCAGTTGCCAGCTGCCAGGGTTAATACTAACCGACCTTTTTACCATAGTGGCGTGGACTACGCAGGTCCCATTAGTGTAAGAGCAACGAAGGGTCGCGGTTATCACTCTACTAAGGGTTATATCTGCCTGTTTGTGTGTATGGTCACTCGAGCCATTCACTTAGAGGTCGTCAGTGACATGACGTCTCAAGCATTTTTGGCGGCTTTTAAACGATTTACAGCTCGCCGAGGCCATTGTAGGGAGCTTTGGAGTGATAACGGCACTACTTTCGTAGGGGCTAATAAGGAATTAAAGATTCTTTTCAGCCACGAAAAGTCTGGTGTGGCACCCGATATTGCTGACTGGTTGGCTACAAATGGAACTGACTGGCACTTCATTCCACCCCACTCTCCGAATTTCGGAGGGCTTTGGGAAGCTGGGGTGAAGTCTACCAAACACCATCTAAGGCGGATTATAGGGAACAGCACTCTTACTTTTGAAGAGATGACTACTGTACTTGCTCAAATCGAGGCTTGTCTGAACTCTAGACCGATTTCTGTGCTAAGTACTGATCCTGACGATCCGTGCCCATTAACTCCGGGTCACTTTTTAATAGGTGAACCGTTGTTGCTCGTACCAGAGTCTGATTTTAAGAGTTCAAACATTAGTGTGTTGAAGAGGTGGCATCTAACAAAGCGTATGGTGCAGGACTTTTGGCATCGGTGGTCTAATGAATACCTTGCTCAGTTCCACCAAAGATACAAATGGTCTCGCCAGGTATCGGAACCAACAGTAGGAAGCGTTGTTTTGGTGATGGAAGATGATCTACCTCCGGCACGATGGCTTTACGGTCTCATTGTTGAGAAACACACTGGCTCGGACAAGGTCACTCGAGTTGTTTCCTTACGCTGTAGGGGATCAATAATAAAGAGACCTATTTCAAAACTGATTGTATTACCGGTCGCAGAATAAATCAGTGCTTGCAATCTTGATTGATATTGTGTTTTGTATTACGTTTTGTGTTGTGTTTAGTCATGTAAGATGAAGTTTATAGAAACATAATAATGTTAAGTTGACTTATGTTAAAATTATACAGTCCATTCGTTCTAAACATGCCCATCAAATATTTATGTGATTTTGTATTCATATGTTTCTTAGTTGTAGTTTGTTAGCTGCTGAGATACATTTATTTTGTGATGGCCATTCTGGCCATGGTGGGCGGTATGTTCAATATAAATAAGTACAATGTTTATGTTTGAGCTCGATAGATGGCGTTATGCCGTTTTTCTGTGTCGCGATGTTAAGGTCTACGGACTATTATATAAATGCCATCTACATCAATAAAAAATATTCTCGCTTGGACGTGTGTTTCATTTCCTACCACGTTTCTAAAGGCGATTTTTGGGATTACGGTCCAAACATAGTTAAATAATTTGAATTAACTGTGTACGTTATTGATTAGATAGAGCAAATGTACTCAACCTTTTCATATAATTTAAATTGTTTCGATTTAGAAAAGGTAATTTTGTAGATTTTTATGATGTTTACAAAATACATCAAAAGTATATTTTTATTTATTTTATTTATTTATTTATTTATGGAAAACTTACAGCTAGATACATTGGTAATAAATACAAAACAGATCAGTCATCAGAAAGCCAATAACAAGTTTTCGCTTCTAGTGCCAGATTAAATAAAATATTGAAAAGCAAAAAACCAGACATAAATCAAAAATAAAAAATAATAAAAAACTCAAAAAGAAAAAATAAACCCACACAATACGCAAGCGCCAAACACACAATAAACGATAACTTCATCGTAAATTTAAGGAAATCATGTCTGCTCAAAAAATCTAAGACCTAGATGCCTTCTTGCCGAGGACACACTAATCAGAAAGGGATCAAAATCATGCTGTCTACACAGTTCATTCAAATTTCTGCTTGCGCGTACCAAGTAGCTGTTCTGTCTATAGTTTGTTTTAGCTACAGGAATGTGAAGAGGGGGATTAAATCGAAGTGACTTAGATGGTACATTAAAAGATATCTGCTCAAGCAAATCAGGACACTCAATGTTGTGGTTCAAGACCTTGATGAGAAAAGTGAAGTCCGCTATTTTACGTCGATCTATAAGTGGGAGGAGGTGAAACTTTTTGCATAGCTTAAGATAATCCTTGGAATGGTACGGAATTTTCTGATGGTAACAGAGGTATTTAATGAAGCGTTTTTGTACATTTTCGATACGATTGCTGTATACTAAATAGCACGGGTTCCATATTTGAGACACATACTCTAAATGACTCCTTACATAGGTGCAGTATAGTATTTTAAGAGTTTTTGCTTCAGAAAAGATTTTACCTACACGCATTATAAAACCAAGAGATTTAGATGCCTTTCTAACAATTGTGTCAATGTGCGTGTCAAAAAGTAGCTTAGAGTCATGGTACACTCCTAGGTCTCGGATGGTACTATTCCTATGAAGAGTATGACCCCCTAAAGTATAAGATGTGTTCAAGATGTTATGTTTTCTAGTGTATGTTACAAATGAACATTTAGCAGGGTTGAGATCAAGTTTATTTAGATGGCAGTACTCTTGTAGCCGATTCAAATCGTCTTGAAGTGCCAACATATCTTCTGTTGAAGATATATTTTTCAGAAGTTTCATATCATCTGCAAAGCATAATAACTTTGATGATTTAATGCACTTACCTATATCGTTCACATAGATCACAAACAAGAGGGGCCCGAGCAGGGAACCTTGGGGCACGCCACTGGATACCGATATCCAATTAGACCTATAATTATTCATAGCTACAGCCTGAGATTATGTGCCTACATTTATAAGTCAAGTCAAATATTCTGATTAGATAAATATGTGTAGACTCTTTTTTTTAAGCAAACATAGATGTATCCTTAAAAAGTCCCCTCGGATACCACCTTCTGGTGGGATGTCGGACACGAACCGACTAAAACCGCACGCCGTCTCAGGTACTAGATGCCGGGGAACCAGGTGCACCCAAGAAAGGAAATACCCTGGAACCCCGACGAACCTCGGGCCACCTAAGCTTTGTAGATGGCCCTTTCCTGTGTGTGTGTGGGAATACTCTCGCTACTGTCCTCTAGGGCACGCATGCTCCGTAGCATCCGCGCCGCCACCCGAGCCTCCTTAACCTTAGAACCCCTAACGGTTCATCAGGTGTTCAATTGTTTTATCTATATAAAAATATATTATTTTAAGTAGGTATATTTACGCTTGACGGCAATAGGTATACTAACTAGTACGTTATAACGATAAAAAATATGATCGGTAATACGCCTTTAATACGCCTCTGTCTTCTCCTTCGAGGATAACGACCAAAGTGTATTTATGAACATACTATATTATATATAGTATAGTATATTTATGTCTTTATATAGATAACAATTGCATCGGTTGTTCTGACCTTTGTGTGCGACCTTGTGTTCAGTTCCTCGTCATGCGATATTCAAGTTTACGCGATACCCACTATCGATTCTCATTTTATGGGCCACACTGACGTGTTTTTAGCACTACAACCTAGAATTTTGAAACATTGAGATTATTATTTGTAGCAAGAAACGAAATAGCTTATTAAGATATTTGGCCTTTGAGACATTGCAGTGCCAGTCAGTGTAGTCTTGTCTTCTTCATATTTCTAATCCAAAACCTTGTGCCTCGTATGAACATTTTTGATGTTGTATTTCAGATTTGCATGGAGTTTAAATTTTTATCTAATATTTTTAGTCAGTGCACTCAAATATACTGACTCTAAATCAAATTCAGTTCACCCTCAGGGTAGCATAGGTTGAATACCAGTCGCTCTATGGAAAAACTCATATTCAGCTAAAACCAGCTAAACTAGTAGCCGACCCCAATCAATCTTCTGAATAATACTGTAATGATAATTTTTGGAATAAACTATAACTTTTGTATCTGTATAACCAAAAATCGCTTTGTCTCCTCCCCACGATCAATGACCTGCAATAGTTGCAAGACAAGAATAATAGAAGCACTGGACCAATACAATGCCAGTGAGATACAAGCTGCGCTGTGACAATAGAGTGGACTTATCTGCATACTGCTTCTCGACTCAAAAGCGATGTAAAGACGGTTGAAATAATAGACTCAACGTACTAAATTGTAATTTCTATTAGTACTTATTTTCAGAGTAACGTTTTGGTATTTAAAAGTTATTTAAATGTGGGTTTATTGGTTTTGATAATTTCGCCTTTACAATTTGTTGACTCAACTGATCACTTGACTAATGAAGTTGTGTATAAGAAGAAGAAGAAGCGATCCAATCATACACAGCAATACACACACTTATATAATATCCAATCCAATCATATACAAATATACAATTATCAACTTTAGCGTAGCTGAGATACCAAAATTGATACAAAATGGGGCCATATATTTTTTAAGTGGCGACTGCTGCGTACCGTGGAATGCAGTGTTGGTAGGTACCTTACAAAATGTTCCGACGAGCTGGTGAAGGTAGCGGAATTACGTTGGATGTGAACAGTACAGGACCGATTCTTGTGGAGAACTATGAAGAGGCGTACGTTAAGCAGTCAACGATTTTAGCTAAGATAATGATAATAATTTCATTATAATCTTTTTTAATGATATCATTGTTACTAAATATTAATTTTCTCGAATTCAAATGTACCAATTTTATTTGATCTCTCTAAGTCGCTTGTTAAGTTGCTAAGTACCTCACTTTACGAAATGTAGACCGCCTCAACTTATTGGTATTCTACAAAGTCAAATATTTATCCTAATTCTTAATACCAACTACGAATATCTTCTACGAGCTCTACGTGTGTTGTTAGCGCTACGAGTGCTACGAATTATGTAAAATACACCCAGGTCTTGCAACATACATGAACATGACTTATTCAATATACTTTTTTAGACCTACACAATGTTTTATGGAACCATTCTGGAACAGTTAGTGGTTCTGATAACTAAACTGGTAGTTGTTCCCATCCAGAAAAATGCGGTGTTCCCGGACCAATACGACCTTCAAACCTCCAAGAAAAGAGCGTACTCCTTCTTCTACCTGAATTCTTTGAAATAATCGATTTATGTTTTTGGATCTATTGAACTCGATTAAATTATTTTTTCATTCACTAAAAGTAGCCGTGCATTTCTAAAGAATTCTTTCAAAAGCATTAAAGCGCTTTCTTAGAACTAATTATTACTAGACTTGCATTGAACGATTTCTATGCGGCGTTAATATAACAAATGGATTCACGAGCCAATCGATTTCTTTTCATATTCTTATAACGCGAATTGTGCTGCGTGGTGAGTGGAAGGCGGTTAGAGTACTTTTGAAGGCCATTAACGTGAGGTGGTACGAAGGAGCTGCTTATATACAATCTTGGATATAATAGAATAAGGTTTAGCATGGATTTTTGTACAAAATTATTTATAAATATTGGAGTGATATCAATGATTATCGTAGCGACCGCGACGACAATTAAGGACTGTTATTCTAAGTGATATTGTGATTTGAAGAGTGTTTTTAATAAAGTCTCGTTTATATGACAGAATGATTATTTCTCAAATCTATCGAACCCAAACACTTAACGGTAGTAAGGCTGACTAAGAACCGATGGCTCACAGCTTTCAAGCGCAAATATCATTTTTTTACGTCGTAAGGGTTGTGAAATACTGCAGTGAACAATTATTTCTCTCGTGTCTTCTTGCAAAACAAAACTTTAACTTATACATATATTGTAATTTTATTATAAACTAGTTGAGCCCTGCGGTTTTACCCGATGTGCAATAACAACTCACGGTAACGCCGCGGGGCAAAGCTTGTCTATAAATCTATCTAGTCTAAATTACTTCTTATATCGTCAGTTATTTACCAGCGAAAGCTCCGTCAAAATAGCCCAACCTATCCCCCCTCTCCTTCCCCATCAACTTTCCCATCCCCCGAACGCCGGCAACGCACTTGTGACGCCTCTGGTGTTGCGGGTGTTCATGGGCGGCAGTAATCGCTTACCATCAGGCGATACGTATGCTCGTTTGAACCCCTATTCTATAAAAAAAATGTCTGTCTATCTGCCCGTCTAGTTATCTGTCTGTCCGTTAGTTAAGCATAATCATTGGAACGGCTGGACGAATACAGGATACTATAATGATACAAGAAGGAGCTAAGGCTATTATTTTACTCTAACTTCGCCCCACACACCCAACAACAACCGTAGGGCTTGTATAACACACAACTCATCAGTTTCAATTTACGTTTATTTCCAAAAGAAGACAAAGACAGAGGCTTTACTACTTACAGGTGAAGTTAGCTGTTTGTAAAACTCTTACTGTCACTGTACCGTAGAAATGTCTATATGAATAAACTAGTTTGCAGCGGTCTGACGCACGTTACATGATTCTGCACTTAATGACTTAGTACCTAAGGTTACTTTAAAATAGTAACGAATTTGTGTGAGTTGCTCCTTTATGCAGAAAGTCCATTCTCGATTTGAAAATGTAGTATCCTCTGACTAAAGAATTACCAAAGCTACCAATTTGCAATTTTTAGTCCCAATTCGACATATTTACAGCACAGTCAACGTTGTATTTTAAAACTTGAAATCGATAATTTTTTCATGAAAAGTGGAGAAGAATCGACCGTCAAAGAGACCATTATCCCAGGCCAAATTTCTGTTTATAAATTCGTGTAGGTATAGCCAATAGAGATGTTGGACAAATTAGTAACTGGTTAACTTTTCACTTCACTGTATCAAAGCTGTTTTATTATGGTTTATAGCTCCACCGATGTGTTTGTTCGTTATCGCGGTTAATAGTAGTGTATGTCCTTTCTTAGGAATCAAAAGATCTTCATTGTAAATCACAGAAAGACAACAGTTACTGACGAATTTATAATAAAGAGTATGGATTTATCTTTATCAAATCTTTTAAAGTGTAATCGCCAAGGTAGGCTTTTGTTAACAAAAATTAAACTACCTTTGTAAAGATTCTTGAGAATGTTCATTTATTTATGAATAACTATGGTACATGTTATGTAACTACTTTGTTACATGTCTTCACGAACTTTGTGTTTGGAGTTAATTAAAACTTTCCTACTCATGAACGTAATAAGTATGTAGGTACACAGCCCACTTGTAAGTTGTACATTTTAACCCCAAACATTGTACACACGAAGTTGTTTGTATGGAATACGTGGCAAACGAGCAGATGGGTCGCTTGATAGTAAGCGAATACCGCCGCTCATGGACACCCGCAATACCAGAGGCATTACAAGAGCGTTGCCTGCCTTTTAAGAAAGAGGACACATATTTTTTAAAGATTTGAAAGTCGTATAACCTAGGAACATCGCAGACGACAGTTTATATCACAGTTTTGTTGTGTGACGCAGCAAATCTCTGCCAGCCATCTAAATGATGGGGTGAAACTGGTCCCACGTAGGACGATAGCGGTAAGAGCCGGCAGGAATTAGTTCAAACAATTCCTCAGAACACTCAATGTAGCCAAAATTAGAAACTAATAAAGCAACAGAGCTACATACTGGCATTAAGTTACACTTAAATAAGTACATATTTTTTTATCAAATCACACAGTGACATACTGGATTAAAGTACTAGCAAAAGCTGAAAATTTTAATGTATAATATGTCTATACCTATTGTAATTTAAATTGCTAATTAGCGCTATAAATAGTCAAGTTTAAGGCCAACGGCTTCACGTGCTCTCCGAGGCACGGGCGGTAAACTCCGCCATGTTCCACTTTACAGTAATATAGCTTATTAAATAAAGAAAAAAGAAAGAAAAAACGTTTATTCTTATATTCACAGGACAATACATGTTTTGAACAGAGTTAAGGTTATAGGACACAAGCAATAATAATACCCCATACAATGCCAGAAATGGCGCCTATCTCAGCATATTGCTGCAGGCGATATGTATCCGTATACATAAATCGTAAGAAATAAAATATTATAAGAGAAATAAAATAATGCGGAATGTTAAACATTCCCAGCTTGCGTAGATTACATAAGCTACTATTAACTGCGATAATCGACATACATGTGGGCAAACCACGTGGATGTCGTATAAGGTTGCATAATAAACCAACATTGTAAACACGAAAGTAACTCGATCTGTCTGTTTGTTACGGTTTCACTGAAAATTTTCCTACTTCTACAAAAGCTAGTATATTCATCTATATATATATATAACTCAAAGGTGACTGACATAGTGATCTATCAACGCACAGCCCAAACCACTGGACGGATCGGATTGAAATTTGGCATGCTGGCATTGCATGGATGTTATGACGTAGGCATCCGCTTAGAAAGGATTTTGATTAATTCTACCCCCAAGGGGATAAAATAGGGGATGAAAGTTTGTATGATAATTTGTCAATTTTAAACCGATAGGGCTGAGACTTTGCATTCAGGTAGATGTTATGACGTAGGCATACTCTAAGAAAGGATTTTGATTAATTATACCACCAAGGGGATAAAATAGGGGATGAAACTTTGTATGAAATTTTGTCAATTTTAAACCGATCGAGCTGAAATTCGGCATGCAGGTAGATGTTATGACGTAGGCATCCTCTAAGAAAGGATTTTGATTAATTATACCACCAAGGGGATAAAATAGGGGATGAAAGTTTGTATGAAACTTTGTCAATTTTAAACCGATCGAGCTGAAATTTGGCATGCAGGTAGATGTTATGACGTAGGCATCCTCTAAGAAAGGATTTTGATTAACTATACCACCAAGGGGATAAAATAGGGGATGAAAGTTTGTATGAAACTTTGTCAATTTTAAACCGATCGAGCTGAAATTTGGCATGCAGGTAGATGTTATGACGTAGGCATCCTCTAAGAAAGGATTTTGATTAACTATACCACCAAGGGGATAAAATAGGGGATGAAAGTTTGTATGAAACTTTGTCAATTTTAAACCGATCTAGCTGAAATTTGGCATGCAGGTAGATGTTATAACGTAGGCATCCCCCAAGAAAGGATTTTGAGATGCAGGCTATATAAGGTTAGTAACTTTTCAGTTTAATGTATATAAATTTCTGTATGCTAGCGCCATCTACATTAAGTTATTTTGGAGAGAACTTTGAATTAACCATTTTTGTGCATAGTGCATAGATAATATATCTAGCGGATTATATTTGACGACTAGCTTTTGCCCGCGACTTCGCTCGCGTTTAGAAGTATTATTATTAATTAGGTATAGTTTTCGCGGCTTTACTTTTGTTTAGCGTGTGTAAAAAAAATTCACAAGTGTAGATGCAAATGACGGTCGAATATTCTTCTTAGACGATCCAGGTGGAACTGGTAAAACCTTCCTTATTAATTTATTTTTGGCGAAAGTAAGAAGTACTCACGGCATTGCCTTGGCTGTGGCGTCGTCCGGAATAGCTGCTATATTACTCGGAGGTGGTCGAACTGCTCATGCTACTTTCAAGTTACCACTCAATTTAATCACTGTCGAGACTCCCATTTGCAACATCTCCAAACAAAGTAATTTGGCTGAAGTTTCAAAGAGTACAAAACTAATCGTGTGGGACGAAATAACTATGGCACATAAAGGTGGTATTGAATCCTTAAACAGATCAATAAGGGATATAAGGGTTAATACAAAATTAATGGGTGGCGTAACAGTTTTGCTGGCCGGAGACTTTCGGCAGACTCTACCAGTGGTACCAAAAGGAACCAGAGCTGACGAAGTAAAGTCGTGCATTAAGAAATCTAATTTGTGGCCTCAAAAATATGAGAGCACATTTGGGCGGGGATGAGTCTGCTGGTAGATTTTCAGATCTCCATCTTAAAATCGGTAATGGTGATTTTCCATCGTTTGATGAAATGATAACCATCCCGGAAGAATTATGCACAGTTGTTACTACGGTTCAAGAATTGCTGTCTAAAGTTTATCCAACGATATTCATATACATGACAAGCCTATTGAATGGTTATGTGAGCGTGCTATATACTTACTCCAAAGCACGATCAAGCAGCAGCTATCAACGATATCCTGCTCATGTCGTTTGAGGGCGAAGAAGAGGTCCATACTTCGATTGATAATATGGTTAATACAGTTTTTTTTTATTATATAGGGGGCAAACGAGCTGACGTATCACCTGATGGTAAGCGATTATCACCGAAAATGGACACCCGCAACACTAGAGGCGTCACAAGTGCGTTGCCGGCCTTTTAGGAAGGAGTACGCTCTTTTCTTGAAGGTTTGAAGGTCGTATTGGTCCGGGAACACCGCAGGCGACAGCTCATTCCACAGTTTTGCTGTGCGTGGCAGAAAATTTCGGGAAAATCGCACAGTTGTGGACTGCCAACCATCTAGATGTTGGGGATGAAATTTCTGTCGCGTAGGACGATGGTGGAAAGATGCGGCAGGGATCAATACAAACAATTCCTCGGAGCACTCCCATGGTAAATGGGGTAAAAGATGCACAGCGAAGCCACATCTCTACGCAGCGCTAGAGAGTCTAGCCGAATTGAAGGGAGGAGCTGGTATTGGGGTGACCCTGTCCAAAGATGAGGACAGTATTCCATGTGAGGCCGAACCTGCGTCTTGACGCTACTAATTACCCTGTAGAATTTTTAAATTCATTGAAACCGCCAGGTTTGCCTTATCATAAGCTTATTCTGCGTGTAGGCGTTCCAATTATGTTGTTGCGAAATTTTGTAGGCCCTAATTTTTTACACACGCTAAACAAAAGTAAAGCCGCAAAAACTATACTTAATTAATAATAACACCTCTTAACGCGAGCGAAGCCGCGGGCAAAAGCTAGTAATATATATATGAAAACAAGCAAAAACAGGATGAGCACAACTATAGCTAGAATCGTATCAATAAAATGATTCAGAGGATATACGAGCCATCGAACTTTCAGATTTATTGGTAGCCTAAACAAATAAATCTTGTTGACGGCCCATATTTACGCACTCGTAAAGTGGCGAGTTTTATACGCACACCAGTGGGTACAGAGGTTGATTATAGATAGAGCGCTCGTGGCCGGTTTAGGAATGATATGTAAATCACAACAAATTTAATCTATGATCTGATAGAAAGAGACTATAATTATTTAGTATTCCATTCCTCACAATCGCGCAATTAAAAGTTTAAAACCATGGCAAAAACGGGCGGCAGGAATCAGTCCGAACAATTCCTCGGAGCAATCCCCATAGTAAATACGGTAGAAGATGCACAACGAAGCCACATCTCTACGCAGCGCCAAAGAGTCTAGCCGAATTGAAAATTCCTGGCAGTCAACAATTCGAGCCGCTCTCCGTTTAAACTGGATTTCACTCGATATGCGAACACCAAGTATTCCAATGTTAGCTGAGGCAGACAGGGGAGTGTCTATATGTCTGATTTACACTTTTTTATTTGATTGCGGCGAGTGTGATCGTGCTTGCTCAAAAATCAGAACACATTAAATTGAGAGAGATGATTTTGATTTCACTCGCTCTATGGCAGCGATCAGTTGCCAGTATGCTGCGTTCTGAATGAATACAAAAATACAAAATATATGATCACTGTTAATTTTAATTAACAACAATGATGATGATCTAATTGTGTATTTTTAGATACTAGATAAAAATATATTAGACATAAACTACTGTATAATTTAGCGACTTCGTAAAAAGCAATATCTCATATGTCTATCAGATTTAAATTAAAAAAAAAGGCATTAGAGTATTTAACTTTATCACACCTTCCATTCGAGAGTATGTCTAATGTATGCTTTATATATTTGGTAAATGTTTCGACTATAATAAATAATTGTGTCAGTTATACTTTCATGCTGCAAGCGCTTCAACTATACAAATTTGACCACGAGAATCGTTTTAGGTTGCTGTCATTTTATTACTTTGTGCAAACAGCCGTGTCTCATTTAAATAATATGGATACTGATTTGAATTTTCTATCGGTTCGGTTTAGTAGTTCTTAAATTAATGTACCTTCTTGGTTTTATGTATGCCTGGTACTTTCTTGTGAACGAAATATCTGGTGGGAACTTAACCTCTCTTGTAAATAAAGAGACTACGTTAATGAAAGAAAATCTGTCAAAAATAGATTCAAAAAGCGAGTTGGCTTCTTTCATTAACATTTTAATGTAAATCTAGCAACCAGCATAAATATTTGTCCTTGAACAGAATATGGAAGCCTAAATGGTTCAAATTTATTTATCATATTTTAATTAAGAGAGAGCCACGCTTCGGCATGAATGGACCGGTTCGACCGGAGTGATACCACGGCCTCACAGAAAACCGGTTTGAAACAGCGCTTGCGCATTGTTTCACCGAATGAGTGAGGATACCGAAAGCTCCTTCCCCAATCCCATCCCCGAAAGGCCGGCAACGCACTTGTGACGCCTCTGATGTTACGGATGGCAATGAGCGGCAGTAATCGCTTACCATCAGGCGATACGTCTAGTTGTTGGTCCCATATTCTATAAAAAATCATTTGTAGAAACTTTACAGACTAATAAGAATTTCTAATTAAAACGACGTTGAAGGATAGCTAATTTCTTTATTAATTTAGAGACTTTTATTACATGGTAATATATTAGTTCCATCGTACTTTATTTTATGTAACATCTTATCCAATATCAAGTCAAAACTTTTGATTCGTAAATATTTCAAATAAGTCAAGTGCAGAATTTGAGGTTGGGTTTCCTAAAATGTTGATAAACATACCAATATCGTATCTATTTAAATTGTATCTACGCACCAACGCCTCCCTTTGTGTTCGATACTTGACACACTCCGTCACCAAGTGTTGGACATCATCAAGAGTCCCGTGTATCTCAGAGTTAGGTGTATCTACTTTCTTTATGAGATGTCCAAACTTCCTAGACAGATAGTGTTCTGAGCGGAGTCTATGCGCCACAACAATAATATTTTTGTTCACTTTGCTACTAATAAACCAGGGTACGCAAGAAGGCTGATACTGAATTGTTTTAAACCAATGTAAGGAAATTGTATAAACAGTCACACAAATATATGAAAGCGAACAATAAAAAAAGAAGTAAAGAGAATAAAAACAAATGAAATAGACATAAAACTTAGGAAATAAATACAATTTAAAACTAATTTTAATATCTCATTATGCGATTTTCTCATTGAATTTCATTGGAAGCTGTATGAACTATTTCATTCCTTTAACAACAAGAATCACACAATAATTAGAGATTCTACGAAGCCGAGATTGTATATTGTATATTGAACAGGCTAAATTTATACGACAATAGTCATTTTGCTCAATCATTCAATCTATAAATATTTACTGTAGAATTTCTACGGTAGCAAAAGTTAGCATTGTTTGGTTACACAGCGCTAGTTGTAAAACTTTCAGTGTCATCTAGCCATGACAGGCAGAACTACTTGATCATTTCTTGTCTCAGAAAGCAGTTTAATTGTTTTATCACATGTTTGGGTAAGTCGTAAGTAGCCAACATGTCGTTACAAAGTAATAGAGACACGTTGATTTCAGCATGGTTTCTCAGCAGAGCAGCAGCTCGACAGACGCTGTGTAACCCTCTCACGGAAGATCAATAACAAATAAAAATACAGCTTCATGCTCTCATATTCCATAAGTGAGTGCGAGACTGAAGGCTCAATAATACAGAAGCATCGATAGTGTTACGACTAGCGTAAATATGATCTGGTTGACCTATAAAGATAAACTTGATGGGTCCGAAAAATGAAACCACAACTGTAATCTGATGTAACCAGTAAAGCTTATGTAGCAGTCTAGCTTGACCTCCTTTATTAAACAAATCAAAGTATCTTATACTACGCGATGTAAACAAATAATAGCGCAATTCAGGCAGATAGAACTACGCAATCTGTCGATGCTGTTTTGGTCGGGAACAGATAGGCTGCCATAGTGTGGGTCACCAAGCTGCATTGTTGTATTGTCTGCCCTGTCTGTCACCCTCCCGCCGAATCTAGGCAATAATGTATTTTGGATTCAGTTTCCTCATTCAGACAGACAGACAAACAACTAAGTTATCCTATAAGGGTTCGGTTTTTACCTTACGGTACGGAACCCTAAAAAGTCTAACCACTTCAATAAGAGCTAAGTAAAAGCAACGTAGGTATATTTTTCGGTAGAGTTGGAAAATATTATACTATTTCTTATACCAACTTCAATATCGAGACCTAGACATACACGTTAGTAACATATGACGAGACCTGATACCTTAGTGGAGCTCTCTTATTGTTGCTTTATGTGACATTGTTGTCTTTGATATAAGAAAATAACCTACCTTTGTATCGTAAAATGATTGTAACATAAGCTTTGGAAAAGAAAAGATTTATATATATATATAACTAGCTAATGTCCATGCCTTCATTCGTTTTATGACTTCTTATTTGAAATTAATAATCTATACTAATAATAAAGCTGAAGAGTTTGTTTATTTGTTTTTTTGAACGCATTAATATCAGGAACCGCTGGTACGATTTGAAAAATTATTTCAGTGTTGGATAGTCCATTTAAAGGGGAAGGCTATAGGCTATATATCATCACGGTACTACTAATAGGAACGGAGCACCAATGAAGAATGATTAAAAAACGGAGAAAATTTCCACGCTACGGGTAATATAAGACGCAAACGAGATTGCGTGGGTCAGCTAGTGATAAATATTTTCGGACATCTAACAGATAACGCCATGTAGTCCCAAGCTAAGCATAGCTGTATTTTAGGTACTAGACAACTGATATATAAATAAATTCATACTTTTTTTTGTAAATACATACATTTCTTTCTGCCGCGCACAGCAAAACTGTGGAATGAGCTGTCGCCTGCGGTGTTCCCGGACCAATACAACCTTCAAACCTTCAAGAAAAGAGCGTACTCCTTCCTAAAAGGCCGGCAACGCACTTATAACGCTTCTGGTGTCTATAGGCGGCGGTAATCGCTTACCATCAGGCGATACGTCTGCTCGTTTGCCCCATAAATAATAATAAAATAATGTTATTCATAAAAACTCCCAAACCCCGAAACAAACATTTGGCCCGACCAGGACATCAAATCCGAGCATAGCAGTCGCATATCGCAATTAGCTTGATATCTAGTGAACTTCCATACAGCCATTTATCTTTTACATTTTGATGACATACCTAAATATCTTTTCTCCGTCTCTACGTTGATGAATCTGTCAGTCAGGAGAAACTACTTTCCCTGACTAGCTTGAGACATCTTACACACTGTATGTTATACTCGTAAATACTTAATTTAGTGCCTCGTTGGCCTAGCCCTAGCTCTAGCCTAGAAATGCTTAATAACAGTTCGGAGTTTGAAAGTGTGGGCTGTGTTTGCGCACACATTGGTGTACTATAATATCTTCTGCGTAGATAGCTGGTCTACGTTGAGGCAAGGTGAACATTGTAACTTAATTGCATTTAGCCCGTAAAGTTTATTTAAAAAGCTTAATCTCAGTGGTGAGGAAAAATAACAGTAGGGAAACAGATGTTCTCAGAAATAAGTTTCAACTATAAACTATAGACAATATTATTAAATCGTTTGTAAAACATTGGGTACACGTTTTAATTTGTGTACCTAATTGAAATTGCTTCTTGCATATCAATCTGATTTGGAAGCTATCTACCTGCCCGCGTGCCCGAACGCTTGGGCGCCTGCCAAACTAAATTTGTGTAAGCATAACTTCACGCCCGTACGGATACGATATAAGTTGGTTCAATCGACCCCAAGCGGTTATAGATGACATGGAATTTAACGTATTTTGAATTTCACTTTAATATTACGATCTCATTTTCGGAAATTTAGAAATATTAAGTTAAAAAAAACAGACAACAAGATGTTTCAAGTTTTCCTTTAAATATCAATGTTAGTGCTTATTGTTATTTAAGTTGTAGAGAACCGGGTGCCATGTCCCTCCAACACAAAGGGAGAATCCTACGACCAGGCTAGGTGATCATGCCTAGCAGGCTACTGCCCAACTATTGATGTTGGGATGTTGTGTATATGATAATCGGCGCGAGAACTTCTATTACGCGATTTAGGATTGATAGTTTCTTCGTGTAGTACGTTACTCCGTAGTTCAGTATGTCTGCGATAGATGGCGCTGTAGTATGTTGTGTTGTTGTTGCGCTGTATGTGGAGGTTGCCACAAAGTCACTATGAGTCTAATAAGAAATAATAAAATTAATGTCTGTATATCCTAAGTTTGAATCTTTGTTAGAATATTGTTTTTTAAATTAAATGGTTTCATTAATTTCTTGTTAAACTAATTCATTTCTATTATTCCATATATACAAATAAATGAAATTGGAGTGTATGTTTGTAATATTAAATAAACCGCTTTTTACTAAATGCATATGTATGTAATAATTAATAATAGTACGTTACATATATCAAAATAATATTTTTTTCAATTTTTGTCGGTCTGTCGGTCTGTTTGTTCCGGCTAACCTCTGGAACGGCTAGACCGATTTTGACTGGACTTTCACTGATAGGTAGCTAATAATATAAGAAGTAACTTAGGCTACTTTTTTAGACTAGCTTCGCTCTGCGGCGGTACCCTCGGTACGACAATAACCACGCTGGGTTCGGCAGGTTAATTAATATAATTAAACTTCTACAACCTTAATATGAGGATAAGAACATCTGCGAACACAATTGCAAGTGATTAAATCGTTAAAATACATTTTTTGTTTTTAAAATTCAGAATGACTTACGTGAATAAATTTTATTACTTTGTAACTAAGCCTAAAACAATTTGATGTTTTTTTGTAGCTGTTATCTTTATATTTCTATTTTATCATTCATCTCTGTATTTAAAATTTGATTTTCCTTTTAAAATAGTCCTAGCAAGTTAAATCTTTAACAAAAAATATTAAAATTATGTTTAACATTGATTTAAAATGAACACAGTAACACAATTCAAAAGCGTATACATTGCGTCTCTTAAAGAGTTTTAAAACTAGGTCGCTAGACTTAAAAAAGACAAAAAACATATTTTTATTCCCTATCGACGTTTATTAGTGTCATAAACATTGGCTCTAGTCGAATACAATTAGCACAACAACTTGTGGGCAAGTGTGCAGAAGTAACAAGGTTTCGATTAATTTTTCAAATTGGTACTTAAACGCTTATATGCGAATAAAACGAAACAGATTTAAGTAGGGAACGAAACTAGTAACCAAAACAAACTAAATAAGTTGTGTGCATTGAGTAAAGTTCACTGATCTTAAACCATATTACCAAAACTATATATAATCATATACGTATAGCACAAGACGTAGTACGAGAGTGCGTTCGGTTCACTGATCCAACTAATTATGGGCATTACATCTTCAGATTACGAAGCGATAATTAAGCATATCGAGTTCTAAACGATAGCGATAGGGCATATCTATAGAAATAAATAAAATTAGAGTGTCTGTTTGTAATATTAAAATAACCGCTTTCTACTACATGCACATGAATGTATATACGGTACACATACCAAAAAATATATTTATAAAATTTTTGTCTGTCTGTCTGTGTGTTTGTTCCAGCTAATCTCAGGAACGGCTGGACCGATTTGGACGGGACTTTCACTGGTAGGTAGCTGATGGTACAAGGAGTAACTAAGGCTTACATTTTTTAGACTAGCTTCGCCCCGCGGCGTTACCCGCGATACGACGATAACCGCGGGTAACACCGCGGGGTTCAGCTAGTATATATATATATATATATATATATATATATATATATATATATATATATATATATATATATATATATATATATATATACATAAACTATTATGGTTAGTTTGAATATCAGGGTGAGAGTTTACGGACGCCAGGTGATGCCAGGCGTATCGTGCCCGACAACTTTGATCGCGTGATTTAGAATTATCAGTAACACCGCAATTAGACGCGTGGTTGTGGCTTCTAGATAATAGATATATTTAGAAAATAAAAAAAAAATTCAAGACCCTTAAAATTTTGGTCAATTTTGTGGCTTCGAATCCCTGGGAACACAATATACTATTGGATATATGATCGCTATTAGATTATTCTAATCAGTTACAAGAGTTTTTGATATTTACAGCGCTCTGCCGCAACTGCACTTCTTACACTACACAGAAAATAATACTTTTGCAGTCATATAGAATGGCAACACTTCTTTAAACATTTAAACTCGTAGTTTCCTGCTAAGTTGTGCTGCTGTTTGAATAAGTTTTGTTTTGTCAAAAATATACTTAAAACTTTTTAGAAATCATAAATTATTTCATGCAAGCTATTAATTTGTAATAAAAATAAAAGATTGCGTTCCAAAAATACACCTAGTCAGCTAAAATTAATCAGTCATAGAGAGCCACTAATTAAGGTATCTTCTCGGAACACTTAAGTTGCGAAAACTTTGATTGCGTCCGATATCACCAAACGATTCACTGGTCTGAGTTCGATTAACTTTACCAAACGATTCGCTGCGATGTTACTGAGCCGCCGCGCCGACACGATTTTGAATCAGTTTCGGATTTACGTCTAAGGTAAATTCAATTTAGAGCAGCTATCATTTTGAACTATCAAATATTTTGATGCTTTTTCGTATCGATATTTTAATAAAATCATATGAAGATATCATAGTTACTATTTATGTTTTACGGGTTGTTTATATTTTAATACGACCTAAAAATTTAATTAGTCAGTGACTATTAATTATAAACGTTGAATTTGAATACCCTTAAGCTCCTTCCTAAGGATAGGTCTACTGCCATCAGTGACCTGTTAAGGGCTGTAGATATTATGATGCGGATGTCTCATAAGAAAAATGATAAATATAGTCAAATTGGTATACTTAAGAGAAGTAAACTTGAGAGAAGTTATGAAATCGATCTAAAAAATATGTAGATAAGTTCGGACCTGACAACAATAGAGCCCTTTAAATAAATTATTGTTTTAAATTAACTTAGTTATATCCTTATTAAAAGATAGTTTAAGGCATTTGGAAATTTCGATGAATTGGATAACGTATGTAAATACGAGAATCATAGAAGATTTTGATGAACTGAGAATTACGTAGGTTTCAGGTTGCTTGAGTTGAAAATTTCCAGCGATTTTAGGAAAAATATTTACAAAGTATTAACTGTATTTTATTAAAATCAGAGACCAATTTGTAATGTATTATATTGATGTAATGTATTTATGCTATTTAAAAAGTAAATCATTTGTATTAGTATAACGAAGATATCAGCTAGCTAACCTCTACTTGTTCCTCAGTTAATAGTCAAAAAATTAAATTTTGCATATATTTATATGCAAAATGTGTTTTCGAAGTAATTACAAATAAACTTGATTTATTCATTGACTTGTTATTTACTAGTCAAAGTTGTAAAACTTAGCCTATGGTCTCAGTCAGCGGGCACGGAGGTCAGCGGTAACGACGTGATAAGTGTCTTACCAATGTACGCTCGCTGTTGCTTTAAAGTTTTCCATACGCCACACAGACGTTCATTACCACAGATATCTAAAAAAGAACAAACGGCTTAACATACACTCCAAATCACGAATTAGTTCTCAATTTGCCAACAATAGTCACCCATTTAAAGACTAATCTAGCTTGAATGGCTTAATATTACAATATGCTAAAGTATTCGGTTACAAGCCGTAGCTACGATCCACCTCTCGAAAAAAATAAGTATAAATGGAATAAATGTTAAACCCAATATGATGTGCCTAATTTTATTAAGTAAGTGTTAAGAGGATTTTGATGTTAATCCCTTTAGTCTGTACATAATTCTCTTCTCGGCGCCTCATCGCTTTGTACAGCTTAAATTATTTGATATTTAAATAATATATATGCACAATAGATCTATACACAAAGTTTTTTTTAATTTGCTGTATTTTTCTGAAGCTCTTATTTGATGTCAAGAGTGGTGTGAAGTCGCGGCTTCCAATCTATCAAAAAAATAGTGTTAATATTTCCCATTGTTCTATTTACCAAAAGTGTTGTGAAATAGTGAAAAAAAGTAAATATACTGTTTTTTGCGACATTATTGCAGTCCTTAAACCTTTATCAATTACCAACATTTGTGCTACTCGCGTATAAGTTGAAAATTGCGGGAATCTAGAATAATACTGACACACAATGTGGCTTTCTTTTATTTTTTTCAGTTGGTTAAGTGTATCCATCTAATATGCGATCACTTCCAGGAGAGTAGCCGATTACCCCATCCGCATACTTTCCGACAGCCGATCAGTCTTACAAGCCCTACAAAGTCACTCGACAACATCAGGGCTAGTTTACGAATGCCACAAAGTCCTGACAGAGGTATGTGCCAATAATAGCATAACTCTGCAGTGGATAAAGGGGCATAGTAACTCACGCGGGAACGATGCAGCCGACGCACTGGCAAGAGGTGGATCGGAAACAAGGGCAATAGGACCTGAACCAATTCTGCCTCTGCCATTTGCCTGGTTGCGAAGGTCACTGCAGCAGAACACCAAGGTGGAACACCAAATGTATTGGTCCAACCTTGGTACCTGCAGGCAGACCAAGGAGGCCCTCCTGACGATCAACCCCAGATTTTCGCAGAAGCTGTTGCAACTTAAGAGGCCGCTGCTCCGACTTTTAATAGGAGCAATAACTGGTCATGCATTACTAAACAAACATCTTTTCACTTTAGGTGTAACAGACAGTCCTCTGTGCAGGGCTTGCATGGAGGAGGAGGAGACAGCCGCCCATGTCATTATGACATGTCTTGTGGTGGCAGAATACCGGGCAAGACACCTCGGATTACCGAGGTCACTTCCTGAAGTCGTCGGCAACGTGAAGGGTCTGCTAGGCTTCTTGGAAGAACTGGGGTGGCACGTGTGAAACCATCCCATCACGCAAAATAGGCGCAATGAAGACGTCGAGTTGCGGAAACCCAGCCCGCGAGTTTCAAGTTCAAGTTCAAGTGTATCCAGGTTACCCACTACCTAACACACTTACTTACCTCTTTATAATATTAGTTTAAATAATAGGTACAGCCATGGGCTGGTCTCATATGTCGTAGAACCGAAAACCACTGAAGTCAGTGTGTTTTGAAGTGAATCGCTTCTTGGCAAACGTATTGTGAGACGTCGCCTGGCCAGATGGTGGGACGACTTACTTATGAAGTGACCGTATGCAGAAAGTAACAGACCAGGCTCTATGGTATTCTATGGGATAGGCCTATGTCCAGCAGTGGACTACAACGGGCTGGTGATGATGATGATATTGTGGGGGAGCGGGTATCATGTTCCACCCAACACAAAGGGAGGATCCTCCGACCAGGCGAGGTGATCATGCCTGGCGGGCTACTGCCCAACAGTTGATGTTGGGATGTTGTATATATGATTATAATCGGCGCGGGAACTTCATTTGCGCGATTCAGGATTGGCAGTTACTCCGTGTAGTGTAGTTTGTAGGTACAGTGCGTTACTTCGTAGTTCAACGTATCTTCGGTAGATGGCGCTGTATGTGGAGGTCGCCACATCACTCCCCTCCAAGACTGGAGGTCGATATATGTTGAGTCAGCTGTCTGTGCTCTGATGCGGAGCTTGCCAGTGCCAGGAGTGAGTAGTTCCAGTGAGTCGGAACTGAATGCCGCAAGTTCCAGTGAGTCGGAACTGAATGCCGCTAGTCCCAGTGAGTCGGGGCTGAAGTCCGCTGATCCCAGTGAGTCGGGATCGCATGCGGTGCCCGGTGCTGCGGTGAGGTCCCCAGTGAGTCGGGGCGATTGCTACGTAGTGGCTGGCTGCTGCGTAGACGGGAGAGATGTGCTCTGCTTACATGGACCGTAGGTGCAGTGTGCTGTGCCTAGACGCTGTAGAGGCCGTAGGGGTTACCAGGCTGGAGCAGTCGCGTCCTGCGTGTGGTATATCCCAGTTGAGGCCGAAGTTGCTGGCTGACTTGAGACTTGCTGTGGGAGTGAACATGATGGTGGCGCGGCTTGAAGGCTGCTTCCAATCACGTCGGGGTCACCACTGTGGGGGAACGGGTATAATGTTCCACCCAACACAAAGGGAGGATCCTCCGACCAGGCGAGGTGATCATGCCTGGCGGCTACTGCCCAACAGTTGATGTTGGGATGTTGTATATTTGATAATCGGCGCGGGAACTTCATTTGCGCGATTCAGGATTGGCAGTTACTCCGTGTAGTGTAGTTTGTAGGTACAGTGCGTTACTTCGTAGTTCAACGTATCTTCGGTAGATGGCGCTGTATGTGGAGGTCGCCACAATATGATACTATGAGAAGTAAGGTTGTTATTCGGTATGTTATAATATTTAAACGAAAATAAACACCTTTCATTCAGTCTGATTCGCGACTAGATAGGGTTTGTTACTAGACCGCTCATAATTATACTTAAATAATTCTCAATACATACATATTACAGAACAGTTACATCTGGACTCGGAAGAAATCACTATGCATCTCTACCAAGTACATATTTGTCCCTTATCTACCATTCCTTTTAAAATACTCTCACTTCGTATCTAATCTCCAAAGTGCCCATTGGATAATAACAATGGGCTTGCCAATTTCAATTTAGTCACAATTTCGTAATGAGAATTACGTGAGCTGGATTAAATTTAAACATGCTAATTTCAGCGTCAAATTCGCGTTTGTTGCAGTAGGCAGTGGAATGAGAAATAAATTAAATTAAGCAGGTATGGAACCTACAAACTCTGACTCAGTAATATTGATAACCTATTTTTTTAATTAGCTAAGAAATCTTTAAGATTTTGCTACAATCAAGTTCGACTGATCTGCGATATTTCTTGTGTCATCTTCTTGCTCACGATTAACTCCGAAACTGTCTAACCGTTTCTCACGTTCTTGTAAAAAAAATATGTGCCTAAGGTAGGATTATTAACATCATGCTGGGTCCGCTGGTATTTTTACAAATCTTCATCCTTTCCCCTGATCTGTTATCATCAGGGTATGATCATACGTTTTGGCTAAACAAAATGTAACATCTCTGTAACCATATGTTGTGCAATAAAGTAATATATGCATGCAATACCTATATATCACGTTTTTACTATCCTTGGTATTTCCCAGTTTAGTTAAGTTTATACCATAGAACAACGAAGCAGGATATAACAAAGTATAAGCCCAAGTGCCCAAGCCCATTACAATGTTACTGACACAAAATATATTTATGTGTGCGTGCATGAAAAATCTCGAGTGTTTTGTTTTAATTGTGTGAGTTCAAAGTGACAGACATCGTTTTTAGATGAGAGTCTAAAATGTGATGTGTTAACGGCAGACTAATTTGTATCGACAAAAGACGATATTGCTTTTCCCCTCCGTTCAGTGGCTCGTGTTACTCTATGTGCTTATGCCGATTTTTACTGCATCTATACCAATTCATTAAGTGGAATTTTACATTTATAACTAGTTGGATATCCTTCTGATTATTTTTGGGACTTCCCGTGTGTCTCTTGGTGTGTTTGTGGGTCACTGGTTGAACCTGGTGTAAAAGAAACTAAGAAGAGAGAAGCAGTGGTCGTATGGAAGGGTTTACTCAAATACAACTTTTCAAAGAGTCTCAAAAACTAATTTCGCTTAGCTTGTACTAATCAAAATACTTAGTAAATACAAGTATTTATAGGTGTAAGTATTTGTTAATGGGCAATGAAGTATTTGAACTAAGATTATGAAGAAACTTTTCAGATTGCTATCGACTTAAACTCTATGTAGCTTTGATCTCTGAAATTAGTTTCTCATCAAATTTCAACTTAAATTACTTCTTAAGGAATTTTTAAACTACTTTCTTGTACTTTAACTATTTAACTATTCACTAATTATGAAAGTCTTGAATGCAACACATTAATTACTTTTCTTCCTATTTGCTTGCTTTTTTGTTTCTTACATTGAATTTAAATAAATAATCTTGAAGGATTAAGCAAAGGTGTAGTCTAACAACAACACAATTTATTTCAGTATACGCTATTATCCTGCCAATTTCAAAGTCATTATCATTCTCATAAGTAACAATACTGAAGGCTGTATTATAATATAACAGGATTACATTTTCATCACTTTTTAATATAATAGGCTCTATACAGGAACAAAGTTACACAGTAATCAAGTACACCTTATCAAGTTTAGTGCGCTCACAATCACATTAGTGAGTTCAGTCGCACACCTGCACTTATTAGAGCTGTCTGATGTAGCTCGAGCTTTAATAGGGCGAAACATGGTACAATGACACACTGTTTTGGACTATCTAAAGAGTGTCCCAGTAAGAGTGAAACTTTCATTTTAAGTAAAAGCTCGTCAAGGGATGCGATTTTTTATTGGATTGTAAAAAAAAATGTTTCGATTAAGTATGGAACAAAACATTCGTCAAAAGGCCCACGGCTCCGATAAAGACAAATTTTTCATGACCTTTTCTGGATGTTTCTGTATTTCACCAATGACACGTTGGATCTCGGATTTGAGCTCAGGAAATTTTCTGGCTTAATGCCGTTTTTTTATATTTTTTTTTATTGAATTCGGGGCAAACGAGCAGACGCATCACCTGATGGTAAGCGATTACCGCGGCCCATGGACACCCGCAACACCAAAAGCGTCACTAGTGCGTTGCCGACCTTTGGGGGATGGGGAGAGGGAATTGGGGAGGGGTTGGGGGTATGGGCCTGTATCCTCACTCACTCGGTAAAACACAGCGCAAGCGCTATTTCACACTGGTTTTCTGTGAGGCCGTGGTATCACTCCGGTCGAGCCGGCCCATTCATGCCGAAGCGTGGCTCTCCCACGGAAAAGTGTCTGAAATAGAATTTAAATAAAATGTTTTAATGAAAATGTAGGATTTTGTTATTGTTTTCAAACCAATACGTTAAACATCCTAAGATCTTCTGGAGTTTGCTATCTCCACCAATAACTTTGATCTACTGTTATTCATATTTTATTGTATTGTTGCAGATAATATGAATACTTATAACTAAATAATTCATCACTAATTCTAAACTGTTACAAAACATCAATTTAATGAAATAATATTTCATCATGCGAACAAGCATTTGGGGACGTCTGTCTCATTTGGGGAAACCACATGAATGACGTTAAGTCGGACAAGATCGCGTTCCCACCGAATGGCGCGCATTTTAAAACATCATACAAGGAGATCGTTTTTTGTTTTTTAGAAAGATGGTCCTCATTTCATGTCATCCACATTTTATATATTTTTATCATTAATTTCTTCACGACGAAGACTTGAAGACTCGAATACTTATAATTGAAGATGATAAATACTTGACATTAGCAGAAATAGCTGATCCGAGTGATCCGGCTGGTTGCCATGTCATCAAAAGAAGAAGAACGCCGTATAAAAAAATTGTATAGTTCTCCGCATCTACGACACTTATGCGTTGTATACGTACTCGTATTCTCTTATACGATTTGTAAATTGATGATGATTATGATATAATATTAAAAAAAAACGTATAGGTATGTAAACGTGTGTGTGTGAAGATTTAAAACCAATAATGCAACCTAAAAATTCAATTGTTGACAAGTCTTTATGTACGTAAGTAGGGACCCTCGAAATTTTGTTGCAAATTGTACTAATATAATTTTTCGTAAAGGTTTTATTAGAATTTTTTGAAAGTGGAATCAGGTTTTGAAATTTAAATAATACATTTCTAGTCAAGTTTGATTTAATATTAGAATTTATTTAGATTTTATTCCTTTGTTAATGCTGAAAGTTATGAGGTCTTGTTTTTGAAAAATATAAAAAACATCAATTTCAACCGTCACAATATACAATCATAATTCTACTGGTATATAATACTCAAAACATAAGTCTAAGCTTAATTCGACTTTAATTCGTTATGCAAATTAAATACACTGGAAACCGTGAAATCACTTATTCGTATTTTGGATACTTCAACAAAAAGATGTGTTACACAAAAGAATAGAAATCTGGTGAAGACGAACAAAAACAAGTGTTTATTTATCCACACATTTATTTAACGTATTTCGAGACGTGAGAGTCTCCTCTAACCGCAAAATGTTGGAAATGTTTACAACCACGCTTGGTGTACAAGTCGAATAGTCGAGTCATGCTAAAATATTCTTTATGTCAAGAAGCGTAAAGTTGATATTCCAAGTATTTGAACATTGGTATTATAGTTTCAAATCAGGGGAATAACCAACGCTATAATTTAACTTTGAATAACTCATGTTTATAGCCGCATTTCTAAATTCTTCGTGTTAACAAACTACCTGTTGCTAATTATATATTTTTTACTAATTGCTTTACTATTATTGTTTGTTTTAAATTATTTTTATATTTAATAACAACTTCTAAAGTAATATATAATAATGAGAGCAGAAAAAAAACTTCATATCATGTTCATGATATGAAGTTGTTCATCCTTAATCCTGTTCAAAAACAGGATTAAGCATGAACAGTCAAGAATCCCAGGAACATTTTGGCATTTAATTATAATCAAGCAATTTTTCCATGAGTTCACTTAATGAAGTCCTTAAAAGTCTCCATTGATTCCATGTGTGCAAAAAGATTTGTTCAAGGTCAACGGTCGCAAAAATGGGTTTTTTGGCCAATTGGTTAGTTTTGCGATAAAAATAGCTTAGACAAATTTGTAGATCAGGTAATTATCTATAATTATTTACATGCTATAGGAGTTCTTTTCATAAGAATTGTATCCCATGCAATATAAATCGAGAGAACAGGTAATACGACTTCTGAACATTATATTTTCAATTCACTTCATGTTTATTTCACTTACTCTTGTCGTGTTTTGCAGTAAGCTGTTTGAGAAATATAATAGAACTGAAATCGCCTCTCTCCAGCGAACGCTGCAACATGTGATAATATTTTAAACTGCAACGTATATTTTGCATCGTATTTCTTTGCCTTTTTAAACGTTATCTGTTAAGCAGTTGGAAAATTTTATTGCGGTAATATTAATTCTGAAAAATTATTACCAACATGCACAAATGAGCTCGCGAATTTAGCTTGTTTGAGCTCCTGCGGTTTCAATTTCGTTGGACAATGTGGGACTTGTGATAACATCATTGTCATCATTAGCACGTTATAAGCCACTGCTAGACATAGATCTCTTTCCCTTGAAAGAGATATATGTCTGCTGTTTTTGCATCCATTCACTGCCAGCCTTCTTGCGCAAGTCGTTCCGCTATTTGGTTAAGATGCTTCTTAAGGCTTTTACCGATTGTCGATTCTATGTACATACTCGTAATATGTGATCATCTTATTGCCACTTTACCTTCTAACTCTCAAATCACTATCAATATCTGTCATCCTATTTTTATACTTATTTTTGAAGTGAAAACTTCTTCAGGCGCGTTGAGCACTTTTTGTTTTTTCGAAATACGGATCCTATTTCATTTCATCATAATTTTATGTATTTTTATCATTAATTTCATTACGACGAAAACTTGAAGACTTAAAATTTAAAGACTTTAAATACTTGACACTTCATTTTACTCATTTGATGAGAAATAATGAAAAATGTAACTTCACATGTTTATTTCATTTATTTTATTTGATTTAATATCCTATGACTACATTATGTGGAGTCGTCTAGTCACTAATTATGATCAAATGTTTCACACTTTTTAGAGCGTAATTCTAAAGGAGTTTGGTTTTAGTTAATAACATTAGCATATGCTTAAAATGGATGCACATTAACGTTGGATATAAATTCAGACTTTATAGGCACAGTTCCTTATGCACACATACGTTACAAAGTTTTTATGGGTAGGTAAGGAAATAAAATAAATTTATATGTATGAATTTGAGTTTTCATTGAGAATCACGTTTATAACACATGCGTATGTTTATGTGTTTCTTTATGGGCAATGAACGCCTTGATTTGATACTAAAAGTTTGTTTTAATTCAACGTGGAAGTGTTTTCATTAGTTAGGAGTTCGTTTATCTGTAATAATTAGGCTTTCACACCTTATATGTTTAGTGAACTGATCTTCATGACGTTTTCCGGACACATTGAGCCGTCTGGTGGTAATAAGAATGGTATTTTTTTTAAAGACAACTGCCGCATTTGGTATATACACCCTGTGTCACGGGGAACGTTATAAACCTACATGAAACGGACGCAAATAACACCCAGACTCAGAACAACAGTTTGTGGATCATACAAAGTGTTGTCCCGTGTGGGCTTTGAACCCACAACACTTGGCGCAGTAGAAAGCGTCGTGGTGATCGCTTAAACAACTAGGCCAATCGTGTAGTTATAACGTGATGTCATGATATGGGAGCAAGTGTGTGTGTATGTGGTTGTAGTGTGTATGTGTGTGTGTGTGTATGTGTGTAGGTGTGTATGTGTATGTTTGAGCGTGTAGGTACGTGTGTGTGAGCGCGTGCGTGTGTATGTTTGTGTGAACTAATGGACCACGCAACTCAAAGTTGAGGAGTTCTCTGTGTCTCCCAGGTAATTCTGTGTAGCCAATTTATAGTTTGGTTCTTCCAAGGATCGGTCTAAGATTCTTCTGTGTGACTCCCATTTCATAACTTCAATAGAATACTAGTCTAGACTTCATCCCATTTATTTTGTTTTCAGTGTCATTTTGTATGAATTATTTAACACAAAAGCTTTTTGCTGAGCATTTCGGAGCGGGTTTCGTGAAACCTCAAAAATCCCTTTCAAGTTTTTTTTGCTATTATATATTATTGAATACTTGTGATTATGTTATTATTATTTCTTAAACAAAGTTTTTTATAGCTTCATAAGGTTTGTAATAACTTATGATATAATAATTAAGTTACTGTTATATTTTATTAAATTTCTCATAATCTACATACTGACTGAGTCGTGCAGCTACAGACACCCTTTAGAAAGGTCTTAGGTCTCATGCTAGACGAATTTCCTAGAGGTGCACAGATGAGGAAAATAATATTCATCAATACTCATTTATTTTCTATTCTATTTTTTTGTTAGAAAGACAACAGAATATTAAAGAAATATAGCTCTTCTCCTAAATTAAGGGCGATTAATAAAACATCTTAAGATATCTTTGTGTTCCCATTTTAAATATTAATATCGAAACAAAATTTCATGTTAATAATCTTCTTCTGCAGTTCAGTTAACAAGACGTATTGCAGTTTCAACTTAATGCAATTCAACTAGTGTAAACTTTTAAATGGATTAAGCCGTGTCAAGATATCTTGTTAAATGACTTGAAACTTTATTGATCTGCAACGATCTGTAACTTTAGTTTTAACGAGTTCACTTGTTTCCTGAAAACATTTTATTGCATTTTCAACAAAACGAACTAAGACTTGCCGTACACTTATTTACAGTAGTTTTCTTAATTTATCTTACTCTAGAGTATATAATATACTCTGCTCTGCCCTGCCTCATTGGTCTAGCGGTTGACATATGCGACTGCCGATCAAGAGGTCTTGGGTTCGAAACCCGGGCGAAAAGTGTTATTGAGTTTTTCTGACTATAAAAATACTTAATAACAGCTCGGAGTTTGTAATTTGGGGTCTAAACCCCCGTGCCTTGTAGAGCACGTAAAACTGTCGGTCCTGCGCCTGAACTCTCCCCGGTCGTGTCGGTTAACCGTCCCATCGGATTGTGAGAGAGAGGGAACAAAGAGTGCACCTGTGTTTGTGCACACACTTGCGTACTATAATATCTCCTGCGTCTCTATTAACTGGCCGCCGTGGCCGTAATCGGTTAGGAGAACATCATATATTATATTCTATAATTAAGGACACATGAATATTAAGAAATAATCAGGTCAAACGCAGACCTATAACATGATAGTCAAATTTAAACATTAAAAATAAACAACTAAATATTTACTTAGTTCATAACTAGTTTCATATTGTTTTATGCTTCAGAGAACGCTCACTTTAACTTAATCGAGACGGCGATAATTAGTTACGATAGTTCGTAGTAGGCCGGGCTGTGGTGTTGGTACTTTGGAAGCTTAACAAAGTGGGTTAGAATATAGCAAATACGATAGGTAAGGTAAGTATAAAACATTCTAAGCACATTCCACTTGTTTTATTAGGGTCTTGGGTTTAAATAAAAAAAACAAACTTGTTCAGCCGTTTTGTCTTGATTAAAAATAATTATACTAATATTCATACCAATATTATAAACGCGAAAGTAACTAAGTCTTTACCGATGACAAAAGTAAACCACTGCACTGATTTTAATGAAGTTTAGTATAGACATCCTTTGATATCTATACTTAGTCTAGCCATAAATATTATAAATGTTACAAAGAAAAACTTCTTTTTTTTTTTTTTATTGAATAATGGGCAAACGTGCAGACGTATCACCGCGATAAGCGATTACCGCCGCCCATGGACACCCGCAACACCAAAGGCGTCACAAGTGCGTTGCCGACCTTTGGGGGATGGGAAAGCGGATGGAGGGAGGAGTTGGGGTATGGGCCTCCGTTATCCTCACTCACTCGGTGAAACACAGCTCAAGCGCTATTTCACACCGGTTTTCTGTGAGGCCTTGGTATCACTCCGGTCGAGCCGGCCCATTCATGCCGAAGCGTAGCTCTCCCACGAAAGTATGGTTATTTTGCTGCGGAACAACTACTTAAACGGTGCGCAAACCGCAAAAAAGAGTTGCTTTGATTTTGCGTTCCCTATTATTTTTTAAATTATCAGTTAAGAAATGAACAGTGCGTCTCTGCAAGTCCTAAGTCATATTTTAAAATACGTGACATGGTTCTAGGTGTTATCTTCATCTCTCGAGATAAAATCTTTTGCTTTAATACCGGATTTCTTGGAATTCTTGCCCTTACTGCTTTGATCGCCTTTTTCGTACGATTACAACGTGGACGGCCAGAGCTTTTTATGTTAAAAACAGAGGAGATTTAATTATATCTATGATTAGTCCGGTACACAAGCATTTGACTAATACCAAGGACATGGAGGATTTTAAAAATTGTATTTGGCGCCATACTTGCTTTATGTAATACAATCACATCGATTCGGTTCTCTTTATCACCCCAGTCCATTTTAATATTACAAAATATTTTACAATATATTAGGGCGAAAATAAGTAAAACACAATGAACAATCATATAAACATGAAAGATTCGAAATTCAAATGTATCATTTTGTTTATTTTTAATTGTTACAGTATGTATGGCCAGGCTAAATATACACGCCAGCGGCGAAAAAAAAACAATATTTACAAAACACTCGCAACAAAGAAGGCCTGGAATGGAGACGTTATCAAGAGAACTAAGTTTAAAATGTCTATGATATATTTTACTTATGCTCCGGCGAGGATGCTCGAGCATCCGTTAGCATTTAGACATAAAACCACTAATGGGCAAAAAGATAAAAAACACATACAAAACCTTACAGACTGCAGTAAATTGTGAGGCAACAATCTTCCTACAAAAAAACAAAACAAAATCAAACACTGTTCTTTTATGTGCCGGTCCATTACAAACGTGCTAATGTTTTGTTTTGCCAAGCTCCATGAAAAGCCACGCTGCAAAATCTGTTGTCACATAAACGTTGCATTTTATTCATTTGTGTCTTAAAATAACATTCTAGACGAAAGATAACATTTTGTTTAATCACATTTTAAGCTGTTCAGCATTTAGTTCGAGAAATGTTAAATTAATTAACAAACTATCTACGATAATTGTGTAATACGTTGCTTAATAAAGAAGACAACTAATTAATTTTATGAATAAAATACGGCTGTACTCAATGTGCAACTTTGGGGTTTATTTACTATTTATGGATCTACGGAAACCTATTTTTAGTAGTGGAAGTCCTACCTACCTAAATAAAAATATAAATTGTAATGAAAAAATTTGTAGGTATATGAAACAGTTATCTGCAGTCTTTAAAAAATATACATGTGTTTTTTCAATACTAGTATCCACTAGTACCCATATATTATAAAAAAGACGAGGGAGGACACAAAGCGTTGTTCCATTTAGGATTTGAAGCCACAACGCTAGGCGGAGTAGGAAGCGATGTGGTGACCGCTAAAACCACTCGACTATATGTACAGTCAATATAAGTTCAAATTCATATTCAAAATTCATTTATTTAGTTATAAAAGGTACAATAATTTACAATTAAATTCTTAAATTTATAAGTATAGTTGACTGATATGTATGTATGTATAAGTACAGTATGTTTTATATCTATGTATGTATATTGCTAATTTATGTATGTCTAATGTATATATTGGATTCGTAGTTATATAACCTATGTGCGCCTACCTCACAAGATTTCTACACCACCCTAAGGTTGACTGGTAGAGAATGCCCTGGGCATTAAGTCCGCCTATGTACATGAGTGCATAAAGTTATAAATAAATAAATAAATATAGTACGTTAATTGTTATTTGCCCGAACTAGATTGAATCTGTGTCTCGGGCGGAGAAAATGCTTACAAAACAATTTTTTATTTACTTAAATTTACATGATTAGTGCTTAAAGTAACAATATAATTTGATAATATAAGTGTAGCTAATATAGCTCTGGTGAGACTCTAAAAAATGAACGATACCTGCCTGAAGTATAGAAAGGCTGTACGTGATCCTGCTATTGATTATTCATTACAGCCTCACACGAAGCTTCGAGATAAAGTATATTAGCACACCTTGTACGTCATATATGTCCCAATAAATATTATGGAATCCCTTTTTACGATGAACAGATTAATCTTATCTCTCCAAAAAGATTCTTCGATATTAATGATCTCGAAATAGCGAAAGAATTATTACTTGGTTCAGTTATGAAATACTTCTGTCGTCATTTATTCGTATTAAATACCTTCTTGAACTTAAACTCACGTGTCTTCACTCTGTCAAAAGTATTGATGAATTGAATTTCGAGAATATATTTCAATAAACTCCTCCAAATACTGACAATCGAGAGTATAAATTGCATAAAATACAATATTTTTTTTTTTTTCTTTTTTTATTGATAAGTGGGCAAACGAGCAGACGTATCACCTGATGGTAAGCGATTACCGCCACCCATGGACACCCGCAACACCAAAGGCGTCACAAGTGCGTTGCTGATCTTTGAGGGATGGGAAAGGGGATGGGGGAAGGGTTGGGGTATGGGCCTCCGGTATCCTCACTCACTCGGTGAAACACAGCGCAAACGCTATTTCACACCAGTTTTCTGTGAGGCCGTGGTGTCACTCCGGTCGAGCCGACCCATTCATGCCGAAGCATAGCTCTCCCACGGTTGACTGACGGAGCATATAATATGCAAATAGAAAAAATATAGATTGTATTATTTAGGTTTTAAATATGTATAAAATTTAAATGATAATATATGTATTTTAAGAGCTATGGAGAACTCTTTTAAAATACCTTACTATCATTATCAGTGTATCAAAGTCTTTGCAGGCTGAACGAAGATACCTGATATTCCAGTGATGCCAACTATTTCAGTCTTGGGCAGGCTTCATTCTCCATAAATCATCACCTAATAATCTGTAATAGTAAACGTAAAATATTTCTCTGTGTGGTGATGGTTTAAGAATACGGAGTGACTCCACCCCTGTACATTCTGTGGGTGTCGTAAGAGCCAGGAGAAACTACGCAATGCAACATTTTGCAAAGAGAAAGAAAACTTGAAACAAACTCTATACAGACTCATCTAAACAGGTAGAGTAGGCCTAAACCTCATTTCTGAACAGAGGCATTACGTCCAACAGTGGACGGTTAAATGATAGGGATGAGACGTAAGTATGTTATAAATTAAATATCATTCCGTAGGTCTACGTTTATTTACTAGCAGCCTCATAATATTTAAGTGTGTTTGAATTAATTTTTAGAGTTTCAATACAGAATTCCCAAAACACCATGGATAGCAAGAGCCTCATTGGCCGACGAAAATGCAGCATCGTCAACCACAGCTGTCTGTCTATCGAACGACTATCTGAACGACTAAGAAGAGAGAGAACGAGTAAGAAGATTCAAACTCCATCAATTTGTCGATGAAGCCTACATTAACTACATATGGGTGTACCTATAATGCCCTAACAGAACACGCTAATTGAGTTAGCTATCCACTACAAACAAAATTTTGTTCGTTTCACATTGCTCGGTTAGTTGGCGCATGATTACATTAGCGTCTGCCTGTTGCAGTAATGGATCTGCGGTAGCGGCTCAACTATCGGCCTCATAACAAATACTGTTGTTAGTTTGAGAGCTTTTAGAGAAGCTTTCACGGTCGTACCATCATGTGATTACATTTATGGAACTGCACATAGAAAATTTTATAATAGTAAAAGTCATAACACACACCTGAGTTAGGTTAAACTAAAACTCAATGTGGAGAACAAAAATAAACAGTCATACCGATAGTGCGCTGTATTTCGGTACATAAAATAAATAGAGTACTGGTTCTTTTGCTTCGTAAGTAATCGAGATCAGACCGATTAAAGCTCTCTAGTTTTACGTCTTAGATTGAACTTTTAAAAAGACTTTACTGGAACTCTTTTAAACTTCGTTTGTTACTCGACCATTACAAGTGCCGGGTGAAGCTAATAGCTATAATAAACTTGTGAAAATGTTTTAAAACTATAGCCAACCGTCCACTTCTGAATGAAGGTCACCCCCAAGGAGCACAAACTATTTAGGTCTTAAGCAGTCTATTGCCATTCACTATGTTTATATTGTCTTTTTTAAATAAACTGAATTAAGAAAAACGTTATACTAATATAAGACCTGTGAAGATTAGAATTCATAAAGAGTTTACCTTTAAATAGATAAATAAATAATAAATATTTTCGGACATTTAACACACAACGCCATCTAGTCCCAAACTAAGCAAAGCTTGTACTATGGTTATTAGACAACTGATATTAATACATATATACTTCTTTTTTGTAAATACATACATTTCATACATAGAAAAATGAATGTGTGGAATGAGCTGTCGCCTGCGGTGTTCCCGGACAAATACGACCTTCAAACCTTCAAGAAAAGAACATACTCCTTTCTAAAAGGCCAGCAACGCACTTGTAACGCCTCTGGTGTTGCGGGTGTCCGTGGGCGGCGGTAATCGCTTACCATCAGGCGATACATGCTCATTTGGCCTCTATAAAATAAAAATAAATGAAAAAATTATAAAAAACACCCAAACTCCGAAATAAATATTTGCAGATCTTCCAAAATTTGGTCCGACCCGGGAATCGAACCCGAGACCTCAAGCACAGCAGTTGCATACGCTATTACTGCGCCAACGAGGCAGTCATAGTATGGAGACTCACGATTTCTTTATACATATGCAGCGATAGTTGGCTAAAATAAATAAAACCATTCTAAAAATATGTTTCAAGCTTCATTGAAATCCAAGACAGAGTCATAAAATTCTATTTGGTAATAAAAGAATAAGAGCGCCTCCTCTAGAATATTCAATGTAAGCTACGGTAGTGCTGAAATTGAATTATGTAGATCTATTTGAAATTCAATTCAGCTTATACTGTTGGCCCCTTTATTTACACAAAGACTGTGTTACTAATCGTCAAGTTAAGCGAAGTTGTGTTTTAATATTTTGTTTGTTTTATAAGAATAAATCTATGGCAACATAATAAACCTGGATTATTTTACTTTAAGTGAGTAAGAAAAAAGACTTCACGGAAAATGTCGACAGTAAAAACTTACCATGATGTACCCACTACAAATTAACAAAGATCACTTCTATAGTATCTAAGGAATCATGAATAACAACGATTTTTTTTTTGTATAGGGGCAAACGAGCAGACCTATCGCCTGATGGTAAAAAGTGCATTGCCGGCCTTTTAAGAAGGAGTACGCTTTTTTTATGGTTTTAAGGTCGTATTGGTTGTTGTGCGAGGCAGATAAATTCGGAAAAACGAACAGTTGTGGACTGCCAACCAACTAGATGATGCGGATTACAATTCTTCATGATGATGGTGCATTAAGGAAGTTAAAGTTAATTTTATTAAAGTGTAATATTTTGCTGTAGTTTCCTGTACTTTATGCAAATCATGTGAGTCATACGATGTGTCGGAGGAGTATAAAATTTGGTTGGCATGGTTAAAGTTTATATGGAGGAGGATACCGTGGGAGAGCCATACTTCAGCATGAATGGGCCGGCTCGATCGGAGTGATATCATAGCCTCACAGGAAAACAGTGTGAAGTAGCCCTAGCACTGCACCCAAACACCTTTTTTTTTTTTTTACGTGTGGAAACCCCCTCGGGCCGTCACCCCGCCAGGGTTTGCGGCGGGGCGGTGTGTCGGAATCGAACCGACTAAAACCACACGGTGTGCCAACTCTGCGCCTGAGAAGGGAGGGGTCCGGGATCGCTGTTATTAACGCAAACCGGACCCCACTGCACCCCAACACCTTCCCCAACCTTCTCCACATTCTCCAAAGGCCGGCAACGCACTAGTGACGCCTCTGGTGTTGCGGGTGTCCATGGTCCATCAGGTGATACGTCTGCTCGTTAGCCCTAGGGGGCTACGCTAGTGCTTTTTGTATGTTATAGGTAACATACAAAAAGCATTACAGAAAAGAAAATGGTTTACGGCCGATAAGTGTTAATGTTATGTTGAAACACATTTTAAAACGTTTATTTCAAAATATTGGCAGAAAATTAATACGGTTGAAGACATATTTTTATCTAACATTTTACAATAGCTTCTACTCGTATGTGAAATAAATAAATCAATGCACCGATAAAATAAATTTGAACTCATAGAGGATGCAGCGTTTTGTAGAACAAGCAGCCAGTGTGCTCAGGATTAATGATTGGACTTCTAGGATGCTCCCTCGTGACATCCCAATTTACGTTAATTAATTAATGAGCTATCTAAAACTAGACAGTATTTATAGCTTGTGCATTGGATATTTGAGAAGTGCAGTGTGGAATATGTTTAGTGTTTTTCGGCAAAGGGGCAAACGAGCTGAGACTACGGCTGCCCATGACTTCTGTAACTATCATCTGAGAACCTCCATGTCACTCATCGTCCTAACCGTTTTTATTATCAAGATTATTTTACCTCAATATCAGATTTCCACAGAGTGACTGGCATTGGATCTCCACAACCCTGAAAACGAAGTGAATTTAAATGTTAAACTAGTTGTTAGTGTATTTGAGGGCACTGAATTCCCAGTAACAATTGCAACAGATGTTCATGACTACCAGGACCGACGTCTTAACGTACTCTTCACCTCACTCAGTACAGTTAATAAATATAGTTTAAAAATATTAAAAAAACACGGTTAAAAGTCAGTTACCAGTTTTAACCGTGGGAGAGCTATGCTTCGGCATGAATGGGTCGGCTCGACCGGAGTGATACCACGGCCTCACAGAAGACCGGTGTGAAATAGCGTTTGCGCTGTGTTTCACCGAGTGAGTGAGGATACCGGAGGCCCATACCCCAACCCCTCCCCCCATCCCCTTTCCCATCCCCCAAAGGTCGGCAACGCACTTGTGACGTCTTTGGTGTCGCGGGTGTCCATGGGCGGCGGTAATCGCTTACCATCAGGTGATACGTCTGTTCGTTTGCCCACTATTCAATAAAAAAAAAAAAAAAAAAACAAAGTTACATATAATAAATATGTATACACAAAAAATGAAAGTGACAATATTAAAATTTAAAGCACCTTAATCGCAAGCATTTGCTCCATGATTGTACAACTTACAGTGTAATGTCTCTTTACAAAGTTTATGTTTGACTAGAGTTTTCAGGCTATATGTCATAAACGGCTTGGGATTTTGTGGCAGCAGCATAACGTTAGGAATAATACTCATGGTACATACACACGAAAAATGAAATACCGTATAAGATTTACATTTGTGTATTTTTGCTGTGTGTATATTATTACACGTTTCTGTGTATTTGAATGATAAAAAAATCGTTTTTGTACTCATATATTTGTAAATAATTATTGTTTTAAACCATTCTGCGTCATTATTTTAATTGATCATGAAAATCACAGACAACATATTTTTTCTCACATTCATCTCACTTACCTTAGTTATTAAGTTTGAGTTTTATACAGTAAATCTCAACATAGGTTACGATAAACATATATTGACCGCGCTAAGTCATCTTAGTGCTTTAAGACCTCGCCTCTCTTCGCCTTGTCTGAATGTTGTGGGTTTGATCACTGACATCTGAGTTTGAGTGGTACTAATATCCATTTCATAAATTTATATAGAGTTCCCTTCAACACAGAATATATTCCCAGAGCAGAAGTTGCTTTTACTACAACCAAAAAAGCAGAAAATCAATGATAAATGTACGCAAGGACTTAACATAATCGCTATAATTCAGTCGTTGATTGATAGGTAGATTGTGAAGGCTTATCTGGGAAACCAGGATGTTCTAATGTCATCGTAATGGATGGCTTCAAGCCGTGATAATCCTCGGCTTCGTACATTGGTAGATTAATAGATGTTAAAAACGATACCAATTTTAATATTTGTATGTCGCTAAGAATAATATAGCTTTTGATAGCACTAATCATTTCAATTGTGTATAAATTGTATATATGTTATTATAAATCTGTAGAATCCTTGGTATTGTAATATATTTTAATATGATCTATCATATTACTGCTTTTTAAAATATGCCTGCCACACACGGTTTTGCAGCACCCAAGGTTTGACTGGAAGAAAACGCCTGTGGCATTAAGTGCGCCATGTTATATGTTTGTAAATAAATAAATAATCAATAGGGATTTCTCGTTGATGGCATCTTTATACCTACCTCTGAATCTCTGGCCTACTTCTATCTCCTATAGCATAATGTGCTCTAAGCAATTTCGCAAATTAAGCAAACAAGTTAAGAACACCAAAGACTCAGAACAACAATTTTTTAATTTATTTATTTTATTTACTCAATCAATATAAGGTACAAGAAATTTAATACAAGATGCCACATAAACTCATTTGAGTTTTTCCGTGCATCCGTGTCATCACCAAATCATATTTAATTATACTTACATTAACAATACAATTGCTTTACACACGATTATTGCCAACTTCATACATATTCATGGTTATTGAATAAACCAGTATTCTCAAACACTACGTTTTAGTAACACTTAATAGAAGAAAATTACAATAAACAGCACTGAAGAACTAAACCAAAATATATACAGTCACTTATAAATTAGAGCGGGTAGTCATTGCAAATTATGTTATTCCACTACCCTACCAAGTCGCACTTATCACCAGCACCGACCACAACCGATCACAGCCGACCGGCGCTCGATGATCCGATCACAATATTCTTATAAGAGATCTTTAATACGTTATACAGAGTGATTACATTACTGCAAAATAAAACAATAATGGTTGCAATTTTTTATGTTACAAATATAATTAATGGATAACAAAAAGTATTTTCCCGTGTGGGTACGAATTGTGGGGAAACGAGCAAACGTATCACCTGATGGTAAGCGATTACCGCCGCCCATGGATACTCGCAACACCAGAGGCGTCACAAGTGCGTTGCCGACCTTTGGGGGATGGGAAGAGCGATGGAGGGAGGAGTTGGGTATGGGCCTCCAGTATCCTTACTCACTCGGTGAAACACAGCGCAAGCGCTATTTCAGACTGTGAGGCTGTGGTATCACTCGAGTCGAGCCGGCCCATTCATGCCGAAGCGTGGCTCTCCCACGAATAAAACAAATAAAATATAACCGATCTGCTTAATGTATAGATAGTTAATAAATGATATACTGGGAAAAAAGTATAAATAATAATGTCTGCGTCGAACGTGTATTAGAAAAATAATTCCAATATCGTTAATACGGTAGAGATGTGGTTATCAAAAGGTCTCATTTAAGTGTCATAATCCGATCTTCGTAGATTGTACGACGCTTTCAATATGAGTCCTCGATGATTCGATACTAGATGTGCCTTATGGTATAGTTTATTATTGGATTAATGATAAGTGATTTAATATACATTCAAATATGGTCACTCTTTATGACAACAACCGCGGATAAAACCGCGGGATGCAGATAGTGTAAAAAGTAGCATAAGTTACTCGTTATAACCTCAGCCAGTCAGTGAAAGTTCTATCAAAATCTGCCGAATTTACTATAGAGAGTGCTCCTAGGAACAGTTGGAGGTGATCCCCGTCGCCTCTTTCTGCCATTGCACTATGCGACAGCAGTTTCATCACCATCATTAAATGGTTGGCAGTCCACAACTGTGCGCCTTTCTGCCTCGTAGAACAAAATTGTGGAATGATGAGTGGGAGAGCTATGCTTCGACATGAATGGGTCGGCTCGACCGGAGTGATACCACGGCCTCACATAAAACCGGTGTGAAATAGCGTTTGCGCTGTGTTTCACCGAGTGAGTGAGGATACCGGAGGCCCATACCCCGACCCCCCCCATCCATTTCCCATCCCCCAAAGGTCGGCAACGCACTTGTAACGCCTTTGGTGTTGCGGGTGTCCATGGGCGGCGGTAATCGCTTCTCATCAGGTGATACGTCTGCTCGTTTGCCACCAATTTAATAAAAAAAAAAAAATATCTTTCGCCGTATTCCCGTATCAACACGACTTTTAAATCTAGAAAAAAAGAAAGCCAAAGGCTTTCCTTTTTAAAAGGCCAGCAACGCATTTATGATGCCACTGGTACTGGTGTATGTGTCTGCTCGTTTGACCCTATTCCATAAAAAATGCACTAGCGTGCGTAATACGTTATAATTTTCTCCCGTTTTTGAAACATGCTTTATTGGTGCTCCTCTCCTATTAGTTTTAGCTTGATAATGAAGCCTTTAGCCCTCCTCGATAAATGGGCATTATATCACTTAAAGAATTTTTCAAATCGGACCAGTAGTTTTTGAGATTAGCGCGTTCAAACAAACTCTTCAGCTTTATATGTTAGTATAGATTTAAAAGTAGCTGTCTATCAGCTTATTAAGCTTTTATGGCTGAACCCGTCCACCGTTGTAGATGATTTGATTTTTGACAAAGGTCATAGGCTACTTTTGATCCCGATTACCGACATACTAAGCTAAGCTGCGGACAAAAACTAGTTAGATATAAAATACCATTCTAAGAAAGGAGCCACATCTAGCAATACGAGACGAAGCTCATAAGTAGTATTCAGTTAGGCTATATTAATCCACACCGACCCGGATGGGTCCTTTGATCTTGGGTACAAAGGGCGAGCTACCTACCTGAACATATTCCACATAGCTGATGTGGAATTAAGCTTTAAGATTTCTGTTTGTTCCGTAGTTATGTAGCATTATGTTACGAATTTTATTTTCTATTTTTAAAAAGAAATTTCTGGTATTGCAAATATCTTCTGTCGAGGGGACTTTACAAACATATGTAAAACGTACAGAAAGAACAGCCTGGCTCAGAATAATAATATTTGGGTTACACAAAGTGTTATCTCACGCGGCGTTTGAACCCACAATACTTAATGCAGCAAAGGCGGTGTGGCTATCGCTTAAACCATTATGCTATCCGTGCAGCCATTCTTACTTAATATTTCATTATGATTAATTTTATTGTATTTCTCTGGTTTAGTAAGAAAATATTCATTCAAGTGCAGTTAGTAAATAAATAAATAAATAATAACTAAATAATAATAAATATTCCGGACATCTAAACGCACAACGCTATCAAGTCCCAAGCTAAGCAGAGCTTGTGTTATGGGTACTAGACAACTGATATATAAATACTTATATACTTTTTTATGTAAATACATACATATTATACATAGAAAACACCCAAACTCCGAAAAAAATATTTGCAGATCAGAAAAATCAGAAACAAACATTTGGTTCGACCCGGAAATCGAACCCGAGACCCCAAGCTCAGAAGTCGCGTACGCTACCACTACGCCACTGAGGTAGTCGTAGTTAAATAAACATTCAACTACAAAAAAATAAATTCCTTACATTGATAAGGAATTGATTATTCATACATTTATTAAAGCTATTTGGAAAGAAATAATACACGGTTCACTTCATAATAAACGAGAAATGCTGACCTTGGCTAGCAAAATTAAAGCCATGCCAAATTTCATGAAAATAGGTGTAGTGGTTTAGATGTAAAGGGTAACAGATAGACTGAGTTACTTTAGAATTTATAATATTTGTATGATTTTTTCTTCAACAGTCTTAAGCCTCATCTTTATGACTAAATTTCGTTTATACGAATACTTAGTTGCGAAAACTAAACTAACAAACACAGTGAATTTTTTGGGATTAAAGAAAAGAAATACGAAAAACTTTACTTTACTGAATACAAAAATGACCAAAGGATAATCTTTTTAAAGGAAAACATTTTACTAGACACGCAATCTTTATCGCTTGACTTAATTTGTAGGTCAAGTATAAGCTCCAGTTAAAAATGGGAAAGTAGATTTCTTAAATACGGATAGATTATTGTCAGAAGCTTATTATATTGCTAATACTGGGAACACAGAAATATTAAGGTTTGTAATTTTGTATTTTGTTTTAATTGTAAATACGTAAATCCACAGCTCGTGAAACCTTGTTTAATTTTCCAACTTTTAAAAATATTATGGAGATTGCATAATTTTTTAAGCTACGTATAGATTCGTATTAGTAAATTATTAATATAACTGGCTGTAAGTAATTTATAAATCCAGACAAATCCAGACTGTAAAAATTATTATAAGTTTTACGTTGCACCTGCATTTCGCTGTTGTCTGTCTAACCATTACAGAAATATTTTTGTAGTCCTGTATCGAATCGGACATAGCTTCCGAACAAAGCAGCAAAATTCAATAGCATTAATATTGTAAGGAAATAGTTTCAAGCCGGTAAAACAGTTTGAATGCAGCAATCAATAAATTGTTTTCAAAAACTTTTGAATACCTAGAGCAGTCTTTAAAAAATGCCAGTACATTTGCCAGGAGCTTATAACTTTAAATGAAAGCTATTAAAATGTTATGCGCTGGAAATTTAAAGCATTCGAAAAGTTCAGAAGATATAAGCAATAGCATTTTAACTATACGTACGTACGTATGTACGTACGTACGGTATGTATTTTACTAGAATTGAATTGTGAATTGTGTAGTGATTGCAAATGATTTTAAAAATATGGATTTTTCCAGTGCAATGCATCTAAATTCTCCCATACATATCAACACGTTATAACTGTAGTTAGAAACATGGTATAAACAATTCATACTAATACTAGCTTTCGCCCGTGGCTTCGCTCGCAATTTATAAAAAGTATCCTATGTTACTTCTAATACTGGAGGTAGAATATGTATACAAAGTTTCATGATGGTCGGTTAAATAGTTTTTCCGTGAAACAAACAAACTTTTTTTTAATCAAAAGTGCGATTATATTTTCGAAAGTAACTACGTCTGTCTGTTTGTTGACTTATTTATCATGGAAATACTATGAGTTTTGAGGAATGACGTAGACTACTTTTTACCGCGATAACTGACGTACACGCGGATGAGGTCGCTTGAAAAAGCAAGTTACCTTATACAAAAATACGAAATTCCATTTTGAAACACAAACTGTTTAGTATGGTGCCTTTAGATACTTCAAGATTCTGCTTTTATAATAACACACTTAAGTTAAAAACAATTTCATCCAAACATCTCAGAACTGGGTTGGTTTATTTATCTTTCATTTCAACATAAATCGCTAATGTCATTTTGTAAATTGAATTTTATTCAAATCAAAACTGAAAGTAGCATTTTTTTCATCGCTTGAGATAAGGAAGTAAATTCGGTTTACATTTATGTCTACTAATATTGTCGTTATTACACAAACATACGAATTCATTTATTGACCAAACGAAAGGTCACGTACCTGAAAATTTTGGGAAATTTTAGTAAATCCGAATCTCAGACACGGCTCGAATGATTTTCGATAAGGATTTGGGGCGATCTAGCAAGGAATCATTTTTAGAAATTTACCAAAAAGAAATATCGAGCAATTCTCGGTCATCCAGGTATATTATACTAAAGCTATATAATAAAACTTGGTATAAAAATAATCGATTTCATCTGAAGTAGAGATATTATTAAGTACCTTCATGATTTTCTAAAATGTTAGTACCTACTTTGTGTTATCTGAATATTTTACCTGTTGTTATGTGGCTCTACATGCCATATATTAAGCTACTAATACGATGTTGTCGAATACTTCCTGATCTCTCTCTTGGGACAATTTTAAGCTTTCAAGTGATTGAAGAATGGACTTGTTGGCTCACACATATTAAGTCACATAGGTATATGATACTCGACCGAGTTCCTGTTCAGGTTGCCCATGGATTACTTCATGCTGTACGATTTCCATCCGGATGTCTTTTTTTTCTTTTAATAGTGGGTAAACGAGCATACATACCTGATGGTAAGCGATTACCGCCGCCCATGGACATTCGCAACACCAGGGGTGTCACAAGTGCGTTGCCGACCGGTTGGGGTATGGGCCTCCGGTATCCTCACTCACTCAGTGAAACACAATGAGAACTATTTCACACCGGTTTTCTGTGAGGCCGTGGTATCACTCCGGTCGGCATTCATGCCGAAGCGTGGCTCTCCCACGGAAAAAATGGTTCGGATTTATTGCCCTCGAGTTATGATAACTTATAGATTTATTTACGTTTCATATATAAGAGGTAACATATAATATATTACTAACCTATTTTCGTTATTCTTCAACATTTAGATACTTTAGGCCTGGTTCTATTGAGTTCAAAGTGACTCAATTTTACAAGACATTCTAAACGATTTAATAAAGGATTTGAAACATGAAGAGTAAATAAAATGCAAAACTCATGTTATAAATATGAATATAGATTAATTATTTTTAGAGAACTTGGGATTCTGAAAGATGAATTTTCTGGGTCATTGGACAAAATAATGCTTACAGATCAGTTCCGCAGATATTCTGCGAGTCGAGGGAATAATTTCACAGTCAATTGCATGTCCAAAGCGTATATACATAGAAAGGGATTCATTAAAAATGTGTAACGAGTATGGATAATTGAGAATAATGGACACGGGAAACAATAGTTTTTAAGTAATCATCTACTATCATCTTCATCATGATTAACAGCTTTTAATAGCCCACTATTGGATAAGCTTCCCCCTTAAAAGAAGATTTTGGCCACGCTAGCTAGCTAGCGGGTTGCCTTTTTTATATCTTAAATATAGACTTTATTTTGCGTTTGTACTTATATTTGGTTTTTATACGAGTAATTTTGGTGTTCTTTCTTATTACTATTTATTTTAAGCTATTTCATAGCTTCTATCGCGGGCCTTGAGCGTGGAGACCGAATCCAGAAATTCCGTAATGAAAAAAACCTAACACCCCCCGCTTTTCCATCTATCGATAAATACCAGAACTTTTAATGACTTTTTGAAATATCACGCTTGTCTTTTTAGTTCAGCAACCCGCCTTTAGGTGGCATTGGTTGTAGCGGCGTTACTGCGCATGCGTAATCCCCTTCTTCGCACCGCAATTTTTTTTTTATGTATAGGTAATACACATTAATTCCGCGCAGGGAAAGTATATATCCTACAGACGTTGCCGATATGTGTGGTAAACATCAGCTTTTGTTTAGTTTAGTTTGTACACTATCATCTACTATTTTTCATTAATATTTGGACGTCAATTAAAAAAAAAAGTTTCATCAACAACAGTAGGATTAAGATATAATGGCTGAACCCCGCGGTGTTACCCGCGGTTATTGTCGAACCGCGGGTAACGCCACGGGGTGAAACTAGTCTAAAAATTAGCCTAAGCTATTTTTTATTATTTGTAAAGAAGAAAAAAAATGCATTACGTCATACTAAACGTCTTCATACTTGTAACACTAAAGTACTTACATTAGCAAAATATATTAGCTAAATGACTTAAGTTTCAGAACTTTCATGGGCTAAATATAAACCATCCTATAAATGCTTCACTCTACTATTAATTCAACCATAACTTTTTAAATCGAACTTATAAACCCAAACATGAAGTGGCTGACATAATATTACCCGTATCGGCTATGAATTGCCAATATTTGGAAGAGTAACACCGAAAATCACTTGCTATATTCACTTATAAAATGTAATGCGCGACCTTCGGGCCCGATACAGTGTCAAACATGAGCCAATAACGATTGAACGATAAGAAACGTGCAGTTCGTCTCATACAATATATAATCTTCTTCGGAGCTTCGTGTTAAAGGAAATTTTAAGAGGTTTCGTTTGCAATGTGCTTGAAATATATACTATTCATCTAAAACATTTTGAAAACCAAGCCTTAGTCGTTGAAATACTAACGTAAAGTAACTTTATGAGAACTTAAAACTAATTTAGTTGAATTATGAGTTTAAATTACATAAATATTAACAGACTGCATACGCAGAAATCTAATTAAAAAGAAATCACTTCGTGCACCGACATTGAATAAAAAATGCTGATATAATCGCGTATCGATTTTCTCTTATAGGCTCTCCATAGCTCGAAAAGTGAAGTGTGTTAATAAAAAAGAGGCCACTTATCATTTCTTGTAATACCTTCATATTTTGCTAGTCTTGCATAACCATTACAAATCACCGAGCCGACTACCCCTTAAAAATTTTACGGAGTCGGCGTCTTTATTTTATCGTCATCGGACAATAGTCAAATTGTTGAAAAAATTAAGGGATTTTTATTTTCTGTAGATTTCATAGAGACATGAAATATCGATCGAACTAAGTGGCGTGCTATTGGAGAGGCCTATGTCCAGCAGTGGACTGCGATAGGCTGATGATGATGATGATGATGATGAAATATTACCAGTATCTGATAGTTTGTATAGTATGTTCATGTCCGTGATCAAGAGAATTAGTAAATTTAATTATTATAGTAAATGTGGGGGAACGAGTATCATGTTCCACCCAACACAAAGGGAGGATCCTCCGACCAGGCGAGGTGATCATGCATGGCGGGCTACTGCCCAACAGTTGATGTTGGGATGTTGTATATATGATAATAGGCGCGGGAACTTTATTTGCGCGATTCAGGATTGGTAGTTACTCCGTGTAGTGTAGTTTGTAGGTACAGTGCGTTACTTCGTAGTTCAGTGTATCTTCGGTAGATGGCGCTGTATGTGGAGGTCGCCACAGTAAATATCTACTTGAATTTCGTATTCGTTAAATTTTTACCCCCAAACTATTAACTTTAAATTTGCACAGCATTATCAATAATAGGGTTATAAAGTAGGGTTGATTTCATAAACAAAATAACACCAATCATAAATGATGTCTGAATTGATTTTAAAATACCTAAAAATAACGCGAGAGAACTCAAATTTCAAGGCTTGTATATAATTTCACATAAACCTTTGCAAAGTATTTAACAGGACAAATCCAATAAATTTAAAAAGTGCTCCAAGTTGGTTAAGAGCAAACATATCAAACACATGCCTGAACCTACTTTTCAAAGTTTACTTTGTACAGGAAAATATTGGAAAATATTTACTTTATCGTGTTAAAACGCTCGCGGATGAATCTCATTTTGTCGAACGCTTGTGTCGAGTTATTCAATTCATGTGACGGTGGCGAAGTCAATTTTAAGATGTTGTCGCTTCGTGATAGACACTATATTGAGTTAAAACGTATTAAGGTTGCTAGGGCGTCTGATTGCATCGGATATTTTGAAATATTGTGATATGATTTTGAAATCAAAGTTTCACATTTATAAATGTAAATTGAATTTAAAAACTTTCATGGCAAATGAATGGAAGTTATTATTATTCCTATTCGTCTTTGATATTTTGGAATTGTGTCATAATTGAAGCATTTCATTTAAGCCTGTGATACTCTTTGATAATGTAGCTTAATATGGGTAAGAGAATTTTCAAAATTACTTAAGTAAATCCAGACATTACTCCCTAATAAACTCAAAATTTTAATAAAGGACTAACTGCCTTACCTACTTTATTAAGAAAAATGTTTGCCACACAAATCGATTTTGGACTTGAAACATGACTAAAGTGACACTATATCTTTTCGATGAGCCCTCATAAATACACCATTCTTTTTAACTATGAGGTGGCGTGACTTATTACTTATCGATAAACCTTAAGCTCATTTCATAGCCTCTGACCTCCATGAATACTTCATAATAGCTGGTAGCTACTCAATCAATATAGCAAAACATTGAATCAAATCGCTCGGCTTCACGCTTCACTAGTGGTAGTCTAATTAAACCAGGACAGAGTGCTTACTAATTTGTACAACAATAGTTATTATTTTAGCTACTTTATTAACGGTATTGATGTAAGTCTTAAAATGGATTAGACAGTTAAAAGCTTTAATTTAATTTTTGAATAAAAACCCTGTGATAGTTATATCGACTTCATACCATTGTCTCACCTTGTTACAATTTATTTTTGCATTGAGTGCCAAATTTTCTAATCTCATTTTTAAGCGCCCGTTTGGCGGCATAAAACAAAGCGTCTATTACGTAATTGTGATTAAATATATAATATTTATTTAAAAATTATTGAGGCCTACACCCAGCGATGAATTGAGATAGGCTCATGATGATGATTCTTTCAAATTACAAGCAGACAAATTCCAAGGATTTGGAAAATATTACCTTGTAATTGGAGTGATGATTCGCGCAAGACGGCTGGCAAGAGCTGGATGCTAGAAGCCGAAGATCGAACTAAGAGGCGTGCGAATGGACAGGCCTATGTCCAGCAGTGGACTGCGATAGGCTAACGATGATGATGATGATGATGATGATGATACCCTGTAGTTAGATCACTACTTACACATATTTTAACTACAGGGAAAAGAAAGTAATAAAATATCATCATACTTTGCTTTCTCTCATGTAGTGTTAAACTTGTAAAATGGATTCTGGAACTTTTACAAATAGAGAAGCAGGCTGATATATTGTGATGTTTACTAGATATTGGCACTTTAAATACATTACAGATGACTTGAGATACTGAAGCTAGCTGAAATAATAATGACTGCAGCCTACTGCCGAATACTGCTAAATGAAGATTTGTCCCAAAGAGCCCCAACCATCTTGGGTAGCCCGCAATCATTCGCTGCCAGCCATTTCTACCAAGTCGTCGGTCCATCGTGCCGCAGTTAATAAGATTTAATTTAAAGTTTGCCCGTAAAATGTGGATGCATCCTAACGCGTTTAACACGCGAAGTTATTCGACCGTAACAGCACGCGAGCACGCTGGCATAATCGATTGCTTCGACTTTTGGTTTTACGTAATAAAGCTGTTTATCTGATATAAGCTTAACTTAAGAACAGTGTTGATGTTATATTACCCTGGACTGGGTGATAAGTGACCATAGTTGCTAAGCTATGGGTTCGATTCCAATCCCTACCAATTATTATGTACCAAGCACTTATTACGTAAGTTGAGCTAACATTATTGTCAGCAACTGATCCCTGCTGCCTCTTTCCGCCATCGTCCCACGCGACAGTAGTTTTATCCTCATCATCTAGATGGTTGACAGTCCACAACTGTGTGTTCATCGCACATCATAACTGTGGAATGAAATGTCGAATTAGATTAGGATTAGTTCAGTTCTCGGTAAGAGAAAGACAACTTGGATGAATAATGCCCGGATGAATGAAGCAGAACAAAAGATTCTGGTCCACGAGGGTTGTTCTTAGTTCGACATGAAGTACGTTTAACACAAGTGTGACTATAATAATTTGGCAATGTTTTTGCAAACTACGTTATTTGTAAATGGTGATTATGATTTTGATAGAATTTAACTGGGTTATACGATGTGTTTGATCTGGATAACGAAATTCATAAAATTGAAAGAAAACTAATTTTTCGTTGTTAAAAAAAGTTACTTGCATACTTATGGCAGTTTTTCAATATCTATCAGTCAAATATTTGTAAATTAAATCTTAATTCTGACTTAATAGTCCGAATTATGATTTACAAATCCGAGAGAGTACTTTTAGAAAATAGGACAATATACAAGTCACTATTCAAGAAAGTCCCTCTTTGAACAGATACAGTATGGCTGTTCTCTTTAGGCCTACTGTAGCAGCGTCGATTCATTGTTCTACAACAAATCATAGTAACTGAAATACAATAAAAACACTTTTTAAGTAATTATTCTAGATTCTCAAATTTTTATATCACTATTTTATTTATATTACTTCTAGAAACTTTTGAGTAACAATAGAGATATAGGTAATATATATATCTATATATCTAGCTATTTAACATAGTGATTGTTTCTTAAACTCATAAAAATATATAAACATATACAGCTTTCAAATAATAATCTTTTCTACAACTATAATTAATTAATATTTTTATTGATTTTTACATTTCGTATGGAATATCTACCTCTCATTTTTCATAATAAAAAGGGAGAGCTCGCTTCCCCACATTACTTTTAAATTTATTTCAATGAAATTTCACTTACCACGTTCGCAAATTGTACAGTACATTTCATTTCATAGCAGCTTTGTGGATTTAATTTATTTCTTGCCAACAGCAGCGAGTATTGTTTCCCAACTATTGCTCTTTGTTGCTTCTGTTGGTCGTTTTGCCCGCCTTGTGGCTGTTGCACAAGTTGCTCGCTTGCATTTTAATTTACCAGCAACGGTACTTAAGTAATTGGTAAATAAGATTTCATGAATAAGGGATATTTAAAATTAACATAATTTTATTACAATTGCTGTGTAGTGTAATTTAACCGAAAAAGGCTTATTTTATCATTCTCATTTCCTTATAGTACTTTATGGACGTTTTGTAAAGTCTTTGATATTCTCAGATTTATTTGTATTTTACATTTAAATCTTCACCCTATCTATTGCTGAAAACTGCATTAAAATCCGTTGAGTAATTCATGTAATAAAAAGATCCAGGCATACAGATACCACAAGCGACTTCATTTTATAATATGTAAATATTGCAAATTGATACAAACGTATGTATAATTTTCATTCTTTATTCTACCAAAAATACACATGTTACAGTAGTCAATCTGCGATCCAAATAACCAATTTCTAACAGAAACTCGCCAGTTGCAAATTCTTCACTCGCATTCTGGCGTTCTTCATTGCTTAGAGTAATCCAGTAAATATTATCCTGGCTACCTTCGGTGTATACTCTTTTCAAGGTATTTTCATGTTCGAAACTTATAACTCTACTACAAGATAGCCAGATGGCAAAATGGCAGCACAAAATATTAGCCTACTATCCGGAGTTAGTGCGCTACAATACTAATGGATCCTCTATGAGCACAAAACCATTAGCAAGTGCTAGTTTTATTAACATCCTTATATCTTTTTTATTAAAGTCAAACGGTTTTATGAAGGTAGTTTTGATAACCTCTTCAACTTAATGTATTCTAGCAAATTGGGTTGAAATTTTTCTCAGAAGTGCGTCTTACATTTCTTGTCAAGCTCTTCGTATTTTAGGCATGTTGTAAGTGTTTTAAAACATTATCAACCAACCAACTACAAGTACAATAAAATAAATAAATATTTCGGACATCCAACAGACAACGCCATCTAGCCCCAAGCTAAGCAAAGCTTGTGTTATGGGTACTAGACAACTGATATTAATACATATTATACACTTTTTTAAGTACATACATATGATACATAGAAAACACAAAACCCGAAACAAATATTTGCAGATCATGCAAACATTTAGTCCGACCGGGGATTCGAACCCGAGATCTCAAGTACAGCAGCCGCATGCGCTACCACTGCGCCACCGATGCAGTTCCATCAACCCATATTAATTTTGTTATTTCTATATCAAGCAAAACAGTGACCATCTCTTGAAATTCACACGGAAATTATTTATACGGACACTTGGTAATATGTTCAAATTTGCCATTTTAAAACTCATTGTATAAACTCATATACATCGTTGAATAGATCGTATGCGCTTCATTTATAATCTTGTAGCAGTAACCTTTGTCGAAGCCTCATATTAATGGAAATCTCGATAACCGTCATCTTGCTCCACCAATAGGCTTTTCTCAGCCCTGTTTTCAAGTCAAAGTTATAAATCGGCCACGTAGGGCATTTGCAATTTAATAGCTTTATTACCATAATCGACGTCCGGTTGCAGCGGACGGAAAAGCTTCCGTGTGTTTCCATATTAATGCTTTTAGTGTTCCATAGCAATCAGGATTGTTCAAGATATATATTTAGATGATGTGGCCATTTTTAATTTAGGCGGTCAAGACTGATATTTATGTATCATATAATATGAAAATTTTAATAAATAATAAATTTTAATAAAATTGAATCACTTAAGACTAAAGTGTACAACCAGTGCGTCCTACCTGTATTGACACACGGAGCCGAGACGTGGATACTCACCATCGGGCTGGTCCACAAGTTTTAAATAGCTCAGCGTGCGATGGAACGTGCAATGCTGGGTTTTTAACTGTACGATAAAATTCGTAATAAAGTTATTCGACAGAGATCTGGAGTAACCGACATCGCACGAAGATTCAGTATGCTGAAGTGGAATTGATATCAATTTAGATGGTTGAGTTCCTCTTTACGTCAAAAAAAGAGAAGACTTCAATCATAAAAAGTACATGTACTTATTAATTCGATACACATAACAATTACTGGAATATAATTTGTATCAGGTTTTTCAGGGTCATAAATTATGGAAAAACAAATGAATTATAAATCTCAATTAGTGTCATGTAACTCAATTTAAACAAGAACTAATTTACATTACGTAGTCACACAAATTAGACAAAACATAATGCAACAGCAATATGCGAGGCCACAAATCAAAAGATTACGCCTACCGAGTAGACTATTAGGTCATAAATTTGAATATATTTTAAACCTATTGCCTAAATTCAATTCCCTTAGGCAATATTATCACTTTTAGTAATTTAGGCATGTCTCTTGAGCACAGAATTAAAATACATAATCATTACTATGAATTGTAATTTTATTAACTAAACATAGCGATTTTTGGGTGCTGTTCAGAGTTAGTAAGGTAACCAAAAGCTTAACTTTCTCTCTATTTTAAGTCTTGGGACTTGGGAAGGGAGTTATCCCCTTATCCAAGTTGCAAGTGTTTCGAGTCGATTCTCTTTCTAGTATCGTTAAAACTTCTATTCTCTTGAATTATTGGCTAGTATTTTGTTTAGACCACGTGGCTTAGCCTTGAGAGACGTTATACCTATAAATTTGCGTATTTCCTGTGAATAGGTGTGTATTTACAAAAACAGTATATATATCATTTATTTAAATCAGTTGTTATGTACTACATTACAAGCTAAGCTTGATCTATTTTGTACAGGTTTACAAAGATCATATTTTGATGGAATGCGTCCGAAACGAAGCTGAAAGACAGCAATTATTTTCTAAACCTAATTTTAATGTGGGTAAATGTAATTCTCGCTCTTCCCTGCACGGAGAAAGCGAGAATAAATAGTTCATAAGTTATATTTTTATGAGAGCGACATAATCATCATAATCACTCCGTGACTAAAGCCGCATTAAATAAACAAGAAAGAAAGCTTTGCTTAGTTTGGGGCTAGATGACGCTATGTGTTCAGAAAGATTAACATTATTATTCGCTAGTTGTCCATTATCGTCTAATTTTAGAATGCAATTTGGCTAGAGAGGCTAGTGCATTTAACAAAATTGAAAAGTATTATTGCGCTACTACTAACTAAAGTCTTTGGTAACACATGTCGGCGGTAGTAGTAATGAACTATTAGGTGATTAGTTTGCTCTACTGCCTGTATCATTATAAAATATGCATAGTATTTTGTTATAATAATAATAAATATTTCGGACATATAACACAACGCCATCTAGTCCCAAGCTAAGCAGGGCTTGTGTTATGGGTACTAGATAACTGATATGAATACATATATACTTGTTTTTTTGTAAATACATACAAATTATTCATACAACATACAAACATATGTTCGTACAATCTCTTGGAAGAAGCCACCTGACAAAGTTGACCACATCAAGAGGAGAAGTCGTTACTTCCAAGCCGGCCGTCCTTTCGGAAGTCGAAAGCTTCTACGGCAGCTTATACGCTTCGCATACATCTCGACCTGATCCCGAAAATGAGGACCCTAGAGCTACATTAACACGTCACAACACCGAAGATCTGCCAGAAGTCAGCACTGATGAAATCGAAATGGCTCTTGGACAGCTGAAAAATGGAAAAGCCCCTGGAGAAGATGGCGTTACAACAGAGCTGTTAAAGGCTGGAGGTACGCCCGTATTGAGGGAGCTCAAAAAGCTTTTTAACGCTGTCCTATTCGAAGGGAGAACTCCAGAGGCGTGGAGTAGAAGTGTGGTCATCCTGTTCTTCAAGAAGGGTGACAAGACCATGTTGAAGAACTATCGGCCCATTTCCCTTCTAAGCCACGTCTACAAGCTGTTTTCGAGAGTCATTTCGAACCGTCTTGCGCGAAGACTCGACGAATTCCAACCACCGGAGCAAGCTGGGTTTCGGAGCGGATATGGCACCATAGACCACATTCACACAGTACGGCAGATTATACAGAAGACCGAAGAGTATAATCAGCCCCTGTGTCTAGCATTTGTGGACTATGAGAAGGCCTTTGACTCGATAGAAAACTGGTCTGTTCTAGAGTCCCTGCAGCGTTGCCAAGTAGATTGGCGATACATACAAGTGTTGAGATGTCTCTACAAAGCCGCTACAATGTCCGTCCAAGTACAGAATCAGCATACAAGACCCGTACCATTGCATCGAGGAGTGAGACAAGGGGACGTTATATCCCCGAAATTGTTCACTAATGCAATGGAGGACTTCTTCAAGACGCTGCACTGGAAAGGACGCGGCATCAACATCAATGGCGAATACATCTCTCATTTGCGATTTGCAGACGACATCGTCATCATGGCAGAGACGCTCCAGGACCTACAACAGATGCTGAACGAACTCGCTGACTCTTCTGTACGCATCGGCCTACGGATGAACTTGGACAAGACCAAGGTCATGTTCAATGAACATGTACTACCGGAACCGGTTGCGGTACACGGTGCCGTTCTCGAAGTTGTTCAAAAATACGTGTACCTCGAGCAGACTTAGCAGTTAGGGAGAAACAACTTTGAAGACGAGGTGAACAGGAGAATCCGGCTGGGTTGGGCAGCATTTGGGAAGCTTCGTCGAGTCTTCTCATCATCGATCCCACAGTGCCTAAAGACAAAAGTCTTTAATGAGTGCGTCCTACCCGTAATGACATACGGAGCCGAAACGTGGACACTTACGGTACGGCTGGTCCACAAGTTCAAAGTCGCTCAGCGTGCTATGGAAAGGGCTATGCTCGGCGTTTCTCTAAGGGACCGTATTAGAAACGAGGTGATCCGACAAAGAACCAAGGTCATCGACATAGCCCACAGGATTAGCAAGTTGAAGTGGCAGTGGGCTGGCCATATTCGCCGCAGAACCGATAACCGTTGGGGTAAACGGGTTCTTGAGTGGAGACCGCGTCTCGGCAAACATAGTGTAGGACGTCCACAGGCCAGGTGGAGTGATGATTTGCGCAAGACGGCTGGCAGGAGCTGGATGCGAGAAGCCGAGGATCGAACTAAGTGGCGTGCTATTGGAGAGGCCTATGTCCAGCAGTGGACTGCGATAGGCTGATGATACATAGAAAACACCCAAACTCCGAAATAACTATTTGTAGATTACACAAACATTTGGTCCCACCCAGGATTCGAACCCGAGACCTCAAGCACAGCAGTCGCATTCACTACCACTGCGCCACCGAGGCAGTCGATCAAATAAATCGATTATCAATAAAATTGTAAAGAAGAATGCTAAAAATAATCCATGCAGTATTTAATAAAATAAGGTTTCACTTGCAATTCTAGAACGGGGACAACTGTAAATGATACCAGTTTTATAGCCACTATCAACTATAATCCTATTTTCCATTCTCATAAAGTTGAAATTTGTGTGAATTGGTAGCAGCTGGAACTTTATTGTTACATATCGGACAAAGTTATGATTTCACATTTTGCGGAATCGTAGTTCTTATAACGGTAGGAATATTGAAGCATTTTCTTTATCACGGGAAAGTGAATGGGTGTCGTGGTATGATTTCTACTCCTAGTTAACTTAAGTTCTTAAATGTATGACGATTTATTCAAAGAAAGATTAAATTTTGTTAATTTCGTTGCTTTTGCTGAATTAAACCAAAACCTTAGTCGTCGCTACACGAAAGTTTCAACTCTATTCTAAAACCTTCTCCCTTCCTATTTATAAGAATATTAGTGTAGTACACAAAGGTACCTGTATACTATATGTATTAGTACAGGTAGCCTATATACTTTGGACCCTGACTGCTAAGTCGGAACTCAATTACCTCAAATAAAGTGTAAAATGAACACAATAAAATAGTTTTTTGTCGGGTTGTAATTTATTAATGTAGACAAATTTAAATATCTTTATAAGAAGTTAAATAATCATGGCACGTAATCAGTCCAATATCACATCAAACCTTTATGCATTACATGAGATGAGTAAGGTAACATGATTATTATCCATTACGCTATCGCTGTATAGTTTACTGATTGATATAAGTTTCACTGAGCAAGTTCAAAGAGGTATTTTGTAGAGATTCAGTAAGACATATAATACAATAATACTGCCCTATATAATTGATGTTCATATATACGCTCACGCATTATTCCCGTGCAAGATAAACAGAGACGTTCAAATTAGATTTTTCATGATTTTGGCAAAATTAATCAATTTACAGCTATTTTTATCAATACGTTTATTAGTAAACTGCTAATCTTGTCAGTGTTTCGAAGCTTAACCATATAAGCTTGTTCATTCACAAAGGCCTTATGAATTCATTTATCATCACGGCATTTTTTCTAATTTTTCTTCTTAAAACCATTGCATAATTTTTTGGTCTCATTCGATTTACTTCTCGTCCTCTATTTGTATATATGTATATTAATATTAAAATAGAGAAGGTAACATTCCACATTGAGTATTTTTCAAATTCAATTCAAACCGTAAGCACTCGCCATATCACTTGAAATACCATTCACAAACAGACTTCGGTTTAATTAACTTTTCTTAATAGGAGAAAGTGTATCTTGAACAATGGTTCCGTGCTTATGAGCTTGTACCACTTAATAACAACGGTACAGAAGTCTAACTCTGCCTATGGACAAACCCTGTTATGAATTTTTTGGCCAATTTATCTCAATATGAAAAACTTATGAACATATATTAAACGGTCTTTTTCAAATATCAAACTAAAACAAATTTATAATTTACAGCATCATCAGTCCGCTGCTGGAATTGCATGCCAGTTTGATCCATTTTGAATTTTTCGCATTCATTTCCTGCAAGCTTCGATCGCACTACGCGATGATGATCTCCACCCCTGAACTCTTCTATATCAACGGTTTTTAATTCTACAGTAAATATAGCCAAATAAATACATAGTTTACATAATTATGTCTATTTGTATATTAAAACTTCTGTTAAGAGAATGTTTCACAAGTTCGCAGTTCCTGTTAACAAAGAATAATTGACTCTTCACCGCTTGACAGTAAATGCGGAAAAAAACCTGGTGACCGAAGCTTGTCAAATATCTCCAATCTTCTTAAATCAGTTAAACTTCTTCGATTTTTCTATACAGTACAAACACTACCGTCACGTGCTCATTTCGCAAACAATAGGCCATGTCGTATAATTTAGTACAACAGAGGGACCATCCTCTTGAATATACTTGTGCCGGCCAAATGTAGCGCATTGTTAGGAATCACTCTAAATATACATAGGTAGGTATGGTACGAGGTATGGCAGGAATAATGTTTCATCCGAAGTCAATGTGATAAGATGACGAAAGGGTATGAATATGTCCTTCTATGTCGACCTTATAATGAAAAGCCTTTCAATGCTGGTGGACGGTGACTGTGTTTGTGACCGACATGATAATTTGTAAAGATAAACAACGTTTTCAAATACAATACAATCGTCTGGGTTATAATGTGTTCAATTTTGTATAAATACTGTCTATGCCTTGTTATGCTTCGCTGTGGTACATGGTTACAGAAAATAAACAAAAATCATCTATGAAACGTGTTATACCTAGGCGTTCCCTAAATTGATAGCCACAGAATAAATACAATCTTTTCTTTCATGAAACTATTTTGGATAAACGGCTAATTACAATACAAATTTTGTGAAAATCACTGCGTTATGCGTAGTTTTTTTTAATATGTTTATTGATTATATGTCACTCTTCTTTTGCTTGCAATAATGGACGTCTCGCGGTAAGATTTGAGTACTATGATTTCCTATGATTATAAACAAGGGTTAAACTTCAAGGAATCTCAAGAAAATTTACAAGCTGCTTTGGAGAGTCTGCTCCTGCGTTAGCAAAAATTACTTATTGGTTTCAAGAATGTGAACGTGGTTGAGAGAACTTAAACGATGACCCCAGACCCGGCCGACCACCAACTGCAGTAACTCATGAAAACGTCATCAAGGTAAACTACAACGGATATATAGGCTGAACTAAACATTGAATCACAGGCAGTTGTCACCATCCTGCATGAACATCTTAAAGTTAGGAAACTTGCTTTGCTATGGATACCTCATTCTCTCACCGACGGACAAAAATGGCGTCGTGTTAATTGGTGCAAATTTATGTTAGAAAAGTTCGAAGGAGGAAATTCGCAAAATGTATCCTACATTCTTACAACTGACAAATCATGGATATAATATATTTACGATCCTCTCACGAAGCAGCAATCCACGAAATGAGTGTTTGAAGAGGACGATTTGCCCACAAAAGTTGTTCGCGGTCAGAGCGTTAATAAAAAAATGATAGTGGTTTTTTTTCGACGCAGTGGTCCACTGCGTCGAAAAAAAACCAAAAGTAGCAGTAATTCCGCTAGAAGACCGTAGATCAGTTACTAGTGGATGGTATAGCAAAGTTTGTCTGCCAGCTTTCGGGGAGTAAGCTGGGTAAGCATTATTTTTCACCAAGATAACGCGCCCGCTTACAAAGCTGCTAGAATTATGTTCGCTATTCTATTAGATAACTTCGGGGATGCAAATGTTACCTCGTCTTCCGTACAGCCTAAATTTAGTTTCTGCGGTTTTTTTTTATTTCCCACTATAAAAAAAATGCTTCGTTGGCGAAAATTTAGCACTGCAGACGAGGCCGTCTAAGAATTTCAGCAGTTATTTTTTTTTTTAATTCTAACTATTTTTCATTTAACTAACTATTTTTGGAACAACCCACGTATAATACTTATAATAAGTGTGAAAGATTACAAATAATAGAAAATAGACTGAATTTAGCGAAAGGTTCAGGTTATTAACATTGAACTGGCTTACTTCTTTTTGTAGTATAATCTTATGTGTGTATAATCTTACGTATAGTGACTACTTACGTCCTCTCCCGCTCCAGGTGCATAGTTCAATAAAAGTGAAATCAAATCAATTCATTATTTATTTGCTGATCAAGAGCATATAGTTATGTTAACATATAATTTAAAATTGTTCTAGATCTACCTAACCGGCATCCATGTTTTACACCAGTTTTATTTAAAACAAATTTATGCTTAGTACTTAGTTCCAAAATAGGTGCATTAATTTACTCAAAATCATTACAAATAACGAAGATAAAGTATTTGCCGACAGACAACCTTGTCATAATTTATAGTATCATCAGGCAGATTAACTTTTTACACAATGGTTCAGTGACCTTAGAATTTGCTTTGAAATGCTGATTTCAGAACGGGTCGACTCGATCGGGGCAGTACTACCCTCGCAGAAGATCATCGTAAAATGACAGTGTTCATGACCAGTGGTGGGTGTAAGATCGGAGGCCCAATGATGCAGAAGCATCACAAGGCCGCCATAGTGTGGGTCACCATGCTGCATTGGTGCATTGTCTGCATTTACAATAAGTATGGTGACCACCACTCTTGGTTTCTGCTTATGCTTTCCATCAGGCAGTGCAAAGTCATTTCGGCTGTCCCATACATAAATAAATAGATGTTCTTTATCGTTGTTTTTGTAAAGAACGTTAAATATATAATCTGCTCAATACTTAACAAATTAAAAGTCCATACACGCCCGTACTTCACTATATTTAAAAATAAAAAATACAAAATCTCTGTACTTAACAGTACTTTTGTTTTTAATATTTGTGTAAGAATATATTTTTTGTATATTCACCGCCCATTTGGTCTCGTAATAAGATCTCATTACTTTTTTCCAGTTCTTTCGCCTTCCTGATGTTTTGCTCATTCGTCCGCATGAATAGAGGCTCGATTGTGTAAAACCTCAGATAAATTATATCTATCTCGGGGATTTAATAGAGATCTGGTCTTTTCCGTTTCATTAAAACATATATATATATATATATATATATATATGTCAATGAAATTTGATTGTAGAATATAGAATAATTTCAGTCAAATAACAAATATTTTAACTAAATTGATACTTTCTCATGAGGTAACTTAATTCTCTTTAGAAAAGTGCGTTATATGGTTTTAAAATTGTCATGATTAATATACATTCTAATTGAAGGAAATAGTTTTTTCTAAAGCAAGATAAAATGAAGATCAAAATAAGACTAAATGAGCAGAGAATAGTATGTAGCAAGTTCTCCTAATAGTAATACGAAAAAAAACTTTTATAGGTAACTTACTAAACCTACCATGTAATGAAACTAATAAAAATGATCAAAAATGTAAAAATAAATACAGAGTCATTAAATTAGATTTCGAGTTACAATATGATCATGTAGCATATAATAAATAGTTTTGACTAAAATCTGAGAGAAAAGAACGTGTTTGTTTTAAACAAAATCTACATACTTCTGTTTAAGAGGAATTAATATTTACATATCCAATGAAACTAATCTTTATTTTTATTTCTTTTATTTCAATCTGTACCTTAAACAATGCTACTCAGTTATCTAAAAACATGTTTCTCACAAAAGAGAATTTTAATTTAGACTCTGATTTATTATTAAACAAGGTCACTCTAGAACCTTCGAAAGACAATGATATAGTAGCAGATATTAAGTGAAATACAGAACTAAATATAGCCAGTACAACAGCAGAACAAATTGAAGCGAGCTGCTCGTTTATTATACCTTCTCACTCTGGGTATTGTTTGAGATGACAGCTAAACCTCCAAGTCATAAGCAAAAGCGACTTTCTTGAGAAACCTAGATTATTAACAACATCACAAGTGTTATAATTCCTTAGTGTCCATCCATTCATCAACGACCCATAATGTCTCACTGCTGGGTGCCGGTCTCCTCTTAGGAGAGGGTTAAGGCCATACGTCACGAGTGCGGGTTGGGAACTGTTGGCAAGACTATGTTGTGGCTACGTAATCTCACCGTTGGATGTTTTTAAGCCGCCCAAGGGCCTCTAACCAAGCTTCGCGACTGTTATCATAACATATACGGACGATACGAACGGTAATAACCGGGACCGACTGCTTAACATGACTTCAAAATCACGAAGGCACCCATGGTATCGTGCCACCCATCCAGGTACTGACTGCGCCATCGTTGCTTATCCTCGGTGATTGTTTCGGATCACTGAGTGCAACTGGTGAAAAAACATAAAACAAACCAACTAAACCTGGTCCTTTTTCAAAATTAGACTGGGGTTGGCTTTCAGTGTAAGATACGTCTGAACTTCGTTTTTTGCAGACCAGTTCTCCACCATCCAAGTATTAAAGGACATCGATGTTCTATAGGAAATCTATTGTCGGTCTTTTATTGACCTTACTTAGATATTTATTTCCACGTTTTCACTTAGACCACACACTACCTGTCAACACTATTGTTGCACCATTACGACGACTATCTCGGCCTGTTTTATATAGGATTCTAAACGATTTACACTACCTCTATGTATGTGAGGGGTGAATATTCATAGAAATAACACGTCATGAAAACTTATTTAGATAAAATGTTAGTTAACTTAAATTAAACGGGTGGTTGTATTTGTTGAGTATATAATTATTGTAGAGATTGCCAGTGACTGCATGTACGCTAATTGAGAGGGAAATATAAATGAGGAGGGGAATTGAAATGTAATTTATTACGGAACAAGTTACTGCCTATTATTGTAAATAAAATAAATATTTTGGACAGCTTACACGCAATGCCATCTAGTATCAAGCTAGGCAGAGCTTATGTCATGGGTACTAGACAACTGATATAAATACATGTAAACTTTTTTGTAAATACATACATATTATGAAAAGAAAACACGTAATCTCTGAAACAAATATTTGTAGATCATAAAAACATTTAGCGCGACCCGCGATCCCACAAATCATCATCAATTCCTTTTCAAAATTTGATGTAGAATTGAGGAATAGAGATTTTTTTTATAACAGTCAGTCTATTGAAAACTTTATATAGGTAGATAATCACTTTTGAAGGGGACAACAGAAAGTAGAGACCGAGAGCGAGAGACCTTTTGTAAGGTATACCGCAATTCGTGGAAAAGTGATTAAAATAGAGACGCTCGACGGCGAACGCGTTTTGCGTTGTAAGAAAGAGTTAAGTTATGAAAGCAGCAATATTATAAACACGAAAGTTTATAAGTATGGATGGGTGAATGTTTGTTACTCTTTCTCGCAAAAAATACTGAATGGATTTTGATGAAACCTTACAATAATATAGCTTATACATCAGATTAATACAAAGGCTACAATTTATAAAGATATAGCTTCGCCTCGCGGCGTTGCCTGCGGTTATTATTGTACCGCGGGTAGCAACGCAGGGTCAGCTTATATGAAATAAACTCTCAGGCCCTCTGTAGGGATCGCGTATCTGTCTTGTGATGGGAAAGGCCATTAGAAGGGAAACATCAACTAACCCAATGATATAAACATCTAATATCCTTGACATCCAACTCACCGACTTATCAGTTTTCTCGACCCAGTAAATAGGCATTCGACCTTAGACAAACCCTCGTTTATTTTTGTCTTTGCCATAATAGCCTCCGTCATGACAATGTCGCCTACTGAAACAAATTACACCTATTTTTGTAAATATTTTGTTGGCATTTGTTTTTGTGACTTTTTTGTTTGCTTTGTTCATTATTCAGGGTTGTTGATAATTTGTTTCAGGTTGTTCAATCGACATTCGTTTATGGGAATTAGAATGATGATGTAGGTTCATGTTTAGTGAGACTCCTGGTTATGGAGTTGAATCCCAATCGAGACAAATAATTACGCTACATGTTTGACGTTTTATTATAGTATGCATGTATTTAGAAATAGTAATATAATAACTAGTATTTCGAAGTCAATTGATTTGAAACTTTAATAAATAGATCCATAAAATAGTGTTAAATAATAATATATTAGAACAAAGTTTGCTTTGATTTTCACAAATTTAAAAAAAATATTATTCTCTTTAAATTGGAATTCATTTCACCGAAATTAATAAATGTTTTCATAGCTGATGGTTTTTAATGTTCTGCTAAATATCTGGTTCCATTAGCAAATTAAAAAGACTCGATTTTGTTTTGAAACATATTTTATGAAAATTTATTTTAGTCATTTTATATCAGATGGCCTAGGGAATAAAAATAACAAATGAATGGTTGTAAAGCATATTTATTTTGCAATAAAAAATGCACTGCTACACACGTATCATTACGTACACATTTTCATAGGAAAAAACGAGAATAAATATTGTTTAATCGTAATCAAAGCTAATTGCAGATAAAAGCTACAAGACACGGAGAGGACACCACGAGAAAATTACATAACAGTTTAATACGTAGGTAGTCAAGTATTGATGAGGATCAAGCATCTTTATACCTTTTGTTTTTTGTTTCAGTTTACCGTGGGAGAGCCACGCTTCGGCATGCATGGGCCGGCTCGACCGGAGTGATATAACAGCGTCACAGAAAACCGGTGTGAAATAGCGCTTGTGCTGTGTTTCACCGAGTGAGTGAGGATACCGGAGGCCCATATCCCAACCCCACCCCTTATCCCTCTTCCCATTCCCCAAAGGCCGGCAACGCATCTGTGGCGGTAATCGTTTACTATCAGACGATACGTCTGCTCGTTTGCCATCAAATCCATAAAAAAAAACCTACTACATAGAAAATGGCGTCAAGACTCAATAGCAAATATTATTCTATAGAGAGTGGATATTTCAATCAGACAGGCCCACCGGCTGTTTCAAAAAGTAATTGTGGGGTATATAGATAGACAGGAAATCGACGTCCGGACGATCGAATGTGGGCAGTTCCTGTATAAATTACTGCAAATTAATCATATTATTCTGTGTGTGACTTAAACTTCGCATGGGTATTGGAAACAGTGGCAAAATTGAATTGTCCTTACTATTGAACTTTAACTATTAATTAATATTTTGTAATAATAACTATATTATATTGGTATTTGTAAAATCAGTTATGAGTATACATCTTACTGTTTCTGTCCTGATGAGGTCGATTATAACTGTTTGATAATAGACTAAATGTATATATATATATTCTTAGGAGAAACAAAGGTGGAAATAGTAAAAATAAAGATTTACAAGCTTTATTACAGCACTATGTACCTACAAAGCAAATTAAAAACACAAATACGATCAATTAAGTAACCTAATCGTAACAATAATAAGATAGGCAGATTCACGAACGGACAGAGCTTCCTTGTTGGAAGTTGACTATAGCACGCGATCATCCCGAATGAGCGTGCTGCCTCTTATATAGAATCGCTCCCTACCACCGCGTCTCACACTACCCTCTCCTACAATTATCATTTCTGGGCTAACAATATATAGATAGAATATCGATTCAAATAACATGCGAGTTTAAGTATGCGACAAAGCATGCAATAATGTTCATTGTGTCTATGTGCATTTTGTGTTCTGCACTAAAAGTTGATAGACGAGAGAGGATACCGGAGGCCCATACCCTAACCCCTCCCCCCATCCCACTTCCCATCCCCCAAAGGTCGGCAACGCACTTGTGACGCCTTTGGTGTTGCGGGTGTCCATGGGCGGCGGTAATCGCTTACCATCAGGTGATACGTCTGCTCGTTTGCCCCCTTATCAATAAAAAAAAAAAAAAAAAATTAGGTACCAAAATATGTAAACACTAGCTGATCCACGCATCCTCGTTTACGTCTCTCTATTGCCCGTAGCGTAGTAATTTTCCCCCGTTTTTATAACGTTCTTCATTGGTGCTTCGCTCCTATTGGTTTTAGCGTAATGATATGTAGCCTATACTCTTCTAGTATATAGGGTTTGAATTGCCTTTATCTAGTTATGTGTTTAGAGTTTTACTGTTTGGTTTTATGTTGGTTATTGCAATACTTGGACTAGAAAAGTAGGTTACATTTCAACATTACATTTCAACCATTTTACCGTCCTCTGCTGAACGTAGTAAAGAAAAGTAAAAGAAAAAGAAAAAAAAAAGTAGAAAAGTAGGTTACTTAATGGTAATAAGTGCTAATGACTTTTTGGCACAAAAAAGTAATATTCCATTAAAATAATACAGTAAACACTGAAATATACAGAAATCTTCTTAACTTATAATCATGGAACCCAAATTGTTGACTGCATATACATACATCCATACTAATATTAAAAATTCGAAAGTAACTTTCTATCTGTAATGCTTTCACGGTTAATTAATGCACCGACAATGATGAAATTTGGCATGGAGTTACTTCGATTCTTGAGGCAAGACATAGGCTATTCTGTACCTCAATAACCTACATACACGTGGGCATAATATACAAATAAGTAAACTTTAATAAAAAAAGAAAAATATCTGAAATTGTCTAAATAAAAAATGATAATAAAATAACACGGCTAAATATTTATACTTCCATAAAACTTGCAAAACTATTTGCTTAACTGTTATCGTACACAAAGACAATGAAAAATCAAATCGTAGCAACTAATTGCACATCAATTGACACTCGTACCTACATTTCCTTTGACTTTGACTGCCTCGGTGGCACGAGTGGTAGCGTAAGCGACTGCTGTGCTTGAGGTCTCGGGTTCGATTCCCGGGTCGGACCAAATGTTTGTATGATCTTTAAATATTTGTTTCGAAGTTTGGGTGTTTTCTATGTATAATATGTATGCATTTACAAAAAAAAAGTATATAAGTATTTCTATCAGTTGTCTAGTACCCATAACAAGCTCTGCTTAGCGTGGGACTAAACGGCGTTGTGTGTTAATAAATTGCCCGAAATATTTATTTATTTCCTGCGTAGTTTTCGGCTCTCCTTTAAGACTACCCACTTTGGTCGATATCGGTTAGGAGTACATCATCATCATGATGATGATAAACTAAATGTAATGAGTTCTTATGTCTACACATGTTAACACTCTCTAATTGCACGCCACTTGGTTCGATTGAATTAAATCTTATCTTTTTTTCTACTTAGTTACAAAGAACTTGCTTTAACACAATCAAACGAAGAAAAATGTGTGTGCGCCAGCTCCGATGCATGACTAGCGTTACTTACACTACGTTAAACGAAATTCTTAAACTCCATGAAACACTCGGCGATTACGTCATTTTGGTCATGAGAAAACTATACCTAATAATAAACGTTTTAGCGCTGTTTGATTAATTAGTTTGTTAGACGACATAACTAATGATAAAGCGCTACAGCGCAACTACTCACAAAATTTCAAACTTGTTAGTATATGAAATCGTTTCTTAAGCAGCAAATTTGAAAGGTTTAATAAAACGAAATCATTAAATTAAATTTTTTTATTTTACTTACATTTTTTCTCTTCTGACATAAAACAAGCAGACAGTATACAAAGCCTATTTACATATTTAAATAGTAGTTATTGACACTGTACTAAGGCGAGAACACTAATGTTTAATATTTATAAAATAAATACTGCTCACGGCCTATTGTTACATATTCTCTTAATTAATATTTACAGAAGACTAATGTAAAAAATAACAGGTACAACAAATTATCATATAATAATAAATTAAAAATGATTTTTAATTTAGAAGTAGTTAAATAAAATAGTATTCATTGTTATCATAAAATTGTTTTATGTTTAGTTATAACGTTTACAAGTCAATAAACGTTTGAACATAAATCGTAATAAAAGAAATCTTGAGTATTCTAAATTAGAAGCATTTTTTTTATATATCTAGCATGAAATATATTTTATATTATTCAGTATGGGCACATTATACACATCAAAGAGTTAATTTCTACCAAATGATATTGAGAACATATAATTTGTACTTTCTATAATGATATAATGTTTAAAACTCTTAACTAATTTTATTTCACTTTTGTCTTTCATCATTCTGCAATAACTATTAATTAATAATAAGTGTTTGTTACACGTTATAATTAATTTAAGCATCTAAAATAGATAATTTGGTTTACTGGTACAGGATATACTGAGACAAACTTCAGGTATTGTAATCAAAATATTTTAATATTATTATTTTATCTATTGCTGAAATAACTTAAATAAATATTTGCAAAATATGGTAATGTTGAGTTTTATAAAACCTGAAGAATTTCTTTCTATGTTACTTGAAAAAAAAGTCTATTCTTCCTAATACTGACAGAAAACTAGACAGTTAACACTAAAACGGATTAGGCCCGTGATCTTTCTATACAAATGTTACTTTAATTGACTACATCCAACGCTAGAAAACTTTAGCTGGGCTCATGGCTAAAAGCTTTGAAGCGTAAGGTTGTGTATGTGACCCTGAGTAAATTACCTAATCGATTACATACGTTCCATTCTACAATTTTAAAGTTACATAAAATGATTCCAAGAACAAAATACCTTGGAACAAAAAGGTAGATTCATAATGAATAAAAAATAAAATAACCGATCATTGTCACACACAAAACTATAGTGTAATATTAAAATACTTAATTGAATTAATTATTATTTCTAGTTATGCATCTACAAACATTCAGTTAATATACTATATTACATATTTAATAATAACTATCCATTTAATTAAAGCAAACACTATTATCTCTAATTAATTTTATCACTTAGAAATACGAAGAGACTTTTATTTAACTATTATATATACATACATGATCTAACATTTTATTGTCAGTTCTGAACTTTCAAATGAATTATATTATTAATATTACTATTGAAACTATTTACATAACATCATAAATTTGCTTTCATAAAGCCGAAATCCCTATACATTTAACACAGATAAACTACACCATTTCATTTCTATACATTGAAAGCCTTAACAAAGTCATTATAAACGGGTATTGTCTTAGAGTAATAAACAACTTTTCCATGAAAATTGTGCGCGTAACATTCACATTTGTAATCTCAAACGAGTCCTTTATTTACGCGTTCCTGTGACCAACATACATGGACTAGGTGATGTGAAAATCACCCCGAAGGAGTCTCGTGAAGGTCTTCTTGAATTGCTGATTGGCCAACGCGTAGCAGAAAGGATTGATTGGGCTATTCGCATAACATAGGAAGTACGAGAACATGTATAAATGTTTGTTAATGCACGGTGGGTCCGTACAAAACCCTTCCACCAATGCAAGTACGTGATATGGAGTCCAACAAACGACGAATGCACCCAATATGAAGGAAATAGTTCTAAAAGCTTTTCTAGCTCGATTTTCCGATTTAGATTTTTGTCGTCCGATACTTTGGAATAGGCCGTCCCGCTTTGAACGTTTAACTTTTAATTTTTTTCCTATGTTCTTCACGAACTCTTTCTTAGAATCACCGCGGCCTGACCCAGTTACTACTGTACTTGATATTTCACTGTTCTCAACAGCTGGACTTATTGCGGTATTTAGTTTCAGTGGAGATATTTTTGTCTCTGTTGATTTTGGAGGTTGAGGCTCATTATTATTGGAAGACGTCGATACGAGAGTAATAACAGGCTTTGAACGTTCTCCAGTTGTTAAACTTACCTCGGTGTTGACTTTAACTGGAGGTGGCGAGGAGAAACTCGTTTTAGGCTGTGTAACTTTAGATTCAGCAGTTGCTCTAATTAAAGCAGCTTGCAACAACGACGTGTTTGTTACGTTACCTGAGTTCAGAGTTGGTGGAGACGAAGGTTCAGTTGCAGTTGGAAAAGTGACAGATGAAGGCGGACTTTCATAAGTTGGAGAAGGCAAAATAACTGAACTTTCATCCATATACCTTAAATCTGCACCGTCCATACCCACTAAAACATCGTACGAAGTTCCATCACCTTTTACAAGTCTCACAGTTCTCGTTCGAGAAGATTCTGATTGTGATGGAGGGCTTTCAGACACAGCTGGACTACAACGAAATTCAGAAGGTGGTGGAATAATTCGTTGAGCAATCGTTGTTGTTACTTCTCTTTGTTCTGAAGGAGTGGCTATGCCTGATGACATGGGTGACGTAAAACTAGCAGTTGACCGTGGCATTGTTTGCGTGTTATCATTATTTTGTGTGTCAGGATTGTCAGTATCAAGTAAACTCTTTTCTGATATCAGCGATAATGATGTTTTTGGCTTATCGGTTTCATGTTTCAATATTGGAGATTGCTTCGTTATATCTGTTTTGCTCATCATACCTCCATTTAGACGCATGTTATTTAACAATTGCATTGCACCAGTTTGCATTACTAAGTTTGCCACTGAAGGTCGTTTTTTAACATTAGTCTGCGTAGTGCTTTCCTCATCTGAATCAAACGCAGGGCTGCTTGATCTTTCAGCTTCCACTTGATCCTCTTTCTTATCTCCTTCGGATTCAGTTGTAGTTGAAGTACCTGTAACAGTGGCACTACTTTTATGAGCCGTAGACTTTTGACTGGAATTTGAATCAGTGGAACCTCCTAAATTAAGTAGAGGTGCAGCCAAAGATCCTTTTGAAGTAGAGTCTTTACGAACTGTTTCAGAAACTTTAATTTGATCCTCGCTAGATACTGTTGTTTTTGATAAGTTTGCCATGCCCGCAGCTCGGCCAGCCATTCCTTGCATTACTCCAGCACTTAAAGCTACCATTGACTGCATTTTCCTTTGTTTAGCTTCACTCTTTTTTTGCATGTCGTAAGCTGTTTTAAATATACCAGCATATAAAACAATTAACACAAAGAGAGTAGTCCAATAATAACCTATGATTAAAGCTGTATTAAAAATTGGATCTTTCAAAAACTGTACAGCACATTCTCCCTCTTGTAAGTCTCTATAGCCAACAAAATGTTCCCAGCCAAATATTGTGGTAAAGAACAGTAAGGCTGGAATAATCCATGTCACAGTGACCATCCAGATGACTCGATTTTTTGTTCGCCACGCTCTATATCTTGCTGCAATTTTTACGCTGCAGAATCTGTCTACAGTTATCAAAAGAACGGTATATTGTGAAACAAGACACACTGTATAGTCAACAGACAACCAAAGGTCACAAAGTAAGGGCCCTAAATGCCAATACCCCTTTAGTACGTAGTCTGTGTAGAACGGCAGCGATAAAGTACCTGCAGACAAAGGAAAATATTTGTTTACTTATTACTGTCGTCAATATTAGATTTCAAAATGTTCAAGTCTAAGTATCTAGCGTTAACAATGGCAGTCTTGCCATAATCAAAAAACAATTGAAATCGTGGTTCATAAAATGTGTTTTTATTCGGTGAATGAATGATTAAGATTTTTATATAACATTGACATGATTAATTATTTTGAAGTTATTGCCAATTTAATGTTTCATTTTATTCTCACTCATAATTATGTGACTCTATTGATTGATTTGACTTGTTATAAAATTTAAAATACATTAAATACAAACTTTTGCATGTCAGTACGAATAAATGTTAGAAATAAATGTATGTTTTTTGTATAACAACTCATGTACAACATTTAATAGCAAAAAAAAATTGTTTTAAAAGTTTTCCTAGCTTCTAACGCCTCTTACTTTCATCACTTTTGAAATATTAAAGTCAGTTCCCAACGTATTTTAACAACAGTTACTAAACAATAGCGGAAATTTTAATCGCTTCAACTTAAACTTGATGGTAGCGGGTATACAAATGCTGAATGCACAATACTTCCTTTTACTGACTTCTTTTCTTTGTTTCATTTTTATTGTTTGCTTTCCGAATGGTAGCACTGGATTCCAGCAACACTATATTATTATAACCGATTTGAACTAAGTGAGGTCAAGGGATTAACATTTTTATTGCACTACCCAACTGAATATAAAAATTCAAACTCAATTGGAAACGCGTTGGTGGTTATTGAGTTTTAAGTTGGCTTCGGTAATACGGATTTTACTAGATGTTTATTATGTCCTGAATTTTTATTCAATGACAGAACACAAAACATGGTCATAACCGATACAAATTGAGAATGGAATATGTAAGAGAAAAACAAATACAATATAGGTACATATTAAAGAAGGTCGAAAAGTGGAAAATTCACCTTAAGCTTTCAAAATACGATTAATGGCTAAGGGTATAATATCAATTTACTTATATATCGCTTTCTTCTAATCTAAAGGTTTGTAAACAGAAATATACAGGTACGTTATGAAACAAAACGAGGAGGCTTAAAGAAATCATATTACAAATTCCTCCAGGCACCATTTTGTTGTTCGGTAATTTGATTCTGGCCAGTATTGGTAATCCCGGTATATTGGGATTAGTAACATTTTATCTTAGAGGTACTTCAACATGTCTCGTAACTGAATTAATTGAGTTCTTTTTTATTTTTATTCTCAAGATTTTTTTATCAGGGAGTGATAACATGTAATAAATAACATTAATGTTATAGTAAAAGTTCCGAGTGTCTAAATATTAATTCCCGTCTACTCGTGACCACGAGTGGTATAATCCATTCTAAACATCGGGAAATATTTCAATTTCCCATATCGTAATTTTATTAATAATAATTATATGAATTGGAGACAGCTTGACTGTTGGTCTAGTCGTCTAGTCATTAGTAGTATAGGCTGTGAAGCCAGAGCCCATGTATCCAATTTCCACCTAGCATAAATATTGCAAGTGGTTTCTTCGTTTAGGTGTATTATTTAGTATACATATTTATGAGAAGAAATATGCAAGTATTATTAATTAAGCAATCTGGTTAGCATATTATCATCATTATAAGCCCATCGCAGTTTACTACTGTACAAAAGCCTTGGTTAATCACTCCACCTGACTGGTGGACATTCTACATCGCATTTGCCGGAACGCGGTCTCCACTCAAGAACACGCTTACCTCAATGGTTATCGGTTCTGTGGCTAATACCACGAGCTCTGCCTAATTTAACAAGTGTTTGTGAGGTGTGTTAAAATGTTATTATTATTGACATCAAATTTCTTACCAATTAACAGATCCGTAGCAGCAAGAGAGGCTATGAAGTAATTGCTGGGTTGTCTGATCGTCCTGTCCACGAGGAAGGCCAGAAGTACGAGAACGTTTCCACTGACTGTTAGTAGGATGACCAGGACGAGGCAGGTTGCAAAGATGGCAGCCAACCACAGAGGGAATGGAGGAAGAACAGGTTGCTGCAACAAAACTAGCTATCATGAAAATGGTCAAAAATATATTATTATATTGGCTAATGATGATTTCTGATTTAAACAGTTGTTAAATATGTGATCTCTCATTTGTAAGGAGTTTCAAAACTCTTACAACTTGTCAGTTATCTGTCGCCAATTTAGTTTAGTCCCTTTTTTGAGTGGAACCCCCTTTGAATCGACTAAAACCATATATATATGACATACCGAGAACACCTGCAAACTTAAATTATCTAATAAACAGGTAACCACATCGTGGAGAACTAAGGATATACTCTCCAAAGATAGCAGAAGCACGTAAATCATATAACTTTAGCCTTAACTGGCCCTCAGCTTTGATACTTGAACGGCACAGTTTAATATCATAGAGTTTGATTTTAGTTGGCGTGTTCATAAGCATACCATGCTCGTGAACAAGGTGTAATCGTATCCGGACTCCTGTTACTTAAATATAGAAGGGTTCATAAAAATAGTAGCTTCAATATTGTGGGTGGTATGTGTGTAAACAGTTTTGAAGTAAATAGTTCACGTGATTTAACAAAGTTATTTAAATCAATTTCTTTAAAGTGATAAAGACGTGACCATCGTCGTCATCATCTTCTTACTCTTCGCTCAAATTTATTTGGAATCGGAGATCTATTTTCCTATTCTTTGTAATCACTCGACATCGTCTTAAACGCAATCCCTCATTACGTTATAAAATGTTTTTGATTTTCAATTTCATGCTCATCACTTTAGAGCTCTTTATTAAATGTGAAAATCAATAATTAAAAGAATCTTAATTAATTTACCTTTATCATCTACAATGGAACAACATTCCAAATATCGTACAAACGAACTCAATATGATCTAAATTAAAACCCTTTTTAGCCAGCAACGATTCCGAAACAAGTATCAAAGACCTTACTTTGGAGTGAATTGCGGACGGACAAACTATAGTAAAAATACATCACCCTTCTCCAAGATTACTGCAGTCACTTTTAGGCTTTTGCCTCTCTACCTTTGAACAACGCAATTCTAATAAAAGCCTTTTAACTGGGTAAAAAGATGAGCGTTGAGGATTGATGAAATCTTTTAGCTTTAGAAGAGCTTCGGAGAGAATTCAGAAACTAAGTATAACTTAGTTTTATTCTTTAAGTATGAAAGTCAAACTCTTCAGGTATATACAAGTCATCTTCAGCACAGATTACTTTTATTATAAACTGCCTCGATGGCGCGAGTGGTAGCGTAAACGACTGCTGTGCTTGAGGTCTCGGGTTCGATTCTCGGGTCGGACCAAATGTTTGTATGATCTGCAAATATTTGTTTCGAAGTTTGGGTGTTTTCTATGTATAATATGTATGTGTTTACAAAAAAAAAGTATATAAGTATTTCTATCAGTTGTTTAGTACCCATAACACAAGCTCTGCTTAGCTTGGGACTAGACGGCGTTGTGTGTTAATAAATTGTCCGAAATATTATTAAGCTCCATGTTTGACTACAAATGCTAATGAAAGAGAATGTAGATATTAATTGTGAAATGAAATGAAATGATTTAATGAAATGATTTATTTCACATAAATAGAGTACATTCACAGGTGTTGTTACAGTTTGAACTTTAGAGACCGTCTATTTAGCCACTGGTGGCATGTGAAAATGTGAAATAAGTTTATAGTTTATTTTACTCATAACTGCGTCTCATACTAAACTAGACCGATACCGCATTGTGGTACCACTACGCTTGATAAAAATACGTTCCAAACATAAAAAAATTAAGACATCTTGCTAATACTTTTCCTGGTGCAAATTGTACCTATGACCTAACTCTGCACATATCAGCATCCAGAAATACTGAAACTAAGTTCAAAGTCGACCTAACTTTTAATTTAGAAGTTAAATCGTCTACGAACTTAGTTTTTAAGTTTAGAAATACGTTTTCTCAAGATTTTAGAAGATATTAGTCGTGTTTATCTACCTGTATCTCTCTTTCCTTCTTCTTTAAATTATGTGACCTAATTTCAAAGCAAAAAAAACACATCAGTGTTAAAAAAATGTGCAATCGCTTGTTCGATTTTCCTAAAAGTAACCCAAAAGTATCCCTTCATTAAAATTTTCCATTCCCTCGTAAAATATACGCAACAACGATCAAAGTACCTACATTTATCGTCCTTAGTTCTTAGATACGAAACCAGCTCAGGTGGTATATTGTTCAATGGTGCAGACAGTTAATCGATTGACATTACCGACGACTGTGTCACCGCCTCCTACTCGCATGCCTTTGTACCTACTGTGTTCTGCTGTGTGCTAATGTATAACCATTTAAAGGTGAAGTCTTTTCTGTCATTTCTGTTAATTTAAACTTGGTATACCTAATTGTTGACTGAAGAGTTTTTGATAGAGAAATCAACTTTGTTGAGCACCTTTGAGAACATAAAATTAACAAAAAAGATCACGTTAAACATCCAAATCATTATATTTTAAGTTGAGTGAATAGAATAAGATAAATATAAAAAAAATGAAAAGAATGGCTTGTTACCAATAATCAGGCAACCTACAGTAATTTTTTTATTGCATGCAAGGTAAATAAAACTAAAAATTTAGTGTTTTATATCCTTAACATTTTAAATGTGAATAAGTTTGTTTGTTACGCTCTCACGCAAAAACTACTAAACGGATCATCATGAAACTTTGTATGCATATTCTTGGAGATTCATATTAGTAGAAAATAAGATCACCTTTATAGGATGCGAGCGAAGCCACGGGCGATAGTTAGTAATGACACAAAACATTTGTAATTTTAATCACATTACGTGATATCGACCATGAATAGTCCTCGGACTATGACTTAACATTTAAGATGAACCTTATGCACTCTTTTTTTTATGGACTCGAGTATTTGGTTCGGTTTAAAAGGATATGCACCGACTTAAAGTTATAACTTAACAAGTGTTATGTATAATGAGATTAATGGTGAATTATATTGTATCAGAGAATATCTAAATCGTCACAAACTCTGATCAATATTTAATCCCTTGATGAATATGAGAGATCGAATTGGTTTTGATATTGCTGCAGGTGCAATGTACTCGGCTACATGACACACGGAACAGTGTGAATAATAATAAATATAAGCGGAAAAAATTACTCTCAATAAACGCAGCAATTTATCAGAATACCGCAATCGTTTTTAAATTCTAAATAAATTACTACATGCTTCGACACATATTTTATGACGTCTTTATTGAAGTGATACTGTGTGAAAATCAGTGTTAACCAATTCGTTCAATGATTTTACTGAGTAGGAGAGGTTACCTGAGATTCAACTTCCCCCTTGACCGTGAGGAAACGGACATAAAAGGCGGCAACGTAATTATATTTCTTGAGTGAATGATCGGGTAGCGAATACCTTTTTAATTTTTTTTATAAAACATAAATATTTTTATTGTTAAATTTTAAACTCATATGTAATAACTTATATGTCCTCATTTTTTTAAATTATAAAAATTGTGCTCATACGTGTCAATTAGATGGACAATAGTACCATAATATAAATATAACAGTTTAAATACGCACTTCTTTGTTAATAAAGTTCAAGATGGTTAGGAAGTTTTTACACGTGAAATGGTAAAAGATTTTAAACCGGTAGCAGTCGATATCGTAAGAGTCTTGTGATAACTCTTCGCTTTGCAACCTCGGAACAAAATGGCGTGCTATTTCTCGAGGACATCGCAAACGACTTTTGGTCATAATATTTTTCTAAAATATTTTTCCATTAAAGCTGAGTATTTTTCAAATTTATATGAATAAAATGAACGAACGTATATTATGTGCGTGGAAAATATTGTAATATGTATTTTAACAAAAGTTATAGACATGATATTCTAGAATTACCAGATTAGATATTACGACCATAAAAGAGAGCAAATCGTAGCGTAATTATAGCTTCACATAAAACCAATGTTAAAAAATTCGGTCATTGTATTTCACGGAACAAGTATACTGTATGTAATCGGATGATCAAAACAAGACCGGATAACAGAAATTATCAAGCTAAAATCAAAAACTTACAGAATTAGTGACAGTTTTTCGTAAAGGTAAATGCCTACATCTTTATTATAAAAGATATCATAATTTTGAACAGAAAATTAACTATTCACAGGTACAAGGGTGATAAAATTTTAAATAAAACATCAGAGGATTAAAGTTTCTTATCGAACATTACCATCAAGGCTATTATATTAGATATTCCTTTGTCAGTAGCACAATAGGAAAGTTACCTACTCATTACCACTTCGAGTTTTATCGGAAAAGGTTTGCTATCTGATATTAGTGTAATTAAAGTTAAGGAATGGCTGCGAAAATTGGTACCGGCCATTACTTTTATCTTAAGAACACGAGAGATAAAAAAATCTTCTAAAATTTTAAGAAGTTTTAATCAATTTTGGAATAAATTTACTTTAAAAAAAGATTAATTTGAAGGAGTTTCCTTTTTTTAAATGAATCTTTTTTTAAAGTAAGTTGAGTAAGAGTTGGCATACTACACTGGTATTGGGTTACTTTGGTATCGATCTCGTATAATTAACTACTGCAGTAGTTAATTATACATTAGTACAGTAGGCAAGTATTTTTCGTCTGCCATATCTGTCTAGCAAGGATATCTCTTTTTCCTCTATCCCAAAAGAAAGTTTACTGTAGGAAAACTGGAAGAACATATCTACACGACATATAAAAGACTTTAAAATAACTTTCAGATGAAACTGACTTTATGGGTTTAAAAGACAGTAGCATACTTGAGATGCAATTACCATCAGGCGGCTGTTCTGCTAGTTTGTTTAAGCTTATAAATATATCAAGGGCATGCATTTAATTTCGAATACTCGAAGTAGCGAAATGTTTGTTTTCTGCATAACACATTCCAAATATTATTATTAAAAAAATAACTATGTTGATAAAAATAATAACCTGTATAAGTGTTCAAAAAGAAAGAGAATAGGAGAGAGCTTACCAATTCTCCATTAGTGGTCAGAATAGTCGTGAAGGTATTATTGTAGAAGTATAAATCAGTGATGTTAGTGCTGTTGCTGATTGTGTACTCGCCATGGCACTCCTGGTATCCATTCGTGGCAAGGCACGGCCGCTGTCTCATCTTCAACATTTTCCTGCAGACAAAAGAAAAAGTATACGTGTATAAAATGAACAAAGGAAGAAAATTGCTAGGGATATACGAGTAGAATTGCTCGATAATATTAAGTTACAGAAATGATTACTTGTTTATTGAAGAATTTTTTTTTTTTTCCTTTGATAACAATAATAATTTAGATGAAAAAGATCAATTTATGTACATAATTCTAGAAATTTAAATGATCTTTGTACACAAACTTCTACTGAAATCTAGATATGAATATCATATTATCTCCATAGTATATGATGATATGTATCGCTAAAGGCGCTAACAAAGTTTCATATTACACTATTTAGCAGACAAAAGCGGGATATCTGTATGTATATCTGACATATGTCTCTTTTTCTTTTCTCTATGCGGAAATCCCCTTGGATTTCCCACCTCCTGGCATGTCGGAATCGAACCGACTAAAACCGAAAGCCGCCGTCTCAGATACTTGATGCCGGGGAACCAGGTGCACCCTAGAAAGGAAAACCCTGGAACCCCGAAGTAGCTCGGGCCTCTACGATTTGTAGATGGCCCGCTCCTGTGTGGGGACTCCTATGTGCCTTATCTCTATCGAAATCTGTACTTATATAACTGATTAGTTGACAAGTGGAAAAACGGTCCCTAAATGTGTTTATGTATGTTAAGTCTACACTATACGAGTAAGTTGAAATGAAAAACACTGTCCTGATACTTTACCAATTCGTAAAACAATAGTCTGCGTATTTGTTTATTTAAATTTTAGCGACCCGCCATGTATTTGCTCAGGTAGAAGTATATGAATTTTAAGTTTCTGTTTAAATTTAGCTTAAGCATGAAGTTTATTTTAAACTTAAATACGAATTTAATATACACTAGCTTCGGAAAGCGACTCCACCCGCATGTTACGTTTATCGCGTTAAGGAGCCTATGTCTTTTCTTAAAATCAAAGTATCTTCATGCCTAATTTCATTGAAATCTGTGTTGCGGTTCAGCAGTAAAAGCGGTATAGACAGAAAGACAAATAAACAGACAGATACTTTCGAATATACAATATTTGTATAGATTTTAAATTTTCTTGCAAACATATTAAACTAATGATGAAAACCGCATTGAAATTTGTTTCGTGTTTAGAAGGTAAATCCTTTTCTGTTTATACTATGTAATAAAAAAATACGGCTACGACGAATGGCAAGGGTATAGGCGAGTTTACTGGTGTCACCTAATAAAAACAAATAATATAATGAAAGTATGATACGTGAAAGATTCCATCTAATATTGGGTCACGAAAAAGGTAAGTCTGATTTGGTATACACTCCATAGTACAGTATACATAACTGTACTGTGGAGTAAACGAGTGAAGGGTTTCATGAGTGGAAATTACATCAGTTCAAAAAAATACTACATCTTGTTATAAATGATCTCACATTATGTAAGCAATTTTTAACCGACTTCATATTATGAATGAAACATCGAATTTCAAAGGCTCTCTTTCTTGAAAATTCTGATTAATATGGCCGCCGTATTGTGAGTTACCATGCTACATTGTACGCATTCGCATTGACGATGGTGACCACCACTCTTGGATTCTACTCATCCCTTAAATCAGGTAATATTTAAAAGAATGTAAATGGGAAAATCATTTCTGATAGAGTAGGAAAGAAACCAGTTTATGTTTACTGTGGGAGAGCTACGCTTCGGCATGAATGGGCCGGCTCGACCGGAGTAATACCATGGCATCACAGAAAACCGGTGTGGTGTGTGCGCTTGCGCTGTGTTTAACCGAGTGAGTAAGGATACCGGAGGCCCATATCCCAACCCCTCCCCACATCCCCCTCCCCATCTCCCAAAGGCCGGCAACGCGCTTGTGATGCCTCTGGTGTTGCGATACGACGATACGTCTGCTCGTATGCCCCTATACAATAAAAATAAGGTACTAATGCTGTGCCTACCGAAGACTATCCACCAAAATTTCAAATAGATACGGTTTGTTAAACATCGTTTATCGTGAAGATATAGAACTTATCTCAAGTAGTAAACTGCAGCAGGCTGATGATAATGTCAAGATATAACCACCATAAGTGTAACAGTGTATTTGAATACATCCTCAATAGGATATGTTTTACCTGCACGGTTGGCCTTAAGCGGTTGCCACGCCACTTTCACAGGGCTAAGTGTAGTGGGTCAAACCCTTGAGTCCGACATAACTCTGTGTGATCCACAAATTGTTGTTCTAGGTCAGGCCGTTATTTTTGTTCATTTCATGTAAATTTGTGATGTCCCACGCGACACAAGAATGTATATTTCAAATGTTGTCTTTAAAAAAGAAAATACAGAAAAAATCTGTAAATGTTTTCGAAAGTATTTTAGACACTTAATTGGGATAAAATTAAACTTTACGTCAATTAAAAAGTAAAAATATATAATTTCTAGCTACCCTTAAAAGTTTTTATTAATCAAAGACAAATTTGTATCTCATAAATAAAATTTACTTTCGAAAGTGAAATTTAACGAGGAATATGTTTTCAAGTTACTGATAGAATAATTTGTGCAAATTTTGAAGACGTTTCTTCTCAATTAATAAATGTCACCGTAAGATTATGAAAACTATTAGATTATAATCTACCTAGCGAGATTGTAAACTGTCGAAAGACTGTCAACTGTGAAATACTGCTTATTAATGTAATATTTCGTTAGAGATTATAATGTATCGAAGTAAAACTGTTAAATCACAATCTGTCGCGCGTCAAATTGTCAACTGTCCCTGATTGGTCGGTCCTACAGTATGCCGTTCTATTGGTATAGAATTAGGTTAGCTTAGAACTTCATAATTAATCACAAATTCATTTTACTGCCACAACAATTTTATGTAACTATAGCTGTGAGGTATTTTAAACATTAAATCAATTTACAATCACAAAACTACTTTACATGCGGCAACAAACGAATTAAGAAACAAATATGGTGGCGCGGGATATATGCTGTTCAACCAATGAGCACGCGAAATGCGTTCCGTTGCTTATCATACTCGTATTACAATTTGGCGGTTCCACTTTGTTAGATTATAATTTAACTAATAATAATACTTTAAATTGTAAGCAATATGTTACGGTTCACAATCTTTCGACAGTTTACAATCTTGCGAGATATATTATAATGTAACAGTTATGACAATCTGACGGTAACATACACAAACGTGTTTTAATAAATATTTATGTAACTTCTTTTTAGAATATTTTATTAGTCTATTTAAAACAATATCTTCAAACAAGTCATGGCTTATTTTAACGTGTAATTTTTTTAATAATTATATAATATATAATCTGAATCTCGAAAACGGATTTAACGAATTTCATGAAATTTAGTATACAGAGGGTTTTGGGGGCGATAAATCGATCTAGCTAGGATTAATTTCTTTTTAAATTCCCAAAATGAAATACTGATTAAAGCTCAGTAAAACAGGTTGTATTTAGATACCAGTCTACTTAATCTAGACTGGGATCTAGGAGGTTTTTTTTTAAATCGGGCCAACCATTTTCGAGTTCTAGCGAGACAAACGAAATATTATGGGAATAAAGTGTTATTATTAATATATATTTTTGTAACAACATACATATTATACATAGAAAACGGCCAAACTCTGAAACAAATATTTCCAGATCATACAAACATTTGGTCCGACCCGAGAATCGAACTCGAAACCTCAAGCTCAGCAGAGGCATACGCTACAATCGTGCCACGGAGGCAGTACATATGTTTAGTATTACGAACTCCGTGATTTAAAAACGGAATTGTATTCTGTTTTATTTGCAAGAAAAGAAACATCTTGTCAGCTCCTATTCAAATTTGAGACAAAATCTACCCGTTAAAATTTAAGAAAGAAGATCATAATCTATTAACTCTTCGTCAGCCATTTTCTTAACTGTGGATTTAATTAGTTAAAATTAAAAAAAAAATCATTCAAATAACAATCACAATTTGTATACCTATGTCCCAAGACTTGCAATAGAAAAATTCGCTCTAAAATTCTGTTTTCTCTTTTTATGCCTTTTTCTGCGACACAATGTGACTGTAACCTTTTTATATAATTCATATAAAGTTGAATTTAGTATAGTACCCACAAACACAAATGTGAGATCATAAAATCAACAATTCTGCGCATGTAATGGTACATGGCGGGACTGTTAGCTTTTTATTGGGATTATGGTACTGTAGGGTTAGGGTATCGTCTGTTTTTACGAGATGTTGAGATTAAAATATACAAATATAAAAAAATCTTATATGTTAAATAGGTACAAGAATTAAGATGGCTCAATGTAATGTGTATTTGGTTTGTATATTATTTATGAAATTAAAACTGAGAAAAGAGTAGAAAGAAAAAAGAGAATGAGTAGAGACAATGGTAAAAGTCAGAGTCTGAAAGAAATGCATTTGCCGCTATTTGTGCACTAAAGTATAGGCAACCCAAAAAATAAACTGGCACTTGCCAACTGACAAGTAAGGGTTATTAAAATTGGAGCCTTACACAATAGAAAAAACGTATTTTCAATATTGAACGTAATTGAATGTAAGTTTGGAACCGTTGTCGCAGTTCTAGTAAAATTATCCTAAACGAAGTACATTTCCATCTCGATGGTTTTGTTAATCGCTCAAATTGTCTTTGGGGTCCAGAGAATACATAAGTGGTTGACGAAAAACAAATGCATCCACAACGTGTCACTGCTTGATGCGGATTTTGGGTTTTAGGCATCATTAAATAACGAAATAGCGCTTGCGCTGTGTTTCACCGAGTGAGTGAGGATACCGGAGGTCCAGAAGTACTATACCCACCTCGTCTGACGTATAGAACCGTTCAATTATGTCACGTATTCCTCGTCATTTTATTTTTTCGGCTACTCTACCCATATATATTTCATGATTCAATAAAAAAAATACACTCTGAAGACCAAACACTGTGTTTTTATTCAATTTAAATCTTGCGTTAATTTTAGGACTACATGTTTTCCTATCCAAAGTAATTAGCGACAATGTCAAACGAAATCTAAGCAACCTATTACAGTATATATAATATATTACAGAAATAGAGTTAACTATGTTACAAAATATTATTATAGAGAAACTAATGATAATGGGAAATGTAATTTCATTATTCATTTTGTAGGATTATTTAGGACCCGTTTAAGACTAATTGACAAGGACTAGGAAAATGATGATGGCGATATTAGACATTATTTCAGCATATAATTTTTGAGGAGTTGTTATATTTGAATACTCACCATTGTATTATAAAGCTAGTACCGATCGTATAGATTGGTGTAGACCGGTTGACATCGAGGCTGGTCTCTGTAGAGTTCATATTTAAGTCTTGTCCTATTAGCTACACTATTATTGTCTTGCTTGAGTTGGGTCCCGGCTGCGAATTTTTAACTGTACATCTGAAACAAAACTAGATTTATAACAGTAGTATTTCAATAATTTAATGATGCATTAATATCTAGTATCGTAAAAATCTAATGTTTGAAAGCTGTAATTATGAATGTCTTTGATAGTGTCAATAATTTATAATGACTTAAATTAATTTAATAATTTTTAACAAAATTTTTTTTTAATGATTTCATAATTTATAGTGAGTTTTTTAATTTTGAAAAGTTTTATATTTTTTTATTAAAATTATCAACGACTGTTTTAATGTATCTGGAGTTCAACGGAATTGATTCTATTGTATTAAACATTATCTGTTTCGAAAAAGGTTCTGTAAATCTGTACCCCTGTCAAAGTGTAGGTGTTTTATGGGAATCGGTTGAGTTGTTTAATCTCCTTTAAGAAACAAACCCTTTTTAAACGGTTTTATTTAGTTCACCCCGTTTCTTTTATTTATTATTTATTCTTGGGTCAAATTTAGTAATTCAAATTTCACCCTCTTCCTGTCAACCCATTAATCTGAAATTTTGTATACACTTTGGATTTTGGTGACAATACAATTATGTTTATTCATTATCATTATAAATTCAAGATGGCCGCCGCTACAAAATGGCGGATAATTTATGTTTTATTAATCCCATCAATATGGGTATCAAATGAAAGGGCTCAACAAGCAGAATACAATATACTATAAAAAAAATTGGTTGCCTGTAAAGTCGGTATACGGGCGAAAGTTTTACGTGACAACGACTTTGAGTGGTAAAATAATTTTAATGTGAATATTCATTCGTATAGTAGGAAGAAGGATGAAATAATAGTAACAATTTAAAATATTTATTTATACAAAGAATTATATTTAAAACATTAATTTTAACGTTTTAAATATAATTCGACGCATGCCTTTCACTTTTTATGTCTGTCTCTCTCGCTCTTAGGCGGGCTAACCATGCCCGAGTGGAAGGGACGCGTGCCTCTCACTCGCTCTCATTGTGAGCGCATAACGTGAGCGGAGCGTAACGCAGTTTCTTGAAGTGTCACCCGGCAAACCAATTTATAAGACGTTGTCACGTCAAAAATTGAAATCCAAGATGACGGCCGCTACAAAATGGCGGATAACGTAGGTTTTATCAATCCCATCAATATGGGTATCAAATGAAAGGGCTCAACAAGCAGAATACAATATACTATAAAAAATTGAAATCCAAGATGGCGGCCGCTACAAAATGGCGGATAACGTAGGTTTTATCAATCCTATCAATATGGGTATCAAATGAAAGATCTTTGCAGGGACTACGTATAGAGGAGTTGGACTGCAATAAACTAACGGGCAAGAAACCTTGCAATAATGAAGCACTAAATGAATTAAACAGAATGCGAAATAAAAACTAAAAACTAGAAAATAAAAATAGGTAAAAAAAAATTTTAAGTTAAACGGTTTTATGTTAAAAAAAAACATACATTGCAATGTTTAAGATAAATGTACTAAAAACCAAAAAAATAATAAAATAGATACAGTCGTGGGAATTATAAACATATGCATAGACTAGACTAAAATAAAACCGTGGGGCACGTCAATTGACTACAAATTATCGACTTAATGTGCGATAGAAGAATCGTTTAATTCGTCGTTAGGTTAGGTTAATTTTGGTTAGGTTAATTTCCCAGTTGGCCCGCAGATGGTGAGGAAATTACTTACTATTTTCTTGCTCATGGAAATTCCAATAGTTATACACTCCATGTTAACCCCACGGTTTTATTTTAGTCTAGTCTATGCATATGTTTATAATTCCCACGACTGTATCTATTTTATTATTTTTTTGGTTTTTAGTACATTTATTTACCTTCAAAATAATATATGATTGGTGAAATTCATGAAAATACCTAGAAATGCGTAAATATATTTATTATCGAATGATATTTTCAAGACGTCAGAGCCATGACAAAGGAAATATTTTTAACAAACATAAAGTTGGTTTTACCATACATAAAACCAACAAAATGTACATTTTATTGACAATTTAATCACCACCTGGTTTCAGTATAAAACCATCGTTTACAACCAACCAAAGTCTCTTAGACTCATCAAAACGTTTTATATCATAATGTATGAACCATCGAAACTCTTTTATTTGTGTTTCAGAATTAGTACTATATATCACTTCCTGGTTTCTCATCAAACTGCTGCTAAGATTAGGAGATATAAATATAGACCACTATAATTTAGTATCGAGTACAACTTTAACATAAAAATCTCTACACTTGTAAAATGATAAAAATATTAAAGTGTATAGTAGTAATGTTTCTAAGTAAATTGTAGGTGTCTCCTAAAATTTGTTTATTCATTTATTTAATTCAAAGTGAAGCAAATAAATTCTTCTCTTTAGCTGTCTTTCCATGTGCGTTGGATTATCTGTAAGTAGTTACCCTAATTGCTAAGTCCGATATTGCGGGTTTGATTCCCACCTAGCAGAAAACATTGGTGATGACCACAACCTCGTTCTATGTCTGAGAGTATGTATGAAGTCAGAAATATTTAAGCATGTGTATCAGCAATTAGGTTACACTGGTACAGGCTGCCTAGTGAAATGAATTTATATCATACATTCTGCAGTAGGCCACATGTAGACTTTTGTAAGTTATTTTTTTTTTTAAAGTAGATGAATTAGGACTTTCCGAACTATAGTCCAGTTAGCTCTAAGAAAAAAGGAGGAATCAAACTCAAGGATTATAGTCTATTCTACAGTCAGTAAGGACATTTTATGACAAAATAAAAGTTTGTAACCAGACTGCCGTGTGTGAGATATGTGACGTTATTCCTAATATTTAAGTACTAATAATTTATTTAGGTGCCTCATTGGTCTAGCGATTGAGGGATGCGACGGCCAATCAAGAGGTCTCGGGTTTCGAATCCCCATTAAAACCCATTGGAATATAAGAGAGAGAAGGAGCAGAGAGTGTACGTATGTTTGTGCACACTTGTGCACAAACACACGTGCATACACTGTAATATCCCCTGCGTAGTTGGCTGGTCTCCGTTGAGACTGGATGCCATAATAGGATGGCTAGAAGACCATCATTATTATCATTATTTATATTGGAACAAATATTTCTATGATCTGCAAATATTTATTTCAGAAGTTGAGTATTTTTATTCACAAAAAAGTAAATAAGTATTAATATTAGTTGTCTATTACTTATATTACAAGTTCTGCTTAGTTTTGGACTAGATAGCGTTGTGTGTTAGATGTCCTAAATATTATTATTATTTATACTCATAAAGGTAATATTAATTTATTATACATGAAAGTAATCACTTGTCATAAAATCTACTTCTCGAACGCAAGCAGTCAAGGCAGAGACAGACTATTGAGTTGCCATACCTCATGACCAATCAGCGTCGATAAACGCATACAAGTACAGCTCGATTCAGCTTAAACCATAACATGTGTCATGTCACCATTCAGACATGTGTCATGCCACACATTGAACGTATGTTACCTCAGTTTAGTTTCAAAGGACATTAACTATTCTTGTATGGGAGTTGAGCTAAGTACTGCCCAAAATTACTACATAGTACATTATGTACCTTGGGCTAATACTTACCTGAAAATTAAATCTCATCAAAATCTATCCCAGGAGTTTCGAGAAAACAATATGTTTATAATCATTTATTTTAGATTTGAGACATTCAACATTGATTTGTGTGACTGCCTTGTTGACGCAGTGGTAGTGTACACGACTGCTGTGCATGATGTCTTGGGTTTATTGACGGACCAAATGTTTGTATTATCTGCAAATATTGTTTCGGAGTTTGGGTACTATCTGTATATATATACATAAAAACAAGTAGGTATACGTATATCTATTTACATCAGTTTTTTATTACTCACAACATAAACTCTGCTTAGTTTGAGACTAGATGGCGTTGTTTGTTAGATGTCCGAAAATAATTATTTATTTAAAATTAACAATACTTACAATTGTCTGCTTGACATTTAATAATGAATTACTTACTTTGATATTATTAGATTATTTGAGCAGAACCCCTAATAACGTCTTGGTGCTCAGTCCATCCTAAAAACCAAAGTTTTTGGACTGAGCACTTGAGCACGTAACCTGGGCTCAACCACCAATCGTCCTGCGATCCGTAAAACATGAGCAACAATAGTTTCTTATACACTCTATTCTAACATTTTCCTGGTGTATCGATATGTAGCAGTGGTAGTTTTTAACGATATATGTGTATAATAAGGAGTTATTGGCATAGTAAGAATATAAAAATCAAAAAAAGAATTTAAAAAAAAACCTGGGCCCTTTTTTATTATTTAATACATATTTAATTACATCTTAAAACAAGTAAAGATTTGGTAGTACTCCCATATCTGGGCAGTATGTAGCTCAGAATCGGTTAATGTCCTTTTTTATCTTTTTTCCCTAAATATTATAACTATGAGACTACGTAACAGTGGACTGTTATTGATTGATGATGTGATGATATATTTCCTGCAGTTTATTTTCATTTATAACGAAATTAAACTGTAGAGTATGAAATAAGAGGTCTCCTGAATCTGACTATTCGAAAAAAAAAGTGCGTGCGTACAAAGTACACATGTCAGAAGTGAAACTTCTTTGACAAACTAATTGTTAATAAAAATAATTAAAGAGAATTATTAAAAATACATTTCTATTATATTAAAAAAAAATGAGGAACAAATTTCACTCGATGAATATTAAATCAAAATTCGCTCTTTCTCACTCTCTCTCAATCGGTCTTAATCGCTCTCTCCCTCTTCTTCGACAAAAACGCTACACATCTTCGTGACACTAATATTATTATTATTGCGTTTCATCCGTAAAAAATACCCTCATGCGCCTGAAAAAGTTTCACTTCAATAACATGGATTTATAGTCAATTAAATGATTGAATGAAAATTTTATTAGAATCGTTTCATGACGCATGACGCTCGCATTTGATGCTCTCCAGTATGGTTTTCTTAATCTTAATTTATTTATCAATTACAGGTGAAAACTTAACAAAGGTTGACTGCAACTTACTAACGAGGTCGATATACTAATAATATTCAACTAAACTCCTCTAATGATTTTACCTACCGTCTTTCTACTTGCTTACATTCCAAAAATAACTAACAACGTATCTATTTTTAAATCTACACGTTTCAAGCATGGTTAAACAAATAAACATTTACAAATTACATTCTAATTTTAAACCAAAAAATATTCCCGCCCTCATCATGTGAAAACACCCTTAGATAATGCGACCTATTTACAAGATAAACAGTACATTGAATAGCTATTATGTACCTCACTCAATGTCGTTCTATTCAAATCTCACCGTGGAAGATAAGGCGTATGGCAAACGGGCGCCTGTCCACCGGCGGCCCGGAACGCTGGCGTCGTCCTCCATGCGATCACAGCCTTATATCATCTGAAAAGGAAACGGTCGGTTTGATCGTTGGACTGTGTTGGATCTACTTGTATCTTATTTTAATGAGTTTAAATAAATTTAACTGATCTGTTAAACTTTGAAAAGGTTTTGATTTTAGTTTATTTAGTTTAGTTAATCTAGTAACTTTCAAAGAATGCATCGGTTACAAAGATTATTTAAGGAATCTAAATTAAATTATTTTTATATACTAATTTGCGATTCTAAAGTCACAAATCAAGTTTAGTACAGGCCCGGCTGTTGTGATGAACCTTTGGGGAAAACCTACATCCATTATTATACCTTTTGGCTGCGATGATGATGAATTTTATTCTAAACTCAAATCTCTGTGTTCCTATTCTTTGGTCGAATATTCTTTTTTTTTTTAATTGTGCTGTGCTGGTCTACTGTTATATTTTATACTGTGGCCAGATATGTATATGAAGCCATGGATGTATGTAAATGCGTACATAAGCATGTGAACTCATTGGTTCAGTGAGTGGTTCACTCAGTTAGAAATTTACAACCTCGAGAATTGTGTAAAGACATTATTTTCTCATAAATACGTTTTTGTAAATGTTCAAATATAAAATATTTACATTAACTTTATCGATCCAACATCGATTTAATCTCGGCTATATTCGATATGGACATCGATTTAATTGACTTTAAAATAGAGATGAAATTACAAGTACTCTGAGTTTTTTTTTGTTTGACACCACTGCGATTTCTGGAAGTTGGCATAGATATTAATCATAATACTATTACTTTTGAAAGACAGTCTATATTTCAAATTTGATCGTCCATGGTTCGAGATCGAATGCTGAAATCGATATAGTATCTCAGATATTAAAAAACGACACTGATGTGATATATATTTGAGTAGTATATAGTTATAATGCAGTTGTATCATATATTATGAAAACTCCTTGGCAATATAATGCTCTATGTTGAAGAGAAACATATAAAAACTGATATTAACCTGTTTTAAATTAATACTTTTGAAATCAATTAACTTTAAATTACTACGAAATAATTGTAGGCTTAATGTACGGTTGCATCGTACAATAATATTCTGACACTAAATGTTTATGAGACAAAATATGTTTGCTTTAGCATAAGAGGTAGGTTAACCCAAGTACTAATAACGTCTTTCCACATGAGCGTCTCTCAGAATTTGATTGTATGTGTTCACCACTGGAGTGTGTAAATTTGATAAAATAACTGGGTGTTACAATAGATTGCAACCTTAATTTTAAAGAGTACATTAAACACTTGTGTACAAATATACATAAAGTAATGTACGTTTTAAAAAAAAACCAGTGACTGAACCTCTGTTGATGAAGCAAATACGAGTATATTACGCCCTATGTCAATCGCTGCTGACATATTGTATTGCCTCATGGGGAGGCACATATAAAACTGTAATGAAGTCTGTTGAAGTTGCCCAGAGAACAGTACTTAAGGTTTGCAATAATAAGCCTTTTTTTAAACCCCACTATAGCGCTTTATCAATTGTGCTAAGATCTCACTGTCAGACAGTTGTATGTTTTGAAAGACTGTAAAACTACATAGTAAAATTACCTGTGATCTACAGTTGATAACAAAACAGAAATATAAATGGTGTGATTATCCAATAGGTTGTAAAAGCAGTTTTAGAAAACAAGTTTTTATAACTTTAACGGGCCCTACTTAAATAATAAGATGAATAAAATTCTTAATATTTATCCACAAATGGCGTGACAGTGCAAAAACCCAAAAACTACATTTTTATAAAAACTTGATTATGAAGTGACTGAAAAACTTATATACATAATTAAATAATCTATACTAATAGTAAAGCTCAAGAGTTTATTTGAACGGGCTAATCTCAAAAACTATAAGTACAACTTAAAAAAAATTTCAGTGTTAGATAGACCATTTCTCGGGGAATGCTATAGTCTATACATCATCACGCTAATACCAATAGACACACGAGTATAAGCACGCAACTCACTAACACATACCTACAAATAAACATATACACCAACACATACACTCTTACACACACACAAATAGTACGTTTCTATACAAACACGCACACCAACATAAACACACACACACACATCGCCCCTCTGCATGCCAGATACAGCGAGCAAGGTTCTAGAAAGAATAATCCATCAAAGGATTGAATCAGTAGTCGAACCGCTGCTAACTAGTAACCAGTGTGGCTTTCGATAAGCACGTACATCTTTAGATGCTATCAACCTTGTTCTCAACACAGCAAAAGATGCGGGTGCAAGAACCAGATAGGTAAGGAGGTACAAAAAAGTATTGGTTGGTGGCTATCCTGGACTTCAAGAATGCCTTTAACTCCGCCAATTGGGACTATTAATGCGTGCTTTTAAAGAAAAAATGTACCAGAATACCTTTTTAGGACAGTTGCGAGCTACTTCAAAGATACGATACGAAGGACGGCACACAGGAATATGACATAACTGGAGGAGTACCTCATGGTTCGGTACTGGCCCTTTTGTTGTGGAACATCGTGTATGATGGACTCCTGAGACGGACTTTACCAAGAAGTGCTAAACTTGTAGCATATGCAGACGATGTAGCGGTGGTGATCGTTGCAAAGCATCTCGATGAGATAAATGAGATGTTTAACACCACCGTCGCACAAATCTCCCATTGGATGAATACAGTGAACCTGCGATTAGCCGAACAGAAAACCGAGGAAGTGCTTTTTACGAGCAGAAAGAGTTTAAAAGTCATAAGGCTAAAAGTTGGAGACTACGAAATTACATCACAACTGTTTATCCGGTATCTGGGAGTAGCAGGTAGAACACGTAGGTGCCAAGGCGTCAGCAGTCAGGGCATGCTTATCTCGATTGATGCATAATGTCGGAGGTCCAAAACAGAGCAGGAGGGTACTGTCATCATCAGTAGTCACGTCAGTGCTTACTTATGGAATATTCATATGGGTAGACGCTCTGGGAATTTAAGAACCATGCAGAAAAACCGCACTAATATATCGGCTAAGTGCCCAAAGAATCGCCAGTGCCTTCCGCACACTGCCTGAGTGCACGGTTTGCGCCATCGCTGGCATGGTCCCTATTCAGGTGCTAGCCAAGGAGAGACAAGTTTTCTATCGACAACGATCACCTACGTCGAATTCTGATCTAAACCTACATTTGATTGAGAAGAGACGTGCCGATAATAAAAATAACGGCCGTTAAAGGAAAAACGCAATTACTCTTATCAGCATTTTCGCATGTTTTTAACAACATTAAACAATTTTTCTCTTACTTTTAAATCATGTAAATAGTACAACAGGTATAGTGATACCTGTTGTACTATTTACATGATTTAAGTTATATTAAAGTTTCAGATTTTATGACAGTAGCCATATTGGAACTTATCAAACTTTATACTGATCTAAATTCAAAAATATAATTTAAAAAAAACGTGGCCACAAGTGTGGATAGATGACACTATAATCGTAGCTAATTTTAAAGTCTCCCATAAACACTATTTAAAATTAGTTTTCTGGTGGAAAGAAAAGCTCGAGATTGTATTTTGATAACATAATAAAGAAAGCATTTAGTTCACAGTTTAAGTTAATATTCATTTGTGTGATATTTAAGTACAATGTTTATGAATGTCAAAATTCTTCAACTTGCACGCTAATTCGTTTTTAATGACGGTCTTCTACTTTAAACTTTAGTAAAACTTTTTGTGCCTTTGATTTTCTTAATAACAGTGTTCTATTTCATTGTGTTGTTTTTTATAAGTACACTGTTATGATTTTCTTAAAAGCACTCATCGTCATTGTCGACAAATAAGTTTAAAAAGGAGTGAAATAGGTAAGACAGATGAAGACATGGTGTAAACGTATATCGACAAATAAGGTCTGTTACATTTATCCGACTGGGACCGAGAGAGGTTCAGAACACTCCCTGTCCGCCAGACCCGGGAACGGACCAGGTATCGCAGATGACTCAGGCGAAACGATCTCCGTCCTCCATAAGTCAAGCCTGAGGGTGACAGGTGAGGCCACCAGTCACCCTAGCAGAAGCAGGCCGGGGTAGGGGCGCGAGCTCTGCAAAGTGTTTGTGCCATTTTATAGAATAGGAATATTAGGGTTCCTAGACAGTAGGAGGCCACCTACAAACAATGGGTGGCCTGAGGTGACAGTCGCGGTTCCAGGGATTTCCTTAAGAGGGTGCACCTGGTTCCCCGGCTTCTAGTACCCGCGTCAGTGTGCGGTTTTTAGTCGGTTCGAGTCCGACGTAACCACCAGTAGACAGAGGGTATTTCCGCACAAATAAATTAAAAAAAAAGGGCGAATGTAGTGGTAGTCTAGCAGAATTCACTTGAATGACATACGTCTAGAGACGTAGTAAAATTCGTTGTCCGCCGTGGCCGAGCTTGTCTAGGAGGACATCATTATCATTATTTAAATTTACAAAAAAAAATCCTTTAAATATCTCGGGTGAGGAGATATTATTATATCTCCATGTAGTTGGCTGGTCTCCGTTGAGACTGTCCGCCGTGGCCGAGCTTGTCTAGGAGAATATCATCATACCTAAAAACCTTCTCATTAATCACTCTATCTATAGCTACGTATGGTAGAATGAAATTTTTCTTTTATCTGTACTATAAGACTTTGCTTCGTACTAATTTTCAAGATTCTGAGTTCACGGGAAGTACCCTGTAGGTGTTGATAATCTTGCTAGTGTCAAAAATTTGCAGCATAAACGGCTTTATCTTTTGCCTTGCCTTTACCTTTACCTTGCTTAGAAGTTTAATTTTTTCACAGTTCCAAAGGACAGTAGAACTGATTATTTGATATGAATTTCAGCTTGATACCTCCAAGCTTCCTAAGAACGAGAGTCTTGACAGACAGACAGACAGACAGACAGCAAAGTGATCCTTTGAGGGTTCCTTTTTTCTTTTTAAGTACGGATCCCTAAAAATAGATATAAAACCTATTGGAAGCTACTCTAAAGATTAATTTAGAGAAATTTTAAAAAGTACCGTGGCCAATTCCTAAAGAAACAAACGTAGATGCAAGCATTGGTTTATTTGGAACAAGCTGACTGAAATATAGTTACATATCTGTCTCAGCTTTCCACAGGTAGTAGCGTAATACAGTAGCGGGCAAAAAATAAACTTTTCCCGTTATCTTTTAGTTTTTTTTGTATACAAACAAATATACAACAATATATAACAATGTAAACAAAATAATGAATGATGAAATGAAAAAAAAAATTGTTGCTGTCGATCAGAAGTTATGCGCGTACATACATTTCGGCGATTAATTTTTATTTATATAGATAAATCAATGCCAAATAGAAACCTACAATTGAAACAACCGGATTTTTCATAGCTTTTTTTATAAAAAGCTACTAAACTAGCAAGTTTAGTTCAAATACAAAAGCTTTAGAATATCAGTACAGTTTATTCCTTTCAATTCAACGATTACTTTGTTTTTATATATTTGCTAATACAACCAATATCAGGATGGGTATAACAAGTTATTTATACTTTCATTGTTCCCCACGCAGTGTAAAGGTGAACTCAACCGTGCTAGGTCGAAATAAAAGGGCTCGAAGGTCGGCTCGTTGGACCATTACCTGAACTATGTATGTGTTGCTTATCATATGGATATTGTGACACGGATATTTTTTAGGTTACTTCATCAAATGAGTAAAAGCTCATTTTTAACCGACTTCAAAAATAGGAGGAGGTTATCAATTCGACTGTTTTTTTTTTGTTTGTTACCTCATAACTTTCGACTGGGTGAACAGATTTTAATGATTCTTTTTTTATTCAAAATTTGTGCTTCCCGTGTGGTCCCATTTCAATTTGGTCTTGTTCTGACAATGTCATCGCTGAGAAAATCAAAGAAGTCTTTAATTTGCATTAAGTATGTGCGTGACACTGACGAATAACTCAATATCACGCCAACCGATTTCGATTATTCTTTTTGTATTTCAAAGCTGATGCTTCCCGTGTGGACCCATTTCTATTACATTTTAAGAAAAAATCTAACCATTTCTAAATTTAGTCAACATTGACCCATGAGTCATAACCAAACACAATATAAAATAGTCAATTTTAAGATTTAGGCTCTACACTTACATCATTAGTAGGTATATTTACATCATGACCTAATCAACATTTATCACAATATATTTATGAAACACCACATATACGCTTTCCAAAGAAAAGAAACGTAATTAATTTTACAACTGAAACCATAAATAATTATAGAGTGTTAGTAAAATCGAAAAAATAAAATCACGCACTTTGTTCCACACGCACTTCATAACACGTTTAATCGCTACTTAAGCACGCATTTATTTACTTGAAAACCGTGTAATTACTTAGTTTATTTCTGTTAAACTAAACTTTTTGGCAATAAATAAAAACACCATAAAAAATATTCAAAGAGAAGGAAAACTTGAAGCAAATCCTATAAACCCATTTGGCCAGCGTAGTATAGTAGACGTTAATCATTTTTCTAGGGAGAAGCCTATCTTCAGTAGTAAACTATTAAGGTCAATTGATGATGATGTACTCTGCCTGCTGGAAAGACTGAGTAGAATTTAAGAGCAGTGATCACTATTGCAGCATGCTGACTCATACTATGGCGGTCTATTAAGATGCTTTTTGCATCATTGGGCCTCCGGTCTTGCACTCACCAACGAAACGCAACTGCATAAATATTGTCATATTAGATTGGTCTTCTGTGAGATGACAATGATGAAATACTATTTTTGTTAAGCACAAAATTTAGGAATTCTGGAGTATTGTAATACACACAAAAGACTGCAAGTGACAATTGATAATGAGCAGCTATTTCATTTCCATGGTAAAGAGGTGGGAGAGGAACAAAATTTCAGCCGATAGTTAGTGACTACCACCATCCATGAACTTTTGTAACTCGGGAGTCACAAATGCTTTACCACCCTTTCAGTTGATGCTTTTAGAAACAGAGAAAGAACTCGTAACCCTCGTTGTGTTCAGATTCTGGTACAAAGCAATGAAAGAACAGATGGAGAAAAGCAGCACACGAATGGCATAGTACTATAATAATAATTAAGCAGTTTTCATCAGTTCCTGGTGTAGTTTTTGATAATTATCTGCCATTTAACACCATTTTATATACATTATTATATGTTTATCTGACATATTAACACAATGCAGCATGAAAAAAGCAACGGAACAGTATGCGTATGTATTGAAAGCGATGTACCGATCGTTTAAACCGCTAGGCAAGGTATTCGTATTCGTGTAGTATTGTTCTTCGTGTAATGATAAGTAATGCAAAAAAGGTATGAAGTATATAAAAAAATCATCAAGAACCCATAATGTCCCACTGCTGGCCAAGAGCGGGTAAGGGACTGGCAAGACAAAGTTGTGGCTACGTAAACTGTTACATATTTATTTCGACAATCGTTTAAACCTCTAGGCTAAGGTATTCGTATACTTACAGTATTGTCCTTAGTGTAATGAAAATTAATGCAAAAAAGAAAGAAAACATTGTGTATAATTTCTATCGGGAGAAATCGTTTTATTGGTCAAAAACAGTATGAGTAATTTGATATTAACCACCTTAAGATAATTATTTAATATACGTCTGCCTTGTATTAATATTATTCCTTATTGTACATTTTAATATCATCAAATTACCATTTACCAATATATATGTATACAACTCCATCTTGCTTAACAATGAAAGGCTTTATTCACTTCACTATCAGTCGACCTCGTTAACTGTAATTAATCATTAAAAACCCCAGTCACAGTTATCATTAAAAAATCCAGTTTTATAATTAAGCCGCTTTATCCGAATAATGAACTCGCGGCAGACGGTTTTACTGGAAACCTCCGAAAAGACAATGATTGTGAAACATTAACTAACTCATTCATTCTCTTTTAACTATATTTTATTAACAATGATTTAAAATGAAAAGTTTGATTGTTAAATATTCTTGTCTGCAAATATCTGGAGTGGAAAGTGGAATAAAAACCATTTTTGATTTTTGGTTTTCTATTTCAGGAACCCGATAGTTTTGTCACTATGTATATGACCAGAGGCAACACATTTTTTTTAAAAGTGAAACTTTTCTTAGATCGTCTCAATTTTTTCAAATTTGTAACTCTTTTATTTCTAAGAGTTAACAATTTGTATCACCAACTAGTTGTGTGAGACAAATAGTTACACGAGAGAGCACAGTAAAGGATGAAAACAACACACATTAATGAAAATATTGATCTTGTGTTATGTAATTCTACATTATCTACAAAATACAGGGCAGTCATTTTAAGTCAACTTTACTAAATACCTTTAGAAAATAAACAGACAATGACAAATGAAGTCATAAGGATTTAGAAACCTAAAGATTGTAGTATCTGAAAGCAAAAGACATTAATTAGTAATGCGTCATATGACATCTATTTTATCCATACATATATGAATAATTATTCATTAATGATGTCTAATAATGTGTCTCAAATATACATTATACAAATAACTTAATAATAATAATGCAAGGTGTAAACTTTAAAATCTACTAACTGACTAAACTACTGAAACGACTTTAATAAATGAGCCGTCAATAGATTCGTAATTATAGCCAGGGAGACAAAGGCTGTATCAATTTTATCAAATGTTTTACAAAGTTGAGTCATAGTAACGGGTGTTTTTTTAAGCTAGATAGAACTTTAAATTGTAAAAAGTAACACAAAAAATTTAATTTTGATGAAACTTTTTTTTTTATTTGTTTCAGTATACTCTGACAAATCATCATGAATAGACTCACGCTTGAACAACGCTACGAAATTATCCAAATTTACTTTGAAAATCAGTCGTCGATTCGCGCAACTTATAGACGACTGTTTTATCGCAAAATTGTGTTCAGCGATGAGGCGCATTTTTGGCTTAACGGGTTTGTTAATAAGCAAAATTGCCGCATCTGGAGTGAGACCAATCCACAACAGACTCTACAGACTCCATTACATCCAGAAAAATGCACCGTATGGTGCGGTTTTCACGCTGGTGGCATCATCGGACCTTATTTCTTCAAAAATGAGCTGATTTTCAAAGTAAATTTGGATAATTTCGTAGCGTTGTTCAAGCGTGAGTCTATTCATGATGATTTGTCAGAGTATACTGAAACAAATAAAAAAAAAAGTTTCATCAAAATTTAATTTTTTGTGTTACTTTTTACAATTTAAAGTTCTATCTAGCTTAAAAAAACACCCTATTTAACTTGTGCTTGTTTTAAAAGTGGAGGGAAATAGACTTCTAAAATTCCTAAGGATGGACATCATATATGGGTGGGTACGTACCTACAAATTATGTATTTTTTTCTGGAAGAACTATATCTGTACTCTTTATACAAAAAAACAGCGCAAAGCATTGCCTTTGTTTCAGTTTTCGAATGCTAAACATAATAGTTAAGTGTTGAAGGCAGGTGCAACCCGAAATGTTTAAGCATCGTTAATTGGCTCATTTGGTTCGACTGGGATTACAAAGTTGCTAACGAGGAGAACAAATTAGAATTATCCAATTTGTTTTCTAATTAGTTGTTTGTAAATAAATGTAATAACACTTTCGGTTATTTAAACAGTTCTAGGCTTTTGAAACTTAATACTAAAAAATAATTTTAAAAAATATTTACTTAAAGGCAAGTTAACATTGCTACAAAATAACAAGAGCAATGTTTACGAAGTGCTTAAGTCATGGTCTTAATTACAATTTATTTTTTACAATTTAAATTTCACATTATTATTTTTTTACAACCCCCGCATTAAGAATACATCCTGTGTCGTGGAGGACTTTACAAACATATATGAAAAGGACATAAAGATCACCTAGACTCAGAACATTAATTTGTGGATCACACAAAGTATTGTTCCATGTAGAATTTGAACCCACAACCCACTTGGAGCAGTAGAAAGCGTCGTGGCGACTACTTACGTCACTAGGCCAATCGTGCAGTCAAATAACATATACTCGTAACATGGAGAGGAACTGTCAACCATCTTGCGTACAAGATCGCTGACAGAAGCTGGATACGAGAATTAGAGGGTTAAACCAAGTGACGTGCAATAGGAGAGGCCTATATCCACCAGTGGACTGCGATAGCCTGATGGTGATGATGGGGAGGTAAATAAATATTTGTTCCATACATATTTATTTGTAAAACTACGATAGGGTAAAGCTATTGGATAATATGTTTTAACTAAAGTGCCTATTTTATAGCTAAATTTACTTCGCTGAAACAGCAATCATTGTTTTATTTCTACTTTTCCCTTCTTTTGTCCCGTTATGTGGGGTCGGATCTCCTAACTTGCTCTTGAGGTCTCTTTAAATATTTGACCACCAGGTCATTGGCGGGTGGCCTCTGCCTCATTTATCTTCCGACAGACTTAGTGTGATCTACACCACGTGATCTTCAGTGCGTCTTTTCACATGTCTATATCAACGAAGAGGTCTCTCTGCATTTTTTTTTGGTTTTTGTATGGGTGTGACTTTAAAGCTCCCACGTATATATTCATTACGGACTTTATCTAGTCTTGTAGCACCTGCTGCCCATCTAAGCATTTTCATTTCATTGGTATGTACTTTTTGTACATGCATCTTTTTTGTTGCCGGACGAACCGCCGTTTTATAGATTTTACCTTTCGTTCTTATAGAGATGCGTAGATCGCATAACACACCCGATAGTGTCCGCTACTTCTGCCAAGTGACGTTTAATCTGTGGGTTACACTTGGTCGACTTAAGGGGCTCCTCAGGTATTCGGTCTTACTCCTACTAACTCTGAGGCCATATGGTACCCAAGGAGTATGTCAACACACTTAATATATCCTGCAGATGTTATGCAGTCTCCGCAGCAAGAGCAATATCATCCGTGTAAAGCATCCACTTTAGAGGAGACAGCATGTCTCTGGTTAGATAGTCCATTAATTAGTTGAATAATAGAGGACTGAGCGCAGATCACTCATGAACACCTACTTTGACCTCAAAAGTCTTACTTAAACTTGCCATAGTTTTAACTCTTGTGCCGACGTTTACACGTTTACGTGTACATTATTTTACTTATTCTTGATTAAATAGATGTAGCATTACAGCACGAAAAATAGCCTTTATTGTTAATCCAATGTTTTTCAAGATTCTGATTGCTCGTATAGCGTCTGTGGAAATCTGGATGCCGTAAATCCAAATTAATTCATAAAAACTGTAGCTTTGAGTGTGAGGCGTTTATTCATGATACTTTCCTATATTTTCTGTTGTCATCATTTGTTTACTATTCGTTTATTTTTTGTAACTAGCTGCAATAATTATTTTTTCAGCATAAGATTACCCAAGTAAGGCCTAAACATAACCAGCTAAAAGTTGTTCGCATACTTTTCGTGTTACTCAAATTAAATTGAGAAAAAATTTGATTCCTAACTCACTCACTCAAACAGGTTTTCTTACTACCTCGAAAGTGAAAATGTAATAAGACAATTCAGAAGTTAGGCGTAACTGTTACCAAGTGTTGCCAACCAGTACAAAATTATGTATCATTTTACCTACTAGAATACTTAGACACAACATTAAAATACAATTAGTATGTAAATTGGAATAGTATAGAAATTAATAATAAAGATAATAAGTACAGAGACACGCTGTTCATTATTCTATGTTCAGCGATATTGCAGTGATAATGATACACCCGATTTTGAGCTGTTCTTATAATTAGGATTGTTTGTGGATTTACACGTTTTACCAATATAGCTTTTTGAAAAAATTAAATTTGCTATTACTGGGTCCAAAGCCAACATTCAAAAAAGGATTTTCTATTATCTGATTTGGATGATGATTGATGTAAATTAAATCTGAATATAAAGTTTAGTAAACGTGTAAAATTTTGTAAACGTGTAATTTAATAAGTATCTTAATGATTTTTGACGTGAAAAATCTTAAAATAATAGTTTGGTGTTCGAATAAAATAAATATAAAATGTACAGTGGTGCATAATATATTAACCGTCAGAAATATCGACGCACCCGGCTGTAATGCGCTTCACCGCTCGCTTCCCCACGCATCGCCCCGCCTTCGCCTATTTAGTACCATCGCCACCGCAAGCACCGACGTACGCGTATTCTTGCTTTCGTAATTTTATTCTTGTTTATTGTTTCTCTATTCAGTATATCTCTAGTTTGCATGACGTCATCAAGCCAGGTTCGCAAATGTTTCCGACGTAAATGAAAATTTTCGAACCTTGTAAATCAAAAGAGGATACAAGGTATGAACATTTTCATTCTATCTTTAAATATTCAAAACGGAGAACCCTGAGGCAGGGAACAGCATATAAGCGTATCATCGAGGCCTACCAAATAACATGCTCCGAGGAGCACGTGAATTCCATTGTTAATATGAACGGCGGTCAACCAGTACGTAGGTCGATCGATTTATGCGACGTAATAACCCTTAACTCAATATGCTGGAAAATATGAAAACACCGAGAGTGACAAATCTGTTACACAGATTAGAAAACAATCGAGGAAAATAATTATGTTAATGTTAAAGTGATCACAAATTATTTCGTACGAATTGCAGAGGTCCATAGAATTGACGCTTTGTAGTTCATCTTTTTTTGAATATTATTACAAATTGAAAACCAAAGTTATTTGGGTTGGGGTATGGGTCTCCGGTGAAACACAGCGCAAGCGCTATTTCACGCCGGTTTTCTGTGAGGCCGTGGTATTACTCCGGTCGAGCCGGCCCATTCATGCCCTGCGTGGCTCTCCCACGATGAAAAATATTATTTTACAGAATTTAGCCTAAAATAGTATTAATGAAATTATTAAATCAATCATATAAAAAAAATAGACTATCTCCAGATTTAACTTGAGTCAGGTTATTGTCAACAGAAAAGAAACTGTTGAAAAAGTTATGAGCAAATTTAATGGAGATATTGGTGATATAAATCACGTTCATGCACATGAAAAGCATTATATTCATAGCTATACACACATGTGGTAGGCTAGAATCCGGTTCAGAACAAAGCTATCGTATCGTTTCCCTTGAGCTCACTAAGATGCACCGATCCATTAGAGAAATAGGTTGCAGCATCTAATATGTGTACACTAGCAATAACACTATTATAGATCATATTATGTTCATTATCTTGGTTACTTAGATGACATGATGCTACAAGAACCATGGGTATATACAATTCGAAACCTCGTGAATAATAGTGCGATTATAGCGTGTTGAAAAGGAGAATTATGTTGAGATATTGCCTGGTTATTTTATTTAAACTTTTTTACTAGAAAAATATTTGATATGCTATTTTTTTTTTTTTTTATTCATAAATGTACTCGTGGAATGGCTCTCCATGGAGTGAGCTTACCATAGTTATTCAAGACCGAGTCCTTGGGCGTTCGTTTGGGGAGATGTGTGTGTGTGACGTGGACGGCAAGCTAGCAAAGTAAAATACGTTGCGAGCTTGTTGTAAAATCCAAGGCAAAAGCCTTAGATTTTATTTCGATTACGTAGTTTTTTATAGTTACCCAACAAAACTTACGGTATTCCCCACTTAGTCTTTTATTTTGTAAATATACGAATGTATAAACTCGTTTCAATCTAATTGATCAATTTGTTTTACTTTTTAAATTTAAAAATACCGGACAAATTTCTCCTTCAATACCTATTACGCGCATAAATATTTATGATTATGCTATTTTGTAATCAGATACTGTGTTTTCCTATTTTTATCAGATGTGACTCCGATAAATTTTGCCTATTAATATTTTATCATACTTACAACATCAAAATAATGATTGATATCACCCCATATCAATACTAGGTTGGTTCTATGCCGTACCAAGCAGTACCTCCCACGCACAAAATGCCTGAAACTGTTACTTTGTTTAGTGTATAAGCTACAACAAAAGAAGTTTAACTTTTTATATGTATTCTGTTATCGTAATTAATTATTATTATTTGGTCTGGCCAGCGTAATATAGTAGACCAAAGCCCTCTTTCTAAAGATAAGCCTATGTATAGCAATGAATAATAAAAATCTGTTACTGTAATAATGATGAAATTTATTTAATCCCATTCATGCCATTTACAAGAAATTTCGTCACATTTTGTGTATTACAACATTCAAAGTAAAAGAGAATAAAATTGACCTGCATAATTAAACCATCTGTTTAAAGCTTAACCTTAGATTACCTCTGTCAAATCCAACTGAAATACCTTTAGATTTAAGGCAAACCCACAGAAGATAAGCATTAAGTAGTCACAAAACACAAAAAAACGAAAACCTACATAAAGAATGATCATCTTTGTGAATAAGAAAACAAAATACAAATTTGTGATCTACAACCACATATATTGTGGTTGTAGAAGACTAATACGTAAATTATGAATTCTGTTTCTGTCACATACAAATTTGAATATTGTGATAATTGGACTCGGGAAAAAATCAAAGTCGGTAGATTTTGAATATTAATCAAGTGAAGCAAAAGACGGGTATTTTACTTAAGGTAATTAATTCTGATGTTTACCTCTATGCAAATTAGCTGTGTGTTTTTTGTTTAAGGTGAATTATTTTCGTGTGCACACATTGCACTTTTTTTGTCACTTTGGTAAAGGTTTATTTTCCAGTGTAATTTTCATACTGAGTACATAATATCTATGAATAGACTCTGAGATAGACTGTGATACAGCTTTTATAACAAGAGTAATATAAATAACACAGTTTGAAGAAGCCTCGGATGTCGTCCGAAAATCCGACATCCAAAAATCTATGATGAACATAAATGGATCACAATTATGAACAAAGATTTCTTTAAACATAAGATTTCTAATTTCAAGTACTTAAATCAATCACCTAACTAGTACCTCAATAAATGAATCAAAGAATGCCATATTTATATAACAGAGTGATTGTTCCTTCAGTCAAAACGCAAGTGTTTCACATCAATACTCTTTCTACTATCGTGAACGCCTCTGTTCTCTTTTATTATTAGCTAATAGTTTAGTTGGCCACGTGAGTTAGCGTTTAGATGACGTCATTCTTATACATTTGTTAATTTTCTAACAATCTTTACACACTTGTACGATGTCTAATTGGCTGCAGGCGTGGGTGGATTATGCAATCTTGCCGCGGTGGCAAGCTTCCTATCTGTCATACAAGTAAGATTTTATGTCGGATTTAAAGTGGGGGTTTTAATGTAATATTTTTTAAAATAAATTTCTAAATAAAATGTCTATTAAGTGTGCTTAATAGACATTTTATTTAGAATATAAACTTTCGTTGGTTTCTTAAATTTCGTATTTGTAACATACTTGCATTTTACATGGTAACAAAATTATAACGTTTTATATATTGGAAAATTTATGTTACAAGAGATTGATACATGATCTTAAAATGCTGTAATCAATGTTTATCCCGATATTCTGAATAGATACGGGACTTCCCCTTATCTTCAAAAATGTTTGTGAAAATGATTTTAATTAAAACTAGCTTCTTTCTTTTTGCATATTTTTTTTCTTAATATGGTTCGGTAGAGTTTTTCATAATAATATTTTTCCAAATATTTTTGGCATAATTTTTATTTGCATAACGTTATTTGGAATAATGACTTATTAGTCATTCAATACCATTATTCGAGGTGGTCTATTTGTAATGACGCATGGCTCTTCCACGTCCATAATGTTTCCCGACACTGCACTTGAAATCGTTAAAATAATTTAATTTCTTTTGGAACGAAGTTCCTTATGGCGCGTTGTGTAAGGGGGCTAGACGGAAAAATTGTCACGACACAATTTGTTGACACGACACAATTTGTTGTCACGACACGACGACGACACACACAGATATTTTCGTTTCGTCTTTCTATTTCGAACTTCGTTCCATCCGGGTGTCCCTTAACACCTCTCAAGTTTTTTTTTAAAATCATTATCGATTTACGTTTTCCAATAAGTCAAACACAGCAATGTATTAAAGAAGGAAAATTTAGGGCATTGTAAGTCGGTTCATTTCTGAGTCAACAATACCCAAATTGCCACTAAATTCTAAGTTTTCCATTTGATTCGACACCGTGGAATAGACTGCGTAATTAATGTCGGCAACTTAATTTCCAATTGTCTCAGCATTTCACAGAAGTCACCCATCTAATTCGCAATTAAGTAACTTTAACTTGTTAACGACATTTGTCGTATTTAGTGGATGTTTGAAGTTACAATGAGATTGCTTTAACGGTTTATGGTTCCGTTATTGTTCAATAACTTTAATGGTTATTGTAATAGACATTAATACCAAAATCGCTTGGCGGTCAAATTGGAACCGTTTAGAATGCCTTATATTCCATTGACTAGTATTAATTGAACTTTTGGATAAACTTTTGCACAGACCAGGTAGTGATGATTTGCGTTAGATGGTTAGCAGGAGCTGAATGCGGGAAACCGAGATTGAAACCAAGTGACGGGACGTACGCTGAGTATTGTGGGTTCGGCTCATTTAGTTTTATTTATTCTTTACACAAATGGAAAAACATTTCAGTTTTAAGAAGATAACATGTACAAGGGCTCCTACTTAATGTAAAATTTTGTCCACTTTGTGTTATCCACAACTCCTTGTTTTCAGTCTGTTTCTTCGTACACGTTCCATAAATATTTGTGAAGTTCTTCGCGATACCCGGAAATATTACATGTGTAACAGTTGCTTTTTTGAAATCAGTATTTCAAATATGATATTTTTTTTTTGAATAGGGGCAAATGAGCAGACGTGTCGCTTGGTGGTTAATGATCACCGCCGTCCATGGACACCCGCAACACCAGAGGCGTCACAATCGCGTTGCCGACCTTTTAAGAAGGCTCTTTTCTTAAAGGTTGATACGTATATAGAATGTCATTATAGTCGTTCCAATAGTTTATTTAACTTTTGACAGCTCTAATACTTAATCAAATAGTGATACCCTGACCCGTTACCTATTAGATTTCTTTCATCGATCGATTTTATGCATTAAGAAGTTTTAATCGATTTAACAAACTCATTATTTTATAGATAATTTTGTACTTCATATTTCTATGTGTTTCAATGTGCGACCTCCTTTGTCAAAATAAAGAAGAAATGGATTAAAATAATGTTGTTCAAATATTGTTCAAATGACGGTTCTATGTCATGAAAAAATATATAAAAGGAACTGAATTTTCAAAATGTATTATTGTATTGTGTTGTAATTCAGTGGTTAATATTGTATTTGTTAAACTATTGATGATCTTTATTAAATCTCTCTATGTCTATTTTAAAATAATCTACAGTATTTCAATGAGTAACCTTCAATATAGTTGAGTATTTATATTCCTCCGTATTGATTTATTTGTGAATTCTCACGTTTGGTTGAGTTGAGCGTATCGTTCCTGCCTTCGTTACTGTCAAAATGCCAAAAAAGAAAGTACTCAAAGGACAAACAAGAGAGTTTGTCTTGCGACTTCGTGAATACTTTGAAAAGGAAAGCCGTAATGGTGGGCCTCTTATACCAGTGACTCAAGTTAGAGACCGTGTTGCAGCAGCATTAGGTATTAGTGCTCCAACAGTGGCAAAAATAACAAAAGAAGGCTACGGCAGCAGTGGCATGGAACAGAATAAGCTATCTACACCTAAGGAAAAACGTCCGCCTAGTAAAGTTACAGCCGTTGACAATTTTGACGCTGATGCTATTCGTCGTCATATATACGACTATTACCAAAGAAAAGAGATTCCAACATTAAAAAAACTAACACAATCTCTTCGAAATAGTGGTTTGTTCCGTGGTCAAAAATCTTCTCTGACAAAGGTATTGAAAGACATTGGAATGTTATTCCAAAAATGTGACAAACGAAAAATTTTAATGGAACGCAATGATATTGCTTTGTATAGATGCGATTTTTTAAGACAAGCAAAAAAAATAGAAGATTGGTCGAATGTTGTTTTCACAGATGAAACTTGGCTCAATGCGAATCATACGCTGTCAAAAACTTGGACTGACAACACCGTTGGCTCCACTTCTACAGTACCGATGGGAAAAGGCGAACGACTGATTATTTGTCATGCAGGAACAGTAAAAGGATTTGTGCCAGGCGCTCTATTAGCTTTTAAATCCCAGAAAACAGGAGATTATCATGAAGAGATGAATTCGAACGTGTATGAAAAGTGGTTCAGAGAAATGCTTACATCACTCGAAGAGCCATCAATAATATTTATTGATAATGCACCTTATCACTCTCGTCAAATTAATAAAATACCAACACAGGCCAACAAAAAACATGAAATTATAAACTGGCTCCGTGACAATGGCGAAGAGGTGAATGAGTCCCTACTAAAAGTAGAGTTAGTAAAGATATTAAAAACAAAGAAGCTGCCAAAACGATACGTCATAGATGAAATGGCAGCAGAGCATGGGCATACCGTCCTCAGAATTCCCCCATATCACTGCCAATATAATGCAATTGAAATGATCTGGGCACAAGTTAAAGGATATGCTGCGAGGAACAATACAACTCCTCCTTTCACCGCAAGAAAAATGCTGAATTTACTGAAAAATGCGTGTGAAAAAGTAACTCCAGAAAACTGGGCGAATGTTGTAGAAAAAACAAAGAAGGTGATAATGTCGGATTGGGATCGGGATGATGCATTCGACAATTTATCTATCCAAGAAATGATAATCAATATTACTGAGAACTCAAGTGATGATGATTCCTGGTCATACGAAGAAGACGATTCTTTATAATTAAAATTAGTATTACAGTACCTCTTTTGGTTGTTTTATTTTTAATCCGTAAATTACTACGAATTTCAACATTTTGTACCTGTTCATTACAAGTAGGTACCGCAGGTAGTTTTTATTTGAACCAACTATAGTAAGTCTAAACAATTATTTTAGATTCATTAATTTGCGGCGAATACATTCGATCCCATTACTAGGTACGAGTACGATGGAACTGTTTTCATTACGCAAATTATTTATGCATTGAAACAGAGACATTTAGGGCATTTTAATGCAAAATAATAAAGCTTTTTACGTGATTTGATATAAAATATAATCACAATAATTTTATTGTATGTTTTATTAATATAATCGATAATCGATTTATTTCAAAACCGTTTTTATAGTCTGTGGTCATTAATTACGAATGACACATCCCTAAGTAGGCGGAGCCCGCCCATAAAGTACAGTATTATCTGTAGTACATTGTATCAAAAATTATTACAAAACTTTATGTGCGTGATCTGTCAAAAGTTAAATAAAGTATTGGAACGACTATAGTATATCTATTTTCATCATGCAATCATGGAATGTCATTTTCGCCAACACCTCTTGTCTCCGTTTCTCACAAAAAGTAGTGTAATCATGTACGCTGTTTATGCAAATTAGTAAGGGATGCTGCAGTTTCATAACCATCTGGTTTCTGTCTCAAAACAGACGTAATTTTTTACTACTAACAATTTTTATATTCAATTATTTTTTAGTAAAAGTTCATAAGGAAAAAATATACATAACATGCAAAATTTTATGAAATATGCTATGCTGCATATTTCTATGCTTTGTACATGTTAGGTAAAATTTCACAAATAATTTTAACAACGGTACAAAGTGCTAAAGCATGACATAAAAGAAGACAGAACCAACATCATTAGAATATTTTTAATCCCCCCATCTCGGAAAGAGTACTTTTGCCCTTCGATATCTGAGTGCAAAAGCCGTTTTTATCTAGAACATCATTCGCTAGAGGATAAAGTAAATTGAATTTAGAACATCACATGTATATTATATAAAAAACAATTAAATACCGGTGGTAAATTCACCAAAATTGTAAAAGAAAAACTTTTTTTTGACGGGTTTCATGCTCAAATGACTTTAATTTCAGAAGTGTTTTAATTCGCCATCTTGTTGGCAATAATGACAATTAATTTGTGATTCATGTCATTCATGTTTGTCATTCATTCATTTCATCGTAATCTTAAAACTAAATTCCGTTTTTAACGAAATTATGTATAAATCTGGGAATTTAAAATGTGATTGTCGGTATTAGCAGCCAAATAATACAAAAACAATCCCTACCATGAGATGCGCCAGACGGTACAAAAGCACCATACAAACCTGCCATTGACCTTTACAATTTTTTATTAACGAATGCTGTTAGTGAATTAAAAACTTTTCAGACCACCTAATAAAACCACTTATTTTTCGTGAATAAATTAGAATATATTGTTATAATTTCAATTGCTAAAAGTTTTATGTAGAATAAGAAGTAAAGAACTATTCAAAACAAATTTAGTCTCGATAAAAATTCTTTGGAGAATAAGGCAAGCTAACTTAAAAACGAATAGAGCAAAAATTTCGAGTTAAATATTTTCCTCTATAAAATTGAGATCATGTAAAAGTTTTCTTACTATTTGCCTGAGGGCAGGAAGGAAGCCTCTCTCTATTTGATCTATGATCGAAAGTTTTATGACCAAAAAAATTTATACGAAATCTAAGGATATTCGATATAATAAAAAAGTGATCGGTTGCCTGGAGGGCTTTATATAACTCTTTTTTCTTCTTATTTGCCGTATTTTTTGTTTAATAACTAGATCGTTTGATATGTAAAACATTGAAGTTTCACGCGAATATAAATCATGATCACTGAGTGTTAAGTGACCTGTTGGCATATTGACAGACACCAGACAACACCAAAGGCGTCTCAAGTACGTTGATGGGTTTTAAAAGATGTGGGGGGATGGGGGAAGGCATTGTGGTATGGGTCTCCGGTATCCTCACTCATCACTCGGTGAAACAGGCAGGCGCTATTTCACACCGGGTTTTTTGTGAGGCCGTTACTAGTAATAGTAATATTTGAGTAGCAACAGTCTGGCAAAATTTGAGATCAAAGGACCATAAATAATATGTGAGAGGTTTATTATTCAGAACAATAATTTGCAAATCACGCAAAGTGTAGTCCCATGTTGGATTTGAACCCTTAACACTTGGCGCGGTAGAAAGTGGCGTGGCGACCGCTTAAATCACTAGGTCAACCGTGCTGTCTCCCAAACTACTGTAGGTATAATCACCCACCATTTAATATTAGAATATTAGAACCTTTTAACTTTAACGTAAAACAAAACGATAAAATCACACAAACTTTAATTTAACATAAAAGCAAATACATATTTTCAAAGTAACGTACAACATTATTCACTTTATACCTTAATCTGAAAAAGTTGTATATGATAAAGCCCGGGTATTAAATTGAACAAGCGACTGTTCAGAATCTCATTTTAATCCGGATAACGGAAAGTGAGTGACTATCGATACGTGAAATTCTCTTGCTGAAAAACAAATTGTTGGCTGTCGAGTATTAACTTGATATATTAAAATCTGTTTCAAAAACATTGTCTTGATATTAAAATACTCATTTCGTAGAAAAATCGCTATTCCTGTGTATTACCGCAAGGTCCTTTCTTTACTTAACTGTACCATATTTTTGTGTTTTTCGGGTTTTTAAGCAGATGCTTTTAATGGTAAAGGACTACTATCGTCAAAGAACGCCTAAGATTAGGTGAAAAGCAACGAATGTTCTTAGCACTGATTTTATAAATGGAAATACTATCAAATTTATAAAATCAGTGCTAAATACATACGGTCGAGCCTGCTAATTATACACATATTTTCAAATTAACATACAAAATTGTTCATTTTTGCTTTTGATCACTGTTTTTGTTCTTATATTGATAGATTTTAGGCGGTGAAACAGGTTGTCCACGGTTTACTGTATATAACAATAATATTACTAGCAAATTGACTTACATTACTCCACATTATGTTCAGTTTGCTAATGACCATATTCATTGGACGAAGTACCCATTAGCCATTAATTGTATCTATACAAACAATTAGTTTATTTCAAAATTTTATTGTTGCAGATTTCAATGCTCTCTATTTATGTAAGACTAGATCAATCAATCATTAGCTTAATGTCATTCTGCTTCCAACTGCTGAACTAAAGCCTCCTATAAGAAGCACCAACTATTTCAATCTTGAGCCATCCTTGTCCATCCGCTGTCAGCCAGTTTTAGGAAGCCCCTAACCAGCTAAACTGTGTTGAAAAAGTGAACAAATTAGATTCATATTTCGAACTGAAGTTTTTTTCTGTCAATCTACAGACCTTTTTATGACGTATGAGACTTACGTTCCATTTGACAACCAACAGAGATGGTAGGCCGTGAGCTATCATAAACTTATTACAACTTTCCCTTCATGAATCTTGTTTGCTGTTTGACAAATTTTTGATCTAAATAATTTTGGTAGACTGTTTTCTTCGAATATCAATATTCCAGGGTGTTACTCATATTAACATAATTTAAAAATCGATACTTAAATTAGTGGATCACGCTTCGCTGCATCTGTGTTTATTAGAGCAAGCAGCAAAGAGTAGCTTTTGTCCTTTCTCAAGAATCAAAGTATCTCCATGGCAATTGAGATCCTTTGATGGTGCATCGCTGAACCGATTTCAATGAAATTGAAAGCAGTTTAGCCGTGAAAGCAGGATAGACGGAGTTACTTTCGCATTTATAATATAACTAGCTGACCCACGCAACTTCGTTTGCGTCTTATATTGCCCAAAGCGTGAAAATTTTCCGCCGTTTTTGAAACATTATTAATTGGTTCACCCCGTATTAGTAGTAGCATGATGATATATAGCCTATTTAAAATAGGCTATAGGTGTTTTAAAAAAACACTGAAATATTTTTTTAAATCGGACCAGCGGTTCCAGAGATAAGCTCGTCCAAACAAAAAAACTAACTCTTCAGTTTCATTATTAGTAAAGATTATTAGTAAAGATTATGAATAGAATAAACTAGAATCATTAACTTTTCCTTTACTGTGTGATTCATTTTGTTTGACTCTGTATTGTTTATTCATTAAAATTTACTAATGATACTCAATGTAAAAGTAAATCTTAGGGAGACGCTCTACTTCTACCTTCCCTAGTCCCGTTACGATGGGTTGGATCTCATCACTTGTTGGCGCCAAGTTTTGCGTTAAAGGTTCCGGCAACTGGGCTTTCTTGACGTTTCTTTTTATATATTTTAAGGCGCTCAATAATATTTACATTTCAACCAGTGCTCCAACCCGTAATGAGATACGAATCCGAGACAAGGAAATAACATGAGGCGTGCGATGCTGTGTGTTTCTCTAGACGATAGTATCCGCTACAAAAAAATTCAACAAAGAACTGAAGTATTTTAATAGCCCTGAACATTTATCAACAACAATAATCTTTTTCCTGGGAATTCAACCGGAGTAAATACATAAAATGACTTATAAATACCGTCCACTAGAATGTAAAATTTTAAAGAAGTAAATATCCCCGAGAAAACAATTTTGCAACGTCCGTGAGTATAATAAACATTTATGTCACTGCGGAATTCTTGAATTAAATGTTAATGCAGTTTTTGTGGAATATTTTTGTAATACTTTAAAAAATATAAAACTGCAATTGAAATTTTTAAAAGGTTACAACGAACAGCTTACTAACTGTAGAGTTACCGTCCTTGACCTACTTAACAATTTACAATCCCTAATCTGTATTTATAAGTGCCTAACATGATTTTCCCCCAAGCACTGACTGTGGTTACAAAATCACACTGCATAATATAAATACAGTCAATAGAAGAATATCAACATTTCAATTGCCTGATATTTTGACTAGATTGCACTCTGATCGATTTCAGGCTTCTCGCATAATCTAGTGCAAATTGTCACTACACGTATCCTGTAGGGTTCCTACCTACCTCTAGAACTCTTCGTACGTGTTAATATTTTTGAAAATATTTGTGCATCATGTGATAGTATATATATAAACATCTTCGTAGACACCACGTCGCAAAGGCCTTCTTAGATTTTAAAATAATATAAAAGAAACAAAGACTTTTGCAGGTTTTATATTCAACTCAATCCTTGAAAAGTTTGGAATTCTACTGCAAGTTTGAAATATTTCAATTCAGATATTTCAATTCAAAGAATGGTTTGATAAAAATGTTATAATTCAATGCTTTCTTAAAGCATTTGAATAAAGTTGAATACTTAAGAGTTGAGGTTCTAAAGAAAAATCTTCGTGAATTGACTTCAAAATATTTTGCTTGAGTTTTTTTTAAATAAAAGAATAAGTACAACGCTTGCGACTTCTAAAGAACATTTTATATCAACATATTGTATTGTTACTCTGTCTAATGGATTGGTTTTCATAACAGTAAATATTAGTGTTATGAAATATTAAATATATGGATGGCAAAAAGTTCTGGGTTCGTTGCTCTGGTAGGACAAAACTTATCAAACAAGATTCTAAGTTCTAGTAGGAGAATGTATGGGAAGAATTGGAGTTCTTAGATATTTGTTTATGATTATTTCAGTTTAACTATTTAATTTTTCTATCATGTTAGCGCAATAAAGTCAAGAGAACAAACATTGATTGTTGTTTTCTAGTTTCCATGTTCTTTTATCCAAATTAGGACGAATTAGTTTCATAATAGTCCCCGGACGGAGCGGTTTTTAGTCGGTTCGAGTCCGACATAGCCACCAGTCGTTAGTACAAGAGGGGACATCCGCATAAAAAAAAATTGGGGAAACAATTATTTCTTACATTGTTTTGTAAAACTTTAACCGCAGCGCACTTTTCAGCTTTATAATTTTAGTATAAAACAGATATTTGAAACATAAAAATTCAAAATAGCAGGTACATTTTACAACAACTGAAGTAATATCGTAACATTTCCGTACTAGGCACAACTTTAGAAACTGTATGTAGGCTGTTTCTAGACATATTTATATGCAGTAGCACTAAGAGTTAATGGAATAAGTTGCAGTTAGGTTCACGTGAGAGAGCAATATTCACACCGTGTTAACTACGTATCTGGAGTGTCTTCTCCGTACCTAAGTACGTAATTAGATATTAAACAGCAACAACTACCCGCTTATACTAGCTGAACTCCGCGGTTCTACCCGCAATCTACGACAATAGCCGCGAGGCAAAGCTAGTATTTTTATAAATGGTGGCCTATGTGTTATTCTGATATATAAGCTATATAAGTTTCATCAAAATCCAATCTGTAGTTTTTACGTGAGAGAGCAACAAACATACTTATTTACATACTCACAAACTTTCGCGTTTAAAATATTAGTAGGGTAATACATATGTAGTGACCTAAATCCGATACTAGTAATATAAATTCGAAAGTCTGTATGTCTACAGATCCGATGCACCGATTTCAACGAAATTTAGGACGGGGATACTTTAGTCCTTTAGAAAGACTATAAGCTATTTCTCTATATACAAAGATGACCACTTTTGTACTTCTAAGTTTGTGGATTAGATAAAAAAATACTGAAATTAGAATTAAACTAAGTCTCAAAAAAACTGTAAACGTACAAACACTCCAAAGCCTTAAGTTGTGGCCTTGTGACCTCCATTAGTCCAACATATTGTTTACCGAGGACAGTTATAACGACCACAACTGCACTAAACACAAATTGGCCGGTGTGATAAATTACTTTAAGTGAAAGTAAAACATATTAAATATACTTCTGGGAGGGTGAGAATGAGGCTACCTTCTGTACATCAGAATTCATAATCTGATAAAAAAAAATGTTATAGACCTTAGATTTTCCTTGATATATACAAATAAATAAAATTAAAGTATCTGTTTGTAATTTCAAATACAAACATAAGAAAGTTAAAACGGTACTTATATAAAAAAATCACTTTTGTATGTCTGTCTGTTTGACTCATTAGAGACGAGCTTCGCCTCGCTTCTAATACGAGTAGCAACAATAATCCGGGGTAACATAGCGGGGCGCAGCCAGTAATAAATAAAAAAATCAACCTCAAATATTATCAACATAGACTGTTAACCACACGACGCAACTTGCATACGTTATTAAACTTTAAAAGAAAAACTACATCATAGAGCACAGCAGTTCCCAAACACGTGAGATAGAAGCGCATGATCCAATTTCCGAAGCACATCTCATCTTGATTACATCGAAGCGAGCGTCACATGCAGCCACCGGCGAAGCGGTGCTTACAATGCAACAAACATTGCTCTTTACAGCCACCACTATTGTAATGTAACCTTTGTGGTTACATGTGTAAGTTTAATAAAAGCTCGTAATACACTTCGTATAACAAGATTTATAATCTAACGATTACTTAATAATTAGTTCCAAAAAAAGGAGAAATTCTCATTTCATTTCAACTATTTCTATGTTTATGAACTTGGAATTGTGTCGTTCTTGAACCAAATTGTTTTTATTTTATTTTATTTAGAAGGTCACTAAAGTGAATTTAGCTTTTCCGTTAAAGGGTTTTCTTGAAATTAAGATAGTAATGATATAATTAACTAATTGAGCCCGCGGTGCTACCCGCGGTACGTCATAACCGCACCGCGGGCAACGCATCATCAGCTACCTATCAGTAATAGGCTCGTCAAAATCGGTCCAGCTGCTCAAGAAATTAGCCGGAACAAACAGACAGATAGATGGACAGATAGACAAAAAATTTAAAAATTGTTATGTTATGTGTAATTTTAACTGCCTCGGTGGCGCAGTGATAGTGCTATGCTTGAGCGACTGCTGTGATTGAGGTCTCGGGTACGATTCTCACGTCAGATCCTATAGATAGACCCGTGCATCGAGGGTTCCGTAGAAATCTGTAGGTACATTCTATGATGTAACTATAAATGTATGCTTTTCACAACTTTTTGGGAGTCCTTTTTATCTTTTGGGTACGGCACTCTAAAAAAGAGTATATTATGTATTTACATCAGTTGTCTAGTACCCATAATTAAAGCTCTGCTTAGTTTGGGAAGAGATGGCATTGTGTGTTAGATGTCCGAAATTATTTAATATTTATTAAAGTAAATGAAATAACTTATTACGCATTGATGACAGTGTACTGCATAAGTATGCCTTATTGATAATATCAGGTGTTTTCTATACTATCTACATAACTCTTTATAATGAAATTTATAATAAGTTTCGATAAAATAACAGCGAACATTCTGATCGCTGGAGACAAAAAAGTAACGACTTTGGGAGCTAAGTCGGTTATTACAGATATGAATCTTAGTTTGGTCATTTGTTACTTAACTATGAATAGTCATGTCAATCTATCAAAGTTATTTGACTGCCGCTTATTGTGTAATTTTGTACAGGTACAGTTTGTCAACGCCACAGAATAGGATCCTTCGTTCCAAGAACGTACCGTTACCGAAGGATATTTATACAAATATTATAAAGCTGAAGAGTTTGTTTGTTTGAACGTTCTAATCTCAGAAATCACTGATCCGATTTGGAAAATTCTTTCAGTGTTGGATAGTCCATTTATCGAGAAAGGCTATAGGCTATATATCATCACTCTAATATTAATAGGAGCGAAGCACCAATGAAGAATGTTTAAGAAATGGGGGAAAATTTTCACGCTACGGGCAATAGAAGACGCAAACGAGTTCGCGTGGATCAGCTAGTAATATATATAAATTTAATGCTAGTGAAGCAAAAACTAATGACCTGTTCTAATATTTTACTGCTACTGTTCGCAGACTTAAAGAAAAGCTCAGCATCTACAAATAGTGTGAAGTAAATCATCTACTGTGTACTTCTCATTGTTTTTTATTAAAATACTAGCTGACCGACGCAACCTCGTTTGCGTCTTTTATTGCCCGTAGCGAAAAATTTTCCCCCGTATAGGGTTGATTTTTTACACCTTGTGTCCGAAAAACCCCAATATCTTACGGAACCCTATTTTTTTCCAAAATAAAATATAGCCTATAGATTTACTATAGCAGCGCCATCTATTGATTACTTACTCAACCCAGTCGAAAGGTATCGACATCTGTTAGAATCATTTGGAGTTAACAGATAATTGTGACTGTCAAATAATAACAGACAAATAATTAGCAATAAATTAAAATTGCGACTATAATTTGAGATTTAAACTATCCTATCTCTCAAGTTGGATCGAACTGCACATGTTGTGCGAATTTTGTTATAATCGGTTAAGTGGTTTAGGAGTCCATTGAGAACAAACATTGTGACACGAGATTTATATATTCTCTTTTTTAAAAGACAACTCCCACATTAGGAATAAACATCCTGTGTCGTGGGGGACTTTACAAACATACATGAAACGGACACAAAGAACATCCAGACTCGGGACAACAATTCGTGGATCACACAAAGTGTTGTAGGTACCGCGTGGGATTTGAACCCACGACACTTGGCGCAGTAGCAAGCGGCATGGCGACCGCTGACACCACTCGGCCAACTGTGCAGTCAGATTAAGTAACATTGGCCTTTAACGAATGTTTTTTACTAATACCTTTAAACGAGCAATTCTCCTATATATTATACTAGCCTCGCCTCGCGGTTTTACCCGCGGTACAACAACAACTGTGGGTAACGTCGCGGGGCAAAGTAAAAACATAATAAAAATCCTATGTAAAAGTATGCTATGTCCGTCTCCTGGTTCTGAGCTACCTTTCCACCAATTTTAAGCCAAACCGGTTCAGCCCTTCCCGAGTTATAAATAGTGTAACCAATACGATTCATTTAGGTGATTTCGGGGGTGAGAAATATATTTAGCCAAAAAAAGAAATCAAACAAAGCCATTAATTAATTATGATATTGACATAAATCTGAAAGGTAGTACGTTGAAGTAGCAATGGACTGGTCACATCGCAGAACCGGTAAGCGATGAAGTGAGCGTGTTCTGGAGAGGAGACCGTGTACCATGCACTCGGGCCTGATGGCAAAACGGCTTGCACGGGCTGGTAGTGACGGGATGCAAAATGCAGTTGGTATTCGTTCGTGACGTGTTCAAAGTATTCAATGACCATTTAATTAAAAATATTATGGAAAATATCATAGAAACTATTGCTTTGAAAATCTAAGTCTACTAAGAAAATAGTTTGAAAATTAACCATTGGAAACAAAAGGTCGCTAAAATATTTCATATAGCTAATAGGCAAAAGATAAATAAAAGGATGAACGTATCCTATTTGCGGCGACAATAACCTTCGCATGAATTTAAATTCCAATCTAACTTTTAATGAAAATTCATTCCAGATTTATGACTTTTGTACCCAACGCGGTTCCAATATCCTCGTATTAAAACTCGTAGTGATTGTGGAAAAGATATTTTCAAAAATTATTTAAAAGTGAACTTACTTGAAGATTTAGTCAAACTGATTGTAACTTATTTACCGTCAGCTACTACTGACGGTAAATAAGTTTAAGTTTTTTTACAAATTTGTTTGTTGAAATATTATCAACAATTAACATTAATTTGATCCCAAAACAATAATGTCTTTGTTTAGCAATAGTTTATGTACGAAGAGGATTATATAAGACGTAGGTGTATTATGAGACAAACAACTTATCATTAATTATCTAAAGCTTTACCTATAACAGAACAATCCTAAGCTAGCCGTACCTAGTAATTACTGTGAACTATATTAGTTCACATTAAAGTAATGTAAATGTCTTTGTGGCCATACCATTTAGATGGGGTAGATTAATTAATATTTAAACAGATGGAAATTTCTAGTATAGAAATAGATTAAATAATAATATATATTTTATAAGACTACTAAATAGAGACTCATAAGGTATTTTGGAGCACATTAACGTGAATACATTAACTAGACAAAATTTAATGCTAGAATATATGATATGAGTTGCATTAAATATTGGGTTACTTTCTATTATAATGAATATATCACTCTTTATAATAATGAAATTATAATCAACTGCCTCGTTGGTCTTGTGGTTGATGTATGCGACTCGGTGGTTGGGCCAAAAAGTGTTATTGAGTTAGTGAATGAGCTGTCGGTCCTGCGCCTAATCTCTCCCCGATCGTGTCGGTTAACCTTCACTTGAATGCAGTAATAATTTGAATATAAATATAATAAAATGTGTGGAGACTTGATTCATATTTAATTTGCGGTATTAATGCTGAATTTATGTAAGTTTTTATTTGATACTAAGAGATTTAATATTAAAATTTTAAAGAAACGAACTCACTGGTTTTACGTAAAATGAAACCTATTTTTTTCAATAATACTTTATTTTCATTAAATTGTTTTGTCTCTGATAATTAATCCAAGAAAATAAATGAGCTGAAAATGACGATTCTATGGGTATTTGAACTGGTTAAACTCTCTTAAATTTCACGCTAAGGCAAATAATAGTAATAATGTTGGATTTGAAGATTTTTTTCTGTATCTCTAATAATAATATTTACAGGTATCTGATACACAACGTCATCTAGTTTCAAACTGTGCAGAGCTTGTATTATAACAGCTGGACTGACTGATAGAACACTTATTTTATACTTCTTTTGTAAACTCCGAAACAATACATGGCGATCATACAAACGGGAATCGAAGAGACCTCAGACGTTTCAAAAACTCAAAAAGTTCTGCACCGATCAAGCTGAAATTTTAGAATGATATATAATCCGCATCAAGGATTGTTTTTATCTAATTTTTGCATCAGTCACATATCCGAGACCGCGAAAAAACACGAAAAAAACGACATAAAAGCGGGCGGAGCCGCGGGCAACAGCTAGTATGTAATAAGTATGTTTAGCTGCAGTCTACAACTAGAGGCTGAGTTAACTGAGTGAGAAATATCTGAAGTTATCCATATCCATATTATTATGATAAAAGTATTCTGTATGTCTGTCTGTCTGTTATGATTTCATAACTGAACAGATTTTAATGAAATTTGACACAAAATCGCTTTGAATCTTGAAGGAGGACATAGACAACTACTTACTACGATAACCAATATATTCGAGGGTGGAGGCGCAGGCAACACCTAATTAATTTATAAAAGGAACTTTAAAATCCCGTAAAAATACGTAATTCTTTAGACATTAAGGTTTTTTTTAATTGAGTAATATATTTGAAATATTCCCATTTTTTTTCTATTTTATTTCAGCTATTCAGACTATAAAACAATAAATAAAGACAAGTATTTGCAAGTATATTTTTCAGTGAAAGAGTAGTGTCGACTGAAATTAAAATGATTTATATTCCTAGATGCGAGTTCTTTGTGCTTAAAGTTTCTGTTGCATTATTTTATAAAGAATTTGGTTTTTAACTGTTCATTTTCTTTTACTATGTTCTTAAGTCTGTACTATCTTCATAAAGCGTTTTTGCAATCTTTATTTATCCCTCTCCTATAATTAGGATGTAGGGTATGTCGGAACGCCGGTCACTTACCCTGTAAAAAGCAAAGAAATAATCCTCAACGTCGGTTTTCTGTACGTCCATACCATGGCATCATTCCCATCAAATCAGTTTGTATGTGTCGAAACAAATCCTCCACGATGACATGTGACATATTGACAGATACTGACGATCCACCCTAGCGAATAAGGAAATCATGTTCCGGGCAATTTTAATACATTGTATATGCATAACATTATATATGAAGAAAGGGGGTTTAATTTTATTTTATATAAAAACGCTAGTACTATAGATTTAAAAGTACTCTTTCTGCCTGTCTGTCTTTTACACTTTCATGGCTTAACCACTGCGAAGATTTCAATGTTATTTGACATGGAGATACTTTGAGACTTAAGGAATGACATAGACGTGGGCAAAAGCCAATAATTAATTAGATTTTGAATAAATTTTGGAAAACTTGAACTATTTACGTAAAATTGATAACTTATTTCTATAAACTTAACATTTCAAGACTTAAAAGGAAGTTGGACGTACAATGAAAGAAAAAAACTAACACAATGACTAAGGATATTGTTTTTTATAGATATTGAAGAATGAACCCAGTACACTGGAAAGATCAAGAATACAATCTTGTAATTTAAAATGGCTGACGTCGAGAAACTTCATTTTCCTCTGAACCTTTTTCCTAAACACTGTTTTAGTCAACTCTACAACAACTTGGAATATATCATGTGTGGTAACTTTACAAATATACATCAAACGGATACAAAAAACACCCAGACTTAGAGCAATAGTTTTTGGATTACACAAAGTGTTATTCCATGTGGGGATTGAACCCGCAAGACTAAGCGCAACTGTTGGCACTATTACACCATACGAGCGGTAAAAAAAATCAGTACCTTTTCTCATTTTTAAACGACTTCAAATAAGGAGTAGGTCCTCTATTCGGCGGTTTTCTTTTATTGTTTAACTCTTGATTGGGTGAACCGACTTTGATGAATCTATTTTAGTTTGAAAGATAGTGCTTCCCATGTGGTCCCATTTTAATTTGGTACAGTTCTTAAACTCGTTTTATTTGTTATAATGTTGTATTATTTTTGTAATTTCATCTTCTTTTAAATCACATCATTGCTTTACTTCATCATGCCTCCCTTTAGTAATCTTTAACAATATTTACTAGCATACTAAGACTTATGAGGTTTTTAGTTTCTTAAACCGCTTTAATCCTGGAAACTACAGTCCCTAAACTATAACTTGATCTCTGTTACAGATCGCTACGAAACCGTTGAAGTAACTTTAAATAAAAAAATATATTTAGATTTAACTACATTTTTATTCTTCATGTACAAGTTTTATCTTGAATGAAGAATAAGTTTTTAATTTGAAAATTCACACCTAAAATGTACTTCGTAATTTCTGAAATAACATTAATGACAACCGTTACAGAGGTCAATTTATATTTTAAAAACTATAGCCTGATTCAATGAGTTAGGTGCGTTTAGTTATAGAGAATTTCAAACGCGTCTCTTGAATGGAATGAATTTTTCTTGCTTTTGTTCATCACTTGTGGGGCTCGTATTGGTCGTAAGGGAATTTTACGCAGTTAACAACTAAAGTTTTCCCTGTTAAATGGGCTATCCAACATTGAATCATTTTTTTAATTTGAACTAGTAGTTCTCGAGATTAGAGTGTTTTACTAAAGAAACAATATCTTTCATCATCATGTCAGCCGAAAGACGTCCACTGCTGGACATAACAACCGGTCATTTGCTGCCCGCATCCAAAGGTCTCCTGCAACCTTCACTGGGTCGTCGGATCATCTTGCAGGGGGCTTACCCACGCTCCGTTTTCCAGTACGTGGTCGCCACTCTAGAACTTTTAGACCCTATCGGCCGTCTCGCCTGCGAGTAATGTTCCCTGCCCACTGCTTAAGTCTGGCAATCCTACGGTAACAATATCTTTAGGGACATAATATTACTATCGATGTGGCGCTTGTATAACTGCAGGGAAAGGACAACGGAGAAGCATGAGAATTTAACTGGAGTAGTCCCTCTACCTTATACAAGAACTTAGTTAATAGGTCTAAGACATCACTCTGAAATTAAAATGATTTATCTTAGTTATACTATTAATATCATTTGTTAAATTGATAATAGACATTACTAGTTATAAAAACCTCATTAAAATGTAATTGTTGCAATGTTTTAATTAAGCGTGACTTATTTATTTTGAAATAGATTAAAAATTAAAATGAAGCGTACTACAAGTTTTTTTATGTTCAAAAGTTGAAATATTTATGCTACCTTTATTTTTTATTGCCACTGAAACTTTGTTAAAATATTATTACAGACTAAAATAGTTTTAACTAAATATAATAAACTTCTTTTAGTTTTAATAACTTCCAATTTATACCAAAGCGAGAAAAGTATCGCAATAATTAATTATTCAACAATATCATAAACTAGAATCTAATCTCATCAATCAGTAAACATTTATAGTTAAAATACTAACACTAATCTACTTTTAATACTTTAAATTTAAACTTACCTATAAAATTTAAAACCAAAACATTCATAATTACTCACTAATCACTAAATAAATAAATGAAAATCGTTCTTTCATTTAAAAAGAATGTTAAATTTGAAATAAAAATGCACTTTGAACCGAATGAATCGAATAGAAAGTAGGTTAGCCGTGTGTACGGTAGAGCGATACGCGAGTGGGAAGGCTGAGACGCGCTGGATAACTGGCTACGAGGCGTAGAGATTCTACGGTGCTACAACGCGACGCAACAGGCAACGCTGTCCGCTTAAACGGTAGCCGGTTTTAATGGACAATTTCGTAGCTACGTGTATATGAGTTTGTATGAATATGAGCTGTGATAATCAGTTTGGTTTTAGTAAGAATATTAATTAACAATCGATGGGGGTTAGGTTCGTATGAATCAGATTCGCATTTTTATTTAAACTAATATGTATCACAGATAAAATATCTGTAGCTGGAGCTTTTCGTAATTTTATTTTAGTACCTTGCTGACGTGATAGATACACATATCTATAAAAGGTTTCATCTTTCTAGCACTAACCGTTTGGAAGGTAAGCCGAGAAGTGATGGACGGAAAGGTGAAACTATATGTTGGTTCAATTCCTGAGTCGTACCAAGTGTTTGTCTGATCTGCAAATATTTGTTTCATAGTTTGGTATTTTCTATATATTAAGAATGTTTTACAAAATAAGTATATATGTATTTATATTAGTCGTTTATTACCCAAAATCTAAGCACTGCTTAGTTCGAAACTAGATCGCGTTGTCGAAGTTCCGAAATTATGATGCTAATAATACAGAGCAGAAAAAAATGTTTATGTGATTGACAGTGTAAATCCCAGACTGCAGATTGAATTCAAAAATTCTTGTAGTGTGGTATTGGTCATTTTTTAAAACGTTATAACAGACTAAAATAGTTTTTACTAAATATAACAAACTTCTTTTTTAGTTTTAATAACTCCCAATTTATACTTTTTTCGTGGGAGAGCTATGTTTCGGCATGAATGGGGCGGGAGTGATACCACGGCCTCACAGAAAACCGGTGTGAAATAGTGCTTGCACTGTGTTTCACCGAGTGAGTGAGGATACCGGAGGCCCATACCCCAACCCCTTCCCCATCCCCCTTCGGGGGATTCCAGGATCGTAGCTGTAGATCCAAGTTTTGTCATGTGGCCATATTTTACTATTAAATACGAAGAGATTATGATTCAGTTAGTTATAGTGAAGTAAGGTTTTGGCTTTAAGGTTTTCATGCATAAGAGTGCAAAATTTTTAGTTCGGTCTGAATATTTTGATGTACAGTGTCAACAGTGTATCTATTCTCAGGTTATAAACATTCAACTCCGACAATATTTTCAAGATTTATTGCAATTGAAAATCGACCGGTTATTTAAGTTTCCTAGACCACGTTTTAAGTAACAAAATTAATAATTATATTTTAATATAATGCAGAAACATACAGAATGAGATTAATTTTACAAAAATCATAGACTGATACTTTCCCTGTGTGACGTACGTGCTACAAACAAAAGAGTGTATTTTTTTATTTAAAAACATTAAGTATTCGTTCATAAACAACAACATATTATAACAATGTGACTAATGCTGTTCAGGAATATATCACTTAAATCCAATTTCAAGACTAACATATTGTTGACTACACGAATAACGATCTGACAACATACACTGGAAGAATATGAGCGGTGGAGAGTGGACACTTCGTAATCTATCAACACAAACGACGCATTGATTTAGCTTCTTAAGGCGCGTATACACCGAATTTTTTAGCAATTGTAGTGTTTCTAATTGTTTGCAACTCTTCAGAAAAACGCCAACTTTTGTTACTACTATGTCTAGATCGAGTCGCCAACAAATCGCCGATCAATTAACGGGTCGATTGATTCGTTCGTCGACGAATCAGGCATGTTTCTTTTTGGAACGAAGTTCCTTATCGCGCGTTGTGAAAGGGGGCTAGACGGAAAAATTGTCACGACACAATTTGTTGTCACGACACTTTTTGCTGTCACGACACTTTTTGCTATTTTAAATTTTATTTGTTATTAGTTTATTTTTCATTGCTTGATTCACTATTTTTGTTATGGGAACGAAGTCTTAATATTTTTTTATTAAGAAAATATTGTTTTGTTATTATTTTTTAAAGAATTGGATAAAAACATTTTTCAATTTTATATATAGCGCCATCTTTTGAATAGAAACTGAACTTACATTTACGTGTTATAGTTGTCGTTGCCAGTAGTTTAATATTAATAATATAGATGTCGCTGTAAATTAATGATGTTTAAAATTCTGTATATCAAATATAAATACAAAATATATCAATAAATAAGTTTAGCAGTGAACTGCGATAGGCTGGTAACGACACTTTTTGCTACAGTAAGCTATTGTAAGCCGTGCGGCGTGCGCATGTTTCTCTGTCTGTCTGTCTGTCTCTCTCTCTGTCTCTCTCTCTCTTATACAAAGCAAGCCAGATATTTTTGTTTCGTCTTTCTATTTCGAACTGCGTTCCATCCGGGTGTCCCTTGACACCTCTCAAGTTTTTTTTGTTTCCAACTAAGCGTCTCCACAGAGTCAATTAATATCTGAAATAAGCGTTTTCTTTAATGTTTACAAAAATAGAAACAAGTTCCCCAATATTTGTTTACAATTATTATTGTTGCCAACACAAGGAAATTACAAAAACTTTAGACACCAACACGTGTTGACAACACAAAAGTTGTCATCTTTTGTTCGGTGGAGATACGGCTTTATATTAATAACAGTAATGTTTCATGTTTCTCCCACAAAATAGATGGATGCGCCCTGTGCTATGGATTCGTTGCACCCTTCCCTACACGGAGCTTAAACAATTTTTCATTTTTAATTAAAGATTATGAAAGAAAAATAAATAACAGTATAGTGGGTGTGTGTAAGCGTGTGTGTGTGCTTACGTGCTAGTGTGAATGTGTGAAGATTCTTTTAATCTCTTAACATTCACAAATAACTATTCAAGGACGTACTATAAATATACGATATCACGCGTACTAAACGTAATATAATAGGCACACCCTAATAATTTGTAAATTGCCTCTCCCTTAATAAACTTCACTTATCGCGATAGCCTTTATGTCGCATAAATGAGATGCTGATAAAGGTTAATAAGTAATGGTCTAAAGTAGAATAGCTGTCTCCCAAACAACATTTTGTTGACATTTTTTATGACAAAAATATACAACTACATATGTAAATGTATTAATGATAATAAATGCCTAAACAATTATAGCTTGAGTGTAACTATTTATTAAAATCTGTAATTAAAGATGTAACGTAGAAAAGGTTATATATGTCAAACTATACTTATGAATTTTAAACACTAACGCATTGTCAGTTGAAGTTAAATGAAGTAGAAGCTAAAATTAATAATTACCTTATACACAAGAAACCGAAAGTAGAAGTTTTGATTTCTTGGGAGCTATAACGAATTAACGGATAAAGATGGTCCAACGGCCTGATGAACGGTCACGGGAAACTGCTGGATATAGGCAGCATAGAACCCTGGGTGGAAGGAGGAAAGAAAAAGGAAGGAGGGGAGCCTTAGAGAAGGTTTATGTTCAGCAGTGGGCGTCATTTGTCTGAGATGATGAAAGGATAAAGATACTATGATTCCTAGATGTCATTACATTAATGAAATAACATTATTTTTACGGTTATCTTATCCGTATATATGTTTGTAATTCCAGATTAACAGTTTTTTAAACAACTTCAAAAAAGGAAGAGGTTCCATGTTCCACTGTATGTATCTTTTTTTGTGTATGTTCTTATTTGAAATACATGTTCAAATCGCTGACAAAACCAATTCTTACTTCAATGTATGCAATTAGAGTGACCCAGAAAGTTTAAGTTAGCCGTGGAACGGTGTGTACCCCACATAAATACCATTGACGAGAATTCCTCAGCGAGACCAGTCAGACTGGCAGTGTTGGAGGTCTTCTTCATAAGTTCCGCTTCGAAGTTCGCCATCCTTTTCTCAAAGCATTCTTGTAGCTCTTGTATGCTTTTCATGGTGACTGATTACTTCTTATTTGAAATTATAAATTTTTTTGTTATATTGGATGGATAACACTAGACCAGCAGGTATTTATTGTTCAGAACTTATTATACTCATTAAATTGACCTAAAATATATTTATTGTATTTTTATTTAAAATAATTAATAGCAGCTTTTAAGTTCTGTGTTGACCTTTCAACTACCCACATTAGAATGAATCTTCACTAACGGATAGCTGATGATATAAGGAGCAGGATAGGATTCTTTTATTTAGTCTTAACCTACCAAAATGGCTCTACTACCGCCTGATAGAAAATATGAGTCCATGAGAGATGGACATGGATAGTCATTGCGAATAAGACAGTGCAACATTGATCATCATTAATTTGATTAATTGGTTACAGTAACTTTATACATTCACTGTAAGTGAATCCACTTCATTATCGTCTCACTTAAGTGCCTTATATGTTAAACAGATGCAGCTGCAGGCTGCCTTCAGGCGACTAAATACCGACCATGCCAGTCCATGCTTGTTTGATAGCAACCGCCAACATATAGTTTGCCGATGCACGTTATTTTTTAGCGTATTTTTTTTTAAACGCAGCAAAGTTAAAATATAAATACCATAAACTCTCATAAAATTCTGTAGAAAAGGGGAATAAATTCCAAAACCATATTGCTTAGTTTATGTTAAACTAGGTTTTACCTATGGTTCCGCCCACGTGTATGTCGGTTATTGTGGCAACTAATAGTGTACTATAAACTGAAACTTTACATTAAAGCTTATTTTTATTCGCGCATGCATACATCCTTATCCTTAAAAACTTTATGCTACTGCATTTATAATATCTACTGGATGGGTTTCGAAGAAACTGAGTAAACGTGTAAAACTTAACCTGGAATAGCCCTTAGAATAATTTTTATCCCAAAAAAATTATTGCACAAAATTATAGGGTACGGCCAATTGATAACTATGATGTAAATATTTTTCTAGATAATTCATAAATATCTATCTAATTATTATCCTGTTTTCAGTACCTATACAGATTTTTTTGTCTGTCGCCGTTAACTGAAGTGGAAGTGGGCCAATCATGTCTCTAGGCAGACTGATGGTCGCTGGTGCCGACAAGTGTTAGAGTGGAGACGACGAGTAGGCAAACGTAGTACAGCGCGCCCTGCGGCACGATGGACCGACGACTTGAAGAAAATAGCTGGAGGCAGATGGATGCGGATTGTCCAAGACTGGGATGGTTGGCGCTCTTTGGGGGATACTTTCGTTTTGCAGTGGACGGCAGTAGGCTGAAGAGAGATGTTTGTTATTTCAAATTAACAGCTTTTCACTAAATGCATGTGAAAATAATTACGGTACTTACATCAAAAAATCTATTAATTATTTTTTTTGTCTCTCTGTTTCTTTGTTCCAGCAGATTTCTTGAACGGCTGGACTGCTTCTGACGGGACTTTCACTGGTAGAAAGATTATAATAGAAGGAATAACTTAGGCCACTTCTTTTTAGACTGGTTTTGTCCCGCGGCGTTAACCACCGTTGCTGTTCTACTGCGGGTGACACTGCGGGGCTCAGATACTGTATTTAATATACATTAATAGACAAACGTTAACTAACAATCGTTAAAAACAAGGAATTGGACATTAAAACCAAACTATTAACTTTGTGCAACAACAACTAATAAATTAGTATTCAACAGTCACGTTAACCAGAAGGATTTTTTGTTTTTTATTATTATTATATAGGGGGCAAACGAGCAGACGTATCGCCTGATGGTAAGCGATTACCGCCGCCCATGGACACCCGCGACACCAGAGGCGTTACAAGTGCGTTGCCGGCCTTTTAAGAAGGAGTACGTTCTTTTATTGAAGTTTTGAAGGTCGTATTGGTCCGGGAACACCGCAGGCGACAGCTCATTCCACAGTTTTGCTGTGCGCGGCAGAAAATTTCGGTAAAATCGCACAGTTGTGGACTGCCAACCATCTAGATGATGGGGAATGTCGAAGCAGTTTTTCTGTCTTAGCGTTCTGTACTCAAAGGGTAAAACGAGACCCCATTACTAAGACTTCACTGTTCGTCTGTCTATCTGTCTGTCCGTCCGTCTGAACCGTGACAGTTAGACCTTTGAAATTTTCACAGATGATGTACTTCTGTCGCCACTATAACAAAAAATACAGAAAAATTTAAAAAATAAATATTTATGAGGAGCCCTATACGAAAAACGTGTTTTTTTGCCGTTTTTATAAATAATGGTACGGAACACGAGTCCGACTCGCACTTGGCGGGTTTTGTGTTTTAAACGTGCAAACTGCAAAAGCAATGCTTAGTGCCATCTTTTGTCCATTTCAAAAAGAAGACTAGCGACATCTTTTCCTTGATCTTTTTCCCATTGTGGAACGTTTGCAGATATGAAAGATAGATGACAGTAGAAGCGAAGAATATCAAATTCAACTACTAACAGAACGAAAATAATGAAATACGAGTACTTACCTAAACTTGAAGTACTTAATTTTTTAACATATGACGAATAAGATTTTCTGAGCACTTCTATGTTCCCAATTTTACTTTTTCTAATTGCAATGACGTAGCTCCTAATTTGGTAGTAATATACGGGATGTAAATTTCTATTGTAACAATGTGACAATACCATTTTTCAAGTAATCTTTCCCTTCGCAGTGTTGTTGTTCTAAGTAATTTGCAACTTTTTAATGATAAATAAATTATATTTAGGTATTTCGTAAGTAAATCTTTACAGACATTTTTACACGTAGGAATTTACAGCTAGAAGACCCGAAGCGCGACACTACCGCCAGCAGGACATTAAGGTAGGCTTGAACCGCTCATAACCACCAGAAAGATACTGAATATGAACTTATATTATAAGTCTAGACTATACTCACATTTACATACACAAAATAATTCAGTTGTTATTAATAAATGGAAAAACAACATACATAATAATAATAAAGTTTATTGTCTCTACCTTCTACAACAACTTTCGGATGAATCTGATGGGATGAGAGTCAAGAGAGTCCAATAAAATTATCACAAAGTTGTATTTTTTCCCTATTAGTATTTTTAAGAACGAACTTACTTTGTGTTTTAGCCGACTAAGCAGTATTGGCTGTTGGGACCGAATTATTAATTGTTTATATAAAGTATTATTTATAAAAATATATTATTATTTTAATGATGAGATGGCAACTGATGACTGACGTCGGGATGAAATTAATGATAAAAAATATGAAAAAATGTGGATGACATGAAATGAGGACCGTCTTTCGAAAAGACGATCTCATAAAAAATAAAGATAAAGTGGACACTACGACGACCCAGAACCGATGTCTCTAGAGAAGAAGGATGAGGAGAACCGACCCCGACTAGAAACGGGAAAAGGCCAGACGAAGAAGAAGATCTCATGAAAAATATAAAAGAAGCCAGTTTAGTTTATGTTATGGTCTAAAGTGACCACTGAATCTGATACATGATAGGTGACTCGGTTAACCAGTATCAATGAAAACAACCGGTCATCAGTTATTATAAAGGAAAGGCCTTTCTAGTGTTTTTATACTTTTAAAGATACAATTCAAAACCTCTATTTACACCATGGCAAAAGTAAGTACATACTATATTCTAATCAAATATGTTTACAGTACAATTTAACCCTGCTATTTACAGGCTTGTGCTCGATAGACGGCGTTTTATTTTTTTTTCAATGACGATATGGTTTCGTTACAATCAATACTATTTAAACGAAAAGGTTGTCGGTTGGAAACCAATTAGGTAATTTACTTACGAGTGTAATTTTTTGATCGTCACTCATGTAAAAGTGCGTAGTGACGGATATTTACGTTAGTTAATCTTTTCTCCTGTATCGAAGGCAACGGTTTTAAAAGCAGGTTTTCGAAATGAAGAGGAAGTTTGCAAGACGAGTTGACGGGAAAAATATGATTTTTGGTTGTATTGTATTGCTTCTTCTTCTTTGTTTTCTTTTTTGATGAAATAGCAACCAGCCGGATCCCTCGGATCAGCTATTTCTGCCAATATCAAGTATTTATCGTCTTCAAGTCTTCGAGTCTCCAAGTCGTCGTCGTGATGAAATTAATGATAAAAAATATATAAAATGTGGATGACATGAAATGGGGGTCCCCATTTTATAAATTGAAAACTGTGGTGTAAAAAACTGTTTTTTCTTACTTAGTTAAAGATTCTTAAGTATAAATAAATAAATATTGTGGACAATTAACACACAAGTCCATCTAGTCCCAAACTAAACAGAGCTTATATTATGGGTATAAGCCGACTAATATAAATACGTACATTATTATACTTTTTTTTATAAATATAAATGTACATATTATATATAGAAAACAACTAAACTCCGAAACAAATATTTGTGGATCATACAAACATAATAAACATCGATAAATATAGTATATATCGTTCATAATAGTATAACACTTTCTAAGTATAATAAATAGTGTTATACTATTATGAACGATAGTGTTTTATTAGATAGTCAAAATATATGTAGGTACTTACTATTTAAAAAAAAAACCTTAAATATTTACTTTTTCAATATTTTGAAACGTGTGTACGCAACGCCATCTTTTATTAATTTTATAACAATTGTTGAGAAACTTCTTACCTCAACTTCTTCTTATTATGTAAACGTTGACTGATATGAGAGATAGATGTCAGTAGTAGTTAACTATTTCAAATTAATTTTTGTTTATAGTCGTTCCAATACTTTATTTAACTTTTGACAGATCACGCACATAAAGTTTTGTAATAATTTTTGATACAATGTACTACAGATAATACTGTACTTTATGGGCGGGCTCCGCCTACTTAGGGATGTGTCATTCGTAATTAATGACCACAGACTATAAAAACGGTTTTGAAATAAATCGATTATCGATTATATTAATAAAACATACAATAAAATTATTGTGATTATATTTTATATCAAATCACGTAAAAAGCTTTATTATTTTGCATTAAAATGCCCTAAATGTCTCTGTTTCAATGCATAAATAATTTGCGTAATGAAAACAGTTCCATCGTACTCGTACCTAGTAATGGGATCGAATGTATTCGCCGCAAATTAATGAATCTAAAATAATTGTTTAGACTTACTATAGTTGGTTCAAATAAAAACTACCTGCGGTACCTACTTGTAATGAACAGGTACAAAATGTTGAAATTCGTAGTAATTTACGGATTAAAAATAAAACAACCAAAAGAGGTACTGTAATACTAATTTTAATTATAAAGAATCGTCTTCTTCGTATGACCAGGAATCATCATCACTTGAGTTCTCAGTAATGTTGATTATCATTTCTTGGATAGATAAATTGTCGAATGCAACATCCCGATCCCAATCCGACATTATCACCTTCTTTGTTTTTTCTACAACATTCGCCCAGTTTTCTGGAGTTACTTTTTCACACGCATTTTTCAGTAAATTCAGCATTTTTCTTGCGGTGAAAGGAGGAGTTGTATTGTTCCTCGCAGCATATCCTTTAACTTGTGCCCAGATCATTTCAATTGCATTATATTGGCAGTGATATGGGGGAATTCTGAGGACGGTATGCCCATGCTCTGCTGCCATTTCATCTATGACGTATCGTTTTGGCAGCTTCTTTGTTTTTAATATCTTTACTAACTCTACTTTTAGTAGGGACTCATTCACCTCTTCGCCATTGTCACGGAGCCAGTTTATAATTTCATGTTTTTTCTTGGCCTGTGTTGGTATTTTATTAATTTGACGAGAGTGATAAGGTGCATTATCAATAAATATTATTGATGGCTCTTCGAGTGATGTAAGCATTTCTCTGAACCACTTTTCATACACGTTCGAATTCATCTCTTCATGATAATCTCCTGTTTTCTGGGATTTAAAAGCTAATAGAGCGCCTGGCACAAATCCTTTTACTGTTCCTGCATGACAAATAATCAGTCGTTCGCCTTTTCCCATTGGTACTGTAGAAGTGGAGCCAACGGTGTTGTCAGTCCAAGTTTTTGACAGCGTATGATTCGCATTGAGCCAAGTTTCATCTGTGAAAACAACATTCGACCAATCTTCTATTTTTTTTGCTTGTCTTAAAAAATCGCATCTATACAAAGCAATATCATTGCGTTCCATTAAAATTTTTCGTTTGTCACATTTTTGGAATAACATTCCAATGTCTTTCAATACCTTTGTCAGAGAAGATTTTTGACCACGGAACAAACCACTATTTCGAAGAGATTGTGTTAGTTTTTTTAATGTTGGAATCTCTTTTCTTTGGTAATAGTCGTATATATGACGACGAATAGCATCAGCGTCAAAATTGTCAACGGCTGTAACTTTACTAGGCGGACGTTTTTTCTTAGGTGTAGATAGCTTATTCTGTTCCATGCCACTGCTGCCGTAGCCTTCTTTTGTTATTTTTGCCACTGTTGGAGCACTAATACCTAATGCTGCTGCAACACGGTCTCTAACTTGAGTCACTGGTATAAGAGGCCCACCATTACGGCTTTCCTTTTCAAAGTTCTTAATGCATAAAATCGATCGATGAAAGAAATCGAATAGGTAACGGGTCAGGGTATCACTATTTGATTAAGTATTAGAGCTGTCAAAAGTTAAATAAACTATTGGAACGACTATAGTAATGAAAGCCTGCCAGGCATTTTCCTCAAGTCGTCGGTTTATCGTGATGTAGAGCTTCCTGCACTACGTTCGCTTAATCGCCGTCTCCCCTCTACTATTTTTTTAAATGCATGAGTCTAATAAAGTGACTGTGCCAGATGGAAAGCATAACCAAAACTCAAGAGTGGTGGCCATCATAATCATTGCGAATGCAGGAAATGCATCAAGGTGACCTACACTTTAGGATACACGCGGCCTCTTGAGATGCATTTGCATCATTGGATCTCCGTTCTCGCACTAACCAAAACGAAAAACGACAACACGTATGCTGTCATCTATCCCTATCCACTCCTTCATCAATCCCAGGCATTCCACATTTAAGTTAGGCAATGACATTAATATTACAAAGGTAAAAATAATTTTGTTTACAACGCTTTCACGGGAAAACTACTTAACCGATCATCATGAAAGTTTGTACATATATTCTTGGAGGTATCAGAAGTAACAAAGGATGATTTTTATTAAATGCGAGCGAAGCCGCGCATTTTCTTGTGCGGAAATCCCTCGTATAACACCTGGTGGTATGTCGTATTCGAACTGACTGAAACCGCACGCTGTTTTGGGTCCTAGGAGCCGGGGAACCAGGTGCACTCTAGAAAGGAAAACCCTGGAATTCTGATGTACCTCGGGCCACCTACAGTTTGTAAATGGCCTCCTCTGTTGGGGAACCCCCATGTTTTCGTCGGTATTCCTAAAATATGACCCAACCCAAGCTTGCTTCTGCTAGAGTCTCCATTGAGAGAGGCCGCCGTGGCCGTAATCGGCTAGGAGAGAACATCACCATCATCATCATTACAATTTCACAAGTGATATTATAATTAATCTGTATATTGTCAATCGACTTCGTTTCGTATAATTTAACGAAAGTTTAAGTGATATCGTTAGTTAGTTTTTTTAGTTTTAATAGCAAGTTATTTTGTTTCAAACGAAATAAAAAAAATACCCTAAGCTAACTTAACTGATAGTTAAACAGCGCAGTTTAAAAAAAAATAAGGGCCTCCGGTATCCAGTGCAAGTGTTGTATCACATCGGTTTTCTGTGGCTCTCCCACACCAAATATTTCAAATACCTAACACGGTGACGAAATTTTATGGTTTATTCTGAAAACTGGAAGAGAGTATGTTTGTCGGCCCACAAATCCGTAAAAGTATGATAGTTTCTTAGTTTGAAAGCCTTTTAGCTGTTATTGAAAAATCTGCTTGGAATCTCCTAGGAGGAAGGAACTATCCTAAAATAATATTTAAATAAAAAAATATATTAATTAATAATAAATAATTATTTATTTGAAATTATATTAATTATAATGAGGAAAACGCATTTGTATAATCTCATACGTATCTATGTTTATTTAATTCTAAATAAACAATTATTTGTGTAGGTATGATAAAATACTTCGAGCTGACAAGACTCAGTTATCAGTTGATATTTCACAATTAAACCTTTTATGAAGATTAATGGCGATTAATTATTATAATCATCGTTAATATTTAAATTTTATTATCGATCGCACTCGTGGTACTTTTACATAAATACATACATACAGACCATACAGTCAAGCTTAACTCCTCAACGGTACTCCTCAACGGAGTAGATAGATCTACTGATCTATCTACTCCGTTGAGGAGTTAATTTCAATTATCAATTTAGAAACTTCACAAGTAATATAGCTTATAAATCACAATTACAAACAGGCTATTATTTATCACGATAATTGACATGCAAGCAAGCGAACGTTAATATGATATTAAGTCTGAGTTTTTGCTAAACCGCCGTAAGTAGTAACCATAATGGATGACCATATCTCACAGAATTTCTAACTATAGAGTAGTTCAGAGCACGACACGCGATCATTGGCAAATCAATTGTATTAAATAGCGCAAATTTCGAAATCACTATTAGAAACTTGCACCCTCGAAAGGAAATCCCCGGAACCCCGACGTACCCAGCTACAGTTTGTAGAAGGTCCTGAGCAGGAACCCCGTTGTTCCCTTGCTAAAGCAGTGTTTACGACTCTACCCGGCCTGCTTCTGCTAGGGTGACAGATGGCCTAACCTGCCACCTTGAGTCTCTGCGGAGCGAGAGCGTTATCACCAAGGCCTACCATTTTTAATAAAGTTGGATTGAGATTAAGCGTAAGAGAAAACCAAGGAGTTTGAAATCCTTTATTCGTTTATATTCAGATAAGTAAGCATGTGCCATGACTGTTTTGAAAAAAATAAAAGTGACCGACTTATATCGATTAGTCTATAGGACAATGATCAGCATGATGATGGCTTGAGTGGCATTCACTATTCGATTCCTGAACTATTTATAATGATCCTACATACGGAACCCTCAGTGGGAGAGGTCGACTCGCCCTTGCACGGTTTTTCGTTTTTTAATGTGGTGTATCTACATATAAAAATATATCCCCGAAATGTATGTGCGCGCATAACTTCCGATGGACTAAACCAAATTGGATACTTCTTTTTTCGATTTGTTCGTAATTGTTTGAACAAGGTTTGTATATAAGAAAATTAAGATATAAACGGATTTTTTTTCTCTCGCGTCTGTACACTACCTGTGGGTCGCTGAGGCGGTACGAAGTTCGCCGGGTCAGCTAGTGTATATATATTCATACATAAATCTATCAATATACAAAAAAACAATCCTCCACTTTTAATGACCTACTCGTTCGGATCTTTACGTACCTGTTCTCAACTTTAATTATTACCTACTTTATTATCACTCCTGTCATTTATTGCTGATAATAAGTCTCATAATACAATAAGTAGTTTTCTGATGAATGATTTGGTGACCTTGATCGTGCTTAGTTATTGTAGATAACTATAAATATTTAATTTTATGTCTCTTATTTGTGGTCTGTTATAAAAAATGGGTGCAGCAATATAAAGTATATAGATATGTTACATTTGTACTGATACTATTAACATACAATATAAATGTTGTTCATAACAGCTTGTATTTTTGCCAATATGAAACTAATGACAGCAAACTTACACAATTATTTTCTTCGCCGTGCCCAGACGGTAGGTAGCCAGCCATTTATAAGTAAACTAGCTTTTACCTGTGGCTTCCTACGCGTGTATATCGTTAATTGCGGTAAAGATTACGGTTTAGGAAGGATTAGCAAATTGAAATGGTAGTGGGCTAACCGATTACCATTGAGGTCATCGTGTTCTTTACTGGAAACCGCGGCCAGGTGAAGTAATTACTAATCCACACAAGATGGCTGGCAAGAGCTAGATGAGAGAAACTGGGGATCGAACCAAGGAATGTTTAATTGGAGAGGTAGATGATTCCTAGTTATTTATTCATGTCAACCAATTAAAATACCATATCAAAGTCAAGCTTTGGCTGATAAAGGCCAGGCCAATCGATTGATTTGATGGTTTCACAAAAAATCGGTGCTAATCAATATTTTTCTTGATATTCACTGAACATGTGTGGTTTCAAAAAAATTATATGATTCTAAGGTGGATTGCACGGTTCCAGGAATTTCCATTCGATGGTGCACCTGGTTTCCCGGCTTCTAGTACCCGAGACGGGTACTAAAAGCCGGGGAACTGAAGCCGAAATTCTGTGACTGCACGGTTGGCCTAGTCGTCGCCACACCGCTTACTAGGCTTGCAATAATGACATAAACTACTTAAATTTTATCAAATTGTTTTGCTTAGTCAGGTTATAGTTTTCCTTGTTTTGAAAGACATTTTTAAGTCTTATCGACTCAATGTAGTATTTGTTTTATTGTGTTTTTCCTATATCATAATGATTGCTATCAGGGATAACATATCACTGTGTTCCGCACGAATAAATCGATATCTTCATCAATTCGATAAAAATCTGTTCTAAACCCAAGAAGTGCAATACTTTGGTATTTTTGTTGTTGCTGTCATTAACACCCTCTAGCAGACCACTGTTGGACATAAGCCTCTCTTTAGAAAGAAAGTTTTTTCCTACCATACTACGCTAGCGAGCTGGATTGGTATAGGGTTTGTTTCAAGTTCTTTTTATATTTAAATTATCCTGTTGTTAGCGGTTAGTGTGTACGACTGTCGATCTAGAGGTTTCAGGTTGATCGAGCCAAAAGGTGTTATTGAGTTTTTCTAATTATAGAAATACTTAATAACAGCCCGGAGTTTTTATGTAAAGCTATCGGTTCTGTGTCTGATCTCTCCCCGATTATGTCAGATAGCGGTCTCATCGGATTGTGAGAGATTTACTGCAGTGATCAAAATCGGCTAGGAGAACATTATCATTATCCTTCGCAGTTTGCGCCTAAGGGAGCAAACTACGAAGGATAATAAGGACGAGTTGTGACTCATCGTATTCTTAATCCGTCACTTTCGGACAAGAGACTATAACTCTAAAGAATCACTCCGATCAAGTTGGCACGTGTGTACTAAAGCATGCTGTTCGTATTTGAACCTTATTTCTGATGAAAAAGGGCGCTAATGAGAATATAGGTCACCTGATAGAAAGTTACCGACGCCGCCTTGGACTACTGCAACCTAAAAGACGATGATGATCAGCTTATGTATAAATTACATACTTTCCGCATGTAAAGGTCAGACCCTTATATTGTAGATATATTAATCTACATTCAAACCAAAAGTATAATCATTTGAAACAGAAAAGATTACAAGAAACGATAAATCGTAATCAAAACGTTGTCAAAGCTAATCTTATCAGGTTCACAAATTAATGTATGCGCACGACTAATGTACTTAAGCAGATAATTGGCGAATTATAATAGATCGGGCGAAGTATGAGTTTGAGTACGCATGATCAAAGGTTCTGTACATGATTTCATAAGAAAAAACTTTGTCGAAGCAATTCGTTTATACATACGTCTGCCTCTTATCTATCCTGTCCATAGTTGGCAGATGTAATAGAAACACATTGGTTACGATACTGCATTTTTACTACTGCAGCTATTACCGTACTATTGTATTTGTATCTTGTGTTCAATAAAGAAAATGATATTAAAAAAAACTTAAAACACTCACATGGGCTACATCTAATGCAGGATAGATCCTGCATTGGTGCTAGGCGAAGATTAGGTCCATAGCATTCCATATTGTACCTAAAATGAGAGAGAATCCTGAAGAGTTTACAGTATATTAATATATCTGTACTCATCGACAAGTAAAAGCGTGAACACCATTTTCGCATTAATTCATGAATTGAGAAAATGAGACCTCCAGGCCTCCACGAACGTCCTATTAAAATATATCTAAATTGAATAATTATGCATAATAATAATAATAATAATAATCTTTATTTGAAACTAAAAGAAAACCATATTAATCGATAAATAGTTGATACTTATTTTTTCGGATTTATCTTAATATAATCTTGCAATGTATTTAAAATCTTATAATATACTAGCTGACCGACGCAACCTCGTTTGCGTCTTTTATTGCCCGTAGCGAAAAATTTTCCCCCGTATAGGGTTGATTTTTACACCTTGTGTCCGAAAAATCCCAATATCTTACGGAACCCTATTTTTTTCCAAAATAAAATATTGCCTATAGATTTACCATAGCAGCGCCATCTATTGATTACTTACTCAACCCAGTCGAAAGGTATCGACATGTGTTAGAATCATTTGGAGTTAACAGATAATTGTGACTGTCAAATAATAACAGACAAATAATTAGCAATAAATTAAAATTGTGACTATAATTTGAGATTTAAACTATCCTATCTCTCAAGTTGGATCGAACTGCACATGTTGTGCGAATTTTATTATAATCGGTTAAGTGGTTTAGGAGTCCATTGAGGACAAACATTGTGACACGAGATTTATATATATTAAGATATTCTGTTTCGCAACAATAAATAAAGAAACTCAAATATCATTGCGATGACGTGATTTCACAAAGCTTGTTATCTCGATGATTTCCGGCTGAGTCAATTGATATTAGAGGATAAGAAATCGTGAAGTGAATAAGAAAAAGTGGCTGTCAGCGGATCGATGCGTTTTTTCCAAAACCGAGTTAGTTGCAGCTTTTTAAGAGCTTACGTTTAAAGAACAGAGGGGTGTGGGTTTAAGTAATTTGGAGAAAATAAAATATCTACTACTACGTAATTTCGCTTTTTAAAATATTAAGAACATGACGTTATAAAGGTATATTTAACATCCAGATTCAAATAATTATATTCTGTAATTAGTATCAGTATTGCCAATCTAACTATAGCGAGAATTCGTGCAGTTCTTTATTAAGGACGAGAAAAATGGAAAGGTAGACCTTGATGTTTTCCCCATTTTGTAAATTCCAATTTTATTTGTGAGATACAACTTATTTGAAATGGTGTGAAATTAACAAAATAGTGAATATCGTATAATATTGGGTTGATGTAAAAAAATCCTTTATACCTTCAATTGGTAAGTGGTAAGTAAATATTAAGTATGTATCTTTTTTTACCCCTTTCCAAAATTTCTTTGGGGTCGGTGCAATGGAGTTCCTTTTTCCATTTGAGTTTCCAACCTATCTTCTTTCATGCACTCTTTCTCTTCTATTTCTCGACCTTAGTTAAATGTTTATTTACTACATATTGCTTATCTTTACACATCACATGTGCGTACAAGAATAAACTGCAACTTTTATATGTAATTAATTGTTCCTGCGTGACCTTCAACACCTAGTAGACCTTTAACACCTCTAACCACTGATCCTTCTGATTTCACTTGCCTCACTCTTTCACTCTTCCTTCTCGGACGATCTCTTACGTCAGTTCCTCCAGCAAACATCAGCGACGTTAACATACCGCGTCTGCCACGCTTCGATCGTATCGAAAAGATGAGGCAGCATTTTTGGCAGCGCTTCTAAAAAGGAGTACATCTCTCTTCTTCAGCAAAGAACTATATGGCAGACCTCTAGACAAGACTTCAAGGTAGGAGACATGATTGTGGTGAAAGACGCCCGCCTCCCTCCTCTACTTTGGATGCTGGGCCGAATCGTTACCGTCAAGCCGCACGAAGAAGGGCATTATTACTAGCGCCCTCTATACCCTCTATGCCCTCTTTTAGTATCTTGAAATCCTCCGGTCTTCAACTCGGGGGATTATGTTACTGCGTCTCATCGGAATGCAGAGCTGAGAGCAGAGAGGGTAAACAATGACGGAATGAAACAGTACCTGTATGGCTGACCGCTGGTGGCATGTTACAATAATCAGTCGGTCCTCGTCGTTATCGTAGAATCAAACAGTCGTGAAGCTAAGTTGGAGGCCTTAGAGCGGCTTAAAAACATCCAACGGCAAGATTACGTAGTCACAACGTTGTCTTGCCAGTCCCCAACCCGCACTTGGTCAGCGTAGGAACGTATGGCCTTAACCATCTCCTGAGAGGGGACCCGAGCCCAGCAGTGGGACATTATGGGTTGTTGATGATGGTGACGTCATAAACACGTCTTCTATGCGTCTATTTTACAAAATCTAAAACACACATCCAGTCTATCATACCAGCCACACAACTGGAGCTTGGAGCATTCAAACATTAATAAAAGACAGTGGTGGGTCGTGGAGAAGAATAAGTAGAAGAGAAGAATATGATATTTAGAGTTACGGTTATGATATCTGAACAACCCACAACTGAAAGATTTATTTTCCGTATAAAGACGAACCTAGACGCTTACATTCTTCACATTAACTTGATCGTCACGCTGACCGCGTGTGACACTGTAAGTGGTGAAGAGTTTACCGCGGGCCAATCACAACACTGAATGCGTTCACCCCTTATGCTTAACTCATTGAGTAATGTACTTATTGAATCATGATAAATTTGAACTGGTATGACTAAGAATTAGTTTACGCAATAATTTATCTGTGACTCACAATGTACTTGATTGATCCTAAAATGCATTAGTAACATGACACCAACTGTTGGATTTATGTTGACAATAAAGATGGTTAAGATAAGTGAAAATTCAATTATTTTTATAACTATAAATCTACTATAAACTTGTAATAAGTCATTCTTAGGTAATTTTTGACGCTAATGGGTGAAGTTACTGAAGAATCTTTATTTTTGAGGGTAGGAGGCCACACAATTAACAATGCAATTTAGTCGCAAAACTATATTATCATGTAATATTTGATTCAATAGGCAGGGGGAACCCGAGACTTCCCCCAGCACAGAACCTGGATAGGCGCTGTGTCATTCCTGAGGGGGGAAAGGGGAACCTGAAATAACATGGTCCAGTTTCTCCTCAGAGCAGGGTGCCTAAGACTCCTCAATCCCCGAAGAGTCGGAGATCCGAAGTGATTTTCCACCTCGTCAACAAAAAAAAATGGAGCCATGCTTTTTGACCACCATGTGGTACCATGTGGTAAGTTAACGTCGCTACCCGCCCTTGACCAGGCTCCACAGGTGCGATATTGGTTTTATGCTCTCCACTCTCTGAGAAAACGGGGTAATTGAACTATGTCAAAGGAAATTAATGAATGTCATAAACCAATGACTAATAAAAAAAAACTTGTTCTATTAGATCTTTTCCTTACGAATCTTAATATAACTTTAACAGATAACCGAACAGAGTACAAATTAAGCAAAACAAATAATTTATTTTTAACTTTAAATTTTTAAGGCAGGGAGCTCGCTGATTTCGGCACAAACTGGCCAGCTCAACCGGGGCGCTAAGAGAGAAGACCCACCTAAAATGATAAAGTTCGTACTATCGTGTTTCGTTGGTGAGTTCGAAACCGGGGGCTCAATATTGCAAAAGCATCTTAATAAGTCATGCTACGTTCTTTCATTGTCTACATTCGCAAAGAGTATGGTGACTATTACTCTTCGCTTCTACTTATGTTTTCTGTCAATTATAGTTGATCGTAGTCTTGTCAATATAATTTTTATTACATATCCTTCCTTTCTTCCTTTTTATCTATCCTTCCTTTTAATATACATCAAATCATTCCATCTCACCAGAGATAGAATGAATATCTCTCCTATAGAATGAGGTGTATGTATTAAAGTGCCATACAGTTCCGTCTTTAATGTGAAGTTTAATAATATACGCTGAGTATTTTACTCTGCCAGTAGTACTGCAAAAAGAAGCAAAATAAAAGAAACCCCTTTTTTTTTACTTGTGGAAACCCCCTCGGGCCGTCACCCCGCCGGGGTTTGCGGCGGGGCGGTGTGTCGGAATCGAACCGACTAAAACCACACGGTATGCCAACTCTGCGCCTGAGAAGGTAGGGGTGCGGGAACTGCTGATATTAACACGAACGGTCCGCTCCCAGCGCCTGCCCGCACTGAAGCGGGCGCCGTCTGCTGGTAAGGACTCTCAATTTAGTCGACGTACGGCACACACGTACGTCACTCCTTCGCGGCTGACCACTAAAGCGGATGGACGGGTAAACGCGTCCCGTCCATCGTAAAAACAATCGTGCCATGTACTAAGCATGCTTAAACAAATGCATTTGAAAAATCAAATAAAATTAATTAAAAGCTAGCTAATATATTGTGCTGTCTTTTCCTTTTAATTATGTATTTTTCGAGTTAATTCTGTTATTTTTATATTTGTTATTAAAGTGTATTGAAATGTATATAATAAGCAATAAATAATGTATAATGCGTTTAAATAAATAAATAAAAATTAAATATTAAAAGCATTGTAATGTTATAGCAATACTGCAAGACCTAAATATTCCAATTGCAATGCCTAAAGAAGCGTTTCTGCGCTCCCCAAATTGTCTTGTTGAGACTATTCCCACAGTAACTCCTGTATATAATGACCATTAGCAGTGGCTACACCGAGCTATGACACTTGGAAGTTCAGAGAAAAATAGTTTTTTTAAAACCCGAAACGTAATTCATTACTTGGACTAAGAACTAAAGACGGGTTCATAACTACCACCATAACAAGCTCCTGAAAGAAAAAAAAACAGGCAATGAGTTTGTAGAATTATGCATGGTATTTATTCTTAGTTCGTGTCGGCCCATACGTGTCGAAGTATGCTTAATAAATATGCATATAAATGACTTGAAGAAATCTAAATAGTTTTCCATAACTTTAAACTCAAAAACCTGAGATAAATAGAGATACTATATACTCAATAGATATACTACTTATCTCGGGTTTTTAGTTCGTGTTCAGAGCACAGTTTGTCGGTTTGTGATTTCATTGCCAATACGAAGAGGGTTGACACTTTGAGACTGATATGGATACAGTTACTACGTTTTCGAGGTAAAAACCCGATTAAGTACACAGATTCTGAAGATTGACAAGTCTTATGTTATTTCCAACCCTTATTGTTTTCTTCTGATTAATTTCGTAACGGGTTCTAAGACAGTTTAATTTTCCCTGGGACTTTCCGAGTGTCATAACACGGTGTGTTCATAGGTAACTGCTGTTGATCCTGGTGTAAAGAAGTTCCAGTGGTGGGCGTGTGGACAGGATTAGTCCCATAAAAAAACCTTAAGATATATATTCTAGTTATATATTATTATATTGACTACCTCGGTGGCGCAGTGATAGCGAATGCGACTGCTGTGCATGAGGTCTCGGGTTCAAATCCTGGGCCGGACCAAGTGTTTGTGTGATCTACAAATATTTGTTTCGGAGTTTGGGTGTTTTCTATGTATAATATGTATGTATTTACAAAAAAAAAGTATAGATGTATTCATATCAGTTGTCTAGTACCCATAACACAAGCTCTGCTTAGCTTAGGACTAGATGGCGTTGTGTGTTAGGTGTCCGAAATATTTATTATTTATTATTATTATTTATTTATTCGGAAGTAACTCTGTCTACATATTAGGCTTTTACAGCTAAATTACTGAATTAATTTGAATGAATATCGGTACAGAAATGCATCCCAATTGAGGCAATAACCGACAAAATTGTGATCGAAGCCGTCGTAACTTATAGACTAAAAATAATTATTAACATAGTAATATTTAGGATTTTAGGATATACTAACGGGTGGCTTGAAAGGATTTAATATATTTAAGAAAATTTGTAAATACTTGTCATGTAAAATATTTAGGAGCATACCAAAAAAACCTATTAGTACATTTGAGAGTAATTATCCTGACCTAGTCAGATAACAGCACCATTATGTATCACTTATCCGCAATGTTCACCTAATGCAGTTGTATCCATATCTGCTTAAAAGCTTTTTAATAAAAGTTAGTTATTGGGATTCCTTACCTCAAAAGGATAAAATGAAACCCTTATAAGATCACTTTGTTGTCCGTCCGTCTGCCTGTCTGCCAAGACCCTTTATTTTGGAAACACGTGTAGATATCGAGTTTTAAACCGTTTGATTACTCCCTTGATCAAACCATACACTGTGTGGGACAAAAAGTTTATTGAATAATGTTAATATAATAATTTTCTAAAAATTTATTAAAAAAGTATCAATTTTTCAAAATCGTCAATACGAAATATTTTATACCTGCTTTCTCTATGAGCTACCGCAATCAAGAATTTTGTAAGAATATAAGTTGAATCCTCATCAAAATTAAACAACTCACAAGAAAAATGCTTAATAATAACAAATGGTAAAAATAGACCCAAGATCCTGGACTATAAACGTTAGTGTAAGTTATAAAGGTGTAATGCGACTGTCTGTTAGTATACTGCTGCATATTATTGATTCATTTATAATCTGGAATATGTTGCCTTTAACCTCCAAATGATTGAGCTTCAGATTTCCTTAAAACTTAACTTAACTTAACTTCAGGATTATGACATATATTTATCAGTGATATTAAATATTTATAACCACTGAGCAGACGTTATAAACAGTGATAAGGAATTCGTTTTAAACAAGGTACTATCAGAGATTAGGCAGAGGTTTATGTGTAGTGAATCATAGGAAATAGTTGTAACAAACAGGTTGATGTGACTATTTAATTTAAAGTGTCCTTTTATATATTTTGTTAAAGGGAGATCCCCCTCCCCCTCGCAATACACTGATGCAGTTTTTCGATTTATTCTCAATAATTTTATAGGAACATCATTTTTCTGAAGGAGAAAGAAAATGTACCTATAAATGATATCTGACCAAAGTAGAAAAACATTTCCCAGATGTAATGGAAAAAACTACAAAATTATTTATTATTGGATTGTTATAGAATATAAATTCAAATTTTTGTGAGATATAGGGGAACGGGTGTCATGTCCCTCCAACACAAAGGAAGGGTCCACCGACCAGGCGAGGTAATCATGCCTGACGGGTCACTGCCCAACGATTGATGTTGGGGTGTTGTTGTAAATATAATAATCGTCGCGAGAACTTCTATTACGTGTAGTGCGTTACTTCGTAGTTCAGTGTATGTTCAGTAGAAGGCGCTGTCATATGTTTTTGTTATCGCTGTATGTGGAAGTCGCCACATTAGAAATATGTAGATAATTAAGCATAAGCTTTGTTTATCTTCAATATATGTTTTGTATGGGTATAAGAATTGACTGAATAAATCCCATATAAGGAGTATTTTATTTGATGACATTTAACATAGACATAAATCTTTACATTCGGTGGTGTAGTGGTAGCGAATGCGACTGCTAAGCTTAAGGTCTCGGGTTCGATTCCCGGGTCGGATCAAATGTTTGTATGATCTGCAAATATTTGTTTCGGAGTTTGGGTGTTTTCCATGTATAATACGTATGTATTTACAAAAAAAGTATATAAGTATTTATATCAGTTGTCTTGTACCAATAACACAAGCTCTGCTTAGCTTGGGACTAGATGGCATTGTGTGTTAGATGTCCGAAATATGTCCGAAAAAAAAAGTTTATTTTTCGAGGTATTTTTTTTATTCTATTCCTAGTTAGTTAAGCAACTGGAGAATTCAGAACGTGGTAACTTGCTCATTATTCCTATTACGTTTAGTACCAAAGAAATGGATATACTGATACTACTGTGTTTCCTGACTGATAAATCTGTAAACACCAGAAGGAATAAACTAACACATAGTACTGTACGCCCTGAACGAAATGTAAGGCTCCAGGTTCCGACTTACCGAACTCTAATTGTCGAATCTCATTCATCAAAAACTATGATACTTTTTAATAACCAATAAAAGTGTTGGTAAAGATAATATTATCGCTGACAAATCGTTATTTAATTATATTTCGCGCTGTTGAATGTCAGTTCGTTTTTAACAATCTAGTAAATACATTCGGTAAGTGTTGATATTTTTGTCATTCCAATATAATCGATTTTGTATGTGATGTTTAATACTTTTAATAATAGTGGCAGAAAATGGTTAAATTTTATTTTGACGATGAATTTTATTTATTGACGAGCAGGAATTATTGTGGAAATGAAATTAACAAATTCAAATGATTTCTAATGGATTTTAACATTTGAAATTATGTTACTAAAATAGTAAAATTACTAAAATACGTTTTTGGGGTGATAAAAATTAGTAATAATAAGAAGAAGTAATATTATATTATTAAATAAATTGGCAAGACGGAGTACTAATAAAATACTTTATATTTTTTTATTACCGACGATGTTAAATATTTTGTATGAAAAATGTATGTAACTTCAATTACGGTACTGAGAATACCATAAAGATTGATTTTAGCGACTGTATCTAAAACAACACTGAATCACGATCTAACTTTGAAACTTAAGTTCCTTCCACCTTGTTGTAGGACTGGGGCATGCATTTAAACACCAAAAGTTAAGAACTAGACCCATAGACTTTAGACTCGCTTATTCTTTTTTTTTTTTTTTTATTCTTCAATAGTGGGCAAACGAGCAGACGCATCACCTGATGGTAAGCGATTACCGCCGCCCATGGACACCCGCAACAACAAAGGTCACTAGTGCGTTGCCGACCTTTGGGGGATGGGAAAAGGGATAGGGGGAGGGGTTGGGGTATGGGCCTCCGGTATCCTCACTCACTCGGTGAAACACAGCGCAAGCGCTATTTCACACCGGTTTTCTGTGAGGCCGTGGTATCACTCCGGTCGAGCTGACCCATTCATGCCGAAGCATAGCTCTCCCACGGGATTATTCGGATTTATAATATTTGTCTGTTTGTTTTTTTTTGTGTGTTAAGTATTTTTTATTTACACAAGTGACTCTACTCTACCTGATGGACGCAGAATCCAAGAGTGGTGGTCACCATACTCATTGCGAATGCAGACAATTGCAACAATGCAGTATGTTGACTCACACCACGGCGGTCTAGTGATGCTTCCGCATCACTGGGCTTCCAGGCTCACCAACAGAACACGACGGCACGAATGCTGTCATTTCAGGTTGATCTTCTGTGCGAGGATAATATGACCTCGGTCAAGCCACCTATTCGTGTTGAAATCAGCCTGGCTCTATGACCTTTAAACGTAGTTAAATGTTAGTCGCGATTCATGCAAGGACTCTTCAAATCAAGGTTACGATTCTTTTCCTGTGTAGAAAACATCATATACATATCACGCTTAGACCATAAAGACCCGAGCATTGAAAAGCGATGCATAAATAGACGCGTGGGTCATCTGGTTTTGATCGCAACAATTTATTTGTAGTTTAAATGAATTCAGTATGTACTAAATGAATGTAAATACGCTCTTCAAGTATAATGTTGGTTCTAGAATAAAAATTTGAGGCGATCAATTTAGGTTAAAAAGTATTAATTTTACCTTTAGTGTCTGTGTAGTATTAGTGAAATTGAAAATGACATAATAATAGAAAACTAACATTTGTTAAAAGAAAACGTTAAGACTTTATGAGTGAGTGTTAGTGTTAGGGGCCACCCTGATATTTTCTTTTATTTTTATGGCAAGGCAACGTTTGCCTGGTCAGCTAGTAACATATAGAACTTAACTGTTAAAAAATATTTATATACGAGTAGAAATAAACAAAGCCTTACAAAATGCAAAAGTATATCTCTAGGCCGCCTTACACCCGTGCTACATTATACGCATTCACAATGAAGATTATTACCACCACTATTGCATTCTACACATGCTTTCCATGTGCTTTAAGTAGAGTAATTTTGGCAGCTAATTATAAAAATATCACCATGTCTTTCTTCATGATAAGTGATAAACAGATGTGAAGTAACTGCCAATTTCATAGACCGTGGGAGAGCCACGCTTCAGCATCAATGGGCCGGCCTCACAGAAAACCGGTGTGAAATAGTGCTTGCGCTGTGTTTCACCGAGTGAGTGAGGATACCGGAGGCCCATACCTCAACCCCTTCCCCCTCCCCCTCCCCATTCCCCAAAGGCCGGCAACGCACTTGTGATGCCTCTGTTGTTGCGGGTGGTTCATGGGCGGCGGTAATCGCTTACCATCAGGTGATACGTCTGTTCGTTTGCCCACTATTCAACAAAAAAAAAGACTGAATTTTATACTATATTATTATTTTATGGTCGACTAACACGTGCATTCATTTTTAAATATACGTACTCATGTATCTATACCAATATTATAAAGCTAAAGAGTTTGTTTGTTTAAACGCGCTAATCTCAAGAACCGCTGGTCCGATTTGAAAAATTATTTCAGTGTTAGACAGCTCGTTTATCGAGGAAGGCTATAGGTTATATATCATCACGCTATATATAGGAGCGAAGCACCAATGAAGAATGTAATAAAAACTCGTACTCGACGTAAACGAGGTTGCGTCAGGTCAGCTAGTTGGATAATAAACATAGATTAACTACACCACAAGATAACCAAATCGTCGTGAATATTATATTTGTCATAAGTGAAAATCAAATTCTGGATCTTTGACTTCATAGCCAGGATTTCTAACGATGACAACTTTATATTTCAGTTAAAATAACTAATGTGGTTTATAAAAAATACTTTGACACGCTTTCGCGTTTATTGCCATATTGGTAAAACCTGTTCAATTGAAGTGGATCTATTTCAAATGTTATCGTCAGCTTCATACCTCTTATCACTATCAAAACAAGTATTGATATTCTAACGTTATCCATATCTTGTCAAATCTATGATGTATTGACGTTTTTTTTTGTATAAAGAATTATCAGAATATAAAAATGTTCTTGCTCTATCGATGCTAAATACTATATCAAAATTGATCGTAGACTTTTACGTATTAAACCTAATGACATCACAATAACCTTTGATTGAAAAACTTTTAATAAACAAGATTATGAATTTTTCAAAATACATTTTTTTTTAAAGTTTGAATTTTAACATTTGCTGGACCTCAATATCCAGAACAGGTCTTTACTCGCATTAATCGACTTACCCTTCAGATACTGCCTGTAGATAAAATCTCACTGTTCTAACAACAATTTTTTATTATATTTTTTGTGTTAAAAAATGTTTAACACTTGCATATTTTCACGTACATTCAGGCATTATATTGTATATTTAATAACTATATTTACGCATGAGAATAGTCTCAAATTTATTACCAATGGCGTCAAATAATCTCCATTTATGTCACTTAATAAATATTTATCTCGCTAAATTTACAACAGCAACTTTTGCTAATCGTCTGATACCACACGGTAATAAATGTCAATAAATTTTATCATACATTTAATCAAGTTTGATTACCTATTAACATACTCACTGCAATTCGGAAAAATATTAACATAATCTTAACAACTTTCGAGTGTAGGTCTCAAAAAAATTACCATCAAATTTGTATGCCGATGCATTTTTTATGTAAAATATATATTTTGCAAGCCCCAAAACAAAAATCAGTTTGTTATTAATGAAAATGAATAAAATTTTTCAATTCACCATTCTGACATGTTAGAGCTGGGGGTCACTCGGGAATGTACCATTCACTTTGTATGCCACAAGTTTTTCTCAGTTTTCTATCGTATTTTCTCGAAGTATTGATTTTTAGAAACTGTTATTTATTAATTTGGGACACTCATCAAATCGACGTATTTCGCTCCCTATCCCGCTTTTTCCTGCCACTATCAGAATTTGGTCCAATGATAAAAGTTAGGTGTCTCGTCAAAACAAAGCTGTGTATAAACTTTCAGCCTGTTATTAATCACTGAAATCCCTTGTACGTGGGCCCGTGGACTAATAGGACTATACTTAGTTTAATACACAAGCTTCTGGATCTGACTTTTCTTCATATACGTTTCATCTAAGTTTGTAAAGACAGTAATTGCAAAAATATCTATTAAACATACTTGAAAACGATGCAAAAGTCTACCATATACTTAACTATACTATATAATTGTTTCAGATATGTATTTACTACCACTGTTCCTCTTTTTGGGGACAGCCATCAGTGCTGCTTCGTCTCAAGTTGTCGATGACCGTGCTGAAAGATACCTTTTACCGAACGATGTAGTGCCTTCTTTCTATGACGTCATACTATATTTCGATCCAAATAACCCTGCAAGTTTTAATGGCGAAGTCACTATCACTGCCTCGGTTGTAAACAATACAAATCAAATAGTTTTACATGCTATGGAAATGACTTTTAGTAACTTCCAAGTTACTCTTGTTCAAACCCCAGTAACAGGCGGAAATTTATATTCAAGTTATTCTGAGGCAAATGATGATACTCATTTACTACGACTTCAACTAACTCAACAACTATTAGTAGGTCAAACTGTATCTATCAGAATCCAATTTGTTGGTCAATATGCAGCAAACATGTTTGGTGCGTACGTGTCAACATTTGTACAAAACGGACAAACAGTGTAAGTACTGATTTACATTTACTGATTAATATATTAAGCAATTTCTTGGTATGGTATTTTAAGCTGTTATAAACAGCTTCATCAACAACCCATAACGTCCCACAGCTGGACTTGGGTCTCCTCTCAGAAGAGGGTTAAGGCCACACGTCCCTACTCTGGCTAAGTGCGGGTTGGGGAGTGGCAAGACAACGTTGTAGCTACGTTTTTAGCCGCCCAAAGACCTCCAACTAAGCTTCACGACTGTTATCCTATGATAACAACCGAGACAGACTACTTAATGTGACCTCTGAATTATGGAGACGCTCATGGTAACATGCCACCAGCGGTCACCCATCCAGGTACTGACCGCGCAGTCGTTGCTTACCTTCGGTAATTGTTTCTAATCACCAAACCGAGTGCATTTGGGATATAAGCGCCTGTGACTTTAACAACTTAAAGTATCATAATTTAAAAAACGTTTATAAAATTCCTAATACGATTTGAGTTAAGAGGTGTTAGTAGAGAATACTTCTAAACCGATGTGTTTCATACTGAAATGTCCATAAATAATTATGTTTTAAAAACTATAGATATTATTGTAGAATTTTGTAAGTTGCGAAATATTAATGCGATGAGAATATAATATATGCTAATTTATTGAAGACCAAAATAGTTTTGTAAAGGAGCGAAAGAGCACACGCGATCACTGCTAATCATAAGCGTGTACTTTTCTTAATTTATAATAAGTAGCCGAGTAACGTAAAAGACTTAATCGGCTTAGTGTACAGTTGCATCGTACAATTATATTAGTAGATATATTACATCACGCCAATATTTATAAATTTGCAGAGGTTTATATAAAATATTGGTGTTTAACCTATATTTTGTAACTATAAACAGTGAGACAATTTATATAAATACATTTTGTTTTTGTAAATAACAAAATAATGTATTTACATCAATTGTCTAGTACCCATAGTACAAGCTATGCTTAGCCCGGGATTAGATGGCGTTGTGGTTTCGATGTCAGAAAAATACATATAATTTAAATATTTAATTCCAACTGACAGATAGTACAAGTAGATTTAGTTACTTAGAAATAAATGTAAATAAATAGAACGTTACTGTTTCTTTACATTCCAGGAGCCTCGTGACATCCCAACTGCAGCCTACATTTGCTCGTCGTGTCTTTCCATGCTTTGATGAGCCAGCTCTCAAGGCAATCTTTAGAACAACCATCTATTCACGGCCAACTCACACTGTAGTGAGAACCAACATGCCCTACAGAACTGATCAACTGAAGTAAGAAACTAAGTCTTAAGCACAACATTGAAATCAGCAAAGTATTTAGTCAAAATATCATTAACTCATATTAGAAATGTTATGACTTTATTTGGTATAAATGTGAGGTACATGTTTTTAAAATTCTCGTAACAGTATAATATACTGTAGTATAATATTTAATACACTCTTTTGCAAAACAAACGGGCACTTAAGCAAATAACTATTTTATAGATACTATTAGTTTGTTTGACAATTTTAGGTATTGTTATCCTCAGAATTTCATAAATTAATTAGGAAGGAATAGGTATCATCAGTTTTATCATAACATTTTGATTAAATTATTGAGAAATAATGTTTAAGCTCAAAACACTATTATTGTACCTGCTCGCTAAATAAAAATGAAACGCGTTAATTTCTTTGTTTTTCTTGAATACATTAAAAGCAGATAAAAGTTTAGTATTGAGTGTAACCCCCTCTTGCTGAAATCACGGCTTGCATTCGTCGGGGCATGCTAGCGAGTATATATTTTATGGTTTCTTGGGGAATACGTTCTCACTCCGCGGTAATCACATTCTTTAGCTCTCTGATGGTCTGCGGAGCCGGCTGCACTGATCTCACTCGTCGCTTCAGAACGTCCCAGACATGCTCTATGGGATTGAGGTCCGGACTTCTAGCTGGCCAGTCCAAACGACGAATTCCGACTTCTAGCATATACGCTTCTACATCGCCAGACCGGTGGGCGCGAGCGTTGTCGTCCATAAAAAATGAGTTTTCGCCAAGAGCGGTTAAAGCGGGTTGTGCATAAGGAATTAGAACTTCCGTTATGTATCGGTGTCCAGTCAGTGTACCGTTTTCGATGAAGACTAACTCCATACGATCCATGGAATTTATTCCTGCCCAAAACATAACAGAGCCCCCTCCATAAGGTGTGATTTCTTCAAAACATGCCTCTGCAAAGCGTTCACCTCGTCTACGTAGCACTCGCCGACGTCGGTCTTCACCATGCAGAGATATCCTGGCTTCATCGGGAACAATATCCTATCCCAGTCTTCATGAGTCCATGACACACAATTTCGAGCGAAGCTAAGCCTGGCAACTCAATGTCCACGGAGTAATTTAAGGCCGCGTGCCGGGCGATGACTGTGTATATTAGCAGCGAGAAGCCTCCTCCTAACCGTCCATAGACTAATTTGCACATTTCTTACTTCTTCGAGGCTGTTCTTGAGGTCCACATAAGAAGATTTGCGATTTCTCAACGATTGACTAACTAGAAAACGATCATCCCGTGGTTCGGTACATGTCTTTCTGCCAGAACCAGGCCTTCTCTTGACGGAACCGGTCTCTAGATAGCGCTGCCAGGCTAAGTCAAAAATTTGAATTTGGAATGTACTCTTATAAACATTATGGCACTTTTATAACTGACCAGTAACATGTTCAAATGATTAAAACCTTTTTGGTATTTTATTTTTTTCAGCCAGGAAGAAAATCGAAACCGCCCGTTTTTTTTGCAAATGAGTGTATTATTTAAAAACAGGTTTAGGATATAAGAGTATTATTGTCAAGGAATAGACAAATTTCTATGAAGCTACTACTAAAAGCTAGGGTCAAATATTTATTTTTGTGAATAGGAAAAACTGTAAATTAGCAAAACCTATGATTGACTAGATTGTTTAAGTAACAGCAGTATAATATTTAAATTTGTTTAATATTACTCGCTTAAGACTTCCAAATTCTTCCTGACAGTTTTAGCAGTATTCATTAAAATATACCAACAGCTAACTTAAAACCTTATCCATTTCTGAATAATTTAAAATAAAAATTTCATTTTATAAACGTTTTACCACCTTTTACTTTACCTTCACAGACCAAATGTAGCAGGATGGGACAAATACGAATTCCAAGATACTCCAATAATGTCAACATACTTACATGGATTCCTGGTCTCAAACTTCGAGAGCGTCACAAATGAGCAACAAATCTTTAACGTTACCTTCAGCGTCTATTCAAGACCAGGAACTCGAGACAGTACAGATTTTGCCATGCAATTCAGTCAAGAAAATATGGTGTCATTAGTAGACTATTACGATTTTCTGTATGAACTACCGAAATTGGATAAAGTTGCAGTACCCGACTTCGCTGCTGGAGCTATGGAAAACTGGGGTATAGTCATCTACAGGTAAGCTAATATGTTACGACCTACATCTGATTAAATTACCCTTTGTTGACGCTTACGGAAACAATATCAATCATCTGTATATTAGGACAAAACCCTTTTTTTTTTATTTACAAGAGTCCTATATTCAGCCTATATTGGTCAAAGCTGTTAATGATGACAGTTAGACAAGATCCAGTTGACATCAACATCGCTGTTTATCGTTTATTAACATAAAGTTTCACAATTTAAGGATAAAAAATACACCAAATATTTAAATTTGTTCGCCTAATTGCTAGTTGCCGATGGATTACTACATTACTGTGCTAGTATTCCCATCCATGACTACTATTATAGTATAGTTTTAAAGGTAGTCTCTCTATTTCGGTGCGACATGTAATACGAGAGTATTTTTCTGGAAACTTAACCACTGGTAGAATAAAACCTGTAATCTATATCGGTTGGACACTATTTGTCAAATGCATCGATATCTAAAAAGATGAAACTAATAACATAAATCTATTTTCTAACAGAGAAGTAGCCCTTTTGGTAACAGAGGGAGTAACTACCACGGCAAGCAAGCAAAATGTAGCCAGAATCATCACACATGAGAATGTACATCTTTGGATTGGAAACGAAGTCTCACCTATCTCTTGGACTTACCTCTGGCTTAGCGAAGGTTTCGCTACTTTCTTTGACCACCATGCCGTTGATTTTGTAAGTTCGTTTTCAAATATATTGCGCATATCCATTGAGGGTCTTTCAGTCAGTAAGTGCCGTCAAATACACTGACATCTAGTTCAACTTTCGCTCATTCATATCGCCCTCAGGTTACGGAGGTTAGTTGCCAGTCGCTCCGTGGAATCACTGATATTCAAGTAATACCGGTTGAACTAGGAGACGACCCCAAATAATTTTGTGAATAATAAAAGTTAAGAAGAGGATGATTATTTCTGCAATAATATATTTAGGATTCCATGATTAGGTTTTTATTTGTTTTAACTAATTTAAGATTCAAAAACTGTAAAAAAATCGCGAGACATGTTTTACTCTACAGAAACCATATTAAGTTGGAAAAGCCAGGTTCATTGATGTGAATGTAATATTCTGTATTCTTTGATAAGATATTTTGATCCCTTTTGATCTCACCTATATTCTCTTTTTAATATGTCAATCGAATATGACTAAACTGAACCAGAGAAAAATATCATTATTGAATTTGATTAGATAAAAGTTACGTAGTTAATGATATCATTATGAGTCAAAATCACTCCCGTATTTTTGTTATGAATTCAGTTTTGAAGGTTTCATTTCAATTCGAAGAAAATTATGAATAACAGGATTAGTTTTAAATAATTATCATTGAAGAGCATTGAAATTTGGAACCACTTCTTTAAAGCTTGGTGAATTGCTAACTAATCTCTCCAGTATATTGTACAGTTCACTACATTACTGGTATTACTGTTCCGAATCCTCAACTCGCTTTTACTAGTTTGGTAAATTGTGTTTCATGAATCGTATGCCCAACGTTATATTAAATAAATTATATTGTGATTTTTAGATCTTAATGAAGAATCAACAAAGAACTGAGATATAATTCTTTTTTTATAGATTCGCCCATCATGGCGTATGGACCATCAGTTCTTGCTTATAGTACAGAACGTGTTCCAAGCGGATGCTGTGCTCAGTGTTAATCCCATGACATTCCCAGTCTACACTCCTGCTGAAGTCTTGGGAACTTTCAACGCAGTAGCTTATCAAAAATGTAAGTATTCACTATATTCGTGATTGATTTATTTCCTTCAATTTTGAAAATGTCAATCATTACATCGGTAGAGATAGATTAATAGAAATTGGAAGAGTAGAAAGAGTATACTTTTTTCAGAAGATTTAGTAGGCTACAGAGGGCTTAGATATTAATTAGATACTCCTAGAAGTAACACATACTCGTACAATAGAAAGGAGTAGTTTTGTTCCATATACATAGTTGAATAGATGACTCCCCGTGGGTTAAATGTAAATAGATAATTTTAAATTATAATATTTGGAATTATATAACCATGCTACTTAAAAAAGGGCATTCAACGACGAAACAAGTAAGTAATTCAGATAAAAATCCAGAAATGGAAAGATACAAAAATTGTAAAGTTAGAGCCGTGATCGCACACAAAGCAAAAATTCAAACATAGACTGCAAAAACCATTACAATTCCCTTTGGCTTCACCATAGTTCGGATATAATTAAAGAAAAACCATTACTAAATTAAACTTTAAGGTATCTACTACAATACTCATAGGTATAAGTGCAATCGTCTTGTAAACACTTTTGGAATTACCAATGATATATAAACTAAGTAAAACAGTGACCAATTTCCAGTCTATCGTATAAACCTTTCAAAATACACCAACAGTAGGTTCTAAATTGCTGGTTTTTACGGTTAGATAAATCTGTCAATTGTCGATAAAAGAGGAATGTAGTATTGATTCATATTGAGTATACAGCTCTGAAATCGGCGACGAACTAGACTTTAGTCTGGATTAAATTAGCCATCTATTTTTTTTTTACGGCACACTAGTTGTACCCTGCCTGTTATTTTTATAGCAAGCCGAATTTAAACTATTTTTATCATTTGAAACTCCCAACAAAGCTGAACGCAGATACAATACAATGAACGTCTAACATGACTTAGATATTAGTAATTACATTGCAGCAATATATTTATTGAGAATATATAAAGGGCTCCTTTGCTACTTCCACACTTTGCGTCAGTAGCCATACTAATTTTTTGTTTTAAAATTCAGTAACGAGATTTTTTTTCGTAGCTTTAATGAATTTTACATTTCTAAATTAAAATACTAAATAATGAGCAACTAAAAATACCTCTAAAACTGGCATCAGAAATATTTAAACCTCTTATCATCGTTAATGATGCCCGACTTTTCTCTGGCTCCACTTTCGCTCACAAAATGAACTAATTTTTTATCGTAAGTGTATGAAATTATATGATGAAATACTTATCACTACATCTATTGAAAATTTATCTGCAAGTGACATGTGAATAAAATATGTCTTTGTCACTGAAGGTATTTTTCACATACGAATTGAATGAGACAATACAGTATTACGCAATGACACGTCACATCTAACTGCCAAAAACCTGATATCGTATATTTGAAAAGCTTAATTCTAAAGTTTTATAAAGATCAAGCAAGATCATCTACGTTTCCTGTCTTTTTCCTTACTTTATCTGGTCGGTATGGTAAATTCTATAGTGCATATACACACTGACCGATAAAAAGTTAGCGCCAAATTTGAAAAACCAATATAATATAGGGGTTTTTAAAGGTTGACAGTATCGAGGTATGACTTCGATTTCTATTATATATTGATGGAATGGAATTGACTAATGGAGACGATTGTTATTTTTTTAAGAATGCCAAAAGGTGCTATTTCATTTGTAAATAATGATGTTGTGACATAACTAAATTTAGCCTCTAGTGTAGATTACTAAATACTCATATTCTTTAATATTCAAATAGATATAAAAATAATTAAATTTGGATCAACATTAACAATAATCCACATTGCTTAGTAATTATCCACTGATATTAATAAGATCAAAGCGAAAGTATAAGAAAAAAAAACAATTAGGTACTCACAAAAAATAAAAAATAGAACAAAAACGTTTTTTCGTTAAATTTTATGTCATTGTTTGAATCTCATACAGAGATGATGAGATGAGAGAGATTTCTCTTTCTCTCCTAACAACGTCTCAAACTGCCTCGTTGTCATAGTGGTAGGGAACGTGACTGCTGTGCTTAAGGTCTCGGGTTCGATACCCAAGTCGGACCAAATGTTAGTATGATCTGCAAATTTTGTTACAAGGTTTGTATGTTATCCATTTATAATATGTATGTTTTAAAAAAAAAGTATATACGTATTTATATCAGTTGTCTAGTATCCATAATACAAGCTCTACTTAGTTTAGGACTAAATGACGTTGAGTGTTAAATATTCAAAAATATTTATTTATTTATTTAGCCTCTAATACAATTATGAAACCTCATAATGTTCCAATTTCAAATAATGTTTTTATTTCTTTTTTCAGCCGCATCCGTGATTCGGATGTTGCAACATATTCTTACGCCTGAAGTATTCCAACTCGGAGTCAGATTGTACCTAAGAGCCATGTACGTATTTATTTATTTATCAATCAATCACAGTTTATTTTCGAACATGGGTATCTTATCAAAATATTTGTGACGTTTACAATCTTTTCTCTCACATTTCTGTAATCTGTGAGAGTGATTTCAATAAAGTACGGAAGTAATCTACAACGAAATGTCTACTTCTCTAATTGTTGCTATTTTTTTTCATGTCTTCTTTCTTTAATGATTTGTTTCACATTCGCGTAAATAACATTACTATAAAATTTTATCCATAAAAATATAACACACTCTTTCACAATTCTAAAAGAGTCATGCTACTGCACATAGACTGGCTCGGCGAGATTAATGATCCGCCCTCTCATATTACCTTTCTCCATTCTGTCGATGCTGTTCATCGAGTGAGTGAGGTAGCTCTTTCTACCCGTAGAGGAGGGATTCAAATACGCACTTATCACTGTTGAGTCGCAGATCCATGTCAGAGTCCAAGGGCGGCATTAGTACCATGATCGGTTATCCGTCTGCCCATTTGGAAATGGCTATAAAAAATTCACCGTAATACGACATCAAAATCGATCAGAGTGGCGTCTATGCGCTTATATTTTCGGCTTCTCGCATTCAGCCCCAGTCATCCATTTTGCGCAAGTCATTACTCCACCTGGCCTGTGGGCGTCCTACACTACATTTGCCGAGACATGATCTCCACTCTCGTGACCTTTGTATATAACCTTCGTGAACAGTTTAATGACATTTCTTTTTCCACGAACGAATAACAATGTTGTTACCATTTGTAGTTTACAAAACAGTAATTCGGATTGAATTTTGTAAATTCTTGTTAATAGGTGAAAAATATATTTCTTAACTAATGCAATTTAGACGTTCATTATTTATGTTATTAATGTACAGAATTTCGACAATACTTGTAACTTTTCGTACATTCACATAGTTTATAGATACATAACACGAAAATTTACAGCTATCGTAACATTCGAAATTTGAACAAAACTTTGACCGTATGAGGCTGACAAACAAATAAATCTTTCACAGGTCTCGCAGAGCAGCACACCCTTCCGACTTATATCTACACTTCCAGAACGCAGTGGTGCAGACCAATTACATAATTCCTTACACTGTAAGACAAATCCTGGAACCATGGGTCAATCAAGGTGGTTTCCCCGTACTCACGATTGAAAGAAGCGCAAGCACAGCCAATTCTGTAGTAGTGTCTCAGGTAAACCAAATTTTTGAATTATGATCACAAGTTAAGATTGTATATCGCCACTCTAAATATATATAGTAGACTTGTGGAGTCCCGCGGTGTTACCCGCTGAATCCTCAGGAATAGACACTTTTATTTATTAAAATCAGAGGATTTTAGTTACATAGACAAGCATAGAAGATTTATATATTTAAAGACATATATGAAACATGAAAAATAATTTTGTTTAAAAGAAAAATGTACTTCGACTGAAAATGGATGTTAAACCATACACTAGTAGGTTTTTATTAAATGAGTAAGATGCCAAATCCTTGCTTTTTCCGTAACTATAGATTCAATTATAAGGTGATTGATACGGAACAGTCAAACTGCAAACTGGCCAGACTCGCAATGTCCAGTTTTTCGTTATATTTAAAATTTAATCCTTAATTAAATAACATTAAAGCATGTTTTCGTCTCAACAGGAACGCTATCTCACCGCCAGGTCAAATTCTACAGAGCGTTGGCTTATTCCTGTCAATTGGGTACTATCCACATCACCTGACTTTACCGACACTTCACCTATGCACTGGATAGTACAGTCATTACCTGCTCGATCAATTGACATTCCTGGACTCTCTTCAGCTGAATGGTTCATCTTCAACAAACAACAGACTGGTAAGACTTGTTTTACATGAAATCGTTAATCTAAATATATATATTCCTGATGCAGGAGTTGTATTTTGTCTTTCAAAATTATCCCTTTTATTCATAAATGTTGTGGTATTTTCAACTTTAAAACTCTAAGTTTAAAGTTGAAAATAACACTGAAAATATACAGTGGTATAATTTTGTTAATCGTGTGTATTAATAAGGTTTAAAATTTTATTAAATTTATTTAAGTTACGTGGTTCTAGATTTTCGAGTTAAATAGAGCCATTAACCGACTTAACGACAGACTTTACACTAACAAGATACACTTAGAACATTTATATAATACTTTACTAATTTTTATTTTAGAACTTCATGCACACATGTACATCGGCGGGCTTAACGCCCAAGTCATTATCTACCAGTCAACCTTTAGGTGATGTAATATGCTTTTAAACTTTTTCTTTATTTTAGGATACTACAGAGTGAACTATGATGAAGCTAACTGGATAGGGATTGCAGGAGCACTTCACAGAAATCATGAGGTCATTCATGTCCTTAACCGCGCAAATCTTCTTGACGATGCCTTCAATTTAGCTAGAAATGGTCGTTTGGTAAGATGTTATTTTTAATCTTTCTTTATTAAGTACTTTTTATGGGCAGTTTTTTTATTTCTAAGGCTGAGTAATTTCTTTTTTTTATTCAAGACTTGCACTGTCTTTTAGTTAAGGTTGCTCTATTTGAATTTTTGCCTGAAAAGAAAAATTTTGAGACCATATTATTTATATTAATAATGTAAATATTCACAAATTATTAAATTTTAATTAATCGCCAGAGATTGCCTAAATCTGGGATTTCATCTACAACTTGTTATTTTTAAATGTATAGTTTAAAATCAGTTACGAGGGTAACTTCAATTGGTATTGTACTTTCTGTATTATAGTTTCGATTTTTCTTAAATTTTTGTATTAAAAAATAGGTTTGTTAACCAACTTCAGAGAAATTCAAAATTATGAATTTGGACCAACGACCCACCATGAAATTTCTGATCCATTATGTTTATTACTGTTCAGCTAAATATATTAGTAAAACTATGAGCTTCTTAAAATACAGATGATGACTAAATAAAGTTATCTGTTTTTATCGCTGAATGGATGGGATTAGAGTTTCAAAGATAAAGTACTGTAATAGTTATAAGGGTATTTCCAAAACTACAATCGGAAGGGTTATGTAATATTTAAATTCCCTTCCCTAAAGATTCCCTAAATTAATTTGGGAAAGATTCCCCATTATTACAACAAAATTAATTTAGGGAATCTTTTGTATTTAAATTAGAATAAAATATAGTGAATAGAATTTTGTTGTAATAATGAACTACCATTAAACATAAAGTAAATGGTCATATACCTATTTATTGAAAGTTTTCGTTTTAATTCGGGTTGACGAAATAGGCAAAACGGCAAAATTTAAACCCATTGGTTTCGTTATATCGTCTGCACTGTGTCCGTGTGTCAGCATTATTTCTTTAATTTTGAGTAACAGCATAGAGTCTGGAAATGTGGACCCTTTAGTTTGTTTAGAAAAATATAAAAAAAACCCACGTATTAGTTGACATTAAGTTAGTTAGTCAATAGTAAGATTAATTGTACGTAAAAAGTTAAAAACTATTTTGAAACTCGTGTTTATAAGATGGCCAATATAAGCAAAATGATGTTCTTTATGGATGTTTAGTTGAAAATACCAATTTAATGAACGTACAATCGCTTTCATCCTCAATATGTGAAATGTTATGTTATGATTTTCTTATTTTTCAGAACTATAATATTGCTTTTAATCTGTCTCGTTACCTGATCGACGAGAAAGATTATATTCCATGGGGTGCTGTGAATCCCTCCTTCACTTACCTTGAAGTGGCACTTAGTGCTTCAGACGCTTACCCAGCCTTCCAGGTAAGCTTAAATAATATACATTTACTATATAATTACAGACCCTGTATTTATCTCGTAGAAAATCAAATAAATGTCAAACATATCGATATTTAATTAGCATAATTTAGGAATAAACTTTTTTTATTCCGGGGATACAAAACTATACTATATTGAGTTATTTTGCATAGTAGTGCATTTATCATCAGAACGCTTCACTAAGTGTAATGAGACTTCTAATTGTAAATAATCGCCTAAGTTATCTATTTTTATTAAGTACAAATATTTTTTTTTTTTTTTGGTTTTCAGAGGTACCTGCGTAATTTAACTGAACCATTGTACCAAGAATTTGGTTTTGAAGCGTCTACAAATGAAGGTCACGTAATGGCATTCCACAGGAACATAATCTTAGATATTAACTGTCGTCATGGAAATACTGACTGTGTTAACACAGCCTCGCAACTGCTGGAAGATTTGAAAAATAACCGAAGTGAGTAATTTATGCTTAGTTTTTACCCACCAATAATCTGCTAAAGTTTCAATCATTTATAGAGCACCTGGTATTTTCTGGATATTTATATATCAACATCCTGGGCATCTCCAAGCTAATTTAGTATCGGTCCAGTTACAAGTTCAACATTTCTGCCAACAGCTTTTTCCTTACGTCAGCTTCCGCATTATTTATTTATTTAAGTTTTTAATAAATTTACATTTATATTCGTTATTTCCCTCATTTAAGCAATTAATTGCTTGAGCGTACTCCTTCCTAAAAGGTCGGCAACGCACTTGTGACGCCTCTGGTGTTGCGGGTGTCCATGGGCGGCGGTAATCGCTTACCATCAGGCGATACGTCTGCTCGTTTGCCCCCTATATAAAAAAAAAAATATAATATACCTATACGATAGAGGTTCCGAATACTGAACTGTTTAATCATTATTCCCACGTTTTAACATAATGCTACTAAAGCCAAGAAATCTACAAAAATATTAAATTTATAATTTCATTTTCTCTTGCAGTTCAAACTTTGAACCCTGATATCCAAACCCTTGTATATTGCTCTGCTCTTCGTGGAGGCAGTGAAGAGAACTTTAATTACCTCTGGGAGATGTACCTTAGATCAACGGATTCTGGCCAGCAGTCTATCTTACTGAATGCACTGGGATGTACTTCCAATGAGGAACGTCGTACTTTGTAAGTATTTGTACATTTATCACTATCACTTCTATGGTAATGCGGTTAATGACAAAAAAACCGGCCAAGTGCGAGTCAGAGTCACGCACCGTGGGTTACGTACAAACCAGTAGGTATTTTATATGATGTGGCTCATAATTAATGCTTTTCGCAATTTTTCCTTTATCTGTGCTATAAAACGTTGCTTTGTACCAAATTTCAAGATTCTGAGTTCACAGGGTACTCCCCGTGATAGGTTATACTTATAGGTTTACCCTATAGGTTTTGATTTCCTTGCAAGTATTGAAAATTTTCAGCATGAACGGCTGTATCTTTTGAATGCTTTAGCTTAGAAGTTTGATTTTTTCACAGCTTCGAGAGACAGTAGATTTAAGTATGTGATATAAATTTCATCTTGATACTGTTTCTGAGAAAACGGGTCTTGACATAAAGACAGACAGACAACAAAGTGATTCTATAGGGGTTCCGTTTTCGTCCTTTTGAGGTACGGAACCCTAAAAATATGTAAACGGACACTAAATAGCAATATATTTTGTAGAAAAAACACTAGTTTACTTGTATGTACCATTTGAAATACTCGGCCTTATAGCGTCTGAAAACTTGCCGTTTTATCGACATCGTTGACATTGATAGATTTGAAAATGACTGAATGCTTACGAAAAACGATTTATTTAACCATAAGAGAATTAGGTCGGCATGATGCATGGTATTTGGTCGGACCGAGGTCATCAGAAGCACAATAAGGTTCCTAATTATGACCAGTGCACGTAAATGCTGTCAATACATTTCTAACTCTTATATTGTAGATGTCCTGAGACGGTGGTACTGTTCACAGGTAACCCGTCTGCCCAAACCTTATGAATACTACCAATAACTACTTTTTTTTTTTTTTTAACAGCTACCTGAGCCAAGTGATTGCCAGTAACTCCCAAGTGAGAGAACAGGACAGACATACAATTGTCGTCTCGGTCATCAATTCGAGTCCTGAATCCTTGGATGCAGCCTTAAGCTTCATACATGAAAACTTCCATCTCATCCAGCCAAGGTACAACCTCTTGCTTTTATATATCATTACATGAAACATGAATTCTATTTAACTGCACGTATGTATTGCTTTAAGAGCTCATGTTGCAGCTTCTTGTCGTTAGTGGGTTAGACTCCCACATGGAGTAAAATAATTTGGGTGTTTTATGACTGTGTCCAATATAGAAAGTGTTTGTGTCTCCGCGACACAAGACATGTTCTTAATGCAAGCGTTGTCTATTAAAAATCTTTTCTTATTCTATAGGATTGTACTGATCAATTGATGTTAATTTATTGTATCAATTTCAATATTCTTTGTTCATTCTTCAACAGAGTTCAAGGTCTCACTGGCACTACAAATATTCTGAATGCTTTGGGAAGAAGGCTCACTTCTGAAGCTCATTTAACAAGGGTAATTTTTTTATATGTTTCTCAATTAGCTGAGCCACACGATGTTACCCACGGTTATAGCTGTACCTTTAACCCTAGATCACTAAGCTTATTTTTCGATGCTTAACACTAAGCTTCGTCGTTTCGACTACGGTTTTTTATGAAGGGGGTTAAATGGGTTCTAACAAAAAAAAGGTGCACGTATTAGATCTATTTATTAAAAACAAATATTAAGTTGTAAGTTTTTTATATTAACACATATATATGGCACAGTTATTATTTACCAGTCTTTAAAATGAGATCAAACTTTTCATGCAGAATCAACAATAATACATTTTTTAAAGCTCTTTCTTATTACTTTTTAAATCATATTTGTAGAAAAAAAACTTTAAATTCAAATAACAACGATTAGAAAAAAATAAAAAAAATAAAACTTTGGTAAAAAACTAGGAATAAATACATTTGTGACACACGTCAAGTTTGTGCTCACCACACAGCGATTCATTGCATTTGGTGCAACTACTCTTGGTCATCCTTTGCTTTGCGGAGAGACATAATGCACATATTTTCCTCTTTTTTGTTTCAAGTTTAGTCACAATTGCAGAAGTCGATGTAGTACTTTCTTGCTCGTTTAAAATTTGTGTATTCGAGTCCCTCAGTGCAGTTTGAAGTCGGTATTGCTAATTTTTTTTGCATGTGCGGTTCGATTTCTCGGTTCTGGCTTCCTGACGATTTTTTGTCTCCGCTTTCATCTTCTGATAATAATTGACGAATCGTGTCTAAAAAACAAATAATAAAAAACACTGATCACAAAAATCATATGTACTAAAATAAAAAAACAATGCAAAAAATAAATCATAAAATGTAACGTTCTTACTAACCTTCGTCGATTCGACGAGCCATGGTTGTTGTAATGGCCAACACAGACCCACTACACTTAAAACACTAGTGTCCACCACGGGGGAAACGGGTCGACTGAGATTACCTGCAGTTTAGAAGAGATGCGTTCGCGCACGTAAAAGTTACAGCGATTTTTATCAATCCGCGTCGTCGAATCGACGATGCTTAGTAATCTAGGGTTAAAACAAAAACCGCGGGTTACGCCGTGGGGCAAAGCTAGTCTAAAGAAAGTACCTTAAGTTACTCCTTACATCACCATCTGACACTGAAGTCCCGTCAAAATCGGTCCAGCTATCCTAGAGATAAACCGAACCGGATCAAACAGACAGACAGACGGACAGACTTATAAAAATAGTTTTTTTGTTGTAAGTATCGTAAATACTTTCATATGCATTTAGTAAAAAAAAATTAATTTCAAATTCCAAAGAGACAAATTTATTTTATTTGCTTGTTAATAGATATGTTTGATGTTTACATTTCTTTATATTCTTAATAATAGTAATGCAACAAATCACAACCAGTGTCATGAACAGAGTATTTTGTGTCTTTTTCCATTGTTTGTAAAGTGTCTTAGGTGAAACTTTTGTTCCCATTCCCAACAGTTTTATTATAGATATCTATAGTAATATCAACCGGACTACTATTATACGATAGTTCGTATAATAGTAGTCCGGTTGATTAATTGTAAAAGTACATTAAAAGGAAAGGTCGTTTAAAATTTAAACCATAGAGATCCAATGATATTGATTGTACGGCTTACTTTAGACTTTAGAGTTTAGGTAGAAGTGACTCGGATAGAATCATTACTGATGGTCCAATATTTATTTTATAGGTGAGACAGTTCGTAGAACGACATTCATCAGTATTCACTGCGGGTGAACTGGCTGCTATTGGTGGCGTTCAAGAGAATCTTGCCGCTTCTATTACGTGGACTGCTGAAAACGAAGCCAGCGTAGAAGCTTGGCTTAATGAGAATTACGGTGACAGTGGTGCTGCAGCAATCACATCTAGTTTAGTCGTTTTAATTTCTATAATTGTAACTATTTTCAATTACTAAATAACAGAATATCAAGACTCTTTTTGTTTGTGTACATATTATTATGTTATCTTACATTAATTCGTACATAAGGTATTGTATAGTATAATTAAGAGTAACAAACTCATTAAATGTCAAATAATTTTATATTTGAAATTTAATTTTATCAAATGATAATTTTGTAATAATCAATGAAATATTTATGTTTCAAATTAAAATTAGTGCAAAGTTATTTATTATGTTTTATTGATTTATGTTGTCTAATAATATCATAGGATTACTTCGTTTGATTTATATTAAATCAAACCTTTAAAACATAAAAGTATGAAAAAAGCTTATAATTTACTTGATTTTAAGTCTACAGATATGTGTTAAGCCGTGGAAGAGCCACACTTCGTCATGAATGGGCCGGCTCGCCGGAGTGATACGGTCATTCCCATCCCCATCCCCCAAAGGCTGGCAACGCACTTGTGCCGCCTCTGGTGTTGCGGGTATCCATGGGCGGCGGTAATCGCTTCCCATAAGGCAATATGACTGCACGGTTGGCCGAGTGGTTTCAGCGGTCGCCATGCCGCTTGCTGCGCCAAGTGTCTTGGGTTCAAATCCCACGCGGTACAACACTTTGTGTGATCCACGAATAGTTGTCCCGAGTCTGGATGTTCTTTGTGTCCGTTTCATGTATGTTTGTAAAGTCCCCCACGACACAGGATGTTTATTCCTAATGTGGGAGTTGTCTTTTAAAAAAATAAAAATAAAAAAAAAATAAAAAAATACGTCTGCTCGTTTGCCCCATATTCCACAAAAAAAAATGTTTAAACAAAAACTTGAAACGTACTTATTTGTTGAGTATAAAAATGAGTCACAAGTACTCGAAAGGGCTTACAAGTACATAAACAGCGAAAATCCCAGATAAGTACAGGTGGTATAAGTCCAAACAGACACACTCCATGAGTCTCCAAAATTTATAAAACATGTCGAGATTATCTACGATTGTACACTTGAGGCCCATGTCACGGCGGCGTTCTACATATTTCTTTTAATATTATTTTTTTATACTTTTAGTACACTTTTAATTAGATAGGTAGGTTACAAATGTGCTTTTGCTTATAATTATAACTAAAAAGTTTCAAATCCTATGTTAACAGCCTTCAATAGAAAAAACCAGCCAGGTACGAGTCGGACTCACGCACTGAGGGTTCCGTACACCCCTGTAGGTAACCAACAATGTATCCTTTTCGCAATCTTTCCTTTATCTGTGATATAATATGTTGCTTTGTACCAAATTTCAAAATTCTGAGTTCATGGGAAGTGCCCTGTAGGTTTTGATTCCGTTGCGAGTGTTTTGCAGAATAAACGGCTGTATCTATTGATTGCGTTGGCTTAGAATTTGAATACATGTTAAGAAATTTAAACTAAAATTATGGAATCGTACAGCATAAAAGAGGACAGAATGAAAATTTGTAGAAAGGGCCTATGTCGGAGGAGAAGATTTACACCGTTTGCCAACAGCCTTAAATATGATTACTTTAATCGAAAGGAGAATATGGTTTTACACCTCATATGTTTGTGCTATCTATCCTCATTTTCGAGGAAATGGTTGTTTTTTCACCTCAAATACTATAGATATGCAAGCAAAAAAATATCATTTTACTTATTTAAAAGATTTAATTTATTAAAATCTTTCATTCAATTAGCAATGTAACGTAAACGCTATCGACGTATTGGTAAATGATCAAAACACGAAAGGAAAGCCTACAAATTTATATGTGAGAAACTTAGATAGTGATTCTGTGATTTTTAGACTTGAAGGATCAAGCTTCTTTAAAACTGAAATCGACCTGGACGAAGATGAAGGTATTTTGACAATTACTCCTGAATATATTGCACTTTTATACATATATCATATTAAATACACAGGATCTCTAGCCATAGCTTTTGTTCTTAGAGTTCAAATTTTGAATTCGTTTTGTATGTTTATCATAAGTGTGGTACTATTGTATAGACTTAATTTATTTTTAAAACAGACATATCGTGTCTCAAGCCTAAAAAAACATTTTTATCATTACATTTACGTCAAACCGTTGAGGGCTATGTAACTTTGCTCAGCAGTGTAGACGTCTTATCTCATGTAATATATCAAACAATGTCTTTGATTGTAGGTGATGGTAATTTTTGATCAGAATACTAAAACTTTTAGTGATTCAATGTCCATTGCCATAGTAGGACATATAACGCTTTTGCGTGTTATCCATGAAAAGTGAAAACTAAGTGACTGTGTTAAAATATGGGTGTTTTTAAAATATGTGTGTTCTTGTCCGTAATAGCAATAATTTCTAGTAAACCTATTGATGTACCGAAAACAATCGACATTAACGAACCTATGGAACCAAGAAATTTAAACGAAGATTCTGTGAAAGAAACATTTAATTTAAGTAACTTGGTTAGAAACGATATACGATCCGGAATACGAATAGATTCGTACTTAATCGAACTAACTCCTGATATGGATGACGAAACTTTTGAAGGAAAAGCTATTATTGACGTGTCAATAACTGATCAAGACACGAAAGATCAGCCTATAAAATTGTATATGAGAAACTTAGATATCGACTCTGTGACTTTTAACCTAGGAGGATCAAGCGTCTTTGATGCTGATATCGAACTAGATGAAGATGAAGGTATTTTGACCATTATTCCTGAACATATTGCACTGTCATACACATTTCATATTGAATACACAGGATCTCTAGCAACTGCAGGAAGAGCCTTCTACGTAGGACATTACGGTGACATGTAAGTTGACCTTGGTATTTTAAGTTTATTCAATTTTATATTTATTATTGTTTATTAGTAGCTGAACCCCGCGGTGCTATCCGAGGTACCTCAATAACCGCGGGAAATGTCGCGAGGCGAAGCTAATTTGTTTATAAATTGTAGCCTATGTGTTATTCTGATGTATGAGCTATATTATTGTAAGGTTTCATCAAAATGCTTACAATACACTTTTGGTGTGAAATAACAACAAAGATATTCACTTACATACTCACAAACATCGCATTTATAATATTAGTAGAATTACAAATAAAAGTGCAGTGGACGTTTTAAGACGTCGTTGGCGTCTCGAGAAAATTTTTGAATAACGTTTTAATTCACCTTAGCGGTTAAAGGGTTTAAAAAAAGAAAATTTATTTACTCTGCAGTTATTAACAATTTTGGAGACAGTCTAGGTAAGTATGTCACGAAGACATGTATAGTACTCACAGTATTTGACTGATTCCCGGGTCGGACTAAATGTTTTTATGATCTAGATACATTTAGTAATTTTTGCATGAAAGAGCAACAAACATACTCACTTACGTACTCACAAAGTTTTCGCGTTTATAATATTACTAGGATTATAGGATTATACTGAGTATTTTAGTTACGCGAATTCCTTATATCATCAGCTATCTGCCAATGAAAGTCTCGTTAAAATCGGTTGAACCGTTCCAGACATTAACCGGAACAAACAGACAGACACTTCAAAACGGTACAAATAATTTTTTGATGTAAGAACTTTATATGCTTTAATTATACTTTATAGCAATACATACAAGTACAACTCAGTCTTTGTACCGTAAGAAGTTGTGAGATTCATATAATTCTAAGTCCTTTAATTTATTTAGTCCTAAGTTTTAAGTTCTTACGTAATTAGAATAACCTAACAACATCTGATAGTGACCATATTAATATTAAAAATCTTTAATGTTTCAAATAAATAGATTGACAGGGCAATGGAACTTAACTCTGATTTAATAAAATATGTATTACTTGTGAGATACATTCTGTTTTCACGCGATGTACCTACATTCAATAGAAAATGAAAATTTGAGGCTACCCTTATATATTCTACGCGTTGTATGCACGCGATGCATAACTGCAAATTAATTGCAGTTATACATCTAACACGTAGACAATGTGTACCAAAAAATGTCGTTAAACAATAAATTTTTAACGACATTTCTTGGTACACATTTCATAAATCTAGACTTACATTTAATAGCTAAATAGTTGGTTTGTTTTATTGAACTTTTAATCTGAATTACAACTGGTACGACTAGTGGTTGTAAAGTTTAAATTTTGGTGTCCCATAACCTTCTTATTGGGGAAGGTTCTTCTTACAGGTTATGATCACAAGGAGCCGTGTATTGAAGATAAATCTTGGAAATTGTAAAAAAATCATGCAATGTATGCGTATTACAAATATATCTATATAATACGCAAATATTTCATGTACGAGTATACAACAAAAACTAGTTCTATATACAAAAATTAAACCACTTAATCAATAGGCGAGTTTATCAAAACCCCAAATTAAAAAAAGATTTAAAAAAAGGATATGCTATTTAGGTTGCATGCTACATTTATTTAGGGCGACAGATCTCCTCAGAGTATCTATATGCAGAGACTTGTGATCAGCAATAAGATTATTTAATTGAAGCAATATATCATTGTTATATATTTGTAAGTCTCTTCAGGAACAAATAAATAAAACCTGGATAATTAGTATTTTCTTCTTGGAAAATTTTCTCTAAATGAATGCTAGCTAGATCGATTTATCGCCCCCGAAAAGCCCCTTGCGTTATAAATTTCATGAAAATCATTAGAACCGTTTTTAGATTAGATTTTAGTTTAAATTGAAAACCGAAATTTGTATTGTATGTATATATATACAAGAATTACTCGTTTAAAGGTATTAGATAAAATAAATCGAACTATCCTGGCTACTGGACAAATATTTCTAAGAACACGGTCATTTGCTTTGTGTGTGAGTGGAATTAATCTACAATATTAATGTATTTAGAAATTTAAAAACAATTAGATGACCCGCGCAACCTTGTCTGCGTCTCCTGTTGCCCGTAGAGTGATTTTATACATTGCAAGGTAAACAAGTTTGTTTACTATAAAATGATTATGGTAAGCCAACCTTAAAAGATACATAAGCTGTCATAAGTATTTTTTGTTTTTCATTACTTTTGTAAAACTTTAACCATTCAAAACGCTCAGATGAATAATTTTCCCCCGTTAGCAAAAATCTTCATTCTGTGGTGGTGTGGTGATACATAGCTTTCCTCGGTAACTGAGCTATCTACCACTATCAATTTTTCAAATATACTACAGCCACGCTGATTTCAGTACGAACGGACCGGGGTGGTAAATCTCTCTCTAATGAAGAAGCATTTCAAAAGGCCGCCACCATGCTGCATTGTCTGGTGACCACTAATCTTGGATTGTGCTCATGCTTTCCATCAGGCAGATCACTTTAGAAGGCACAAATATTAGAAAAAGGCCGTGAAATGTAAAGGGGTGGAGACATTTTGTATTCTAAATTCGTAACCATGTGGACATGATATATACAGTCTCACAGGATATTCAATTATAACATTTACAAATTGTAACAAATAAAACGACTTCAAGAACTGGACCAAAATTAAATGGGTCCACACGGGAAGCACCAACTTTTAAATAAAATAAGAATCATCAAAATCGTTTCACCCAGTCGAAAGTTATGAGGTAACAAACATAAAAAAAGAAAAAAATACAGTCAAATTAAGAACCGCCTCCTTTTTTGAAGTCGGTTAAAAAGGAACTTAAATCTAACAGTATAATATTAATTCCTATCGTATTTATAAGTGTTTTTTTTTTCTCAGTGATAAATATCTATCTTATCAAATTATCACACACTAGATCAGTGATTGCTTTGAGTTTGTCTAACCCACTTTACTGGATGCTTTGGGACAAGCTGACAAGCCATCGACATATCATAAAACACTAGAAATATTGTTAGCGGTTTCAAAGCATATTCTATAATTCTACCATTTTACATTTAGAAAGATACTTTTACCTCGGTTTGATCTGTTGGAAAGTTTCCAGGAAGACAATGATATTAGACGGCTATCCAATTTAACCTCTTTCCTGCACTTTTAATTGTGTCAAACATTGGATTGATGAAGTTCGGAAGTGATATATGCACCAATCTTTCAAAAAACAATATTTTCTTGAAAAAAACGTATAGGTGAGACACATATGTGTCTTGCAATGATATCAACTGGATTGGCTTGATCAAGAACATATGTATGCCAAAGTAATCTAGTTGATCATGATTCTAAAGAAAAGATCACTCTTAAGCACTGGACTTTGTATACGTCTGTCTTTAACATTACTAACTTGGGTTACTACCGTATCAAATACTTTAGCTTACAATATCTCAGAGGTGTCCAATCCATTGTACCCTTACCACCTTAATCTGGAAGTTTAAAGAGCCTCGTGCATTATCTCTTCTATAATAATAATAATAAATATTTCGGACATCTAACTCACAACGCCATCTAGTCCCAAGCTAAGCAAAGCTGGTGTTTTGGGTACTAGACAACTGATATAAATACTTAGATACTTTTTTTTTGTAAATACATACATATTTTACATAGAAAACACCCAAACTCCGAAATAAATATTTGCAGATCATACAAACATTTGGTCCGACCCGGGAATCGAACCCGAAACCTCAAGCGTAGCAGTCGCATACCCTACGATAACGCCACCGAGGCAGCCACCATATCTATAATGTCGTTACGTTGAAAAAGTACAAAGATTGTGTAACTAGTATTCTAGAGATATCCCTCTGCAAACTACGAACGGTCAGGCCAGCACGTTTTCAGTGATGCTGTTATTAGAACGAATTACTTATTGACTGCCTAAATTCTTAATTACCAAACGATTACCAGTACCATTAATAGTATGCAATTTTAATTTTATGAATCTAGCTGAATCCTGCGGTGCTAGCCGCGATACGACAATAACCGCGGGCAACGCCGCGAGGCGAAGCTAGTATCTTTATAATTTGAACTCATGTGTTATTCTGTCGTATAAGCTATTATTGTAAAGTTTCAACAAAATCTATTTATTAGTTTTTACGTGAAAGAGCAACAATCATACTCACTTACATGCTCACAAACTTTCGCGTTTATAATATTGGTAGTATTTTATATCAGTGTTCTGTGAATGTGAACTACCCGGTTTATGAATGGAGCAGATACCACAGTAGGGCACTAATACTAAATATGAATAGTTGAAATTTGCAATAGAAAATTACGTGTCTGACTGCATTCGATAAACTGCCAATAATTAAAGATGGCGGCATATTGCATGAAAGAGTTTGTCGACCTCTACTACCGATAAAGATATCTCAAGGTTTTTTATTTTTTCGAAAGACGGTCCCCATTCAATGTCAGCCACATTTTAAATATATTTTATCATCAATTTCATCACGACGAAGACTTGAAGACTCGAAGACTTATAATTGAAGACTATAAATACTTGACATTGGCAGAAATAACTGATCCATTTCATCAAAAGAAGAAGAAGATATCTTAATTTGAACACGACCACTCGGCCAAAGGAGAGAAAAATTGTAACTAAACTCCACCATTGCTTTCATCATCAGGCGTTATTATGACGAACTTATCTAAAAATATTAGTGCTAATTCTGTTTTTCGAAAACTGTCTAAACTAAACTAAAAATCATTAAAAGTGAGCCACTAAGAGTGTATCCTGACTACAAATATCAAGGATTGATTTAAATTTAAACTTAAATTAGATATCCGTGGGAGAGCCACGCTTCGGCGTTAATGGGCCGGCTCGACTGAAGTGATAGCACGGCCTCACAGAAAACCAGTTCGAAATAACACTTGCGCTGTGTTTCACCGAGTGAGTGAGGATACCGGAGGCCCTTACCCCAAAAGCCGGCAATGCACTTGCCCAACAGCCGGTGATGCCTCTGGTGTTGCGGGTGTCCATAGGCGGCAATAATGGCTAACCATCAGGCGATACGTCTGCTCGTTGGCCATCCTATTTCAAAAACATAAAATGAAAAACTAACAGTAAAAGTAAACGTTACCTAACTACGAGTATATGCATACAAAAATAGCATTTCCGAAGTCTGAAATAAAATAAAACTAAAATAAAACGGTAGAAGATAATGTTAGACAAATTTTAATTTACTGTGGCAACAACAGAATTAGCACCAGTATCTATCGATTCTTATTATCAGCTATAATTCAAGTACAAACAAACTAAATGGCCTATTGGCATGGAATTTGATAATGGAAAAAGTCAAAATGATATGATAAAGGAATATTGGTCTACATCCAGAATCCATGACGTGTTACGTAAGTGTGTCAATTTTGTTTATTTTCCAATCCCTCTATAGACGCAACCACGGTAGTCCGTGGGCGCTACTATGACAATCTCTTGGTGTAAAGAAATTTTATCTTACCAGAACATTTTTCTTAGCTAGTTCAAAAAATGAGCAAATGTCACCATTTGACAGTAATGCGTATATTTCTATGGTAACCTAAGTAACTAAGTACTAAGAAATGCTGTTTTTTTAAGAAAATAATTAGTTATCCTAATAATTATTACAAATATGAATGAAAGTTTGTTTGTAACGCTTTCACGCGAAACCTAACCTAACTGATCATTCTGAATCCTTGAAGGTACTGAAAGTACATATAATACTTTTTATTTAATGCGAGAAAGCCACTGACGAAGGCTAGTATTTTTATAAAATACAAAAGAAAAAGTAGCTCTAGTTATAATTACAGTTCCTTATGGATGTAATAAAAAAAAGACAACTGCATTACTTACGAAGACTTTACAAACATACATGAAATGAACACTCAGAACATCAATTTATGGATTACACGAAATGTTGTCCCTTGTGGGATTTAAACCCACAACACTTAGTGAAAAGCGGCGCAGTAGAAAGCGGCGTGGCAACCACTTAAACCACTAGGCCATCCGTGCAGTCATTCATTTTGGTATTGCTATCGTATCGTCCCGTCAATGATCACTTGTTAAAAGGAAACAAAATTTAACAGAGCTTAGACACAGCCTATCTTGATATCCGTTTCTTGAAATCTTTACTAAATGACAAGTTAATCCCTTCAAACGTTTATCTTCCATACGTGACAATTAGTTGGAAAGAACATGTATTCACTCTTTAACTTGTTCTAGTCGACGGATGGGACGGTAGTGTGTTGTGTGCGGCCATTCAAACTTTACAAAAATGGCTCGAAGAAGATTGAAGTGGAAGTTCGTCATTATAAGCTGTTTAATATTGCTTAATGTATTTACAAAATCTTTGCCGGTTTATGATTCAAAAGTAACGGGCATAACCACCACAGATACGAAATTCAAGCATGCTGAAGTATCGCTTATAGCTGAAGACCTAAACACAAAGGATAGTAACATCGAACTCACTGAAAATAAAACCAATATAAATGATAAAATGTCAGATGTGCCAGTGAATTTAACTCGCAACAATATGTTGAGGAATGTGAGACCAGACCAGGAAGTAGATAGCTATACAATTTCATTGACTCCAGGAGAGAATACATTTACGGGTCTTGCTGTGATTGATGTCTCCGTAACGGCGGCCACTAGAGAAAATGATATTAGATTTAACATTGGAACTTTAAGAATTCATGCCGTTAGAGCTGCTCTTTTTTCCTCAGCGACCCCGACTAACGTTGATTATACTATAGTTAACAGGATATTGAGAATATCGCCTGGAATGAATGCATTATCTTATGTTTTGGAAATTGACTTTACAGGACAAATGAGGGTTGGTGGATATGGATTTTTCCATGGAACCTTTCTCGATAATAGGTAAAAGATAAACAATACATATATCTTTCTTACTAGAGACTAGAAACAAAAAAAAACTCTTTTTTACTTCTACCATTTTTTAAATATTAGTGTATGTAAAATGTCTCCTATATAATGAATTGCTAATTTTAGAAGTCTTCAGAATCGAATGTCTTTGCTAATTAATATGTACATGCGTAAGTAGTAACCCGGTACGGCTTCGCACGGAAGTCTTTGAAAATCTCGGATTTTCTCTACTATGAAATGCATGAATTACATATAAAATCTTTCTCTTCAATAAATTACATTAATATCCGTTGAGTTGTTTAAAGTATTTAAGCGAACAGACAATGGAACGATATTTTATACTATGTAAAGTTTTGATGATAACTTTTTAAATAAAAATATTAATTCCATTCGAAATAAAATTATTTTAAAATCAAGATTTAAGATACTAAAACATAAATAATTTTAGGAAATCTAATTATTTGATAAACAACTACACGACGCGACGGTTACTTTTATGTAATTTTAGAATATTTCATATAAAACACAATTAAAAATAAAATATTTACACCTCAAATGAATCTTAAGACACAATTAAAGATAACCCTGAAGTAGGTTTAAAATATGGTATTCCTAGATGCGTGTGAATCCTCTTGTGTTTTGCATTTTTAATAAATTCTAATTACTCAAATTATGTTATGTATAATATACATAACATAATTTGAGTAATTAGAATTTAGAATTTTAGATATGCACGAAAATATAAAGGGATTATGGAAAAATCATTGAAGGTTTAAATTATTTACCAATACAAAGTTTATATTTTTCTCAATTACCACTCAAACATTATATAAAAAAATAATTGAAAGCTAGATATTAGAGCTATTAAATAGCCAGAGCCATGATAGGCATGGAGGCGGAGAAGTACATAGGTATAATACTATTCTATCAGTCGATTAACATTTCATAGAATACTAGCAACCCGACCCGGCTATGCTTGGAACTCTTTGAAATTATAGGATTACCTCTGCTCTACATGTAAAACGAGACTTTTTTTTAACTTTCATCTTTACCTAGGCATAAATATTAAACGTGATGGGCCATAAAGTACATATTTTAAATTATTGATATAATACTTAAATACTAATATCAAAAAACAAGTCGACATCAGCGCGTCGATCTCAAACCAAGATAATCAATATCTTAGATATAATGTCTGTTCTTACGCAAACATTCTTCAAGATACTTCAGATGATCGACATTATCAGGACTGTGTGATATGATACCAGAATCCTGCTCAGGAATGGACCTAATCTCAAGTTTTACTTGATATCGAATAGATAAATGCAATTATGTGTCTATGTTTTAAACTCAAATACATTTAATATTTATATGTGTTTTCAGTTCTCTAGCATCCATAACACAACCTCTGTTTGAGTCTAGATGGCGTTGTGTGTTAGATGTCCAAAATATTATGATTATTCTTTGGATATCTTATTATACCAGAAGCATTAGTATATTTCCAGTTTTATTAAAACCTTAACTTCGTCACTCATCATAGTTCAGAGTAGACAAAGTAAAGATAAAATAGGCAAAAAAAAAAAATTGTTGAGATGCATTGTGACCATTTTTTTTCTGGGATCGATTACAATAAGTGTATTGATTTATCTGATAACTTAAAACGATACAATAGATAAGCGTACATCACGAAATATCAAATTAAATCAATGAGATCGAATATAACTTTCAGGCTTTTCGGTATTAGCTAATTCGAGTAGCACGTAGGCGACCGTAAACTATTTTTAATTTTTTATTATTACATAGGAGCAAATAAGGCTAATGCTCAGTTTTTGAGATAACACATGATTTTTATTACGTATCCTTCTTTAGTACCTCTCTTTTTGATCTAACTTTCTATACAAATTTTATTTTATTATATATTTATATATATATATATGTATTGTTAACTATTATGTAAATGAGACCAAATTTAAAGTTGGCAAAATATGGCTATTCGTACCTCTCGTATCTCTATCAATATTTATTGGTATATAGGCGTGTGTGCATGTAAAAATGAAATTATTGATTCAACACATTTATATTTCACTTGTAGCTCGCTTCATCTTAGCACGGGTTCTTTACGAAAAATATAATATAGCCAAATCTTAGTCTGAGAAAATGTGCAGCTTAATTTTTACCGATGTCTATATATGATATACAAGAATCTTCCTCAAGATTCACTGTAACTATTGTTAAAAATCCGTGCCGTAACTTTTGAGTTAATCGCGACAGGCAGACAGGCAGACGCGGCAAAGGACTTTGTTTTATAATATCATTACAGATGAAATTTTTAGGTCTCTCTAAAAATTTCTTCTTTAATGATATTACTTTCAATATCTGGATGATTCCATAGTCTTTTCAAAGAATCACATTGATATATTTAAAGTACAGCATTAAAGCAATTATAAAGCATTGTTAATTGTACCTCATATATTTAAACTATCGTTTTGACTGCGTGTTTGGTTTCTGTCAAAAAAAATTGATAAGAATTTTTATTTGCAGTTTTTGAAAAAGATAATATAGATTACAAACAAGCCAAGAAATAATTCTATTGATGAATGAAAGCATCATTGAAATGTAGATAGGTGGAGAAGTACCTATACTTAAATATAAAATACATAAAATAACAGCATCAAAATATATAGGGAAAATCAACAGACACAAATATTTAGATCACAAAAGACGTGAAATAGAAAAATATTCAAATTTTACAATACAATGTAAAAATACAATACTTTGACTTTCTAAGAACTCTTCTGTTTTTTTTTTTGGAATTTAAGAGAGAGTAAATTTTAAAGATATCATCTTTCAGATTGCGCTTTATGGAATCATACTACCTACAAATATATTTTTTTAGGGACAAATCTCTCTGGCTTATTCAATTTCATGTGGTAGAAGTTGCACATTATAGATTTATTTGTATTTAACATCCTGATATCATATTCATATCTAACGATTTATGCTTTTCAGCTCGTACTTGGCAATGAATCTACATCCGACCTATGCAAGACACGTATTTCCCAGTATGGATGAGCCCACAGAACATGCGACAATAAAGTTTACCTATAATGATGTAGAATTCAATACAATATTGTCGAATTCTCACTTGGAGGAAGGTAGCACGTAAGTATCGATTACTATCCAAAGCACCATTATTAATGGAAATAATTAGCCTTCTGCTTGATAAGATTGTTGCGCTTTTATTTAATAGTATGAATAGATGTTTTAAGGCTTTTTACTAGGATGTTAACGAGTCAAACCAAGTGTCGCATTCAATTAGAGCCCTTTCAAAAATATGCATATCGGGGTAAATTTTCCTCATGAGTTTGGATACTAGTTCTGAATGTTGCCATATTTTATTACGTCACAATCCCCTTAAGATATTTCTTTATTTAATTTTAACTTCATTTGCAAACAAGAAATAAATAATATTTAATCAATAACTTTTCAAGAGTTATGAAACTCAAATATCACAATAAACTACGTTTTTTTTATTAGTTTAGTGGTAAGTAATTCAAATAGCTATACCCGTGTATTTTGATTTCGTAAGTTATTTTAAAATATAAGTACCCGATTCATACCAATACACCAATTAGGGAAATTTGGGTCGGCAAGTGTGGGCCCTTTGAAACTTTTTATATAATCAATATATGTCGTCCTCCTGTTGTCTCAACCGTGGGAGAACCACGCTTTGACATGCATGGGCCGGCTCAACCGGAGTGATACCACGGCCTCACAGAAAACCGATGTGAAACAGCGCCTGCGTTGTGTTTCACCGTGTGAGTGAGGATACCGGAGGCCCATACCCCAACAACTCCCCCATCCCTCTCCCCATCCCTCAACGGCTGGCAACGCGCTTGTCACGCCACTGGTATTGCGTTTCGTTGGCTCGTTTGTCACCTATTCTGTAAAAAAATATTGCAACTGATTTTATTTAATTTAGAATAGAATAGAATAAACTTTATTGTACACCAACTAATACAGTTTACATTTAGGAGTAGGTATATCAATTTAATACCATGTACAAATGGCGGCCTTATCGCTAAAAAGCAATTTCTTACAGGCAATCAGTTCTTTGATCAGTTAATTTGATCACTGATTTGTATAGTCAGTATGACAATGTTTAAATAATAGTAACAAATAATATAAATAATTAAAATTTTCTTTCAGAAATGAATTCGTTGCTATCGCGGGCCCCGCTCACGGGTGGGGTATGATCGCCCATAATTTCATAAACATCAACATGCCTACTGCGAACGTTCTTTTACATGCACGAGCTGGCCTGCAAACCCAGGATTCACAGGCCTCAGTGGCAATTAACTCTTTTTTCAATACTTTGCAAGAATGGACCAATAGAGATTTCTTTGCCATCCATTTAAATCAAGATGGAAGATTGAATATTGTTGCATTACCCGATGTATCTACAAATTGGCATTCTCTTTCGGTTATCGGAATTTGGTAAGTGAATATTTGGTACTTAAAATTTTTAATTATTACAAGTTTAAAGTAATCCAGTATATAATTTTATTTTAATAGCAAAAAAAAAAAATTTAAAGCATCATGCACAAAATATTTAATACTACATATTATCAATCTGCTACCAATATCTTTCAAACACACAATAACTCAAAAGAATATTGAAAACAAACGAAAACAAACTAAAACATATTACTGTTTTAGAGTGTATAACTTCTTATTAAATAATCTATCTATAAATCATATATATTATTATTAAATGATTTCAAACACCAAACAGCCGGTATCACAGTAAATAATTTTCTACTTGCACCCTAATGACATCGCATAAAAATTGACTAGTGCGACTCGGTCACGGTAATATTATCTACAAGTTTTTGCCCACAGCTTCGCCCGCATGTGTTTCGGATGTCGTGTTTATCATTTTTCGGGTTAATTGATAAAAAAATCTAAATCGATTCAGCACATCCAAAGATCGCAACAGATACAACCTTATAAACTCAAACTCACTTTGTCTCTTTATAATATTAGTATAGATACAGTATTGTGACTCGAGCCTGTTTTGGAAATAAGTACATTTATAATTGCAAGATATGTAAGCACGCGATAGGTCTGTGCACAAGTGTATAAGTTAAATACAGTATTTAAATTTTGTCTATTTACTACTTGAGTATTTTGCTGGTTTCATTATTGTAAAGGTTATTTGAAATAATAGAAAGTAATTAATCTGCCAGGTACTGCTCACCTCAAATAGCACGCGCTTCTAAAGCTTCCAATTACATAATTTCGTTCCTGAGGGCCTGGTGTAAGTAGCGGAATTGCGTCCTCAGATAAAAAAAAAACACTGTGACAATAAAAAGAAAATTGTCACACATCAGAACATTTCTAAGTTTAACTATAACTTTGAGCTTAGTTTCTTCAACAGTATTAAGATTGTGCATAAGTCGATTTTTATGTAGACGTATTTTAAATAAAATATTATTTATATAAGTGTACTTACTTTAAGGGAGCCTCACTTAATGATGGAACTAAACCACTCCATCAAGCAAAGGAAGATAGCTCTATACCAAATAGCGAATGCAATGGCAAAACAGTGGTTTGGCTATGTAATTCACCCCGAAAACTGGCGTTATGAGTGGGTGGTTTCTGGTCTAGCTTCTTACGCGGGTTATGAAGTGATGAGATTGGTGAGCTATAATTTATTTTCTTAAATAAGTTACATATTGCACTTTGACTACAAAACGACCAGTTCCTAATTTTTAATGGATATTGAAATATGATCGTTTTATTGAAATTAATATTTAAAATATTTTCGCAGTTCCAAACAAACGATTTGGTAGAAGATGTAACTCTCTTAGACGTCAATACATTATTTGTGACCGAAATCATTCAAGAAAGTTTACTTCGTGATGCGTATGTTGGCACCGAACCTTTAGAGCCAAGCGGAGATCTGTTCAATGAAAATTACATCAGAGATCATATTAACGGTATCCTTAAACTAAAAGCTCCAGCGCTACTAAGAATGATGAGACTTATGCTGGGTGACCCAGATCAGGATTTTATACAATCTGCAGCTAGAACGTTGCTGAATAGAAGGTAAATTAAACGATTTCAGTCTGGCAATATTTTTAAACACGTCTTTATTAACTTTAATGAATGTACGTATGTATTTAAGTATATATATAAGAGTCGGGATTATTAGAAATCGGCAAAATAAAACTTATTGTGTTACTCTGAAAATACAAAGTTTATACTTAAGCATATATTTACATCGTTTTACTACAAACAGATCTTAACAAACATATTAGGTATCTTACCTGAAAATACAAAGAAACGATATTTAAAGTTTCTTATCAGATTTGTCGATTCCTTTTCACAAATAAAATAATTCTTTGCCTAACCTCACACTTCACTCTTTTTATAATTAAACCATGACAGCCATTTGTCAAACTACGCCATCTATGAAAGAAAGAAATCTTATTTCTTTACATACCTATATACATATAGCGAAACGAAGTAAATGAATCTTAATTGGAAAAAGTGTAGTTCGGTTTTCAACAAACTTTACACTATACTGACTTTACTTTTGCCAATTTCTGCCAATATAATATTTACAAAAATGACATCTAGCCCCTCACGCTCTTTTTGAACTTTATTATCTATTTTTTTTAGTTAAAGCTTTCATGTTTATTTAAAAAATTAAAGGGATATATCATATGAAATAATTGTGTCAGTTAAGTTGACCGTTATGAAATAAACGCTAAGAAAAGAATTCGGCAACAGGAGTACTTATGTTGTACAATTATTTTAAACTAACGTAAGATATTTTTGTAGAGCAATGGATACGGTCAATTCTTTACGTTTTCGGGATGCAATCAATAGCGACTGGTTAGCAGACGGTAATGGAATGATAGAAGATGTAGGTGAATTTTTAAACAACTGGAAGGATATTTCGGGCTATCCTCTTTTACATGCTAGTCCGAGGCAGGGAGGAGTTCAAGTAACACAGGTAAATTTTGTACTTAATATGAATAAAGACAAGAATTTGTTACAGCCTTCAAAATTTGTAATGATTTTTTATTTATTGATTACTCTCAGTATATATTTCGTCGTTATAGTGTTATAAATATTTTGTACTGGTTGACCTGGCCACCACATTATGAAGTACTAACAAAACCAAATAGAGATTAAAAATTGTGTGGGGTTGGGGGTTGGTATATGCTTTACGGCCTAATCTCACATGAGTATGAACACAAACACATTATTATGAGATATTTGTATTATTATAAAAAAAGACTAAATATTTATAAAATCTGCTTATTTTTTTAGGAACATTTTAGTTTTGGACCACAAGTGGTACGGAATTTCCCAATACCCATTACATTTACCACTAGTGTTGTTCCAAATTTCGAGAATCTTGAACCACGAATGGTGCTTGATGGAAGTTTCACATTTCCTATGAATCTAGGAGAGGAAGATTGGGTATTGTTTAATATTCAGGGTCAAGGTTTGTAGCATGACAAATTTTAATTCATACAAAGTAATGACATGCTTCTGTGTTTGTTGTCAATTAATTTGTTAACATAGCATTAACTGTCGAAACCTAATCAGGAGGATTCTAATAATATACTAATTAGTTATATTTCTTTCATTTTTCTTTTATAGTAAGAAATTTTTTAAAATGATTATGATCGCTACGCTCTTAACTCTACAACTATTTTAATATACACTTCGCCTAAAATTTTTAACTTATAGTATCAAATGTTATTTACGGCAAATAAGGATACAAACAATTGTGCAATGTTTTTTCCAGGTTATTATCGAGTTAACTATGATGATGCACTTTGGGAAAGAATTATTGAAGCTCTTGACGACCCAGAATCCAGAGAAGACATACATCCATTAAATCGAGCTACCGTAAGTGTTAATGTATATATTTTATATGAAATCGTTAGTATTATTCGCGATTTAAAAAAAAAGCCTTACCTCGGTCAAAGCCGTGTTTCAACACACGTGGACTTAAAAATTCAAAATGCGTAGTATAGACATAACCATATTGAAACAAAAAAAAATATAGACTACCTTCAGTTTTACCTAGAGCTAAACAGCTGTAAGAAATAACAATCTATTCCAGGATATTTATGTAGTTTTTTCATGTGTTTCAATTCACTTATACTACATTTATATATATTTATTGCTCCACTTGTGTTTTAGCTCGTCGATGATTCACTGAACATTGCAAGAGCAGGTAAACTCTTGTACGATTTTGCATTTAAAGTCGTTCTTACTATGGAGCATGAAATAGAATACGCTGTCTGGAAAGCTTTCATTAGAAACATGGAGTTCTTGAGAAAACGTCTTTTACCCTATGTGGATGCAAATGAATTAGATCCCGACATTTATCTGGTAAGAAATATATTTAAATTGGTTTACTTTCATCATTTACATAATTTCGAATTCTTACAGGCAATGGAAAATGGAAAGAGACAGACGACCTTAAATTTATTAATACTTTTTTGTTAATATTCCATCCATCCATTATAAAACAAAAAATACGTTAAGCAGTTATTAGCGCTCCCATTCGGTGCTTGTAGTTCATAGAAAATCAACAAACACATATTTTTTTTATGTATGACCCTACTAAAATGACTCTACTTTGCCTGATGGAAAGCAGAAGCTCAGCTGATCCACGAGTGGTGGTCACAATACTAATTTCGAATGCAGACAATGCAATTATGCATCATGACGACCCATACCATAGCGGCCTAGTGATGCTTCTGCATCATTGGGCTTCCGGTCTCGAACTCACCAACGAAACACGATAGCACACGATAGTTTCACGTTGACTTTCTGTGCGTGAGTTGTATCGCCACGGTCGGCGGGCCGTCCGGCTTTTGAAATCAGCGTGGTTCTACTACATAAAGAATCGAAGAAAACATGCAAAAATAAAGCATGCTGTGATTACAATACGTTTAATTCCTTAAATTAACTTCTAACATTCTAGCGGATGGTGCGTAGAACTATTCATGCGATTGAAGAAGAATTAGGATTCGAACCAGAGGCAAATTTAATCGAGCCAGCTATGCACACACTAACTAGAGGCTTAGTGATGGAACATGCTTGTAAGGCCAATTACGATCCATGTATTGCTGCAGCAGTAGAATGGTTCTGGGCTCCAAACAATGATGAAATTGTGTAAGTATACATGTTAAATGTTCTTGTGTTCTAGTTTTTACTATTAAAATAATTGAGAAAACCCTTAAAAGTGTTACCTAGTTAATAAATTATTAATTTTATGTATATGTATATCGATGACTGTGTTTTACGTTGTTAGAAAGATTAATAAATAAGAAAAATAACAAAAGACAACTAGAATTTATAATTCAGAAATAATATTTTACAATAATGATGAATGACGTAATGTGTGTTCTTAGTGAATTTACTTTTAAGCCGTTTACTTGTAGGTATATTAACTGAAAACTTCGTATATAACGAAAAACTGATTTCAATAAAATTTTTTTACAGTAATCCTGGTATTCCACATGAGCTTAGACCAGCTGTGTACTGCACCATGGTTAGAGAAGGCGATGAGGATATCATTGAAGCTTTGGAGGAAAGACTAAATCTCGAACCCACACTTTACGAAAGACTAGTTATTTTAGAGTCATGGGCTTGCTCAGAAGATGGATATTTTATCTTAGCGTAAGTATCAGTATTACTTTCACTCTGCAAAATAATCTATTTGACATCTGCTATATTTATATTGTCTTTATGTGTTATTTTTTTAAAATGAACGCACTTACTAAAATCAGCCAAGTGCGAGTCGGACTCACGCATGAAGGGTTCCGCACCATTATCTATCTGTTTACCAATATCAAGTAAAAATAAGAGAAAAACGACGTTTTTATGGCAGTCCACTTAAATGTTTTATATTCTTTTTTCAGTTATTGTTGTTATAGAGGCAACAAAAAATACATCATCTCTGAAAATTTTAACTGTCTTACTATCACGGTTCATGAGATATAGCCTGGTGACAGACGTACGAATAGACAGACAAACAGCAAAGTTTTAGTATTAGGGTCCCGTTTTACCCTTTGGTTACGGTACCCTAAAAAAGAACAATGTTTTGATTTTATCCAAAATGATTATTTTTCTTTTAATTTTTAGGTTTTTGGAAGACACTATTGCAGATGAAAGTCCTTACACTGTCGAAGAACGTAATAAAATCTTCATAGCTGTTGTGGAAAGCAGTTACAAAAATGCTGGTATTGCTCTTGCTTTCATGGCAGCGAACTCTGGAAAAATAATTGAGATGTATGTATTTTAATTGTTACCGTTTGTTTTCTGTATACTTTTTTAAGGTTAGAATTAAGGAAAGAATTATTTATTTCTCAAAGATCACTGCAAATCACTTCACATAAGAAATAAACACAATTAATACAAGTAGGTACATAGTTCAGAGCTCATTTACAATAATAAATTCCTTGTGGGTAGGCGACAAAATTGAGGCAGAAAACGCGTAACTCCGTTAGAGACTATTCACACTCATTGGATTTAATTTATGTAGTAGTTTTTTTTTATAGTCTTTCAAGATATGTTTTAAATAAACTGAAAGAATCTGTGTCCTTAATATTCTTAGGTATTGAATTATAAATTTTTACTATTCTTAAGTGGATACAATTAACTGCAGGGCTAATGACTATTGTATAATTTTACAATGGAATATCTTTATTAATCTAAAGCCTGAAAAAGGGACTGTTAGTTTAGTGGTAAGTGATCCTAACTTTTAGGTAACGGGTCGTGAATTCTATTCCCACCCAGGTCTTTATGTGATGATCACCTGGGTATAATTTATGAATAATATGTTACACACTTATTTAATTATTCAGAAATTCATAAGTATGTTCCTCAGGAGTCTGGTCTCCACAGCGTAGACTATGCCCAGTTTGAGATCTGACGATCGTATGTCAGATGTAGGTGGTTATTTAATACATTTATATAAGTCTCATTCTGAAATAACAACATTTGATTTATTATTTTGTTCTTCTTTTAAAAGACAACTCATGTACTAAGAATATACATTCCTGTGTCGCGGGGGACACTTTACAAATGTACATAAAACGAACACAGAGGACACCTAGACTCAGAACAACTATTTGTAGATCACATCAAGTGTTGTTCCACGTAGGATTTAAACCCACAGGCCGCTTAAATTACCAGGCCAACCAAATTTCCTGTGCAGTAAAATTTTGTTTTCATTCTTTAATTTCTTCGTATCTTATAAAGAAACCAGGATCTCACAAATTGAATTACATTTTTATTAAAAAAAACGTAAAAATGATAAAGATCACGTAATTAATTAATATATATCTGCTTTGATCTAATAGTTAGCGTATGCGACTGCAAATCAAGAGGTTCGATTACCGTCGTCGGGTCGAGTCAAAAGTGTAATTAGGTTTTTCTTATAAGAAATTCTTAATAACAGCCCGGAATATAGGAATATGGACGTTTAGCAGCGTATCGTAAACGTGCCTCTGAGAGCTCGTTAAACCCTCGATCCCGCTTGTCACAGACATTTATTGCAACCGTTATTGACAAGTGCCCTTAAATATACTGACAACTAGTTCAACCTTCAAATTCAGTTCGCCCTCGATGCCAGTTCCGTGAAAAAAAAACTGATATTTAGGTAAAAATGGTAGAACTAGTAGCCGATAATATAACACAAATAATAGTGGGAATAATAAAAGCTAGGCAGCCATATGACGGAGTTATTTATTAATGTTTAAATACAGTTCTTTTTGAAATCAATGTTTTTTTGTTTGTAGGTACGGTGGACTTGAAAAGTTCGAAGCACTTATATTGATTTTAGCCGATAATATGGCTGATAACGATTTGGCTCAACAAGTAAGTATTCTTGTATATCTTGTTGAATGTATCACAACCAAAATATCACAAAAAATTGTAATTATTTCATTACATTTCGGAATAACAGTGTGACAAAAATATACGGTTGCCCGGAACAGATTGCACCTTGAGCGATAACGCCGTCAATTGCATACATGTAAAAACCGCGGGGCAAAGTTAGTCAAAAAAAATGGTCTAAGTCGCCAGTCTCTGCCAGTGAAAGTCCCGTCAAAATTAGTCCAGCTGTTCCAGAGATTAGCCGGAACAAACAGACGTCTGTCTATCAGACAGAGAGACAACAATAAAAATTAATATATGTACTGTGTATACATACAAATGCATTTAGCAAAAACGGGTATATTAATATTACAAACAGACATTTATTTTAAACTAACTAAACCCCGCGGCGTTACTCGCGGTACAACAGTAACAGTAAATCCTTAGTCACTCCTTATATCATCAGTTATGTGCCAGTGTAAGTCTCGTCGAAATCGCTTCAGTCGTTCCAAAGATTAGCCGGAACTAACAGACAGACAAAAATTGTGAGAAATGTTATTTTGGTATATGTATCGTGAATTCATATGCATGTAGTAAAAAGCAGTTATTCCAAAAAAAACACTAATTAAAAAAAACCTGACTGCGTATGATATTTTTATTTTGTTTTTTTTCTCAATTTTGATGTACCCAGTGTCACTCTCACGACTAAGACGAATCTATTGACCACTAACATAAAAATACGACAAGCCGTTTAGGCTCCAGGACAAGCCAAAGAAATATACAAACATACATACATTCGAAAAACATATCCCTCCTTCTTTCGTAGTCGTGTAAATAGAAAACTATTTTTACATATTTTTTAGAACAAACTCATCACCACGTTTGTTTTCTAATAACAATATTCGATAATCTCGTTTCTCAGCCCACCATTAAACAAAACTATTAAAAGAGTCATGATGCATGTGTTAGTGTTTGAGATTTGATTAGAAATCTTTCTGCTTCGCACAACAAAACTGTGATATGAACTGTCGCCTGCGGTATTCCCGGACCAATACTACCTTCAAACCTTTAACAAAAGAGCGTACTCCTTAAAAGGCCGGCAACGCACTTGTGACGCCTCTGGTGTTGCCCATGGGCCGCGGAAATTGCTTACCATCGGACAAAACATCTGCTCCTTTGACCCCTATTCAATAAAAAAAATCTAATATATAAAATTCTCGTGTCGCTGCGTGTGTTACTAAACTCCTCTGAAAAGGCTGGACCGATTTTATGAAATTTTGTATGCATATCGGGTAGGTCTGAGAATCGGCCGACATTAATTTTCAATATTCCTATATGATAAACCTCTATTTTTTATTTTATTTTAACGGCTAAACAACGTTTGCTGGGTCAACTGATTTATTGACACAATTATAATTGCAGTTTCAAGTTTGGAGAAACTCCCAGAACAACAATCTTGGTGACTCAAACAATGTGGCACAACGAGCTGGCTTCATAATCATTCAAAACTTAGCTTGGAGTGATGCACATCTTGAGGACGTCTATGAATGGATAGATGAGAACGATGCTGCAACAATGGTATTATCTTTCGCAGCACTTTGTTTCTCGATAATGGTCACATTATTGAATCATTAATACTTTTAGTAATACTTTTAAATTTGTTGTACCTCTTATTCACTTTAGGTAATGTGATGTTTATACACTAATTTTAATTTAAATGTTCGAAAATAATAATGTATATTTAAGTTGTTTAATAAATAGATATGATTAAGAAAAATAGATATAATGTACTCTACAATACAAGCTTTTATATTTTAGTAAAATATAATTTTATCAATAATGTATTACTGTTAAAAATAAGTAAAATTAGATAAGATAAATGAGTGATTGTGGAAGCGAACTCAGTATTATCATTGATGATAATATTCGTAGTTTGGCAAACTTTTATCCGAATACAGCTGAAAATATTGTTAAGACTTTGATGAGACTTTCAATAAATAAATAAATAAATAAATAAATATTCTGGACATCTAACTCACAACGCCATCTAGTCCCAAGCTAAGCAGAGCTTGTGTTATGGGTACTAGACAACTGATATAAATACTTATATACTTTTTTTTTTGTAAATACATACATATAATACATAGGAAACACCCAAACTCCGAAACAAATATTTGCAGATCATACAAACATTTGGTCCGACCCGGGAATCGAACCCGAGACCTCTTGCTTAGCAGTCGCATACGCTACCACTACGCCACCGAGGCAGTCAAACCAATAATAACCTAATGTCAATACTATTTCTGTTTAGGAAATTAATGCATTAGAGATATATGGAACTGTGTACATGTATTCGGATAACAGTCCAGATGAATGCTCACATCTTATTACATGTTATGTAATAAGAATGTTTGGCGATATGTATATATTTAGTTTTAAGATTTTTGGATTTTATTTTTTGTTATATTATACATAGAATAGTTACGTAGAAGACGATTGCACAAAGTGTTTTATGTAGTATAAAAAAATATTCATTTTTTTTTAATAGTATTAGTATTTAGAATATTTGTTTTAAAATTGCACAAAGTGGTTAGTATTTAGGAATGTTAAAATTTATTAAAATGTAGTTAGTAGTTTCAAATCCCTAAAAGTATTAACTAGTAATAAATTTATATTAATAATCAGTATTAAGTTTTGAATATATTAAGTTAGAATTAATGTTACTTTTTTACTGCGTTTTCACTCATAGTTTATTATTTAATATTTTTTTTAAATTAAGAATTTTTTATTTTAAAAACTGAATCTGGGGCAAACGCGTCCTCTTGCTCCAAATTCGGACTAAATATACCTATATAATAATACTACCTACTACCTAATCAATTAGTATTTAATATGTGTAATGTTAATGTAAGTAAGAATTTATTAATATAACTGCAATATTTATAAGATTTTTTTTATATAAGAAAAGGAATTATAATTTAGTGTAATATGTACATATTACGTTACTACTATAAAGAAAATAAACTAGTTAAGACAAATGCTAATTTTATTTAATTTAACCTTAATTTTATTCATCATCTTCATCATATCACAGTACACTGCTGGACATAAGCCTCTCAAATTTCAGGCCACTTGATTCGATTGTCAGTTTCTCGCATCAACCTCCAACCAGCCGTCTTGCGCAGATCATTACTTCACCTTTTTATTTTTTTTTTGTGCCGAAATCCCCTCGTGTACCACTTGTGGTTATGTCGGACTCGAACCGACTAAAAACCGCACACCGTCTCGGGTACTAGAAGCCGGGGAACCAGGTGCACCCTCGGAAGGATATCTCTGGAAGATCATTACTCCACCTGGCCGTTCTTAACATTAATGATGAAAGTACGTAAAATAAACTTTAACAATTTATAGGTATTGTGAAGGTTTGTGATATGAAAAATGTTAATCAACTCATGAAATAACATAACTAGTAACTAATTTGACTGCCTCGTTGGTACGTATGCGGTAGTAAACACTACATTTAGCTGTAATATTTAATAAGTGTGTAGAAAATGGTGTATTTCCGGATTTAATGAAACATAGTAAGTTAATACCATTATTCAAAAGTGGGTCTAAGAGCGATCCAGGTAATTTTAGACCCATCTCAATCTTGCCAGCAGTCAGTAAAGTCTTTGAAAAACTTATTCTTCAGCAATTAGAAACTCATTTTAATAATAATAATTTATTTCATAAAGAGCAGTATGGTTTCACAAAGGATCGCTCAACCATTGATGCTGGTTCAACACTTATAAAACATATATTTAATGCCTGGGAAAACGCGCAAGATGCTATTGGCGTTTTCTGTGACTTATCCAAAGCATTTGACTGCGTTGAACATCAAACGCTTTTGCGAAAACTCAGGCACTATGGCATTAGGGATACTGCACTTGATCTGGTTGCCTCGTACCTTGGGGACAGAGTTCAACGAGTGAATATAAATGGAATTAAGTCCTCCGGATTACCTGTCTCAATGGGCGTGCCACAGGGCTCAATTCTCGGTCCTTTTCTCTTTCTAGTGTATATTAATGATTTCGGTTTAAAGATCTTTATTTCTCAAAAAGACTTAATCACAATTTACCTTTCTTTGTGCAAAATTTCTGTGATGTAGTACTTTTTGCAGATGACACTTCACTTATTTTTAAAGCTAATCGTAATCAGAATAATTTTGATGATATTAACAGGTCACTTACACTAGTCCAAGATTGGTTTACAAGCAAAAACTTACTACTGAACTCGAATAAAACTAAATGTATAAAGTTCACTTTGCCTAATGTTAAGAAACTCAACACGAACATCATAATAAATAACGAAATGATTGGTCTCGTAGAGTCAACTAAGTTTTTAGGAATAACCTTGGATCATAAGCTTCAGTGGGGCGCCCATATATCGTATCTAGCAGGGAAACTGAGCTCCGCGGCATTCGCTGTTTGGAAAGTTCGCCAGTTAACTAATATTGAAACTGCGCGACTAGTTTATTTTAGTTATTTTCACAGTGTCATGTCATATGGTATTTTACTATGGGGCAAGGCAGCTGATATTCAAACCATTTTTGTAATTCAAAAACGGGCAATTCGTGCGATTTACAAACTTAAAGTTCGAGATTCTCTGAAAGAACGATTTAAGGAAATAGGTATTTTAACAGTAGCATCTCAATATATATTTGCTAATATTATGTTTGTACGAAAAAACATACATAAATATACTAACAAAAGCGATCATCATTCACTAAACACAAGGAATAAGCACAAATTAGTAGGCCAATATTATCGCCTGAAAAAAGTCCACAATTCATTTGAAGGACTTGGTGTGCGTTTTTATAACAAAATTCCTGTCCAAATCTTGAACTTACCGCTACAAAAGTTCAAGAGTTCCGTTAAGAATCGTCTTATGGAGAGGGGCTATTATACAATAAACGATTTCTTGACCGACACAATGCTTTGGATATGAATGAAAATTTAGTATAAACTTATTATGTACTAATTGAAATAATTTATATTTATACGTAATGTATTTATTTGTTTACAATCCTTAATATAATTTATTTGATTGTAATTAATTCTTGACATCTTATTCTGCATTTATTACGTGACATTTGAATTTTGTTAAGTTAAGGCGATCTGCGTTTACATTGTTGGAGCGTAAATAATTAGTATTTATTATTTTATTAAATTTTGAACTTTTTTTTTCTGGGACCAGTATGTATGCACACATTGCTTTTACTTCTTGATGTGTAAGTGATTGCAACCTTATATGCTATGGACTAATTTTTCTTATTTTATTAGACAAAAAAATGATTTTCTTAGCTTTAATATCTCTTTAGATCGCTTTCTAGCCTTTGTGTTTTGGTTGCCTTAACTTGCACATAGAAGTACTGTTGTCAAAAACAAACAAACTTTGTATGAATTATTTGAAAAGATGGTGCACATGAGTTTCTCACCAGCTCTTCTCATGAATGCAATACCCATCGGAGCTGGTACTTAGATTGATTTCAATTTAAACCTTTGAGTTGAATCGAAATCAATCTAAGCTCCGGTAATTTAAATCATTTCAGTGCATTTAGTATTAGTACCTTTTATCACTGAATTGATTACTTGAGTTTTGTTTTATATTTTGATGTTTGTATTTTTGACGTGTTCAATTGCTTTTGGGGCCTATGGAAATAAATGATTTGAGTTTTGAGTTTAAATATGCTGTGCTTGAGGTCTCAGGTTCGATTCCCAAGACTGACCAAATATTTGTATGATCTGCAAATGTTTATGTCGGAATTTGGGTGTTTTTTATGTATAATATGTAAGTATATATATCAGTTGTCTAGTACCCATAATACAAACTTTGCTTAGCTTGGAACTGGATGGTGTGTGTTATATTATCTGCATACGAGTTTATTGTTGCCCCTCACCGACTGATTTACCAATACAGACCCTGATTCCCACACCTTTTTTATTGTGTAAGCGCCCATTACGAAATGGTTATACAGGTGTCCATAGACCGTGAAGCGCCCCTGTGTAATCATTACTCTAGCACCCTTTATTAGAGCACACTTCAAAATTGCTGCGACGCGCTACCATAAAACTGCTACGGCCGACTTCATCGCACTCTCTGCACTATAAGTTGATGAACGATTGTATCGAAATGTGTTTTCTTTAAAGTCAGAAATAAAGACTAACAAATCAATTAGGTGACCAAATTTTAATAAACCATAAATTTGAACGATTTTTACATTAAATGTATTCGGAATTCAGATAAGCTATGGAATTAGAATGGTAGGAAAAGATTAGTGAATCACTCGTGAATAAGATCGTGAGAATAGAAACGATCTCAATAATACTTGTCCTTATCTTGCGAAAGCATTTCAAAACTACTCTTCATATGTTCTGAGATAAAGTATCAAATTTCTTATCATCTACATTCTACATGATCACGTCAGGCATCACTTCTGTGATAAGCCAAATCTAATTTCGTAGTTTTATGTAACAGGAAATGTTATTGTGTTATTTTGTCTGAAAATATAAATGTTTAATAAAAAATATTAAAGAACAATCAACCTAAAAAGTCACGATTATCACGTTACACTTACAGCTAATGAAAATGACTAAGATGGCAGACTCTGCAAAGAAAATATATATTTTTAGATCACTGTCTTTTAAATACACGTGTGGTTTGAAAATACAACTGGAACGGACTTACAGGCTGTGGACCTGTGCCTTCGTCGCCCCGTTTTCGAAGTTCTATCTGATCTGTTCGAACACACACTACACTTCCCAATAAATCTGTATAAGCAATATACCTTTCGTCACATTGATTGCTTTCTTACCTGAATATCTTTTAAAACCCTTAATTTTTCCATATGCCAATTGATTCAGGAAAATAGAGATTTGAAACAAGTGCTTTTAAATCAAATAAAAACACGGCCAAGATGTTGGTGATCTGACTTGACGTGACGTGCGTGACTTCATGGTGACCCGAGAATAAATGGTTATCTGGTGGACACGACCATTTTATTCGCTGTAATAAAAGTATTTAGAAATATTGAAGTATGCTTTCTCTGCCTAGTTTGGGATCAACCTGCAGTACTTATGTAAAATATGAGAACGTTTTATCCTTACTAGTCTTTACTAATTATAATAATATAATCTATACTAATATTATAAAGCTAATCTCAAGAACCGTTGGTCCGAATTGAAAATATCTTTAAGTGTTGGATAGTCCATTTATCGAGGAAAGCTATAGGCTAAATATCATTACTCTAAGACCAATAAGAGAGGAGCTCTAATGAAGAATGTTACAAAAAGGGGGGAAAATATTACACTACGGGCAATAAGAGACGTAAACGAGGTGGCGTGGGTCAGCTAGTATAATAAATTCATGGCTATACTGTCCGTGCAGCTGTTTAGCCCTGAACAAAAACAAATTAAATATTAAAACATTTATTAGTAAGATCATATTCATGAAGGCACATTTATTTAAATTAAAACTTATCGTTAGGTGTAGTATGTACACATTGTAAATCAGTGCATAGTAAAATAAATTAATTTACATAAATTATTTTAAGAAATACATCGTTTTATTAACATTATACTAAATGTTTATGACTAGAATTAGATATACTTAATGATGATCATGAAAATTATAACATGTTTTCAAATAACGATGGTACAGGAATGTGACTTATATAGAGACACAAGAATATATCAAAGAATTCCAACGAAAGGCTCGCATCGGTACGAATTTTGTAATTTTTAAACGATTTAAAATCGTGTACACAGCTCATAAAATCTATATTACCTATACAAACACACAATGATTTTTGGGAGCATACAAAAAAAAGATGTGATATTGTAGCCAAAACTGATAACTATTTCAATATATTTTTTTATGTAATAGGTGGCAAACGAGCAGACGTATCCCCTGATGGTAGGCTATTACCGCCGCCCATGGACACCTGCAACACCAGAGGCGTCACAAGTGCCATGCCGGCCTTTGGGGGATGGGGAGAGTGACACTAACTCGGTGAAACACAACACAGGCGCTGTACCACACAGGTTTTCTGTGAGGCCGAGGTATCACTACGGTCGAGCCGGCCCATGCATGTCGAAGCGTGGTTCTCCAAGGTCTCCAAGGCCGCCATAGATCACCATACTGCAGTGTTGTAATGTCTGAATTCGCAATAAGTATGGTGACCTTTTCATCAGGCAGAGTATAATCACTTTGGCAGGCTCAAATACATCAGAAGAAGAAACCGTGGTCACGATAAGATGGTTATCTCATATGCGAGCCATTCAATGAAAATTATCTTTAAGTCTTATGAGCAGATAGAATGTATTACAATAGCTTTTTTTTTTTTTCCTCGTAGATAACACATTCTAGCTAACACTTTTAAATATTTAGAAGATTATATTTAAAAAAGTTTTTGAATAAGATATAATATGTCTAGAGACATTTTGGTTTCATATATTCTTACGTTATAACGGTGTTATGTTTTTGAAGAAAAGAAATGTTTTAAACGCAAATGATAATAATTAACTGTTAATCATTTTAGATCTTTAATATGTGTATCAGTGACAATATGTATTTGTATTTGTTCTGTAACATCAGATTTTACACAAACTATTTCAACTTTGTCAAAGTGCACGCTGATTGGTCAAATCAAACATCGTGTGCTCCTTGGCTTCCTGTTACAAATTTCCGTTTCTTTTCACGAAACCGAGGGAAAGTTATAATATGTTACGCATTAGAAATCTACTTATTAACATACATTAAAGTTTGTAAAATAATTACCAAGTTGGATTTAATTAGGTACCTAAATAACATTATTTTTCGTATAGATAACAGTACTCGCATAGATTTTTATTATTTTGTATTTAATAATTGTTCACGGACTTAAAAGAATAAACACCTCTGTGGTTCGTTTCGGTATTTCTGCCCAGATTGAGTCTTCTAGTTGTAAAATCCGACGTGTAAAAATATATGTAAAGACTTACTTATAAAATAAATATAATTTATAATTTATTATTTTAGATAATAACGTAATTATTTCATAACTTAATTATGACAAATATTTGTTATTAGAAACGAGAAATAATAATCTTTTTTCGTTTGGAATAACATTTTTTTTTTCAATTGTTCAGTTAAATGAACTACCTCCCAAAAACTAACAGTTGAAAGTACACCTTAGACTTTAAAGGATAACATTTTAAGAGTTGTATTAAGTGTTAAAAGTACTAGCAAGTATTGAAAGAAGAACAATTATAATCGAGAAAGATACAGCAGATGCCCCGTCCTTTTGGATCTTTTCAGGTTTCATTGTGATTGTCTGTAAAAATAAGAAATGTATTAACATCGATGTTGATCATGAACCTTCTACTATTCTGAATATAAAACATACCTACATCTAATGCTACTAATATTATTAACGCGAAAGTTTGTAAGTATTTTTTTATTATATAGGGGGCGAACGAGCAGACGTATCGCCTGGTGGTAAGCGATTACCGCCGCCCATGGACACCCGCAACACCGGAGGCGTTACAAATGCTTTGCCTGCCTTTTACGAAGGAGTACGCTCTTTTATTGAAGGTTTGAAGGTCGTATTGTTTGTATGTAAGTGAGTTTCACGCAAGAACTACTGTATGTATTTTGATGAAACTATACAATAATATAGCTTATACATCAAAATAACACATGGGCTACAATTTATAAAGATACAAGCTTCGCCTCGCGGCCTTGCCCGCGGTTATTGTGGTACCGCGGGTAGCACCGCGGGTTCAGCTAGTAGTAAACAAGCTTTTTTTTTTTAATACCCAAATTGGGTTGTTTAAAAACATGTACGCTGCCATTTTGTTCCGGCGGCAATTTTGGATTAATAATAATACCGATTATATATAATTACATTGTCATCAGAACTAAAAGTATATTTCAAATTTCAGCTCAATCGGGAAGTGGATCAAATTTAGCTTGCAAGGTTTAATTACAGACAAACATCGGGATAGTAGAAACTAAATAGTAAAAAAAACTTGTAAAATTTCAAAAAATCCCTACTAACTTACTTAATGGAGTAATCATAAAAATGCCTTACATCATTCTTGCACTGCTGGACCTGGCTTCAAATGGAAAAATCATATCGAAATCGTTCCATATATTTGAGAGCTACGATGCCACAGACATTCAAACACAGACAGATAGATGTCGACGTCAAACCTTTTTTTTTTGCGTCGGGGGTTAAAGAACGGGCTTGATTTCACAATGGTCGAAAATTTTAATATTTTTGCCGTTATACTAAAATATATTTACCATTTCAGTCGTAGACATCCTGATTGGCATAGGACTTGGTGCTCCCACTGGTATTCTGTACAGGAACCGATTTCTCTCTCGCCTGGAAATAGATGGAATAATTTCTTTTATTAAAATATATTTTACATTCATCAATAACCCATGGTCTCTCGGGTCAACTTTACAATTTTGAAATGAATGCATTTTTTTCACTGTTAACAACAAGAAAAGTAACTACTATAACTTTAAAAAAAATGAGATGGTAAAAGATGTAAAGAAAAACATTTGTAATTTAGAACTTTACAAAATTCGATATAATTTTTTTTTTCTTTTTTTTTTTTGAATAGTTGGCTAACGAGCAGACGTATCACCTGATGGTAAGCGATTACCGCCGCCCATGGACACCCGCAACACCAAAGCGTCACAAGTGCGTTGCCGACCTTTGGGGGATGGGAAAGGGGATGGAGGGAGGGTTGGGGTATGGGCCTCCGGTATCCTCACTCACTCGGTGAAACACAGCGCAAACGCTATTTCACACCGGTTTTCTGTGAGGCCGTGGTATCACTCCGGTCGAGCCGACCCATTCATGCCGAAACATAGCTCTCCCACGGTATATCAAGATTCAAGATGGTGGAAAGGAATATATTTTAGGTAATTATTTGACTTACAGTTTGTGATCAGCGATATGTTTGTCCTCTTGTTCGATTGCATTCAACCTCCTCGTGGGAGTGTTGCTGAGTGAATCATTGGCTTGTATATAATAATATGACATTCTGCAGTCGGGAAAAAAGCTGAAAATTAATATGATACGTTAAGAAAATTTCATATTTCTTTTCCGATGCAAAGGTTTTGGGTTAGGTTTTTTATCATAGGACCCTCCCGAAAAAGGAGTTTTTATAAACATATATTTTTTTTATAGTTCCAGAATAATTTCATAATTTTCTGGAGATAAATCTGTGGCTGCCCGTTATTCTATCAAAGTCTGGGTAATTAGTAGAACACAGTTCTTCTCACGTGACTCTCAAGATGGGAAGGAGAGCCAGACACTTTATATTTAATTATGAGGCTGCCTATTGTGGCCAAGGGCTACCGATGATCTCAGGGATTTCCTTTTTAAGATCATGGATTTATACGCCTGCCCTATCGCAATATATTTAGACATAGGACCAAACAGTGTGGTTTCAATAGGATCAATTTTGACATATCAGACCGTCATTAGCACTCACAGTTATCATCGTTATGATATTTTTTAACTTACAATGTTAAATAATATATATTATAATACTTACTTATGTTTACCCCTCCGCTCTTCTATATACATCCTCTTGATATGTGCACGACACGGCTCATAGTTCAACAAACATGCCAGTTCTATGATATTACTTCTGAACAATCTGGTTTGGAACTGTTGGTCCTTGCTTTTTACTAAGTGTCCGAAGATCTTTGACACTTTTCTTGTTAAAAAGTCCTGAAGCAAAGACAATTGTCAGAGATACTAATAATGTACTACCTGACACAGGTCTCTCGGACACATGAAGAAAGAAGATTTTGGCCCACTGTACCCTGGGCAAGCGGCATAAAATTTGAGTAAACCTTTTTTCTCCTTGCCTTGCCTTCCTTATATTATTCTGTGTCATTTGCTCCATAAATTGACTTTTACAACATCCACGAGATGAATAGTGCTGGTGACACTTTGTATTTTAATCCATCATCACAAAGATATGTTGTGTGTGTGTATGTATGTGTATGTATGTGTATGGGTGAGTGTGTGTGTGTACACACGTATGTGTATGTTTCTTACCTCCCATTCTCGATACAAAAATTTGTTCATTTTACAAGCAGCATCTTCTGTGATGAATTTTTCGAAACCATCTAAAACTGATTCCCATACAACCGGACTTCCTTCATTGTCCAAATAATCCAGAATGTCCATTGCAAGTTGTACATCTATGTCTCCTGCCACGTATAGTACTAGAACATCGTTAACTATCTGTAAGTCAAAATATTTTTACAATTTAAGTAATTTATTTTTGTCTGCTTCGTCAGTATTTGACAAAACATTAATTAATTTTCAGCATTTTCTTCAAATATGAAGGTTCGGAAAATATTTAGGGAAAACACACACTTTTCTCCTTAAAAGAGTTCAAAAATAGTTTTCGAACCTTAGATTATTGTATTTTACTTTTATTTTTAAATGAAAACAATCTAATTAATAATAAATATTCCGGACATCTAACACACAACGCCATCTAGACCCAAGCTAAGCAGAGCTTGTGTCACGGGTACTAGACAACTGATAAAAATACTTATATACTTTTTTTTGTAAACACATACATATTATACATAGTAAACACCCAAACTCCGAAACAATCGATTTCGGCATATCCATATTTTAGCGTTATTAACCGATAAAGTACAAGTAAATGTATTTTTATTTAGGAACGTATGATATAACTGCTGCCTTTTAATTGGTTCATCGATCAATTATGTAATAGGTAGGTACTTATACTGGATTGAAAAAAATGGTTCATTATTTTTTATTTTTTTATAGATATTAACTGTAATTTCACCTGGTCATTTTGTTACCTTCAACGCGTAAAACGCGTTGTGACCTGTTTCTGACTTGCTGAATTAAAATAAATCCACTTAAAACAAAAATAAATAAGAAAAACCTACCTGAGCTCTATTTAATTCATCTATAGATGTTTTATTCTCTTTTAACGTCTTAGCGATCAGTCTCCAGGTATAAGTATCGTAATTAACCCGATAATATCCTGAAAACAAAATTAACAAACATTATGTGTATGTATAAAGTGATAAAATGACGATAAACGCCTGCGTAAAATTGAAATGAAAATATCGTGATTGACATGGAGTGTGACTTAAATAAAAAGGCGCTGTTAGTAATTTGTAAACAAATAGTTTTTAGTTAGTTAGTAAGTAGTTTAGGTTAAAACCTACAATGAAACCGAAATTTACTGAGTATTCTACAATAAGATCTCACACCCCCACACACGTACACACAGATTTCATACTATTTTCTTTTATTATTTTCTTTATTTATTTTTGTTAATTATACTAAAGGTTATACTCTCATCAGTTGATAAGACAGTTGACCGTGGGAGAGCTATGCTTCGGCATGAATGGGTCGGCTCGACCGGAGTGATACCACGACCTCACAGAAAACCGGTGTGAAATAGCGTTTGCGCTGTGTTTCACCGAGTGAGTGAGGATACCGGAGGCCCATACCCCAACCCCTCCTCCATCCCCTTTCCCATCCCCCAAAGGTCGGCAACGCACTTGTGACGCCTTTGGTGTTGCGGGTGTCCATGGGCGGCGGTAATCGCTTACCATCGGGTGATACGTCTGCTTGTTTGCCAAATATTGAATAAAAAAAAAATTATAATATAAGAAAATAAGAGTTAATTGTTTAAGAATGCTTTTTTGTAATATCTAATCTTAAGGAGGAGCATTAATTGTACCGCAAATTGTACTTCCCTAATTTTAAGCTTATCTTGTAATGCATCTGGTTTAGAATAAAGTGATATATTATTAATAATGTACGAAATACAGATAATTCTTTTCAGTGCGGGCACAGATATCCTCCATTTAAATTAAGCATAAGCTCTGGTTTTGTTAAACCACAATTGTAAAAATGTATCTTTACGTTTGTTTGTTTAATAAATTATTATTATTATTAATTTAATTTTCATGTAGCAAATTTAACAATGACTCATAAACAGACGAATCGAGGTATACTTATCTGCTACTTATTAGTTTTACGTGTCATGGTAGGTTTTCAAATTTGTATTTACTATGAAAATTTAGGTTAATATGGTCAAAAACATTTTTTATAAAGTAACGCCTTTAGAAGCACACTGCCCGACATAGACAACTCTTTAGAAAGGAGGTTTTAGATTACTAGTTATAGCACACTGGCGAGACGTGTCGACATAGAGATTTTTAACATTTATCCTCCTTTTGAAAATAATAATAATTTATTCTTGTTGTTCTTTTGATGAAATGGCAACCAACCGGATCACTTGGATCAGCTATTTCTGCCAAATGTCAAATATTTATAGTCTTCAATTATAAGTCTTCGAGTCTTTAAGTCGTCGTCGTGATGAAATTAATGACAAAAATATTTAAAATGTGGATGACATGAAATGGGGACCGTCTTTCGAAAAAACAAAAAACGATCTTCAAGAATTTATCTGATCGATGGCATTTTCAATATAAGATGAAGCAATTAATTAAAATGTCAATCCACTATTATCATAAACAATACACGTAGCCATAACTACAACCATAAAAATGAACGCTAATAATACCGCACTGAACTTGTTAAGTCCTTGGTTTAACATTGAATCTATTTCTGTTGACCTATCGCAAGCTAATACTGATTCATTGCTATGCACTGGTGCGAATGCGTATTATTTGTGGCAAGTTTAAACTTCTAAAAGAGAAAAAGGAATGTAAATCTTAGAACAAATACATTTGCATAGGCACATAGTAATAATAATTTTGAAAATATTGTTATTTTGCACGATCGGTCTTGCTGTGAATACAGGTTTGTTATTCATTCCGCACACATTATTTGTACGTGTATCTCTATTCTTCTTTTAATTACCTAACTATTTACTGATACTAAACCGCATTTAACGAAAGATTCATTACTCAGTTTATTCAACGTACAAAACAATGTATATCTTCTTTTCGTCATCAACATCAGCTTATCGCAGTATGCTGGCATAAGCCTCTTCAGGCCACTTGGCTTTAGTTGTTTTATTTATTGGAGGCCAAATGATGCATCTCTATAGGCCAGCATAGGTTATCATGCTGCATTGTTGTATTGACGACAGTAACAAAGTTGTCATGGTCACTTTTACAATACACTGAAACACACACACAACACACACACAAACAAACACAATCACACAATCACAACACGCATATAGTTTTATACTACACACCTTTTTGTCATCTTCTAATTTAATTTCACATCACATTATTTCTCATTGAACTTTAATGAATAAAGTACTTTATATTTTTTGTAAATGTAGGTACTAAAATTAGATAGTTTTAGTTGTTGGAGGAAGGCGTCGGTGTCTGTCACACAGTTCATACTAGCACAGACATCGTCGTTAACTCTATTTTAAATGTTGTTAATGAAGAATTATTACTATTATTGTCTGTATCACCACACTTGGATTCTTCTTATATGCATAAGACAGTGTAGAGTCATTATGGTAAGGCATAAATAAAAAAGAGATTTTTTGCTCTCAATCACCACACTTAGCAAACGAGTTCATATATCATTACATATCTGGTCTGTTAATGCAGACAAATTGATTTATAAGTCTTACCTGAGCCTTTCCTGTTAAGTAAAATCCACCCGTCATTCAAGTTCTCTCCGAAAGTATAAGCTTGGGCATCAATGGTAAATCGAGGTTGGTAGCAGTTGAAGCAGTTCTGATTATTTTGAACGATGTATGAGATGGGAATCAGGAAGTCGGTCTCCCCACGATTTTCACTGGTGTAACTGAATTGTCTCTAAAATATTTAAGCAAAATATTTTTTTGAATTAAATGCTAAATTGTATTAATCCAAAATGTATAATTTTTGGATGGTAGGTATATTTTATTCGATAAAATCAGTTATTTGATATAGACGTAAAATGTTTAATACCGCCCGTTGCAGCTGCAGTAATAAGTTGAAATATCGTGGCTCTTATTATTGCTTTTAAAATGAGCTTATCGATATAAATAAAAATGAATCGTCAAATGTGTTGCTAAGCGCAAAACTCGAGAACCACTCAATCGATTCGGTTATTTTTATTTTATTTTCGTAAAGGCACAAGGAAGGTTTTTATGGACAGAAAAAACGTAAAAAATGAGTTGCGAGGAAAACCTTAAAATAATTTTCCTTTCTCATACAAACCATAGAGTAAATTAAAACATCTATATATAATATCAACAGAATGAAGTCTTTCGGGGTAGTTAAATCAGGTGATAAATGTAAACACGTCCGAAAATTAAGTTTATTATAATTAAATTAAATTAAAATTCCAGACATCTAACACACAACGCCATCTAGTCCCAAGCTAAGCAGAGCTTGTGTTATGGGTACTAGACAACTAATATAAATACATATATACTTTTTTTTGTAAATACATACATATTATACAGAAATTTATATAGAAATTACCAAAACTCCGAAACAAATATTTGCAGATCATACAAACATTTGGTCCGACCCAGGAGTCGAACCCGAGACCTCAAGCTTAGTAGTCGCATACGCTACCACTACGACACCGAGGCAGTTAAATAATAATAATAAACCTGCCTTTTGTAATACAAACCCAACCAAAACTAAAAACTTGAGGTGTCAAGGGACACCCGGATGGAACGAAGTTCTAAATAGAAAGACGATACAAATATTATATTTACTTCAATATTTTACGTAATTTCTAGTTTTATGATATATGTGTACACAATAATATTAATAATAATAATAATGATAATGATGATAATGGTGAAAATGATGAAGATGATGAAAGTGATGAAGATGATGAATTGATGTAAATGATGAAAATGATGAAAATGATGAAAATGATGAAGATGATGAAAATGGTGAAAATTATGAAAATGATGAAAATGATGAAAATGATGAAAATGATGAAAATGATGAAAATGATGAAGATGATGAAAATTATGAAAATGATGAAAGTGATGAAGATGATGAATTGATGAAAATGATGAAAATGATGAAGATGATGAAAATGATGAAAGTGATGAAAATGATGAAACTGATGAAAACGATGAAGATGATGAAAATGATGAAATGATGATTATGATAATAGTGATGATAATGATGATAATGATGATATGTATATATAAAAGTTCGAAATCTTATCTATAGTATATATATATAGATATATATATAGTATCTGGGTTGCTTCAAGCAATGAAAAATAAACTAATAACAAATAAAATTTAAAATAGCAAAAAGTGTCGTGACAACAAAAAGTGTCGTGACAACAAATTATGTCGCGACAATTTCCGTCTAGCCCCCTTCGTTTTTTCGTTCATATCGCGCGATAAGGAACTTCGTTCCAAAATTTTAATATAAATAAACTACTGAATAATAGTATGTTTTAACTACCTGCTTCAGTTGAATAGCGTTTGGTGATCTATCCCTGAGCACTTGAACATTGATGACCGGGTAACCTGGACGACGAAGCCAAGTCCAGAGAATTCGTGATGCAGTGGAACCGTTGAAGAACTGATGCAAACATTCAATGTTATCGCGATCCAAAACTGTAGTGAATTCTTGTAATGATATATATTTGCCTCTCCTGAAATCGGATATGTATAACTTATAAATAAGCCCGCGCTATGGAACATCAAGAAATAGACACAATCTCTAATCTTCACCATCATCATCAGTTTATCGCAGTCTACTGCTGTACATAGACCTCACCAATAAGGCCTTTACTCTTAAGATTTGAATATGTGGCAGTCTCCACATGCAACATAACAAACTGCAGCGCCATCTACCGAAGTTACACTGAACTACGAAATAACGCACTACACGGAGTAATTACCAATGCTGAATCGCGCAATAGAAGTTCTCGCGCCGATTATCATAATAATATATACAACATCCCAACATCAAATGTTGGGCAGTGGCCCGCCAGGCATGATCACCTCGCCTGGTCGGAGGCCCTTTGTGTTGGTGGGACAGGACACCCGTTTCCCCACAAATATTTCTCAAAGCCATAACTCTGAGCTGTGATCAAAAATGTTCGATAGTATTAAATTCTTGTATATAAGTTTAGCGGTATACAAATACAACTTGTATCAACACGTGTGACGGTTGTTTTTAATATTCTTCACGATAACTCGACTATTCCAACACGAATGTTTTTAGCAACTATTGATTGGCTGCCAAAAATGCAGTAATACTTTATAAGTAATATCTACCTGTTAGTTGCTTTTCTTAATTATAATATTTTTTTGATGGAATAGACTACCTCTTTTAGATATTCAGACTTTATATCCATTACGAATATGTATTCTACAACAAAAATACAATTCGAATATATTAAAATCTGCCAAATGCTCCCTGTAATAACGTACAGTGCCGAGACGTTGATCTTGACCGTAGGACTATTCCATAAACTTAAAGTCACTCAACGAAATATGAAGAGGGATTTATTCTAAAGAAAAAAATTAGGAACGAAGTAATCCATGAAAGAATCAAGGTAACTGACATAGTTCTCAAAGTTAGTAGGTTGAAGTGGCTATGGTCTGATCACATGTCGCTGAACCGATAACCGCTGGAGTAAGTGTATTCTAGAGTGGACACCATGTCTTAGCAAACGTCGGGAGGAGCACCCTCCGGCCAGATGATGGAAGGATCTTGAAAGAGGCCTGCGTCTAAAAGTGTACTGCAGCGAGATGATGATGAAAATATTCCATTATACTCACCTAGAATTAATAAAATTCATCAATGACTGATGAAACTTGTCAGATTCAACCCAATTCTCCAACATCCATAGTATGGCTCCTGTCTTCATCTGAACCAACTCTTTATACCTAGATGGAATTTCTATAGCTAGCGAAGAGTTAAACGTTCCCAAAGCTGGAGTTGTTCTATGCCAGTCGACTGCCATCGCTCTATGTTTCATTTGAAGACCATATGCGCCTAGTTGACGCCATTGTATCGGTGTGATGCCGTGGTTGTACTGAAATTGAAATATTTTGTCAGTGTTATTCATTAAAAATTTGTTTAAGAGGTCACACCACAGTAAGTTTCGAAGAACATGCTTCATTAACGTTGAAAGTTTTGTTGCAGTTTCATTGCGCTAAATCTACATGGGTATATTCTACAAAATGTCACTAATATATAACAGTGATTAAAAAAATCATAGACACTAGTGTATTTTGTATTAAAGTTATAAATCAAAATGTTACTTGCTCATAACCGACCCTAAATATTCTTGAAAACGTTAAGAAAGAACAAAATTTGATCGCATGTAAAATTATATGAAGGACTTTTGTCTATGTTTATGGTAAGGATGAATCAATAATGTTCCATCTACCAAGAGGTATCACTATTTTTTTTGAAATTCTTTATACTTTCGAGCCCACCGAGCCTATAATAATGCTCTGTCAATGATATTATAATAAATATAAATGTTAAATTGAATAAATCCAACTCCTTAAAATAATGTTTGTTTGAAGATTATTTCAAAATTATCCATAAATATGAAAATTGCGGTTTTAACCAGGCTGACCTAGGAAGATTAGCCTCACGCGCTTGCAATGATTTTTTATGTAGGTGTTTCTTCCGAATTCAACAATGTAAGTGACAGAAGTGTTTTATATTGTTTCTCTGTCATCGGATGTACCCAATGATAGCTCAATTCTTGGTTAGAAATCCAACGAAAATTATTACATTTTCAGAAAAGTTCTTAGAAGTTAACATTTAATGACATTTTTAATCTACTTTTACAACACTTGAAACTCTTTCTTTTCCCGAAAAGTGTCACAAAAGAGAGTTGAGAGGTATTGGCTTCGAATGAGTAATTTGAAAAATTGCTTATAATGAAGGGTTTAAGTTCAGGAACTTCTTAAAACATATATGTACCGGTTAGTTACATTGTTATATTACTGTATTTCTAGTTCAACTCTCAAATTCAGTTCACTCTCAGACTCCATGCGTAGGTGCGATGCCATTCGCTCCGTGGAAATACCGATATTTATTAATTTTGAAAAAAATAAAAGAAGAGAAAGAAGAACAATATATTCTTAACCTGAAACTAAATTCCTTCTATTTCCTTCATATAATAAATTGATGAGTGTCATGCCTTCGAAACCTGCATTATAGCAAGAAAATATAACTAACCTGAGTGACAAAATAATATGCCAAATAAGTTGCCATTCCTTCTTTGAACCATTCTTCTTTCCACCTGGTTCTGTCAGCTTCACCAGGATTGCCGAGCCAGATTCTGCTTAGTTGTTGAGCCAATTCAAATGCCATTATTTCAATTTGTTTAATGCTGGTAAATTGATCAATTTTTACTATCCGATGTGCTCTAAAAGAAATTTAAGATTTTTTTAACTGATTAAGTATACGTAAATTTTGTCGGCCCAGAAAATAAGTTTATTCACTCAGATTTCTATTTATGCCACTAGTTGATGATTATGTTAAGGAATTATGTCAAACCATCTATAGTTATTAAAATTATTTTTTTTAATTTCTTCCTAAATATATGACGATTCTTCTAGTACTAAATTATGAATTCAATATTAATCTTGATACTGGCAGTGAGTAAAAAAGTAGCAAAATTAAGATTTCTTATCATGAAAATATATGTGTCCACACTATTTATATCATTTATACAACACGTGCTTAAATAATAATGTACTTAAAATTCATAACGTCTGGCATTTTTCAGAATAAACATTTCAAAATAATATATTTTTTCCAACAACTGAATAAGAAGTATGACCAAACAAACCACGTTAGTCGTTTTGAAGTATAATAACAGCTGATCATAGCCACCGGTATTACTCATTGCACGGCCTTGTGCGAAAAATAAACAGTTCTCAAATAGCATCTAGGTCAAGTTTTCTTAGAAACACTTGCTATGAAATTGAAGGTTTGCGAATAATCATTGATCACCAAAAGATTAAAGATTTTCTATCTGTATTCTTATGAACCTGGCCTTGGTGTACCTGTTTATTTTACACCCACATTTTGATCTCGATATGGAAATGACAAACCATGCATTTTATTATGCATTAGGATGTAAACATAAATCAATATTCCGTATTTACCTCATTAATTGTAACTACGTTTCCTTTACTATAATTAAATGTTAAATCTATATAACGAATGCCGCGTGATTGATAATAATTATAAATAAAAACGAATCATTAAAATTTATGTTCGCCCATAAATTTCGATCAACTGCACTAAATTGAATAATTATTTTTATGTATTTGTTATTGTCAGGACAAACTTTGTATAGGTAGAAATAAATAAAAAAAAGAAGGTGTTATATTCTCTTAGTCCACTTAGTTCTATACCCTGCAGTGCTATGGGAAGTTTTTTTTTTTTTAATGAGGTCTGATTTGACCTCTCAGCTTTTCCCCGTCCATAATAACGACAGGACCTTAGTACTTCATTATCTTATTAATATAAAGAGCAGGAAAAACAATAACAATTTAAAAAAAAATATTATAGAAATTAAATTACTTTTATTCTTGATATTTATTAAAATTTTACAAGCCTTAGGAAGTGTAAAAAATCAAAGACCTCTGACAAGTTTGTCTATTTCAATCTAGATTAAATGGTAAATTCAATGAATGGAGTCACTCACCCGTTCGTTAGCAGATTCCAGCTACCAATCTCATAACCAGATATAATTGTAGGAACAGCAACTAAATTAATAGGTCCTTGCACTAGAGACCTGTTTGTTCTAGAATATTCATGAATCAAATCTATGATTGTGATTCCATATTTGAATATGAACTTGAAATCATCTATTTCGTCAATGGGTGCCCAAATAACAAAGGTTTCATTAGATTTCTTGATAGATGTTTGTATGCTCGCAAATTTCGAGTAGTGAAAGCCAACTTGATGCAGACCAACCTGGGGTGAAGGTATGTAGTCCACAATAATATATTGATCCAAACTGTAATAAAAGATATCGATCAGCTATGTAATATTGTTAAAGGTAAGATTATAATCGATTAAGCATCGTTATGAAGCCTATACCTTTTAGTGTTCTGTTTAAAGTTGTTATGGTAATGAAGTAATCTAAAGATACTAAAATTTCAATGAAAGTGCTATGTTTCGGTATAAACGGACTTGTCTCGACCAGAGTAACATCAGGGCCTTACGAAAAGAAACTAAATATTAAGAGTCACAATTTATTGCACTATCGACCATTTATCATTTTCCATAAAACGCAGAGATCGAAGCCGCTCCTAAAATTGTTATCCATTAATCAAGAATCTAAATTCATATAAAAACTATCTTTAATCATGTCTATAAAAGGCACGAGTAATTCAAAATACATTTCCTCCAGTGTAACGTGTTTGCACCATATGTTACCGGTCACTACACTATCACAATAATTGACACAATTCTCAGACTGTAGTTGGAGTGATTACCGTATAAGGATCGGCGTCTCGTTCAGTGTATGGCTACAGTGGAAGCGTGGATGACGCGTGTTTCTTTTAATATATTGTTTATTTTTTAAAACAAAATAAAAAAATAAGTTTGCTATTCTTAAGCCTGATTATTGATATTTTAATGTAGACAGGGTTGTGTAAGTTCGATGCCAATCACTCTATAGAATAACTGATATTCAGATAAAATCGGTTGAACTAGTAGCCGATCCCAAATAGTCTTGTAAATAATAAAGGTTGCTAGGAAGATGACTCATTAATACCTGAATAGCTCCTCAATTTGAACAAAATTACAATCAAAGGTAATATAAAGATAGGTATATGAGTTTGACCGTCCATAAGATACGCACAATGAATCAAAATCGGTAGCAAAAGGTGCTTTATTCATAAATTTGGCCTTAACCAATTTTGAAAAAGTCTTAAATACAGAGAAAACCGTGCTTTAACCGCACTATAATTTCCTAAAAATAATAGTTTTAAGGCATTTATGTAAGATATTACATATTAAACTAATCTTCTAGAAACTTCTTTAAATCGCTTGTAAGCATTATAAACTGTAGCACTAAGAACACGCCTTTAGTGGCTAAATACGCAAGCACGTTACAAAAGTGGAAAGTTGAAAATATTTTCTACATCTGATCAGTCATCTAGCTTGTCTCAAATAGAAAGCAGGGTCGGTTTCATTAAACCGGGACAATTACTTGGAAAAAATAAATTTATTTTAAAAATTGACGTACCATTTAAAGATGTTATTACATGATATGACTATAATTTTAAGAGATAAATGTTCGTTGCAGCTTGTTGCATGATTTTTTCGGTATTGAAATATTAAAATAATAATTAAACACTTTAATTTTCATTAATAAGTTAAAACATCATTTATTGAATTCTAAGTGATAAGAAATTTGAAGAACTTAAACTTTTAAATGAGATGTTTTCCGCTACTCCTTACGTAAAAATCAATTCCGCTAACAAGCCGAGCTAAAAAAAGCTAAATGTGACTCTACCCAATAGTTATCCCGTCCCTTCTTCCTCTATCCCGATTGAAATGGATTTTATTTTCTAAAGAATTTGCTGGAGACGGATTCTCGAACTAAACAGACATAAAGACAACCAGCACCTTATAATAATCGACTTAATGGATATATATATGAATAGAATTATGGATGACAAAAATAAAATGTGGGACATGGAAAAGGTTAAACTATTGTGGTATTAATGCCATGGTGTAATTGAATAAAACAAAAACTTACATGTCTCTTTTCTGTTCTTCAGCAATACATAGAGTTGTGTTAGTAGTCTGGATATTCTTCATCTTCTGTATTACATACACCTTGAACTTGAACACTGCTTCAAATCGGGGATTGTCGAAACACGGGAAGAAGTATTTAGCTTTGTTGGGTGATAGCCTCGTTGTGAAAAGATACCTGCAAAAGAAAATTGACTTGTTCTTATTTTTAGAAGATAACTCCCTGATATCCTGTGACGTAGGGGATGGACAAAAGAAGAGGAAGGAGAATAAAAAGAATTACAACATGGGAGAGCCACGCTTCGGCATGAATGGACCGGTTCGACCGGAGTGATAATCCACGGCCTCACAGAAAACCGATGTAAAATAGCGCTTGCGCTATGTTTCACCGAGTGAGTGAGGATACCAGAGGCCCATACCCTATCCCCTTCAAAAATAATGTAGCTTTCTAATTAGCAGTTATTTCACTTTAAGCAAACATTGTGTTTTATACCATAATTGCGGTGCACCTAGTTTTCAACTAGAAGCAATTCTCCAATCTTCAAGACTAGTGGGTGTTAAAATACATCTTGGACAGTAGATCTAGATTATATATACATAAGTATATCGAACAATTTCTTAATTCGACTGCCTAGTTAGATTGCCTAGTAAGCGCAGTGGTAGCGGATGCGACTGCTGTACTTGATGTCTATTGATGTATGTATGTATAATATGTATGTATTTACAAAAAAAACAGTATGTATGTGTTTATATTAGTTGTCTAGTACCCATAATACAAGCTCTGTTTAGCTTGGGACTAGATGGCGTCGTGTATTATATGTCCGAAATATTTATTTTGTTAAAATGAGTTGAAATTAAGGTGCTAATTTTTTTCTATTCTCCTGATAAGAAGTTAGTTACGTAATATTTTGCGGTCATCGATAAAGTTGGTTTAGTAATACAAGGTGTCTCAAAAGAAATTTCATATTTAGTGGATTGATTAAAAAAAAAGGAAGCGGTATATAGAAAAAATGTTTATTTATTGTTAAAATACACTTTTTGGGAATTCATTTCTTAAAAATAATATCGTCTAAATGTAAACCCTCACGTTGTTGGCACTCATTTAATCGAACAGTAAAATTACTTATGACTGCTCGACAGGTGGAGTGAGGGATGGCTGCCATTTCGTGACGGATATTTTCTTTCAAATGCGCCAGTGAAGTTGGTTTATTGGCGTAAACTTTAGATTTAAGATAACCCCATAGGAAAAAGTCCATAGGGGTTAAATCTGGGCTACGTGGAGGCCAATTTATGTCACCTCTCCGGGAGATCAATTTTCCTGAGAAAATTTCACGAACACGTGGCAGAGATATATTGGACGTGTGTGAAGTTGCTCCGTCCTGTTGAAACCATGTTCTTTGGTTATAGCCAGGAAAGTTTTGCAGTTCAGGTACCAAGAAGTTGTCTAACATCTCCACATAACGCTCTGAATTCACTGTAACTGTACGCCCCATTTCGTCTTCAAAAAAGTAAGGGCCGATAATTCCTCGCGCCGACATGGCAGCCCATACGGTCACTTTAGGCGAGTGTAGGGGTTTCTGATGTTTGCGTTTCGGATTGGCTGAACTCCAGTAGCGGCAGTTTTGCTTATTTACGTGGCCATTAAGATGAAAATGAGCTTCATCCGAAAACAAAATGTTGGTAAACGTTGAAAATCGCTCAATCATCTGATTTACGAAATTAAGCCTCTGACCGGCATCTTGGGGCTTTAATTCTTGCACCAATTGAATTTTGTAGGGGTGCAGCTTTAGATCTTTGTGCATAATGCGATGTAATGATGATCTATGCACATTTAAAGCACTCGCGCGCTTCCGAATTGAAAGGCTCGGGTCGTCACGTACAGATTGATTAACACTCTCCACGTTTTCTACCGTTCTTGATGACCTAGGTCGCCCGGATTTTGATTTATCCAGCGTTGATCCAGTCTCTTCAAACTTTTTAACCCAATGTCGAATGAGAGGAAGGCTTGGCGCATCATTTAAGTGGCGAAAACCTCGAATACTGCAGAATTTTCTACGCGCGACAGTTGTCGTATCACCGTTCTTGTAAAACTCTAGCACGCACAACGCGCGGTCTGCTCCCGAGAAACGCTCCATAGCGACTGAATCCCCAAGAGCCAAGCTACCAATTGACATAACCCCCGCACCCCTCAAGTACGCAGCGTTCGCGCAGTAAGCTAAACAAATATAAAATTTCTTTTGAGACACCCTGTATAATAAATAAACTGCATGTGAATTTATCACTACATAGTTTAAAACAAAGTCGCCTTTTCTGTCCCTATATCCCTATGTGCGCTTAAATCTTTAAAACTACGCAACGGACTTTGATGCGGTTTTTTTCAATAGATAGAGTGATTCAAGAGGAAGGTTTATATGTATAATACATGCATCATATACTAAGGCAACATTGCTAATTTTAGAGGTTTCTATTTTATGCCCGTGCAAAGTCGGAGCGGGCCGCTATGTTTTTATATACAACGTTCATAGTTTTTCTGTAGTGTATTTAATTTAGTATCAGCATTGCACCCGTGCGAAGCCGGGGCGGGTCGCTAGTGAGATTATATGGAACACCGTGTATGCACTTAACCCAAATAATGTATCAATTCATGAAGTAAAAAAATAGGTCATCAAAAGAACACGAAAATAGCAGAGTTTCATCAATCAATCAGGGAATCAATTCACCATGAGTGTAATATATAATGTGTCTATTTAAAAAATATGTTAAAACTATCCTACTATTATTATAAATGCGAAAAGTTGTGAGGATGTTAGAACATTTGTTACTCCATTACGCAAAAACTACTAAACAGATTATGATAAAACTATATATATATATATTAGCTGACCCGGCAAACGTTGTTTTGTCATAATAAGTTTAAAAAAAATTTCAGTTGGGTCACTCTTATCATTTAGGGGTATGAAAAATAGATATTGGCCGATTCTCAGACCTACCCGATAATCACACAAAATTTCATAATAATCGGTCCAGCCGTTTCGTAGGGGTTTGGTAACAAACTCCGCGACACGAGAATTTTAACGAACGACGCGATACATACTACTATTGGCTACAATATAAATAACTGAGCTGCGCAGTAATACCAACGCTTGTTGCTGCCTCCTAGCCCAAGTTTCCAGCATCAGCTATCAGCAAGTGGAAATTCTATTAAATCCGTGTGGAAGTTCCAGAAATTAATAGGAACAAACAAACAGCCAAAAGTGTATGTAAATCATTTTTCGATGTAAGTACCGTAGGTATATATTTTCATATGCATTATAAGAAAATCTGTTAATATGAAATTATAAATGGACACTTCAATTTCGTTTATTTGTATAGATGTAGTAGGCGCTTATCTGACAAGCTCAATCTACAATATATGAATTAACTAGGTACGACAATGTGTTACAGTTCTGTCTCGCATTACTCAAAACGGTGGCCCTTATTTGGTTCATTAGACACGTAACAAGCGGTTTGTTCCGTACTAACTTGGTCAAAGTATGCACCAAGGTCAGCGTGGGCCGGAAATCTTTATACGCGCGATTTAGCATATCGTTGCAGTATTTATATGGACTAGGAGAAACACAAACCGTCTAGAAATAGTCATTTAAAGAAATTTTTAATACGGCTTATTCTTTTAAACTAGAACTATATTTTTGTATAAATATAGTTAGTTGAACTTTCTCTCCGTGGCAAAATAGGAGGGTATTTTTTTCATTGTATTTTTTATGTTGAATGCGTTTGAATAAAAAATTTTACCTATAAATATAGTATACATTTATAGTTTAATGAATTAGAACGATATAAATAAATATTTCGGCCATCTAACACACAACGCCATCTAGTCCCAAGCTAAGCAGAGCTTGTGTTATGGGTACTAATTTAAACATAGAAAACACCCAAACTCCGAAACAAATATTTGCAGGTCATACAAACATTTGGTCTGACCCGGGAATCGAACCCGAGACCTCAAGCTTAGCAGTCGCATACGCTACCACTACGCCACCGAGGCTGTCATATAGATGCATTAAGGCCAGTAGGTAATACTTTTTGAATTAAATTTTATAGACTTACTAAAACGTCATGTTCAAGGTTAATACCACAACACATGCACACGCACATTGTATTTATTATGTCCCATTTAGGAGGTGTAACGAACCGAGACAAAGAGCAGACAATTTATGTGTTAATCGTATTGCAAAACTGTACAACTCGTAGCAATATAAAGTTTTAAGAAGAAGTAATTACTATTGTAGTGACAGTAATGCAAATATGTTTGTCCTTAATTGCTGCTCTTTAATTATCATAATGATTTATTTCTTGTGGATTATGTCATTGCTTCGTAACTTATATTACCGTTGTAGTAACTTAAGTATTGTCACATAGTAGACACAAACACATACACATTTAGTGGTTAAAAATTATTCTCCTTCTACACATAATTTTTAAATGCTCAAAATTTAGTTAAAATTGCGGATAAAAATTTCCTTTTCTTATCAAATTACTGATGCTCTTTATAAATAAGAAATACTGATATTAAAGTACCTAGGTTGTTCCGAAAATTGATACCCACAGAATAAAACAATCTCTTCTTTTATGAAATAATTTTGGAAAGTCGGCTAATTTCAACACAAACCTCCTTTGTGAAAATCACTGGACACTTATGTGTCTCATGAAAATGTCATCAATACGAAGTGTCTATTGCGGGAGAATCGACACTTCGTGAGATACAGGCTGAACTAAACATTGGATCACAGCCTGTTACCACCATTCTGCATGAACACCTTAAAGTTAGAAAGCTTGCTTCGCGACGTATACCTCATTCTCTCACCGATGAGCAAAAATGCCGTCGTATTGATTGGTGCAAATTTACTTTACAAAAGTCCGAAGGAGTAACTTCGCGAAACCTATCCTACTTTCATACAACTGACGAATCATTATACTACAATCCTTTAGGACGATTTACTCACAAAAGATGTTTGCGGTGGTAGCATTAATAAAAAAATAATTTCGAGTTTTTTTTCGACGCAGTGAACCAGTAGCAATAATTCCGCTAGAAGACCGTAGAACAGTTCCTAGTAAATGGTATAGCGAAGTTTGTCTGTCTCAAGGTAGCGCCCAAGGAGCGGCGTTCGTGGCATTCTTTTTCACCAAAATAACGTGCCATTCACGCAGCTACTAGAACTATGAACTATTTAACAACTTTGGGGGAACAAACGTACCCATATATATACCCATAATACCCCAACCTCCGTACAGCCAAGATATAGCTCCATGAGGTTTGTCTTTATTTCCCACAGTAAAAAAATGCTTCTTGGGCGAAAATTTAGCACTGCAGTCGAGGTCTTCGAAGAATTTCGATGGTTGTATTTCGACCTCCGACAAGACAAGTTTTTTAAACGTTTATGTATCATATCATTTCACTAACTATTTTTGGAATAGCCCACGTAAAAGGTAAGAATAGGCACGCTGATTTCAGCACAAACAGGCGGGCTCGGCAAGGGCGACACAACAGAAGACCAGCCTGAAGTGACAGTAATCGTGCTGTTGTGTTTCGTTGGTGAGGCTTCCGGTTTCACACTCAGTAGGTCATTTCTATAGGCTGCCATATGAGTCACAATGCTGCTTTGATGCATTGTCTACATTCGCAATGAGTTTAGTGACAATCACTCTTGGATTCTGCTTTGCTTTTCCATCAGGCGGACGTGAGTCATTTTGGCAGGCTCACAAAAAATCATAAATTATTAAGTTTGGTTCACAGGCCGCTGCCACGATACGTCTTTGAAATAACTTAGCTATTTTAAGCCCATTGCTTCCAAAATCAAATTTGTTGTCATTATTAAAACGTGGTATAAATCTCAACAAACACAAACTTTGACTATGTTGTTATGCAGTTCTACAATGCACACGGCATTGTAGAACTAGTTCCTAGTTAGAAAAATAAATACACACTTACTAAACATATAAACATCCAAACCCACACAAATAGACGCATTCTTGCTAGCAAATATTTACACAGAACAGAATCCAGCCCGCAACATCCGGAATATCAGTCTATTGCACATTGCGGCACAGACGTCACTAAAACTTAATACATTTGGTCCGACAAAAAAGATCGCATACTGTTATAAAAATTACTATACTGCTTCTTAATTCCACAATACTTAATTAATGTGCAATGTTGAGTATCTACGTATGTTTGACTCAATAGATTTGTTTTAAAACCTACAGGTAATTTTACAGTGAAGTCAGATACTGTGCAGGTTAAAACCTGAGTCAGTATTTAACCGCGGTTAGTCCTACGAAAACCGCAGGCATTTGAAACCAATTCCCAGTATGCGAACAAGGTTAATTCCAGCACGTACTCATAGTTAAATATGTCCAGCTGACTCTTTCATACACTTTTATCACCTAAGTACTTTTTACTATATTATATGGACAATATAATATCCATATTCAGGGATACGCTTCGGCATGCATGGGCCAGCTCTACCGGAGGGATACCACGGCTTCACAGAAACCCGGTGTGAAACAGTGCCAGCACTGTGTTTTATCCAGTGAGTGAGGATACCGGAGGCCAATAAAAAATCACTTTCTTCTGAGTTCACGGGAAGTACCCTGTAAGTTTTGATTCAATTGATCATCGCGTGTCATATCAAAGACCTGAGTATTTGATATGACAAGCGTTTCTGAGAAAATGGGTCTTTTAAAATGATACTATAAAGGTTCCATATTTTCCTTTTTTTGAACCGGAACCCTAAAACGGGAATAATGCTTGAATTTCGACCACTAAGACACATATTTGTGCTTTCAATTCAAATGTTCAATGCTTTTAAAACTTAGACCATTGTAAAACAACGTAAATCAAAAACCGATTTATTCAATTAGCATAATACTCTTAAGAAACGAATAGTACAATGTTTATGGTTTATGACCATACCGCGCCTGATCCAGACTGTACACGTGGGTGGAAGGTCAACCACACACGTATATGGTCCTCGGCCTTACGCCAACATAACATTAGATAAAAACTAGTGATTTTTAAATAGATTATTTGTTGAAAATGAAACTATTTAGCAAATTGCCGATAACAAAGAAGATATGTGTAAGTATGAAAAACGGTGCTTTGATGAGATGTGATGTGGATTATTAACATGCTAAAATTATCTCTTTCACGCAAAAACTACTGAATGGATTTTGATGAAACTTTACAATAATATAGCTTATACATCAGAATAACACATAGGTTTCAATTTATAAAGATTATATAAGCTTCGCCCAGCGGCTATTGCAAAAAATATTGTCGTACCGTTCTTAGTGGAAACACCACATACTCCTGGCTCCTGTATCCCCGAGGAGCTGGAGACCCGAAGGGATTTTTCATCCCGTCAAAAAAAAAAAAAGGTCTCTATATAGTCTATAACGGCCTAAATCATTTTTCAACTAATTTGATTAAAAATGTCTGTAAAATACAATCTCTATAAAACTATAAAAATGTTTTTATCAAAATCACATTGTCTGATTACTTATTCTAAGATTCTGATTCAATCATCGCAAGGTTACGTGTAAAATTAGCTTCAGTAATAACGTCATCAGCATTTCTGAAGCAAGTGTGTTTTCAGTGTTTAATCACGATCTAGTATCGTTCAATTTTCTCATGGTCAAATGCATATGAAGAATTCTTTGGAAAAGAATACCAGATGCGTTTGGATAAATATTTATTAAATCAAAAATAAAATTTTGGATGATTTTAATGAAAATCTGCGATGCAACGATTTACTTTTACAAGAATAATCACTAATTTCAATGCATCTGTATATACTATCAATAAACTGTGTTCTTCATTGCCAGATTTGCCATATCATTACGGAGTATAGAGAAACATATCCAATAGGTACCTTTTTTTTTACGAAAATGCTTTAGTTATTGTTCAATATCGGGAGTAATGAAACAAGCGGCGGTTCGCTATGCACTGATTTATTGCGACATCATTAATACAATCGGTTGGCGCGCACGGGTGAGGGGCGCGCTTTTACGATCATACCTAACATTCCTCCCCTTATTACAATATTTATATAATATTATAAGATATACCTAGAAATATTTTTTAAAACAAATGTCTTGACGTTTTCTTAATGCCCTAGGTGCTGGTGGTACTGTAGCACTGACTATCGAAGTTTCCGTCGGTGCCGTAGGTACCGTTTCTATTGCTGTGGGCTCGTGTCCAGAGTTACCCTCTTCCTCTGCCGTAACCTCTGATAAGTCGCTGAGATGAGTTTGCTGTTCTTCTACTGTGGGTAGAGAATCCTCCTCAGATGGTGATGTCATCAGACTCGTATTTGGTTCGAAAATATATATTCTCCTTCTGGGTGAATTGCTCTGTATTCCGCTTGGTGAAGCTAAGGGCAAAACAGGAATTCTTGAAGCATCCAATGACGGTGATGGAGATAGGGCAGGCGAGGTTACAGCTGGACATTGCGTTTTACCTTGATAATTATTATTATTGCCTTGGTGGCGTAGTGGTACGCGTATGCGACTGCTAAGCTTGAGGTCTCGGGTTCAAATCCTGGGTCGGACCAAATGTTTGTGGAATCTACAAATATTTGTTTCGGAGTTTGGGTGTTTTCTATGTATAGTATGTATGTATTTACAAAAAAAAAAAGTATATATAAGTAGGTATTTATATCAGTTGTCTAGTACCCATAACACAAGCACTGCTTAGCTTGGGACTAGATGGCGTTGTGTGTTAAATAGATGTCCGAAATATTTATTTATTATTTATTTATTTATTTATTATTTATTATTATTGTTCCCTCTATAAAGCATCAGTTGGTTTTTGTGTCTTTTCAAGGTTTCCCTGGTATTCAAATCTTTCACTAAATATAGAACTCTTCCTAGTCTCTTAACTATTGTACCCTTACCCCAGGTGTATTTACTTTTATTAATATTTTTTTTATAAAGAACTGTTATTTTCACTAAAACATTTTCATTTATTTTTCCTTTGTGTAAACGCAAATTGTTGCACATTTCTCCTTGCTCAGTAAATATTTTTCCATGCAGCATAAACAGTTGCAATTGGCATCCAAATTCAAAACAAGCTACTGACTAAATACCAATACCACCAATAATACTGCAATTTATACTCCTGAAAAAAATCTTGGAAATTACTTCTTTTTTTTTTAAGAATGCCCCTATGTCTATAAAATGGGTTTAGAGGGTTTACAAACACGTACGTTTACACTACACAATTTCAAAAGGCAGCTAAGTACTTAAGAAAAATGTTTACGTCAAGTCATACTGTCATTGTAAAAATATTTTCGTATAACATATTGACTGAGAAGTTTACACAAATTTATCTTTAGTACATTAAAGTGCATCTGCTATTGCAGTAGATACCTACAATCAAAAAACAAACATTCAAATCTTCGACGTGGTTATTATCTCAGACCATAAACGGCACATATAATTGTAATCCTTCAATTATGAATCTTAAACCTTACAGATAAAGTTTTAATTCAGATGTCACTCATGTTAAATAAACAGAAAACAAGAAAGTAAATGATGTAACGAAACTACTACTAAGTTTAAAAACTCAAGTGTGATATAGAAAAATTATAATATTTATAAAACTAATGCCATTCGTATTATTAATACGAATCTATATACATCATTCAGAAAAATCGGTTCAGTACTTTAGCCGCTACTGTGGAAACATACAAATATATAGGTAAAAATCACGTGTTTTAACCGACTTCAAAAAAAAAGAAGGTTATCAATTCGACTGTTGTTTTATGTTTATTACCTCATAACTTTCCACTGGGGGAACCGATTTCAATGATTCGTTTTTTATTTCCAAGTTGGTGCTTCCAGAGTGGTCTCATTTCAATTTGGTCTAGTTCTTGATGTCATTTTTTTGTTACAATGTTTGTTTCAATGAAACACTTTCTTTACCTAGTAGTATAAAGACTGCAGATGTCCTGACGGTCTGGCAAATTGAGGTCCTGTATAAATCTAGTATTATATCACTGACTTGTTTAACTTCTTACTATCTTGTTTAACTATAGACTTTGGTCCCGATAGGCTTACGATAGGATAGACAAACGACAACAAAAAAAAAACTCACTACAGCGCTATCTATCTAAAATACACCGAACTACGCAGTAGGTAGCTATACTAAGTAACTACTAATCCTAAATCGCGATATAGAAGTTTTCGCGCCGTTTACCATATTTACAACTGTCCAACATCACCGTTGGGCTGCGGAACACCAAGCATGATCACATCGTCTGGTTTCAGGATCCTACCTTTGCATTAAAGGGACGTGACACCTCCTCCAAAAGTTTAAAATATAAACATAATTTCTCAGCCTAATAAACCACTTCTTAAGTAAATTTTGACATAAAATTTGATTCTGAAATTCAAGTATTTTACCATTCTTAATAATGGTAACCTCACATTGCTTACATATTCACATTCGAACGTGTTTAAAAAAAAATGCACAAAAACACACTCCTATCCATGTGTGTCTCCTCAAAATGTACATTCATAAGAATGCTTCTCACGTTATATCTATGATTTTTTGTAACAATACTCTTATTTATTGTACTAGTTATATAAAAAATAGATTGACCTTTGTAACGAGACAATGGATCTTTGCAGTCTTGTTAAACACGAAACAATTTAGCATTACAAGAACCTATGCTAATTGTGTGAATTATAAAGTAAAATGTTAAAACTGTGTTGCCAAGTACATCAAATTAATTATGGTACGAGTACACAGACATGTGAATTCATTTTTGGTTTAAGAATGTAAGAGGATTTATTTTAACTGATGTTCCTTTAGTTTCTCTATTTTAGACTTTCAATAAGTTTGAAATTCATTGTATTATATTCATGATATATATATTTGCAATTTTTCTTCGTCTTAATCAGTCAATATATTACCATTTACTACTGAATTTATAGGTTTCTCATTACATGTACAACACCTTTCGGTCCGTTGCCTATCCAAAGCTAGCAAATTAAGTGACAAATTATATGCATTCAATATAATTTACAAAGAAATAATCGACTTTACCAATGCAAAAAACGTTTGCTTGTTTATAATACATGCAGACATTAACTATATTATTTAAATTTTCGTACACATTTTCAAGGATGTGTTAATAGAACATAATAATAAGACAGAAAGTGATCATAAAGAGAATGGTAATCGTACTCGTTATGTGATCATCATATGATGTGGTAATAATGTTATTAATGTCATTTAATGAATATGATCCTACACTGGTGATGACAAATAAAATTTTAAAAACGTGATGTACTTACTACAATTACAAATTTGTCACGGAATGTAATAATGTCATATATTGATATGCCAATATTACTCATCACTGCAATGAAGTTACGTCCAAACGCTATTGACCTAGGCGACCCACAGTGTAGGTACGAATATAAACCCCGTTATTTTAATAATAAAGATTATGTCACTCAAATATATTATGACTATAATATGTATATGTCATACATTTGCTGTTACTGTGTAAACAATCATATAGCCTATTTTAAAATCTAGAGTACGCTTGTGTGTCAGAATATTCTTGGTCGCGCGTCAAGGTCATTGCTATTTCCTATTACATTTGAATGAATTTTTGTTTTTTCTTTCGTCGATAGTAGGTACTCCTAGCAAACTAAGTAGCAAATACGTATGAACCTCACCTGTAGTCTTGAAAATAATAAAACACATATCAAAATGAAACCCTAATGAAAACAAGGTGAATATTTAGATTACAGATCAGAAATTTAGAATAAAGATAGACAGTAAAAAAAGAAAAAGCATATATATGTACAATAGCTGAACCCCGCGGTGTTACCCGCGGCTATTGTCGTATCGTGGGTAACGCCGCGAGGCGAAGCTAGTCTAAAAAATGTAAGCCTGAGTTACTCCTTGTACCATCAGCTACCTACCAGTGAAAGTCCCGTCCAAATCGGTCCATTAGCCGGAACAAACAGACAGACAGACAGACAGACAAAAATTTTAAAAATACATATTTTGGTATGTATACCGTATATACATTCATATGCATGTAGTAGAAAGCGGTTATTTTAATATTACAAACAGACACTCCAATTTTATTTATTTGTATAGATTACCAGAAGAAAGAGGAGTTACAAGACTTTTTATATGGAGGAGACGAGATGTCCCAAAGCCCGGCAACGCACTTGTGACGCCTCTGGTGTTGCGGGTGTCCATGGGCAGTGGTAATCGGTTACCATCAGGCGATAAGTCTATTTGTGTGCATCCTATTCCATAAAAAAAACTGAAACTCTATGTTTTAACCCTATAATAAAATGGTAAGTAAAATAATTAATCTGGTTGCCTATTTATTTTCACTTATTTACATAACATGTTTGTTTATGAGTTTACTATTTACTAACTTCGCTTTTGTCTTTTCAAAAGACAAGCATAAACGAAGTTCATAATATTTTTATTACTCAGTGATAACGTCATAGGCATTACATGTTTAGGTTTTACGTATTTTTAAAAGTTCACCTTGGCAATAGCTATGACGGCTAGAACTGTGTGGGCTAGTATGAATAGAGTTTATTCAAGTTAAAGACAATTATAAAACGAAACAAATAAAATGCAACACAAAAATGTATTTAATGATTTTTAAATATTGTCTACACGGTTTTGCCTACATTTAATAAAAAGTATTCTATGTATGATGTAGTAGTATGATGATCGGTTAAGTAGTTATAGAGTGAAAGCGTAACAAACAAACAGCTTACATTCATAGTTTTACTATTAGTATGATAATAAAAATATACGCACGCAAAAGTTGGAACGGAACAAAAGATTAGGAAACATATTAAAAGTATAAATACCAATAATTGATAAAATAAAAGGAGGATCTACAGTATGTTCAATTACTTTTATGTACGAGAAAATAAAAATATATAATAATTCAAAAAAAATTATGATAAATTAACATATCGTTCAAATTATTTAATACTTACTTGTAATCTTTACTCTGCTCATCATAATATTTTACCAAAAATATGCCGTTGCCATCTTCTTTCACTAATTTCCTATAAGAAATTTGAATTGTGTAATACTGTTTATTACTAGCATGATACATTTTTAATGGCTCCTGCAAATATATATACAATTTTCCATGAACACTGTTGAATTCTAAAGGCCGTGAACTACTTATTATATTCCGATGCCCATCTAATACTTTTATATGATTGATATTCAAGTCCTTTGCATCTAATTCGATCACTCTCACATTAGGTGCGTTTGCTATTACAGTTATTTTTATTTCACAGTCAAAATAAGATTGGTCACCGTTTACATAGGGGTAAATATTCAACTCGTATTGTAGTGGATACACTGTGTAGTTCAAACATTCTTCTTCCATCACAAGATCGATCGCATTTGTAAACGAAAACAAACTTAAAACTAAAACAGAATAAAGTAATGTACACGCCATTTTGGTATCATTAGCCATTACTTATTTAAATTCTTCGACATTAAATTATCGCAATTCGAATTCGGTTTTTAAATTTCGCGCCAATTTCTGTTCGAAAACGTCTGAACACATCGCGCGCGTAAACACGTCTAATGATTGTTGCTCTTCATAGGTCGACACTTGGCGCCAGATACATAATCCAGTTTAACATGATCCGCAGTTTATTTTGAAAACGATGTATTCAGAGGTATTAGAGAGGCATATGATTAATTTTACAGATCAGTGTCAATTGGATATACTTATGTTTTCGGTTGTGAATATTATTCTATCATTACGTCTTGTCATTGACTATTTTTTTCTTTGCAATTCTTTGATATCAGTGTTATTCATATTTTAAAGTTTTTTTTACGGTTTAAATGACCAGTTTTATAGAAAGGTTCCATAGAATTCAGTCGACTTTACTTTATTACCAGAACTATTTAAAATTTATTTCTTTAACCTAATTCACTAATTTACATCCCACGCAGTAATAACATAACATGCAGTTATATTACATGTAACAATGCTTTAATAACGGTAACGCACGGGACAATTGATAGAATGGAAGCGTGGGATGAATCGTCTACTTACATTGCTTGTCACCCACAACAGCTTGTAAATGCATCACTCTGACAATCAGTAATGCACTCACCAGATAAATTGTAATAAAAAGTAGCACAATACATGTGGAATTATGGATTTAAAATATCAATAACAGTTTCAAAATAAGTTTTTGGAACGAAGTTCCTTATGGCGCGTTGTGTAAGGGGGCTAGACGGAAAAATTGTCACGACACAATTTGTTGACACGACACAATTTGTTGTCACGACACAATTTGTTGTCACGACACGACGACGACACACACAGATATTTTCGTTTCGTCTTTCTATTTCGAACTTCGTTCCATCCGGGTGTCCCTTGACACCTCTCAAGTTTTTTCTAATTTCGTCGTAATTGTCAACAACCATTAATAGTCTGATGATGCCTCTTCTTAAAAAAAAGGTTTCAAATATAATTAAAAAAGCAATAACATATTGTAGTATCTCTATCTTCCATATTACATCAAAAATTAGAATAAGAACGGGTCTCACACAGTCAAGATTGAAAAGTAACATATTGTGATAAAGTTTTTAAAAAAAAAAAACTCATAAATCGAAAACACCACACCATAAATCAGTCATAAGTATAAGTAAGTAAATTAGCATTTAAACTTAAATTTTATATTAATTATATCTGACCCTCGGCACCTCGTTTATGTCTACTATTGCCCGTAGCGTAATAATTTCCCGTTTTTTAAACATTAATAAACGCGTGATTATATATACCCTATAGCCTTCCTTGATAAATGGACTATTTTCAAATCGTACCAACGCTTCCTGAGATTAGTGCGTTCAAACAAACAATCAAACAAACTCCCTGCTTTATAACATTAGTAGGTAAACTAGCTGACCCAAGCAACTTCGTCTGTGTGTGTTTCTTTTCAATCATCACTAGGCTGCCATGGTAAGGTCACCATGCTGCATTGTTGCTTTTTCTGCATTTGCAATGAGTATGGTGACCATCACTCTTGGATTTTACTTATACTTTTCATCAAGAAGAGTAGAGTCCTTTTGGCAGGGCCACACATAAAACAAATGTTTAAAAAAACACGAAAATCGCTTAGTTTCGGAGTTCATCGTGAGCAACAACGTGACACGAGAATTATATATAATAGATATTTTTAAACTAATGATTGCCACTGTCCAAAATGCAGTTAACACTATACTAGTACCACTTAGTAACATTCTGGATTAAAAATGTGTCACGCGGCTTTAAAGGTGTGATGACACTTTTGTGGTCCTTTTGATATTTGTTCTACCGTCTGAATTTAGTTTCGATAAAATTATTGTTTTCATTGATGTATCAAGTACTTAATTTATAAGGTTTAGTACTCATGAAGTAAATTAAGAAAATTTTTGAATCACAAATGATAAGTCAAAATAAACAAATTTATTCTCTTAAAATTATTCAATCCATATCTATATTATAAATGCGAATGTAACTGTGTCTGTCTGTCCTGCTTTCAAGGCTAATCATCTGCACAGATTTCAATGCTGCGATAAACAACAAACACGCATGCTGAGCCACGCGCAAAAAGCTGGTAGTTAGTATAAAATAATCGATTAAAAATGACGTATCGAATATATAATCTGCTGCTGTCTGTGCCTAAAAAATATATACAGGATTTAACTGGAGATCTAACTTAAACGATACATAGTTATATATTTTATTACAAATAAGCCTTGACTCGCGGCTGTGTGCCAGTTATCGCAGTTAAAAGTAGCCTAGTCCTTCCTCAAGAGTCACAGCACCTGCATGCTATATTTCTTTGAAAGTTAGTATCATCATCAGTCCGCTGCTGAACGTAGGCCTCCCATATTGGGTTCCACATTGACCGGTCGGTAGCAGCCTGCATCCGTCCCCGCGATCTAATCCAGATTGTCCACCTCGCGGGAGGTCTTCCTACGCTGCATTTTCCGTCACGTGGTCACCACTTAAGAAACTTTCCGCCACGTCAGCCATCGGTTATCCGGGCTATATGCCCTGCCCACTGCCAATTCGGCTTACTGACTCGCTCTGCTATGTCGGTAACTTTAGTTCGTCTACGGATCTCCTCATTACTGATTCGATCTCGTAGAGAGACCCCAAGCATAGCCCAAAGTTAGTATGAATTATAATAATTATGACTAAATGGTTAAATAACAAATGTACTTCGTGTTTGTTACTTACATTATATTTATGCAATAAGCTAGTCGCAATTAATTTATACCTTGGAAGCGACCAAGGACAAAATAATTATTATCATAAAAACTACATCGCATATATAATAAAGCTAATTGCCATGATTAAACTGTACCTCATTCAAGTTTTAGGCTACGAGAGTAAAATAATGTGCATTGTACTTATTGTATGTGAGACCATCTGATTTTAAATTCTGGTCTGTCAGAAATCTGCCAGGTTTGAACTGAGCCGGCCGTCGGGTAGGTTTTAGTGGTAATAGCACATATTTTTGGTGTCAATTATAAAAGGGCCAGAGATCCGAAGGATTCTTCCACCCCATCAACAGAAAGAAGCGCCAACAATCAGTAAAAACATATGGAACTTAAGAAACTTGCGTATGCGACTGCTGTGCTTGAAGTCTCGGGTTCGATTCCCCAAATCGTACCAAATAATCTGCAAATATTTGTTTCGGAGTATGGGTGTTTTCTCCGTGTTTAACTTAGGTATGATTTTACAAAAAATCGTGTATATGTATTTATATCACTTGTCTAGTACACATAACACAAGCGGCTTAGCTTGAGACTAGATGGCGTTGTGTGTAAGATGTCTGAAATATATAATAGGTATATATATGGAGACCTCCACATACAGTGCAAAAACAACAAAACATACTACAGCGTCATCTACCGCACACACACTGAACTAGGGAGTAATGTACCACACGAAGAAACTATCAATCCTGAATGGCGCAGTACAAGTTCTAGCGCGAATTATCATATATGTTGTATCCCAAGATCAACTGTTAGGCAGTGGCCCGCCAGGCATGATCACCTCGCCTGGTTGGAGGATCCTCCCTCTGTGTTGGAGGGACATGACACTGGTTAAAGGTACTCTGCTTGAACCGAATTTCATGTAAAGTAAATAATTTTAGTATTTACGGAAACCGTTGAAGGCGGGCAGCATAGGAGCAGCAGTGGACCTCTTGAGAAGAGATGATTATCGTCAATGACGATATTGTACTAGAAAGTAAGTAGGTATTTTAAAATTCTTAAATTGAAATATTTTATTTTAAAATATATTTGTAGTTTTTATATCATTTGCGTATTACATTGACGTGACCTCTAATCATATTACCCAAATTATATTTTTATCAATATTTGGTAAAATCCCAAGTTCATTGAATTCATTAGTATCATTGAATTTTTGAGTTAAAAATTTTAATGTTATTGTACGTTTCTCCGACCTCATTAAATATTTGTCGTATGGTTTCAAATTAAATGTTTCTGGGGCATCTGTGGACCTAGGACTTGTGGTCCTTCATGCCTACTCGAATTTACCTGATTGGACGATAACCAAAAGACGTTGTATACCTATCCTATTTAGATAATTTTCTCTGTAGCAAGTAATATAATTATGTTAATATCATTTTTGTCTTAGTGTTGTTGTTGGAGTAAGATTATTTTCAGTATCGTTTATAGTTTTAGTGTTTTCAGTGAGTTAGTAGTTTAATAGTTACAATACTGTTATGTTTAAATATAAATAAATTATATGCTAGATTTTTCATGAACAAAAAAAACCAGTAAAAATGGTGAAATGCCATCAACATTGTACCGCTTGGCAAAGCATACACTAACCTTTTACACCGCCCTTAATTGAGGCTTCGGTGACCCAAATGAGTGTTTATCAAACACTGTACTCGATGGGCCTACACATTACGGAGGGACAATGTTGACAGGCTTGTGTCAACTGGGATTTGCTAATGACGGTATAAACACATGTAGGTTAAATCGTATGAAAGTTGAGGGGGTTCAATGTTTATAACCTAATTCTAGATAAGTTTAGTATTAATAACAAGAAAAAGTAAAAAAAAAGCTTTAGCCCTCTTCAACACTTTGGATAAAATTTATGCAAGCTATGTCACCCGAACTATTATTGTTAATCTATTGATACCTCATTCATTGAAATTGGTTATAATACTTAATACTTAACTGAATATTTATACGTACAATAGCTGACCCACGCAACCTCGTTTGCGTCTTCTATTGCCCGTAGCGTGAAAATTTTCCCCCGTTTTGGAAACATTCTTCATTGGTGCTCCGCTCCTATTAATATTAGGGTGATGATATATAGTCTATAGCTTTCCTCGATAAATGGACTTTTCAAATTGGACCAGCGGTTCCTGAGATTAGCCCGTTAAAAACAAACAAACTCTTCAGCTTTATTATATTGGTATAGATAAACCGCCAAAACTATTACCCTTCGTTTTGACTTCGCCGTCGGGAAAAAAAGTAACCATCGTCACACTATTGGTGAAAGACGTACACGATTATGAATGAAATTTCTGAAATCCCAAACTCCCTATTTCTTATTTAGTCTACAAGTCGACAACGTACTCGTCGTTGTCACAAGTCGTTGTTGTATAAATGAGCGGTGGAAATTCCCTAATTGTCAGATAATTATTCTGCTCACTTGTCACACTATATAGTCGTTGAGTCATTTATAAATAGTATTGGTTTTTATATGTTTATTAAAGCTATTACGATATTAATTACTATTCAATTTTGTCTCGTTTTTGTGTCATTCTAATCATCACAAACAGTCATTAACAATATTTTACTGGACACAGATATATCCTTGAAGCCTCGTCGACCTAGTTGGTATGCGGTTTATGCCAAGTTTTCCTTCTCTTTGCTTTGCTGTTGTTTTGAAGAGTAAATTTATTATATTTTCTCTGTAAATCAACAGTATTCATTATAAATTCATAGTAAAGACTTAGGTCTATATGGAAGTCCTCGCAGAGATACGCAGAAGCGTATTAAACGGCCAGTCAACTCTTATGACACTCACGGAATACAATACATTTCAATTTACTATTTTTTTACCACAATTTGAAAATCTGAAGATAAAATAATAAATAATAATAAATAAATAAATATTCCGGACATCTAACACACAACGCCATCTAGTCCCAAGCTAAGCAAAGCTTGTGTTATGGGTACTAGACAACTGATATAAATACTTATATATATTTTTTTGTAAATACATACATATTATACATAGTTTGTATTTTTGACGTGTTCAAGTGCCTTTTGGGGCCAATGGAAATAAATGATTTGAGTTTGAATAGAAAACACCCAAACTCCGAAACAAATATTTGCAGATCATACAAACATTTGTCCGACCCGGGAATCGAACCCGAGACCTCAAGCTTAGCAGTCGCATACGCTACCACTATGCCACCGAGGCAGTCAAGTTAAAAAATGAATACCCATAAACAGTTTAGGAGTTATGATCTTGTACATTGTAAAACTTCATAGTGAATAAATAAATAAATAAATAAATAAATATTCTGGACATCTTACACACAACGCCATCTAGTCCCAAGCTAAGCAGAGCTTGTGTTATGGGTACTAGACAACTGATATAAATACTTATATACTTTTTTTTTGTAAATACATACATATTATACATAGAAAACACCCAAACTCTGAAACAAATATTTGCAGATCATACAAACATTTGGTCCGACCCGGGAATCGAACCCGAGACCTCCAGCTTAGCAGTCGCATACGCTACCACTACGCCACCGAGGCAGTCAAGTAAGTAATAAGTCCATTAATAAATGAATGTGTGTGAGTGACCCAAATGCTTAACGCAAGAAAGATCGATAATGGCTAAGGAAGTTTTGATAAAACTAATTCATCCATCCATTTGGCGGTTAGCCAATGAACAAATTGTGAAATGTTATTGTTATTTGAGTAATGTGGTTAGTGATCGGAACATAATAGATAGTACACTCGAGAGCAATGAAAATAGGTCACAAAGATTTCAGTAACTAACAATGCCGGATTCGTTAGAACTAAAATTGTGTTTTATGAGTAATTAAATATTTTAAGTAGTGAAAGTATTATCTGTTTAACTGTAAAAATATACCAATATCGTATAAGAAACTTTGATTACAGTCTTCAAAATCGTGTAACCGTTGTAAAAATAGTCTATTAAAGTAACAGAAAGGACAAATAAATATAGGCTTGTTATTTTTAGAAAAGATTGCTGGAAGAAGTGAGAAATTAATGTAATTTTAATTTTAGGAGAATTTCCGTACTAAAAAGCACAAAGTATTTCACTTAGCTAACTTTCTTAATTTACAAGATTTAGATGTAGATTCATACACTTGCTTACCCAGATGCATTACTTTCGTGTGAATTACCATAAATAATTATAATTTAATTTGATTGTCCTATTTCAATGATCTTAAATAACTTTAATTCTTTACTGTTAAAGAAGATATAAATGATCTGAAAGCAGCATAATTAACTAACAAAATCATTATTTTCAGCCTTTCTAAAGTAATTTTAACCTTATTTGATCATGGGAGAGATACGTTTCGATACTTGCATGAGCCGGCTCGACCGGTACCGATACCACGGTCTCACAGAAAACCGGTGTGAAACAGCGCCTGCGCTGTGTTTCACCGAGTGAGTGAGGATACAGGAGATCCGTACCCCAACCCATCCCCCATCCCTCTCCCCATCCTCCAAAGGCCAGCAACGCACTTGCGACGCTGCTGGTGTTGCGGGTGTATATGGGCGGCGGTAATCGTTTATTATCAGGCAATACGTCTGCTCGTTTGTCCGTATTACATAAAAAATAATACATTAAAAAGATTGTCAGTGGTGAGTTTATAGAAGCTCTGATTGAATGAGTGCCATCTATATTCCTTCATCAAACTATTAGACGCAAGCAGATAGTCACTCCTTTTATTATCAGACATACGAAAAATTAGTGCGAATGAATGAATTCTTCTTCATTTTATTGATAATAATGTAATCTTTACTTCTATTAATGCTTTATTTTTGTAGCTTTTTAGACTTTGCTAACCGTTTATGAAAAGAAATACTAGAGAAAAAAAGAGTAGATAAAATTATACCACAGAACAATAAAATACTTTATTTGAATCAAAACATAATTATATACTGTCAAATGCCATAAGGCGAAAGCGGTCAGAATTAAACTTATTTAAAATAGTAGAATAAGTACAATCGCCGGTATGATTCAGAAAATTATATAATACTTACTCCATCCTGTAAAAGTATTATCAGAACTTATGATCTTAAGTTTTAGCATAAAAAATATATTATATTATTAGAAAACTATAGGTATGTGAATTATGAACTATATATAATTAAGTATTTTAATATATACACTTATAAAACTCCAAAATATACTGAAAAATTATACGTCATAAAAAACTTGATAGGTATATTATAATAGATATTTAATATATATTTAAGAATATCCAGAAACCTATCACAATAATTAAATAACAAATTATTGAAATCACAGTGGAGTTGAATCTCTTCCTAAGCTCTTATAATAAAATATAATTAAACGCATAAAATGTATGAAATATAATTATAAAGAAATAATACGTAAAAAAACTGGCGGTATTAAGCAGTAACTGAATACTATTTTTAAAAGAACACTAATTAGAAAAAAACATGGATTATATCTATAGTATTTGAACGGTTTCTTAGTTTGTAATGACAAGTATTGCACTATTTATATTTTTTGATAGAGTTTATGAAAATGTACTAATTAGAAAATAACATATTAATAACTTATAAAGAAGATAGCTAAACTGATAATCAGCAAGAAAATAGAAGGGATTGCTGTGTTCGAGTTGTTTTTAAGTTTCGACAAAATAGCTGATTCGTGAATATCGGCCCAAGACTTCGATGTCCTGGCGGTTTGTAATGAGGTCCTTGCAGCAGTTTTAGCTGCATCTGTGCATGCTGTGCAACTTGTCAAGAAAGCTTCGAACTGTGGAAGAAATAATTTAAAGTTATTTTATAAAAGTTTCGATTGATATGCACATGTCACAACCGTGAACAAATACCTATTGTGGGAACTACGTGACCTCAATGTCAACTGAAAGACGTGGCCGTTTTTATTATTCATATAATCCTAATTCAATTTGTATAAAAATAAATACAGTTAACTGTAGACTAGTATTTTTTCAATAACAGTTTGATATTCCTACTGTTATTTAATTTTCGCAGTACTTTATTTTGTTCTTTTAAAGGTTCACTTGCCATACTTACCTTTGTACTTATCTTTTGCCTTATGATATTCTTTACTGGTCTTAAAGCTATTATTATAATACAAGATTCATTTAGTAGAATAATTAATTTTATAGCTGTATTAACTGTAAATAATCATGTTTCTATTAATTAATTCACACTATTCAGACACAGACTGCGCGCAGTGGTAGTGAATGCGACTGCTGTGCTTGAGGTCTCGGGTTCAAACCCTGGGTCGGACCAAGTGTTTGTGTCATGTACAAATATTTGTTTCGGAGTTTGGGTGTTGTCTATGTATACAGCTGGGAAGGACAATGAAATTATTTTCCGGTATATTAAAATAATATTATGCATTAAAAATAATTGTCATCAAAATCATTCTTCATGACGCTTATGTTTGACTCTTTTAAGAGAATAAGCAATTCACAATGGTAATCAAATCCGGTCCAAATAAGTGTAAGAATTACTTACTTCACTGAACTCGCTTTCAGTCCGCAGATTAGACGCAACAGTACTTAAAACTGAATCCATAGTCGTATAACTAGAAACAAAAATGTATATAAGAAATGTGCAATTAAATCAGTTTCAAAATGCTAATTTTTTTTTTTCATTGTTAATACTAACATGGAAGTCCATGAAGCATAATCCGTTTTCAGTAGATCCATGACAAGGGCTAAATTACTATGATTACTAAGCACACTTGATAATGGTGTTGTTAGATCTTGGATCCTAACAGGGCTGTTTTCTTCCGTCATTGATACTAGGTACCTGAAAATGTTATAGAGCAAGATAGTCTAGATCAATTACTAACACACGCGCGATGAATATATTTTTTAGAAGTTAGAAGGCCAATAGACACGCGGTAGTATTTAATGTTTTATTTCGAATAGAAAAAGAGAATATGACATATTATGTGAGAGTACAATGTACATTGAATTGAAATATTATATTTAAAATATCCGTCAAAATCTAATATCATTTATTTTAGTATTAGAATTAGTAGATTTATATTAGTTAATTGATTTAGGAATATTATATCAAACCTCCTAAGTCTTTCCTCATTTGTAGTATGACCTAAAACATCTAAAATGATCCAAATTTCATTTGCTAAATTTGTACTCCTTGCGCGGTTCCATAAAAAGTCGTAATCTTCACCAGTACCATAACGAAGCCCAGTTGAGTAGACCACTGAACGTAGACTTGGGGAGACTCTATAACATATTTTAAAATAAGTATAAGAGAAAAGAAAAAATCTGTTAGTTACTTATATGTTTCTGTATATTTATATAATTACCCTTTTTAGGATCAATTATAAAATATATTAAAAATTACTTACTCTGTTCCATTTTCTCTCAGTGCTCGGAACATAGCTACAGCTTGGGATATGCATCCACTATGATCTAACTTGCAAGCGAACTCCAGGATTTGTTGACGATTTCTCAAATCTTCGAAAGAATCAGTCGGTCTTTCTACGTAACCAAATCTGTTAATATAGCTACTCAAAAAACTCAAAATGTAACTCTGTAAAAATACATAACTTTGTCACTACTTACTTTATTAACCTCCTTTTATTTTGTCTAGATAGAAAATACTGACCTCAACTTGAGGTAACACATCATTATTTCCCAAGTAACTATTCCTTAATTTCGTGAACCCTCTTAAAGCTGCTAGCCACACTGAATATTCGTCTTCTTCAGACAAGAATTCTAGTACATTGTGAAGAAGTGAGAAATCCACTTCATCGCCATACAGAAAAGCGAATAGGTCATTAACAATCTGAAATTAATATTGAGGAAGTTAATTTTAAGTTCATCTGTGAATGAAAATAACAGAATACTGCAAGAATAACAAAATAGCACCTTGGCACGATTTAAATGGTGTATATTAGTGCGCTGCTGTCCTTTCAAGAGTGATGCAATTAGTTCCCAAGAGCGTTGGTCGTAATTCACTTTATAAAATCCTAAAAATATATTAATAATTAAGAAAAAAACTAGAAACCATTATGTTTCTTCACATTGCTGTAGTAAATTTTCCATTCCTTACCTGACTCTTGTACGTTGAATATCACCCAAGTTTGACTAACATTGGCAATAGTAAATTCATATGATTTATCATTCATTATAAACATGGGCTGGGTATTATTGAAGTTAGGTGATAATCCGGTTGTGTAGGTGATTGGGATTTTATAGGTTTCGTCTGATGAGTGTGAAGCATTTATGTAAAATCGTTTCTGAAATAGGTATTTACAGAATGGTGAAATTAAAACGGTGATTTTAACTTCTAAATATAACTGAAATTAAAAATAGCTAATGCGTACCTGAGTTAAAATTACTGTATCGGTGTTATAGTTAATATTGACATGAATTATAGGATGGCCAGCTTGGGAAATCCAAGAACCCATTACGTCAGCTACAGTGGCGTTAGGATATGAGCTGAGTGAATTTTGTGTGGTCACTGCGTAGTCTAAAGCAGCATAGAGTAGATTTGGGTATCCTGATCCAAAACCACTGAAATAAAACAATAAAGTATTACAGAAAATTCCACCAAAGTCACATTAAAATTAAGAACACAAACCGATAGCGATATTTAAACTTGAAAATAATTCATAATATCACAATAAAAGTAGTGATTTGTCAATCTATATTATAGTAAGATCCCAGGGCCGCCAGACGTCACGTATTTTCTGACGAACGAAATGTGGCTGATTGCGTAGTGGTAGTATGTACTAAGAACGCATGCCTACCTGCTAACTTGATTAGACGGCCAATTTTCAGGTATCAGGTAATCAAGGTACTTAAAAACATAACGAAACTCACGTAAATTCTGAAAGCTAATTTTCACGTATATTTTAGGCAATATCCTTAAAAATAAGTCGCCAATACTCCCAGACACTTTCCGTGGGCCGATTTGCTTAACAGACGCTTTCAAGCTACCAAAATAATGACGTAACTTCACGTAAATTCTGATGCTCCACTTTTATACATGTCTACCAGACAACTATTTTAAAACCTCTTACAAAAAGACAGACCGATCCAAGGGGCCAATCATCCCCTAAATTCAATTTTAATATCTCTGTGGGTAAGAGCGCGAGGACATTATCCACACGCATGAGACTGAGTCAGACATGTATTAGGATATATTGACTTCTCTGTCTCTCTGTCTCTCTCTTACAGTTCACTCATATCAATTGATTATTAATTTTAAAAGAAAATCAGTTAAAAATTAAATAATCAGGTAAATAATTAAAAATTAACTTGTAAAAAAATGCTCATTTGACTACCATAATTCTTGAATTGGCCCTATATAATTATATGTAATGAATTTCTTCGATTTTGTATAATTATATATAATTATGAATAATTATACGAAATCGCGAAAAATCGTTACATATGTGGTAACTTCCACATACAGCGTCATCTACCTCAGATACACTGCACTACGGAGCAACGTACAACACAAAGAAACTACCAATCCTGAATCGCGCAATAGAAGTTCTCGATCGTTCGCCGAAGTTTTGATGGTACCAGCACTGCGGGTGTAGTCTATACGCCGAATGTGATCGTGTCAAGTTTGAGCGGTGGCGGCTACGAATACTATTTCTCGATCTACCGCGTTCCCGTGACATTCTGTCGATTTTTTCTGTTGACATCGTGACTTGCTTGGTTAACGCGGCCATTTCAGAACATTCACTACTGCGCGACGTAGAAGCGATTGCTAATGTTGAGGCTGCTGGTGCTTGCAAGCCGATGACGTCATTTATCCGGTCAACTGGGTCAGCCAGGTCCTCCATCCTTACAGAAGAAAGCAAAGAGAAACAAACAGAAGTGTAGCAAGTATAGTTAGCACGATTCATTGGATAATTTTACGAAATCGCAAAAAACCATTACTCAACGGACACAGTAGAACACTGAATACTTTTCTTGTGAGCAGTGCTGCCAGATACTGAGTCAACTGTAAGAGAGAGATAGAGAGACAGAGAGGCAGAAAAGTCAATATATCCTAATACATGTCTGACTCAGTCTCATGCGTGTGGATAATGCCCTCGCGCTCTTACCCCCAGAGATATTAAAATTGAATTTAGGGGATGATTGGCCCCTTGGATCGGTCTGTCTTTTTGTTAGAAGGTTTTGAAATAGTTGTCTGGTAGACATATATAAAAATGGAGCATCAGAATTTACGTGAAGTTACGTCATTATTTTGGGAGCTTGAAAGCGTCTGTTAAGCAAATCGGCCCACGGAAAGTGTCTGGGAGTATTGGCGACTTATTTTTAAGGATATTGCCTAAAACATACGTGAAAATCAGCTTTCAGAATTTACGTGAGGTTCGTTATGTTTTTAAGTACCTTGATTACCTGATACCTGAAAATTGGCCGTCTAATCAAGTAAGCAGGTAGGCATGCGTTCTTAGTACATACTACCACTACGCAATCAGCCACATTTCGTTCGTCAGAAAATACGTGACGTCTGGCGGCCCTGGGATCTTGGACTATATTAACACTTATTAGTTTATGTTACAAAAAATCATATCTCAGTAAAATAGCTTACTTGTTTGTTAAGTAAGTACGTAGACCAAGTTTAAAAGCGTCATCCCCAATGAGGTAGTGGATCATTCTAATAATAGATCCACCTTTTTGGTATGTAATACTTCCAAAATGTCCACTGATTTCTGCAGGAGAATTGACTTGATCGTTAGTAAGTGCTGCTGCAGAGGGATTATCGTCTGCGGCATAAGCGGTGTACGCAGAGCTAGTAACCAGCAAGTTGGAAGAACCAAGTTCTGGTTCAATCTGTAAATTTATTAAAAATTACCTACTTGTCTTTTTTATTTCATTTACAATTATGGTATATTTTCAAAGTAATAGAGCCACGTTGCATGCATTTCAGCATGAGTGCCAGCTCGATGGTGGCAGTACTAGCCTCGCACAGAAAATCAACGTAAACTGACAGCGTTTGTGCTGTCGTGTTTCATTGGTGAATGTGAGACCGGAAGCCCAATAATGCAGAAGCATCACTAGGCCGCCATGGTGTGAGTCACCATGCTGCATTATTGCATTGTCTGTGGTGAACACCACTCTTAGATTCTGCTTGTTCTTTCCATCAAGCAGAGGACATATAAAAATGAATTTAAATATTTCAAAAATAAATAAATAATGTTTCTTCACTCACCAAAGCTGTTATGTAGTCCTGGAAATAATTAGCGAATCCTTCATTTAACCATGTATTACTCCACCAATGACAGGTAACAAGATTTCCAAACCACATATGAGTTGTTTCGTGAGCCAAAATCTGTGCAATTCTATACCTAAAGTAGGGTGCTGTCTCTTCTGGGTTAGTAAGAAGCAAGGCTTCCCTAAAATGAACAGATTATGAAAATCATTTATGCTAATATGCATGCAATGCAGCACAGTACACACACACAGCTTTACGTTCTATCCCCGGCACGGGGGCTAAGATTTAAGCTTCCAAAATCCAGCTTGTTATTAAGAACAAGATACAAAATTCAAAAACACTTTTTAGCCCGATTCGGGAATTGAACCCGAAACCTTTTAACTGACAGTAGCAGTTTAAGTTTAAGTATACGCAGTATATAGGAATTCATTATAATTTAATATTTGAATTTTATGGAGGGTTTGAGATTACCTGTATTTAACAAGACCCCAATTTTCCATAGCACCAGCTCTGAAATCAGGAATCGCTACATGATCCAATTTAAGATTCTCATTTGTAGAGTAGTAGTCAATACCAAAATAACTTCCAAGTTCTTCCACGACCTTTATGCCAAAATCAAAAGCGTATAAAGACTGATTTTTGGCTTCCGGTCTTGAGTAGATACCAAATTCTTGGGTCCCATTTCTGTATTCACCAGCTTCGAATTCTGAGACTAGGAAAGCAACCAAATATGTGGGCATCCTCGGTGTGGGGTAAAATGTTTCTCTGACGTAACCATTGCCTCTAAAAATTATATAAAAATAAAACGTCAATCGTGAAATTGTCTTCTTAATGACTGTTATATTTAACATGAAATTTAAGCCTGTGACATTTATGATTTTGGATTGAAAACAAAAAGGATATAGATTACCTAATTCTTAGTGAATTACCTCTGCCCGTGAACATGGACACCTTAAGAGTCATGAGTTTGTTGTCAGTCTTTAAGGTAGTAACATGCATTTAAGCTCGTGAACAGAATAAAAATTTGTTAGTCTATCAAAGTGGCTTGCAATTGGGAGTGGCCTATATGCAGCAGCTCAAAAGTGAAGATAAGCTAATTATCTAAATGATGAGCTTAAAAATTTTATCGTGGCAAACGATGACGAAAGCCTACAATCGGATAAGTCCAAGAAAATTCAAGGAGGAATGGATCAAGCTGGTTGCACAAACTAAATGCGGCTTCAACGGGATATGCCTAAATTTTGTTGGAACTTACAAATCTCTAGATGTTTGCATCTTCGTATTGGATAATGAATTTTTGTAGTTAGAAGGCCTATCTACAGAAATTGTAAATGTGGCCTTTAGTTGGGGCTCATCAAAGCATGGGAACGCCTTTCTCGCATGTGTTGGCTCCATTTGTGTAGCTCCCAACCATCTGAAAATGATTAAATCTTATATAGATGTCTCAAAGTCTAATGACATCAGTAATTGCATATATTTTGTTATAATGTTTACACAAGATTGTACCTTACGCCTGCTCTACACGTAGACAGATGCGTCCGCAGATGGATCACTACTATGTTTACGTAGTCAGTAAACAATTTTTACATTAAATGCGAATACTTTTACAAGTTATAAACCACCACATAAAACATCGGCAGAAGCATCTGTCTATGTATAGAGCAGGCATTAGATAAATGGATAATTTGAAACCTTGGATCTTAGAGACAAACTAAGAAGTCTATACTGTACTAAAACTAATATGAGTATATATTTGCCTTATAAGTGTGTGAAGTGCGTATTCCCTTCATGAAATGAATTATCCAGTATCAAGTTATTTGATTTTGAAAAGATTCAAATTAATAATAGTTATACTAAGTTTATTTTCGCTAAAGTTTTGAACATAAAAATAATGATGCAATTTACGTATGGGAAACATTTAAACATGAAAACAGATAGTTTTTGTGAATTATTTAAAAAAACTAATTCATTGCTACTGAACTGAAAGTTTTTTAACGCAGAATAATTTTTTGGAAATATAAATTAATGATTTTTCATCAGATAAAGTAGTTTTATGAATATACTAAAACAAAAAAGAATTAGAAACCATAGAATACTTCGGACACCAATTACAACAGGAAAGATATTGACAGAATTTTGATATTTATTAATACATATATCTTTTGTGTTTGTTGGGTAATTTCTCTGTACGTGTGCAAACAGTTGTCTTACAGCTATCGCTACTTGACACCCGTCTATCATCATAGAGTGTTCGGTAGATATTAAGATAAAAGATCTCATCTTTATCTACTGTTTGTCTATGAAATTAAGTAATAAACCATGTACATCTAAAACAACGACTTTAAAAGATTTTGAGTGTATTATTTGTCTGCTAAGTCCTATTTGCTTTTTATGTGATAAATATTGCATAATATTTTTAATGTTTTCCTAACCGGTAAGGGCCACGGTGGCCAGTCTCAACCGAGACCAGCCAACCACACAGGAGATATTATACTCGTTGTACACAAGTGTATGTGCAAACACAGGTACACTCTCTGTTCCTCTCAGAATCCTATGGGACGGTTAACTGACACGACCAGGGAGAGATCAGACGCAGGATCGACAGCAGCAGCATACGTGCTCTGCGAGGCACAAGGGTTCTGACCCCAACTTCTAAACTCCTAGCTATTATTAAGTATTTTTAAAATCAGAAAAAACAATAACACTTTTGGCTCGACCCGGAATTCGAACCCGAGACCTCTTAATCGGCAGTTGCATATGTCAACTGCAAGACCAACGAGGCAGTTCATAATATTTACTAAGACAGCAGCATAGTTACAAGCTAATAAGAACTCAAATATATGCAAGCAGTAAATCCCTTGTGTATAAAATATTCATGCTGCTCGCTCATGCATCTCATGCAGTCATGCATATTTGTTTAGATGCTTGTAATTTGCACACTAAGGCACTGGATTAGCGCTAAACGCAAAGAAGACTATCTTTTGTGAAAATTTAATCTTTAGATTTTCTCGAGAATAATTTTAATTCATTATGTAATTTAGTTAGTTATTTAGTGTTTTGGAAAATTTTAGTATATATAAGATTGGCCGACTGATTTTGTAACCCATAAGATATCATTTAAATTGCAATAAGCTCATGACATTTCTTATCATTTCTTGTCACTCCCTGTACTCTCTTGTCATGTCATCTTTGACGGCTATCAAATCAGTTTGATAATACTTGTTAAGCTTAGGCTTCCATATTACTTGCTGCTTAAATGTTATCTCATCACATTTTTTTTATTTTAGGTATAATAATAATAAACTTTATTGCACAAAAGCAGAAAATAAAATACGTTCAACTTAACGTGGTTATGTTACAAATCGAACTTTGCCAAATCCGCATCTTTCACAACTGTAATATTGTTGAATCTCATAGTAGCACTTTAAAGTTTTGAAGGGAAAATGCTTTGAGGATTACATATGTAATTGAAAAGCATGAGACAGCTAGTACAAATATTCATGTTACATATTTCCTGATATTGTTTTAGGTTTATCTTAAAAATATATTCATTAATGATGTACCATGCATTTTATATGGAATATGGAGCAAACGATCAGATGTATCGCCTGATGGTAAGCGATTAACACCGCCCATAGACACCCGCAACACCAGAGGCGTCACAAGTGCGTTGCCGGCCTTAGGAATATGGGCCACCGGTATCCTCACTCACACGGTGAAACACAGCACAGGTGCTTTTTCACACCGGTTTTCTGTGAGGTCGTAGTTTCACCCCGGGTGATGTATTTTTAAACTTTAATATTAAACTTTCAAGTTTTTTTAGATCTGATTACAAATATTCAAATTCTTTTATTGTATAAAACACAAAAATATTTGAAAAATTAATCAGACATTAACTTCATTGGTAAAATTTAAAAAAGCAGGAATGTATGGTACGGAGATCGTTTTTTGTTTTTCCGAAAGACGGTCACCATTTCATGTCATCCACATTTTATATATTTTTTATCATTAATTTCATCACGACGACGACTTGAAGACTCGAAGACGATAAATACTTGACATTGGCAGAAATAGCTGATTCGAGTGACCCGGCTGGTTACCATTTCATCACAAAAGAAAAAGAAGAAGAGGTATGGTACATGACAATGAATTTCTTGATATGCGTCGATCGCTTAAAATGTTAAACACCAATAAAACACTTAACTAAAAAACCATTTATATAAAATTTAAAATAAAACAGTTACTTACTTCTTTACCCCATTCTCCAAGTAATAATTCCTGTAGAATCCATTCAAGTCAGTTCTCAGTGGTCCTTTATAAGTAATTGTAACTGCATACTGAACATTAGGAACTAATTCACTCATTAAATTGATATAAGCAAAGGAATATTGAGCATTGAACTCTAGAGGATTGGAGTTATTAAGTTCGATAGTATTGGAATTCAGAATTCTTACAGTAATATTGGCAGCTGTAAAGTTCAGATCTTGTGAATGGAGCTTTATTTGGTTGGTATTAGCAGTTGTTGTGAATTCAATAGTGACTTCTCCGTCAAAAGTGAATGCATTTTCGTCATTGGTATCGAAGTATGGGGTAATGAGTAACTGGTAGGCTGATGGTACGATAGGTATGTTCAGTCGATGGTTAGGATCGGTTTCGGCATATACTGCTGGCAGTAAGTATATTACTGCTATTAGTAGCAGTCGGCAATACATGTCTGTAATAATAAAATGGTAATCTTTAACAAATATATATTCTTATTAAGGTACTCGATTAAGATTACTTCTTTTGTGTTTCACAGGAGTTTCTTTAAAATCTTATTTTCAATATTATTTTCTCGGTACTTTTAAATACATTTTTTTAATTATTGCATAAACTAAGAAGTTTAATCAACGTAATGTAATTCTAAATATTGAATTTGTGCATTCCTTGATACATATATTCTTATAGTACAAGTCGTCCTAGTTTAAGAGACAGAGTTTACAACTTACGTCATTAGCACTTATTCATTGAATAATACCTATCATAAAACCGTGGGAGAGCTATGCTTCGGCATGAATGGGTCGGCTCGACCGGAGTGATACCACGGCCTCACAGAAAACCGGTGTGAAATAGCGTTTGCGCTGTGTTTCACCGAGTGAGTGAGGATACCGGAGGCCCATACCTCAACCCCTCCCCCTATCCCCTTTCCCATCCCCCAAAGGTCGGCAACGCACTTGTGACGCCTTTGGTGTTGCGGGTGTCCATGGGCGGCGGTAATCGCTTACCATCAGGTGACACGTCTGCTCGTTTGCCCATTATTCAATGAAAAAAAAAACAGGGATGCTCTACCTAATTAAGAGTGATTTCTAATATATTTGTTAATACCACTTCATACTTCAAGTTCTGTTAACCAATGTACTGTGTCACCTAATATAAATGTAAATGTATGTTAACTATGTACGTAGTTATTATTATTATTATAAATATATAAGCGGATTAAAGCGATCATATACTAGGTATACACACGCTTCATTTTGTCTGGGTCTTGGACCATTTTTAATGACTTATTTTTTATATTACACATCATATTATTTTTCTTGGGTACCGTGATCATTTAACATAGTTTTTTTCATCATATGAAGTATCAAAACAATCAACAAGTTTTGGTTAAAGAATGCATTTATCTGATGTAAGATTGCTAATTACCTGATGTAAAATTATTGTATTGTATCCAAAACTAAAATGAATTTGAATATCGTGTCCGATAGGTTGTCTTTTACAGGGACCATAATGTTTTACGATGACGCTGTTAGACGTCAAGCATTCTCGAAATACCCCAAAATATATTGTTTTAAAGGATCAAGGGCCTGAGATGGGGGTCGGGAGTTTCTCTCTCCTAACTAACTAACTAACTTTAATGAATTCTAAACACTACTTGTCTTTTAGTGTATTTTAATAAACTACATTATTTATTAACAACTTTAATTTCATATTTGAAATAATTTCATTTTCCGGCAAGGACTGCAGTATTCGTTTTAATTGTTTTTTTTGTATATTTCTTAGAAACCAGACAATAAATATAGTAATTTCAAAATGTGACAGAGCAAACTAATAAAGGTTACATTATACATACATACAAAACTTAAATGTTAAATCGTAAATTAAAATAAAAGCAGTTTTTTTTTTCTATTCGTGTTTCATTATTATAGTTGATACTGACTCTGAACTTATAGACCAAAATATAAATACACACCAAAATAAACATCAGACAACAAATAATAAACCAGATAAAAATACAACGATGAAATTGAATTGACAACAGATTGTACAGAAGAAAAATATAAAAGGAAAATTTAAAATAAAATCAACAAACCTTGTGCTCACTACTACAAGCTATTGTCTAAACTGCAACTAGTGCCGTGACTAAACGACTGATAAGGAGCATCTTTAAGAGTTTAGTTATCACTGATAACGTGACACTTGGCTTATGTACTAGTCCTCTCATACAGGTTGATTTTTGAAATTATTAACACTATTAGTTTTAGAACTTCGGGAAATATAAATCAGCGCGACCGGAGTGGTACCTTTTCATTTTTTTATGTCAACTCCCGCATTAAGAACATACATCCAGTATTGCGGGGGTCTATACAAACACACGTGAAACGGATACAAAAAACATCCAGTCTTAGAACAACAATTTGTGGATCACACAAGGTGTTGTTCCATTTGGGATTTGAACCCACAACACTTGGCAAAAGCGGAATGGCGTGGCATGGCGAGCGCTTGAATCATAGCCAAGCGTGGAGTCTGTACTATAATTATATAAACTAGGTATACATATAGCCATGTTTTTCGTTGCTATTCAATGAGTCTTAAGAATTCTTCTCTATTACCAGGTCAGAAAGCACACAAAGACGTAAATGCCATAAATTGACCCGTCTCTTAGTTTACACCTATAATACCACCAACACACCACCGTGTTAAAACATATAGATATACAGTATTAAAAACGAACTTCATAATTTGGTGACTAGACTTTTCAAATTTACCAAACAGTTTAAAATAACTAGTTGATAACAGTTCTCCAAATATAGGTACAGCTTGTAAAGTATAAAATTATGATAATATTACTCCTTCTTGTATTGTAATAAACCGAGACAAATGATAATTTATAAAATAATTTGTAGTTTGGAATGTGAACAAAATGAAATATAAAAAAAAATGTTACGATATAAATAACAAATAACAGTTTTAAATAAAATTTTGGATAAAAACCATTTACGATTCTTCAGATATCGTACAATGATAAAAAAATCAAAGAAGAATCGGAATTTATAACCCGGTTCTTCAAAAAGCCTGATTAAATTATTTGGTATTCAAAGAATGGAAAGTAAAAACTGTAACTCATTTTACTGAAATGAATGAACTCATAATATTTCTTAAACTACAAACAATGCAATTAGAAGCGACAGATTTTGAAATTACTAATTTTAATTGTCTATAAATTTTGCAATAACCGATAGATATACATACATATATGTAGATATTTTTGCCATACTTATAATGGTACTTCAAAATTTAGTCTTAGAGCTATTGACATAGAATACAATACGATATAGCGATGGGTGATGTATGATATCTACGCTTACGAATGATAATCAAAGTGTAGTTTTATCTACTTAAATACGAAAAGTAATAGAAATGGGCTAAGGTTTCGTATCTTGCAACATCTTAACTATCAAAAGTACTCTTAAGCATCATCAGCTGCCAACTATCTTTCGGTTTTGTAGGATCTCTATATTAAATCTTTACTCATATAAATCTTGAGTACGTGTGTATGTGACTAAACTCCTCCTAAACGGCTGAACCGATTTCATTCCTGAGGATTCGATTCTTTTTTTTTACCCACGCTTGTAAATGTACAAAAATAACACTAAACGCGGATGGCATCGCGAGAGTTCACCCAATATATACTCTACTCTCGTGTCGCGGTGTTTGTGACCAAATTCTATCACAAATTTTCTTTTTGGCAATACACCGTTTGGTGGGTCAACTAGTAGAATAAAATAATCGTCTCTTGCCATTTATAGTCAAGAACTATTAACCAGTCGAAATAAATTACATTCTTGTAAACTTTCATCTCATAAGGTTTTCTTGCAGTAATAAAATTAGTCTTATGTTCATAAAATAACTACTCATATGATTTTGTGAATTTCGAATAGGTACTAATAATAGTAGTAAGGAAGACTGAAGCGCAACAGTCAAATGTCAATTTGAAGAAGTTTCTATGCTGTCTGATTTCATTTCCTACAGTGGGTTTTACATGTTAGTTTTTTTTTTATTATATAGGGGCAAACGAGCAGACGTATCGCCTGATGGTAAGCGATTACCGCCACCCATGGACAACCGCAACACCAGAGGAGTCACAAGTGCGTTGCCGGCCTTTTAGGAAGGAGTACGCTCTTTTCTTGAAGGTTTGAAGGTCGTATTGGTCCGGGAACACCGCAGGCGACAGCTCATTCCACAGTTTTGCTGTGTGGCAGAAAATTCAGTGGCAGTGGTATTCAACAGCAAAGAAAAATTAGCTGGCTTTAATACGCCTCGGTGGCGTAGTGGTAGCGTATGCGACTGCTAAGCAAGAGGTCTTGGGTTCGATTCCCGGGTCGGACCAAATGTTTGCATGACCTGCAAATATTTGTTTCGGAGTTTGGGTGTTTTCTATGTATAATATGTATGTATTTACAAAAAAAAAGTATATAAGTATTTATATCAGTTGTCTAGTACCCATAACACAAGCTCTGCTTAGCTTGGGACTAGATGGCGTTGTGTGTTAGATGTCCGGAATATTTATTATTATTATTATTATTATTAATTTGAGTGTTATCATGTCTTATGAAGACGCACCTTTTAAATGTTTAGTGCAGCTGGTAACCATTAGCACTAATAAGTAGTTTGGTAATAAACTACTTTATACTTATTTTATAATGATAAAATAATAATACTTCTGCTATTTCTATGATTCCTGCATGTGAAATGTTTATCATATTTGCAGTTATTCTTCCATAATACCAATTAGAAACGACCTGCAACTACCAACTGCCTAATTCTCGGACTTTATTAATATAGTTTGTTTAGTTTAAAAATTTTAAACCATCCTTTCTGTGCAATAGAAATTTCATAGATTTCTATCGAAAAATATGAGGCTTATTGATTAAACGTGGAATAGTAAAACTGAGAACCAATTGAAAATATGAATCATAATTTGCATTCACCATAGTACCAATTAAATGCTCTTATAGATAACAAAAGTAGATAAACATTTATTCTAATACACGCTATTGATCTATATTTTATTGTAGTAAGTGTTATATTAATGCAATTGTTATTTACGAAGAAGGAAAATGAGGCCAGCATTGTGTTTCTTCGTAATTATTTGAATCATTCAAGGGAATTCTTCAATGTTTCTAGTGTATACAAATGTTAATTCTGTAAAGTATTTTTATAAAATTTAATGAATACTATGATACACCAATAATAATTTTCTTAGTGTGTGTAAAGTTTTATGAAAATTTGTGCCATGGCTTTACAGAAAATCCAATTTATGCAATTCTTTTGGCGCATTTACCTTTGCTCTCCTTGACTGTGGTAAAAGGATTCAAAAGGCAGTAAAGCAATTGTGAGATCGAGGCCCGAGCGTTATAGTAATATATAGTTAATAAATTTAGTATACATTCATGTCGATAGATGGTGATGTAATAATTAGAACCTGAAGAGGTGTTGAGAATCTCCGTCGTTTACTCTCCGTCTTACTGATATTCTTTATCCTAGTCTTAGGCAGTCTTATTTATTCCAGTAACTTAGATAGATCATCCCGTGAACACCTTATGTTGATGAAATTGTCTTAATGATATATCTTCCATGATCTGGTTTGGTTTCTTTGAGCTATTTCCGCACGTAGCCTCTTGATTGGAATATCGTACGTGGATTTTGTCAACTTCTTATTTCGACCATCCTAGGTCAGGAACTCAGCAGCCTTTTCAGATCACTACATGTTTTTGGGAGTGATATTGATTGGAGGATGTTTGCCAGTTTGTCCCTTTTCAGTCTGTCGTTATTTTTCCATTCAGCTTTATATTTTTCTTTGGTATTGGCGCGCAGCCAAATTTTGTTTGGGCTAGAGGTAAGTGTAGTAGTGGTTTTGGTTTGTGGTTGCAGTGGAATTTCTTGAAAGATTTCCTACAGAACTTTTGAATGTGCTAAATCTGCCATGTATGAATTCAAGAAAAAAACATTCCATAATAAGAAAGAAACAGAATACAAATTCGATATTTATTTTCAATAAATATTTATGAAATGTTTTATAATTTATCTTATATTAAGTATAAAATTAAACTATACTATTTCAATAGCATCGAAAGTAAAGCGGCCATGATGACCAGAGCAGTTGGTAGCAGTACGGCAGCGGAACCTCTAGCTGCTTCTAGAACTGTTTGGGCATTGTCCGTGCCCCATTGCATGTTGGCTCTGACTGAGTTGATGGTAGCCAAACCTACATTGTACTCGGGCACCAATTCCTGGTTAGCATTTAACCAGGTTTCCATCTGTAAAGAGTAAGAATAATGAGAGTGACATAGAAATTTAATCTTTAAATACTGATGATAGAAAATATTTTAGATATATATTTTATATGAAAAGGAGAATGTCAATAATGATATTCAATACATGTACGGGTTTAATATTAAATATTATCAGTAGAAACAGAGTCAGAATCTTAAATTACTGGATATAACAATTTTATATAAAACTTGCCAAATAAGAACATTTAACTGATGAAAGATATATTTTTGATGAATTTTATTTCAAAAATATGAGACTGACAAGTGATGTGACCAGAACATAAATAGAGCAGTTAATACATGAAAGCTAAAGTCTAAAAGAAGCATCAAAACAAGCACTTGAAAGAAAAGCTGAGGACCACCAGACTTTGTATATTATAATGCCATATTTGTATTTAAATAAAAGTACAACAGATTACAAGGATAATGGACGTTCAAAGAAAAATAAGATTGATTTTAGGAAAATAAATAAAATAAGCTGTGATATAACGAATGAAATTGAGGAAAATATTCGGAAGAAAAAATCACCGTTTTAAGTTAGATATGCCAATTATATGAAAATAAGTTATTACTTACTTCTTGTAAACCCTCCTCGTCCAAGTAACTGATAAGATTGGTAAGGAAAGTGCTGAACGATAGAGGCGGAGTAAGACTGTAAATTTAAAAACATAATCATAAAATAAATCACAAAATACATAAAATTGATAGTAATTAATGTAACTTAGGATAATTAAAATCAATGTGTTAAGAATGTTCACTTATCGGTACCTGACTATCTTAACTTTGCACCATGGAATGTTTACGACTGCGACTTATGAAGAAAGCCCTCAAATAAAAAAAAAGCAAAGAACTACTTACGCTGCTCTGACAGGAGCCACGTTGTTCTTCAACCATTCCAAAGCCCTCTTAGCATTTTCACTATGGCCAATATAGTAGAAGGTGAAAGCATTTACTTTATCTTGTGCTTTAATTTGGTTTGTCAAAACCATATTCAAATATCTGAAAAAAAAAATGATTTATCTTTATGTATTTAACATAAAATTTTCTTTAATAAGTATAATTTTGAATTAATATTTTTTTTAAATAATTTAAAAACTATTCATTTTATGTTTGTATGTGTGAGACTAATCCGTATATAAATAAATAAATATTTCGGACATCTAACACACAACGCCATCTAGTCCCAAGCTAAGCAGAGCTTGTGTTATGGGTACTAGACAACGGATTTGAACCCGAGACCTCAAGCACAGCAGTCGCATTTACTACCACTGGGCCACCGAGGCAGTCTATGACGCTATGTAACTTTATATAAATATACTTATATATTATTATACTATAGCTTCATTTGTATGTTGCACAGTAGTTCTGAGTAATCTGACTCTTCTGACAAAAATTTAAGCTCATCCACATTAAAGAAATGAAGATCGTTTGTAATAATTTAATAATTCAAATATAAATGTAGACAAGACTCTTACTGTACTCCGGCCTGCTGATTTGTGGTACATCCCAAAGCTCTCAGCAAGACCAGTTCTGCAGCCTGGTTATTTGAACTACGGTAAAGGTTAAGTAGGGTGTTAAAATCTCCCATAGCACCTTCACGGAGGCCAATGCAGTATACGTGACGCCTCAAGTTGGGGTTCACTCTGAAAGAAATCAAAATATTATTTAAGACCACTAAACTCCTGTGCAAGCAAGTGTGGGGGTGCAGATGAGGCGACCAGTCACCCTAGTACAAGTAGGGCCGGGTGGCGGCGCGAGCTCTACAAAGTGCCCACGCCCTTTTCTAAACAGAAATGAAGAATCAGGGTTCCTACATACGAGGGGGCCGTCTACAAACCGTAGGTGACTCGAGGTACTTCGGAGTTTTAGAGGTTTCCGTTTGTGGATTCATTTGGTTCCTTGGCTTCTAGTATTCAAGATGGCGCGCAATTTTTAGTCGGATCTAGTCTAATATAGAAACCAGTTGGTGGTATACGAGGGGATTTCCGCACAAAAAAGAAATAAAGTAGGAGGTACGATGGGCCTAATCGTTCGGCTTGTGACGTCTATTTTTCACAACCTCTTTTTTTAGCGAATATTATACATATTTAAAATGCATTGCAGTTCATTCGTAATAATACTGCTACTTAAGGAATGAGAAAATGTGGTGATACAAAATAAAATCGCTTGTTTAAAGTCAACTGAGGTTAAGATATGCTTTAAGAACTGTAGTTACTTACAAGTTGTTTTACTTATTGTTTAAAATACCAAGTCAATAAAAGCTAGATATGACCTCATAACTTATTACTTACGTCATTGATTTGACAGATTCATTAAACTGTCAAACACTCTATTGTAGTTTGATCTGAGTATTCAGTCCGTGATAATTATACGTAATATAAACTTTATGCAGATAGTGTCAATTAATATATATAAACATACTAACGAGGCATAAACTCTCATCGCTAAAGAAAGACGAAATTAAATATAAACTTGTTATGACCCCTTTGAACTTATACTATTAATATTATAAATTCGAAAGTAGCTCTGTCTATCTGTTACATTTTTACGGCTAAGCCATTGCACCGGTTTCGGTATGGAGAAACTTTGATGCTTGAGGAAGGACATAGGCTATCCTTACCATGAAAACTGACATCCACGGAGCCGTGAACAGAAGCTAGTAACTAATCAATTAAATGGATCACTTTCGTCATAAGCCTAAGCCTATAACAATTATTTTTTAATCTTAGTACTATTTCATTTCGCAAACTAATCTTTAAGCACATATTTGGGGCAAAACAAATTGTTGTGTTGTACAGGCGAGGCCAATTTCCCCTTTAATTTATTAGACAGTTACTCTACAAGATTAAGCTTTTATTATAGCACATATTATTTGTATACAATGCTAATAGATATAAGTCACGCAAACTTTATGTTAGATTAATATTAGTATATGTACTATACAATTATTTAAACTTTATTCAAAAACCGTACTAGATTTATATTTTTATCTTCGTTACTCAACGTCAGATCCTAGTAACTATTAATTAAACAGAATATCATAATCGTAATTGTAGTAAATAAAAAGTTGAATATGTGTATTATCAGGAAATATAAAAAGTTCAGATTAGGTTTCTAACAAGTTCGAACAATATATTATTATTGGAAACAATATAATTTGGCTGTGACTGAAATCAATTGTAAAATCGGTGAAGGCAAGCGCAGATTGAAAACCTTAATTTTTATACAGGAGTTAAAGAAGGCAGCTGTTTATCTTGATAAGAAAAATATAAAACATACAGATAGTTATTTGAAATAAAGCTAATTATTACTGTGAATAAAAACTAAACGAACATGAATTTATTTAAATTAAAATAAAATAATTGGTTGCATAAAGAGCAATATAGGCACATGTTATAAATATAAATACAATATGTAATAAATTAAATAATAGAAAACTTATGACTCAAGAGTAACCCATATCGAAATTAAGAGGTGTGGACTGATCGAGATCAGAAGAGGAACTGTCCCTTGTTTCCGATGCGCCGCTTTATATAGGTATCGTCTCCACCTCGCCTGACTCAAAGAACCCATATACATACATATACAGATAGTCATATAGTTCGATTGTGACTTTATTATTCGGATACCCTCATTCTGACACATAGTAATTTGTGTGACGTGTATACTAACAGATACAAAATTAATTATTTTACATAAAAACAAAAATAATAAAATAAATCTTACGGTGTGCCATTAGCGACTAACGCTCTGAATTTTGATTCCGAGTCACGAATGCAGCCTTCGTGGCCAACGTTGCAAGCAAAGGTAAGAAGGTAGAATCTGTTCAAAGTTGTGCTTAATTGTTCTGTTTGGTTTACATCGTAACCAACGTGCTCAATAACATTGTCCATGTACTCAAGAATAATTTTCTGGGGAAAAAAATACATATTATCAATTTTACATAAAAATAAGTACGCTTCTGAATGACTTAGTTGTGATTAAACATCAATTCCATTGAATTATTTACTAATTATGAATGTAAACAATTCAATTCAATTATTTACTAATTAGGAATGTAAACAATTCAATTCAATTATTAACAGTAGTATAATTAATTAAATAATTCAATCCATAATAACCGGTAGCCCTAAAGCATTTGAACAAAATTTTAATATCTTCGTTTTACAAATCATAGGTAAAAGTTATATTGTTATTTAATATCATCATTAAACTTTAGTTTTATACTAGTGTAACCTAGTGTTGGTTGTACGAAATCTATTTTTAATCAAAATGTCATACACTGTAACGTATTATTTCTTATAGGGCAAATGAGAAGACGGATCGCTTATAGTAAGCGATTACCGCCGCCCGTGGAAACCCGCCACACCACAGGCGTCACAAGTACCTTACCGGATATTTAAAAAGAGCTACATGTTTTTCATAAATGTTTGAACGTCATATTTGTCCGTTAATACTACAGGCGACAGTTCATTATTAATACTGACACATCTCAAATGATTGAAATCTAATCAAAATTAATATTATGAAAACTGGACTACTGTTAAATATTAATATATTTCATGGTACCCAGATACAGATCAAATGATTTTGCTATCATTGCTGTTATTTGTCCAGAGTGAAGATCGAAACCGTAAACTCACAGTATATCTCACAACTGAACCTATAGGTCAGTCAAAATCTAAATCATTCATCATCTTTATCATCTTTCTAGCCTTCATTATTCCCAAGATTGTCTGGGGTCGGCAAACAAGAAAAATCATTATGTTTTAAAAAATTCTGAGTACTAATACAGAAATTGAGATCATAATTTTGAAAGTAGTCATCTCAATTTTATGTAAATTTTAACCAACCTTTCATCTTCCATAAATCCTTTGTTGTTTTTCTGGTAGCAGCAAGAAAATAATAAAAATAATGTATTACACAATTAACACTCTTGTACTTATTTAAACTTAAAAATACATATATAATACTTACATCAAATTCACCTGAAACATCAGGAATATGCAGAAATCGATTCCTCAACCAGCTGAAACCAGTGATAGCAGGATACCAAGAATAGAAACTTGTATCTCTCTTCAGAAATTCAAGCACTTGGAATCCTAACTTATAAGTCATTCTACGAGAACGCATCAGAGCAAACACGTCATCAACGATCTAAAAACAACATAACGCGTAATAAATTTCAAGTGACATTAGATTCCAGATTCAGTTAATCACAAAAACTGCTAATGGTTTAAAGAAATAAAATACCATGGTGAACTTTCTCAAATCTTGTCAGCTTTTGCCTGTGGCCACGTGTATGTCGAATATCGAAGTAATACTTTTACGTGTTAATACTATTATATAATACTCATAAATATTGGAGCTTCCTATTGTTAAAACCTCTACATCCTTACAAAATTTTCCACTTCGCATGAGATGGTCACAAGGTTATGAGTTCACCCACGGGTAATCTATCTACGGGTAACTTCTAAGTCTAGAACTGTAGGGTACCTATGGACACCTACAGTTCTAGACTTACAAGTGTACTACCCTCTCTTCCTACATAATTAAGGTTTGGACTCCAAAATGACCGGGTAAGACGAGTCAACCTATATGATTCAGTCGTGCCGAAGCATTTCTCTACAACGGTTAAAAGTACCTCACAATAATAATTATGAATGTTACCTGAGCTCGATTCAAATGGTGAATATTGTTGAAGTTTTGGGTTAAGGCACTTGCAATCATTTCCCAGTTATGCGTGTCGTAGTTGACACGGTACATATCTAAAACGAAATTAAACTAATTAAATCAAGTATTACGAGTAGTTTAAATATTCTAGTATTGTGTTTCTATTTTCAAGCAATTTCAACTAAGGGAAGAATATACTTAATTCTATTGTATAGTTCTTTATGTTTATAACTTCAAAAGAGCTCCATCATTAAATTAATTTAAATATTTTTTTTTTACTTAGGTGTAAAATTAGGCAATAGCATTCAAACTAAATAGATAGGTAGAATAATGATAAACTTGTTTATATGTAAAATGGATGTCCCAAACATAATTTATTTGTTGGTTCAGTAAGAACCTACAGTTTAGCAGTCATGGTTACTAACTCCTAGAAAGACAGGCCATTAGATTTTTTCTTATTACAAAAATTACACCACTATTAAAGTTTTGAGTAATTGTATCCTTTATATTTACTCACTTTTTTGTTGCAAATTGAATATAACCCATTCATGTCCTGGGTCTTTCCTAATTGTAGTAGTCCTTGTACTCATCACTTGCGACGCCTGCAAATTGTCCCAGTTGGGGGAATTTCCACTTGTGTAGGTAAGAGGTATCGGCCAGGTTTGATCCGTTGTATTTACTGATGCGCTGATAAAGAATCGTTCCTGATAGAAACAAAATTAACAGTTCCAATAGTTGCTACAAAATATCTAAATACTACTTGATACACTTATGCGTTGATAGAAAAAAAAAGATATGGTTTTACTACTATTATAAATTCAATTTTAACCACAGACACAACTGTGATGAAGTAAATAATATCATAGATGTTTTATCAATTTGTCGATTTACGTTTAAAACACGTTTCATACTGTATCGTTTTCACATACTCTTTCATCATGTTCATCTTTCTGATGACATAATATATCTATGCTAACATCAAAAGAGTATAGTTATAAAATTTCTAATATTACCTGAGCCAGGGCTATTTCACCGGTTTCCATGTTAACATTAGCAGTCAGCACGGGATATCCAATCTCATCAACCCAAGTCTGCATGAAAGTTCCGATTTCAATAGTAGTAAAACCATCTTCACTGACTGCCCTTCTAAAGGCATTATAAAGATCAACGGGGAATGCTTCATTGTAGGCTCTGAAAAAAATCAAATCAACATAATACAATTTTGTTAATAGCCTTCGTTATTTGATTATTGTCTACTAGTTAAGTCAAAGCTGCTAAGCCAGAGACGTGTTCGTTTGTTACCCATACCAAATAATTATGTAAAGAACATAATTAAGATATTGTTCTGAGTTTGTATATAATATATAATCATCATCATCAACAGCTTTCCATAGTGTACTATTGCAATTAAGCCTATCTTTAACGTAACTAACGTAAGATTGTAAATACCGTTAGTTTATTTCGGCTAACGTTGAAAATTTTTATTATTACATATATCATTATAATTTATTATTATAGAAGTTTTTGATTCAATGTTATAGTTTTGCAAATCTTTATTTGTGTATTGACTATATTATTATATGAGACTAGCTGTTGCCCGCGGCTCTGCCCGCGTTTATGTCGGTTTTTTCGTTTTTATTCGCGGTCGCGGATATGTGACTGATGCAAAAATTAGATAAAAACAATCCTTGATGCGGATTATATATTATTCTAAAATTTCAGCTTGATCGGTGCTGAACTTTTTGAGTTTTTGAAGCGTGCACAAACCAACATAATATTTATATATATATACATAGACTAGCTATTGCCCGCGGCTCCGCCCGCGTTTATGTCGGTTTTTTAGTTTTTTCGTGGTCGCGGATATGTGACTGATGCAAAAATTGGATAAAAACAATCCTTGATGCAGATTATATATCATTCTAAAATTTCAGCTCGATCGGTGCAGAACTTTTAAGTTTTTGAAGCGTACACAAACCAACATAACATTTATATATATATATATATTTAGAAGATAGATAGATTATAATCTACCTAGCAAGATCGTAAACTGTCAAAAAAACAGAACAGAAAGATTGTCAACTGAGACATGCTGTTTACAGTTTAGCGTACTATTTTTAATTAGATTATAATATATCGAAGTAAAACCATTCAATCACCATCTGTGGTTCGTTAAATTGTCAACTATCCCTAATTAGTCGGTCTTACAATACGCCGTTCTATGTATATATCATGGTGCAGGTTCTCTCTAGTTAGAGAACAGACGGTGGTGTGTGAGATATATGGGATTACTATCTGTTAAATTAAATTAATATACATTAGTTTCATTTAAATTCGATAGATAGCGTTGTATTAATTTTTAGAATCGCGATATGAGAAACGGACAAACTACTGTCCGTTATAAATGCCGTCGAAGTCCAAAAAAAATATCTTCGCTTGGGTTTGTGTTTCATTTCCGACCACGTTTCTAAAGGCAATTTTTGGATTACGATCTAAATTAGTTGAATGAAAAGTCATTTTTACTACAGGTAATAAAAATATCTCTCACTTGTCAATCAAGAAATAGTTCAAGGCCTTCTTAAACGTATCTTCGCTAACTAAGTGCTTGAGCATGAGAAGCAAGGAGGCTCCTTTAGTGTAACTGATGCCCGTAAAATGGCCGGTGACCTGCGCGGGGCTATTAACAGTATGTTGCAAAGCCCTGGTCGAAGTCGATTGATCAGAAGATAGTGCACTTTGCAGATACATGATGTTGAATTGATTTTCAAGTTCCAAAGATTTGTCCACCTAAGACAAAAAGTATATTAGAAAAGCACACAAATATTTAATAATTAAAACAAACGTAAACTTATATTAAACACAACTAGGAAAAGGAGGTGTTTTAAATGTATATTCCATTTTTTGAAATTTGGAAGTATATTGAAAGAAAACAGATAGGGTAATAATATAATAATAATAATAAATATTTTGGACAATTTAACACACAACGCCATCTAGTCCCAAGCTAAGCAGAGCTTGTGTTATGGGTACTAGACAACTGATATAAATACATATATACTTTTTTTTTGTAAATACATACATATTATACATAGAAAACACCCAAACTTCGAAACAAATATTTGCAGATCATACAAACATTTGGACCGACCCGGGAATCGAACCCGAGACCTCAAGCACAGCAGTCGCTTACGCTACCACTCGCGCCACCGAGGCAGTCAAATAGACATAAGACATCAGTGGAAAAGGAATAAATACATAGAAAAGAGAGAGTGAGGAGGTTAGTGATAAAATTACTGGTAAAAATATATTAATTCAGTAAATACAACTTACACCATCCATTGCAAAATATTCAAAGTAGCTGGCGAAACCTTCGTTAATCCAGACATTATTCCACCATCTGCAGGTGATCAGATTACCGAACCATTTGTGTGCTAATTCGTGAGCAGTGATAGTACCGATACTCAATTTATCTACAGCATTTGTTTCTCCTTCTTCGTAAAGAAGACGTAATTCTCTTAAATAATAGAGAAAAAGTATATAAACTTTAATATTTTTTTGACACACAACGTCATGGATTCTAGACAACTTGAGTTGAAAATAAGTCAAATAATATTAATAAAACTTGAAAATTTTAAACATATTCGTTAAACTGTACCTTTTTGAACCTAATAATGTTTGATGGTAGTCTTTTAAATAGTTTGATAAAAGGAAATAACAACCATAGTTTTTATTTACTCTTAAACTAAATTCATATAAAAATTTTGTGTTGCTGACTTGATATGATAATGCATCATTAATGACATACATTTTAGCATTGTACATTTAGGAAACAAACCGATTCATTCTACATCTAATTTTATCACCCCTAATTTGTATAAATTGAATCTGTATGGTAAACTATCATGGGATATCTGTTCAAGTTGAAATCCACAGTGAATAAAATAATTCACTTGATCACTCTTTACGATGAGATAGTACCTATTTCTTTAAAACATAAGAAATACATTAAAGGATTTACCTGTAAGTAACCAAACCCCAATTTTCAGTAGCACCAGACGCCCAGTAAGGTGAGGCGATCTGATCATTTTTTATATTTGGCTCCATGCCATAGTAATCAATATTGAAATAGTTGCTCAACCAGGTTGTAAGAGGGGGACCAACTTCCAAAGCATATTCGCCTTGTCCTCTAGCGTTTGGTCTGCCGAGGATCCTGTAGGGCCTGACTATATCTTTATTGTCAGCAAGGACAGTAAAGTCTTCGCTGATGTGGAAACTTATTAAATAAGCTGACATGCGAGGAGTTCTTTGGAAGACTTCTCTCACGCGGTTGCCGACTCTGAAATATAAATAAATATAATTCAGTTATCCATGTAATAACGAAATAAGAGTGCGGAGTCGGATTTTACACGCGGGATGAATACAAGTAGTGACTGTTTGTAAAAGCCGACTGATAAGGCATACTAAGCAGGACAACAGTAATACAAAGAAATAGAAAATTTGTCACAGACCTTTTACCAAGCTGTCAGACCAACAGGGTAGTAAATGAATCACCCTAGTAGAAACAGACCTGGGTGATGGCGCGGACGCTGCGGAGTGTCCTCGGGGACAGTAACGAGAACATTGGGGTTCTCACACAGGAGGGGGCCATCTAAAAAGCGTAGGTGGCCCTAGGTACGTCGGGGTTCCAGGGTTTTCCTTTCTAGGGTGCACTTGGTTCCCCGGCATCTAGTACCCGAGACGGCGTGCGGTCTTAGTCGGTTCAAGTCCGACAAACAGGTGATATCCGAGGGGATTTCCACAAAAAAAAACCTTGCTTTCTAAAAAGAGATGTATGTCTAGCAGCGACTATTAAAGTCTTTATCACAGATTAACTACTGTTCTTTTCTCTCAAATACTCAATCGTATATTTAATATTCATTGGATACTGTTCATTTTTGGGATTAAAAATGCTAAAGAGCTCTTTCTATCAATTGCATTGTGTAAAACATTTCCTTAATTCATATCTGAATTTAGTGGCGTAATTTATTAACTTGTTGCTTATTTTTCTTATCAACTACCATTATGATAAATGTTTATAGTTGAGTAATAAAAGTTAATGTTTTGTGATATCTGCCGTATTTAAATAGGAATTATTATTATAGAAATAGTTTACCAAAATTTCACAATTAAGTGTGACTCAGACAAAATTCAAAACAGAATCATCTATTTCATTAATTGACAGACGGACAAATTAGTAGGTATATTCTAAAATAAATTGTATTAAAACAACGCACTTATAACGCCATGGTGTCCATGGGCGGCGGTAATCGCTTACCATCAGGTGACACGTCTGCTCGTTTGCCCCTATTCCATTAAAAAACTTTATTCTTTACAGTTAGCAACTATCACCGGACCATGTGGATATGCAAATACCCCTGTTAAACCTTTTAAGACTTAATTGTCACATATTTTAATTAAAATGTGTCTTATCATGTGAATTCTAATGTGAATATTAAAATAAACTTACGGTGTACTTGATAGAAGGTGCATGTTTGCATAAGTCTCGCCGTAATTAGCTGGCCTATTAATGATGATGTCGAAAGTAGATTTGAAGCCGGGCTCATCTAAACTCGGGAATGCCTGCCTGGAGTGCGTAGGCTGCAAGTGAGTAGCTGCATACCAACTGTAAACAAATGTAATTATTAAATAACTTAGTTTCACATACCAAGTGGGATGTATTTACGCTCTATCACGAAGGGAGGATCCTCTAATAAAGCGATTTAGTAATTTTTGACGGAGCTTGGCCCTTCAGTTGTTAGGTACGGTATATAGCACATATATAATAGAACAATATTAATTACTTATAAAAATTATAATATTTTATTTGTCGCAACCAATTGAAGATGCCTTTTTAGACCGTTTTATTTTTAGTTTCATCATGAAAGAAAATATAAAGATTTTTAGTAAATTAAATATCAATTTAATAATTTTTTATCTTTTTGACAATAATTTGAAGCCTTATGAATATGGCATAGCAGTTGCGAATAAGCCTTGCACTCGTAAAATAAACGTTAAGCCTAACTGGAAGATTTTGATTAAATGCTACAACTGTTTTTACATACATAACATTATACAAAAATGTTAAATTTATTTATTGAAAACAACTAGTATCATTAAAACACTACTTCCTTAATATTAATACTGGCAAAACTATACTCACTGTACTCTCCCATCATCTCCCACATAGTTTCCTCGGAACACACCCCTAGAGAGTGGAGTTTCATTAATGTTGCCTATGTACACCACTGTCAGTCTGTAGACTGCTCCTTCGGATAGAGTATTCCCTGCAGCCAGGTTCACTCGAAGGAAATGATACTCCCTGATTCGCTCACGAGAGGCTACGTTTACAGCTACACCGTTTTCAGTCGTTAAAGACACGGAAACTATTTCTCTGACATTCTCTTGAATAACAAACGTATTTAAGTTGCCTCGTGCCTGAAACAATATGGTTAAAAATTTAAGTCACGTGGTCAAAATAAACTAATCATACATAATAATAATAATCCTATATTATAAATGTGAATGTAAGTTTATTTGTTATGCTTTCACGGAAAAACTATTGAACCGATCATCCTGAAAATAAATAAAAGCTTGTAAAAAGAGAATTGACGCGAAACACTTGCATTTTGGCTAAGTATTAGTATCTGGTCTATTTTCGGGTCGTCCTTTTATTGATTTTTTTATTGATTAGCCTTCTGCAGTATAACTGTAGCTTAATGTAGGTCTCTTGTTGTGAGATTACCACCATTACTAATATATTAATAATATAGAGTCTAAAAACATATGCATGTCAGCTTCTTTCAGACTTCGACTTCTACAAGATGAAATAATGGACGTGCATGGGTTTTTAAAGTTTATATGAACATCCTTGGTATTTACATATAAATCTAAAGCTTCAAAGTGCTTCTATTGTTTATTACTTCTAGGTTAGAATGCAAAATTGATGTAGTTATAAGATTGTTTTAAAAAATATTGATAAGTTCTTAAAATAATGATAAGTTATTTTACTTACCCTAAATGTAAGAGTGACAGTTCCATCGAAAGTAAAGGCCTCCTTGTCGCCCTCCACTTCGAAGTACGGAGTGATTTCTACCACGTAATGAATAGGGTCGATGTCCTCAGGTACACGGTAGACTGTGTCGTCATTGCGGCTGTCAGGGGCGGGAGCTTTGACTTCCACAGGGAAGTCAGCTGTCGCAAGGGCGACAAGCGCTAAGATTGTGAGGCTGATGATATGCATGGCGCTAAAATCGAGACAACGTTTAAAAGTAAATCTTAGAACATCTTTCAGAAGTCTGTAAATATGTATTTTGAGGTTTGCCATAAAATGAAGAGGATATTTTAATTTAATCATTTGAAGTGTATATTAGTTTATTATTTTTTTTGACCAACACGTCTCTGTGTCATTCATACTATCAAACATTAAAGTTATTTAGAAAATACCATTATTTTTTATAGGTACCTACTAGATCGTTTTCTATTCAACAAATTTTGTTTTCATTTCGTTCTGCCATTTTGTAGTGATTGACAAATATACATCCCTATCGTTCTTTTTATTTTTACATATTTTTATTAAAGATTTAAGTTATCGTAGGCGGCATTAACTACAGTTTGAAATCTAAATAGTTAAATCGTAACATATGTTTGCACTCATATTGATGGTTCACCTGTACCTTATAAATAATATTTAGTTTTGTTGTAAATCCGCTATGTTAATTTCTCTTTTTGTTTCTGATGATAGAAATCTAATAATGTTTACAATAAATGTTATCAGTTTTCTATCCTATCCGTCACTTTATGAAAATTATTGTTTAAGCATCATTAATGTGTCATCGAAGGAAATGAGTCATTAAAAGTAGTAAAGCCAAGCTGATTTCGGTATAGAGGGCCGTCTCAATCAGGACACTACTCCCCTTGCACATAGAGTCAACCTAAAATGATACATTCATGCTGTCGGGTTTCGTTGGTGAGTGCGAGACCAGAAGGCCCAATGATGCAGAAGCATCACTGGGTCACCATACTGTGGGTTACCATGCTGCATTGTTGCATTGTGTTTATGCTTTCCATCAGGCAGAGTAGAGTCACTTTGAAAGGGTGGGCCTATGGCCATAAAAGAAATGATCTAACGAGAACTTATTTACATAATATTGCTTTTATTAAATGATGCCCATTTGAGTACTTTTTACTTGATTTTATAAATTTAATCACATTGATATAAGTAAAATGATTTCTGACAAATATTTTAACTTATTTATAACATTTGGAAATGGATTCATAATCAATAGAAGACGTGAAAAGTATGGAGACAAATAATAAACAATCTTAATTGCGTTCTAGGAGAGTTTAGTTCGTCACCGTAAACTTAGGAGTAACCTCTTGTCAAAGATATTTATATTTAGAGAACCGCTTTCAGAAATAGGATCATTTTGGATGAGTGGAAACGAAACAATGGAACACATTGTAATGTATTTTAACCGTATAAATACAAATATACCGAAATAGTTCAATGCAGTAGTTCTAAACGCAGTTCCAAACTTTAAAACCTACAGAAAAACATAAAAATATAATAACGTTGGATGTTTCCATTCTCTTTCAGCTGTGGGGGAACGGGTATCATGTTCCACCCAACACAAAGGGAGGATGCTCCGACCAGGCGAGGTGATCATGCCTGGCGGGCTACTGCCCAACAGTTGATGTTGAAATGTTGTATATATGATAATCGGCGCGAGAACTTTAATTGCGCGATTCAGGATTAGTAGTTTCTTCGTATTGTAGGTTACTCCGTAGTTCAGTGTAACTTCGGTAGATGGCGCTGTAGTATGTTATGTTGTATGTGGAGGTCGCCACACAACAATGAATTGAATGGAACGTTAAACTAATCTTGAAGAAAAGGTTGACTTTAAAAAAATATTTTATGGTTCAGTCAGATCTTAGACAATAAATTTATTTATATGTATACACATGTCGGACGAGTTTTTGAACCATCTAAAAGTTGTCAGGTTGAAAAGAGCTACGATGTTGATTTCGGTTTATGCAATCTTTATGAAGGTAAATGAATAAGAAATCGTAATCATTTTAATTTACCAGTATCATTTCTTATACTGTAATTACTTTTTTGCACACGATATGGCAGTATAAAATAAACCAATATCATAAACTTATTTGTTTAACTATAAATGTATGTTTAACCAAGGTAAATAAACTTTTCAGCAATTTTTTTATCGATCTTATCCTGCTCTGATGAGCAATTAGTACAATTTAACTTTAGTTACTTTCTTATGATTATTGCGCTGGAGACCTGACCTGAATAAGGCAGTTAGGTAGTTTAAAGTTTTTCAGACTTGACTAAATGAAGAATATTGCTAATGCAAGTTTATATGAAAACAAGTGATTTTTTCATCGAAAAGCCTAAAATATAGCAGGCAAAATGTGTTTTTGTAAAAAGAAAAACTTAGAGCCAGTTTAGCATCACAGGCAAATTAATATCTGTCTAAAAATCCTCGTCAGTCTTCATGGAAATCACTAGTTTTGACGCTGAAATTTGGCATTGAAATTATGAATTTATGAACTGTTATAAAAGCATAAAATTCAGAGAGCCTTGAGAGATTGTAACCTTTGTGTGAAACATACTTCTTCATACTTGACAATTAAACAATTAGGGCAGTAGCCCGCCAGGCATGATCAACTCGCCTGGTCGGAGAATCCTCCCTTTGTGTTGAAGGGACATGATACCCGTTCCCCCACAATGTATTTATATCAGTTGTCTAGTACCCATAACACAAGCTCTGCTTAGCGTGGTACTAGACGGCGTTGCGTGTTAAATTGTCCGAAATATAAAAAAAAAAGGTTCAGTAGATCCAGAGATTCCCCCTACAACTTCACAAACTCTATATATCAACAAATCCCCGTAGACTGCTGAACGAAGGTCTCCCAAAGAACGTCAACTATCCCGGTTAAAAAAAATACAGAATTCTAATTATGAATATGAAGAAATAGACACACCCTAGTTTTTAAGTTTTTAGCTACTCGAAATCAGGAACTGATTCCTGGTTAAGGTGATGCTGAGATGTCATAGAGAATAGTGAAACTTAATCTGTGTTTAAGTTGAATATTATTTTATGAATGAAATTAAAATTTAATTATATTTGAACACAATTAAAAAATTAAGGACTTTTGGGTTCTCGTGGTGGCCATCGGGGTGGGCTATGGGCCATTTTCTCACTCAATTACGTGATTGCGGCCATGTTGTGGAGCGAGATCGTGTGAAACTCCGCTGTTTCTCTCTGCCATTAAATTATTCTAGCTACACAGTAGACAGTAGAGCGGGACCAAGGGAGGTTTAGAACTCTTCCGGCCCACCTGGCTGGAACGGGTCAGGAACTACAGGCGACTCAGGCGCCGGCGATCGCAAAATAATCTCCGTCTTCCATAAGCGCCAGCTTGAGGGTGACAGATGAGGCCATCTGTCACCCTAGCAGAAGCAGGCCCTAGTGGCCACGTGTACACTGCGGGTTTCCTACACAGGAGGGGACCATCTACAAATTTTAGGTGGCCCGAGGTACATCGGGGTTCCAGGACACCTGGTTCCCCGGCTTCTAGTACCCCAGACGGCGTGCAATTTTAGTCGGCTTGAGTCCGACATGCCACCACCACCACGGAGGTTGTATCCGAGGGGATTTCCGCACGGAAAAAATGGGGCTTTCGGGTGTATGGTAAAGTGTTTGGAATTGTTGGTAATAACTAGTAAAATATATTATGTAAATAACGTACCTGTTCTTCAATTACGCCATGCAAAATGAACGGTATCAATACTATATTATGCTAGCTGTATATGATAGTTTTGATTAGATAACGTCATCATATTACTGCAATATTTAAATAAAAAGATTATAGTAATCCGATAACAGATTAAACCAAATACATATATAAGTTTTTTCTTTATCTCTAATATGAACTAATAATTGGTAAGATAATAACCGAACAGTTCTTTTGGTTAACCACTAACATTTGATAACAATTTATAAGCGTGGTGATACATTAATGTATTGTAATATGGAGTGTTATCACCATAATTCATTTTGGTTATAACCTTCTTTCTAACGATAGTTAGAAGCAGTAAACCATTGAAGGCTTAGTGATGACGATTTATGCATTTTTTTTAATAGCCTTAGCTTCACGCATTTGAAATTGGTGGCAAATATCAGTCCTACTATTATGTTACTTAGTTCATATTAATACTCGTATTATTTATACTAATAATAAAGCTGAAGAGTTTGTTTGAACGCGCTAATTTCAGAAGCCGCTGGTCTGATTTGAAAAATTCTTTTAGTGTTGAATAGTCCATTTATCCAGGAAGGCTATATAGGATATTTAGGAAGGCGATGTGATATCATCACGCTACTACTAATAAGAGCAGAGCACCAACGAAGAATGTTCCAAAAATGGGGTAAATTTTCACGCTACGGACAATATAAGACTCAAGCGAGGTTGCGTGGGTCAGCTAGTAATAAATAAAATTGAAGTGGCTTTTTATAATTTAAAATTAACAGTTTTTCACTAATTTCTTAATGAATTATGTACACCATACGTACTTTCACTGGTAGATAGCTGATAGTATAAGGAAAAAATATAAGACACTATTTTTAGAAAATAAAATGTAATTGATTAGTGGACAATTTCCTATATTTATCATCTAAAATCCTACTCTTGAGGAACTAGTAATAGATTTTTGATCTTAATATCTCTTCGGGGTGAACGTAATCACTTAACTTTTATACCAAACAAAACCTACCTGTTTGTTCTGAGAGGTCATATCACCGACGTGTATTAAATTTGAAATTATTAAACTATTAAAAATGAATGAATGAAAAAAAATTAATGAAATTATTAAAAATAAAACTTTGTTTTGTTATTTGGGATTGGTTTTAGAAATAAACTTTTCATTTATTGATCACATTACAATAGTTAATGAAAAGTCTAAAAAGAGTTTCTATGTACTCACGAGGTTACCAACTGTGATAACAACACGATTAGAATCATCTAAGGGGCGTAACCTCTACCAGTGCTTTCCATCTGTTCGCGAACGGTTGACAACGACATGGCTTGAGGATCACTGTGTCGCTCAACTTCTTACGGGCTAAGGTAACTTTAAGAGCAAACTACACTCATTTATATTAGTCGATTCACCATTGTCTGAATCCTTAACTGATTCTAGCTGTGAACAGCCGGCTCATTATATCGTCTGGTATAATGAACGTAACATAATGCTGAATAAGTAACAAATGACATCTGGGGTGGTATACAATGAGGATCTTGTGTCAACTGCGCTGAATTTACGTGCGTTTAGGTGATTCTGCCATATATACTCGTACTATAGTAATCAAATATAGCTCATAAAATAACCCATGATGTTTTATCCGTGGTGCTTCTCGGTTTCAAAAAGGCGTCTGTCTATTCTCCCCCCCTTCTCCCTTCCTCTACAGGACAACACGTGCTGGCCTCGGAAGTCACCGCTTCAGAGTGGAAGACATACACTCTCGCACTCATCGATTCGGCTCTTCCTTCCTGTGCCGAGCGGCTAAAACCTGGAACTCATTACCGGCGCATGTGTTTCCGTCCCACTACGAACCCGGGTCCTTTAAGCGGGGCGTGAAAAAGCATCTCACTAGGCCGCCATAGTGCTGGTCACCATGCTGCACTGTCTTTCTTCGCGTTGAGGATGGTGGCCACCACTCTTGGATTCTACAGGGCAGAGTCATTTTGGTAGCTAAAGTATAAAAAAAAAAAAAAAATTTGATTACATTTTGTCTCCCACTTTGCTAAGGAGAAAAGTGGACTTATTATATTTCCAACTCGTCCAGTTTTCTTCTGATTATTTTCGATGCGAGTTCCAAGACAGTTAATTTTTTCCTGGGACTTCCCAAGTGTCATAACTTGGTGTGTTAGTTAGTCATTCTGATGTACAGGAGTTATGGTGGTGGGCATGTGGGCGGGATTTGTCAAAGAGAAAAACCGATTCAAAAGGAATAAAATCCTTGGGTACTCCAGGGTGTAGCTTCTATTTGTAATGAGAATGATGACCACTACTCTTGAATTCTGTTCAGGCTTTCTATCAGGCACATCAGGAACTTTACAGACATACATGAAACGGACTCAAAAAACACAAACAACGGACACTATGAACTAACAACACATGGTGTGGTAGAAAGTGGCGTGGCGAACGCTAAAGCTAACCCTGCAATCAATCATATATAAGTCACATAAACGCAATCAAATTGCATACTTATTTTACAATGCATACATTTTTTATCGAAATTTATGCATTTGTCGCTTCCAGTATTTACCGAAGATGAATTTTGTCTATTTTCACCTACTTTAAAGGAACAATATATTATGTAAAATGTTTATAATCAAACATTATAAATTCGACAGTAGTTCAGTCTGTCTGTTACACTGTCACGGCTAAATACTGCACCGACTTCAATGAGATTTGGAATGTTGATACTAAGGTGTAATCGTGATAACCAACATACAAGCGGGTAGAACAGCAAGAAAAAGTTAGTCTTTAAAAAATATATTTTGACCGTGGGAGAGCCATGCTTTGGCATGCATGGGCCGGATCGACCGGAGTGATACTACGGCCTCACAGAAAACCGGTTTGAAACAGCGTCTGTGCTGTATTTCACCGAGCGAGTAAGGATACCGGAGGCCCTACCCAAGTTCTCTTTCCATCCCCTTCCTCATCCCCCAAAGGCCGGCAATGCACTTGTAACGCCTCTAGTATTGCATGTGTCCATGGGCGGCGATAGTCGCTTACCATCAGGCGATACGTCTGCTCGTTTGTCCCTGATTCAATAAAAAAAAAGAATATTAATACCATGGGCCGATGTACAAAGAGCATAAAGTATTATATAAATAAATAAATACCACCCGAAAAAGTTCTGACTCATATGTTTTTCTATGCACGTTATCGTTGTTAAACCAAAATGCCGTTATAAATAACATTATGTGTAATATCATGACTATGTATTTTCTTTGATAATTAAAAACCCACGTTGAATAGCTTAGGATAATCCCGTATTAAATATTATATTTCTTTCAATTATGCTAATGGATTTTCTAGACACACCTTGTCTTATCAAACATGCATTCCTTCAAAATTTGTCGAAGGGGTTTCTAGAGTAGACATACGTTATTAGAACTGACTCATTTAAGGTAAAGATAATCGTGATCAATAGGTACAAAACTAAGAAACTTGAGCAGGTTAGAATGGCATCCTCCAACCCAAAGTTATTGTTGTTAAGTCTCAGTGTTACATTATTTTAATTTTCACTTACAGTTATTGTTACAATGTAAACCCATGCTAAACTAAAAGTTCCATAAGTGTACTTAAAGTAAAAAATAATGAAAATATAGGTATGTTAGGTAAGTGATAACAAACGGAGTCAATAGCAGTAATTACTTATGTATTCCATCCATCAAAACTAAAAGTATTTATAAATCATAACTAGCCTTTGGTCACAGCTCTGCCAGCGTGCACGTACTGATATATCGACCGCGGTAAAAAGTATCAAAGTGTATGTCATGTCAAATATAATTGAAAACGGTGCAGCGGTTCAGCCGTGAAAGAGTAAAAGACAGACAAAATAACTTTCACATTTATAGTATTAATATGAATTGACGAAAGTATTTCCTACTGTCACGTTACATACCTATCATTATCCAGTTGTCATTAACTCATTTGGGGCTTAGAATACTAACTGTAACCAATACACTTATGTCGTACAGAATATTTCATAGAATACTGCTTACTGCCCGCGGCTCTGCTCGTGTGACTCACTTACTTTGATACTTTTCAATATATTATGGCCAGATTAGAGAAAATTGTGTTATTCCTTTATATAAGTTATACTGGAAGTTTAATTCAAATACATTCAGCAAACATCCATCCTTACAAAGTGTCGCTTTTATAATATTATTAGGATAGGATTGAATTTAAATTCCAGAGATTTCCTTCCGAGGGTGCACCTGGTTCCCCGGCTTCTAGTACCCGAGACGGTGTGCAGTTTTTGTCGGTTCGTGTCCGACATAACCACCAGTTGATGGTAACCGAAGGGATTTACGCACAAAAAATAAATAAAAAAAAGGATAGAATTTAAAGAAGAAACAAGACTATTTGCAGGCATTAACAACCCTTAATATACACTACTGGATTTTGGCTGCTCTGTTGATAATATGTATTAAAATTAAAATAAAGATAGGTTAGTAAGGTAAAATGTTTATTTTAAACAAAATGTTTATTTTACTTAAATTCTTGATTAATATCTCTTGGCAAATTGGTATTTTTCGATATAATATATAGGTCCCCTAAAGATTATTCCTTTCGTTAATGTTTGGAAAAAAAAATAAAAAAAGTTTTTAATGAGTTCATCACTTAAGATTCAACAATTTTGATTCATTGAAGTTAAATATTTCTATGGAAGCACAGTCGATATTTAAACTCACAAAAATGTATTTCATACCAAGATATTAACTAACCGATTCAAATATTGATTTAAACAGAATTAAGTTCTATAAAACATTGTTGAAATAAGGGCCACGGTTATCAGCACAAGTGAAGAAACGGCCGTAGATGCAGAACTGCCTTGAGTAGCAGATATAATCATATCAGCATTCTGCGTACCCCAATTCATGTTGTTACGAGCTGTGGTAATAGCACTGATAGCTGTTGTAAACTGAGGAATGTTGGTTTGTGATGAACGAAGCCAATTTTCATACTGCAAAATATAAAAACAACAAATTATCAAAAATTGATAAACATACTTCTAATCATTTCATTTGTGACAAAAGCGAAAATAATGATAACCCAGATTTGAAAAAACTATTGTATGTGTTTGATTTTTATCATATGAGTGTGGAAATCGAATAAATGAGTTTATCGATTGCGACATTTGAACAGTTGTATCGTGGTTGGTTACGATTTTAAACTCATTAATCTTATGTAAAAAGTTACACCAGACTCTTGATAATTATACTGTAACTAATAAGACCAAGAATCCTATGTATATTTATGCATGCATTGAACATCATCTTGTGAAGTACATTCTTTTTTATCCAAACAAGTGCTGAAAAATTTCCGGAGCAACATCCTGCCATAAGATCTTTTTATATTTTCATGAATAATCTATGATTACAGTAAAGTCTTATTCTTAAAGTATATCTTAAGCGTGGGAGAGCCGCGCTTCGGCATAAATGGGCCGGCTCGACCGGAGTGATACCACGGCCTCACAGAAAACCGGTGTGAAATAGCGCTTGCGCTGTGTTTCACCTAGTGAGTGAGGATACCGGAGGCCCATACCCCAACCCCTCCCCCATTCCCTCTCCCCATCCCCCAAAGGTCGGCAACGCACTTGTGACGCTTTTGGTGTTGCAGGTGTCCATGGGCGGCGGTAATCGCTTACCATCTATAAATTGTTTGTTTGTTTAAAAAAAAACAACTCCCACATTAGGAATAAACATCCTGTGTCGTGGGGGACTTTACAAACATACATGAAACGGACACAAAGAACATCCATACTCGGGACAACAATTCGTGGATCACACAAAGTGTTGTAGGTACCGCGTGGGATTTGAACCCACGACACTTGGCGCAGTAGCAAGCGGCATGGCGACCGCTGACACCACTCGGCCAACCGGCCAATTAACTGTACCTAACAACAAACAAATTTTCAAACCTTCAAGAAAAGAGCGTACTCCTTCTTAAAAGGTCAGTAACGCACTTTTCACGTCTTTGGTGTATCGAGTGTCCATGGGCGCCGGACTTAATAATATCTTGCCATCAGGCGATACGTTTGCTCATTTGCCCACTATTCAATAATATAAAAAAATACGTACATCAACTAGTTCTGGCTCCTCAAGGTATGAGGCGAGATTTGAAAGAGCGCTGTGTGCTGGTCTGGGCGGAGAGTCCTCGACGTAACTGTTTTTAAAGGAATAAATTTTAAACTAAAGAAATTTACATACATTATGAAGGGACGGGATGATAATATGAAATGTCACTCCTGTTCACCCCTTGAGTGAGAAATTAATGGATCGCTAGAATCGAATGGCAGAACTACGCAAGGTTACAGCACTTCAAAGAGAAGATATTAAAGCTATTATCAATATAGTTAAACAAAATGACATTGTTTATAAAGTTGCAGCTCTTTAATTATTAATTGATTAGCCTGCACTATATGAATGTATTCTGAAACGCTTTTTAAAATCTTTGGTTATTAAAGTGGTGCTAATAGTTCTTTAAACTATAATTTTGAATTCAACGGGTATGCTCAACAGGTTTTCAGAGAATCTCAAGAAATACATCCTAATAATGATGACTTTTTGTAATACACTTTCAGGATGATACGTAATGAACAGTAGGCGATTGGAGGGGTTAATATATATATTAAGTAAAGTGGCGTTATTAACACTATTGGAATTAAGGTTAAAAAATTATAACTATCTAAATCTTATTATAGTAATTGACTTGTATACTTACGTAGCTCTGATTTCATTTATATTGTTTTTGACAAATTGCAAAACGGTGCGAGCGTTATCTCGGTGACCAAGAAGAGCAAAGTTAAATGAGTTCAGCTTGTCATGGTATCTTACGGCTGGAGTCAGTGTTAGAGATAAGTATCTAAAATAGAGAAGAAGAAATATCTTCAATTTGATATAATATTAAATGATCAACTTCAAGTTTCACTGCCCAAATAAATGACTGACACAAAAAACAATACTCCCACCCACGTAGAAAACAGAGGCCGTAGGCTCATCTTGAAGCACTTCAAAGCTTAAAGAAGTTAGCCAGCGGCCAAAGCAATTTCTGATGTTAGTAGATCTTGGTGCCACAGGTATAGATGGTTATGCAGGGGCAAAAGCGGTCATCGCAGCCACCTCCACAGCATAAAAGAGACGTAAAGGTAAAGTAAGATTAATACCTGTTTAACAGTTCCGGTTGTGTGATTGCACCCAATCCTCTCAAGATTTCAAGATATTCATTGGCATAATTGGTCTGATCTAAGGCATTGAGTAGAAACTCAAAATCTCTAGCGTCACCTTGCCTCATAGCAGTTGTATAAACGTTGCGGCGAACACGAGAATTAACACTATAAAACCAGAATATAACAAACAATATTAGTATAATACATTTTCTTGGTAGTCTTCCGTAGCGATGTCAGCTTGTAAACAAAATATTTCAGACATCTAACACACAACGCCGTCTAATCCCAAGCTAAGCAGAGCTTGTGTTATGGATACTAAACAACTGATATAAATACATATATGCTTTTTTTTGTAAATACATACATATTATATATGAAAACACCCAAACTCCGAAACAAATATTTGCAGATCATACAAATATTTGATCCGATCTGGGAACCGAACCCGAGACCTCAAGCACAGCAGTCGCATACGCTACCACTGCCCCACCGAGGCAGTTAAATGTTTCTGTACATTAAAAACAACCCTGATAATGTATTTTTTTATCCAGTAACATAATAAACAGATATTTTTAAACATTTCTTTGAATTTAAAAAGTATAAAGTGAATTTATTTCAGGCTTTTATTGAATCCAAATCTTAATACCTCACTTTTTTTTAGTCCTCAAAAATGATGTTATTACTCAATTACAGAAATTAATTTAATTTAATTTTATTAAAGAAATCTCAAAACTCATATCATATCTTCATATTTAACGATTCAAGATTTTTGATTTCTTTCGTTTTGTTTTACTGTCTTAAATGTCTAACAAACAAAATAATCTTACACGACATTGTTATCTCTCCAGTTTTCCCATTGCTTCAAAGACTCCTGAATACATCTGGTATGACCTATTGTGCATGCGAAATGCAGAATGCTTTGTCTCGCCATCGCTGTGGTAGGAGTTTCACGAGCAACGGGTTCAGAACCCAAGGTCCTTACAGCGTAATCAATTTGTTTAAAAAGATAACTCTGTAAATACAGTCAAAGGCCATAAAAGGCCACAAAATATGAATTAGTCTCTATGTATGATATCTCTATTATGAAGTAGTCTATTTTAGTCACTAATAATTTATTTTTTTATCATTAGATTTGATAACTTTACGTTACCGAAAGGGTTCAAACCATTTTGGTAACATTCAGGAGAAAATACTACAGGTTTTTAAAAATTGACTTTGAGACATATTTAGGAAAAACACGATAATGGGAATAACAGAAATACACCGTGGGAGAGCCGCGCTTCGGCATGAATGGGCCGGCTCGACCGGAGTGATACCACGGCCTCACAGAAAACCGGTGTGAAATAGCGCTTGCGCTGTGTTTCACCGAGTGAGTGAGGATACCGGAGGCCCATACCCCAACCCCTCCCTCATTCCCCCTCCCCATCCCCCAAAGGTCGGCAACGCACTTGTGACACCTCTGGTGCTGCGGGTGTCCATGAGCGGCGGTAATTGCTTACCATCAGGTTGCCACCTATTACACAAAAAAAAAAAAAAAAAGAAAAAACACAAGCTCAATGCAAGTATTCGTAATACTCATTTAACTCACAAACATGATTAAGAATTTTAAACCAATTACTACTATCATAAATAACAAAAAGGAAACTCTCAGGTATAAGACAAAGTAAATCAAAAAGAAATGAAATAATAAGTAACATTATTTTTTGAACTTGGTAAATACTTACATCAAATTCAGCCAGAGGTTCAGGGAGATGTCTGAGTCTATTCCTCAACCAAGTATAACCACTTATAGCGGGATCCCACACATGGAAGTTAATTTCAGAAGCCAAAAATCTTAATATCTTGAATCCAGCACTATAACTCATTCTAGTGGACCTCATTAAGGCAAACACATCGTCGACGATCTTAAAAAATTAAATCAAATTACGATTTACTCTTTTTTTATTAATAACAGGAGTTGTGAATAAATATTATCGAAAATGTATTAATGCATGATCTTGCACTACGGAGCTGGTGAAAAATATTTTTTTCCTTAGATTTTTTTACAATACTAACATACTATTTACCTGAGCTCTGTTTAAGTAGTGAATTTCTTCGGGTGTGTTATATAATGTATCCGCAATTATATCCCAGGTTTTATTATCATAGTTAACCCTGTAGTGACCTAAGACAAAAGAAAATCGCATGTTAACAAAAAAGTACAAATACACTAATGGATACTTAAATTTGGAAACAGAGGTATTATAGACTACTAGCTGACCCGACTTGTCATAAAAAGGAATATATATTTTAGGGGTGTGTCTATAAAAATCACGATGGAAAAATTGGGGTTGATCGTAGAGGGTTGAAAATTTAGGGTTGTATGTATTTTCTAATGCCGTATCATAAAAAAAAAATCTAAAATTAAAAAAAAAGAAGTGGTGGACTACCCTTAACATTTAGGGGGATGAAAAATAGACGTTGGCCGATTCTCAGACCTACTTAAAATGCTCACAAAATTTTATGAAAATCGGTCCAGCCGTTTTGGAGGAGTATGGTAACTAACATTGTGACACAAGAATTTTATAATAATAATAATAATAAATCTCTTTATTGCACACCAGATAAGTAACAAAATTAACAACGAAAGCTTAATCTAGGGAAGTACAATTGGCGGCCTTATCGCCCGGAGGCAATCTCTTACAGGCAACCATTTTATATAGGAAATATATTAAGATTAAGTACTTCTCATAATGATGAAACTATAAAAACTAGAAAATGACTATCTAAGTATTAGTTTGGATACAACAGCAGTATACTTGTATCTACAATTACCAGGACTTACCTTGTTGCAAATTGTTGAATATTACCCACTCTTCACCCTGATCTTTGCGTACAGTGTCTCGTGCCGTAGTCATCATGTAAGTCGGCCTCAAACTACTAAAGTTAGGATTCCTTTTAGTTGAAAAGGTTATTGGAATAGGATAGATTTGACCAGTCACTGCAGCTGTTGCACTTAAAAAGAAACGCTCCTAAAACACAAAAAATAAGAATTAAATAAGTTAGAAAATACAAATGTAAACATTTATTTTAAATTTCTAAATAAAAATACCTGAGTTAAGGTGATTTCTCCTGTAGAATAATTAACGTCGACGTTCAATAATGGATATCCGGGCTCATTCACCCAAATCCTATAATACTCTGTAAAATTGAAATTCGGATAGGCAGCTAAACTATTGTCTTCCTGAATAGCATCAGTGAATGCTTTAAGCAGGTCATATTGGTCAGTTGCACGCAACGGGCTAAAATTAATTTTCGGTTTTATTAATAAACAACATGAAAATAAGTATGTTATTACTATAATTTGTCATTGCTGTTGATCAACTTACTTGCTTAACAAAAAGATGCGGCAGGATTTCCTGAATGTTTCTAAAGAAATAATGTTTGACGTCATCCTAACAAACGCGGCTGCCTTCGAGTAGCTGATAGTACCAAAGTGCCCAGTGACCTGCGCTGGTGTATTCACATCGTGATTAAGAGGAACGGTGCCGGTGCCAGAGTCAAAAGCCAGTGATGTTTGAAGGTAGCGGGAATTGAAGTGATCGTGCAATTCATACTCGGGAAATACCTAATAAAAATATAGTCGAATTAAGTCAAGATTTGTATAGAAAAATAATAATAAAAACGGAGTTCTTAGTCCACTAAGTACTACTAGTAGTAAACAATAAGTTTCTCGGTAATTCAGATTTTTTTACGAAAATGAATATAGCGGTATGTAGTTCGCCAGCCAAGTTTTCCATAAAAAAATAATTCAGCCAATATTTACCTGATGAGTAGCCATGTAACCGAAGTAACTAGCATAACCTTCGTTAATCCATGTGTTACTCCACCAGTAACAAGTGATGTAGTTTCCAAACCACTTGTGGGCAAGCTCGTGGGAAACTAAAGTAGCTGAATAATGTTCTACGGACATAAGCGCAACATTGGGATCAACAATGAGATGAAGTTCTCTGAAAAATAAATATTTAATGTGAATAAGAAAGAATGCTAGAATCCTAAGGGTGGATAAAATAACGATTGTTTCTCACCTATAGCTGACCATACCCCAGTTCTCAGTATCAGCAGACGCCCAATCAGGAGAGGAAATATGATCATTGAGTAAATTGGGATGTAGACTCGAATAAGGTATACCAAAATATTCATCGAAAAAGTCTGTCAGTTTTACTGCTAGATTCAGGGCATGACCACCAAGTCCAACGGTATTAGATCTGCCAATAATCCTAATGGGAGGGTTGCGAGTAAGGTCCTGGGAAATTGGTTGGAAGGTTTCACTGACGAGGAACGTTACAAGGTAGGATGACATCTTTGGAGTTTCGAGGTAATCACTTCTAACTCTGTTGCCTGCTAACCTAAAATAACAACGTGATTTATTTAACTATTGAAAATATTGTGTTATGGCGTTGAAGATAGTGTTATTCAAATCTATTTGTTTCTTTATTTTTACGTATATTATGTACATACATACGTTACTGATCTTTCTAGTCGTGTGTTGGTAAAAGTCCCAGAGAATGATGCAGGTTTGGACAGGTGTAGCTTAAAGATAGCTTTGAAGAGAGGTTCGTCCCAACAAGGGAACGCCTGTCGCGCATTATATGGTTGAAAATGCGTAGTTGCATAAACTCTGAAAAAGATGACAAGAAACATTTTATGTTATATGTTCGTAAGCCTAGTGAGGACACTTCAATATATCATACTTTAAAAATTTGATTTGAATATAAACTGATCCATATTTTTCTAGATTGATAAAAACGTTACCATTCCTTTATAGTTTCTAGATATTCTAGAATTTGTAATCTTAGATGTTTACGTTACATTTATGTTACTTTGTAATTACCTTTCAACTCCACTACTATCCTTGTACCATCCTCTCCAAATGCCTCTGTTCATGGGACCATCGTTCATAGTGTTGTTATACCTAATTGACAAAGTATAGTTCGTTCCAGTATTTAAAGCCGCTACTGGGTTAACCTTCAGGAAGTGGTATAAAGGGTCTGTTTCAAATCGATTAGATTGATTTAGAGCAACTTCAACGTTATTCTCATTAAGCAATATTACATCATGAATTGTATCCACGTTTGCGTGAAGGACAATCTGTCTAACGTTGCTTTCAACAGCCTGGAACCACGTAAAAAAATTGTTGCAACAGAAACACATACAGAAAGAAAACAGCAGAGTATTGATAGACAAGGCCAACTCAACCGAAGTAGAGACAGGTCAAATAAACCGAAGTAATACCACGGCCTCACCAGTTGACTCAGCATCAGAGTCAGTCTATTACGTGAGTTAATTATGTGTAATCTAACGCAAAAGTAAGTATAAAAAAAATATCATAAATATTTTCGGACATCTAACACAATGCCATCTAGTCTCAAGCTAAGCAGAGCTTGTGTTATGGGTACTAGACAACTGATATGAATACCTATATACTTTTTTTTGTAAATACATGTTGTACATAGAAAACACCCAAACTCCGAAAGAAATATTTGTAAATCACACAAGCATTTGGCCCGAAGCAGGATTTAAACCCGAGACCTCAAGCACAGCAGTCGCATTCACTACCACTGCGCCACCGAGGCAGTCAAATTTTAATTTCACTAGTAAACCTTGTATTTTATTAATAAATCATCAATAGACATGGTGGTAACTTTCGACTATATTTTTATTATGTATTAATGTATTAATACTCGTTGTTCTCATTTGAAAAGTGAAACATTTTTAAACTTTCATACTTTTTGTTATACGCGCTATTGGTTTTAGCACTAACCTGTATTAAGATATACTCCTGACCATCATAACTAAATGGTCTATCGGTCCTCTCGTTGAAGAAAAGGTCAATATAGATGTCGTATTTCAGAGGAATCACATTTTGTGGTAACCTGTACACGGTGTTGTCATTTCTTGCATCGGAAATTTCGTTTATATTATCATCATCTATTTCATTAAACCAAGATAAACGTTGGTCACCCATAACCGACGCCAAGAGCATCAAGCTCAAGGCAGAAATAAATATTTTGACCATTTCTGTAATGGAAACAAAACATTACATTCCCATATGGCTTTCAGATATATATTTGGAGGTTTGATTCCACCATCCATGATAAATTGATGAGATTTGTTCTTAACATCTACATAATAATCCTTAATTAATAAGAATCTTACAATGCTCTATTTTTTGAATAATAAATGCATTGATCAATGAACTTATGCATAGTATTTCTGTACATAAATTTTTTGCTTTGTTCTTAGAACTTCAGAACTACGGTCTTGCAATATTAGTTTTAATCTGACAAAATAGTTAAAAAAAATTGACAGTGAAAAATTTTAGGCAAAACAATTTACTTTTCACTAGAGAGATATAATAATAATCTTAAAATTAATAATTTAAATACTTCTTTCCTAATATTATTTCAAATTGGCATAATATAGAACATCGTAGCTGCCTGCTTAACTTTAAGCCTTCCTTTGAAAACGTAACTATTGACAGACGGTGAAAGGGAAGAAAGTGAATTGGGGTTCGAAGATTTGATGATGATGTAAGTCTCGGATAGCAAAAATGAACCTGAGACTGCAATAGCTCAGAAATACTAATCATATCTCTTATTTTCATTATTGACGACATTAAGCTTCGAACATCAATATGGGCCACTGTGACATTAAATTACTAATTAAATCCAACATCATTCTAACTTACCCAGAAATATTAGAAACTGTTTATCTTAGCTAATAGGCCTAAGTTGGCCTAACCATAAGACTTGATTGTATTTAAAAACAGTAAACATTGGCTTATAAAACTAAATTTTAAAGTACTTATAGACTTAGGTAAGTCCCGACTTGATAACAAAAATGTCCTTTACAGAGTGCCGATCAACTTAAATGGTCTATCGAAAATTACAATATTAATCGATGGATTTAAGCAATTCATATTTAATCATATCATATCGCATATTATAATATATCATATATAACATTAAGGTTAACAAAATATATTTATTACCATTATAATTGTCATAATAAAAAGTGGTGATTAAATAAATGACTACATTTGTAATCATAAGATTATCTTGACTCGTAACGTATTTTGATGGGGGTGAGCCAAAGATATCTAATTTCTTTACAGTGCTGTGCTGGTCTTTAAATCTTTTACCTTTTTGCAGTTCTTAATACTTACTTACTTAAGACGCTAGACCTTCTTCATAATAACTGCATTCGACAGACTTCGCAAGTATGACCCATGTTTCTGTTAGTAAAAATAGTTACTTATTTGCCTGAGCTGCAATCAGCGAAATCTGATCTCGTTATTATCATTTCTATACGCCTCATCCATGAGGATCTTGTTATACTACCTTACTCGGTTCCTCCGTTATTTGTCAAAAACTAGTTTCTTGTCTGACAAAAATCTTTACTTTGTAAATAATTTACTTTCCTCATAGTCATCACCGAAAATTCGGACTACTTGGACCCTTTGTTGTTCATTCAAATTGTTCTCTGGTTTTTCCACCTATATTATATCATTAAAACAATAAAGCATAAATTTTAAGTATAAAAACAGACCTTTTATCTTTTGGTTTCTCGTAATTATCAGCATAATAAATACATAAAGATAAGTTACTGATGCAAATTTAAATAAGGTGATGGTGTAAGAAATATTGATCTGGTCTTTTACAACTGGCTTCTGTATCTCTTACTGGTTTTAGTCCAGTGGTAAAGAGTAGCCTATGCCCTTTTTCAAGAGTTGAAATATCCCTATGCCTAATTTCATTGAAATCGGTGAAGCGGTTTAGCCGTAAAAGCATAACAGACAGACAGAAAGTTACTTCTGCTACTTAAAAATTATAATAATTATGTGTATGAATGTAATGTAGGATGCAGTTAAAGAAAACTCGTTGCCAAATGAACAAAAACATAACTACCCGTCGTAAACAGCTCAGTAAAACGTGTTACTGTTCAATAGTGTGTAAGAAGACTAAAAAAACTTCAACATTTAGATAAAGGAGTAGGATATTTAGTACTCCTTAATAAAATTGATATTGACGAAGATTTCATTTTATTTACTTCTACAGCTTAATGAAATCCACTAATTGGTTGTAACTATTAAATCAATTTTGAAGGTAAAAAAACAAGTAAACGTACAGCATATTTAAAATCTCCTACTAGGAATACATATTACTTGATATTACATGAAACGAACCTAAAAAAGACCCAAATTCAATACGAAATCTTGTTTTATGTAGATTACATTTATATATATCATCTGATCCCGCAAGCTTACATTTTTGATGACTTGTTTTAGTTTTTTATACGAGTAGCTTCTACTTTCCTTTTAAATTTAACACTTCTGGTTTCCTTTTATTTCCTTCTATACAAACCTTGTCCATACAATAACCAACACATAAAAAAGAATTAACCAATTTGGTGCAGTCGATCGGAAGTTATGCTTGTACATACATTTCGGTGATTCATTTTTATTTATGCATATATGTAATAATTTAGATATTTCTCGTTTATGTAAAATACCTATCTAATTTGATAAAAGAAAATCAGGCGATAGTGCTATTTGCAGATTATGTTACTAAATTTTATTTAAAATACGACAACAGTCCGTTAATGATAATGTGAATAGCACTCTCCCTAGTGTCGTGAACGTATTCAATAATAATTTGCGATACTGTGCAATTTTCCCGAAAATCTCTGCCACGCACAGCAAAACTGTGGAATGAGCTGTCGCCTGCGGTGTTCCCGGACCAATACGACCTTCAAACCTTCAAGAAAAGAGCGTACTCCTTTCTAAAAGGCTGGCAACGCACTTGTAACGCCTCTGGTGTTGCGGGTGTCCATGGGCGGCAGTAATCGCTTACTATCAGGCGATACGTCGGCTCGTTTGCCCCATATATAATAAAAAAAAGAGAACAAACTAGATGTTTTACATTTTTTACACTTAATGTTGAACAAGTAAAAACTAGTTTTGATAAATGAAAAAGAGGTGAATTTTGTTAACACCAGCAAGTTTTTCGATATAGTTCTAGACTCTAAATTGAAGTGGTGCCTACATACTGTATATTGCTTATTATTATATTTGTTATGTTCTTCAAAGGGTCTACTCAGACCCTATATTGTAATCACATGGCTTTAATTTAATCAATGTTTATATGATTTAGAAAAAAATAATCCTTTGTGGTTTGTTCCTCCCCAGAAAGAGTCCTAGCAAATACCGGTACCTTTAAATTATAAAGTTTAACATATAAATATATGTGTGAAATATTTATCTACCAAGGTCCAATGTTAATAATATACAGTGCCTTTAAATATAATTAAAAAAAAATGTCACAGAATTGTCTCGTGTGGCGTTATTCTTTTTCATAATCATGGCATTTAGAACAAGCCTTACTCTCTATAACTGACCATTAATCATAATCCAGTGGATTAAGATCAGGAGTAGATGACGGCCAGTCATCAGCGCTGATAAAGTCCGGAATGTTCGTTTCTAACCAAGATTGGGTAGATCGAGCTTTATGACCTGGTGCCTAGACTTGCTGAAAAGATCATTCTTGGTTACTGAACATGGTATTGTTAATGGACTTAACTACCTTCTCAAGAATGTTATCAAGATACACTCGTGCCGATGTTTTGATACCCACAAAAATATGACTCGGTCACTCCTTCACAGCTATGCAATCACTGCGATTCGATTTTCTTAATCACCCACTCCATTTTAACATAACAAAATATTTTACATAATATCTATACTTAATATTATAAAGCTGATTTATTGATTTTGATTTCTTTGACTGATGATTGAACGCGCTTATCTCAGGAACCGCTGCTCCGATTTGAAATTATATTTCAGTGTTGGATAGTCCATTTATCGAGGAAGGCTATAGGCTATATATAATCACGCTAAGGCCAATAGGAGCGAAACCACAATGAAGAATGTTTAAAAATTGGGGGAAAATTATTGCGCTACGGGCAATAGTAGACGTAAACGTAGGGTCAGCTGGATAACTCATAAAATAAGAAAACACAATGAATAATTATTTTAAAATTACGTGTTCCAAATTCGAAAGTAAAATTTTGTTTATTTTTAATTGCAACAGTATTTATGGACAGACCGCCCAAAACGCCTGGATAAAAAAAATAGCAAAGGTGAAGTTCCGATACTATCGTAACATAGATATCAATAAATAGACAATTATGTGGCGAAATAGATTGTGCATAATCATGCACACAATTTTAAATTCATACAAATACAAATTATGCCTAACAGTCGTGATTTTAGAGCATTCTCATTTTTAAAAGCTCGGCAATGCACTTTGTGACTCTTCTGGTTTTACTCTGTTCTTCGGGTGTCCAAGGGTGGACGTAATCGCTTCCCATTAGGCAATCCATCTGCGACTTTGGGTATTTTCTATGGATAATATGTATACATACGGAAAAATATTCTATCAGTCAATCTAGCTTTCCACTCGTTGAATTTTTATAGGTAAGGATATTACTTATCCTTAATCAATTCATTAATTCTGTATCTATTATAAAGAAGGAAATCCATAAATAAATAAAATAAACATTTTCTTTTTTTACAAATTCACACTAAAGAATAAAAGAAATGAACATAACACCTCTAACACTTGTTGAATAATGGAATAGACGTAGAAGACTCATAAATTATTTATTTATTTAAGCTTCCTGCAATTACATTGCGTGAGGCGGACTTAATGCCATAAGCATTATTTTCCAGTCAACCTGTCAACCTTCAATTATCTTGAAGTTCTCTCAAGAATAAAGCTATAGATATCAAGTACGTTTTGACTTCCCCATTGTAGGTTCGCGATCGCTGAATTAACAACGCCAACTCCGGTGTTGAATGATTCTGCCAATCCAATCTGATTTTGATACACCCATGTTTGAAACTGATGAAAAATATATTTCAATTAGATATACAATAATAACTTTCACATTATTAATCTAAAACAATAACCATGCGTTATTTAATACTGGATCTATGTATGGTAAACTTAAACTATTTTCGGTATTATGTGAAACCTGTTATCTATACTAATATTATAAAGAGGAAAGATTTGTACCTATTTTTTTTTGTATGTTTGTATGTATGTAATGAATAGGCTCAAAAAGTACTGGGCCGATTTAAAAAATTCTTTCACCATTCGAAAGCTACATTATCCACGAGTAACATAGGCTATATTTTATTTTGGAAAAAATAGGGTTCCGTAAGATATTTGGGTTTTTCGGACACAAGGTGTAAAAATCAACCAGAAAAGTTAATTATTTTGCGAAAATTTTCATGCTACGGGCTATATAAGACGCAAACGAGGTTGCGTGGGTCAGCTATGTTTTATATACAACGTGTATTTAGTATCAGCATTGCACCCGTGCGAAGCCGGGGCGGGTCGCTAGTGGAGTAAAAAATTAATCTCCTAGTTTCCTTTAAAGTGACTTACATACCTAACCAATGATCTGATTTCAGCGATCTGAGTTTGAAAAAGAGTACAATTGTTTTCCCATTCTTTGTTAGTCAAATGAGAGAGACAATGTATCCAAACATTAAATATAGGTAACGATGTATCCCAACATGAACGGAAAGGCTAGTTGACCCTTCCACAAAATGTCACACTTTTGGCTTTGTCCAACGGAGTGACTAAAATATCTATAAATTTATTTCTAAATTATTAGGTAGCTATTGTGCTAATTATTCCAAAATAGTATATTAAAAAGTGTTTATGTAGAAGAAAATAAACGCGCCTACGTTTATCTTAAGCAATTATTTTCGTTCATCCGAACCAGCACCACTCAGAAATGAAAGTACCGTTGCTTGCCAGTTGGCAGTTAGACCTCTAAGTCTTGGTCTGAATTCTAAATTAAAGAATATTTTGAATAGTTTACCACTCGCGAAGTAGTTTTAACGTGTGATCGATTTGTTCTTTATAATAAGTTTATCATCCTTCAGAGCCAATGGCACATAAATAATACGAACCTGTTGTATCAACGTAAAATCTGTCAAGAAACCGGAAACGCTGCTTATTGCTATATCTAATCTTTCTGATCCGCCATATCTGTTAAATACACAGAAAAATATAATCCATATTGAATTAAAAACATTCATCAAACATTATATGGAGGCACGTATAAATATAACAAATTACAAAAAACTACATTAATATGTCTGATCATGATATTACTTTCTGTACATTTCTATGCAAATAAATAAAATTGAAGTGCCTGTTTGTAACTTCAAATTAACAGCTTTCCACCAAATTCAAATGAAAGTATATACGATACTTACATGAAAAAATCAGTTTTTAAATTTTTTGTCTGTCTGTCTGTCTGTCTGTCTGTTTGTTCCGGCTAATTGCTGGAACAGCAAGACCGACATGATGGTGTAGGGATTAACTAAGACTATTTTTTGGACTAGCTGAAGCGGCATTTTGTTGCTGTTTAACAACAACTGTGAGTAATGCCTTCAGCAAGTTGCTGCATAAAAAAATTGCATCAAAATAAAGCACTTTTGTTAACACTCTGAACATATACATACGCAAGTCTGATTTCATTGTAATGTTGGTAAAGGAAATTAAGTACAAGCTGTAAATTCTCTTTATTTCCTTGCAATCCAAAACTCACAACACTTGTGCGATCCTGGAGTCGAATTTTGCGATTTACGAGTGACTGACGCAAGTAACTGAAATTAAAATGTGAAATATTATTTTACACGAAATCCATACTAATAGTATAAATTCAAAAGAAACTGTCAGTCTGTCTTTCTGCCTGTCTCTTTGTCCTTCAGCATTAAACTGCTGCGCTGATTTCAACGAAATTTTACATGGTGATACTTTGATTCCTAAGGAAGAAACATACGATAACCGGCATACACGCGGGCGGAGCCGCGGTCAAAACTAATATTATCTATCAAAATAATCAAAGAGTCTATATACTAAAGATTATATACTAAAGACAAATCTATATCATAAAGATTTGTGAAGATAATGAACTTTTCTAAAACACGTACTGATTAAATGACGCTTCATCCTTGGTACAGCCGAGAGCGCGAAGAATGACCACCATATCAGCAGCGTTCTCGGAGGTTTCGTATTGGTTAAAAAGATAGTTATAATCTGAGGCATCACCTTCCCTTAAACCAACACAGTATACGTATCGACGATAGTTCACCGGAACCCTGAAACATTAAATTACTTACAATTCAGCCACATTTCAACAAGTCTAATCGAATACAATATTATAAATTTGGAAAACTAAACATGAAAAATTATCCAAAAAACTTACAATTGGCTCACATTAGCCCTATGTGCTCTCCATTTGCTCAATGAGTCGGACACACAGCCAGAGTGTCCAAGATTACAGGCAAAGTTCATGATTTGCATTCTGTTAAGGATGTCAGAGGTGGAGTCGGTAGGTCGCTCATCGTAACCAAGATGTTGGATAACATTTTCTAAGAGATCGAGAAGATAAATCTGCAGCATGTAATAAGTAGTAGTTAACGATTGTGTTAAAAATAAGGACGATTATATCAATATAATAAAAAGATTGTAAAACAAAATAGCTTCAAGTTGGTAAAAAGATATATTTTTCTAAAACAACTCAGCTAAATAAATCAAACCCTACGGTAATACGACGATCAGACTGAAAATGATCACACTTGGATTATGATAATACATGTATTTTATGAATAAAAGCCCATTTTTGAGGTATTTGAGCAAAAGTTTTGCAGTGTGTTGGTGAGTCACTTAATAGAAATAGTCTTGGGTTTAGTATGATGTACGATGGATGTGACTAAGAGTTTCTCGAAATATTCAAATTTTTAAATGTTGAATTCAAACCGCAAGCAAAACAAAATCTCTAAATAATGATACGTCATAGAAGTAACAGGCTTACCGTTACACAGTGTCACTATGTTATTATTTTCAGTATTTACTATTAGACTTCTGCTATTATATACTAATTTATCTTTTCTAAGTAAGACCCATCACCTAGAACTACTTAAAGCTGGGCACGCCGTTATTGTCCCGGCAAGACCCGTTATGGAGGATGGGCTTGAGAGGCATCACAGAAGCCTCTAATACCGGCTGACACAGGAGATCATATGGAAAGGATGCTTCGGAGAGCACCTGTATCTGATCCGCAAGGAGCGAACGCCTGAGTTCCACCACTGCGATGGCCAGACCGTGAACATGGCATTCCGTACGCTGACCGAATATCCGGCGTGGGGTGAACCGAGGCGTGATCTGGTGGCGGCCATTGGAGTGGGAGTTCTCTAACTCGGTAACATGATTGCGGCAATATTTCGTAGCGAAGTAGTGCGTAGAGAGCGCGTGGAATTCTGCTGTCTCTTTCTACGAGCAAGTTATGCTTGCGAAGGAGATGGTGGAGCAGGACCAAGGGACCTACCGGTCTGCTAGGCCCAGGAACGAGCCAGGTGCTGCAGACGACTCAGGCACCACAAATCGCAAAACGATATGCGTCCTCCATAAGCGCAAGCCTGGTGATAGGTGAGGCCACCTGTCACCAGGCTTGCGCTTACACACACCACCACAAGCAGGCCAGGGTGGCAGCGTGAGCTATACAAAGTGCTCGTGCCTTTTTCTAAATAGAAAAGCATCTTTGAGGTTTCTACACAGAAGGGGCCATCTTCAAGCCTAGGTCGCTCGAGGTACGTTGGGGTTCCAGGGATTTCCTTTTGAGGGTGCACCTGGTTCCTCAGCCTCTAGTACCCGAGACGTTGTTCGGATTTTAGTCGGTTCAAATCAATCACTACACACTGACTATACACTGGCCAGTCAGTTTGTAGTCAGTGGAATCCTGAGCGATATTTACCCAAAAACTTCTTAATGCATTACTATAATCTACTACACTAAAATAACTATATTTATTTATTTATTTATTAACTTTATGCACAAAATGTACAATGGCGGACTTAATGCCAAAGGCATTCTCTACTAGTCTACCGTTGGGTGGTGCGGAAATGAGTGAGAAGGTGCACAACACTTTATGAAGAAAACATTGAAAAATAATATATATGCGAATTATACAAGAATATATACATACATACAAACAATGAGACATATATTTATATATACATACACACACGCATACTACATATACATACACACACGCACATTACATATACATACACACAAATACATATTCATACACAAACATAACATATTCATATCACAATAAATACATTATCAAATTCGTTAAGAATCTGCTGCACTTCGGGCAAGGAGAGTACGTACCTTGATCTTGAATGAATTTAGACTTTGTGCACTTCTGATTTCCTGGGGAAGAGCATTCCAGAGAAGGACGGATTGGATGAGGAAGGAAGAATGAACACACGCAGAAGTGTGAGAAGGGCATGACAGTAGGAGGTTATTTTTGGAGCGAAGATTTCTATCATGATTGTTACACAGAAACTGGACGGAGGAAGTTAGGTAATTAGGTGCGTTAGGGGAGTTAAGAATGGTGTAGAGAGTCGTTAAAGTGTGGAGGTGACGACGCTGTCGTATAGGAAGCCAATTTAATTTGAGACGAAAGGAAGAAATATGGTCATATTTACGAAGATTAAAAACGAATCGAATGCAGTTGTTTAGAAGTCGGTCATATTTGTTGAGGAGATCTGCATTCAGGTCGTAGTAGCACACATCACCATAATCAATAATGGGCAGTATTAAGGTCTGCGCCAACATAGTTTTAATCTCAGGAGGCAAAAAGTTTTTTAGCCGGTACAACGCGCAGGGATCCTGTAACCTTCTGACTGACACTAGTAACCTGGGTTTGCCAACTAAGGTTGCCATCGATGAACAGGCCCAAATTCTTCACACTAGAACTTAGAGGAATAACTGAACCATCAAATAATATAGGTGGCAATTTGTCTATATCCAGCCTTCTGGTCATGCGTTGACTGCCCAATATGATAGATTGGCATTTAGTAGGGTTCACAGTCAAACCGAACCTGTGAGACCAATTGCTAATAGCATCCAGATCGCCGTTAACCATAGTAATAGCCTCGTTTATATTATCTACTGCAGCATGGTAATAGAGTTGCAAGTCATCGGCATAAAGATGGTACGCACACTGAAGATTATGAGTGATGAGATTAATAAAAATAGAAAATAATAATGGAGAGAGAATGCCGCCTTGGGGGACACCAGAGTCAAGATCGCACCATATGGAGGTGGATTCGTCAACACGGACGGACTGTTGGCGGCCTCGAAGATATGAAGAGAACCATTCCAGTTCATCAGGTGATATCATATGATAGGAAAGGATAGATAGGAGAATATCGTAACTGACGGTGTTAAAAGCGTTTGAGAAATCAATCAAAGCTAACAAAGTTACTTTGGAATTCTCGATTCCTGTTCGAATGTCACCAGTTACTTTTAGGAGGGCGGAAGTTGTACTGTGCCCAGGCCTGAAGCCTGATTGAAAAGAGCTTAGTAGGTTATTTCGGTACACAAATTGTGACAGTTGTTGATGTACACATTTCTCGAGCACTTTGGATAAGAAGGGAAGTATGGAAATTGGGCGCAAGTGATTAGTAAGGGTAGGATTAGGGACCTTAGGGAGGGGAATAACAAATGCGTTACGCCACTGTGAGGGAAATGTACATGAGTCGAGTGAAAAATTTATTATATGCGTAAGCGCAGGAAGAATTTGATCAAGGATAGGAGTGATCATACGACGGTTTATGTTGTCACTGCCCATTGCGTTGGATTTTGTGGAGAGGACTATCTTTTTGATATCCTCTGGTGCAACTGGAGAAAACTGAAAGGGATTAATATTGGGACGAGGTAGGTCAGCCAAGTACCTCAAAGTACGACACTCAGTTTGGTGATCAAATTGTGGTACAGAGGTGAAATATCGATTAATATCGTCCAAACTAAATGTCGTTGCAGAAATACATTTCCTGGATCTACCAATACCCAGGGTGCCGAGGAATCTCCAAATATAGGAGGCAGAAGAGCAGTTAAGATTATTGATGATATGGCAGCGTTTAGCATTGCGCACCACCTGATTACACCGATTTCTTGCAATCTTATAAAGAGACCAGTTGGAGTCGCACCTGATTTTCCGAAATTTACGGAACGCCTTGTCCCTGCTGTCATTGCTTCACGAACGTCCACTGACATCCAGGGGGCTGGAGAACGTTTGATACGTACCTTAGTTATAGGAGCGTGTTGATCGTATAGGTCAGTTACCAGCGTATTAAAAATCCGAACCTTGTCGTCTATTGTATGCGCCTCAAGCAGAGGTTCCCAATTTAGTGCTGTAGCATCATTGCGCAGTTTTTCCTCATGCATCCTTCCAAAACATCGAATATGGCGAAACTGAGGGCGGGGCTTAGGGGGTTTCAGGGCATAGGACAAGTAGATAAGGTCGTGTTGGGAAAAACCAGAAGCCTGGTGCTGGCCATGACTACGGACAAAGGAAGGGGATGAAGTTAGGATCAGGTCCAGCCAGGTGTCAGGTACGTCAAAGTTGTGATGTGTTGCTGACATTGGAAGCACATGCAGACTGGTTGATTCGATAACCAGAAGAAGTTTACGGGAACGATAGGAACAGGAAGCGAGGAGATCGGTATTGAAATCGCCCATTATGATATGGTGTGTATACTCAGACCCTAAAGATTCCAGAATCGGTTCGAGACTGGAGAAGTAGTCGGCGTTAGGGGGACAATAAACAACGCCCAGAACAGTTTTGGCTCCGTTTATGCCAACCTCAAGAAAAAGGTATTCTGCATCAGCAGAATACCTTTTACAGGAGGGAGGTGAGGCTATTAATATTTTGTAGGAGATTGAGCAGTGAAGATAAATCGCAACACCACCTCCTCTCCTATCAATTCTGTCGTTGCGAATGAGGATGAAACCAGGGACGGAATAAGATGTAGACGGTAAGTGGGGTTTTAACCAGGATTCTGAAATCAGAATAGCATGCACTTTTGAGTCGGTAAATGCTTCGAGCAGATCACTGTGATGACTGGGAATGCTTTGAGCGTTAATATGACAAACGTTCAAGCAGCTCTTAGCAGGATGACTAAAAGTGTGTCGCACAAAGTCGCCTAGTGTGTCAGATAAAGAACTAAAACTTTCAGCACTGGAAATACTAGCAGAATCATTCGCAGAATGAAATGATTCATTATCGGACAGCATTAAATAAAAACAATATAAATAATATTAACAAATGGCAATAAATACGAAAACAAACTTTGTATAAATATATAGAATATTCAATGTGTAATAAGAAATAAATAACAATGAATATAAATATATAATATATATATATGAATACAATATGCTATTTTATGGAAATAATATAATTAATTATAGATGTTCATGTCTACACCACCCACCAGGTTTGACCCACAAAAAATAAGGAAAATATACAAAGTGAAAAAAAAAAATAACAAAACTAAAATGTATCGCAAAACAAGTCAAGAGGCTAAAGCAAAGCGATAAAAAAACAAAAAAAATATATATATATAAAAGTGACATTGATGCAAAATGTATCCGAACGTTGATTGCCGGCCGTGTGTCAAAGTTATGTCATTTAACGTCATTTAATCATAACATTACAATGTGGATTGTGGGTTATTATTTGTTTGTTGTTGATACCAAGAGAATAAAGAACATTAATTATACTTAAAAACAGTTAAAAAAGTGATGTGATAGATAGCACGGCCGACCCAAAGAAAACAAGTGAAGAATGCTAATAGCCACACTTAAATTAACAGAACAATACAGATTAATATCAATGATGTGGAGTGTTTTACAAAATATCACTTATTTACGTGAAGAGGTGTTACCACTATTCTTGGCTGCAGAAGAAGTGTTATCAACCGCCCTGGGATGCCTGTCAAGCAGCGGAAGAAGCTGCTCCATGTGTAACACTTTGTGACGATGACCATCCGGCGTTTTGACAACAATGGTACCGCTCTGTGTCCAAACCGCTTTCATGCCAAAATGCTGTCTTGCTCTACTGAATATACCCTGTCGAGTCTTTGTCAGGAACTCCCGAACTGAGATAGATGTGCCCTTTAACGCCGACTTAGCTCTCCAGATGCAAGATCTTGTTGTCACATCGGCGAAACGCACCAATATGGGCCGGGGATGATCCTTGCTCACAACCCCAATCCTGTGGCAGACCTTAATGTCATGGGAAGAGATGTTATCCATGCTCATTCTACTATGGACCAGACTGAGAATGGACTTGGGACAATCCTCACTCTCAGTCTCCGATACGCCCAAGAAGAGAAGATCCTTGCGTCGTTGCCTTACCTCCAGGACATCAACTAGTTTGTGACAGTCAGAGATTTGCTTGCGAAGGAGTCCAAGCATTTTAAAGATGAGTTCGCGAAACGTACGGAACTCCTCAGCTACTTTAGCAACGGTATCTTTAGCTGGCACTCCACTGTGTAGCTGGGCCTCAAGATCCGCCATCCTTTGATTGAAGCTCTCTTCCAGGCTTCTCTGTGCCGATTCAATCTCCGTTAAGTGAGACATACTTGATAGCAGTGAATGTGGGTGTCAAACTGGCAGGTGGAACAGTGAAATGCTACTATATTACATTAAATGTAATAACTTAGTAACAAGCAACTAATTACACTATTTAGCACTTAAATTATTAAAAACAACTTGTAAAAATAATTTAAATAAACTATATTAAATTTTATAAAGAGCAGAGTATGTCTTTACTTTTTTAGCACCTACCTACATCTCACTATACTCTGTACTCAACTTTGAAGAGCTTGAAATTTTGTAAACAATCAATAAAATCATAATTAACTCAGAACCTACCGAAAACGCGTCATATGCAAGAGACATGTGTTCAAAGCGCCTATGAATAAATTGTAGTTGGCTGATAGCTGCGGTCCATACGTAATAGTCAGTCTCGTGTCTTAGGAACTCCAACACGTCGAAAGCTACGGTACTGTTCAAGTCTCCGGAGCGAATGAAGAACAAAAGATCGTTGACTATCTATAAGAAATAAATGGAGAAATTATTCAGAAAGTTTCTCATTTCAATCTACATAAAAGTATTTCTCATTAAATAATTAATTACGGAGATGAATTTATCAACATGCCAAGTGAAAAAGAGTAAAGTACTATTACTGAACAGCTCTAAGTATTTTTTTTTATTTCAAGTATAATAAAAAGATTTAAAACATATAATTCCAAAAATTAGATGCCCTTAATTTTTTTCAGGGAACGTTAATTTTTTTACCTGGGCTCTATTCAACTTGTGAATATTTTGTCTAGAAGGTCCCTTGAGGTAATCTCCAATTTTTTGCCAGTTATTGTCATCATAGTTCACTCGATAAAGACCTAAAATTATAATTACATTATTAGAAATTGATTTAGCTTCGCTTCGCTCAGATCATTACAGCTTGTTACAAGTTAACCTTCTCTATGTATTGCTGTTAATCTTGCGTAGTTTACTTAATTAGTTGACACCTAGGAGACCCACAAGGTGAACAGGAACTCCGTTTTTTAATCATCACATGAATGCTACTAAATATACATTTAAATAAAATTAAAACTCCTAAATCTAAATCTCTAAAAAATATAACTTATAATCTTACATACCAGATTGAGCTATGTTGAAGATAACCCAATTGTTCCCGGTATTAGTTACATTCTGGATGACAGTGGATGCCGTAGAGAGTATAATCTTAGGTCGAGTGTCAATAAAATTAATGGCACCCTCATGAGTCCATGTAAGAGGTATGTGCCAAATGTGATCGGGTCTGGTGCCGGAGATTACATAACGTTGCTGTTGGAAAAAGTTTAATGCTAAGATTGACATTACTATATCTTATTTAACTGAAAGTTCCCTGAGTTTTTTACGTTCTCTCTTCCCAGGGTTAATACAGTCCAGCTAGGGCAGTAGAAAAGGCCGAACTGATCTGCTCAAAAAAGTTTTACATACAAAAGAGTTCATGTTACCTAATTAAATAAATGAATTAAATATATCTGGATATTTGACACACAACGCCATCTAGTCCCAAACTAAACAGGGTTTGTATTATGGATGTGATGACTTCCACATATAGTGAAACAGACATATACTATAGCGCCATCTACCGAAGGTACAAAGAACTACGGTGTAACGAAAGAAACGAAGATACTACTAATCCTGAATCGGTCAATAGAAGTTCTCGCGCCGATTAGCAGATATACAACATCAACAGTTGGACAGTGGCCCGCTAGACATGATCACCTCACCTGATCAGAGGCTCACCCCTTTGTGTTGGAGGGACATGACACTCGTTCCTCCACAATGGATTTCAAACAACTGAGATAAATACGTACATACTTTTTTGAAAATATATTATATACATATTTACCAAAAACTTACATATTATATATAGAAAACACCCAAATACGTGCAGATCATACAAACATGAATAGCAGTCGTGTACGCTACCACTGTGCTAACGAGACGGTCAAATTTCAGAATAATATATTTCATTTTATCCTAAACACTGCTTTCAATGACTACACTGGTGGTGCAGTGGTTTAAGCCGTCATCTCACTGCTTCATTTTGCGCTGGTTGTTGTTGTTCTCTGTGACTCAAAATCTATTTCTAGTGTAGAAGTTGTTGAAAAATGTCAGCGTACATTCTTTGAAAAACTTACCAGGCTAGTATATTTGATAACACGATTAAGTTCTATAAAAGATTAAGCAGGGGGTAATCTATTACTGATAAGATGGCCTTATATGATTAATTGTTATTTCAATTGATGTTTCATGATCACGATTCATTATTTACTTATGTAAATAAATAATTAAAGTAGTTTGTAAGATAACATATCACTTTAGACTGTGACAATGTATTTGACTAATTAATTTGTTTTTCCATGTGTTTGTACATTTTTTTGAATAAGGTAATTAAAAACACAATTTTATGTAAGTTGGCAGAGAGTTAAATGAAGAATTTGAACAACGCTTAATATTATTAGATCCACACCTATTTTAATAACAAGTAAATCTGTTACGCTTTCACGCTCAACTTGACGCACGCTTGACTAGTTTTACTGAAATTGGGAATGGTGATAACTTTAAAGTTAGTAAGGAATTAAAAATCTAATTTCTACAAACATACAATGTAACTATTGGAATAAAATACTAATGCTCGTTTCTCCGGAATAATGGTTCTGAAAGTGCCACTTTGATTCCAACTACATAAGTATGAAACAATTTGGCTTCTCTTAGGATTCTAAGAACTTTATGTTTTTAACTGTATGAATGGAGTATAATAAATACGCTTCGTTATTTTTTGATCAAATGATTTATATAATAAAATTTTCCAAAAAAATATATCGAGTTCAAGAACTGGACCAAATTGAATTGGGACCACAAGGAAAGCACCACCTTCCAAAAAAAAAGAATCATCAAAATTAGTTTACCCATTCGAAAGTTATGAGTTAACAAACATAAAAAAAAACTGTCGAATTGAGTACCTCCTCCTTTTATGAAGTCAGTTAATAATATTTTTCACCGAGAGTACTCATAATGCAGAAGTACAGTTTATTCTTCATCTTTTACGATACGCACACATTTTAGAACTGGGTTCATAACATACGTCGTAAACTAACTATATTATACTCGTATGACGCTAGACTTGTTTATATTTTATTTAAATTTTGCTTGTATAATTTTTGACTTAACAAACCTGAGAAACAGTAGTATCACCAGTTGCTGTATTAACTTCAATTTTGACGACTGGAGACCCAGGATTCTGCACCCAACTGTCAAATACGACGCTAACGTCGATACCGGGGTAGTCGCGAAGGAATTGAAAATCTTCAGAAACGGCACGTGCAAAAGCTGCATACACGTCGGCAGGGGTAGCAATATCATAGGCACTAGTAATAATTATTATAGAAAAGTTAAATGCAGTAGCAACTAAGTTGTTTTTTAAATTTAGGTTAAGTAAACAGCCATCTACCTAATACGAATTATTGATAGACCATTGGATGTTAAAAACGGTAGAAATAGAAATTTTATCGTTACTAAATAACAGTATTACACAATTAAATAAACATCTTCGTTATACAAAAAAAATTGTGTGGTTATAAACTAAAATATTCTGGTGATACAGCTTGTAATATTTTTAAGAAAAAGTTTAGTTAGAAAAATATGTTACGCAACTAATAATTATTATAACTTACTTTTCTCTGAGGTAGTATCGAAGAGCAAGTCTAAAGTTTCTAAAACCAACAAAATGTTCCATCATTCTGAGAACACAAGCAGCTTTTGCGTAACTTGTAGTAGAAAAATGAGCTATGACTGTTGGGTTGCTAGCTACATCTGTCCAGTTCATAGCCCTCGTTCCTAGAGAAGCATCATTAGCGAGAGCGCTATGTACATGGTCCACAACAAACTGATAATCTAATTCTAATTCAGGAATCGCCTGAAATATTTCCAAAATATTATTCAAATTCCTATTGTAAATATTTGCCACATTCTATACCAAGTATGTAATAAACATACCCAATGAGCAGCAAAATATTGAAAATAACTAGCGAAGGACTCTTTAATCCAAACATTGCTCCACCAGAATGGGGAGACGAGGTTACCAAACCACTTGTGAGCCAGTTCGTGGGCCATGATAGTAGCGATATTGATTTTATTTATAAGGTTGGTATTATTTTCGTCGTACAGAAGGAATGCTTCTCTGTAACAAATAAGATACAATAAGACATCGTCATACACAAAATAACCGACACTAAAAATGATTTCGGATATTCAAAACTTATGTAAGATTAATAGAAGATAGAATAAATTGTAATTAAATATTTTAAAATGATCTAAACTTGGTATTGCTTATCTTTTATTGCATTTGTAATTATTTTTTATGATGTTTTGTAACAGGATATAATTAGTACTTTAAAATTATTCTAAAAAATATATTTTTATATACCTGTAGTTAACCATACCCCAATTTTCCATAGCTCCAAATTTAAAATCAGGTACTGCAATTTGATAATTTTTCATCAAAACGCCCTGACCCATCTCATGATAGAGTATAGCAAGGTAATCGTCTAATTCATTAGTAATTCGTACTCCAGTTTCAGCAGCCCACCTATGTTGATCAAGGACTCCAGGACGCGATATAACTTTAAAGGGTCTAGCATCGGTACTAGTCAGTTCTGTTTCTTCAAAGTCGCTTACGTGTAAGGCGACTAGATAGGCCGAAATTATAGGAGATGGGTGGAAAACTTCTCGAATCCTATTAGCACCAACTCTGAAACCGATACATTAAGGAAATCATGACTAAGGATCTTAAAAATAAAATAATTAAACAAAATATTCTTCACAGAATATAATTAATGTTAAATCGATGAGACATTTAGATTAAAGTTCTTTGTTTGTACATACTTTATAGTTTTTGCTTAGTTAAACTAAACCAAAAGCACTTCCCATTGTCTTTGATTTAGTGGATGCAAATTTCCATTCGCCCACATAATATATTTTTTCTCATAGATAATATAATGATGTAGTGTTGCTTATTTGTTTTAAAACGCTACTTACGGTATAGTCTCAGCAATGGGCATATTTGAGTAAGTGTTTCTAAGATTACTATCCCGGGTAACACTAAGCACATAGCGAGATTTAAACTTCGGTTCATCAAAACAAGGGAAGGCTCGTCTTGCAGAATATGGAGAAAATTGTGTCGTGGCATAAGTTCTGAAATTAATTGAGGAGAATAAAAAAGTATCATTAAAATAATATATTTTACCACTAAATAAGTTATTAAAACATGACAGTAGATGACCGATGTAAGAATTGACATGAAAATAGTGATTTGTTCATATCTTTCAAGTTGTTAATTAATCAATCTTAACCTAGGATGTCTAGAAAGTCGTTTAATTAAATTTCAAATTAAACGAAAAGGTAGGTGGCTCTACGCCACGAAGATTTCAGAACGAATGGACTAGCTTGATTGGGCAGTATTATCTTAGCACACCCGACAACCGAGATTAGAGAGGCTGGAGACCCAATTATGCAGAAGCATCACTAGGCCGCCAGGGTGTGGGTCACTGGTCTGCATTGTTGCATTGTCTGCATTTTTGTGTGGTTTTAGTTATGTATGGTGACCACCACTCTTCCAATCTGCTTATGCTTTTAATCAGGTAGAGTATAAACATACATAAAAAAAAATCGAATCATCCACAGTCCGCAGCATAAGCCAAGAAATTAGCCTTTGTGAAATAACTAATCTTCATTAGAAATATCATAAACTTATCATATTTGCTTATTGATTTTTAATCATCGTCGTATTCTGAACGTTTCAGGTTTTATTTTGTTTTTATAAACTTAACCAACAATTGACTTACACTTCTTCATTGTTATAGAAATAATATCCTTTGTAGAGACCTGCATCAAATGGGTTGTCAGTAATAATCCCAGTATAATTCATGGTGATGGTGTATTTACCAGTGGGGATAGGCCCGGCGAGGTTAAGCTTTACGATCTCATAATAGTCATCAGTGATAAACGGATCTGGGAATCGGAGATTTAACACTCTGTTCTCAGCATTAACTATATCCATGGCTGTAATTGATTCAACTTTCTGATGAAAAACAATTTGTTGCAGATTAGCTTCTGTTACCTACAAATGAAATATATTTTAGTAATTATTAATAAAAATCTACTCATAATTGAGAAAACGGTTGTTATAAGTTTACAGGTTAGAGGAAAGGGGCTAAATTCAACAAACATAAATTTCTTAATTTAAAGAACAAACTTTATGTAAAATTAAATTGAAGATTAAACAAGTAAACCAGAAAAATCTTGTGGTTTTCTTTTCTTAATAGGCGTTAAAATCGCTTCTGTTTATCGTTGTATATATTGATATGTATGTGATACAATTTCTTTAAAAAAATATACAAACGAAATTTTTCATGCCCGTAGCAATATAAATAATAAAAGATATAATATAATAAATTATATAATATTAAAAGATATTACTAAAAAGACAAGCATATACTTACATAAGAAAGTTAATTTATTGACAACTTACTTCAATATCCATTCTAAGAAATCCACTGAAGCGACTTTCATCTAAGTAGACGTCAAGATCTAACCTCATCAAAAGAGGGTACACCGTGTCATCTAGGCGATATTTTGTGTCACCAAAATTTGAATTTAAGCCGACTAAGTTATAATTAGATGTATATTCCTCTGGTATGGCCTCGAGGTATCCAAGGAGAAATAGTAATATACTTGGCAACAGCATGATGGTTCTTAAACAGTAAAGTCACAGAAACAATTAATCGTAATCGAATAACAAGTAAGTCTACAGTACAATTGTTATTCGTATGCTTATACATAAATAAGAATTTATAAATGTGTTCCAAGGATTACTGATCTTTATTGCTTCATTATCATTATTATTATCTATTTCCGCTTCAGAATGGTTATCCTTATTATCTGGGTCCGGTAGTAGAAAATACTGGCGTTTCGACTTTGTAGCCACAGTATTCGCATAGGCACGGCATTTCCAGTCTGCTGACTCTGTTTGGAACAGGGCGACTAGTGGTTTGACCGATCTTGAAACACAGACACCATGAAACCACTTATTACATTTGAATATTGTATTCTCGGAAATGTAGTATTTAGAACTTTTGAACATTTTGCACATTTATCATCTTCACGGTGACACTCTATATCCTCTTCTTCTTCAACACATGCAATAGTTGTATATATATATATATGTATATATAAATATGTATATATATATATATGTATATATAAATATGTATATATATATATATATATATACATAACGTGCATTGTGCATACTGCTATTAGTTCGAAATAGTTCAAGAGTAATTTCATAATTCTTTCGTTAAACGCTTTTATAGGATGGGAAGTTAAATTATGTTTACATTTAATAATATTTTGATTTTATTATATTACTACTCACCCAGTTACAGCGTTATCATAACCACTACTAATTATTACATGTCAATCTAGTATCATATTATCAGTTTTATCTTGGATTCATTTACTCCCAAGTTCAGTAATAGCGGCCACCCTTATCAACCAATATTTTTATTATCTGTACCAAGTTAAATAAGTTGAGTATTTGGAAATCTTTATAACCTTAATTATTTAATAATTAAAAACCAAACGACTTAACAGGATGCTATAACCTGAACCTGGGATTTTCTTAACAATACAATTTCGGAGTCGGATTACGTTTTCGCTGGCGTTGATTTACAACTTTTTCTACTTTTATTAGTTTTTTGGGTTCCGTACCTCAAAACGAAAAAAAGGAAACGTTAAAAGATCATTTTATTGTCCGTAAATTCAAATATTCAAGTCTTCTGTCCCTTGGATCTGTGAAAAATCAAACTTCTAAGCCAGCTCAATCAAACGAAACTGCCGTTTATGCTGCAAATTTTTGATACTCGCAAGGCAGTCAAAAGCTACATACGTATACAAACGAAAATAGTCAAAGCAGTACCACAGGAGATTTGTAAGCCATTAGCCCACGTAAGCAATTTAAGTATTTGTGAAGGCACATTTCCCGATGCCTTGAAAAAGTCAATATTAAAACCATTAGATAAAAAAATCGGATAAAGAGCAAAAAAAAACTATAGACCTATTTCTCTTTCAATATTTTCAAAAATATTGGAATCATATATTTGTAAAGAACTTAGTACGTACGTGGAAAAACATAGTATACTTTGTAATGAACTGAAAGGTTTTAGAAAAAACAAAATATTAACATGGCAATTTACGACTTTTTATACACAGTAATGACAAATGTTGATATAAGTAATCCAGTTTGTGCTATTTTTTGCGACATGTTGCAGGCATTTGATTATGTGCAACATGGCAAAAGCTTGAGGCTTACGGTATTCGAGGACATAATAAAAAGTTCTTACAATCTTATTTACATGGTAGAAAACAAGTAACAAAAATCAGTAGAGTAAATAATGACACTAAGCGAGAGGAAATATTCTTATCTGAATAACGTACCGTTGTGTATGGTGTACCACAAAAAAGTACTGAGGTCTTCTCTCTTTATACTTTATCTAAATGACTTTCCGAAATCAATTAATTACCCTATGACGCTATTCGCAGATGACAGCCCAATAACTATACTTTTCTGAAATCGAGATATGTATGAAAGAAATATAAATAACGCTTTAAATAAAACAATTCAATGGCTAAGTAACAGCAACCTAAAAATAAATATTAGTAAAACTGTAATTACCTACACATTTTAGACAACGCGCATTGACACATACTAAATTTGACATTAAATATCATAATAATAAAATTGACACTGTTACTACAAGAAAATTTCTAGGATTAACGCTTGACTCTAACTTAAATTTGAAGATGCACATTGAAACTATTTGTAAAAAAATACTAGCAGTGCATTAGCTTGTCGTCAACGCTTAATATAGATTCTTTGCTAATAGCATATTATGGACTAACTGAATCTATTTTAAGATACGGGGTAAACTTTTGGAGCAACTCAATCAACAAGGAAATCGCATTTATGCGCATGGCTCCAATTGTATTTAATAAATTTCCAAATAGTTGAAAAAATTTGAATAGCCAAGCGTTTAAGCAAAAAGTCAAATCTTTTCTTGTTGGAATGGCCTATTATAATGTAAGTGACTTTTTAAGTGAAAAATTTAATTTGACATACCTAAGTACCTGTTTTAAACCTATTCACATAATTGATCTTGACATTGTATACAATTTATTTTTTCTTGTTCAAATAGCAAAAGCAGTTGATATCAGCTTAAATGATGGAAATGATCGGTGATGGGAGTTTATCAATATTTAATTATATTTATATTCGCAAGCCATGGTATGTGACAAACATGCCTTGAGCCTTTTTCGACTTTGTGTTTTGCATGCGTTTATTTATTATATGTACACATGTGTATGGTACTTCCTGTGAACTCAAAATCTTGAAAGGTACGAAGCAACGTCATATAGCACAGATAAAGGAAACAATACGAAATAGTTACATCATCATCATCCTACAGGTTGTACGGCAACCTTGGTGCGCGAGTCCGACTCGCCATTGGCCGGTTTTTATTTATGTAATTAGAAGGCAAAAGAGACCGAATATATAGTAACTACCACCGCCCATAAACACCTATGGTCGCAAACGCTTGCTATTGTATGAAGAGCAAAATCTGCGTTTTTAAAATCACGGTAGTGTTTAGAAATAGGAGTTCATTATTCTCTGTACTTTTGCTATCGTGACACTATTAAAATTGCATGGTATATTTTTATTAAACTTTAAATCCAAAAACCACCCTCAGCCCTGAACAGAACAATAACTACAACTAGTAGTTGAAATCACTTGAGGAATCAGAAATAATAGAGATATAATATAAGAATCAGCTGTTTTTATTACGAAACAGTTTTAAACAATGTTTTACAAAAATTGCAAGCTACGAGTATATCGAAAATTGCTTTGCTACATTCTGATATACTTTTGTGCATATTTGCTTGCTTCTTGATTAATTCAATGAATCCATATTGTATCGATGATGAAACACCTTATTGATGTTATCCATAAATAATAAATACCTTAATAAATAATATTTTTTTTCAACAAATTATTAAAATAATATAATTAATTCATAAAGCTAGTGGAATAATTGAATAAACATTGCTGCCAACACTAAAATTGCTGAAGAAACGAACATTGTAGATGAACTTGAAGTTCTCTCAAGAACGAAACCGTGTGTGTCAACTACATTTTCATTTCCCCATTGTAGATTCGCGATCGCTGCACTAACAACGGCACTTCCTGTATTAAATGATTCTCCCAAGCCAAGTTGATTTTCGTAAGCCCATGTTTGGAACTAAAAAAAATGCATCTCAATTAGAAACACGATTTTCTATTTTACTTTATTACTATGGTAAATAGTTCCGGATCTATAGCAGACCATCACGCAAGAAGAAAGTATCAAGAAAGCAAAAAAATACGAACCTCTTGTATCAATGCAAAGTTTGTCAAGAAACCAGAAACACTGCCTATTGCTACATTTAATCTGCTTGGTCCGCCGTATCTGAAAAATACCAAGAGATATATTTATCTGCATATATTTAATATGAACGATTACGTTCGACATAATTCCATACCATAAATCCAAGTATCATAAACTTTTACTTTGCGAAGACTAATTAAGTCATCAAAAGATAACAAACAAACAGCACAATATACATCTTTTTAAAACAAATACAAACTCAATTAATATGATCGGGTTTCGAAATTTCAAAGAAGTCAAATACGAATTAAAATTAATCAAAAGTGCTACAACTGCAATGTTGTAGCACTTTCGTTATGCATATAGCAAGGAAAAAAATAAATTCATTAAAAACTAAAATGTATACATACGCAGTTCTAATTTCAGCATAGTTCTGGTACAGGAAATTGAGTACAAGTGGTAGATTCTCTTGGTTTCCTTGTAATCCAAAACTTACAACGCTGGTGCGATCATGGAGCCGGATTCTGCGATTTACGACAGACTGACGCAAATAACTGAAATGAACGAATAGGTAAATTGCATAAACACATTGTCATCATCAAATTGCTATCGTGGGAGATCCACGTTTTGGCATGAATGGGCCGGCTCGACCGGAGTGATACCAATGCTTTACAGAAAACCGGTGTGAAATAGCGCTTGCGCTGTGTTTCACCTAGTGAGAGAGGAAAACGCAGGTACGTACCCTCTTCCCAACCTACTCCCCATCCCCCAAAAGCCGACAACACACTTGTGACGCCTCTGGTATTACGGGTGTCCATGGGCGGTGGTAATCGCTTACCATCAGGTGTTACGTCTGCTCGTTTGCCACCAATTCCATAAAAAAAAGAATGTTATAGAAACTTGTAAGACAGAAAATCTTTTAGTAAATTAAACTGTGGAATAGACATTAATTACAAAATTCTAATCAGTTTTTGTAAAATACTCACTGATTAAATGAAGTTTCATCCTTAGTACAACCGAGAGCGCGAAGAATAACAACCATATCTGCAGCGTTCTCCGAAGCTTCGTATTGACTGAATAAATAGTTATAGTCTGAGGCATCTCCTTCTCGAAGACCAACGCAGTATACGTAACGGCGATAGTTTACAGGTACCCTGAAACAATTAATGACTTGACTTAAAGCTAACCACTCCCAGCTTGGCAAAAATCGTAATAAAGCGAAATAAAACCAGAATTTAAGAAAACTATGTTTACACAATATAGTATGTTATATTAGTGTCAATCATAAACTGTATAAGAAAGTAGAAAATAAGTAATTAGTCCTAAGAAAACAATGTATTAGTAAATAAGAAAACTATGTAAAATTAGTACCTATAACAAATAAATAAATATATATTAAATATATTAATAATAAAACAAATACACACTACAATGTAAGATTAAAACACAGAAATAGTGCTTCGTATGTATGTAAATAGTAATAAGATTGTTAGTGTAAATGCAATAAAATTAAGTTTTATGTACCTCATTTTCCCATAGCAATAAGATGAAATAAAGAAATAAAGTTAGACATTATGGAATAGTTAGATTAGACACAAATAGATGGGAGTCCCACCCGTAGAATGAACAGATGAATGTCAGAATGAAACAGGGATGCAGAATGAAAGTACGAGAAGCATAATAAAAACACTCTCAGCTTCAATTAGTGTCATTACTTTAGTACTGTACGTCTTGGTGATTATGTAGTAGATGCAAAATATAGTGAAAATCGGTATATGTATACTGTTTATAATATCATAGTCATACTGAATTGTAATAATCTTCATTCAGAATCAATAAAAATCGTTTGTCAGAGTTATTCATAACGATACCAGTTTCGATTGCAGCCAAGCCTGTAAATGGCGGTTATCGCATAAACTAAAAAAAATGCACTATCATGACGGGTTTTTCTAATTTCCTAAATAATATAAATTCATCATCATCATCAACATAATGTCCCACTTCTGAGCTCGGGTCTCCTCTCAGGAGAGGGTTAAGGGCATACATCCCCACGATGGCCGAGTGCGAGTTGGGGACAGGCAAAACAACGTTGTGACTACATTGTCGTTAGATGTTTTTAAGCCGCCCAGAGACCTCAAACTAAGCTTAACGACTGTTATCCTATGATAACAACCGGAACTGTCTGCTTAACGTGACCACTGAATCACAAAGACGCTCATGGTATAATGCCTCAGCGGTCAGAGTGCGTGGGGCGCTTATAGCCCAGTTGCAATATTATAAATACCAAAATAAAATTCAAACAACAAACTTACAATTGGTTTACATCAGCCCTGTGCGCTCTCCACTTGTTCAAGGCATCAGCCACACAACCAGAGTGGCCAAGATTACAGGCGAAGTTCATGATTTGCATTCTGTTAAGTATGTCAGAGGTGGAGTCGGTAGGTCGCTCATCGTAACCGAGATTTTGGATAACATTTTCCAACAGATTGAGAAGATAAGCCTGTAAAAGACAATGAAAAAAACGAGGATGTTAATTTTTTCTAATATTTCCTACTTATCTGTGCCTAATTGTCAACTGCTTTGATTTCCTGTACATTTGAAAGGTGAAGTATGTTATAAAGCTATTCTGAAAAAGCGTTTGAAGGATTCGTTTCGTTTATTCCATTACACATACACTGTAGTACCTACTAGTGATGATCATTTTATAATAATAATAATAATTCTTTATTTCAAACACAAGGTTCATATCATAGTTAATTACATCAATACATAGAAAAATAAAAGAATACAAATACAAATAAAACAAACTAGAACATACAAAAACAAAATCAATAAATCAGACTACTGTTTTTAGTCAGTGCTTGTACATACAGGAAGTAATATTCCTATCTGACAGACTTTTAACGATGGAATTCTTACACCGGTCAACTCTGGATATGAATCGAGCCATGCGATTTCAAAAGAGTTAACTCGTGCCTCAAAGAACATACCGGAAACGCTACAGTATCGTGGTAGTCCCATGAGTTGCCTAAAGATGTTGTTATAGGCAACTCGAATGCTGTTAATGGATTTCTTATTATAGTCTGTCCTAAGTTGACAAGTGTAAAATGTCTGACAAAAGGAGCGAAACAATGTAACTTTAACATCTGGGGAAGACTTACAATATTTCCTACAGATCATATTGCCTACAACACATAAGGCTCTCCGTTGACGTTCAATGTCGCTGTCATCTTTTAAGTTTGACGCTGCAATGTGGCCAAGGCACCTAAAGCTTTCGACTATTTCAACAGGCTGTCTGTCAAGAAACAGGCTGGGAACGATGTCAGGTCCCTTTCCGGACCTAAATATTACCATTTTTGTCTTTTCAACATTGTATGTTAAATTATGGTCCCTTGAAAACTTTTCACAAATCGAAATTAGATGTCTTAAACCTCTTATCGTGGGGCTGAGAAGCACCATATCATCTGCATAGCTAAGATTGTTGACATATCTGCCATCCAATTGAAGCCCTACCTGGGTACCCCTCAGCTCCAGGATAAGATCGTTGACATACGTATTTAATTAGGTCCGGAGAGGTCAGCCCTCCCTGTCTTATTCCGCACGACAATTTGTAGTTGTCCGAGAGCTCTTGGCCCCATCTGACGCTATTGGTTTGATTACGATACCAGTAAGTAAGTTAACCAACAACCGCATGCGGAAAATCTAAAAAACAAGCGTATACGCTTGTCTGACCACACTTATGATAATCTAGCATTACAAGTACAGGATTCACATCAGGGATTAATACACAAAATACTTTAAGAACTTTGTTCATCTATTCAGTATTAAAATTTGCATTCTTTACTTTTATTATCGTCAAATAAGAACACATAAAAAATTTTGACTGCTTCTTTGACGCAGTGTCTTATTCCCGGGTCGAAACAAATATTTGTATGATCTGCAAATATTTGTTTTAAAATTTAAGTGTTTTCTAAGCATTATATATATGTTTTCACAAAAAACATATTAAAGTATTTATATCACTTGTCCAGTACTCATAATACAAGCTTTGCTTAGTTGGGAATAGCGTTATGTGTTAGATGTCCGATTTTTTTATTATATAAATGGGATTTACCGTAAACGCATCATATGCTACAGGCAAATGTTCAAAGCGCCTGTGAATGAACTGTAGTTGACCGATAGCTGCGTTCCATACATAGTAGTCAGTCTCGTGTCTTAGGAAGTCCAACACATCGAGAGCTACGGTGTTGTTCACTTCTCCGGAGCGAATGAAGAATAAAAGATCGTTGACAATCTAAAAGAAATAATTTTATAAGTTAGTTTATGGGTGATTCTCATATATAATAAAAAAATAAAAATGCTAAGTAAACAACAAAAAGTGTTTAGGTCTATAATAAGATTTTAGTATTCTAAGGTCAATTATAAGTAGGAGGAAAACTTGAAACAAACCCTAAACTAACCCATTTGGCATGGCATAATAGGCCAAACTCTCCTTGATAAGGATGGGCCAATATCCAACTGTGGACTGTAATTAATGGTTCATTTTTTTGTTTACCTGAGCCCGGTTTAATCTGTGAATATTTTGTCTAGCTGATCCTTTGAGGTAGTTTCCAAGTCTTTGCCAGTTATTGTCATCATAATTCACTCGATATAGACCTGAAATCATAATTATCTAATTGAATATGGATATAATACTTTTAAAGAAATTAAAAATAAAATACTCGTAACATGTGTGTCCCAAATATTCAACTTTAATACATGCATTATCTGTTACGTCCAATTTGCTTCTATATCTGTGTATCTGTGATTTAGGCAGACTTTTTTCGAATAAAATAGTTACCTAAATGTACACACTAATCCAAGTAAATTCTAGAAATGTAATCAACAATTGACTTACCAGATTGAGCGATATTGAAGATAACCCAATCATTTCCTGTATTGTTTGTATTCTGGATGACAGTAGATTGGGTAGAGAGAATCATTTTAGGTCGAGTGTTGTTGAAAATTATTTCACTCTCATGAGTCCACGTAAGAGGTATGTGCCAAATGTGATCGGGTCTGGTGCCGGAAATTAAAAAGCGTTGCTGTCGACAAAAGTTTATACACATGAGTATTAACAATAAGTATAAGTTAAAATATTTATTTCGCTCGTCGCCGTATGACCACGCTTAATAAATTAATGACATGTTGTCATTTACAGAATAAAAAATACGTACGTATGTCTTTGTAGTTCATCCACATAAACGTAACTAGAGAAAGCTTAAGGTGAATTTAATATGTATTGCTCAAAAACCATAAAATTTTTGGCTAAAATATTTACTAGACAAAAGAAGGTTATTTTTTTTAGTAGAGTCTAAGTTAGCATTGACTATGTCAACTAAATACTAGCTACTTTAATATTATTTTATGTCATATAACAGACGTAATCTTGGGTTTTATATTATATTTATAGGTAATTCAATATGTTATTGCCACATCTACGAAAACCAAACAGGTACGTAGGGAAGTACCAATATTATATTAACAGAGAGAGATCAACTGTATTCTTAAAAAGCTTTTCACATCAATAATAATCATATTCTTTATGGGTTTTACGTGTATATTATTTAAGTTTTAATATTCGCGGCGCTTATCAAGTTTGAAATTTTGTGCTTTTTATAAATCTTTTACGGTTTTATTAAATAAGTGGAGTATGTTTTGGTCTAAATATTAAGACTTAACTTTGAGCTGTCGCTCACGACGCTTTGTTAACGAAGAAACAAAACTAATGTTGCGGAACAGTCCCATAACTTTTCATAATACATTAATAATTAAAGCCTTTAACTATTAATGTTTTATAATTATTATTCTTCTTACACTTCTGCTAAGACAAGTACTGGTATTACGATTGAGTTAATGTTGGTAGAATATTCAAAGATGGCATCCAATAGCGCTATCAACACAGTATTTATTTTCACCAACCTGAGAAACACTAATTTGACCAGATTCTGCAGCAACTTCAACTCTGATGACTGGAGCGCCAGGATTCTGAACCCAACTGTCGAATACTGCACCAACGTCGATACCGGGATAGTCGCGAAGAAATTCAAAATCTTCAGAAATAGCTTGGTTGAATGCAGCATATACAGCTTCGGGGGTTCCAATACCGTAAGCACTGAATTATAATATGGAATAGTAATACACTTAATTGAATATGCATAACAGTTCTAGAAGCTGTTTTTGTTTTAAATTTAAGTCCGGATTTCAAGTCCATTTGATTATTGTTTGATTATAATTAACGACATAATTCATAAAATATATTGAAATAAAATTTAAAATAGATAATATGAAAAATTATAAAATTAATTGTAGTTATGGTGGGGGAGTGGTGTAGCGAGTAAGCCAGGTAAATAAGTCATCTAATGTTGAAGACGGCGCCCGCGCAACGGAGAAGGGACACAGATAACGAGTGCGAATATAGCCGCACGACATCCCTCTCTGTTGCGCGGATGCCGTCTATACTATGATTCTGAGGAGCGTTTAGGTGACCTATTCAAATCGCTTACTCACTACACATTCATACAATTTCTCAATTATACGAGTACATTACAATAAACTTACTTATCTCTGAGGTAGTACCGAAGAGCAAGTCTAAAGTTTCTAAAGCCAACAAAATGTTCCATCATTCTGAGAACTGAAGCGCCTTTTGCGTAGCTTGTAGTAGAAAAGTGTGCCATGATTGTAGAGGTGCTGGCCACATCTGTCCAATTCATAGGATTAGCTCCCAAAGTAGCATCATGAGCCAGAGCGCTATGCACATAGTCTACGACAAACTGAAGGTCTAGTTCAAATTCGGGGAGCGCCTAAAATGTGTGTAAAATGTCATTCAATTTCTTAAAGTAAATATACACCACATTTAGAAATATATCTGTAATAAACCTACTCGATGGGCTGCAAAGTATTCAAAATAACTAGCGAAGGACTCATTGATCCAAACATTACTCCACCAGAATGTGGAGACAAGATTTCCAAACCACTTATGAGCCATTTCGTGGGCCATGATAGTGGCTATGAAGATTTTATTAATGAGATTTGTATTATTTTCGTCGTACAGAAGAAATGCTTCTCTGTAACAAAAATTCATCATTAATGAAAATAATCATCAAAGTTTTAGGAGACAGTCAAATATATTCTAGTTTCACTTACCTGTAGTTAACCATACCCCAATTTTCCATAGCACCAAATGTGAAATCAGGTAGTGCAATATGATCGTTTTCCATTAAAACGCCCTGTCCCATCTCATGATAAAGAATAGCAAGGTAGTCATCTAAGTCGTTAGTGACTCGTACTCCAGTTTCAGCAGCCCACTTATGCTGATCAACAGCACCAGGGCGAGATATAATTCTAAAAGGTCTAGCATCGGTGCTTGATAACTCTGTTTCTCCAAAATCGCTTATAAGTAAGGCGATTAGATAGGAAGAAATTATTGGGGTTGGGTGAAAAACTTCACGAATCCGATTTGTACCAGCTCTGAAACTGATAAATTGAAAGGGTTGTGATATTGAAAGTAAAAAAAAAGTAAAAGATCTTTAGAAATTATTTATTTAAACGTATCATTTGAACGAACATAATTCTCCACTTTGTTAAATACAAGGTATGTATTTTGCAGACAGTTCAAATAATGTTGTAGAAACAGTGTTCAATAATATACATTGGTTGAATTCAATGTATTTCGTTATTATTTTGGCCAGATGATAGTACTTACGTTATTGTCTGAGCGATGGGCATATTTGAGTATGTGTGGCTAAGGCTGCTATCACGAGTGACACTAAGCACGTAGCGAGATTTAAACTGAGGTTCATCAAAACATGGGAAAACCTTTCTTGCAAAGAATGGAGCAAATTGTGTCGTGGCATATAGTCTGAAATATTTTGAACAAGGATAAAAATAAAAGAAGTTATACATTCTAGCAATAAATTATGAGCTTCTATTAATTGGTAAGCCTGTTATTATGAGATCTGTTGTGGCCTAAGTTAGACATTTTTACTATTTAAGCTATTTTCATGAGTAGAGGTATTAGATTAAGCGATGTGCGCACCGAATTAAAAAACCTGTTTCTCACATTGTTTCAACACAACGAACAATAAAACAACATTGTACATTTAACGCTAGTAAAAAGATTATTAAAATATATTTCAGGTATATAGTTAATAGTTAACTTACACTTCTGTATTGTCACTGATGTAATAACCTTTATAGAGACCTCCGTCAAATGGGTTTTCGTTAATAATACCAGTGTAATTCATGGTGATGGTGTAGTTACCAGCGGGAATAGGCCCAGCGAGATTGAGCTTTACGATCTCAAAGTGATCATCTTTAATAAATGGATTTGGGAACCGAAGGTTTACAACATTGTTGGCAGCACTAACTATATCTAGAGCTGTTATTGATTCAACTTTCTGGTGAAAAGCGATTTGTTGTAGATTCGCTTCTCTGACCTGCAAACAAAATATAAAAGTTTTAAAACTATTATAATATATAATATACTATTTTTTTTCTGAATTCCTGTATTTTTATTTATAGTTCTTTTTTTAATGATTATTTATTTAAATAAGAAAGTATCCAAAAATAATTATGAAACACTCATAAAACCTATTTTAGGTGCATATTTACATTCTCATTGCTTTAATTGAAGGACCTAAAATAGAATGACTATTGTTGTTTCACAGAACTATAGTCGTTCCAATAGTTTATTTAACTTTTGACAGCTCTAATACTTAGTCAAATAGTGATACCCTGACCCGTTACCTATTCGATTTCTTTCATCGATCGATTTTATGCATTAAGAAGTTTTAATCGATTTAACAAACTCATTATTTTATAGATAATTTCGTACTTCATATTTCTATGTGTTTCAATGTGCGACCTCCTTTGTCAAAATAAAGAAGAAATGGATTAAAAGAATGTTGTTCAAATATGACGGTTCTATGTCATGAAAAAATATATAAAAGGAACTGAATTTTCAAAATGTATTATTGTATTGTGTTGTAATTCAGTGGTTAATATTGTATTTGTTAAACTATTGATGATATTTATTAAATCTCTCTATGTCTATTTTAAAATAATCTACAGTATTTCAATGAGTAACCTTCAATATAGTTGAGTATTTATATTCCTCCGTATTGATTTATTTGTGAATTCTCACGTTTGGTTGAGTTGAGCGTATCGTTCCTGCCTTCGTTACTGTCAAAATGCCAAAAAAGAAAGTACTCAAAGGACAAACAAGAGAGTTTGTCTTGCGACTTCGTGAATACTTTGAAAAGGAAAGCCGTAATGGTGGGCCTCTTATACCAGTGACTCAAGTTAGAGACCGTGTTGCAGCAGCATTAGGTATTAGTGCTCCAACAGTGGCAAAAATAACAAAAGAAGGCTACGGCAGCAGTGGCATGGAACAGAATAAGCTATCTACACCTAAGGAAAAACGTCCGCCTAGTAAAGTTACAGCCGTTGACAATTTTGACGCTGATGCTATTCGTCGTCATATATACGACTATTACCAAAGAAAAGAGATTCCAACATTAAAAAAACTAACACAATCTCTTCGAAATAGTGGTTTGTTCCGTGGTCAAAAATCTTCTCTGACAAAGGTATTGAAAGACATTGGAATGTTATTCCAAAAATGTGACAAACGAAAAATTTTAATGGAACGCAATGATATTGCTTTGTATAGATGCGATTTTTTAAGACAAGCAAAAAAAATAGAAGATTGGTCGAATGTTGTTTTCACAGATGAAACTTGGCTCAATGCGAATCATACGCTGTCAAAAACTTGGACTGACAACACCGTTGGCTCCACTTCTACAGTACCGATGGGAAAAGGCGAACGACTGATTATTTGTCATGCAGGAACAGTAAAAGGATTTGTGCCAGGCGCTCTATTAGCTTTTAAATCCCAGAAAACAGGAGATTATCATGAAGAGATGAATTCGAACGTGTATGAAAAGTGGTTCAGAGAAATGCTTACATCACTCGAAGAGCCATCAATAATATTTATTGATAATGCACCTTATCACTCTCGTCAAATTAATAAAATACCAACACAGGCCAACAAAAAACATGAAATTATAAACTGGCTCCGTGACAATGGCGAAGAGGTGAATGAGTCCCTACTAAAAGTAGAGTTAGTAAAGATATTAAAAACAAAGAAGCTGCCAAAACGATACGTCATAGATGAAATGGCAGCAGAGCATGGGCATACCGTCCTCAGAATTCCCCCATATCACTGCCAATATAATGCAATTGAAATGATCTGGGCACAAGTTAAAGGATATGCTGCGAGGAACAATACAACTCCTCCTTTCACCGCAAGAAAAATGCTGAATTTACTGAAAAATGCGTGTGAAAAAGTAACTCCAGAAAACTGGGCGAATGTTGTAGAAAAAACAAAGAAGGTGATAATGTCGGATTGGGATCGGGATGTTGCATTCGACAATTTATCTATCCAAGAAATGATAATCAATATTACTGAGAACTCAAGTGATGATGATTCCTGGTCATACGAAGAAGACGATTCTTTATAATTAAAATTAGTATTACAGTACCTCTTTTGGTTGTTTTATTTTTAATCCGTAAATTACTACGAATTTCAACATTTTGTACCTGTTCATTACAAGTAGGTACCGCAGGTAGTCTTTATTTGAACCAACTATAGTAAGTCTAAACAATTATTTTAGATTCATTAATTTGCGGCGAATACATTCGATCCCATTACTAGGTACGAGTACGATGGAACTGTTTTCATTACGCAAATTATTTATGCATTGAAACAGAGACATTTAGGGCATTTTAATGCAAAATAATAAAGCTTTTTACGTGATTTGATATAAAATATCATCACAATAATTTTATTGTATGTTTTATTAATATAATCGATAATCGATTTATTTCAAAACCGTTTTTATAGTCTGTGGTCATTAATTACGAATGACACATCCCTAAGTAGGCGGAGCCCGCCCATAAAGTACAGTATTATCTGTAGTACATTGTATCAAAAATTATTACAAAACTTTATGTGCGTGATCTGTCAAAAGTTAAATAAAGTATTGGAACGACTATAACGATCTAATCATGGTCATCGTTGTTGTGTACTTTAATCATAGTCCATCAGTTTTTCAATAAGAATAACTTAAAACCTTGTACGAGTAATATTTCAGATTGATCCGTTATTGTTTTTTCACGTTCCAAAAATTATGGAAATTATTCTTTCGGAGATTGTACTTTTAATGGGTTAAACTGCCTTTTATGGTATTTTTGAATGCTACAAGTGTTTAATACGATAAAAGCCATAAAGTCATATTAATTAAGTCAGTTTTAGAAGATGTAAGACTATAATTATAGCATATTATTTTATATTATCAGTAGGTAAGTGTAGAACGAAAATTAATGATTGTCATTAATCCACTAATGTACGGTATGGAATTAAAATTTAATCAACTGATATGCTTTTAAAAGCCGCTGAACATTAAGCCATGGCTTATATTTGTAAATGTGTTGATATGATACAGTAATTAACACACACACACTTATTATGAGCTATAACTTTGCAAACTGGAATATAAAAAGAGACGTAAACCTGATCAAGGGAACAACGTAACGTGAAAAGAGTGGCAAGGTTGAAGCAGTAAAGAAATATGGATTATATACATAACTTGTATAGGTAGTTGTGAAAAGACAGAGACCAAAAGTTCAGGGATGAATTGGATGAAATGAATGAATAATCTGAAGGTGATGTACATCAACCTGATAAAATTCTCAGAAGAAATGAACGTAGGTAAAGAGTTAAGAATAATAAGGCAATTTAGTAGCGTAACTGACTAACTATTAAAATAAGTTTTGCTATTAATTTGAGCTCTATTTACAAGCAATAACTTGTAGAAACCAAACTCACTATGTGTATATAGTTCGAGTAACAGTATCATACATCACTATAGAAAATGTACTCACGAACCCATACTCGTTCGTTTTCATAACACTAGCCGACTGGGACTCCGCCCAGCACACGCTCGAGGACTGCCCTGTATGGGTATATGAACGCGAAGTCCTGGTCGACCAAATTGGACGTGACCTGTCTCCACTAGCAATTATTGCTGCCATGATGGCGAGTGAGGAGGGCTAGATAGAGATAGAGAGGGCGACGATGAGAACCGTCGACGGGACCGCGAGCCGCCGGACGATGGGGACCTCTGGAGATAGATATCATCGCTGAGATCGAGGGGGGGGGGGGAATATTTTTTTAAAAAGAAAATCTTGTTAATTTAAATTGAATATTCCTTTTACAAGCAAGATGTTAGCGGCTAATTTCATTAAGATTTATTATAATACCTTTACACCTGTCTGTCATTTCGATATCACAACTAAACCACTGAACCACTATGGATGAATTTCGGTATACCGTACCAGACCTTGGAAAAGGACAAATGGTACTTATGTCGTGATAACCGACATACACGCGGGCAAGCAAAAGCCAGGTTTTTTTAACTACCGTGTGAATTGTAAACAAACAGTTTTTTGCGCATCTACTTCCAATAATTCTGTATAAAATATATAAATAAAAGTTACCTCAATATCCATCCTGACAAATCCATCGAAGCGGCTTTCATATAAGTAGACATCCAGATCTACATTCATTGAAAGCGGGTACACTGTATCTACTAGACGGTATCTTGTATCACCAAAGTTAGAATTGAAGCCGGTGAATTCAAAATTTGATCTGAACTCCTCAGGTATGGCCCCCAGGGACCCGAGGAGAAAAGAGAAAATAATTGGCAATAACATGTTGGTACCTAAAAAAATGGTTTCTTACTTAAATAATATCCTTTAAATAAATGAATTATTACTACACTCGTACTACTAAAATTGTATTAGTTACTTGAAAGTAACTAAATATTAATATAGAACACCGAATGAAAATGTACATTTCAGGAGTTGTTAAGTTGGTAAATTAATTTAAAAGTGCCAGTAGAACAATCTGACAGAGATGAAAAGATGACTTCAAAAAAATTGCTGGTCCAGTATGGACCCGATTAGCTAGAGACAGGAAAACGTGGGCATCTTCTGGAGGAGGCCTTCGACGATAGACAAACTGTTACTATTTAATTTTCATTTTAATTAGAGAACAAACTACATGTTCGTTATACTTTTTTGTTTAAAATAGTAAGAGTTTCCTTCACTTCATCGATCGATTTCATGTAATAATATGCCTACTTATATTAATATTTCGACTATCACATTAAACCACTACTCACCCAGTTCCGACGGTACCAAAACCACTACTAAATTACATTCTAGTCGTATATCATCATTTTTTATCATTTACTTTATTAGTACTTACTTTAGTATTCATGGCAATGTTTATCAAATCGTTAACGAATTTTCAGATATCACTGCAATCAATATTGATATTATCTGTGCCAAACTGTAATCAACAGAATGTTTGAAAGAATGTACATATTAAACTAAATGTAACTACGTAAGATATATTATTATACCTAAACTAATATTATAAAACAGAAAGATTTGATTTTTTGTTTGTAACAATTTAACTCAAAAAGTACTTTTTATTTTTTCATCCCCGAGTAACATAAGCTATATAAATTAAGGATCCGTATGAAAAATTTGATAATGTTTCCCAAGGAGTAAAAAAAGTGCGTGCGTACAAAGTACACATGTTAGAAGTGAAAATTATTTAGGCAAAGTAATTTTTAAGTCTTGTTTATATTTATATCGGCCAATAAGGAGTTAATTACATCAGGCGAACGGGAGCCGTTGCATCGACGCGTGAGGTCCGTGTTGGCGGGCTTTTATTATTGTTAAATGTAAATATATTATTTGTTTTATTGTGAAAGATTTGTGTTTTGTAAGTTGATTTGTTATGTTATAAGTGCATAAATACATATGTGGTAGTTTAAGAGTGCTAGTGAATGTGTAGAAATTACATATTTGATAATATGAATGGAAATTTTGACATCAATGTGTGAAAAAAATAATTACATACGTATATATTTTTGAGAGTCGAAACAAACTTGTGTCTGAAGTTGAGACCGCTTTGGAAAGGGTCTCAAATTGGGGTAGACTTAATTTGGTCCGATTCAACCCGACAAAGACACAAATTTGCGCGTTCACCGCAAAGAAACTCCCGTGGGTCGTATGTCCTCGTTTTGAAGACACTCCCCTATCTGCCTCAGCCAATATTGGGATACTCGGTCTCGACGTATCGAGCGAAGTCCAGTTTCGTGGCCATTTGGAGGGTAAGGCCAAATTGGCCTCAAAAAAGCTAGGTGTGTTCAACAGATCGAGGCAGTATTTCACTCCGGCCCACCGCCTTCGGCTTTACAAAGCGCAGGTTCGGCCTCACATGGAATACTGTCCTCATCTTTGGGCAGGGGCACCCCAATACCAGCTCCTCCCTCTGGACCGCATTCAGCGGAGGGCGACTCGTATCATCGATTGTCGGGATCTTTCAATTCGGCTAGACTCTCTGACGCTGCGTAGAGATGTGGCTTCATTGTGCATCTTCTACCGCATTTACCATGGGGAGTGCTACGAGGAATTGTTCGGATTGATCCCTGCCGCATCTTTCCGCCATCGTCCTACGCGACAGAAATTTCATCCCCATCATCTAGATGGCTGGCAGTCCACAACTGTGCGATTTTCCCGAAATTTTCTGCCACGCACAGCAAAACTGTGGAATGAGCTGTCGCCTGCGGTGTTCCCGGACCAATACGACCTTCAAACCTTCAAGAAAAGAGCGTACTCCTTCCTAAAAGGCCGGCAACGCACTTGTGACGCCTCTGGTGTTGCGGGTGTCCATGGGCGGCGGTAATCGCTTACCATCAGGCGATACGTCTGCTTGTTTGCCCCCTATATAATAATAAATAATAAATATATCACATGATTTCTCCAATATGTAAGTATTTCTTGATAAATTATGTACTTCAAGTTATTACTTATACTATTGTAAATTTCATAACGATGGCAATGATATGCATATGTTTTATAATTACATTTTAATACAAAAAAACTTACTTAAAATCTCAGATGATGCATACTAAATTAAAATTCGCCTTTTCTCACTCTCTCACAATCGGTCTCAATCGCTCTTTCCCTCTTCTTCGACGAAAACGATGCACATCTTCGTGACGCTAATATTATTATTATTGCGTTTCATCCGTTAAATTTTTACCCTCATGCGCCTAAAGAAGTTTCACTTCAAAAATACCCAAAAATATCCATATATCGCATGCACTGCGGAAAGTATTGACAGTACAGCAAAATGATGTACTACAGTTTTATAGAAGACATCAATATCCATAAAAAAGTCCTGAATACTATATGTCTAACTATTACAGATAGTTCACAATTACTACTTTTTCGTATTAAAATTTGTGAGAGTGACGTTGATATAAACTAGTCCTTATTATTCGTACCTTGATATTAATCCTTACCTAAATAAATCACTTTATATTAAGGTTCTATCAGTGCCTATAACGTACTTTTTGAATGATTCAAATCGGACATACCATTTACAAAAGTTATGATGAGTATAAGTCAAAACCGTTTTTCATGACATTGTTTGGAACAACATACCGGTTACATTTACCAAATTGAATTCTATTAAATTAAAATTTTATTCAAATACTTGTACAAAGTGTTACAGTAATTGTTAGTGGCACCCAAACTAAGCTACGCTCGTATCTTGGGCTGCCACAAAATACAAAAGCATGCAACAGTGGAATTAGACGCGAACAAGATACATTTTTACAAATTATAATACTCGATTATAATTAAGCTAAAAGACATAAATTATATTAAAAAAAAAAACAGAAATTATAATTTCAAAGTAACAAAATATTGTAATAACATATATCACCATATCCAGATAATAACCCTACATTATAAATGTGATCCAAGCCCAGTTTAGTTTCAGTTGTGTAGATGATGCAGTGATTCAGAGAGCATTTAGCCGATAAGTGATTGTATGTGTGTGGGTGGCTATATGATGGCAATCTTTTCGCAAATGAGGTTTCAATAGATAGTAGAGGTATCTTATAGGTGAATTTCAACTTAATATCTTCATACAGTGGAGAGTGTGTGATTGTTTTGTGTGTGATAATACATGCATAAAAAATGAATAATTGCCTCACTCGCAGTACCTTTGTTTCGGCGTACAATTCGTTGGTGGAATAAGGGTTTCATTAACATCACCTTTAATAGTTTTACTGCCTTGGTGGCTTAGTGGTAGCGTATGCGACTGCTAAGCTTGAGGTCTCGGGTTCGATTCCCTGGTCGGACCAAATGTTTGTATGATCTGCAAATGTTTGTTTCGGAGTTTGGGTGTTTTCTATGTATAATATGTATGTATTTACAAAAAAAAGTATATAAGTATTTATATCAATTGTCTAGTACCCATAACACAAGTCCTGCTTAGCTTGGGACTAGATGGCGTTGTGTGTTTAGATGCCCGGAATATTTATTATTTATTTATTATTAATAATGCTCATTGAGCTTTTTCTAATCTAATTACTGCAGTCCTAGCCGAGGAATTCCAGATTCTGATAAAGTAGCTTATAATTGATTGACATAGTGCGAAGCAAATTGTACTTAAGGTTTTCTGACAGGTCGATTTTCTTAGTACTCTCATCATGCCAATTAGTTTTCTAACTCTAGCAGCAGTGTGATTTATGTGAAGCTGAAACGTAAGGCGTTCATCAAAGTGAACTCCGAGATTAAAATATTCAGTACGTTCGAGGGCTACACAATTGCATGTGAGAGTAGATGGTGTGTGGCAGTGTAGGTAATCTTGGATAGGGTTTTTAGATCGAGAAGCCGCTGTTTATTAGAAACAGATATAGTTTATCTTGCATTTAGAGTGAGCAAGTTCCTTTCCAGCCAGTCCCTTAATTGGATCAATCCGCTTTCAACGCGCCTTATGGCACTTACCCAGTTTTGTCCGTAAAATATAACGACAGTGACGTCGGCGTAACAGAGAAGTTCTGCTGATGAAATATGTTCGTGATGTATGCCGTTCATGTATATAAGGAAAAGAGTGGGACCTAGTATACTCCCCTGCGGCACTCCAAAAGTTACTGAAATCGTATTACTTGAAATACCCTGAATTTGAACTATTTCTTGCCGCTCCGAAAGATAATTTTTAAAACAGTCTAATGACAGAATAGATAGATAGATAGATAAAAAACTCTTTATTTGTACACCTTTTTACATATTATAAGATTACATATAGATATAATGTAATGTACAAAGGGCGGCCTTATTGCTGAAAGCAATCTCTTCCAGGCAACCTTAAGATGGATTAAAATGTATCAGAGAGACAGCAGCAGTTGACGGTGTTATTGATTTTAAGAAATATTGAAACTATTATTGAATATAATAGGGCACATATACATAAATCTACTTATACAAACATACATACATACATACGCATAAAATATATACATAAACATACACACATACTACATATAATATACACAAATTAACACAATCATTTAATTATATCGCGACACAGAATCAGTTACGTCGTGACTGAATCTGTTATGATGACCAATACAACTCTTGAATCATTGTCTTAAAACTAGTTACTGTTTTCGCTTTCCTGATATTTATCGGCAATGCATTCCACAAGCGTACAGCTTCAACCGTAAAGGACTGGCCATAGAATTTTGTGGAATGCAGAGACATCTCCAGTCTCAAATTGTCAGACGACCTTAGACATTTTTTATGTGTGTCATTAAGGAACTTGAATCGTTCTTAGAATAGAGTCAGTTATTTGAATAATTATTAAAACAGATTGTATCAACCCAATTTGATCGAATGCTTAACGTGCTGGTCCTTTCGAGTTAGTAGGAACATACACATTAAAAATCTATTAGACCTCATAAATTATGTATTATCCTATGATTCATAAGCAGTTATGCCATACTAGACAATATGGTCAGGTGTTATTCACGTGTGTATTAGGGATGCCTGATTAGTATCAGCTAAAGCGAGAGACCGTTATCAAAAACTGATTTGACCTCCCGTGTCGGTATCAAGCACTTAACAAGCTTAACACATATTTATAAACGAAACACCTGATGAAAAGTATTTCATCCATAAATTTTAATACCTAAATATTTTTTTCTGTAAGCATTTTCTTCTAATTTCCTAATGAATGAATTAGCTTCATATGGGTTTAACCTGGATAGGGATATACCACCAACGTGACTTGATTTAACACAAAATTAGTTTCAGATATTGCTTAAATTCTCTTCTCACACATTCACAAAATAAACTGTGATCTTTCCCTTTACGTAACTTTGAAAATCCACAGATAATGTTCAAGACTTGTATAACTTGAATCAAGCTCTATGTAGTATTCTCCATGGAATTTGCTTGGAACAGTAGACCTGCTATGTGATTTTTGTAGTTGATTTAATCTTTTATTACGGATTTTAACAGTCAATCTTCAATCCGTAATCCTCTTACAAAGGTAAATAAAGTCAACTACAAATCAACTAAGTTCTAAATAAAGTTAGGATTAAAAGCGTTGATAGAAATGCTAATATTAGAAAGGTTTTTAAAATTGTTACGTAATTAGCATTTAACTAAATCTCAGGTTTTGAAACAGTCCGGGGGACAGTAACAGGAACATCGGGCATCTCACTCAGTCGGGGGCCAAAATGTAGGTGGCCCGAGGTACATCGGGATTCCAGGATTTTCGTTACCCAAGTACCCAAGACGGCGTGCGGTTTCAGTCGGTTTGAGTCCGACATGCCACCAGGAGGTGGTATCCGAGGGGATTTCCGCATAGAAAAAAAAAGGTTTTGAAACAGTTTCAATTGTGTAATCTATACTCAGTATTATACATTCTTAAGTATTATATAACTCTATCTGTCTGTTATGCTTTCACAGTTAAGTCGCTGCACTAATTTCATTAAAATTTTGCACTGAAGTACGTTGATTCTTGAAGAAGGTCTCGACTTTACTGTGATAGCCGCTATACAAGCGGGCGGAGTAGATGTTGAATTAAACAACGATTTGATAAACGTATTATTAACATATTAAGCGTATTATGTATTTACGTCGTGTTTTTAGACATATACTAATATTAATGTACGTATCATTGTTACCTTCTACAAATTTTATCAAAGTCATTAACAATATCTTGAAATGACATTGTAATGTGTAGATAAGTTTTTCTTTTATCTTATTAATTCGATGAGACTTGGTACGATTTAAAAACAATGAAATATAGTTTTTTGGTTTTACAAATATGAGTGTTTTGAATTTGATGTATTAAAGTGCATTGAGAGAAGAAATATTAACTACAAAAGCTATTAATAGGGAGTGTTATGATAGGTTTTTTAAAATAATTTTTAACCTAGAGTCATGTTGTGGACATCGGATGGTAAGTGACTGCCGCCACTAATAGGCGTCTTTGATTCATGAGACTTTAACTTTGACTGAAATAAAGGGATCCGGAGATTTGCATAGAACAACTTTGTTTCCGTTTGTTCTTCAACAATCGACATAATCAACAGCCTTTATTTGTTCGTAACTAGATTTAGGCCTCTTATTAAAAAACCGGTCAAGTGCGAGTCGGACTCGCGCACGAATGATTTCGTAAAGTTATCTACAAAAACGACAAAAAAGCACGTTTGTTCTATGGGAGCCCCTTTATATATTTATTTAATGCTGTTTTTAATATTTGTTGTTAAAGCGGCAATAGAAATACATTATCTCTGAAAATTCAAACTGTCTAACTATAACGGTTCGTGAGATGCAGCTTGGTGACAGACGGACGGACGTACAGGCGGACAGCAAAGTCTTAGTAATAGGCTCCCGTTTTACCCTCTGGGTACGCAACCCTAAACATAAAGTTTCTGGAAACATTTACTATTATTCTTTCTACTTCTTCTAAAACACACAAATGAAAGTTTGTTGTGTAAAAGTGCAATTTATAAATAAAACAAATATTGTACAAAAATAGTCTAATTCATAAATTAGTGAAGTTTGACTTATATTCAAAACACATTAATGAAACAACTGGGCGAACAGTACTCCTAAAACTAAGAATATTGAAGCAACGACGGAAGTAGATGAATTGTGTGAAATCCTGTTGAGAAGGAATGCATATATTTCAGGGACATTGTTGTTACCCCATTCTAGATTACTTATGGCAGTATTCACACCAGATACTCCTGTGGAGAACGAGCTACCCAAGGCCACTTGATTTGTGTACAACCAGTTTTGATACTGAAAATAAAAAAAAAAAATTCAGGAAAGATGTTATAAATAGCTAACATTATTTATAAAAATAAAATGCTCAAAAAAGGTAGTTTCAATAAATTATCATCAACATGTGTTTGTTTCAATTTAAAAGAGTTTTCGTTAAAACAATCAAACTTATATTTTTCTTTGTGGCAATTTTTTTATCAAGTCTTAAAAAAACTGTCCGTAAACATAATAAGGTAGTCGTACTTGTTACTACAAGTATAACCTTATTATTATTTATTTATACTCTTTACTGTATATTACGAGTGGGAATATAATTTTTTGTACGAAAAATAAAATTAATCAGTGATATGGATATAACACTCATGTTCTCCTAACCGATTATGCCCACAGCGGCCAGATTCAACGGAGATCTGGCTAACTACGCAGGAGATATTAAGTGCATAAATGTGTGCGAAAACTTTTCGCATAATCCGATGGGACGATTAACTGACACGATCGGGGAGAGATCTGGCGCAGAACCGACAGCTTTACATGCTCTCTGAGGCACGAGGGTTTAGAGCACAATTTACAAACTCCGAACTGGTATTTAGTATTTCTATAATCAGAAAAACTCAATAACACTTTTGGCCCGACCCGGGATTTGAACCCGAGACCTCTTGATCGTCGGTCACAAACGTCAACCGCTAGACCAACGAAGCAGTCTATGGGATTTTTTTTTTTTTTTTTTTTTAATATGTCTTTATCTTGCAATCTGCCCATTTATTTGGCATTAAGCTAGAGATCATGTTATTTTATTTGTCATGAAATGGTATCAGTCTAATGACTAATCCATCTTACTATTCCCAAGTCATTATATAAGATCTTGAGGGGCTTTTCTCTTTAGTCTGTTAAAAGAACTTTCAGTCATCAGGTTGCTGGCGAGCGCGTTTGGGTGAACCTTAATTCGTTCTGCATATACTTTGAGCTTATTAAGTATCTCCTGTTCGACCATTGGTACCTTCAGGTCGCGATGAAGCTGATTGTTGGTGACATATTATGGGATATAACACTAAATTGATACGAACCTCTTGAATCATAGCGAAGTCTGTCATAAAACCGGGAACAGCGTTGAGAGCGATGTTGAGACGATCTGGACCACCGAACCTATACAAGGCAATGATACAGTGAATTATTCAAAAAACTAAACATTTCTATATGTTCTATTATATTATGCTACATTTTCAAAATATTTAGTAAATAATTTTAGCATTTTAAAGAAAATTGTTATAATTTAGGTATTGCTGATAATTTTACCCATTTTATAATTCTAGCGTTCTTGGTAAATTTACCCTTTAAAATTCTAACCATTAGGCTACTGCACCTAAAGGATGAAGTATGAATAAAATAGCAAAAAAATACTTAATCATAATACATACTCTGTTCTTATTTGATTAAAGTTCTGGTAAAAGAAGTTGAGGACCAGCTGTAAGTTTTCCCTATTGCCCTGGACTCCAAAATTCACAAGATTTGTGCGGTCGTGGATTCGAACTTTACGGTTCGTAACAGATTGTTGCAAAAAGCTGAAACACAAAGTGCAATGTAAGTTAATTTAGTTGAAGTAGAAACATTACAAGAGCATTAATATTTACTAAAAATTATAACAGTAAAAGTAAAATTTCAATTACTTACTGATTAAACGAAGTCTGATCCTTGGTACATCCGAGAGCACGGAGCATTACAACCATATCGGCAGCACTTTGAGAGGTTTCGTACTTTTGGAACAAGAAGTTATAATCTGAGGCATCACCTTCACGAAGACCAACACAATAGACATACCGACGATAGTTTGGATTAATTCTGAAATAAAAATAAATATCATGCGTTCAGAAATATTCCTAAAACAAAACTGTTTTAAATGACATCTATAGCATAAAATTACAACAGCTGTAAAATTTACTGTACTAAACACTTTAAAAGATTACATAAAACTAATAAGTGAGTCCCGCGGTGCTATCCTTGGTTATTGTTGTACATTTACGACCACGGGTGAAAAAAAATATAAACCATTCTCGAATCATAGGAATAGACACAATTTTTTTAATTAAAATCGGTTCAGCCGTTTCAGAGGAGTTTAGTCACATACACACGCACTGAAACAACACAATATATATAACAATTATAATATAATATTACGCTTTCACGGAAAAACTACTAAACCGATCATCATGAAACTTTGTACACGTATTCTTGGAGGTATTAGAAGTACCATAGAATATTTTTATTAAACGCGAGTAAAGGCGCGGGTGAAAGCTAGTATAAAGATAAGTTGATAATACCTATAATTTAGGCATATGTTCAAAACCATGCTGTGTTCTCACATGTTAAAAATAGACCTCTCCAATTGCACACCACTGCTTCCCCAGTTTTTTTTGCAATTGAAGAGGCATACGTCAAACAGTGGATTTTCATAGGCTGAAGATTATTTAAATGATTTTTGGAGTTGTGTACAGAAACAACTAACGATTAATTACTCTAAAACTTACAATTGACTATCGTCACTCCTGAATGCGCTCCATTTACTTAAAGCATCTGCTACGCATCCAGCATGACCAAGGTTGCAAGCTGAATTCATGATCTGCATTCTGTTAAGAGTAACTGATGTAGGTTCGTTAGCAGCCTGCTCGTATCCAAGATTCTGGATGACATTCTCCATAAGTTCCAGAAGGAAACCCTATGAAACACATAACAGTCGTATTTAATATACTAAAATCCTATATAATTACTAGCTGACCGACGCAACCTCGTTTGCGTCTTTTATTGCCCGTAGCGAAAAATTTTCCCCCGTATAGGGTTAATTTTTTACACCTTGTGTCCGAAAAACCCCAATATCTTACGGAACCCTATTTTTTTCCAAAATAAAATATAGCCTATAGATTTACCATAGCAGCGCTATCTATTGATTACTTACTCAACCCAGTCGAAAGGTATCGACATCTGTTAGAATTATTTGGAGTTAACAGATAATAGTGACTGTCAAATAATAACAGACAAATAATTAGCAATAAATTAAAATTGCGACTATAATTTGAGATTTAAACTATCCTATCTCTCAAGTTGGATCGAACTGCACATGGTGTGCAAATTTTATTATAATCGGTTAAGTGGTTTAGGAGTCCATTGAGGACAAACATTGTGACACGAGATTTATATATATTAAGATAATGATGGAATGCATCCAGTCGTAGTCCACCTTTGGATGGCATGGTTAAAACCGATGATGAGGGATATCTTCGTACCATGAAAATTGCTTTTTTTACATTAATACAGTGCTTTAATTATTATTTACTTATTTGTACAAATATATAATAGTTACTATAAATATTCGTTGTTGTGTATGCAAATTAAACCTTTTTTTATTTTGCACACATTTATAGTATTTTTATATTTATATATTATTATTATTCTCTTTATTGAAATCATTATTACTTATTATTAACATTTTTAAACATACATACAAAAAATATTTTATATTATTATAATTATCTATGATCAGGTGTCAACTTCTGATTGTCAGTATCATTGATTTATTGTCAACACAATGCTAAATTCAATTATTTAGCTGTGTGTGATGTATTTTAGAAGTTGAGTTCAGATGTGAATTATTCATCTAAAAATGCTTAGTTAGTTCGATTCAAAATGGGATTATTTATTTATTTTACTTTTTTACTAATTTATTTATTTAAAATACAAAGGCAGATGGCATTCAGTAAAATAAAAACAAAATATACCAAAAAAAAGCTTACTGAGAATGCGCTATGGCCATTAGGTAGATGCTGGAAGCGCCTGTTAATGAATTCCAGTTGAGCAAGAGCTCCGTTCCATACAAAATAGTCGGTTTCATTTTTAAGGAACTCCAATACGTTAAAGGCAATTGTGTTATTGACGTCTCCAGAGCGAACGAAGAACAAAAGATCGTTGACGATCTAAAAGAAAATAATGAAATATAAACAGAGTAATAATGTCAGTTTATATTGATGACTTTGTAGCTTTTCAAAGAATGAACATACAGATACGAAATCTCAGCATCTTTCTGCTTTTGAAACTTTACTATCAGTTTCCTTGATCGCGGCTGTAGTGAATGAATTTCAATTTCTGCTTTAAATATTGATTGTTATTTGTTTCTTTTTTTTTAAAGTAAATAACTGGTGTACTATTTGTTTATTTTTTTTTAAAAAGACAACACCCGCTCTAGGGATATTGCCTGTGTCGCGGGGGAACCTACAAACATACATGAAATTTGTTGATCACACAAAGTGTTATTCAATGCGGGATTTGAACCCACAACACTTGGCGAAGTAGGGAACGGCGTGGCGACTGCTTAACCACAAGGCTAAACGTACAGTTACTATTTCTATTGCAATAACATGATGAGGTATTTTTTTTTTATTAAAACAGTTATTCTAGTTTACCTGAGCTCTGTTCATCTTGTTGATTCTCTCCCGATTGGAAGATTTCAGATAATCTCCAATTCTTACCCAAGTTTCTGCATCATAATTTACTCTGTACAAACCTGCAATGATACGAATTATTTATTGTAAGGGCGTATGCCCGTTAAACTTTTTTAAAGATACTATTATCTGTAGTAATTATAAAAAATATGAATCGTTTATTAGCGTTGACAGTAACACGCGTGTTGCAAAAGATAAGTTAATCGTAGAGATTAGATAGGCTTACTAAACACTGGACTTTTGTAACATTTCTTTCTTTTACATAACAAGTGTTACTCATGTGTCTAATACTATTAAATAGTTGACGAATCCTAGGCATGCAGTAGATATGAAATATTTCGTAAACAGCATGAAATAAGCCATTTCCTGTATACCCTACTTATTAACTACATTATTAATTAAATGCTTATATAATTAGCTTAGCTAGTAGTAGTTTTTTCAACTCCTTTAATGTATATCATAGACACTTAGGGAGAGTAAACATAGATTGCATTTTTTTTGCGTTCGGAATTAATTTTGTTTCTGAATATGACGATAATGTACTCCTATCCGATTTCGGATATGGCAGCCAATCTCAAGAAACCAATCAACTACGTAGGAGATATTATAGTGCAGAAGTGTGCAAACATAGGTGCACTCTCTGTTAGCTCACTTTAACAATCCGACACTACCGGAGAAAGATCAGGTGCAGCCGACAGCTTTACGGGTTTAAAATCATGCCATTCAAGTACCGGACTGTTATTAAGCAAATATTAACAATTCAGAAAAAATAATAACATTTTTTGATCGAGGAATCGAACCTGAGATCTCGTGATAGGCACTCAGATACGCTAACCGCTTAACGAATGAGATAGACATATCAAAGTATTATTAAACTTTATCAAAAACTATGGTCCGAGAGCTGGCACCAATTTTTGAGTAGGTATTTGAGGCAAGCTGAAAACTCGTCAGATAACTCTCCTATTATATCCTAACTCGGGACTGCAGACCTGGCTGGTGAGTAGCGGGGCTAAATCAACCCCTACATTTTTTAAATTTTTTTTTTTTCTTCCCCATAAATATATTTGAGGCACTACGCAATTTATATATGTTGCAGTGTAATACATAATGACTACGAAAAAAAATAAGCCAGATAATTTAATCGGGGATTTAACATTGCCAGACGCGTGCAAAAATATTTCGCAAAAAAATATAAAAAATGTATTTGAGGCAGCTTGAAATTTTAATGGAGTGTTATTTGTAACTAAAAAATAAGATTCCCAAAAAGACAGATCATTTCGGTGGGGCTTTCTACCTGCCAGGTGATCAAACAAATAATGAATTGGTACGAGCCTGTAGTGCTATAGACAAGCCTTGCCGCTTATTTTAATTATTGCTTTTTTATAATACGTAACCCTTATTAATTTTAAGATAAAAAAAAATTAAATTTCCGTATAAATTTTGATTTAGAATACTGCCCGAGAAAAAAAAATCAATTTCTAGTTTTGAATGTAGGGGTAATAATATAAATCCTGTACAAACATTTTTGGAACAAAAATTGTTGAAAATTCTTTTTTTTTTTAATTCTCTTCAAAAAATAAATGTTTCTGCGGAAATATCAAATATTTAAACAGTTTATTACGTTCAAATTCGCATTAAAATTGGCAAAATAACTAATTTTTGAAAATTAAAAAGAAATCAGAAAAAAAATGTCCCTTTAACGTCCATAAATCAATACAACCCCTTTGATGCAAAATGTTTTTAGTACAAATTCAGAAAATTTTATATTTTTTACTCCAAAATATTAACTAGAAACCTCATGGGTTATTGTAAGTCATGTGGCACCGCCAGAGCCAATAGTAACGCGGCAAGCAAGAACGAAGACAGCTGTCGTTATGCGCTCTCTCTCACACTACAGCTTGTCTATAGCACTACAGGCTCGTACCAATTCATTATTTGTTTGATCACCTGGCAGGTAGAAAGCCCCACCGAAATGATCGGTCTTTTTGGGAATCTTATTTTTTAGTTATAAATAACACTCCATTATAATTTCAAGCTGCCTCAAAAACATTTTTTATAATTTTTTGCAAAATATTTTTGCACGCGTCTGGCAATGTTAAAACCCTGATTAAATTATCTGGCTTATTTTTTTTCGTAGTCTTTAAGTATTACACTGCCACATATATAAATTGAGTAGTGCCTCAAATATATTTTAGGGGAAGAAAAAATTTTTTTTTTTAAAATGTGGGGTTTGATTTAGCCCCGCTACTCACCAGCCAGGTCTGCAGTCCCGAGTTGGGATATAATAGGAGAGGTATCTGACAAGTTTTCAGCTTGCCTCAAATACCTACTCAAAAATTGGTGCCAGCTCTCCTACTACTATCTGATCCGGCGAACTTCGTACCGCCGTATTTTTTGTAATTTATTTTTAAATTTCTGAAAAGCTTGTTTATATTAGGTCTTTACCTATGAAATTGCCGTTTTGTATGCAATAAGTGAAAGTACTTATTTTTTCAAACTTTTTTATTTCTGTTATTCGAAGTAATCACCCATGCAATCGACGCATCTTTGCCAACGCATTGGCAGTTTATTGATGCCCTTCTTGTAAAAATCAGCTGGACGGGAGACAACAAACTCTTCAAAGGCATTTTGTACTGCCTCTCGGGAATTGAATTTTTTACCCACTAAAAAGCTGTCTAAATTTTGGAAAAAGTAATAGTCGGTAGGTGCAAGGTCTGGTGAGTATGGCGGATGAGGGAGAGCTTCCAACCCCAGCTCTTGCAGCTTGGAGACTGTCTGTTGTGCAGTATGGGGTCGCGCGTTGTTGTGAAGGAGCAGTGGGGACGACCAATTGACTAAAGCTGGTTGCAGATGTGCAAGCTTCTCCATCATTCTCTCCAGTTCTTCACAGTACACATCTCCATTAATGCTCATGCCGTTTTGTAAAAAGCTGTGGTGAATCACACTCGCACTAGACCACCAAACAGTGACCATCACCATTTTAAAGGTCATTTTTGGTTTAGGGCATTGCTTTGGTACTGAACCAGGGTCTAACCAACTTGCTGAGCGCTTTCGATTGTCGAACAGAATCCATTTTTCGTTGCACGTAACTATTTGTTTCAAAATTCCTTCATTTCTTTGCCTGTTGAGCAGCAAAAAGCAGGTCTCGACGCGTACGTTGCGCTGGCGATCGTTAAGGTCGCGGGGCACCCATCTATCAAGCTTTTTTACCTTGCCAATTTGTAGCAAATGGATCAATATTGTTTTGATGCTTACATTAAAAGCTGCTGCTAGCTCAGCTGTAGATTGAGTTTCGTCAGCTTCCACAATCGCCTTTAATTCATTATTGTTAACCAAAGTCTCCGGACGACCACGAGCTTCATTTTTCAAGTCAAAATTTCCAGAACGGAACCGGGAAAACCAATAAAGGGTTGTGCGTTCGTTTGTACAGTTCTCTCCGTAAACGTTTTTGATGTCACGTGCCGTTTGTGTCGCGTTGGTGCCACGACGGAACTCATATTCCATAATTACACGAATTTTTAAAGTATCCATTATGACGAAAAATGTTCAAATGTAATGAAAATACAACGCTAATCAAAAAACAAAAGACTGAGTTTGTAAATAGAATGTCATGGTTTTAAAACAAAATTAATTTGAATTTAGAATGCAGAGCCATTACAAACTTTTTTTATTTGAAATGACCAGTACTGAAGAAACGCAATTTCATAGGTAAAGACCTATTATTATTTATATCCGCTTCAGCATTCCACGAGTAGTACAATCGTGGACTAAAAATAATTACTTTTATTTAATACAAGCCTTGTCCTGACAGTAGCAAACATATGAAAAAAAGTAATATTCAATTTGGAGCAGTCGATCGGAAGTCATGCGCGTACATACATTTCCGTGATTCATTTTTATTTTGAAAGATATGTATGTATTTACAAACGTATATGTATAATTTTATTGGTATACTTGGATTCAATACAGTATAGACCCTGTTTAGTTGTCACCCTATTTTGATTCTTCTTATGCTTCTCATCAGGCAACAAAACAAAACACTACTAGAGTAATTTTGGCAGAAAGGTACATGAAAAAAAATTCAAAACGTCATATATAAAGTAAGAGGTTTTTAAAAAAATATGTATATACCTGACTGTCCGATGTTAAAGATTACCCAATCGGTTCCAGTAGGCACTGTGATGGTAGTTCTTTCAGTGGAGAAAACCATTTTGGGTTTAGTATTTTGGAAATTTAATTCACTATCAGTAGTCCATGTCAAAGGTATTTGCCAAATGTCATTTGGTCTATCCCCGGAGATTGTATAGCGTTGCTGTTGGAAGAATTTTACGTTATAAATATTGAATAAAATCTAACGAACTTAATTACAGATTCTTTAAAAAGTAAAATATAAGTTAGGTAATTCATTATTTAATAATTTGAAAAAGACAAGATGTGTGTCACGGGAAAGTTTACAAACATACATGGCACTACCGCAAAGAACACTAAGACTCAGAATAACAATTTGTGGATCACACGAAGTGTTGTAACATGTAGGATTTCAACCCACAACACTTGGCGAAGAGGCAAACGGCGTGGCAACTGTTATCACCACTAGGCTAACTGTGCACTCAAAGTTATTATGTATCTCTAATAATAAAAGTACCTGTCACAATATTTTATTTTCAAAAAGCAATTGAAAGGTATATCATAATTATGAGTGTATATCGAATTATTATAAAACAATTTACCTGAGTGATATCAACACTGCCAGCAGCAGGGTCGAGAGAAGCAAACACGACTGGTGCTCCTGCGTTCTGAACCCAGCTCTCAAATACAGTACCGATATCAACGTTGGGATAATCGCGGAGGAATTCAAAATCTTCACTAATAGTTTGTCTGAAGGCACTGTACATGTCAGCGTTGGTACCAACGCCATAGGCGCTAAAAGAAAAAGAGAAAATGAAAAATGAGAGACATAATAATTTAATAAATTGGAAGAATATTTTTTTATCAAATCAAAATCAAATAGACATGACGATGCTGTTTAAATTAATCTCATAGTTATGTGTATGTATGTATATATGTATATATATACGTGCATTTATATACATATTCATAAATGCACGTATGAAATTTGTTTAAATTGAGTTATATGATCTTCAGTAGTTTATTATCTCTCTGTGTGATAATAGTATACAGACAAAGCATAGTCTTCTATTCGTCTTTATGTACGTAATACTCGTACATACGAAAATCAACATTAAAAGTTATGATCTTGCCAAACATATAACCTCACTAGTTGTTTTGCACTCAATCTCGTATTGAAACACTTTCTCAGCTCCTTTTTTAATTTCCTCTCAAAATTTGTATTTCAATTACACGATTACTGCGATTATACTCGTTGCGCTGTAGCATGGTGCGGGTGACATTTGCCTGTACGACATTGACATCTATCAGTACCACATAACTAAGAGATGTGACGTTATGCAATTCATTTTTATCGCTAACGATGCTCGCAGCATAAATCTAGTTCTCTTTAATATTGTTATGAAAATGAGTGTGTTATTCAGTTGTGCAGTGTAACTGTTATTTGTTTGTTGAGTTCGTTGTTATTACCATGTCTAAGCATACAAAAATAAACTGTTTTGGGTAGTCAGGCCAGGGAGGTTGTTGTTCGTTAATAATATCCGTCACAGATTCAGATGATGAATTGAGTGACAATTCAGATGTTCTTGACTTTGATATGAGTTGGACGAATAAAATGTATTTTTGTTAGCAACCTTTTAAGCAACCTTACCATATAAATGTTCTGTTGTATAATTATAGACCAATTTTAACAATAAAAAATGACCGTTTTTTATTATGAAAAATATCGACTATACATCGTAGCAGTACATCCCATCACTAAATACTTCTATGGCGTTACGTCATGCGCATAACACTGCTTAATTTTTCATTAAATTTGATTTTATTTGTAGATTAGAACATTCTGGTTTGGTTTAATTTAATTTACTACAGTTATTAATGATTTAATATATTGCGAATGTGGTACAGCTGAAATACTCAGTCATAATTTATAAATCGCGGCAACTTTCAAGAGTGAAACGAAGTGTTACTGAAACTGTCACCCGCACCATGCTACAGCGCATAGAGTATAAATGAATTTTATTGTGTGTAGCATATTGAATTACAAATCAAGTTAGAAATATATGAAAAAAACTTACTTATCCCTAAGATAGTATCGAAGAGCAGTTCTGAAGTTTCTAGGACCGACAAAGAGCTCCATCATCCTAAGAACTGAAGCTCCCTTAGCATAACTACTAGTGGAGAAGTGGGCACTGACTGAAGGGAGAGTGGCCACACCTGTCCAGTTCATAGGATTCACAAAGCGAGAAGCGTCAGCTGAAAGAGCACTGTGCACGTAGTCTACAATGAATTGATTATCCAATTCGAAATCGGGATGAGCCTAAAACATGATATTATTGTTAGATGAAAAATTAATTTTCTTAAAATAAAAAAATATAAATCTGTAAAAGCAATGTACATATACATACATCGTGGGCAGAAAAATATTCGAAGAAACTAGCAAAAGATTCGTTTAACCAAAGATTGCCCCACCAGAAAGTAGTAACGAGGTTTCCGAACCACTTATGCGCTAATTCGTGAGCCATGATGGTAGCGACAAAAATTTTATTTGGAAGGTTCGTGTGGTTTGGATCATATAGAAGATAAACCTCTCTGAAACAAGAAATCGATAAAACTTAAGTTACATTAAATGGTTCACTTATTGGAGCCAACTTATCCCGCACTGAAATCACATAATATAGTTATCTTCACGACTTGTTTTGACCTTTGACTTGGTACCTCATCGTAGCCGCTGACGCCAGCAATAATAATAAAATAATTTTTGACGACCTACAACTTCTCTTTTTAAAAATTAAAGTCTATTTTAAATCATCATAATAAACATAGTTAAATACAAATATCTATTTTTTAATATGTGTTTATAATTAAACCTATTTATAAGAAGTGCAAGCCTGTTGTTTAGTTATTGCGTGTACTAAATAAAATATTATCTACTTTAATATACCTGTAGTTCACCATTCCCCAGTTTTCCATAGCACCAGATGGGAAATCAGGTAGAGCGATGTGATCGTTCTTCATTAAAACGCCCTGTCCCATTTCATGGTAAATGATAGCAAAGTAGTCATCCATTACATTGGTTATTCTCACACCAATTTCAGCAGCGAATTCATGTTGATCAATAACTCCAGGTCGAGAGATAATTTTAAAAGGCCTGGCAGGGGTACTAGATATCTCGCTTTCAATGAAATCGCTCACATGGAAGGCAACTAAGTAAGCAGATATAATGGGAGTTGGGTAAAAAACTTCACGAATACGGTTGGTACCCACTCTGGAAAAAATAATAAAATAATTTCAATTTTAGACATTTAAGTGGTTTGCATTGAAACAAACAAAATTTATTTAAACTAAAAAATATACTATGACATAAATCTATACCTAAATATTACATTTAAATATAACAGTCGTTAGATTTTATCACCTCACTTCCTCAGACTTTTCTCAGGTCAGGTTATTACCTGTGAGAACCTTTAGATAAAAAAATCGCTAATTAAAACCCTGATTGAGAAATATCAACCACAAATTATGATATTATGAGTATAATGAAAATAATGGTAATTTTAAAAGTTAAACTTAAAGACAAGAAACTTAAAGAAAACTTTGTGAAGGACATACAGTATAGAAGCAAGTGACTAGGAGTTCTCCTGCGTACCCATTAGGGTGATAAATTTGTGCACATTTAAAAGTATGTCAAAAATAACTTACTGTTCTGTACGTTCAATGTCCATGTTGGAGTAAGATGGGCTTAGCCTGCTGTCACGTGTAATAGTAAGTGTGTACCGGGACTTAAAGGTAGGCTCGTCAAAGCAAGGGAATGCCTTCCTGGCGTTACCAGGCTGGAATTGTGTTGTAGCGTAAGCTCTGGAAAATTAAATGACTTATTACGAAGACAATATCAGAAATAAACAAAAATTAAAACTTTTGATGAATTATACATAAAAAAAAACTTAAAATATATCTATGTCTATAGATGTCATTGCCGTCAGCCTACCGCAGTCTACCGACTTGGTTTGATCCTTGGCTTCTTTAAGAGAAATATAAATCTATATGTTTATGTTTTCTTCATGTAATTTAAGTAGATATAGACTAATGTAATCTAAAAAATAATATAGATATCGATTTTACCAAAACCAATTAATTTGGTTTTATTAATATTGGCGTGGGATGGCGTGACACAAAGCGAATGCTCGATTGAAGTATAACCACGGTCTCACAAAACATGTAGTTAGACAGTGGTTTTGATAATTTTTAAAAAGTGAATGAAGTTACCTTCCCAATAAGAGAGGGGGAGGTAACAGCAGAAATGCTTACTTTCCATCAGGTGTTCTATCCGCTTGTTTCCCCCCTATGCCCAAAAAGGACAACAGTCAACATAGCATTCCTTACATTTAATTTAAACGTCACGCTAATATTTTGAGCCTCGTTGGGCTAAGAAGGTGAGGAAAAGTAAATTAATTCCTTAGTCAACTTACACCTCCTGATTGTTGGAGTTAAAATAGTAGCCTTTGTAGAAACCTCGGTCTACAGGATTCTCATTGATAGCTCCAACGTATGCGACTCTGATGGTGTAGTTACCAACGGGGATAGCTCCGGCGAGGTTGAGCGTTATAAGTTCATAGTAGTTATCGAGTGTGTAAGGTCCTGGGAATTGAAGATTGATGACACTATTGGTAGAGTCGACGATATCTACACCCGTGATTGCGGACACTTTTTGGTGAAAAACGATTTGCGTCAAACCCGGCTCTCGCACCTGGAATCAATGCCGGATAATGTTTTATTTCACTTCTATCTTAATTGTTGTTTTTCTTCTCACTCATGTCGCTGTTGGCAGAGTGGTCGTGGTCACCAATCTTAAAAAAAATATGGTTTTTAAAGTTTAAAATTTTCTAGTTTTAGGTATTCTATAAATTTTTAACCAACATTTTATAGTAATAGCTTGATATATTCCACAAATAAATATTTTAAAATAAATAAATATTCCGGACATCTAACACACAACGCCTTCTAGTCCCAAGCTAAGCAGAGCTTGTGTTATGGGTACTAGACAACTCCGCACGAGTAAGGAACTGGTGTGTCCTGGAAGAGGTTGAGACGCTCTCGGATCACCTGTACATCCGATTCGAGCTCTCCCGGTCCCAGGGCCCCAGTAGGGGTCACGTGGCGCGGCATTCCTCCCGCTTTCCGCGGTGGGCTGTTGCCAAGCTCGATCAGGACCTGCTAGAGGAGGCAGCCATCGTTCAGTCTTGGCTGTCTCCGCGGGCCCCGGCCGAGGAGGTCGACATGGGGGCTGGCCGCTTTCGCACTGCGATAACGCAGGTCTGCGATGAAGCCATGCCCCGCGTTCGGGGTTGTCGGCCTCCACGGAACGGGGTCTACTGGTGGTCCCAGGAGTTGGCGGACCTCCGTGCGGCCTGTACATGTGCCCGGAGGTCCTACACCCGCAGCCGGCGGCGACGCCACCGCGTAGACGGTGAGGAGGGCCGGCTTCACGAGGAGTTGCCGCGCCAAGGAGGGGAGGAGAAAGGAGATGCTGGAGAGTCTCGATCGTGACCCCTGGGGTCGCCCATATCGTGCGATGCGTCAGAAGCTCCGCACGGCGCCCCCTCCCCCCCCTTACCGAGACTCTCCAGCCCAGCTTCCTGCAGCAAGTGGTCGAGGTCCTATTCCCGCAGCGGGCGGAGCACACGCCCCCGTCGATGGCCTACTCAGTGGCCAGAGACGACGGGGTCAGAGAGGACGATGTTCCGCCCGTTAGGGAATCAGAGGTAGGGGCGGCTGTTCTAAGGATTCGTTCTAAGAACACCGCCCCCGGGCCGGACGGGGTACCACCCCGAGTGATGGCCCGAGCACTCGACCATATGTCGGACCGCCTCAGGGAGGTTTTGGACGCCAGCCTGGCGTCCGAACGCTTCCCTGAGTGCTGGAAATGCGGGAAGCTGGTCCTGTTAGCGAAGCCGGAACGGCCAGCCGATTCGGTCGCGGCCTATAGGCCCATCGAGTTGCTGGACGAGGCGGGCAAATTGTTCGAGAGGATTCTCTCTGCCCGCATCGTCCGGCACCTTAGCGAGGTGGGCCCCGACCAGTCGGACGCCCAATTCGGGTTCCGAGAGGGGCGTTCGACGGTCGATGCCGTGATGCGCCTTAGGGCCGTGACCGAAGAGGCGGTTGGCTGTGGCGGCGTGGTGTTGGCGGTGTCCTTGGACATCGCCAACGCCTTCAATAGTTTGCCATTCAGCTGCATCAGGGAAGCACTCCACTACCACGGGGTGCCAGAGTACCTGAGGCGGCTGGTGGCAGACTATTTAGAGGAGCGTACCGTCGTGTACGAGGACCGAGATGACGTCTTGAGACGGCGACCCATGTCGTGCGGCGTTCCACAGGGGTCTGTCCTCGGACCACTCCTGTGGAACGTGGGGTACGACTGGGTTCTTCGAAGTCGTCTGCCCCCCGGGCTGGGCGTAATTTGTTACGCCGATGACACACTTGTCACAGCCCAGGGGGCGAATTTCCTAGAGGCGACGCGCCTGGCCACCAGGGGTGTCTCTCTGGTGGTTGGGCGCATCGAGGCGCTGGGCTTGCGGGTGGCCCTGGATAAGACGGAGGTCCTGTTGTTCCATGAGCCCCGTCGTGGTCCACCCTCCGGCGCCTCCATCGAAGTCAACTCGGTCCTCGTACCGGTTCGGGCCCAGATGAGGTATTTGAGCACTTCCGGCAGCTTTCTCCGAAGCTGGTCGGCGCTGCCTCTGCCCTTGGGCGACTTTTGCCCAACTTGGGTGGAGCCAGCGTCGCAACGAGACACCTCTACACGGGGGTTGTCCGGTCGATGGCGCTATACGGTGCACCGGTGTGGGTGGCGGCTCTGACCGCCCAGAATAAGGTACGCCTTTGGCGTCCTCAGAGGATATTGGCGGTCAGAGCCATACGCGGATACCGCACCGTGTCGACGGAGGCGGCGTGCGCCTTGGCCGGAACACCCCCGTGGGATTTGGAGGCGGAAGTGCTCGCCGAAGTTTATCGGCGAGCGGCTGAATACCGGGCGGAGAACGGATATCGTCCTCCGCCCGAGGAGGTACGCGAATGGCGTGAAGCCGCTCGCCGAGCCACGATGGCTCGTTGGTCTTCCCGGCTGGAGGCTCCACGCGCTGGCCTTGCCACCGTGGAGGCACTCCAGCCGGTCATCCTCGAGTGGGCAGCGCGGCAGCACGGGACCCTTTCCTTCCGGCTGACGCAGGTGCTTTCCGGGCATGGTTGCTTCGGGAAGTACCTGCACTCGGTCGTTAGGAGGGAATTGAGTCCCGCCTGCCACCACTGCGACTGCAGTGAGGACTCGGCCCAGCACACGCTGGAGATCTGCCCCGCCTGGGCGGTGCAGCGCCGGGTCCTCACTGCAGTCATCGGAGGAGATCTGTCGCTGCCGGCCGTCATAAGATCCATGGCCGGTAGCGACAGCAGTTTAACCGCGGTCGCGACCTTCTGCGAAGACATAATTTCGCAGAAGGAGGCGGCGGAGAAGGCCCGGGAGGACGATATCCTATCGGTCGCGATCCGCCGCCGGCGAACCGGGCGGCGGAGGCGCCCCTATCAGCGCCTCATGCCGCCCTGAGTGTGGCCGTGGATGGACGGAATGGGTTTTCCCCTCCATCCGCAATACAGGCCAACTGCGAGGAGGCGACGTACGCGTGTGCCGTGCGTCGCCTAAATTGAGATTTTATTAGCAGAAGGTGCCCGCTTCAGTGCGGGCAGGCGCTGGGAGGGGCCCGGTCGTGTTAATAACTGCAGTTCCCGGACCCCTCCCTTCTCAGGCGCAGAGTTGGCACACCGTGTGGTTTTAGTCGGTTTGATTCCGACACACCACCCCGCCGCAAACCCCGGTGGGGTGACGGCCCGAGGGGGTTTCCACACGTTAAAAAAAAAAATGGGTACTAGACAACTGATTTAAATACTTATATACTTTTTTTTTGTATAATTACATACATATTATATAGAAAAAACCCAAACTCCGAACATTTAGTCCGACCGGGAATCGAACCCGAGAACTCAAGTTTAGCAGTCGCAATCACTACCACTACGTCACCGAGTTAGTCAATATTTTATTTATGAAGCCTGTGCTGTGGTAACCTGATCATTAATAAACATTTTTGTATGTTTATAAATACATACACATAAGATATTTATATCCACACAGAACAAACGGTTATGCTTAATACAGTTATTTGTCCTGGATCCAGTTATCCTTGACCACTAACCACAATCTATAGACCAGTCAGTCAATTATTGTGTTCTACTTGATAAATACCAGCGATATGGTAGAAATGATCACGTTTTACGTACAATACTTTTTTGGGATCAAAATCCAATCAGGGTTAGTAGTTATAATCACTAACTAGTACAACAACAGATCAGTCGTGTAATATGTCCATTTCTGTATTTGTGTTTTTGTGTTCTTCGGGAAAATTAAACAGAATATGACTTATTTTATCATCATCATCACATCCAAAAAATAACCTACTACTGGGTATCGGGTTCCCTTAAGGTTCTACAAAACAACTGGTCCTGTGCTGCCCGCATTCAATGTCACTCACAATGAACGTCATAAGAAGGTTCAAAGCGTGGTTCAAATTCACCCAAAAAACAACAAAGAGGCTTGGAGTTTCTATAGGTGATAGTATCAAGAATGAGAAATAAACTTATGAGCAGGCAGAAAATTGGCATAAGAAAAACGGATAAGGTAACGTATTCAGAGTAAGAGATACGGAAAGTATTGGATACGGTACGGCTGAAGCTGCAATAGTTGAGATTGAGAAAGTCTCTAGAACAGAGTAATACCGCAGCGCTGCCCGCGTATATGTCAGTTGTCGTAGTAAAGAATAGCCTATGTCCTTTCTCAAGAATCAAAGTATCTCATTTATTTTTCATGTGCCCGTTTGGTGTGAATAATCCATAAAATGTAATACGCCTCTGCTTACCCCTGCGGGGATATAAGCGTGATTATATTATATAATGAGATACCCATCAGAAACAAGTTTAAATGTGTTACAAATAATGATTATTAGTTATTGATCTGTTAACAATCGCTATCAACGGATTAAAAACCCTTGGCGCACGAATATTGATAAATAACTGCAATAAAAATGGTTTTATAATGCTTAATTGTACTGATATGATTATTTCTGGTGTCTGAAACAACACGTAAATTTATCAGTTAGCAAAGTGTAAAAAAATTATACCAGTGTATAAAACTTAAGTACGCAGATTATCGGAGAGGTATCAAACTATAACTTTTATTATTATTAATAAATTATTACTTTGTTAGGTTTAAAGCTATTAAATGCGGCATTTCAAAGTTCTATAGTACCCGTTATCACTATCTAATATATAATTCATTAGTCTGCACGGTTGACCCAATGGCTTAGTTGGCGCCAACTGTTGCGGGACAAGACTTTTTGTGAACCCCAAATTGTTGTTCTTAGTCTGGGTGTTCTCTGTGACCGTTTCATGTATGTTTTGTAAAGTCCCCCGCGACATAGAATATTTGTTCCTAATGCGAGAGTTTTCGTTTTTTAAATAAAAAACGATAATTTGAGTATGGTTTCTAGATCTCTCCCCGGTCGTGTTGAATAGTCGTCCCATCGGATTGTGAGAATGAGGAAACAGAGAGTGTATTTGTGCCGTATAATATCCTCTTACTTAGTTGGCTGGTCTCCGTTGAGACTGGCTGCCGTGGCCAAAATCGGCTAAGAGAATAGTAGTTTGTAAGTTCACTGGAGTATCTATGAAATACATTACACGTAAAGGGTGAAAGGAAATCGACGAAATATGACCAAGGGTCCCAAATTTCGTGATGACACACTTTTCGAAACTGAACAACTATATCATATGTTTCATTGGATGCAAACTTAGACGGTTTTTTAATTCAGATTGAAAAAAAAAATTCTAATGTTAATAAAACTACATTTTTTTACTCTTAAACTAGTCCGTAGTATTTTATCGTGAGATATTAGAAAAATATCTAAGATTATCCTTCGTATCATTCAACGCATCGGACGAGAATCCATTTATCTTTCTGATCGATTGATTAATCTGATTGATTTAATGAATAAGGTTTATGTATGCTTCAATAGGTCGAAAATTATTGTATCGATTGAGCTAAATTTTTGGGTAATATACATCATATTTCAAAGATCATTGTTTCAATTCTCAGCAATGCTACCATATTTTACCATGTCCATTCTAGCTATTTATATAGATGTATACAAATTTTAATTATATTACGTTCATAATTGTAAACTAAGAGCAAAAGAAGGTTACGAAACTTTCTGTCCAAAACTGTAATTCGTATAATAAAGTGCGAATATCGCGTCTATAACATTAAACATTAAAAATACTTACTTCAACCTCCATCTTGATGTTGCCATCGAAATAAATTTCATCCAAATACACGTCAAGATCTATGTCCACGAAGTGAGGATACACCGACTCATCTAGACGGTAGCCTACATCGGCTATATTGCTGCTGTACCCGATAAACTCGAAGTTAGACCTGTAGTCTTCATCGGGAAAAGCCGCGAAGGACCCGATGATAAAGCAGAATATGATTGATAGAATCATGGTGTTGGTACCTTTGGAAAGAATTTTGAAAAAGTTTTAGGTTAAAAATTGGTTAAAGTCTAATATTTAAGCTGTTAAAGTACATTGTTTTCATATTTCAGCATTTTTGTATAGCATTCCCAGTAAATTATATTATTAATACAATTAAATTATGACGGTACACAACTTTAAAGAAAATTATGATTCTAAGCCATATTATTTTCGAAATAGTTTGTACTGAATTGAATTGAATGGAAAGAGACTGTCATTTTTTAATATCAAATAAAACAATTGAATATTCTTTGATGTATAAGAATGTATCGTTTGAAAAACTAACTAACAATTATTCTGTTAAAGAACAGAATAACGGTTAGTCCACGGGCCCACGTACAAGGGATTTCAGTGATTAATAACAGGCTGAAAGTTTATACACAGCTTCGTTTTGACGAGACACCCAACTTTTATCATTGGACCAAATTCTGATAGTGGCAGGAAAAAGCGGGATAGGGAGCGAAACACGTCGATTTTATGAGTGTCCCAAATTAAATAATAACAGTTTCTAAACATCAATACTTTGAGAAAATACGATGTAAAACTGAGAAAAACTTGTGGCATACAAAGTGAATGGTACCTTCCCGAGTGACCCCCAGCTCTAACATGTCAGAATGGTGACTTGAAAAATTTTATTCATTTTCATTAATAACAAACTGATTTTTGTTTTGGGGCTTGCAAAATATATATTTTACATAAAAAATGCATCGGCATACAAATTCGATGGTATTTTTTTGAGACCTACACTCGAAAGTTGTCAAGATTATGTTAATATTTTTTCGAGTGTTTCCCGCTTTTTCCTGCCACTATCAGAATTTGGTCCAATGATAAAAGTTGGGTGTCTCGTCAAAACGAAGCTGTGTATAAACTTTCAGCCTTATATTAATCACTGAAATCCCTTGTACGTGGGCCCGTGGACTAGGTACATAGAAAAATAAAAATGATTAATTTAAAGATTTTGATCAACGATCAAATAACTAAATCCACTTATAGATTGATATACCCTGAATACACTCCAGAGTCCATGCAAAAAACATATTGTTTGGCAATCTACTTCTATTTCAAAATAATTGTGTGCCAAAGAATTTAAAAGACTAATGTATAATTAAAGCTTTAAATAAGTTTACTAAAATATTCTATGATTAAGAAATAACCAGCCTTGTTAATACCAAGTTTTTATTAAACTTACCTCAATGCCGACGGTACCAAACCAAGAACTGGACTAAACATGGATATTTCTCATATTTATGGTTCATACAACTTATCTTTATTTACCTAATAGTAATGAAGTTTCGTTGGTATTTATCATAAGCAAGGCTAAAATCAATAGATAACGTCACCATATACATGTTACATAGTTTATCAATAAGGATTTATAAAAATTACCACAATAATTGATTTAATTCCACAATAAAAATTACTCACAGATCGATATCTATAGGAAATTAGACCTATTTATGCTATTATATATAGGTCTAATTTCCTATAGACCTATTAATGTCTATAGGAAATTATAATATGTCATTTAATTCCGAGAGAGAACACTGATCAGGGAGCTCAATATAATTTGTAAAAAATGTTTTATGGCAATAAATTTATTATTATTATTATTAATCACTGGCCCATGACTTTTCATAAATTGTGAAAGTAATACAAGTGTTAGAAAAGACGTTATAATAAGTGTTTACCCATATTAGGTTTTACTAGGTCAGATCAGATCGTGTATTTTGAGGAATTTGACTTCTTTTATTTCAAAGACCAGTTTAACTTGCACTTTAATTACATAGACTTTCGTACTATTAAACGGACTGTATACATTTATGTAGCAGTTTTTACAAAATTTCAATTATATAACTCATTGCGGTTCAAAATTGTATATTCAATGAACGCCTTAATTAATGAAATACTACCTTACTTCTACTACTTTACCTATATATGAAGGGACGGGATGATAATATGAAATGTCACTCCTGTTCACCCCTTGAGTGAGAAATTAATGGATCGCTAGAATCGAATGGCAGAACTACGCAAGGTTACAGCACTTCAAAGAGAAGATAAAACTGACACAACGCCTGTTGCTTGACACAAATCAGCAGAATATACAAGTCCAAAACCTGATGAACCTGGATTGCTCAACAAAAGCAGTACGCCATTACAAGTTGTTGACTATGGTGACTTTGATCTTTCTAAATCTCTATGAGACGCAAGCGTCACTCGTATCCAATTGAATAAATTATAAATGATATTTTTTTGTAAGTAAATCTTTATAGATATTTTTACACATCGGATTTTACAGCTAGAAGAGGCCTAAATTTTAATAAATTTCGTAAGACTCACTCTGGGAAGAAATGCCGATACAAACCACAGAGGTATCGTGTAACATTGATTAATTACGAAATAATAAAAATCCATGTGAGCACAGTATAGGATCTGGGTTGGCTTTTTTAAGCAAGTACCGTAGTATTGAGTCGACCAGTCCAACAGGCATCGTAATTTTATTACATTATATACCTCGTACCGTGGGAAAACCACGCTTCGGCATACATGGGCCGGCTCGACCGGAGTGATACCAAAGCCTCACAGAAAACCGGTGTGAAATAGCGCCTGCGCTGTGTTTTACCGAGTGAGCGAGGGTACCGGAGGCCCACACCCTTCCCCCATCTCTCTTCCCATTCCCCCAAAGACCGGCACTTGTGACGCCTCTGGTATTGCGGGTGTCCATGCGTGGTGGTAATCGCTTACCATCAGGCGATACGTCTGCTCGTTTGCCCCCTATTCCATAAAAAAAAAATTAATTGACCTAAACTGGGTATTCAATATTTTTTACTTTATAAAAATAAACTTTCAAAGACAAGTCTAACTTATATTGCAATTCATTGTAGATAAATAGGTAACTTCAAAGTGTAATAATAAAAAAAAAATTAAAGATATGTACGAGTATATGCACAATGACTTCATAACGTGACTGATTATAAACTATAATCAAGATATTGTTTTATTCAGATCAGAATGGAGTGTGGTTTTACATCAATTTCCCGATGTCTTTTCATGAACACACTTAGTGTCGAAGACCAAATTGAGAAATTATTACCATTAGTTCCAAAAGCATAAATGGGAATATTATTTCACATATTTTCTTCTATTGCTTGATCGTAATGATCTTAGACCCTGAACTTTCTTGATTGCGTTCTTATCAATATTATTATATTAATTTTGAGGTTTAATAGTAACTGAAATAGCTAACAATAAACTACTCGTATAAAGCACGTATGCCAAAGCGCATTTAGCTTTAAAAGTTAAATTTGCTAAAGATTTCATTTCAAACTAAGAATTTAAAGTAGAATTTTATTTTTAAAAGAAGTGTCAAGTCAAATTACTTCCAACAGCTTTTACTGGTTGACTAGGAGATATAGGCATCTCTTTAGAAAGCAGTCCTATGCTGACCACTCAGGTCAGTATAGGGTTTGTTAGTTTCCTTCTCTTTGAAATGCTATTATTCTCCGAAGTTGGCTCTCTTAATCCGTTATCGCTTTAATCTTTCACTGTTGAAGTTTCAATATTGAGATATTATTTTCGATATCATCATAACTTTTGTGGCGACTTCCTCATATGACAACAGCAAAAATATACTACAGCGCCGTTTACCGAAAATTCTTCGAACAACCAATCCTGAATCGCGCAATAGAAGTTCTCGCGCCGATTAGCATACATACAACATCCCAATATTAACTGTTGGGCAGTGGCCCGCCCGGCATGATCACCTCGCCTAGTCAGAGGATCGTCCCTTTGTGTTGGAAGGACATAACACCCCGTTCACCCACAACTTTTATCGTAACATACTGCTATTGGCTACTGAACATATGATTTATTCTATAGTTTCCAAGAAGACTGGCTGAAAGCAAACTCAAACAGACAATTTCCTCGATCATCATCACTCCGCAATATTGTAGAAAATCTACTACATTTCACTTTATAAGAAATAATGACACTCAACACAATGATATTTACTTATGCAATCATTTTATTACTTAGTGTATGTTATTACGATACACGGATGTTATTCCTATCTTATTTAAGAAAGGATTGCTTAGACGAGTACTTTTTTACACGTAATTTATTGTTTTATAAAGATGTTACTAGTTGTATTATAGTTTAACTTGTTAAGAATATATTTTTTATGCAAATGTTAACATTTCATCCCACTATTTCTAGATATAGATAGGCGTTTAAGATTGAATGGCCCTAATCTAATGATGTTAATAATGTGGTTAGTTAAAGAAATATCTAGAATTTTTAAATGATTGAGTAGGATTCGTTTTCTGTAATCTTTTTTTGTTGATAATGAGAAAGAGACTTTATTAAACCTTTCTTTGGTACTTTTACGGTACTTTGGAACATAAACTAACACTTTACCAACCCAACGCCAAAATATCCTTTCTAAGGAGAGGCCTATGTCTAGCAGTAGATTGTTTAATGGCTTTATGTCATGATGAGCTTAAGCAGATGAATGACACAAATAAAAAAAGGATATTTTTTTATTTATCATAAATTATTTCATTTATTCATCATACAAAAAAATATACAAATTTAACACGTTTATTGATTTTTTTTATATCTTATACTCGTATCAACGTATTTATAAAAAAATACATTTGTATATATCATGGATGGGACATCAGGATTATAGTATGATATATTTACACAAATAACCAAATAGAACCAAGAATAGCAGTATTGGTTGAATTCGACTTGCTCCGTTATCTTCTGGAGTTGTAGGCGTTTGTGCTGTTGTAGGGGTTTGTGTTGTAGGTGCTTGTGTTGTAGATGCTTGTGTTGTAGGTGCTTGTGTTGTGGGTGCTTCTGTTGTAGGTGCTTCTGTTGTAGGTGCTTCTGTTGTAGGTGCTTCTGTTGTAGGTGCTTCTGTTGTAGGTGCTTCTGTTGTAACTTCAGCTAGGTCGTCCACATACCCCGTTTCGAAATAACTCTGGTATTCAGAGACCCTTCGGTTATACCATTGAATGTTGTTCCTGGCTGAATTAATTCCATTCATTCCGGTATTGTAAGCTGATTGGCCGATCAACAATTGGTTGGCTTGTAACCAATTGGAGACCTAAAAATAAATGTTTGTAATTTGAGTAAGTTTTAAAATACTGTATTTCCAATGTGGTGTTTAAATGCAAATATAACAGTTATTTTACCTGCGTAATTTGTTCTTCATTGAGTAGACGTGATGTAATCGTAGACAGTGGGGAATTAATGCTGCCAAGTCTGAAACACAGTATTTGAAATCACACACACACATTCCATGTTGATGATGAATGAAAATTATATAGTATGCTTACGCTGCCTCAGTCCTTTGAAGATTTCGTGTTAGCCATTCAAACACCACTAAACCATTTTCCTCATTACCGGTAAGGGCTGAATTAAGAGCAGTAGAATAATCTTGATCTCTTATGGTAAAGTCACTGCGACCAGCTGTTACAGCGTTCAATAATGTTGTCAAACTATTTTGGTCTCTTGTGCAACCGGCTGCAGTAAGCATAACAAGCTGCTCGCTGGCTAAGTCTTCCTGAAGATACTGATTCCAAAAGAATGTAAAATCTTCAGCAGTACCATAGCGTAGACCCGTGCAGTAAACCCAGGGGCGCATGTTTGGTGGAATACTGGTAAAAAAGTAAACATGTTTAAGAACTCGGTTATTTTTAAAAACTATGATCTAAAAATAGTTTTTTTTTTAATATTTTGCAGGTTCCGTACATCAATGGTAAAAAACCGGAACCCTTATTGGATCACTTTGTTGTCTGTCTATCAAGAACCTTTTTGTTAGAAACGCGTGTACTCGTAGGTGTCAAGTTAAAATTAATATTAAATACTCAGGTCTACTCTCGAGCTGTGAAAAAATGAAATTTTGAAGCCAATGCAATCAAAAGATACAGCTGTTTATGCTGCAAATTTGCCGTGAACTTAGAATTTTAAATTTTAATACAAAGCAACAGATAAGGGAAAAATTGCGAATAGCTTAAATTTTTAGTTGCATCAAAGCATATAGTATACCTACAGGCCGACACGCGCTTGGCCAGTTTTTTAATAACATATCACAAACAATAATTAAAATGACTTACTAAGCGTTACTTTGTCTCCAATTGGCGAAGTTAGTCCTACCGGCTTGGACACACTGTGCGTGTCCAACGTTGCATAGGAAAGTGTTGACGTACATACGTAAAAGTCCATCCATGTACGTTTCATTTGGTCTCTCGCTAAAACCTAGACGTGCGGTTACAGCTGTGCTTAAGGCATGGATTTGTGACTGAAATACAATGTTGACGTAAACATTTAAATTTGTTAAGAAATCCATATGGTTTGATTTGACATGGTAAATTTATTTCCCAAAGAGTAAAATAATGGTAAAATCGTTACTGGAATTTACTGGTACGGAAACTATTTCTATATTAAAGTTATAACTGTATTTAAACTCCTAATAAATATCACATTTTGTTTAGTAGATACTAAATGAGATGTTTGACACAATAATGTGTTCAAAGTTAATGCATAAGGTAACAGGAGTGCAATACAAATGCGTTGATGTAAGCTAATTTAATTCTATTGGTAAAAATCAGTGACATCGGTCATACATTAGAAGTTGGTTATATTTAAAATATTTGTCATTTACCTCTAATTCAGCCAAAATTGTCGCATTATGGGCCAAACGACGTCTAGAGAAGTTAAATCCAGCAATAGCGGCTATCCAAGGTGCATATTGATCTTCAAATTCGAGGAACGACAGAATATTGAACGCCCTTGTGTAAGTCAAAAGGCCAGCTCTAGCCATGATGAATATATCATCGACGATCTGAAAAACAAATATAAATCCTTCGATTATATTCACATCACAGTTATAAATAATGGAAAATTACAGAGGTCAATAGTAAATAAAATTCGAGTACCATAAAGCTTGAGTATTTAATTCAATCTGTAGTTTCGACTGTCGGCACTTGGTGAAACTTATTAAATGTAATTCTTGAAATTAAGCTCACCCATGCCATTGGGCGAAACAAGTCAGATGAAATTTTAAGTTTACTGAATACTTTAGTATAAATGAGTCTAAATTCAAGAATATGCTAAATCCGAGTTACATATTACTTTTGTAAAGCAAGCCTATTAACATACAATCGTATATACATTATAAGATATTAATTTTTACTTGAAAACAAGGTACAGGCAGTATGCTCTTTCGAATGAATGAAATTTTATAAATCAGTTTATAAAAGAGGGTTTTTTAAATCAGTTAAAAATCCTGAAAAAAATATTATCTGTACCTGTGCACGATTGTACTCGTGTATCTGTGTTCGACGAGAATTGTCTCTAAGCGCCTGAGTAATAAGGGACCAGGTCACCGAATCATAGTTCACTCTGTAGAAACCTAAAAATTTTGTGAAAACCGTTTAATATATTTACATCAATGCCAGACCGCAGCCATAAAAATATAATTAAGAAAAGTAAAATCCTGAAATTCAGAAATTTAATTCGGTTTATATTTATATTCAACAGAACTGATCTAAAATAACTCACCAGATTGTTGCTTGTTGAAAATGACCCATTCTCTACCTGTAGTACCTCTTTGAATAATTATAGGTTCAGCTGACATAATCACTGAAGGTTTGAGATTATCGAAATCGATTGCTCCAGCTCTGGTCCAAGTAAGAGGTATAAGCCATACACTAGGAATATCGGATACACCGGTATTAACGTTAAAACGCCGCTGTAACGATCACATATTTTAAAATGTATCTTTTTTAATGTAATATCTGAGTATGAAAAATAATAGTTTAAGATATTAAAAAACACGACTTTACAAATAAACAAAAGAAAATAATTTGTAATTAGTCTAAAGTAAAACAACGTGGGGTGCATTCTGAAAATATTTACATACATACATTCAAATAATTTAAAATTATTTTCCACTTCTTGTTTGGTTTGTTTTTTTTTATTATTATATTTTATTTTCTAAATATTGCATTGCCAACAGGCCTCAATAAGCCTAATAAGTTTAAATGAAATTTGACCAATAGAAGTGGGTCAAATCAATCCAAAGGAGTCGGTTGCAAACATTCAGCAACAGGTGAAGCTAATCAAAAGCGTGTTACTACGAGTACCATCAAGCAATCAGTCAGTACCATTAAAAGAGTCATGCTTCTACGCCTACCGACTTCAGTGATACAAAAACCTCACAGAAAATGTCATTCGTGGAGCTTAACTCACCGACGGCAATTTTGTGTTTTAGGTTGATTTTAAAATTTAGAATAACAGATTTTACCTGCGTCACAGTCATGCCTCCATTTGTGTGGTCAACAGCAACAGTCAATAAAGGATGTCCACCTTGCTCACTCCAAGTTCTCATGTACTCCCTGATGGTGATAGTTCCAAAAACAGCCAAAGCATTATCATCAGCTGCAGCAGCATCTAAAGCGGTGAACAAATCATTTGGTTCTGCTACACCGAAGGCACTACGAAATTAAATAAAATAACTAATATATGTTTAATAATCTTTATGATAATGAAATGAAAAATTTATAAACTTACTTGTCTCGTATGTAGTTTCTTAATGCTTTTTCGTATGTACTATCGCTTAGCAAGTGCTGGGTCATTCTAAGTACACAAGCACCTTTACCATAGGTAATTTGTGAGAAATGAGCAGACACAGTGGCGGGATCAATAACTGCAGGATTCGTGAGTGCGTGAGCGCTGTCGACTGAGTCGGATAGCAAAGAGACATGTAGTTGTTCGACAATGAATCGAGTTTCGTAGCCTAAATCAGGTGCAACCTGATGATGAAGAAAAGAAAATAATTTAAACTGTTTTCATAATCATTTGATGTATAAACACTAGAGACTAATGTAACGTTAGAAAGTATCTGAAAAGGCCTACTTGAGTGAAATAAAACTTTTTTTATTGTGTTTACTACCAGACTTTATATAAACCGATGGACAGTGAAACTTCTAAAAATATTCAAAGAGGTGTGTATTATTTAAATATTAATGCCTAAAATATCCATGCACAAAATTCACTGTCTTCTTCAGTCTGTCTATCAAACTTGTTGCTTAAACTGCTTCTGTCCCTTCCTTCCGAAATACAGGAGAGAGTGTTTCTGCATAACTTTTTTGCAGAAAAATGTTTAACATTAGTACTTTATTTTTTATCAACATTTCAATATTTAATCTGCCATAAATTATTTTAAATGCAATTTAACGAATTTTAATGATAACCAGTGTGGGATGAACTTTCCAGCGGCTTTGAGCTCTTATATTTTAGAACGTAACTCTGTTTATGTAATCAGGAGTAAACAGTTAAAGCTGTGTGGGCTACTTACCCTCGCAGTTAAGTAATACTGATAATATCTAGCGAAACCTTCATTTAACCAGAGATTATCCCACCAGGCGCAGGTGACAAGATTACCGAACCACATGTGAGCGACTTCATGTGAAACGATGTTGGCAACACGTTGCTTGTAGAAATGATTTGAATTCATTGGATCGTACAAAATTAGAGCTTCTCTGTTAAAAAAAATATTTTTTAAATAATTACAATGAGTTTAGAAAATATGAATTAATTTAAAATAAAACCAGTCAAATCCTCCATATCACTATCGTATTTATCATAATAAATACAATGCTAAGTTTTTTAGCATTACTAAGAATTTTTAATTGAATTTTTTTGTCAAATGTAATGTAATTAAATAGTACATATAAGATACATTGCTTATAGTAACAAAGGATTTTGAATTACCTATATGTCAAAAGACCCCAGTTTTCCATAGCTCCATCCGAAAAGTCAGGTATAGCAGCTTGCTGCATGATCATGTTGCTGGCCATTGTATAATACGGGTACCCAGTGTAGTTCTCCATTTCGATAAGTAGTTTTTCACCGATTTCTAAAGACCAGTCACCTTCATTGACAACGCTGTTTCTAGCATAGATGTAGAAGGGCCGAAATGGATCTGTACCACTGGCTACTCTCGTATAGTGTGAGACAATGAAGGCCAATAAGTAAGTGGAAGTGATAGTAGTTGGGTGGAATGTTTCGGAAATTCTTCCATCAATAAGACTGTAAAGAAAAAAGGCTTGCTTGCTTACATGCATAAATATTAACACATACTAACATTATATATTTTGTAAATCTAATATTTGGTGCATGTAAAAATTAAAGTCACAAGATGAGAGCTAACCACTGTAGCTAACAAGAATAAATAATATCGAAAGATTTACCTTATGTTCCATTTAAAGTTGGAGGTCGAAAGTAATATGTAAATAATAATAACTTGAAACGTTGTTTATACTAAAGATTGAAGGCCACCTACCTTCAATCAATCTTGAGTATAAAGATCTGTGATGTATATACAGGCCCAAATATTTAATGTAAATTATATTATTTTTTATGTATCTTATTACTGAGAAATTATAGGTAAAAAGAGCAACAGATTAGCCCCTGTTGCTCTTTTTACATATAAAGCATTTCAAGTTAAAATTATAAAAACTTGCTTTTTAATAGCTCGAGTAGTGATTCAGATAATAAATAAGTACTTGAAATATAACTAACTAAACAATAAGTATTTATTATACATAGAATGGTACTAATTTGTTAAATGTACTTATAGTAATATTATTAGTAAATTAAGGGATTGTAAATATATTCATTAAAATAACCTTACAATAAAAAATAGCGATACATAAACAATGAAAAATAACTTAACTAGGTTACTTTTATGTTAAAAGGATTTCAAAAAAAAGAAGTCTAGAAGTACTTCCTTTGCTAGTAATGAATCAATATAGAATTTATAACGACAACTGCCGTGCTATGAATGTATCTCAAGTCGCAGAGAACTTTAGAAACACACATCACGAACGACACGAACACAGAAAACACCCATAGTCAGGTACATTTTTTTGTGAATCACACGTAGTCTCGACTAAACCCATAACATTCAATCAGCAGTATAAGTTACGAAGTTATCACTTAAACCACTACGGCATCTTCAAATCAAATATAATGAAACAAAAAACACTCAGAATTCTTACGGTGTTGTCTGTCTTATGGGCATGTTTCCAAGCGTTGGACTGAAGTCAGCCTCTCTGACTATGGTTATGTCAAATACGGCCTTAAATCCAGGTTCATCGTAACACGGGAATGCTTGTCGGGCATGTCCAGGTTGAAATTGTGTGGTGGCCATCCATCTAGATTGAATGAAAAAATAAATATTTAAAAACCTTCTAGAGTATGTTTGTTGCTCTTTTACGCAAAAACTATTGAATGGATTTTAATAAAACTGTACAATAATATAGCTTATACATCAGAATAACACATAGACAATTATACAACCACAATTACAATTTATAAAGATACTAGCTTCGCCTTGCGGCGTTGCCCGCGGTTTTTGTCGTACAGCGGGTAGCACCGCGGGGTTCAGCTAGTAGGTGTTTATTTCCTAAAATTAATTTATTTCGCTCTCACTGCCTGTGTCGGTTAGAGACAGTTTGTTATGTTCTTGTATTACTGCATTTTGTTCTGTTACTAATTTTGTTAAACTTTGATGTATCCTAAATCACATTTAACTATAAGAGAGAGTGTGTCTCTTCTATAATTATTTTGTGAAAAAATACCCTAACTATCGAGAAAGAATACTTAAAGAATTTGTCCCGATCCGGGTCCATAATGATAAAACATTAAGTAAAAATAATTAAGATAAACAATAGGCTGTGCCTCGTGCACGAACAACTTTCGAAAAAGTATTCGTATCGAGATCGACAAAAACCTCGATACGAATATTTTTTCTCGTACCTTACCGTACCCTCTTCCATACCATATTTAAGATTTTCCTATGTTTACCTGACCATGATTTATTAATAGGTTGTTTTAACAAATAAAACCACTAGTTCATTAAGTTCTCGAGGTCTCAATGCACTCACGTTGGTGCTTCTTGCCTATCGTAATTCTCCGTTATCGTTTCTGGTACTTGACACGTTTACATTACGAATTAAATGATTATTCGTGCTTGAAATACTGATCACAAAACTCTCTGAAACACAGGTCTCACCTCACGTCTCACCTCAGCTCGGTAGTGGACGCTGTTAGTAGTTTTTAGGTCCAAAAAGGGGGATTCGTACCTTTTTTTGAAAAGTTGTTCAATTTGATCCACAAGAGACAATTTCCCTCAAATTATTAGTTTACAATTCTATTGAGAAAAATAAACCCGGATGTCTGTAGTGCAAATTACGTGACTAACATAAATTTTGTATTCATAGATTGTCTAGTCCATGTACATGAGAACATCACTTTTGTATAAAAAATTTGAGAATTATATTTTTTATAAAAAATAACAAATATGTGTATACCTCCTTTGGCCACTTTGGTCAGTGTACCAACTTCTGTAGAATCCTCTCATGTTAGTTTGCAGGTTTCCTTTGAATGTACTCCTAATAACATAATCCTGGTTCACTTGTAAGGTTGAGGTTAAAGGAATTCTTAAGAAACTCCACGGCATTTGACATTGGTATGCCTGGTTTGCGGCTATATTTACAGTTGGGGTACTAGCAAGAGCTACTGTGAGTGCCGAAATTGTCAAATCATTACAGTGAAGAACAATTTCATTGATATTTGACTGGGCAGTCCTGATAGTTATTGCTACAGTACCGTCGAACGTAAATGGTAACGCATTTGTTACACTTGCAGGAACAGTTGCCAAATATGGTGACAGAGTGACTTCATAGCGACTGGGAGTAGTGGTGGATGGTAGTCGATAAGCAGGATCTGACATTGTCTGTGCGAATGTAGTCCATTCTTCATCCCAATTTTCTTCCGGTAATGGACTAAAGGCAAGGTAGCCTTGAAGGGCTGTTAACCCCAAAAAGAGGTTAAACCAGTGAAGAGCCTAGAATTGAAATTTTTTTAATACAATCTCATTAATAAATAAAATAGGTAGAACTATACGATTTCGGGAATGTTGCTATCCTCATTTGTATTGTTTTAGTTTTTATTGTACCTAACGACAGAAATAGGTACAGCGTTGGTGTAAATAAATTCAATATATTTAAAAACTCTTATGTTTAAAATACGTTTCGTTGTAAGTATTTCATATTCTTTTTGAAATATTGTAACAAATTTGACTGATGATTTTTTGACAAAATCCTTCTCCTATTTCTTTGAAGTTTAGAAAGCTTTACACGTAATATGAATATGAAGGAAACCTCAAAACCTGATTGAACATAATAAAATAATTATTTAAAAATTAAAGAAACCGTTAAAAATAAAATTCAACCTTTTGGTCATCCAATTAGTAATGTTGCGACTGTTAAGTCCGAATGTAAGAAATATATTCCTCTTCATTTATTACAAAATATTAAAAAAGACCATCTTCGATTTTTAATAAAAATTCTTATATTTTTTATTGAAATAACACGTAAATATGAAATCAATATGATTTATTAATATTTTTCTTTCAAACTTTTCAATAATAATTCTGTTTCTAAATTTGAAAGTCTTTGAAAACGAAATACCAGTTTAATTCGAGTTAGCAAAATTTAGGGTAACAAAATAGTGGAAAATAGTATTTTTCTTAGTCTAAACATATTTTGACGAGGTACTTACCATCTTCGAGCTGGCCTATACTAAAATAAAAATACTAAACCGATTATTTCGTTACATTAACCAATCTAAAACCTATCAAAATGTCACTTATCTTATCTAAATTAAAATATTGGGAATAAATATGATGATGTGTGATAAGAGGACTTTTTTTGTCATAAGTGCGGTTAGATACTGCCATAATTATTTGAGATACATTATATGCAACCCAGTTGTAAGTGCAACACTACTTACAGTAAGATATAAACTATTTACATAGGTACTATTATTATATTCAGACAATCGCCTAAATGATCATTGTGTTCTAAAGCACCTTTAGAAAAAAATGATTTGTATGTTTTCTATTTAATCTTGACTAATCGAGTTCCTGTACTTTCATTTGGATATCTAAGTACCTCTGTCTCTCAATTTAAGGGCCAGGTTTTTGTAAATGGAGCAATCATCAATCCTCTTTATTTTCTGCGGTCTATTGAATCTCTTGATAGGTTACTTATAACTTAATTTCGACCTTCCTCGTTTTCTAAGGATAACAAATTAATATCATCTTCATCGGTGTCATTTTGCCTCTTCCCATTCACATTTTTAGCTAGCGCTAATTGATACGTTTAGAGGGTCTACGCTGGTTTCTCTAATAGTTTGCCAAATGGTTTGGCTAATTAATAAGATGCCACCATTGTTCCGTTTGGAAAATATATATTTATACTTACTTATAATGACTTTTTTGGCATTTGCCTCGAATTTCAAATTACTCAGTTACACTTTGTTATTTTAATTATATTTCATTAAAATTTCCACATTTCAGTAATTACTGTGTTTTGATCTCATAGTAGTGGATTAATTAGAGTTCACTTTACTTATGTATTACAGTATTAAGTGCTTACAAGAATCATAATTAACAACATTATAAATTTATTTGATGACTACATTTATTTAATCAGTTTTCAGTAAGCCTGCTTGATAAAACTGTACTTTAGGTAAATGTAGAGCTTATACTATTTACTTATAAATAGCTATAAATAAGTCATGAGCAAAACAAAATCCGATGAGGAAATACATTTACAATCATTTGAGAATATAAGGTAAAGGGTTTTTTACAAAACAAAACATATGATGAGTTACAAAATATGCAAAATATGTAACAATAGGCGGTCTTATCGCTCACGGCGATCTGTTCCAGACAACCATGACACAGATTTTCGTTATCCAAAAATTTTGGGTAGCTTACATACAAGTAACACACACATACATATACATGTATATCAATATACCTATACTTATATACATACAATATACATGTATTTATATACAATACATACACAGACTAAATATAATATGCTAAAGAGATTAAAAAAGAAAAGAAATCATAATGACAAATAATGGTCCTTCACCAGCTATTTAGAAGCAGACAAATTTTTGGCTTGTCGAATTATCTCAGGCAAGTTGTTCCATAATCTAACAGCTGGCACGGTGAAAGACTTGTCCGCAAACTTGGTTGAGTGTTTTGGCATTTTCAATATTAAATTCTCTGATGACCTCAGGTCCTTGCAATGTGTGTTTTTTAAGAACTGAAAACGTCTTTGAGATAAGGAAGTGTGTGAGGAGGAAACAGAACACTGTATAGAAGAGAAAGAATATGTAGATTCCGACAAAAGCGTATTGGTAGCCACTTGGGCTTAGAACGAAATTCAGAAATATAATCATATTTGCGTAATTCAAATATGAATCTAATGCAGAGATTTTGAAGTCGCTCAAGTTTATTCAGTTGGTCTTCGGTGATGTCCAGATAGCTGACATCGGCATAGTCAAGGATGGGAAGTAGGAGAGATTGTGCGAGCGTAATTTAAGTATTAATGGGAAGAAAATTCTGTAGCCTTCGCATAGATCCCACTGCTGCAAATAATTTACGGCTGACTTCCCCAATCTGAGGACCCCAGGATAGATATACCTATCCATATAGATCCCTAAGTTTTTAACTTTATCACTATATGCAATAACCGAGCCGTTGCAACAAACATCTGGTATCTGCTTAAAGTTTATTGCACAGTGTAACCTTGAGCTGGCCACTATCATTACTTGGGTTTTGTTTGGGTTTATACTTATTCCATATTCCATGCTCCAGTTGCATATCTGCTGTAAGTCTCTATTAATGACATCCACTGCTTGCGTTAAACTGTCTGGAGTAGTTCGTGTGTAAATTTGTAGATCATCTGCATAAAGATGGTAGGAAGAAAGTAATTGTTTAGTGATTGAGTTTATGAAAATTGCAAAAAGTAATGGTGGTAACGCCGCCCTGAGGTATACCCGCAGATCTTGTATGTCAGAGGAGTAAACATTATCGATACAAGCACTTTGCTGGCGTCCGTACAGGTAACTACGAAACCAGTCAATTGCCGATGGAGATATGTTAAGTGAACACAATATACCTAGTGAGACATCGAAGTCAACTGTGTTAAAGGCATTGCTGAAGTTCAGCAAAGTGAGAACTGTTAGCTTAACCTCGTCCATGCCTGATCTAACATCATCCCCAATGTGGACTAGCGCTGTGGTAGTGCTATGGCCTGGACGAAAACCAGATTGGAAAGGATTAAGGTAACAATTTCTTGTAAGAAATGAGCTTAGCTGTGTGTAAATGAGACGCTCGAGGACTTTGGAGAAAAAAGGAAGGATAGATATGGGGCGATAATCAGAGATGGAAGACGGATTGCATTTCTTGAGGAGAGGAATAATTTGGGCCATTTTCTATGCAGATGGAAACGTGTTGATGGATATGGAATAATTAAAAATATGGCAAATTATGGGAAGAATTTCATCCAAGATAGGGATAACCATATTACGGCTGATGCCATCGCCCTTACTTTTCTTCTCTGAACCTCTTTTATTTCCTCAGTAAGCCAGGGTGCAGGGAGATGTTTTACCTTTATTTGTCGCATCGGCGCATGTTTGTCATACAGGCTTATCAGATTTTTCGTGAACAAGTCAAGTTTTTAATTGACACATTGAGAATTAAAAACATGAGTCCAGTCGATGTGTTCGACGTCTCTGCAAAGATTTTTAACATTCATATCACGAAAATGACGCTGCCAAGTTATTTTAGATCTAGGTTTAGGAGTGCGAGTGAGATAGGAAAGAAAGAGAAGGTCGTGGTAGGAAAATGAATCTGCAGAGCACTGAACATGTTTGGCAACGTGCTCCGCAGAGGAAACAAGGATAAGGTCTAAGAAAGATGGCTTATTGTTTGGTAGATTATGTGTAGGATTTAATGGAAGTATGGAGAGATTACTGGATTCAGTAACAGATCTAAAGTGGACAGAACGAGAATCATTTTTTAGTAAACAAGTGTTAAAGTCACCTATGACTATAGTATGACTGTACGAAGGAGTTAGATTTTCTAACAGTATTTCGAGTAGGAAAAGTAGTCTACTCGTAAAGAGGGACTGTAAAATACACCGAGAAGTAGTTTTGTATTGTGAAGTAGGATTTCAATGAATAAATGCTCGCCAGTATTTGTGGGCCCCGCCGCTGAGACGACATATTCACTATGGAGAAGGGAATGTGAGATCGGATATTATATAAATCGCAACTCCATCGCCACGCCCACAGGCTCGATCATTCCTTACCAGCTGAAAGCCTGGTAACGAATACGATACCGTGGATAGGCATAGCTTGAGCTACGATTCCGATACAAGAATTGCGTGGACATTCGTAATAATAATTTCAAAAACAATAATAATTTCTTTATTGTTCCAATGCATACAGGTACATGATTTGATCCCTAGATCCCACACTAGGATTCCCTGTGTCGTGGGATCCAGTCCCTTTCCGTCCGGTTGCCATCCGAGACATCAATACATTAAATTAAACAAACAAAAAAAAAGCAAAATACAACAATAAATAAAAATTAGAAATCAGGTAAGCAAAGAAAAAAAAAATGTATATATCAAATAAATAAAAACAAATAAAGAAGGAAGTGCGGCAAATATACCGAGTGTTAGTGCCTGGGTAAAGCACTGATTGCACAGTTTAATGTTTGTGTGTGTGTGTATGTGAGTGTGTGTATGTATGTGAATGGGAGTGGTTATGTATGTATGAGTGAATCTATGTGTGTCATGGTTTACTTTGTGTGCATGTTATTGTATGACTTTTAATAGGTCTTCAGTGCCGCCATAGTCAAGCTCAGCCAGCCATTTGTAGACCTTTTTTTTACAACAGTGGTTTGTTAGCTCTATGATACCTAGTTTGGCGTTAACTTTCCTGTACAAGTATGGGCCCATAAATTTGTACACTCTCCTTCCAATCGATTTACGACACCTCACGGTGTTCCATACCAACCTACGTCCTGAGCGACTGAGTGTGACATTGTTCAGGGCAGATTTGTGAAAGCGTAGCGTGGAGGAGATTATGTATAATTGTCGGACTCTGAGCAATCCTAGTTCTGAATAAAGTGCGTTAGTAGGGTATCTATACGACCTGCCGAATGCAGTTTTAAGGAGTGCACGTTGTGCTCTTTCTACTCTCATCATATGAGCTTTACCAGCAGCTCCCCATGCAGTAATACAATAGGTAAGAATTGACTGATAAAGAGAAAAATAAACAATCCTCAAGGTCTTCTCATTTGCAATTTTACCAAGACATTTAAAGATTTGCATAAGCACTCTAGTTCTTGTGACGAGTGCGTTGATACGTGTGGACCATGTAAGCTGGCAGTCTAAATGGACCCCAAGATATTTTATGGAGTTAATTTGTTCTATTAATGGGCATTGACAGGTTCCCAGAGCCAAGCGCGAGTGCAGTCTTAGGTTCATCGCGAGTTTGGTAAAAGAACGCTTTGACACATAGAAATTTACAGCTTTGGTTTTTCCTATGTTATGAGTTAGGAGATTCAATTGCAACCAGCTGGAAATAGTTTGCATGCCCAGTTCCACATTGACCTGGGTATCATTCCAAGTTTTGCCAAAGAAGACTACCGCACTGTCATCTGCGTAGGTAATTATTTTTGCTTGGGCTAGCTCTAGAGCACACAAGCCATTAATGTATATGATAAACAGTGTCGGGCCAAGGACACTGCCCTGCGGGACTCCGAAATTAACAGATTTTGAACACTGCAGCAGTCTCCCATGACCACTTTTTGTCTCCTGTCGCTCAAATAAGATTTGAACCATGTCAAAGCAACTCCTCGAATTCCCAAATGCTCCAGTCTCCGTATTAATATCCTCCGGGAAACAGCATCAAATGCTTTGGCTAGGTCTAGGAAGATGGTAGTACACGTCATTCCTCGATCCAGTTTGTCTGTTATAAACTCGACTAAACTCGCCACTGCATCCTCCGTAGACCTGCCCGCTCGAAAACCAAATTGGTTTTCAGATAGGTAGCTGTTCTTTTCCAGATATGTCAACAATCTTTTGTTCACAACTCTCTCGAGTACTTTAGAAAGAGTTGCCAGCAATGAGATCGGACGATAGTTACACGGAGCACTGGGATCGCCACTTTTATAAATAGGACATACGTTTGCTGTTTTAAGGCAAGTAGGGACGGTACTTGTTGATAAACTCAGATTACACAGGAAAGCGATTGGCTGAGCCAAGACCCGAGCACAGCTTCTTGATATTCTGTTATTTATGCGATCATCAGCAGAAGCAGAAGCCACTTTTAGGTTTGACATTATTTTATGAATTTCGAATTCGTCAGTAGGAGATAGAAAGAAAGAGTCCCTATTAGAACCGCTGGATAGTCCAAGTTTTCTTGCTAACTCAGTCTCAGTAAATCCCAACTGTTTAAGTATATTGTCGGCTAGATTTTCACCTACTGTTGTAAAGTAGTCATTTACTTTGTTTAGTGCAAGTTTAGGATTGACGCTATTAGTTATGAGTTTAGAGGTTTCATTGTTATTGTTTTTTATGTTACAGATGTTCTATATTTCAGTCCAGAGCTTTTTGTTATTTCCTTGTGCGTTGTCTAAAAGTTTACGTTCGTATTCCACTTTTAAATTTGTTAAAATATTGTTACAATAATTACGATAAGTTTTGTGTTGTTGTTGGATAATTGTTTTTTTTTTTATCTTTTTTAGCTTTCAGGTGTAAGGAGTCTCTGCGTCTAATACATTTAAGCAAATTAATTGTTATCCAGGGCTTATTAATAACTTTTGAGCTACAGCAACGGCGTTTAGTGGTGTGTTTGTCAACCTTATCTGTAAGGCACCTTACAAAAAGTTCAGCTGCCTCTTCCATATCGCGAATCCCATAAAGCCATCCCCAGTCTTCATCCTCTATGTCTTTGATCAAATTTGGGTAGTCTATTTTTGTGATGTATTTTTGGGAAGTTGTACTATATAAGTCTTTGTGAAGCCCAACAACCACAGTACCGTGATCTATAATTCCAGTGTCACACACTAACACGGTAACCCTCCTTCGAGATCTTAATAAAACGTGATCCAAGCAATTTTCACCACGCGTAGGGAGTGTATGTCCGGGATAATATCCATAGTGGCCTGTTAACTCCAAGTAGTCCAAGACTCGTCTATCTGTGCAACTTGGCTTAATATCTAAGTCCACATCTCCCATAATTGCACAAGTGTCACCATTACAAGTCTCAATCACTTTCAGGAGCGAATTGCAGAAATTAGTAATGTTAGTAAGGGAGGGAGACCTGTACAGAGAAATTATTGAGAGCTCGTTGTTAATATTAATTTTCAAACAGTTGGAATCTTGAAAAAGCGGCTCAGTAACAGATACGGGTAGAGAAGATTTAGTAAAAACTACTATTCCGTCATTTTGGTTAAGGTAAGATTTAGAGCAGTAAAAGTTGAAGTTATCAAGTTTATAACGTGGAGAGTTATCACTAAGCCAACACTCAGTTAGAATTATTACATCTGGAGAAAAGGATAGACGGCTTAGCAGAACAAGAAAATCATCAAAAATTTTATTTATATTACGTATGTTTTGTACAACTACAGTGTACTGTTTCCCAGTTTCTCCTATATAGGTTTGACATTTTTCAATAGAATTTAATTTGATCTGAGTACAAAGGTTAGTTTTATCAATATCATCGATCATTTGTGTAACGTTAGCCATTAGTAACGTCAGTAAACTCTGTGTCCAGCCAAATGAGCAGATAATTGCAAAGTTGAGCTATGGCGCAGTAAGTAAATAAAATGACTATTTGCATCTCCAATTCTGTGTTATGTAACCGATAAGAAATATTTGTGTGGATGTTTAGGTATTTTTTGTGTGTAAGTGTAAGGTATATCCCTATGTATGTGTTATATGATGTGTGTGAATGTGTGCTGTATGGTGATTGTGTGTTATGGATAAGTTTTGGAACTCGAGAGTATTTTGTGTGTATGCGTACATATGTAACCATGTCAGAGCACTTGCATGGGTCATTATGAGTAATTTGTATATATAGGAATTGTAAGAAAATTCATATATTGCCGTAACTGGAGTGCATAAAGTGACTATTATTTACATTATTTTCATACATGTAACCTTCCAAATATCGTACCAAACATTTATCGTAGTTAACAGCGCAGTTACACATAGAACTACTCAGAGATAGTACACACAATCTACAAGCCCTAAGCTTAAGCATTATACTGTTGACATAAGGTACAAAAATAAAAACATCACTACAAATATTAGATTTCGACTCAACACTAGCCCAGCATAGTACATATAAATTATTGTGACCGAAATTGCATCTATATAAGACACTGCATAAATATATTGTACAATAATTACAATGCAAAACACTGCATTTAAACAACACGGTTAAGCAACAGAATAGGAATACTGACAGTCATTTTTTTGCACTTACGGTTTCAGACTGCATTTTATTTTTTTTAAAGGGTTTTTCATTTTTTATAAGTTCAGCGGGTAGTCCTTGTTTCTTACGGATAAATACCCTGCCGTTTGCTACCCAGCAATATTGGTAAGATTCAGTCTTAGCGAAGTCCCGAGAGAGGAAGAGAAGCCTTTTTGTTTTCATTGTAATATTTTCAGATATATAAGGTCTGTGGAGGCCCCTGCAGACCCAGGTGATTACTATTAATTACGATTAAGATTAAACTGATTTATACTCCATCAACAAATGTTGAACATCATCCACAGTATTACACATCTCACAATTTGGTGACGTATTTCTACGTATTAGCTATTAATTTTTTTTTAACGGACTGTGTCCAGATCCTAATCTATGTGATATTGTAACAAACGATCTACATATTTCTTAGTTACCGAACCACGGTATATGAGAATTTGTTCAAGTAAATAGTTAGTTATAAGACTTAGATACATAACGCTTCATGTATACCAAGAAGTTTAAATAATTTATAAGTATTAAATAGCAATATTCATTCATAAAATGTATACCGTATACATTGCTAAGTTTTGTTGGCATAAAACTAATTGTAATCTAAATTTTCCTGCATCATGCATTGGTTAAAATGGTAGAAAATGTTTTAGGCATTGAGTCCACCAATGCACTAAATTGACAGGGTATATAAATAAATAAATTAGTAAATAATTAGAATATACAGGAACAATAAGATGGCTTAATCTGTCCAGGTAACATGTAACTGAAAGGGATTTATTTTGATCTGATACTCATTTTTAGTTTACGGTAACATATAGCAATATGAGCATTTTAATTTGTGTAAAGAGACAAAGATAGTAGGTATATTATCAATATTGATAATATAGTATTGTTATATATCTTATTGTTATATATTTTATATAATATGTTAAGATGTTTAAATTATTAAATTACTTATTTTTTCATGGTACGTTCCTTTTTACCAAATCTATATACACACGATCTGCGTCTGCGCCTAGCGGCATAAGGAAGATAAAAAAGGGGAGATTTTGAGTTGCAACTGCTGCGCGAATGTCATAACTCCGTGTTTTAATTTTACATCCTGGACCAGATCAAGTGGCGTGCCCGTTACTGAGAAGAAGATAAGGAGTGCCGCCGCATGGCTCATTAGGTATGTGTGTCGTAGACTGCCTTTGTTAGTTGTATACACGATTTTACAGTCCATTAAAATATCTAAATTAATTATAACGCATTCGGCGCGACTAATGTTGTTGAAAATCTAAAGTTATAAATAATCATGAAATAAAAATATACCCCTACCACATAATAAAATTTAGAGGGACCTAATGTACTACCTTGTTGTAAACCATAAGTTCAGATATATACGAGTATTTTACAATAGCCTTTTTATTCGCATGGAGATTTTTTAGTAACATATTAAAATTATTTATTTAAGTATTTACCAGTAGTTATGACACTAAAACATTCGTAGGTACAAAATAAAACACAGTAAAAATCATAATCTAAGTGCACAACTCATGTAGGTTAACTACAAACATGAGGAGGGGGCCATTTACAAACCGTAGATGGCCTGAGGTGCACCTGGTTCCCCGGCATCTAGTACCCGAGATGGCGTGCGGTTTTAGTCGGTTCGAGTCCGACATACCACCAGGAGGTGGTATCCGAGGGGATTTCCGCACAAGGAAAAAAGAAATTGGTAAACTACATACATAAAGTAAAAAATAAGAGTTGTCTCTTCATTTATAAATTTAATATAATCTACATTTATGACATGTCCCAAATGTTTAGGGATAAGTTAATTATCGATTTACCAAGTCTTTATTAACCTTTTCTTTTACATTGTCTTAATTTTTTTTATCATGAGTAAATTGCAAACATTCAAAAATCGTTCTAAAGGCACAATGCCCCAATTTAAATAAAATTTGGAAATGGTGAATGTACGAGAGAGCCCAACAATAGTTTTAGTTTTATGTTGACATCGAGGCGCAGTGATGCATCCTTCCATATTAAATGACATGCGAACCCACTATGTTCAGTAGTTGCTAAGACACGATAATGAATGAGTCTAATAAAATGGAAATAAGTAAACAAAACAAAGATACAGCAATAAAAAGATCGCAACTCTCGTTTAATGTTGCTACCCTAAACACAAGATCAATAAAAACTCGAGAATCCCTGTTAGAACTAGAAAATGCACTAGAGAATATAAACTGGGACATTATTGGTTTGAGTGATATAAGAAGAGCTAATGAGAAAAATAGAAATAATAGAATGCAACTGGCATGGAAAAGATATTGGTCCCTCAAAGGAGTTATGAAAAACTCTTAATTACCACTTAGAGCTAAACAAAAGGTCTTCGACTCGTGTATCTTACCCGTAATGACATACGGTTGTCAAACATGGAGCCTCACTTAAAATAACTTAAAAAAGCTTAAGATTTGCCAACACAGTATGGAAAGAAGTATGCTCAATGTAAAACTAAAAGATAAAATAAAACTAAAAACACAAAACCGTATAGTGAATAATAATAAATATACCTATCGTGTAGTCATATCAGTTAGCATGGAGTTATCCACAGTTTAAGTCGCTTATCATAATATATTCTCATAATATTTTTCATTGTCTAAATGTTCATTGTGTAAATGTCAAAAATCTTGCGTTTTTCAAGCAACTGTCATTTGGGATTATTACTATGTTCAAAATCTAGATTTTTACGTTAGATGAAAGTACTGTAATTATCTCACTCGAAGGACGTTCACTATCAGGCATCCCCCCAAAATTCACAATAATAACCGGCTCTGTGCTCATGGTGGTCCGACCTAGTGAAGATCTCAGGTAGTCGATAGACGCCACCAACTCTACACTGATTGAAACTATGCAAAGAATACTTAAAAATATCACTTTGTATGATTCCCAAACTGTGGTTGTGATTCTGGGTGTTCTTTGTGTTCGTTTTATGTATGCTTGTAAAGTCCTCCGCGACATAAGATATATATTCCTAATACGGGAGTGGCCTTTTAAAAAAACTATATTCATTTCAGGATTGCGATCTGAATAAGACTATTTTTTGTATTATATTGCAAATTTTGGATGTGAAACAATCAAATCATTGTAGAGAGACGTGGTACATCTGTACTTGTAATCAGGTGTTTTCGTATAACAGATCACTACTTCATCGTTTTCTTTGGTTCACACAATACACATCTGTATTTAAAAAAAGAATAGTATTTAAAATAAAAAAGAATAAAAAATATAAAGTGTAGTGTTTTACAGCAATATCCCTTCGTCTTCTCATGAACACAGTTAGTGTCGAAGACCAAGTTGAGAAATTATTATCTTTACTTCCAAAAGTATAAATAGGAATATCATTTCACATATTTTTTTCTATTGCTTGATCGTGATGATTGTAGTCCCTGAATTTTCTTGCTTGCATTCTTATCAATATTATTATATTCATTTTTAGGTTTAATAGTAAATATAAAACAGAGTCCATACTGGAGTTCCGTACTATAGTTCAAGTATACAACAGTAACTGAGATAGCTAACAATAAACTATGGAAGCATATAAAGCACGTATCCCAAAACGCATTTAGCTTCAAAATTGACATTTGCTAAAGATTTGATTTCAACGTACGAATTTAAAGTAGAATTTTCATCAATCATACTACAGCGCCGTTTATCGAAAATTCTTTGAGCAACTAATCCTAAATCGTGCAATAGAAGCGTTCGCGCCAAAGGATCGCCCCTTTGTGTTGGAAGGACATAACACCCCGTTAGTCTACAACCTTTATCGTAACCTACTGCTATTTGATTTATTCTATAGTTTCCAAGAATACTGGCTAAAAGCAAACTCCAACAGACAATTTCCTCGATCATCATCACTCCGTAATATTGTTGAAAATCTACTACATTTCATTTTATAAGAAATAATGACACACAACACAATTATATTTACTTATGCAATCATTTTATTACTTAGTGTATGTTATTCTAATACACGGATATTATTCCTATCTTATTTAAGAAAGGATCACTTAGACGAGTACTTTTTTTCCACGTTATTGATTGTTTTATAAAGATGTTACTAGTTATATTATAGTTTAACTTGTTTAGTAATTTTTTTATGCAAATGTTAACATTTCACCCTATTATTTCTAGATATAGATAGGCGTTTACGATTGAATGGCCTTAATCTAATGATGTTTATAATGTGGTTAGTTAAAGAAATATCTAGAATTTTTAAATGATTGAGTAGGATTCGTTTTCTGTAATTTCTTTTGTTGATATTGAGAAATAGACTTTATTAAACTTTTCTTTGGTATTTTTATGGTACATAAACTAACACTTCAACAACCCATCTAGACAGGTTGGTGTAGTACGCAAAAAACCTCCATTCTCAGGAGAGGCCTATGTCTAGCAGTAGATTGTTTAATGGCTTTATGTCATGATGAGCTTAAGCAGATGAATGACATAAATAAAAAAGGATATCTTTTTTAATAATTTCATTTATTCATCATACAAAAATATACAAATTTAACACGTTTATTTTTATTTTTTTAATATCTTATATCTACCTATTTATAAAAAATACATTTGTATATATCATGGATGAGACATCAGGATTATAGCATGATATATTTACACAAATAACCAAATGGAACCAAGAATAGCAGTATTGGTTGAATTCGACTTGCTCCGTTATCTTCTGGAGTTGTAGGCGTTTGTGCTGTTATAGGGGTTTGTGTTATAGGCGCTTGTGTTGTAGGTGCTTGTGTTGTTGTTGTAACTTCAGCTAGGTCGTCCACATACCCCGTTCCGAAATAACTCTGATATTCAGACACTCTTCGGTTATACCATTGAATGTTGTTCCTGGCTGAATTAATTCCATTCATACCGGTGTTGTAAGCTGATTGACCAATCAACAATTGGTTGGCTTGTAACCAATTGGAAACCTATAAGTAAATGTTTGTAATTCGAGAAAACTTTAGAATACTATATTTCAAATGTGGTGTTTAAATACAAAACAATAACAGATATTTTACCTGTGTAATTTGTTCTTCATTAAGTAGACGTGATGTAATCGTAGACAGTGGGGAATTAATGCTGCCAAGTCTGAAACACAGTATTTCAAATCACACACACATTCATTTTATAAGCATCTTTTACCTCCAAGACTTTCAAAAATACTATTTCCAGACCGCTAAAACTGCTAATTATAAAGATAGAAATGGTTTTCTATATTCGGAATTACTTTTAGAGATACATAAAGAGCACATCTATAGTCACAAGTGCTATATGAGTGACGCAAATGGTTAACTACTAATAATACCACAAATGAATTTATGCATATTTGCTGGCATTGTAAGTGGACTCTTGTAACCTAAAACTATATAGACCTTTAAAATTATGCAACGTGAATATCATAAATCAATTACTTTCAGTTTTAAAAACCTTATTAGATATATAAATTCATATGACAACCATAATGTCTTGTCCAGAGATATCAGTTTTGTTTTTATTTGAGATGGATCAAAATTATATGGTATGCTTACCCTGCCTCAGTCCTTTGAAGATTTCGTGTTAGCCATTCAAACACTACTAAACCATTTTCCTCATTACCGGTAAGGGCTGAATTAAGAGCAGTAGAATAATCTTGATCTCTTATAGTAAAGTCATTGTAACCAGCTGTTACAGCGTTCAATAATGTTGTCAAACTATTTTGGTCTCTTGTGCAACCGGCTGCAGTAAGCATAACAACCTGCTCGCTGGCTAAGTCTTCCTGAAGATACTGATTCCAAAAGAATGTAAAATCTTCAGCAGTACCATAACGTAGACCCGTGCAGTAAACCCAGGGGCGCATGTTTGGTGGAATACTGGTAAAAAAGTATACATGTTTAAGAACTCAGTTTTTTTTAAATATGTTAACTATGAACTAAAAATAGGATTTTATAATATTTTTCAGGTTCCGTACATCAATAGGAAAAAACCGAAACCCTTATTGGATCACTTTGTTGTCTGTCTGTCAAAAACCTTTTTCTTAGGAACGCGTGTAGGTATCAAGCTAAAAATCACATTAAATACTCGGAGCTACTTTCTCTCGAGCTGTGAAAAAATTAAATTTTTAAGCCAATGCAATCAAAAGATACAGCTGTTTATACTGCAAATTTGCCGTGAACTTAGAATTTTGAATTTTAATACAATGCAACGTTTTAGGGCCGGTTTTTCAATCGTCAGATAAAACTTATCAGAGAAAGAAACTATAAGACGGCAAAAATAAGGACACGTTACTACTGACACTTACTCTTACAAATAAAGTGTCCATAATTGTGCTGTCTTATAGTTTATTCCATCGATAAGTTTTATCTGACTATTGAAAAACCGGCCCTTATACAGGACAGGACAGGGCCTTATACTTATAAAGGAAAAATTGAGAATAGCTTAAATTTTTAGTTGCGCGTTGTGACACGCGCTTGGCCGGTTGTTTAATAACATATCACAAACAATAATTAAAATGACTTACTATGCGTTATTTTGTCTCCAATTGGCGAAATTAGTCCTGCCGGCTTGGACACACTCTGCGTGTCCAACGTTGCATAGGAAAGTGTTGACGTACATACGTAAAAGTCCATCCATGTACGATTCATTTGGTCTCTCGCTAAAACCTAGACGTGCGGTTACAGCTGTGCTTAAGGCATGGATTTGTGACTGAAATACAATGTTGACGTAAACATTTAAATTTGTTCAGAAATCCATATGGTTTGATTTGACAGGGTAAATTTATTTCCGAAAGAGTAAAATAATAGTGAAATCGTTACGGAAATTAGAATGCCACATGAGATGTTTGACACAATAATGTGTTCAAAGTTAACGCATAAGGTAATAGGAGTGCAATACAAATGCGTTGATTAAGCTTATTTCATTAACTACCAAAAATGTAAGGGTTTACTGGTACAGTTAATTTTATTATGACAGTTTGATATTTTAATTCTATTGGTAAAAATCAGTGACATCGGTCAGCAGAAGATGGTTATATTTAAAATATTTGTCATTTACCTCTAATTCAGCCAAAAGAGTCGCATTATGGGCCAAACGACGTCTAGAGAAGTTGAATCCAGCGATAGCGGCTATCCAAGGTGCATATTGATCTTCAAATTCGAGGAACGACAGAATATTGAACGCCCTTGTGTAAGTCAAAAGGCCAGCTCTAGCCATGATGAATATATCATCGACGATCTGAAAAACAAATATAACCCCTTCGATTATATTAACATCACAGTTATAAATAATGGAAAATTAAAGAGGTCAATAGTAAATAAAATTCTAGTACGATAAGGCTTGAGTACTTAATTCAATTTGTAGTTTCGACTGTCGGCACTTGGTGAAACTTATTAAATTTAATTCTTGAAATTAAGCTCACCCATGCCACAGGGCGAAACAAGTCAGATAATTTTTTTAGGTTTACTGAATACTTTAGTATAAATGAGTTTAAATTTAAGAATATGCTAAATTCGAGTTACATATAACTTTTGTAAAGCAAACCTATTATTATATTATATTATTAAGCAACATACAATCATATATCCATTATAAAATAATAATTTTTACTTGAAAACAAAGTACGGGCAGTATGATCTTTCGAATGAATGACATTTTATAAATCAGTTTATAAAAGAGGGTTTTTTTTAATCAGTTAAAAATCCTGAAAAAAAAATTAAAATTATTTATTATCTGTACCTGCGCACGATTGTACTCGTGTATCTGTGTTCGGCGAGAATTGTCTCTAAGCGCCTGAGTAATAAGGGACCAGGTCACTGAATCATAGTTCACTCTGTAGAAACCTAAAAAAATTGTGAAAACCGTTTAATATATATACATCAATGCCAGACCGCAGCCATAAAAATATAATTAAGAGGAGTAAAATCCTGAAATTGAGCAATTTAATTCGGTTTACATTTAGCTTCAACTGAACTGATCTGAAATAACTCACCAGATTGTTGCTTGTTGAAAATGACCCATTCTCTACCTGTAGTACCTCTTTGAATAATTATAGGTTCAGCTGACATAATCACTGAAGGTTTGAGATTATCGAAATCGATTGCTCCAGCTCTGGTCCAAGTAAGAGGTATAAGCCATACACTAGGAATATCGGATACACCGGTATTAACGTTAAATCGCCGCTGTAACAATCACAAATTTTAAAATGTATCTTTTTTAATGTAATATATGGGTATAATTAAAACGTGGGGTGCTTTCTAAAAATATTTCAATAATGTCGTCTCACGCTTTTTAGTTTAAAATTATTTTCTACTTTTCAGTTTGGTTTGATTTTTTAGTTTTTGAAATTATTTTATTATAAAATTACTGCATTATCATCGGCCCTCGATAAGCCCAATAAGTTTAAATGAAATCTGGCCGTTAGAAGTACTTTAGTGATACTAAAACCTCACAGAATATTTCATTCGTCGAGCTTGATTCAACCACTGTTATTTTGTGTCTTAAGTTATTATTAAAATTACGGATTTTACCTGCGTCACAGTCATGCGTCCAGTTGTGTGGTCAACAGCAACAGTCAATAAAGGATGTCCACCTTGCTCACTCCAAGTTCTCATGTACTCCCTGATGGTGATAGTTCCATAAGCAGTCAAAGCATTATCATCAGCTGCAGCAGCATCTAAAGCGGTGAACAAATCATTTGGTTCTGCTACACCGAAGGCACTACGAAATTAAATTAAATAATTAATATATTTTTATTAATCTTTTTAATAATGAAATGAGAAATTAATAAACTTACTTGTTTCGTATGTAGTTTCTTAATGCTTTTTCGTATGTACTATCGCTTAGCAAGTGCTGGGTCATTCTAAGTACACAAGCACCTTTACCATAGGTAATTTGTGAGAAATGAGCAGACACAGTGGCGGGATCAATAACTGCAGGATTCGTGAGTGCGTGAGCGCTGTCGACTGAGTCGGATAGCAAAGAGACATGTAGTTGTTCGACAATGAATCGAGTTTCGTAGCCTAAATCAGGTGCAACCTGATGATGAAAAAAGAAAATAATTTAAACTGTTTTCATAATCATTTAATATATTAACACTAGAGTCACTAATGTAACGTTTGAAAGTAACTGTTTGAAAACTAAAAAGGCTTACTTGAATGAAATAAACCTTTTTTTATTTTGTTTACTACCAGACTTTATATAAACCAATGAACAGTGAAACTTCTAAAAATATTCAAAGAGGTGTGTATTATTAAAATGATATATTAATAAATATTTCTGACATCTAACAATAACGCTATTTAGTTTTTAGTTTGAAACTAGATAGCGTTATTGCAAAGCGTGTATGGTTTAAATATGTTACCTAATTACACTAATCTGGCTGAACGAGTCTGGACAAAATTAAGTATAAAGACAAAATAAAGTTTCATATATATAAAATAAAGTTCTACACCGATATTAACGCTAGCAAACCGGCGGGCAAAACCTAGATAATATGAGTCAATGTCAGCAGACTTCGTTCGAACTCCTGATATTCATCATCTTGAATGTGATCCTATTATGCTGCATCTATTACTACATTAACCAGGTTTACAGTTCTTAAGAAACTTATCATTAAATTATTTTGTAGAAATCTAAATCCGTATATTAATGCCTAAAATATCCACGCACAAAATTCACTGTCTTCTTCAGTCTGTCTGTCAGTCTTGTTACTTAAACTTCCTCTGTCCATTCCTTCCTTCCGAAATACAGGTGAAAGTGTTTCTGCATAACTTTTTTAGGAGAAAAAAGCTTAACATTGGTACTTTATTTTTTATCAATATTTGAATATTTAATCTGCCATAAATTATTTTGAATGCAATTCAACGAATTTTAATGATAATCAGTGTAGGATGAACTTTCCAGCAGTTTTGAGCTCTTATATTTTAGAACGTAACTCTCTTAATGTAATCAGGAGAAAACAGTTAAAGCTGTGTGGGATACTTACCCTCGCAGTTAAGTAATACTGATAATATCTAGCGAAACCTTCATTTAACCAGAGGTTATCCCACCAGGCGCAGGTGACAAGATTACCGAACCACATGTGAGCGACTTCATGTGACACAATGTTGGCAACACGTTGCTTGTAGAAATGATTTGAATTCATTGGATCGTACAAAATTAGAGCTTCTCTGTTAAAATAAAAATATTTTTTTAAATAATTACAATGAGTTTAGAAAATATGAATTAATTTAATATAAAACCAGTCAAATCCTCTATATCAAGTATTTATCATAATAAATACAATGCTAAGTTTTTTAGCATTAGTAAGAATTTTTAATTGAATCTTTTTGTCAAATGTTATGTAATTAAATAGTATAAGATACATTGCTTATAGTAACAAAGGATTTTGAATTACCTATATGTCAAAAGACCCCAGTTTTCCATAGCTCCAGCCGAAAAGTCAGGTATAGCAGCTTGCTGCATGATCATGTTGTTGGCCATTGTATAATACGGGTACCCAGTGTAGTTCTCCATTTCGATAAGTAATTTTTCACCGATTTCTAAAGACCAGTCACCTTCATTGACAACGCTGGTTCTAGCATAGATGTAGAAGGGCCGCGATTGATCTGTACCACTGGCTACTCTCGTATAGTGTGAGACAATGAAGGCCAATAAGTAAGTGGAAGTGATAGTAGTTGGGTGGAATGTTTCGGAAATTCTTCCATCAGTAAGACTGTAAAGAAAAATAGCTTGCTTGCTTACATGCATAAGTATTAACACATACTAACATTATATATTTTGTATTTCTAATATTTGGTGCATGTAAAAATTAAAGTCACAAGATGAAAGCCAACCACTAATAACTACACGTTTAATTTTAAAACTTGGGGGTTTTAGGTTGTATATAGGTCGAAAGTAATATGTAAATAATAATAACTTGAAACAGGTGGACGTCAATCTTGAATATAAACATCTGTGCTACATAAATTGATTTCTTCTTCCTGTTTCTTATTACTGAGAAATGTCATTTATATTATGTGTATACACATAGATTAGCCTCTGTAGCTCTTTTTACTTATAACGCTTTTTGAATAACAATTTTACAAACTTGATTTTTAATTAACTTGAGTTGTGATTCAGAAAATAAATACCTAAGTTCTTGAAAAATAACTAACTAATCATTAAGTATTTGAAGAAGTTGTTTGAAGAATTGTACTAATTTATTAAATGTGCTAGTATTATTATTAAATTAAAGGATTGTAAATATTTTCATAAAAATACTCTTACAATAAAAAATAACGATATATAAACTATAAAAAAAAATTAACTGGGTTGATTTTTTCTTTAAACAGTTTCAAAAAAGAAGACGTAGAAATACTTCCTCTGCAAGTTATGAATCAATATAGAATTTATAAGGAAAACTGCCGTGCTATGAAAGTATCTTAAGTCGCAGAGAACTTTACAAACATACATGACACGAACACAGCAAACACCCATAGTCAGGTACATTTTTTTGTGAATCACACACAGTGTCGATTAAACTCATAACATTCAATGCAGCAGTAAGTACGAAGTTATCGCTTATACTACTACGGCTTATTCAAATCAAATATAATGAAACAAAAAACACTCAAAATTCTTACGGTGTTGTCTGTCTTATGGGCATGTTTCCAAGCGTTGGACTGAAGTCAGCCTCTCTGACTATGGTTATGTCAAATACGGCCTTAAATCCAGGTTCATCGTAACACGGGAATGCTTGTCGGGCATGTCCAGGTTGAAATTGTGTGGTGGCCATCCATCTAGATTGAATGAAAAAATAAATATTTAAAAACCTTCTAGAGTATGTTTGTTGCTCTTTTACGCAAAAACTATTGAATGGATTTTAATGAAACTGTACAATAATATAGCTTATAATATAGCATCAGAATAGCATATAGACAATTATACAACCACAATTACAATTTATAAAGATACTGGCTTCGCCTTGCGGCGTTGCCCGCGTTTATTGTCGTACTGCGGGTAGCACCGCGGGGTTCAGCTAGTAGGTGTTTATTTCCTAAAATTAATTTATTTCGCTCTCACTGCCTGTGTCGGTTAGAGACAGTTTGTTATATTCTTGTATTACTGCATTTTGTTCTATTACTAATTTTGTTAAACTTTGATGTACCCTAAATCACATTTAACTATAAGAGAGAGTGTGTATCTTCTATAATTATTTTGTGAAAAAATACCTTAACTATCGATAAAGAATACTTAAAGAATTTGTCCCGATCCGGGTCAATAATGATAAAACATTAAGTACAAATAATTAAGATAAACAATAGGCTGTGCCTCCACGCCACGAATAACTTTCGAAAAAGTATTCGTATCAAGATCGATAAAAACCTCGATACGAATATTTTTTCTCGTACCTACCTTACCCTCTTCCATACCATATTTAAGATTTTCCTATGTTTACATGACCATGATTTATTTTGAATGGTAATTAATAGTTCGTTTTAACAAATAAAACCTCTAGTTCATTGAGTTCTCGAGGTCTCAATGCACTCACGTTGGTGCTTCTTGCCTATCGTAATTCTCCGTTATCGTTTCTGGTACTTGACACGTTTACATTACAAATTCAATGATTATTCGTGCTTGAAATACTGATCACAAAACTCTCTGAAACACATATCTCACCTCACATCTCACCTCAGCTCGGTAGTGGACGCTGTTATTAGGTTTTAGGTACAAAAAGGGGGTTTTATACCTTTTTTTAAATAGTTATTTAATTTGATCCACAAGAGACAATTTCCCTCAAATTATTAGTTTACAATTCTATTGAGAAAAATAAACCGGGATGTCTGTAGTGCAAATTACGTTACTAACATAAATTTTGTATTCATAGATTGTCTAGTCCATATACATGAGAACAACAATTTTGTAAAAAAATTAGAGAATCATATTAAAAAATATATATATATATATGTATACCTCCTTTGGCCACTTCGATCAATGTACCAACTTCTGTAGAATCCTCTCATATTAGTTTGCAGGTTGCCTTTGAATGTACTCCTAATAACATAATCCTGGTTCACTTGTAAGCTTGAGGTTAAAGGAATTCTTAAGAAACTCCACGGCATTTGACATTGGTATGCCTGGTTTGCGGCTATATTTACAGTTGGGGTACTAGCAAGAGCTACTGTGAGTGCCGAAATTGTCAAATCATTACAGTGAAGAACAATTTCGTTGATATTTGACTGTGCAGTCCTGATAGTTATTGCTACAGTACCGTCGAACGTAAATGGTAAGGCATTTGTTACACTTGCAGGAACAGTTGCCAAATATGGTGACAGAGTGACTTCATAGCGACTGGGGGTAGTGGTGGATGGTAGTCGATAAGCAGGATCTGACATTGTCTGTGCGAATGTAGTCCATTCTTCATCCCAATTTTCTTCCGGTAATGGGCTAAAGGCAAGGTAACCTTGAAGGGCTGTTAACCCCAAAATGAGGTTAAACCAGTGAAGAGCCTAAAATGCAAATTTTTCGATACAATCTCGTTAATAAATAAAATAGGACTATACGATTTCGGGAATGTTACTATCCTCATTTTTATTGTTTTAATTTTCATTGTATACATAAATAAATTAAATATGTTAAAAAAACTCTTATGTATAAAATACGTTTTGTTGTAATTATTTCCTGTTTCGTTTGCAATATTGTAACAAATTTGACAGATGATTTTTTGACATTGAAATCCCTCTCGGGCGTTTGAATACAGAAATCCTCAAAAACTGATTAAACATCATAAAATAATTATTTAAAATTAAATGAACCGTTAAAAAGAATAAAATTCAACGTTTTGGTCATCCAATTAGTAATGTTGCTACCTTTGACGGAACCATAATGTAAGGAATATATTTCTTTATTTATTACAAAATAATAAAAAGGACCATTGATTTTCGAATTTTAATAAAAATATTATATATTTCATTGAAATAACACGTAAATTTAAACTTTATTTCTGAAAGTACCAATTACTTCAATATAATTTATTTTTTATTTTTTTTTCCTTAAACTTTTCAATAATAATTCTGTATCTAAATTTTAAAGTCTTTGAAAACGTAATACAAGTTTAATTCGAGTTAAAAAAATTTAGGGTAACAAAATAGTGGAAAATAGTATTTTTCTTAGTCTAAAAATATTTTGACGAGGTACTTACCATCTTCGAGCTGGCCTATACTAAAATAAAAATACTAAACCGATTATTTCGTTACATTAACCAATACCTATCAAAATGTCACTTATCTTATCTAAATTAAAATATTGGGAATAAATATGATGATGTGTGATAAGAGGACTTTATTTGTCATAAGTGCGGTTAGATACTGCCATAATCATTTGAGATAGAATATGTCCAACCCAGTTGTAAGTGCAACACTACTTACAGTAACATGTAAACTATTTACGTAGGTACTATTATTATGTTCAGACAATCGCCTTAATGATCATTGTGTTCTAAAGCTTAGAAAAAAATGATTTGTATGTTTTCTATTTAATCTTGAGTAATCGAGTTCCTGTATTTGCATTTGGATATCTAAGTAATTCTGTCCCTCAATTTAAGGGCCAGGTTTTTGTAAATGGAGCAATCATCAATCCTCTTTATTTTCTACGGTCTGTTGAATCTCTTGATAGGTTACTTATAACTTAATTTCGACCTTCCTCGTTTTCTAAGGATGAGAAATTAATATCATCTTCATTAGTGTCATTTTGCCTCTTCCCATTTCCATTTTTAGCTAGTGCCATTTGATACGTTTAGAGGATCTACGCTGGTTTCTCTAATAGTTTGCCAAATGGTTTGGCAAATTATTGAGATGCGACCATTTGGAAACTATATATGTATACTTACTAATAACGACATCTGCATTTGTCATTTTATGCAATTTCCATCAGTAATTACTGTTTTTTGATTTCATAGTAGTGGATTAATTAGAGTACACTTAACTTATGTATTACAGTATTAAGTGCTTAAAAGTGTCATAATTAACGACATTATAAATTTATTTGATGACTACATTCATTTAATCAGTTATATCAGTTATATTGGGTCATAATTCAGTAAGCCTGCTTGATAAAACTGTACTTTAGGTAAATGTAGGACTTATATTATTTACTTATAAATGGTTATAAATAAGTCATGAGCAAAACAAAAACCGATGAGGAAATACATTTACAATTATTTGAGAATATAAGGTAAAGGGTTTGGTTCCTCATTCCTGTACCAAGTAGTTAAATCTGATACTCACTACCAGCGCACGTATTCCCCTTCCTCTGTAATCCCAGGTACCTCAAATGCAGCTTGAAAAAGCATCTCACAAGGCCGCTATAGTGTGAGTTACTATGTTGCATTTACCGCATTCACAATGGGGATGGCAATCACAACTAAATGTATAAAGTTCACTTTGCCTAATGTTAAGAAACTCAACACGAACATCATAATAAATAACGAAATGATTGATCTCGTAGAGTCAACTATGTTTTTAGGAATAACCTTGGATCATAAGCTTCAGTGGGGCGCCCATATATCGTATCTAGCAGGGAAACTGAGCTCCGCGGCATTCGCTGTTTGGAAAGTTCGCCAGTTAACTAATATTGAAACTGCGCGAATGGTTTATTTTAGTTATTTTCACAGTGTCATGTCATGTGGTATTCTACTATGGGGCAAGGCAGCTGATATTCAAACCATTTTTGTAATTCAAAAACGGGCAATTCGTGCGATTTACAAACTCAAAGTTCGAGATTCTCTGAAAGAACGATTTAAGGAAATAGGTATTTTAACAGTAGCATCTCAATATATATTTGCTAATATTATGTTTGTACGAAAAAACATACATAAATACACTAACAAAAGTGATCATCATTCACTAAACACAAGGAATAAGCACAAATTAGTAGGCCAATATTATCGCTTGAACAAAGTCCACAATTCATTTGAAGGACTTGGTGTGCGTTTATATAACAAAATTCCTGTCGAAATCTTGAACTTACCCCTACAAAAGTTCAAGAGTACCGTTAAGAGTCGTCTTGTGGAGAGGGGCTACTATGCGGTGAACGATTTCTTGACCGACGCGGTGCCTTGGGTGTCAGTGGGAATTTGGTGTTGATTTGATTGATTGATTTGATACGCAATATATTTATTTATTTACAATCCTTTTTTTTTTTTTTTTTTAATAAAGTATGTTCAGTACTTTATTTATATTACAATCTAGCCAAGTTGACTAATAAGTAAATACATTTCACCTAAATTAATACGTAATCATAATTCTAAGAATGCGTCCATTAACACTTACTTAGTTTTTATTAAGGCGAAGACACTTTGTTCATGTGTTCTTTGTACGCGGCACTTATCACCATATTGTTTGTTTGTCACTAAAACACTACACTAACTCGAACGGTTTTGTCCGTTTCAGTCTTCTTACTATATTAGTGATGTCAAGAAGCTGGATTGCCTCAACATTCACGTGCTGATGAAGTCGGTTTTCATGAGCTTCGGCATATTTTTGAATAACAAGATCTACGACGTCTATGTTTAAATCCCGATGTAGGTCGCAGTTCCGAATGTACCAGGGTGCATTAACTGTATCCCTGAGTACTTTATTTTGGAAACGTTGTATTATTTGACGATTGCTCTTACTGGCACAGCCCCAGAGCTGGATACCATAAGTCCATACAGGCATCAGAACCTGTTTGTATAGTAGGACTTTGTTGTATACTGATAGAGGAGAGTGTCTTCCCAGCAACCAGTACATTTTTTGGTAACGTATATTCAGTTCCGATCTTTTTTTCTTGACGTGTGCTTTCCAGCGCAGTTTAGCGTCAAGAGTCATACCAAGATATTTGGCTGTATTTGAGTAAGGGACTTGTTGGCCATTAATAAATACAGGAAAATATTGCGCTCTTTTATTTGTGAAGTCAACGTGAATGGACTTGCTTTCATTTAGCTTGATACGCCATTTTTTAGTCCAGTTAAGAACTTGATTTACTGCTATTTGGACCTTTTCAACAGCTGCCTCATGGCTACAACCTATCGCCATAATAGCGGTATCATCGGCAAAAGTGGCTATAGGATTATCTTCAGTAACTGGGATATCACTGGTGTATAATAGATACAGCATCGGGCCTAATACACTTCCCTGCGGCACCCCAGCTTTGATAGGTTTGACTTCTGAGTAGGCGGTTTCGTGTCGAATACGAAATGCTCTGTTCAATATATATGACTCGAGAATGACTGCAAACTGTTTCGGTAACATATGATTTAGTTTGTGAATGAGACCTTCATGCCAAACTTTATCGAAAGCTTGTGCTACGTCAAGAAATATAGTAGAGCACACTTTGTTTTCTTCTAGTACTGTTTCGATTATATTAGTTATTCTGTGTACCTGGTCCAAAGTTGAATGTTTTTCTCTGAAGCCAAACTGATGATCAGGTATTAAATTACTATTATCGATTACAGGCTTCAGTCTTTTTAATAATAGTTTCTCAAATAGCTTCGCTAATACTGGTAGTAGAGAAATTGGTCTGTATGAAGTTGGCTCTTGCGGTGGTTTGCCAGGCTTGGCTATCATAATTATTTCTGCTACTTTCCATAAATCAGGTACATACTTTAATCGAAATGCAGCGTTCATGAGGGTAGTGAGCTTGACTATGGCTTTACGATTAAAATGCCGTAGAATTTCACTTGTTATGAGATCATATCCAGGCGTTTTTCTTGGATTCATGTGGCACCTTATTATATTTAGGACTTCTTTCGGTGTGGTGAGCTTTATTTCTGAACTATCATTTTGTGATATTGGTAGGACATTTACGATTTCAGCAGAGTTTGGTGATTCCATGTTGGGTTGGAATATGAGCTCAAGGTACTGAGCGAACCTGTCTGCTTTTTGTTGGTTACTAATGGCCCATTTACCATTTTCTTCTCTTATAGGAGGAATTTGAGTGATGGGTCTTTTGATGTTCTTTGTCACTTTCCACAATGTGTGATCAGATTTACAGTCAGTGGTTAACTGGCGTAAATAATCATTCGTTAGCGAGTTATTATAACGTATTATTTCTCTTTTAAGACGTTTCGTCATAGTATTAAGTTCAGTTTTATCTTGAGGACTTCTGGTTTTCTTGAGTGAGACTCATTATTTGTTTTTGCAGGTCATCAATTTGAACCTGCATATTTTGTATAACTTGCCGAAGATTTTCATTTTCGGCTTTTTCTTCAGAGTAAGCTTTGAATAGCATATGTTCATTCTCTGTTTTGATATTGATTGTCGACATGTTTAATGATTGTGAGGGACTTCGCCTTAACAATAAAAATTTAGATTACCTTGCACAGCGACGAGAGCGTCATCGCGGCGAACGATCGGCCGCAGCGCGATGTTTTGCAACGTTGACACTTTGCACTAATATTTAGAACACGCGCAATGCGACTATTCTGTACGGATGACCAAACGGAATTCCATTAAGGATTATATTAAGGATTTACAATCCTTAATATAATTTATTTGATTGTAATTAATTCTTGGCATCTTATTCTGCATTGATTACCAGACATTTGAATTTTGTTAAGTTAAGGCGATCTGTGTTTACATTGTTGGAGCGTAAATAATTAGTATTTATTATTTTATTACATTTTGAACGTTTTTTTCTGGAACCAGTATGTATGCACACATTGCTTTTACTCCTCGATGTGTAAGTGATTGCAACCTTATATGCTATGGACTAATTATAATTATTTTATTAGACAAAAAATTGATTTCCCTAATTTTAATATTTCTTTAGACCGTTTTCTAGCCTTTGTGTTTTGGTTGCCTTAACTTGCACATATAAGTATTATTGTCAAAAACAAACAAACTTTGTATGAATTATTGGAAAAGATGGTGCACATGAGTTTCTCACCAGCTCTTCTCATTAATGCAATACCCATCGGAGCTGGTACTTGGATTGATTTCAATTTAAACCTTTGAGTTGAATCGAAATCAATCTAAGCTCCGGTAATTCAAATCATGGATTACTTGAGTTACATCCTTTTATCACTGATCAATTCAGTACTTGAGTTTTATTTTATATTTGTATTAATAATGTTTGATGTTTGTATTTTTGACGTGTTCAAGTGCCTTTTGGGGCCTATGGAAATAAATGATTTGACTTTGAGTTTGACTCAACTATTGGATTCTGCTCATGCTTTCCATTAGACTGAAAAGAACCATTTAACAGCCAACTATAAACATATGATAAACTTGTAACAAGCTGAAGAAATATCTATGAAGTTCTTAGAATACTTTTAAAATAAGGTTTTTTTTGGAAGATTTCTTAATTTTGAAATACCTAGAAACCGATGCACTAGTCTCATAAATTCATCATAATTTTGTTCCAGCAAAGATTATTACATATGTCTTGGTTAACTTAAGGTAATGCGAGTAATATAAACCCTGACTCCTAAACTAGGTAATCCTGTGACTCAGGAGTCAGTGTCCTGCTGTCATTGTGATACAAAAAACATTTTCATGTTGTGCCTTATCATTAGTAATGGCAGTCGTTGACATAACAGATTACTAAGTAACTAGGTTTACATCAATAAAGAAGAACACTAAGGAATTTAGATTCCGATTTAAAGAATATGGGATGGACTGAATATAAGTGAGTGGTTATGTACGTCGGATTTATGATATGTATGTGAGTGTGTATATATGGTGGTATGTATGTGTGGAGGAGTGCATGTGAGTGTGTATATGAATGTAATGGGTGTGTATGTATATAAGTATTTGGGGTACATTTGGGTGTATATGCGGAAGTATCTGTAGCAGTGTATTATCGCTTGGATGATGGTGTTTTAAGGTGTTTGATATTGTGTTATGCTACTGCTGGTAGTATAGTAGGTCCTCTGTTTGGGCGTAGTCCTCCTGTAGCCAACTCTGTACTATATTTTTAGCATCATAGTGATTTAACCCAGCTATCTGAATAGCTTTACATATTTTTCTGTAAATTACTGAACCTAGAACGTAAAACTGGCGACTGGCAAATGCAGTTCTATGACGTACTGCCGGACATATGTTTTTTGTTTTACGCTTTATGGGGTCTGATGGGGGTAATTCCTTGTGTTTTTTTAGAGTTGCACGAAGGATAAAGAGCTGTCTCACAGTAAGCAATTTGCAGTCCTTATACAGTCTAGTAGTTGGGAATCTGTATGGTCTTTCAAGCATCACTTTTAGAACTATCCTCTGTGCCCGCTCCAGTACAATAAACTTGGTTTTAGCAGCTCCTCCCCATACAAGTATGCAGTAGCCGATAACGGACTGACACAGTGTAAGATAAACCATTTTTAATACGTCAGTGTCTGCGCAACGTCTCAGAGATTTAAAAATATATATTAATCTTCTAACTTTTGAAGCAGTGTTATCTATTTGCTTATACCATTTCAGTCCGTCATCAATCACTACACCCAGGTACTTCGTGTGATCAACACGGGTAAGCGTCTTACATGAGCAAGAACTTGGATCGAAGCACGTATGGGGCGTGATTACAAATTCTGGTGGGGATTACCTTAACGAGTTATCTCAAAACAGATGGATAATGCTTTTTCTTCATACCAAGTAATTTTTACAGACATTCAATCAAAACTGTACAACATTCAATCTTTCTGCTATCGTCCTACGTGACAAAAGTTTTATCCCCATCATCTAGATGGTTGCAGTCCACAACTGTGCGCTTTTCCCAAAATTTTGTGCCTCGCACAATATAACTGTGGAATGAACTGTCACTTGTGGTACTCCCGGACCAATACGACCTTCAAACCTTTAAGAAAAGAGCGTACTTCTTCTTCAAAGGCCAGCAAGGCACTCGTGACGCCTCTGGTGTTGCGGGTGTCAATGAGATGCGGTAATCGCTTACCATCCGATGATACGTTTGCTCGTTAGTCCCCTATACCATAAAAAAAACATGCTACATACATAATAACATACAAAGAGTGACCTTATAGCCTAGAACAATAGATAAATAGAAAATTTTATCTTTGTAACTTTACTTCTCTTAAGAATTCTTTCTCTTTAAACTTGTGATCAATTTTAGGGGATCGGTCACATTCTTCCTTACTTTCTAACTTTTTTATTTTTAAGGGATTGGCATACCCCAAAAGGCTTTAACTTAAACATATGTTAATTTACATATTACATGCTAAACTGTATAATTTTATAGCTCGTTTTGATGTCAGTGTTGCCAAAACACTTTGAATTATACCGACATTCAAACGATTCAGTTTAAACTGATTTAAATTCCATCAACAAATGTTGAACATCATCCACAAGCAATGTGCTATTGTAACAAACGATCTACTTATGTCTAAGTTACCGAACCACGGTATATGAGGATTTGTTTAATTAAATAGTTAGTTATAAGACTTAGATACATAACGCTTCATGTATACCAAGAAGTTTAAATAATTTATAAATATTAAATAGCAATATTCATTCATAAAATGTATACCGTATACATTGGTAAATTTTGTTGGCATAAAACTAATTGTAATCTAAATTTTCCTGCATCATGCATTGGTTAAAATGGTAGAAAATGTTTTAGGCATTGAGTCCACCAATGCACTAAATTGACATGGTATATAAATAAATAAATTAGTAAATAAATAAAATATACTGGAACAATAAGATGGCTTAATCTGTCCAGGTAACCTGTAAATAAAAGGATTTTTATTTTGATCTGATACTCAATTTTAGTTTACGTTAACATATAGCAATATGAGCGTTTTAATTTGTGTAAAGAGACAAAGATAGTAGATATATGATCAATATTGATAATATAGTATTGTTATATATCTTATTGTTATATATTTTATATAATATGTTAAGATGTTTAAACAAGTTTTGGTTACGCCAAATTATTAAATTAGTTATTTTTTCATGGTACGTTTCTTTTTACCAAATCTATATACACACGCTCTGCGTCTGCGCCTAGCGGCATAAGGAAGATAAAAAAGGGAAGATTTTGAGTTGCAACTGATGCGCGAATGTCATAACTCCGTGTTTTAATTATATACCCTGGACCAGATCAAGTGGTGTGCCCGTTACTGAGAAGAAGATAAGGAGTGCCGCCGCATGGCTCATTAGGTATGTGTGTCGTAGACTGCCTTTGTTAGTTGTATACACCATTTTACAGTCCATTAAAATATCTAAATTAATAATTCATCTAAATTATTAATATTATAACGCATTTGGCGTGACCAATGTACCCGAGATGGCGTACGGTTTTAGTCGGTTCGAGTCCGACATGCCACCAGGAGGTGGTATCCGAGGAGATTCCGGTATAAGGAAAAGAACATAGGTAAACTACATACATAAAGTAAAAAATAATAGTTAAGAGTCCCTTAATTTCTAAATTTAATATGAACTACATTTATGACATATCCCAAATGTTTAGGGATAACCCTATAGCTAGTTTATTATCGATTTACCAAGTCTTTATTAACCTTTTCTTTTACATTGTCTTAATTTTCTTTTTCATGACTAAATTGAAAACATCCAAAAATCGTTGCGAAGAAAGCACAATGCCCACAATAGATAGAAAAATGGTGAATGTACGAGCGATCCCAACAATAATTTTAGTTTTATGCTGACATCGAGGCGCAGTGATGCATCCTTCCATATAAAATGACATGCGAACCCACTATGTTCAGTAGTTGCTATGACACGATTCCAGGCAATTTGTCGCACTATCGTCACGTATCGATATCAAGCAATATAAGTGTAAATTTGTGAATCAAATTTCTTCTATCAGTTTCTTTCATTTAAACGTACAAAACCGTATAGTGAATAATAATAAATATACCTATCGTGTAGTCATATCAGTTAGCATGGAGTTATCCACAGTTCAAGTCGCTTATCATAATGTATTCTCATAATATTTTTCATTTACACAATCTTGCGTTTTTCAAGCAACTATCATTTGGGATTATTACTATGTTCAAAATCTAGATTTTTACGTTAGATGAAAGTATTGTCATTATCTCACTCGAAGGACGTCCACTATCAGGCATCCCCCCAAAATTCACAATAATAACCGGCTCTGTGCTCATGGTGGTCCGACCTAGTAAAGATCTCAGGTAGCCGATAGATGCCAGCAACTCTAGACCGATTGAAACTATGCAAAGAATCCTTCAAAATATCACTTTGTATGGTCCCCAAATTGTTATTGTGATTCTGGGTGTTCTTTGTGTCCGTTTCATGTATGCTTGTAGGAAGTCCTCCGCGACATAAGTTATATATTGATAATGCGGGAGTGGCCTTTAAAAAAAAAACTTTATACTATATTCATTTCAAGATCTGAATAAGACTATTTTTGCATTATGTCGCAAATTTTGGATGTGAAACAATCAAATCATTGTAGAGAGACGTGGTTCATCTGTACTTGTAATCAGGTGTTTTTGTATAACAGATAACTACTTCATCGTTTTCTTTTGGTTCACTCTAACTTGCCATTTGAAAGTGCAAATCTAGTTGTGCTGAACAGTTAAAGAATGCAAATTTAAAGCTGCAATCTGGTTTTATTATTTACCAACTGAACCCGCGGAGCTATCCGCGGTACGGCAACGTCGCGAGGCAAAGCTAGTATCCTTATAAATTGTAGCCTATGCGTTATTCTGATGTATAAGCTAAATTATTATAAAGTTTCATCAAAATCCATTCAGTATTTTTTGCGTGAAAGAGCAACAAACATACTCACAAACTTTCGCGTTTATAATATTAGTAAGATGAATGTTAAAATTTCGTTCTTACATTTCTTGTAAATTTGTGTGAAAAAGTGAATACGTTCAAATTCTTCCAAGAAAAAAAGCAATCCACTGTTTTATATTCAGTGTTATTAAATGTGTCAAATAACTTTATACAGTGCTAGAATTAAATCGATTTTCACGAAACCGCTTGCATCGGTTTAGATTTATGATCTACAAATGACTTTGACAAGAACTTTAATATAATAGCCAGCCTGTATCAAGATGCTGTGGCTTGATGTTTAATGGAACCTTATGAGGACAAAGTAAATGTATAAGTAAATAAAAAAATGGCTCTGTTAATTAATTAACACCTTTTTATTTTCTCAAAATTTATTAAGAAAGATTCAATGTTAACTGCCAGTCATTATACGAAAACCTATATCCACTCAATACACATCTGGATTTAAAAAAAGAGTAGTATATAAAATAAAAAAAGAATAAAAAAATATAAAAATAGTTTTTAATAAATAACAGAAATCTTATCAGTAACACATTTCATTAAATTTTACACATCGAACATGCATAATTGATAGTGTTGTATGATGTTTAAGTAACTTTTAATTTGAACTTATGATAAACGTAGGTTTTTGTAATATCTTTAATTATTATATCGCATGAACATAATCTGATAATATTACCATATTAAATAAGTATTTATAAAATAAAATTTGCTAATGTGGCCATGAGTATGGTTGCGGCTGTGATAAAACTGGTTGTAGCTGAGGATCCGGGAGTAGTTGTGGGCAATAGAGGTGTAACGGGCATCGTTATGAGTGGTTGCTGTGTTGTTGAGACGTTAGGTACCGTCACCGGATCAGGCGTGGATGTTTCGATGGGATCACCTCCGCTCACCAAGTATGAACTTAGATTTGGTTGCACTGATACTGCCCAGTTAATGCTGGCCTCGGCTGAATTAATATTACTCAACACACTGCTGAATGCACCTCCTAAGGTTTGCTGGTTCATAATTGCCCAAGTTCTTGCCTGTAAGTTGAAAATATGATTGTAAAGTATTTAGTTATTGAAACTATTAAATTAATAATGTGAAGTATAAATATCCATTCCTATCTTAACCTCGCCTAAAGTTTTCATCTTATAACATTTTATGTTTTACATACATATTACATACATATTAAGATATAAAATGTAGATGCTTCAAATATTTCCTCTTAACAGATATAGAACCCCGACTGAACACGACGTGGCGGTTACAGACTGTAGCCGTGCCGTGTTCGAACTATTTCTCAATTTAAATACGATGACTATATCATTAAAATCATAGCATTGTCTATGTCTATATAATAAATAAATTAAAAGAATAAAAATTACACTAGAAATTGCCGCCTGTGACCTCAATCTGGCAAGCACGTAGGATAATGGGGTCGCGACAGAACCACCGAAACTGAAAAGAAACACCATTAATTCAATATGTGGTCATATATAGATATGACAATACGACATTTATTTGAACTAGATATACCTCCACATGTTAGAAGTTCACTTATAAAATTTTAATAAACTCGGTTCAGTACTTTAGCAACAAGACGCTTTTTACACAACAGATTTTTGCTTTTTAAAATTTACTACACCATGTATCCAATAAAACGCCGTTCTGTGCTTTAGAAACTTACAAAAGGTGCCGCGGCGCTTGTGCTGTTGCCGCTTTGTTTAATCACGCAGATTATTGAACTTCAATTACAAATGGTGTCCTTATTGGTTTAAATTATTTAAGATATTTAGTTTGTTTAAATTTATTTTTTTATTTTTAATTCTGGTGTTTATATGATCCCAAAGTAAACTAACACATTTCAATAGCCCACAGTTTCATTTAGTGTCGTATTATCATATCCACCTTGTGTATTGTTATAATCACAATATGATAATAATGATAATAATATCTTTGTTTCACTTCATTAAACAAATACACGAATAGAAATAAAAAATAAATATAAAAAAACAGTGTTTGTCAGAAATTATTACATGAGAAAGTAACACCAGAGATATATTTAATTGAACGTTGATTTTAAAAGGAGAAAACAAAATATGTAGTCAACTCACGTAGTATAAACCTGCGCGTTACCACACCTAAAGACGTTTTATTTTTCCCATAATTATGTGATGATACTATTTAGTATAAAACAGCAGTAGTCAGCTGCTATCAAAAAAACTTACGCATTTGCAACCAAGGCAAGGTTCTGTTGAATGTAATTGAAAACGATCTGAGTATTTTCTTCATTGCCATTAACAGCGCCACTGAAGGTGGACGTATAATCCTGAGGTCTGATATTATTGTTGGTTTGAACAATATTCAGCAGCAATCTAAAACAAAAACAAACTTAAAATTTCGGCTATCTGAAATGGGGGTTGATGATGTGCAGTGTATTAATATTATGTAATACCGCGGGGCAAAGCTAGGCTAGAATCAGTCATATAAATTACTCCTTATTACATCAGCTATAGTAAGTACCATATACCAGTAAAAGTCCTGTCATAATCGGCTTAGCCGTTCCAGAGATTAGTCGGATCAAACAGACTGACAATAATTACAAAATAGTATTATTTAGGTATATGTATGCATTTAGTAAATAGCGGTTATATTAATTATACAAACAGACACTTCAATTTTATTTATTTGTATACATGTATAGATTTATTAATAATTTTCTTCACTAAAATGACTCTTTAAAGAAGACATTAACGATTTTAAATTGTATATTGATGGTCATTAGCTTAAAAAATATTTATATATATGCTTTAACTTACGATTGTAAGGAAGCAGCATCTCTTGTACATCCTATGTTCTGCAGGATCAAAATCTTTTCAGTGTACACATTGTGGTTTAGGAACCTATTCCACAAGAAATTAAAGTCCAAAGCAGTTCCATGGCGAAGACCGTTACAGTAAACCCAGTTTCTGTTATCAACTGGCACTCTGTATAAAAAAAAAAATTTTAGCCATCAGCCAAATCATCAGTGGCATTATCATACAAAAAAATCAAAACCATATTTCGAGACGTCACGCGTGGCTTTCAAAAGCTAAACCAAACAGAGTTTATACTGAGCTCTATCTAGAAAGCAAATAACAACAAAAGAGTTGACAGAGAACTTACGGGGTTCCGCTAGTAACTAGAGCTGTGAACTGCGTTCGTGCTGTATCAATGCACGCTTGCACTCCCAAATTACACATCAATGGAGCAAGTTGGAAACGTAAATAAGCTCTTAAGAAATGCTCGCCAGTAATAGGACTGTAAGTGAGCGATGTCATCAAAGGCTGTGCCCATTGTATAATCAGTGCCTGTATAACAAATTTAAATTAAACTTGAAATAATTTTTAATGATAACAAATAAGCATTAGTATTCCAATCTTTACGTCACCCTTCAAATATTGGTGCCTAATATTTACTTACATTAAGTTGATTAAGTTCAGTAGCAGTAGGTTCACTTTGAAGTCGGTTCCTGAGCCAATTAAAACCAGTTATGGCAGCGACCCATGGAGCGTACTCAGTCTCATATTGGAGGAACGACAGTATATTCAAAGCGCGACTGTATTCCATAATACCGGCACGTGCATATTGGAAAACGTCATTAACAATCTGAAATGAAAGTGAAACTTTCATGCAACTTTAAAAAGTATTTTTAAAAAAATCATTTGAATATAAATGTATATTATTGAAATAGATTTCAAAAAACCTCTGATTTAATTAGCAAATATTCATACCTGAGCTTTGTTCAATTCATTAATTTGTGTTCTATCACTGCCTCTTAAAGCAAGAGCAATAAGATTCCAAGTATAATCATCGTAGTTAACTCTGTAGAAACCTATGAATTTGTAAATTTTCAATATATTAATTTCATAAAACTTTAATGTATTCTTCATTATTATAATTTGTTATAGCAATATTAATTTTACGTACCAGTTTGTTGAACATTAAAAATGACCCATTCATCGCCAACAGACCCGCGGTTAATGGTACTAATAGCCTGAGAAATTATATGTGTGGGTTTTGTGTTTTCAAAGTTTGGATTGCTTGCTGAAGCGAAGGTAATGGGAACAATGTAATTGTTGCCAATGGTAGAGTAACCAGTGTTGATATTGAAACGGCGCTGAAAAAAAAATGTTTTAGAATAACTAACACACATAATATAATAGGATATTTCTTTTAGATTGGGCATCATATTATACCTGGTAAATTCGCATTTGACCGGTTCTGTGGTCGACGTCAACGTTCAGAACGGGATGACCGGGTTGTTCAGTAAAGCTTTTATAGTAATCGATGAAGGAGAAATCAGAACCATAATTTAGAGCTCCAGCTGCATTACCTGCTTGCTCTAAATGTTGAAATAGTTGAAGAGGTACAGCAGTTTGGAATTGCCTAAAATTTTTATTTGAAATCAATATTTTTTAAGAAAATTGTTCACCATTTTTCATAAACTTACACAAAGATACATTCCATTTTTTGAAAGTTACTGTTTTGTACAAAAACCTTTTTTTATAAAATTTTATGAGTGTCAATAAAAATTATAATAATTACACAAATGAAATAGATCACGACTAAACGGAACAAGGTAATAACAAATTATGTCTCTTTGCTATCTTATGAAACGTTTGTGATTTTCAAATCAGTCTCTTATTTCAAATTTACCTTTCTCTTAAATAGTTTCTTAAGCCCTGTCGGTGTACTTCAGAACCTAGAAGATGTTCAGTCATTCTGATTACAGCAGCGCCTTTATTGTAACTGATAGTACTGAACATAGCACTAACGGCAGCATTACTATTGAGACCTGGATTGGTCAAAGGATGTGGATTGTTAGCGGAGTCACTTAAAAGAGCAGTGTGAACTTGTTCGGGAATGAAACGGGTACCAAAGCCCATGTCTCCAACCTACACGAAAAAAAATACATGAAAATGTTTTAGTATTTTAGCAAGCATCATTAACATGACATACAACATTATTTACGTGAACAAAAAATTATTACATTAATAATTTATCAAATGCAAATCAATCTAATCATGAGAACCAAATTCAACATTATGCAGTTCCAAATAAATTTCAGTTCAAATTCACGTATCAAGAGGAATTTACACCAAATTAGATTCTACAACATTTTATGGCAGGTATGACAATTAAACTGCCAAAGCACATTGATGCTTGTGTCAACATATTGTAGTCTATGTGATTTTAATAAAAGTACATGTTTTAAGTTAGACCACTTACACTCAACACATACAATTTTAAAAATACGTTTGTAATTTGTTTGCTTAATTTAAACATCATTGATTTTACATGTTTACTTTCGTAATATAATAAATATTACTTTCGAAATGTCGTTAGCTAAGAATAAACATAAAATAGCTGCTTTGGCAATGGGTTTAAGAAAAAAAGAACGTACCCAGTATGTGAGGTAGTACTGGTAGTATCTAGCAAAACCTTCATTAAGCCAAAGGCTGTCCCACCAGTCGCAGGTGACGAGGTTACCAAACCACATGTGAGCAATTTCGTGGGACAGAATATAACCAATGATTTGTCTGAAATGACTGTTGGTTTCCGCTGGATCGTACATCAAATAAGCTTCTCTGAAAAAAAATATATTGTTTATTGTATCACATTAATTTTTTTTAACAAATATACAAACTTTTAACTTTTATTAATAAATAAAAGTGTACAATAGTACACATACATAACGACTACACTTCAGACACTTATAATAAAACGGCATTAACACGTACCTATAAGTAAGTAGACCCCAGTTTTCCATAGCACCTGCTCCAAAATCAGGAATGGCAGCTTGAGTCATTTTTAAATGTTCATGTTGTTCAAAGAAGTCGTAGTCGGTATGGTCGCTCATTTCGTTTAAAAGCTGTTGGCCAAACTCTAATGCAAATTGACCTTGACCTGCATCTATAGCACCTGGTCGGGCAATCACTTCATAAGCTAGAAGCCCATTTTGATGATTAACTCTGATGGAGCCATATTCAGCTACAATAATGGCCAAAAGATATGTGGACATTACAGGAGTCTCGTGGTATATATCATCTATAAAACTGTATAAAACATTAAGATCAGATAAAGCAAATAAATAAAATAATAAAGAATTTTGATTAAAACAGAAACAAGAATTACCCAGGGTTATTTACTGTTTGTACTGACTCCCTGAGCCTGGTGCAGAACCAACTTTGATAGCTAGTTTGGCGTCTGATAGTGACACTGAATGTTGCTTTAAAACTTGGTTCGTCGTAGCAAGGAAAAGCCCATCGCCCTGCTGTTGCTTGGAACTGGGTTGAAGCCATATGTCTAAGTAAACAAATTATGTATAGGTAAATTTTTAAAATTGCCCATTCTATAAATGTGTAATGTTTGTAATTTATTGGGACGTGCTTTCGGAGTGTTTTAGAAAAGAAGTAGTTGAAGCTAACAAGATACTAATTCAGCTTTTGTTTTATAATAATTGTATATTTAATGACATAGTAAAATTCTAGAATGTGTTTTTTTTTTATTAAAGCTATTTAAAATTGTAATAAAAATAAAAACGTACCTTACTGCCTCACTAGCACTATTTCTGAACCAATTGTTATAAATACCATACATGTCATTTCTTAACGGAGCACTAAATTCAATTTGCAACGTATGCATTATAGGACTCAGAGGATTTGTGCCAAAGGCTAGATTTCCACTAGCAAGAGTAAATATCAATAATTGATTTTGTTCATTAACGTCAACAGTAACAGGAAGGTTAACTGTGCCTCGATTTAGCTGTACATTGCTAATAGCCAAATCGTCACTATGAATTACAATTTGATTAACATTTGCCTGTGTGGCATGAAGCTGAATAATAACTATTCCACTCATTGTAGGAACATTTCCCGCAAAGCTGATGGTCCATAGTACGTCATAGTGGACTGGTCTAGTGGTGGTAGGCAGTCTGTATGACGAGCCTACTCTCGAAGTCAGTTGAGAATCACTGAAGACATCTAATTTCTCGAAGATCTCTCCAGGCAATTGCTCATCACCAAAAATGGTGTTTCTGTCGGTAGTTATATTGGTGGGAAAGAAATTTGTATTAGAGGACAGCCCGTGTGCGCACAGGCACACCGTAGAGAGAATGAACAGGTTTCTCAGCCCCATCTAAACAGACAAGAAATGCGAAAATAAATACATTTTTTTTCTAAACAATTCAGGGATCAATAGATTCAAAAACTTTTTTTTTATGTAATAGGGGGCAGACGTATCTCCTGGTGGTAGGCGATTATCGTCGCCCATGGACAACCGCAACACCAGTGACGTTCCAAGTACGTTATCGGTCTTTGGGGGATGGGAAGGGGTTGGAAACAACAAACTTAGTTTTTTCCAATATAAGACAAAATTAACGATTTGAAAACACTTACACTAAATTACTTGTTACATGTTATTTGATAAAACGATAAGATAAGACCGATTATTAACTTACTAACTTATCATAAACTCAATTTAATACTCCTTAATATGATATTTAGCTATCACACGATACTATACAGTTTTTAATTGAAGACAATAGGTCACAATAAAATAATAATTCAGATGTCTTATCAGTTGGTCAAAGTAATTTAATCATTTTCTAATCCTTTTCACGTGGATGGGTTGTGGTAAACGTGTTCTAAGGCTTTCTGCGTTTTAACTCATAACTATTTGATCTTACACAAACTGAATGAAAATATCATTTTTGAAAGCCTTCAAGATTTTCTCCGTTCAATATTTCTTTATTGAATCTTATGAGATTAATAACAGTTAAAGGAAAATTTCTGCTGTTTTTAACTTAGTTTTAGATTCTAGAAGATTTAGGTTTGATATGAAAATAATACAGATTATGACACATATAATGTTTTGATGTTTTTGTACCATTATGTGTCTTGAAAAGTAATTAAAACAATTCATTGCAATAGTAAAGAAATATGGTTGTCATACTTCTATGTTTTTCTATGTTAAAGTACAATACTTAAATTGGAAGCCATTATGACTTATCTGTAAATAGAAACTAAAGTCTGTATTAACGTAATCAATTATAAAGAAATCCTGTCTTGTCAACAAATATACGTACACTAAATATGAACAGATTAAACCGTGTACCTAATCTATGACCGTCTACGTCGAATTATTATTTATTGACTGCGAAAATTAACTATGAGAACATTTATATCATTCATATTAGTTTCATGTTTTCAGTCTCAGTGGTAAGCTCATGGGATTATGAATAACTTAGTTACAACAACATTCTGTGTATGGCACGTATACTGGTTCGAAATGCCAACTCTTAAGTTAGAATGACTTAAAAGTAAAGTAACGCATTTATTAAAAATAAGTAAAACTTACCTTTAATTAGTGACGACCACTAGGGCGGGTTGAAAACCCGCAACTGCAAATAATTATCGAAATGTACATTATAGTATGTAATCATAATCCTTAGTATCACGAAATATCATAAATATCAAAATAAAGGCCTCGAATTTCGGCACTTATCACCTTATCGTATGAATAGAAATATTAATATTACCGTTTTTATCTGTCCATTTACGATACTTACCGATAAAATCTACGAAAAAACTAAGTTAACGAAACTTAATGGTTATAAATCTCTAATGTATATGTATTCTTGACCATAAAGTTCTCAATAAAACTGTTTAAAGTACCAATCCTTTGATTGCATAAGGCACGAAATTTAAACACATCTCTTACCGCAACAGTCGTCACTTTTAATAATCCTGACAAAAGGAGAACTTACAACTACAGCAATAAAACCATTAATGTGGAAGAAGTTCTAATTAACATTAACTTTCTCTTAAACATCTAATCAAAGTCTAAAGTCTATTCCGCACCTAAGATAGCTACACATAAGCCACGGACTCGTCTTATTGAGTTGAATTCATCGCATACTTGCAGCTATTAGCTGTAAGTCCAGTTGTGAGTAATATGTTCGCAAGTCTCTGTTGTTCGTTAATGCCTAGTCAAGATTCTTTGAGATGTTATTTATTCCCAATATAGTAAAAAGGAAAAAAAACAAAGTAGTAATGAAATTTAAAATAAAGGGTTTGCTAAAAGATGCCGTCTCTTATTTCCTTATAGAAATGAGTTAGATTATGGAAAAACTGAAAAATCGATAAGTGATTATAACTGTAGATAAATTAACGCTGTAGTACCTAATCTAGATTTTACTGCGCTGGTACAAGAAACACTATTCATTCAAATGATTTGAGGTAACAATTTATTTACACTTATATTGTTACTTCTTAAAAATAAAATAGGAATAAAAGTTAAGTACTGAACCTCTTTTGTCTTTTGATTAAAATATAGCTTACAACCTTCTTCAAAATCATGTTTATCTAAACACCAAAATTCATTCAAATAACTTTGAGAAACGATTAATTTTTCTAACGAATTTAGGTACTCTAACGGTTCAAGGTTCTACGAACTCAAATAATGTTGACTTTTATTTATTTTAATTCAGTAGTATCGGTGTGATGTGTAGCTAAGATACAGACGAACAAAAATAGAAATGATCAAACAAGTAAGTGACAGGAATCACAGTGTGTTTAGTATTCATGATAGAATTTTCTTCTGACGGAAAATAACGCACTAACCTTAGGTATAAACTACGTAGCTTTGAATACTCTGACGCTTCGACCAAATTTTACAAGCCGTGATCAGAGGCTGACAGTACGATTAAAATTATTGTAAGTACATTAATTGGTAATATAATAAATATTATGGAATGTGGGTTTAAAAAATGTATAGCATTGATGTACGAAATTCCAATACAATTTTATTACATTCGATAAATTCGTTAAGCCAACCTACATTTTTATCAAAAGAACCCGGGTGAATAAAATATTACAATAGCAATAAAGACTGTTAACAGTTATAAAATATGTTAAATAATAATTGTTTAATAACTATTTCGATATAGAAGGTGTTGTGCTGGCTGGTTAGTTATGCGCTTGCTTTGTTCGATCATAAAACAAATTCCCATTTATAATCCACTACTGATCATGACCTCTTCCTAGAATGGAGGCTCTGGCTTATCCACGTTGGTCAGACGGACTATTATAGGGCTTGTTTTAAATTTCCCATCTCTTTGCAGTAATGTTGTCCTGCATAGTTTACTCCTTCAATCACATTTTACGACACCCATAAAATCTACATAAGCGGTGGCTTCGTTGCTCTGGCAGTTGACGTATGCAAACGCCGATCAAGAAGTCTCAGGGTAGAATACCGGGTCGGGCCAAAAGTGTTATTGAATTTTTCTGATTATAGTTCAGAAATACTTAATCGGCTAGGTGTGAACATAAGCTGTGACGCCCTGTATTCCTAATGTATTTTATTTTGTCTCAATTTGAAGTACAAAGTAAAATAACTGACTGCTGCGAGTATTAATGCAAATTATATTTTAAATCTGCTTTAGCGAGGTAGAGTTAAATAGAGAGAGAATAAACCTTAAGAAACACAATACAGTTTTCTGTAAGGAGAGATTTATCAATTATTTTTAGTTCGTTAAAAATTTTGGATTATCTTTTTTTATCATGTCATATGAATACTTACAATTGCCTCGGTGGCGCAGTGGTAGCGAATGCGACTGCTGTGCATGAGGTCTCGGGTTCAAACCCTGGGTCGGACCAAGTGTTTGTGTGATCTACAAATATTTGTTTCGGAGTTTGGGTGTTTTCTATGTATATTATGTATGTATTTACAAAAAAAAAGTATATATGTATTCATATCAGTGGTCTAGTACCCATAACACAAGGTCTGCTTAGATTGGGACTAGATGGCGTTGTGTGTTAGATGTCCGATTTTTTTTTTTTAAAGCAATATCAATACCAAGGGGAAGGAAAATACTTCATAGTGCCCTGGCTCCAGACGTTAACATAATTATTCAACTACTATAAAATCCCTCCCACTACAATCCACCTGAGGTGATAGTGGGAGGAGGGATATTAAACTACCCTTTTAGCGAGACGTGAATAAGCCCCATTAGTGTGGGTCACCATGCTGCTTTGTCTACTTTTTCAGTGAGTATAGTGGCCCCCTCTTTTGAATTCTATTCATGCTTTCCATCAGGCAGAGGAGTCACTTTGTTAAAAAATGTGTGAATATATAATACCATGATAGACCTCTTTGAAAATTTGGTCACCTTTGAATATCTAGAAATCAAGTTATGCGAAGTATAATAAAAGTAAGGTTATATTTAGGTGTGCGGAGCTTGAGGGTGAATCCCGTTCCGTCTCGTTCCTGGTGCAAAGGTTGGCCATTGCCATTCAACGCGACAATGCTGCAAGTTTAATGGGCACTTTTCCACCAGAGGCAATCAGGGATAGGTTAAATGACCCCTAAATATTTGTACTATTCTTTTTATAAATTTTTTTTTTTTTTTGATAATATTAATATAAGAGGTTATATTTTTATGTTAATTATGAAATATTCTTAAATGATTTGCGTGTTTAATAAATGAAATATTTACAAGTAGATAGCTTTCGTGTACGATGTATCAAAGATCTTACACGTTTTGCACGCCCGGTATAGTCGAAGACTCTGTATCCAATATACCACGTTTAAAAATAGTGGATATACCTCTTTAAAAGTAGAGAGGTAAAGTTAAACCCTTATATACTTTTAAAATATTAATTTACAATATTTAAGAGAAACGATCAAATGGCACATTATATAAATTCGTATAATAAATTAATCAATCAATTATTTACATAATTGGTATTATATATTGGCCGGAGATCCAACTAATAGGTACATAAGTCTGGTTTTGTTGTTTGATTTGAACGGGTACTTACAGGCTGAGATACAAATCACTTATGTATATTTGATAAATTAGCTTTATCGTCCCAGACTCTTTCGTCAATAGAGTTACTGCGATCAATAGCAGTGGTACAGTTCCCACAGTGATCGGTGTCGATCGAGAGAGATAGACCAGAGAGAGAGGTGGCTCTTGATATTGAATTGTCACATTTATAAAATTCTTGGGATTAGTAGGGTTATTTTTTAAGAATTTTTACTTACCCGTGAGGCATAGTTAACTTCATGGGTAAGGAAAAAATATTTTCTAACCTATGTCACCAGTAATGCTACAAATTAACAAGTGATCTAGGCAACCTCTTTGTTGAACTAAATCCTTAACCTCTTGTTAGTAAATCTTTAGTACTGTTACTAATAAATTGCCGCCATAGTGTCAAGTTACTGTCTGTATTGGCAATGAGTATTGGACCACTTCTCTTGAATTTTGACTCATGCTTTTGATCAGGTAGAATATAGTTACCTTGGCAGGATTACAGAAAAAAATTACACGAAAATGACTGTTCTATGAAGAACACTGTTTCTTTCAAATTTACTAGGGAAGAAAGAAATAAAACTGAGTTATATTAAATATTAAACATATTTATTTAAAGAAAATTGTAAAAATAATGTTTATATTAAAACAGAACTTAACTTTTATGAATCTTTGGAATAGGTTTGATCTCTAAAATACTTTGTTTAGATAGTTGAAACCTACCGTCCTAATGGCAATAATACAATAGTAATGAAGAGCATCCATTTCGATATGAAACTTGTCGTAGCAGCCCCAGGCGTAGTACCTGTAACAGCCTCTGTAGTGATCTCTTCAGTAGTGGGTTCTGTTGCTGACGTAGTAGAAGGTTCTTCAGCAGTAGTCGGTGGTTCAGTAGTAGTTGTAGTAGTCGTAGTAGTTGTTGTAGTAGTAGTAGTAGTAGAAGATGTGGTTGTAGTACTCGTAGATGTTGAAGGTGCTACGGCACCAGTTTCCAAAAAGTATCTGATATTTTCTCTAACGGATTCTGCCCAAGTTATACTCGCCCGAGCTGAGTTGGCGTAGCTGATAAGTGTATTGTAACTACTACCTAGATTCTGCTGATTTGCCGTAGCCCATGTTGTAAACTGTATTAAACATAAATAGTTATTGAAATTATCATGCTCATTATATTATTATTACAAATTCAAAATAAAAATGTAATGAAATTAAAATTTTAAGAGTTTCGCGTATTTACTAATAATAAAAAAAACAATTACTTGATCGATACGCTCGTTGGACCGCAGTCTTGCAATGACGTATGAGAAAGGAGTCTCTGTAGAACCACTGAAACTGAAATAAAACTCATTATTTTATTTCTACATGGCCTAAAATGATTTAATTAAGATAAATTATCTAACAGATATTATTAACATAAGAAGTAAAAAACATAATTTTCTATACTTTTAAATATTTTGCTGTAATTTAAACTCTCGATTGTACTTGTGTCTGAAACTCGTTGCAGTATAGTCTAGGATCATGATACGGTTTCGTTCTAGAAATATTTTGCCCTTTCGGCATATTGACCAAATTCTTTAACCCAAACGACTGGATATTTAAGTCTATTTAAATTAAGGTAACGTGAACCGTGATGCTTTAGTTACTTGGTGTAGTTTTTTTCGACAGTTCTTTGTCACTAAAATTTAATTTCAAGCTAACTCAACTGAATTCTTGAAAAGTAAATTTCAAATCGATCTACTTACGCATTGGCGACAAGATTAAGATTCTGTTGGATGAACGCAAGAACGATGTCAGTATTTTCTTCATTGCCATTAACAGCTGAACTCAATGCGTTTGTATAGTCTTGAGGACGAATTATGTAGTTGACGCTCACAATGGCATTTAAAAACCTAAAAAACACATAACAATACATTGAACTATAAATGAGAGAGGAACTCTTTTTACAATATTATTAGACTAAACAATGTTTCTGCAAGAATTTGAATGAATTCTCGACCAGAGTGACAACACATTTTCACAAAAACCGGCTTTAAGCAATTCATTCCGAGAGAATGAAACTACCGGAGCCCAAATCTCAACTCCCACTGATTCCAGGAGAAAAGGCTCAAAGATCTTGCATGCATCTTTGATTGTTTAGGTTGCAGGTGCACATGTGCGATTATAGTTTGTTTGCCATAAGGTGATTGCTTACTTATATAAATAAACATATAACATACGTCTCGGGACGCCCCACAGAAGTGATAAACTAATTGCTGAGAGTGAGAGAAAAGAAGGCTGTCTACCGGTTTCGTATGCGTGATAGAAAGGGAAGTCAAACAAGCGCCGTAAAGCGTTACGTAATAAAATGTTTTACCTCCCATAAGAAGTTATCACTTCAAAAATTGTTCAGACTTACGATTGTAAAGAAGAAGCATCTCTTGTGCATCCAAGATTTTCTAGAATTAAAATCTTTTCAGTGTAGACGTTATGGTTTAAGAATCTATTCCATAGATAGTTAAAGTCAGTCGCACCTCCATGACGAAGAGCATTACAGTACACCCAGTTGCGACTATCGACTGGTACTCTGTAACAAATAATGAAAAATATTTTGTTAAAATTGCCAAACCAGTTTAAATATTTTCATTCCTTTTTATGAGTCAATAGGCTAAATGTCAATTTTTTTTAATAAATGTTTAATAATATACGTTAATATCTATCGTACCCCAACATTCCATTATTTATATAAAGAACCGGATATTTTATTGTTTATTTATTATTTTGTTAATTTGAAATAAACAATTTAAAATTCCCTCGAAAACGCTCAATACTGTCATGGCATCTTAAATGACGTCACGTCGTGCTAAACAAAACTAATTGTATACTGAGATCAAAGTGTTCTTTATTAAAAATTTATTTCTCGTATTATAAGCACTGTATTAAAGTGTAAAAGCACAAGAATTAAAACTACATTCAAATTAGTCATACATGTTCCTAACAAATACGAAAAAAGTGGCTCACACTTGGAAGGAGTTATGATGCTCATTGTTTATCAACAAATACTAGAATGTATTATTGTGAAAATCATTTTGTTGTAAGAATTTCACACAAATAATGTAGGTAATCTAAATGTAAAACAAAATTAATGAATTTTGCTTAAGAATATCTATAAAACATTGTTATATTAGTAGAGGTTAAGTACTTTGTTTTATGATTTAGAACATAGTTTAATCACTGGTATGAGCCATGCTAAATCCTGATTTCATAGTGATATTACAATAAATGACTGAGAATAATTATAAAAGTGACAAAAAATGCTAAACTTTTAAAATATTATCAAATAAAGCATTCATTTCTATAAAAACGTCGACACAACAATGATTTTCTTGGACGGCGTGACGTAGTTTGCAGTTGCATCTTCAAATATTGTTATTATAAAACAACAACTTTGACTGAATCTCTTGTCCATCGATCATATTTGCGGCTCGCATTGGTCTAAGTGTGATGTTAACACTTGAAAGAACAATTGAAAGAAAACGTAATAATCGATTGCATAGTTTCGAAATTCATCATGATCAACCACATGACACGAGAATTGGAAATATTTTAATAGATTTGACAAGATTTTTAATGTCATAAATTATGATTTTCTAATAATTTGCATATAAGATCTTACGGGGTGTTATTGTTAACTAGAGCTTGAAATTGGCTAAGAGCAGCGTCAATACAGTCTCGCACTCCCAAGCTGCACATCAATGGAGCAAGTTGTAAACGCAAGTAGGACTGCAGGAACGTCTCGCCAGAAACTGGGTAGTATGTTAGGGAAGTCATGACCCTTGATGCCCATGTAGTAATAAGTGTCTGTAAAATAATTCCACCTAATAAGTTATTAATAATTATAATAAGTATAATAATAATTAAACACACAATAATAACGACTAAACAAACTATACTTTTAGATTTGGCAGCACTTTGACTTTGGCAGTACTGGAAATTTTACATGCTTTTTTTTTAAGGATACATAGTCAATTTTTCTAGACTAACTAATTAAAAATTCAAAATGTGGCAACTTCCACATATAACACAAAACAGAAAAACATTACAGCATCTACCGAAGATATGTTGAACTACGGAGTAACGAAGGAAACGAAGAAACTATCAATCTTGAATCATGCAATATAAGTTCTCGCCACAATGTAATTACTACACAATAAAATGCCGATAAATATAAATAGTGTTGATTATGCACTTACATTAATTCCGTTAAGCTCAGTAACAGTTGTAGCACTAGCAAGTCGGTTTCTAAGCCAATTGAAACCAGTTATGGCAGCAACCCAAGGTGCGTAATCAGTCTCATTTTCGAGGAAAGATAGAATATTTAATGCACGAGTGTAACTCATGATACCAGATCGGGCGAATTGGAAGACGTCGTTAACAATCTAAAAATAGAATTTTAAGAATTTTATATTACCTTAAACACGAAAAAAGAGAATATCACATGAGTTGAATTACTACTAAATGTTTTCCATTTTTAGTAACAAATTTTCATACCTGGGCTCTATTATATGTATGAATCAATGTCCTATCAGCACCTCTAAGAGCAATAGAAATAAGATCCCAGGTATATTCATCGTAGTTGACTCTGTAGAACCCTGTGAATTTATAATTCAGAATGAATAAGACCTGGTCAGATTATCCAGTATTACTAATTTAAAACTTTTAGCATTTACCAGTCTGCTGCTTATTGAAAATGACCCATTCGTCACCAACAGATCCACGGTTGATGGTAGTGAGCGACTGAGAGATAATGTGTGTAGGTTTAAGGTTAACAAAGTCCGGGTTGCTGGCTGTACTGAATGTAATAGGCACAATATAAGTGTTGACAGCGGTCGAGTAACCAGTGTTGATATTGAAACGGCGCTGAAAAATTTTAAAAATTTACTATTTGTTATTTTTTTAATAAATTACACATCTGGTTGAAACATGCCTGCTTCTGTTATTACTCAGTTTACATTGAAATTTTTTGAAATAAATCTTACCTGAGTAATAGTCATAGTACCAGTTTGATGGTTAACCTCAACGTTCAGAACAGGGTGTCCAGGTTGTGATGTCCAACTCATGTAGTAATCAATAAAAGAAAAATCAGAGCCGTAATTTAATACTCCGGCTTGAAGACCTGCTTCCTCCAAATATTGGAATAATTGAATTGGAGTGGCGGTTTGGAATGCTCTGAAATCGAAATATTACTTGACTAATTTTTACCACTTTGTTGAAAGTAGTAAAAAAGTGGTGAAAATAAAATATCAATCATTTCAGTGTTTACGTATGAGTCAGACTCCGTTTGTAAGTCCGATCGTAATAACTAAGGATATGCGTCAACAGCTCAGAACCAAGTAAAGTATCAACAATTCAACTTTCCATATTAAACGTTGATATGGCACACTGTGAAATCGCGTATGTCACTCACATTTACAGAAATAATGTACCTACAATTTTGTTACAATAAATATATAACAACAATATATTCCCTGTCTAGTAATATACTCTGTGTTGCGAAGAACTCCAAAAGTAGTCCTGAAATGAACATAAAGAAGACAGAACAATAATTAGTACATTACACATGGTGTTAGATGCATTACGCATGAAGCAGTAGGAAGTGTGAAGGAAATGGCTTAAGCCACTGGGTTATCCTTACATTCATATTTAGGTATTTAAATAAAAAAAATATAAAACTTAAAACTACCTTCCACGTAAATAGTTTCTCAGTCCCTCTAGGTTCACATCAGAGCCCAAAAGGTGTTCAGTCATCCTAATGATAGAAGCACCTTTGTTGTAGCTGATGGTTGAAAACATGGTTCTGACGGCAGGATTTGTATTAAGGTCCGAAGCGGTCAAAGGATGTGGATTATTAGCTGAATCAGCCAATAAAGAAGTATGAACTTGTTCAGTAATGAAACGAACATCGAAGCCCATATCTTCCACCTGCGTTGTGAAAATAATATTCTAATAACTTATATAGGGGTATATTAAATATCAACATTTATAAATAAAAAAAATATATGGTTTCAAATACTCGTGGTTTTTAAGTGAATATCTAATAAATCAATGTAGTCAAACAGCTAAACAGTGAAATAAGTAATATAAATCGTATTGGACCTTTATCAAAAGCAGCCGCTTTCAACCATCTCATTTTAACTTTCTCACAAACATAGCGCAAAGGTTATGCATAAGAAAAGATATTATCATCTAACTGGCAATATTTAAGTATATAATCTTACCCAGCTTGTGGTTTTAAAATAAAAAAAACATACCCAGTATGTGAGGTAGTATTGGTAGTATCTAGCAAAACCTTCATTAAGCCAAAGGTTGTCCCACCAGTCGCAGGTGACGAGGTTTCCAAACCACATGTGAGCAATTTCATGAGACAAAACAGAAGCAATTCTTTGCTTGAACACGCTATTAGTGTTAGCCTCATCTAACATTAAATAGGCTTCTCTGAAAAAGTTAACATTGAAATGACACAAAAATACTTTAGTAAGTTAATGAAAGACATCCAGAAAAAGTAAATCATGTAAATGTAAAGACAAGTCAAAAATAATTTTAGAAATAAAAGTTTAACCGACTGCAATAATACTTTGTGTTAATCGCTATTGTAATTTTTTTTGACGAGTTTCATTGTCCAAAACACATCATCAACAAATATATACGAAATTCAAATGGTTTCTACTATTTCGTAATTTGAAAACTTGTTTATAAATGATAGAGTTATGCGAGAACGTAAATAAAAATTGCCAAATGAAAATAAAAACATCCGAATTGAGTATAGGAGGTTTTTAGTGTTTGAAGTCAGTTAAAAATTTACACTTATAAGTGATATAGTAACCAAAATCATGATCAGCTACACGGCTCTGAAGAAAATCTGATATAATTAAATAAAAAATATTAATACGTCATACCATTCGACAATTTCTGCTAAATTATCACACACAATGTTCAATAAATACAAAAATAAAATAATATTCAAGGATAAGACTATTATAATACATTTGCCGTAATTGCAACTACCATATGCTCATGTACTAAAGTCCCATGGAGAATTAAGAAACTAAAATTCCTTAGTTGTCTGCAATAGAGTAGAGTAGCATACCATGTGGTTTTGGTCAGGCTGATTCTACATATCACACACAATCTCGGTGGGTTTTTGGCCAAAGGTTCTTGGTAGACATGAGCCTCTTGTATACATACCTGTATATAAGAAGCCCCCAATTTTCCATAGCACCTGCACTGAAATCAGGAACTGAAGCTTGTGTCATTTTGAGATTCGGGTGTATTGAGTAAAAATCGTAAGCTGTATGGCTGCTCATTTCTCTTAAAAGTGCTTGACCTGCGTCTAATGCGTATTGACCTTGATTAGAATTTATAGCAGCTGGACGGGCAATTACTTCGTAACTTAGAGCCCCTGCTGAATTGGTTACAGTGATACTGCCATATTCGGCGACGATTACTGCCAGTAAATATGTTGACATTATAGGGGTAATTTGGAATACATCATCTTCAAAGCTGTATAACAATAATAGCAATAGATTAAAACAGTAATTTTAATAACTAAAATCGTTAACAATATAGACGAAGGATGTATAATTACCCAGGAGTTGTTGGAGATGGCCTTGTTTCCATAAGCCTGGTACAAAACCAACTCTGGTGAGATGTTTGACGTCTGATAGTGACACTGAAAGTAGCTTTAAAGCTTGGTTCGTCATAGCAAGGAAAAGCCCAGCGAGCTGCAGTAGCCTGGAAGTGCGTTGAAGCCAAATATCTGAAAGTATAGTAAGAGTTAGTAAAAAACGGTCTGCCGATATCACGACGAACAAACCTGCTCAGCGTTCATAAAAACTCCTAGATAATTTTTATGGACTATTCACTATCAAAAATAAAGCTAGCTTTGTCGTAACTCTAAGAGAACCTGTGTATTGTTCCAGTCCTACCACATAAATAAACACAATTTCTTACCTGACGGTATCAGTGGGGCTGTTTCTAAACCAATTCCTATAAAGTCCACGCATGTCGTCTCGCAACTCAGATCCGAAATCAATTGTCAAAACATAAATTACAGGGTCATTAGGGACAACATTGTAAGCAAGAAAGCCATTGTTAAGACGAATTCTCAAAAGTTGATTTATAGTATCAACCTCATTAGTTATAGGTATTGGGTTATTTGCCTGAGTCAACTGTATCCTGGTAAGAGATAGAGCATCTGAGTGAATTACTATCTCATTGACTGATGCTTGAGTGGCTTGAAGATGAATTTCAACGGTTCCAGAATGTCTTAATGGTTCTTGGGATAAGTCAATCGTCCATAAAAGATTATAGTGTGTCGGAATAGTAGTGCGCGGTAATCTGTAGTTAGCGGCATCTCCATTCATAGGGCTTAGTTCTACATTACTGAATGCGTCGACGTCCTCGAAGATTTCTCCTGCCAATTGCTCATCGCCGAAGATAGTATTTTTCGTAATGATTCTATTACTTTCAGATAACCTTTTTAGGTCTGGTAACCCATATACAGAAATGGTCACCAACAACAAGATTGTCGTCTTCAGTACCCACGTCTTCATCTAAACAGGGAAAAGCTCTTTTTAGTCTATGAAACCAGACGCAATTAAATACAAACACAAATTTGAAATGAAAAAAGTTATCAAATATATTCAAAACTAATATTCATTTTTTAAAGGATAATTTGATTTAATCTCTTGAGTGCTAGACCGAATTGCTTAGTAATAAAGAAAAAAAAAACATCTTTAAATCCTAATAAGCCTGTTTTATTTCATTCTAATGTATTTCTTGATAAATGTGACGTAAAATGTAGTAACATAGTAGTTAAACCAAATATTTATTTTGCTTAATTCACTTGACACTACTTTTTTCAGGACATATAAAATATCTGTATTTATTATGGTGTAGGTGGATAAATGATCAGAAGAATCAACTGATAGTAAGTAAACATCTACACTTAGACCCTTACTAGCCCTTTTCTGCCTATTTCAATCCTCCCATCAGAGTGATACAGAGAAGGAGTTTGGAACGGTTTTGTTGGAATCGAAATTCAATAAAATCGTTTATTGATTGTCTCTGAAGCCATAGTGACACTGCGATCGAGGCGGCTCATTTATATCGAAGCAAGGCTCTCTTACGCATACGAACTTTTCATCTTTTTGCTTTTAATTCACAGAATGTTGTTCAAATTTTAACGCTCTAAATAGTGGACTTAAAAGCAAGGTACTTTTTATAAACAAAAAACACACGTTTTACAAACTACATTTAAAAATTTATTCACATAAAAGTACTATAATGAAATGTCTAATTTGTTCAGTAAGTTCAGTAATCAGTTTCACCGGAAGTAAGAGACTCTATACGTTTTCAAATTCTAATTTAGTGTAGTTGGTTTGTACCTACCTTGACCAGCTGAACAAGACCTGACGTAGACTGAAAACCCCCAACTTGAGTATTTATTAAATAGTTATATAAACGTAAAAAAAATATTTATCGTGTAATATCTTTGATAACAAATAGTGCAATAAAGGTGATAAATTTTAATCTTCCTATATCTACGTCTACGTAAATCATACTTAAAATAATAAGCAGTTACCAGGCATTGAAAAACAACGGAAAAAGAACATAAAAATTTATATGTTTATCACCTACTTAACAATTCACATAAGTAAAACAGATATAAAATATTTATCTTCCTAATACCTCCATTTCCGTTCTTAACGGAAGCGCGAGCAAATGATAAAATACTTTATGCTTGTCCCGCTAACGTGTTTTAATAAATAATGTGTCAATAAATTCGCAATGTCCCACATAGAGTAAGATCCCAGAGCAATCAGACATAACTTATTTTCACACGGATGAAACCTGAAGTTTTCAGTAGCGTCTCGTGTGCCTTGAATACCTACGCGCTTTGTGGAACTTGCCGAGTGACACCTGGGCAGGTACCAGGTGAGAAAGGTAACTAAAAATAAGAATTATCTAACTTAAATTCACATGGCTGATTTTTATATATGTCATGTAGAATATTATTTTAAAGTAATATCATAAGTGTCAGACACTTTTGATGGACCAGAACTTTTGTCAGACGCTTTTAAGCTACCCAAAAAATATATGAACTTAATTTATTTTTACATGTCTGATTTTTTAATATGTTATTGAAGTATTTATTTAAAAGTTATATTCAATCAGTCAGCCAAACAGCCCCTAAGATAAAAATTATTCAGCCAGAAGTATGAGGGCGAGAGCACTATGCATGCGCTTCAGAGTGAGTGAGACGTCCATAATAACTCGGTTCCCCTTCTTAAACTCATCATCTGCTTCTAGCGTGTAATATTATACACTCTTTTGCAAAAAAAACGGGCACTTAAGCAAAGAACTGTTTTATAGTTACTATTAGTTTTACAATTACAACAAACAATTAAAATTACCATAACCAAACTAACTTTTCCCGCAACTTGGTCCTTATGGAATTCGATTATCGCGAATCCCGCAGAATTTTTTTTTTCTTTCGGACAGAGTTACTTTCGAATTTTGTATTAGCATGCAAATACAATCTATACCGACGTATAACCCTCCTTTTGGCAGTTAGAAATTAAAACATAACACGCTGTACTAAAAAAGTATTATTAACATTATACCCAACGAAGTGGGCACGGGCCAGCTAGTATCTAATAAAAAGGTACAAAAGTGTAAGTTTCACTAAAATCGGTCTTTTCATCTTAAATATATGGGGCGTGAAAGTAGGAACGAACCACCAAACGTTTGCAAATAGACCCGAATGAGTATATTAGGTTTTGTGTGATCCACATTATTCTATTATATTCAGAACTGTTATTCTATTGTTATATCATTTCTGTCCGGGGTTTTTTAAATTTAATATTTGATACTTGTTATTGTAGAATGAACTTATCTAAAATCAATAAATGCCATAAATAAAAGATATACCAGTATTCGATACTGTGGCGGCTTCCACATACAGCGCAACAGCCACACTATAGCGCCATCTACCGCAGACACACTTAACTACGCAGCAACGTACAACACGAATAAACTACAGATCCTGAATCACGCAATAAATAGTTCTCGCGCCGATTGTCATATATACAGCATCCTCACATCAACTGTGGGGCAGTGGCCCGCCAGGCATGATCACCTCGCCTTGTAGGAGGATCCTACCTTTGTGTTGGAGGGACATGACACCCATTCCTCCACAGTTCGTGTGTTCGTGAATACAATCATATCCGTCGAAGTCAATTCTAGAGTTCGCTAATATTATGTTACACAGCACATATAGCAGTGTTGTAGGTTCAATTCTCATCAACAACACAGTGTGAGCCACATCGTTCAGTTGTAACCACAATAATTCATGTTTTAATACTCTTTGCAGTGTTGCTATGCTGTTATGGTTTTCTTAAAAACTCCCGTTGTCGACATACGAGTGTGAAAGTTCTGATGAATGTAGTGCGAACTCAAGTTACATGACTAAAGATGTAGTGTGGAAAAAAAATTAACTACTTAGTTGGCCCAGTGGTTTAATAATAATAATACAATACATATTTCGGACATTTAACACACAACGCCATCTAGTCCCAAGCTAAGCAGAGCTTGTGATATGGGTACTAGACAACTGATACAAATACATATATATTTGTTTTGTAAATAAGTACATATTATACAAGGTGTCTCAAAAGAAATTTCATATTTAGTGGATTGATTAAAAAAAAAGGAAGCGGTATATAGAAAAAATGTTTATTTATTGTTAAAATACACTTTTTGGGAATTCATTTCTTAAAAATAATATCGTCTAAATGTAAACCCTCACGTTGTTGGCACTCATTTAATCGAACAGTAAAATTACTTATGACTGCTCGACAGGTGGAGTGAGGGATGGCTGCCATTTCGTGACGGATATTTTCTTTCAAATGCGCCAGTGAAGTTGGTTTATTGGCGTAAACTTTAGATTTAAGATAACCCCATAGGAAAAAGTCCATAGGGGTTAAATCTGGGCTACGTGGAGGCCAATTTATGTCACCTCTCCGGGAGATCAATTTTCCTGAGAAAATTTCACGAACACGTGGCAGAGATATATTGGACGTGTGTGAAGTTGCTCCGTCCTGTTGAAACCATGTTCTTTGGTTATAGCCAGGAAAGTTTTGCAGTTCAGGTACCAAGAAGTTGTCTAACATCTCCACATAACGCTCTGAATTCACTGTAACTGTACGCCCCATTTCGTCTTCAAAAAAGTAAGGGCCGATAATTCCTCGCGCCGACATGGCAGCCCATACGGTCACTTTAGGCGAGTGTAGGGGTTTCTGATGTTTGCGTTTCGGATTGGCTGAACTCCAGTAGCGGCAGTTTTGCTTATTTACGTGGCCATTAAGATGAAAATGAGCTTCATCCGAAAACAAAATGTTGGTAAACGTTGAAAATCGCTCAATCATCTGATTTACGAAATTAAGCCTCTGACCGGCATCTTGGGGCTTTAATTCTTGCACCAATTGAATTTTGTAGGGGTGCAGCTTTAGATCTTTGTGCATAATGCGATGTAATGATGATCTATGCACATTTAAAGCACTCGCGCGCTTCCGAATTGAAAGGCTCGGGTCGTCACGTACAGATTGATTAACACTCTCCACGTTTTCTACGGTTCTTGATGACCTAGGTCGCCCGGATTTTGATTTATCCAGCGTTGATCCAGTCTCTTCAAACTTTTTAACCCAATGTCGAATGAGAGGAAGGCTTGGCGCATCATTTAAGTGGCGAAAACCTCGAATACTGCAGAATTTTCTACGCGCGACAGTTGTCGAATCACCGTTCTTGTAAAACTCTCGCACGCACAACGCGCGGTCTGCTCCCGAGAAACGCTCCATAGCGACTGAATCCCCAAGAGCCAAGCTACCAATTGACATAACCCCCGCACCCCTCAAGTACGCAGCGTTCACGCAGTAAGCTAAACAAATATAAAATTTCTTTTGAGACACCCTGTACATAGAAAGCACTTAAACTCCGAAACAAATATATGCAGATCATATAAACATTTGGCCCGAACTGGGAATCGAACCCGAGACCTCAAGCACTGAGGCATTCTATAATAAGTCTTAAATGTTATAACAATCCTCGGTGTATTAACAAACGTCAGTTAAGTTGGATGCTAATTGACTGCCCTGGTGGTGGTTGGTGATCCTGACTGCTGTGCCACAGGGTGGTAGGTTCAATTCTCACCAAGGCAAATAGCTCTGTGAGGAACACGATCATTTGTTCTGTGTCTGTTTGTAATTCATCCATGTAATGTATGTATTTAGAAATCTATAAGTATGCTTCTCAGAAGTTTTGTTCACATAGTACAGGCTCTGCTTAGTTCTGGACTAGACTGTAAAAAAATAGTCTGTGACTAATTTTGTGAAAAAAATAAAATTATCCAAAAGTCTGCGTGTAGGATATCTCCTCCCTCCGTGAAAGCAAGAAAAAAATGCTCAATATTGGTTTTCTATCAGTCACTGCTATAAAGTGTCTTCACTCTGGTTCCTAAATTGCCTAAACTTAATATTACTTTCTCTATAAAATGAGTCAATTTTTTATTTTATTTATTCGTCTATCACCAAGGATCGTGACCCCTTAAAAAGCGAGTTGTTTTTTCCACCCGATACGGTCCGTAGCTTGATGGACTGACAAGTTACTCCAGTTGTTCGGAGATCATCTCTTCGGGCTTCGACCTCTGATTCTTTTGCCTTCTATCTTCTCCAGGACCACTAATCTCTTTTAAATATGCGCGCGCGATATGGCCGCAATAGCTTAGGTCACGGTGCAATCAGGAATAAGAAATAAATAAAACATATTTTTATAAACCACATATTTTTATAAACTTTAATTTACTTACGAAAATCATTATAAGAAATAGTTAAATAGTATAAAGTTTTATTGTAATTATTTACATACATTTAAATGTTTACAAAAAGTAAGAGAATTATTATTCATTGAAAGTACTTTGTACACCCAGCAAACGAAATATAGGAACAAGTTTACACGCGTGTGTTATTCTTACATTTGTATGTGTTGTAAATAATATTTAGTTTTTCACTTATGCAGTTCCTTTAATTTCATTTGCCGTGTGCACTTAACGCACGATTGGAGGACTAAAATAAAAAATATACTTGGCGTTGACATTAGCTCTTATAATCATATAAAACGACGTGTTTTGACGTACGTCTGTTTTATTTTGCGATGATTCATATGTGTCGGTGATAAGGTAATTTCCTTAGATAATAAAAAGGAAATACATTTGAAAATACAAGAAAAGTATGACAAAAATTTAATGAAATCAGTTTTCCTACGTCTTAATGTGACTAATATAATATTTGATTACTTACCTTGTACAATTTTGAAAATAGAAAAACATTTACTAGGTCTGTGGGAACTATTTATAATGTTTACGTTAACGTTTTTGTAGAAACTACAAAACGAGCTTTTATTTGCGATTAAACGACGTTTTATTGGCGTACATAAAACCATTCAACTTGACATAGGTCCTTGCGCTCCTTGGGGAAGAGCTTCATACAAACGTGTAGTAAACTGATTAAAATGCAATGAAAATTAAATTATATGAAAATTATATAATATGATATGATTTTTAGAACTTTAAAAAGCATGCTTAATACGTAAATCATACATGTGTTCAGATGATGGCCAAGATTTGAACGTTTTGAGTAGTACCAACAGCTGTCAACTAAATTTGCTAACGTTACCGTACTATCGCTGTGACCGTAAGCAATTTTCACACACACCAATACATAGTTCTATGCACACCAGCATAACAAAGTTAATATGTTTGTTTTCGTTGTTTTAATATTGCAACTTTTCATTCAGACATACGTATAATATCAGGATTATTCCTATATTACATTAAATACCCAAAAGTGAAATCTACGAAGGAAATGGTGATTTTAACATATGCATCTGCAATTTAGAGCCTTCTCACAAAAAAATATAATGTTTTGTACTACATTACAGGTAAACTTATGTTAACTCTTAGTACAACATTAAAATTTCTTAAATAAAAGCAATACATTTATTTGAACACAATACTGATAAATACGACTATCGCACTTACGACAATGCAGAAAAAGTTTAAATTTGTACACGTTTTATATTAAAACGCTTAAACGACTGCAGAAAAACACCCTTTCTCATACATTTCTAGCGAATCATCTCAAAAATCGAAGATAAAACAACTTTATGATTAGCAAATGCTTTTAATGCATAAAAACCAAATTTCTAGCTACCTTCAACTAGACCATCTTAAAAAAAACTGTTCCAAATTGACTACTAAACCAGAAAGTTCTAGAACCTTCCAAAATTCACTGTATACTTTTTAACTAATCTTGTCCGCTGCGAGGAGCCAGTCGACGATGGTTTGGTAATTCCGCTCTCTCCATTGAACGTTGGATGATATTGTTTCTAACACTTGCTGAACTGGACGTCCTAAGTCGCTGCATTGTTCTGTTACAAATCTTTGTAGCTGTGAATAATAAAAACAATATTTTAGATGTTCATTCTTCAATAACTTTAACACTACAAAGAGTAGTCTGCTCGAAACTTTGGGTAATACCAAGTTTATATTATATCACTTTACATCACATTACATCAGCAGCATTTTACTATAAACACAGAAGAAGAGAAAAATAATATACTTAATAAAGGAACAAATTTTGATGAACAAATATATATCAACCTTTCAATGTTTTAATAATTTACATTTTACTGGACAGAGATATCTATTTTACAAGAGGAGGAAGAAGAGGTTTTGGCTTATGCCACGCTGACCAGACGCGTTTTTATAGAATTTGTTTTCAGTTTTCCTTCTCGACGACTTGACGTTTGTGCTGTTGATGTGACAACATTGCAAGTGTATACACATTGTTTTATTTATATTGTTCTTAATTTTTAATACACTAAAAGTTCATACACTGTAGACGCCCTCTGCCCATGAGAGGGACATAGGGCATTAATATTAAGTAGATCATAGATCTAATGTGTGCGTATGACATATTAACTATTTTTCAACAACCAATATAGTCCGCCTGCTGGATTCGGGTCTCCTTAATTGTCTTTACAGTGCATTTCATTTATTTAAACATTGAGAATAGTTGCTGATTTATGCGCATGTGTTTATTGCATATCTGTTTTAGTTATAGTTTTTATTTTAAATAAGATATAACAGATAAATGTTTTTGCCGTTTTCTGAAACTTCTGTCCTTCATACCTCATGCACTTCAAACTCAGTATATGAAATTTAGTTATTGATTTTATAAATACAATATAGAATCATAAATATTTACATGCACTAATGATAATACATAATAACTGATAAATAATGATAACATATAAAATAGTTGTCACTAGACCATCAAACATTCGATTGTTTTGGTATTTAATCGGTTTTTATCTTGAAATTTTCAAAGTCACGTTTCTATTAATCTTGACATAATTTAATAATTAGTTATATCATAAGCCCCATAGTAATAATCACTTGGTGAAATAGCGCTTGCGCTGTATTTCACCAAGTGAGAGAGGATACCGGAGGCCCATGCCCCAACCCCCCCCCCCCATCCCACTCCCCATTACCCAAAGGCCCGCAACGCATTTGTGACGCCTCTGGTGTTGCGGGTGTCCATGGGCGGTGGTAATCGCTTACCATCAGGCGATGCGTCTGCTCGTTTGCCCCCTATACCATGAAAAAGGATCAGGCCTATACCCAGCTGTAAAAATAAAAATAAAAGTACCTCATCGTATTCGTGAGCTTCATTTAACCGTATCGTCACCACTTTCAAGATCAGGTTTAAGGTTGACAGTGAACTCACACTGAAAAAAAAATACAAATTTAGAACAATAGTATGTAGCATGACTATTTATTTAAAACCAGTAATCTACGGAACAGCGAAGATGCGCATTGTCGATGTTACTTAGTACCAAGTAGGACTTAATGGTTACTTAGTAGGTAGTATTTAGGTAACAACTGAATAACAACACTTCAAAGAGGGAGAAAACTTGAACATTATTAACCAAAAGATTAATAATATCCTTATTTATTAAAAAAAAATTGTTAGTTAATTGTAACGAACAAAAAATTATATATTTTTTTGTTAGTTACAATTAATTTCAATAAATGTATTATGTTGGTAGCGACATCTAGTAGTGGTATTTAGAATATTAATCCTCATGATATTAAAGGTTTTATTGGTAGATATTTTTAAAGATGTTCAGTTTTTGTCACATTAATACGAATAAATCGATCTCAGATTATTGGTATTAATATAGCGTATTAACGTTAAAAAGATAAGTGTTTTGTTGTTGCAAAACCGTGGTATCACACTACTCAGGTAAGTCTATAGGATAGGATATCTTGAGTACCATTATCCTCAACAGTATGTCAATAATAAAGAGGTTTTGCTTAGCAGGCCAAAACCAGCGAGCCACCTTGGTTTTTGTAACGGGGCCCAATGATGGAGAAGCATCTTAATAGGTCGCCACAGAGTGAGTAACCATGCTGTATTGTCTGCATTCTGATCATGCTTTCCATCAGGCAAAGTAGAGTCACGGATTGGCAGAGGGTTTGGTTCCAAATAATCCTTCTGTGTTTAGTACTGTTGTTCTGCGCAATTTGCTATCTTAATCAGCTGTTGCGACATCCACGACAGCCACGCTTCGGCATGAATGAGCCGGCTCGACTGGAGTGATACCACGGCCTCACAGAAAATGGGTGTGAAATAGCGCTTGCGCTGTACTTCACCAAGTAAGTGAGGATACCGGCGGCCCATACTCCATCCCCGTCCTCCATCCCCCAAAGGCCGGCAACGCACTTGTGACGCCTCTGATGTTGTGGGTGTCCATGGGCGGCGGTAATGGCTTGCCAACAGGCGATACGTCGGCTCGTTTGCCCCCTATTCCATAAAAAAACCATGGGCGGAATGGAGGTTGTGGGACTGCGTATTCTTAATCTGTCCCCATACGGAAAATACATCGTAAGCATTTTATCTTAATTGTATCTTCTCAATTGGACACGATTTATACTTACAAAGATCTCATCCTCGGCCAGTTTGCTCGTATGAAGTTGAAAGCTATGGGTTGTCCAATCCCAGTGCTTGCTACAGCAGAAAATACACGAACTATATCTTGCTTGCGGATACCGCTGTCGTTGCGCAAGGACATTTCTAGGTATCTGAAAAGACAGTAAACCACTTTAATTAATATACACGTATTGACTTTACTGCTTAGGTGGTATAGAAGCAGCGTATGCGACTGTTAGGCTTGAGGTCTCGGGTTCGATACACGAGTCAGAATAAATGTTTGTATAATCTGCAAATATTTGTTTCGGATTTTGGGTATTTTCCAAGTATTTCAATTCCAAGTATATTTGTAATTATTTCAGTTGTCGTGTGAATTTTCATATTTTTTGGGGATAAAACACAGTTGTTAAGTTTAAGATGTAAATATTTTATACAACCTTTGATAATGCCATAAGGCGAAATCGGTCGGGCTTAATTAAAATAAGGGAATGAAGTGAGTTTGATTCTAGAATGTATTGTCACAAGTTCCTTCAAGTGCCGACAATCGAGAGTATAAATTATATCTGTATGTAATTTTATACCTAACAGTTTTTTTATTTATGGAATTACTAGCTGAACCCCGCGGTGCTACCCGCGGTACGATGATAACTGCGGGCAACGCCGCGAGGCGAAGCTATATCTTTATAAATAGTAGCCTATGTGTTATTCTGATGTATAAGCTATATTGTGGTAAAGTTTCATTCAAATCCATTCAGTAGTTTTTACGTGAAAGAGTAACAAACATCCATACATACATACATCCATACTTACAAACTTTCGCCTTTATAATAGTAGTAGGATAATCTTCCTCATTTACAGCATTCGTGTAGAAATACCCCTCGGATACAACCTCCTTGTGGCATGTCGGACTCGAACCGTCTAAAACCGCACAACATCTCGGGTACCGGGCCGGGGGACCAAGTACACCCTAGAAAGGAAAACCCCGGGACCCGGGCCACCTCCAGTTTGTAGATGGCCTCCTCTGGTGTGGAAACCTTGATGTTTCCCTTGGTCTCCCCAAAATATGGCCCGCGCGCCCCCCACTCGAGCCTGCTTATGCTATTATGACAGATAGCCGCATTTGCCACCCTCAGACTTGCTCTTATGGAGGACTGTAACCTTCGCCTGACATTGTATGAGAAATCTATTTACTATCACTTCAACCTGTTACAGAAATGTATAATTTAATGAGTTCTTATGAATTTTCGGCAACATCATTCACTAATCCCGTAATATACTAGATTGCTATAATTTGTAGTAGATATTGGTTTACTAGAATTGATTGTTCATGCATTATATTAGACAAGATTATCAATAAGATATGATTCTATATAACAATCAAAGCAGATAGATAAATAGAAAACTCTTTATTTGCACGCCGTATTTGTCCCCGTAGACTATAAACTTTTTAATCGGCCGATAGTTTGGTTGGTTTCTTAATCAATATGAAGATGTACGGAAACGTGCACATTAGAACGATTTGGTATCGGCTAACAAATAAGCCAAAAGCCAAACGGATCTAAATACCGGTCGATAAAAAAAATATCCTCGAACAGAGTTATTAAAGCGCATATGAAATGTCAGATATGCAGCGTACAAAGGACGGTTTTATTGTCAGAATCAAACTTTTTCAGGCAAACTTAGGATGAATTAAATGTTTCTGGTAGATAGTAGTAGTTGCCTATGCATTGAGTTTGAAGAAATTATTTGCTAATGAATATAATTCCACGTAAACTCACAAAAATCGTTAAGCACATTACTGACTAAGCAATTTAAAACACCTGCAATCGCAACATTATTTTTATGAAAAGGACATAAGTTAAGAAATTGAGTTAGTACCCGTAGCATACATGAGTACAGATTATAGACTTGTTGTTGATAGAATTTTCGTGGGTTCAATTCCTACCTAAGACAAACAACTGCTTGACAAGCGTTACTACTTGGTCCTATCAGTGTTCAGGTGTCAGGTGTATTATTAATAATTTGTATTTATTTAGAAATATATGCGTGTGTTTATTAGCAGTCTGGTTTTCATTTTATCTACAAGCTTTGCTTAGTTTGGGATCAGGCAACCACTCAATACTTATATTTTAGCTCACTGACGTAGAAATCCGAATAAAACAGAATTCTGAAAATATCTCTCTTTTTTTGTGCGGAGATCCCTTCGGATACCACGAGTCCGATACAACCGGTGGTTATGTCGGACTCGAATGGACTCGAACCGGCTAAAAACCGCACAGGTCTCGGGTACTTAAAATCGGGGAACCAGGTGCACTCTCGGAAGGAACTCCTTGGAACCCCTACGTACCTCGGGCCACCCATTATTTGTAGGTGGCCCCCTCCTGTGTAGGAACCCTAACATTCTTATTTTCTATTCAGAAAACGGCGCGAGTACTTTACAGAGCTCGCGCCGCCACCTCAGCCTGCTTCTACCAAGGTGACCGGTGACCGCACCTCTCACCCTCAGGCTTGCGCTTATGGAGGATGAAGATCGTTTTGCGACCTCCGGCGCCTGAATTGTCTGCGGTACCTGGCCCGTTCCCGGGCCTGGGGACAGGGAGAGTTCTAAACCGCTCCCGGTCCCGCTCCGCCATCTCCTTCGTAAGCAGAACTTGCATGCAGAAAGAGACGGCAGAGTTCCATGCGCTCTCGCTCCACAATATGGCTAAAATCATGTTACCGAGCGATGGAACCCCCACTCCGAATGCCGCCACGAGATCACGCCTCGGCTCCCCCCACGCCGGAAATTCTGACAACGTGTGGAGCGCCGTGTCCACGGTCTGGTATCGCAGTGGTGGCACTCAGGCGTTGGTTCTTTGCGGATCAGACACAGATGATTTCCGAAACATCCATTTCCAGTGATCACCTGCGTCAGCTGGTATGAGAGGCTTCCGTGAAACATCGCGAGCCCATCTTCCATAACGGGTCTTACCGCCGCAATAACGGCGTGCCCATGAAAATATCCCCATAATATTGAAGGCTATTTTTTAACCGATTACATTAACGTTGAATATTTGTTCGTCTACATTCCGATTATAAATACTGTCGAAGGACATAATTATGATGATTTTCTCAAAGCTGATTTCGGCCACGACGGACAGTCTAAACGGAGACTAGCAAACTAGGAAATATTATAAAGCACATACACAGATTCTCTCTCTGTTCCCTCATTCTTATAATCCGATAGAACGGTTAACCGACACGACCGGGGAGAGATCGGGCGCTGGACCGAATTCTTTACGAGTTCTCCGAGCAGGGGAGCTAAGATCCCAACTCCCAAACTCCGAGCTGCTATTAAGCATTTCCATAATCAGAAAAAATAAAAAAAATGTCTATACCGACCCGGGATTTAAAACAAAACCTTATGCTCAGCATTCGAAATGAGTGTGGTGACTACTACTCTTGGATTGTGCTTATGTTTTGGCATAAATGGTTGAAAAATAATGTAATTACCTATGCAGCAATGACGGGGATCGCGTACATCCCAATACAGATAGAAGCCTGTGTCGTTCAGAGGGTGCAGTAGCAACTTTGAAACGATCCCACGCGAAGTTCCATTCTCGAGCACCACCCGCTCGAACACCGACGCAATACACTATGGAACGTACATCTACGTGGATTCTGAAACAAAACCACATAAAATTATCTAATGTGTCAAGAGTTTTATCTTGTACTTTGAATGTATTATATATGCAGAAATTTTGTTTGTTTAAATTTTAAAGTATTACAGTTCACAAAAATAAGAAGGGTAAGTGGTAGAAGAGCACTTCACAAAATTATACCATTCTTAGCCATTCATATTAATATCACTTCATGCCTGAAGAACACGTTGAGTCATCGGTCTCGGAGGCTATATAAATATGTTATACTAGCTGACCCACGCATTCTCGTTTGCGTCTTATATAGCCCGTAGCATAAAAATTTTCGCAAAATAAGTGACTTTTCTGGTTGATTTTTACACCTTGTGTTCGAAAAACCCAAATATCTTATGGAACCCTATTTTTTCCCAAAATAAAATATAGCCTATGTTACTCGTGGCTAATGTACTCGTAGCTTTTTTTTAAAATCGGTCCAGTAGTTTTTGAGTCATTACAAACAAACATACAAACAAAGCTTTCATCTTTATAATATTAGTGTAGACAAGAACTTTATGACTTGCAGGACTTAAAAAAAAATTTTACAGATCTTCAACATCGCCACGTAACGAATTTTTTTTTTTTATTTTTTTATTTTTTTTTTTTTTTTAAAGGACAACTCCCACATTAGGAATAAACATCCTGTGTCGTGGGGGACTTTACAAACATACATGAAACGGACACAAAGAACATCCAGACTCGGGACATCAATTCGTGGATCACACAAAGTGTTGTAGGTACCGCGTGGGATTTGAACCCACGACACTTGGCACAGTAGCAAGCGACCGCTGACACCACTCGGCCAACCGTGCAGTCATGGAATTGAAGTCCAATTGTATTATAGGAGTAAAAAAAGACGTAGTAATCTCCAAATACATTTATGATAAACAAACACTGCATTGTAATATCACAAAAATGTGTCACATTTTGTTATCAATCACATAATTCATTAACGTGATGATAAGGTTGTAATTATTGCGATTCATTATTCACCGGACAGGCAATACCTGCAATCTGACCACCTGATACCTACAAGCCCCAGCTGTAATTGTTGTAAGGCATGAAGTTTCTACTGTTTTTAACATTTTGCACTGCACTAGCTGACTGCACAAATGTAGTGCAGGTTTAAGTTGTCACTTCGCTGCTGTAGTTTTAAACCCCACATGGTAAAACTCTCTCTCTCTGTGTGTGGTCTATTAATTTTTGGTGTCGGTGTTGGTGTACTTCATATCATTGCTTGTATATTTCTTAAGATTCCCGGGAGTTTGGAATAATTATAGTTATGGGGCCGTTTTTTTAAATAGAAGATTTTGACATTTAAGCATTTATTTAGACAAGTATTTTTTAGTTTTGTGCTATCAGGTTTGAAAATAAAAATGCCTGAGGTTTTATTCCATGTGAACTTTCCATATAATGAACGATAGATTAGTATGTTGGCTATATTGAAAAATTCAACATTCCCCAGACTCTGACCATTACATTATTTTAAGAACATATGGACTTATAACATCAACGGTTTGTCTTAGTTATATAATATACAATGAATAGCAATTTAGTGTCTAACAGCTGGACATTATTTATGTTGACGCTTTCACAGGTTTCACAGATTAATGCTTTATGATCTAGCAATAATTTAAGACCCTGATTTATATCTAGTTGTCAGCTGTTTACTTTTCATGTTTAAAAGCAGGACATTAGTTTTTAGAAAGTAACGAAAGTAGGATTAAAACTGATCAATAGTGTAATTTTATTATTATTAAAAACTAGCTGTTGCCCGCGGCTCCGCCCGCGTTTATGTCGGTTTTTTCGTGTTTTTTCGCGGTCGCGGATATGTGACTGATACAAAAATTAGATAAAAACAATCCTTGATGCGTATTATATATCATTCTAAAATTTCAGCTCGATCGGTGCAGAATTTTTTGAGTTTTTGAAGCGTACACAAACCAACATAACATTTATATATATAGATAGACTAGAAAGAATTAACTGCACGTTTGGCCTAGTGGTTAAGCGGTCGCCACGCCATTTCCTACTTTGCCAAGTGTTGTGGGTTCAAATCCCACGTGGAATAACACTTTGTGTGATCCGCAAATTGTTGTTCTACGTCAGGGTGTTCTTTGTGTCCGTTTCATGTATGTTTGTAAATTCCCCCGCGACACAGGAATTATACATAGTGCGGGAAATGTTTTTAAAAAAATTAAAACACAATATCAACTTACTCGTAATAGGCATCTGGGTTTGGCGCTAAAATCCAATTGGTGAACATCCGCACAGCGTTTTCCAAACAGTCCGGATGCTCGAAGTGGCAAGCTGAAGCCAACAGATCCACTCTGTATTGCGAGGTAATCACACTTTCGTTTGGATTCACCTTCCACCCTACTTCTTTCACTGCTTCACTTAGAAGCCGGAGGACGTAATTCTGAAATAATTAAAGTTGATAAAATATCTATACCAACTCTTCTGGTCAGCGTGTATCTCTAAGGCTTAGAGGCTTATATTCAGCAGGAGGACTATTCATGACTCTTGAAATTATCATAAAATATCAAGTGATATTATTAAATTCTTATGGAGGTTATTTAGTCTCATGAGTACATTAGACACACATTCATTTAAATTTTTCTTCAGTATTAAGGTTGCTAAAATAGATCTAAAACTTGCTTTGCTTATTCATGCAATGACTTTGGTTTATTTATAGCTTTTTTCATGATCTACTTTGGTTTATCCTCAGCAAACGAGCTTAGGGCAAATGATTATCGCTATCTATTATAGAAGAATTAAGTCCATTTTATTATATTATTATATTTTTTTTTGTTTTGTGTTTTGTTTTTGTTTTATGAAATTTTGTGTGCATTTTGGGTAGGTCTAATAATCGGCTAACATCTATTTTTTATACCCCTAAATGATAAGGGTGATCACCCCATAATTTTTTTTTATTTTATGGCAAAACAACGTATGATTAGTTAGTCTTTTGCATAAAAACTTTGTGGCATTAATTTTTAAATCTAAAATCTTTTGCGTATCAAAATTGTTAATTATAAATGATTGATTAATTTTATAAATAATTTGTAGTGACATTGATTAAATGAAAGTTATCTCTCAAGATTATTAATTTGCTTTTACGTCTCAGTAATTATTTTTTTCGGTGTATGTAAGAAAAGAGCGCACGCCTCTGGTGTTGCGGATGTCCATGAGCGGCAATACATCTGCTCGTCTGCCCCGTATACATTAAAAAAAAAGTTTTAATACAATATTAAAGGTTGTTGTGTTGATGATTATATTTTTTGGTTCTGCTTGCTTTATGCCAACCGTGTATCATACAGTCGAAGTCTCGTTACTATCAGAAAGACCCAATTAGACCCAAAGGTGTTGAGGTAATTATTAGTTGACAAATTCGATTCGATGGCTAAAGAACTAAGCTGCAAGTGTTTTGCATCGAATCTGTAACTTTTACAATCGATTAAGTCTCCATTCTCTTGTACTTCAAGTACTAGTATTTTGCTTTGACTACGTGACTTACTGTTGAGAGATGTCATTCTTATACGTTTGTTAGTTTTCTATTAACTAGAGTTATTAGCCAGAGGGACAGATCAGAATTTTGCCATCCGCCTAAGAATGTATGTATGATACGACTAGCGACATCTATCGGGATAGACACACAACTAAGCTGTTAATTGTTCTGTGTAGGTGATCGAGGTCAATAATCCGATACAGGTTGACTTATGTTTCCATTTGTGTTTAGAAGTTTTTAGCAGGTTTTATCAGCAGTGTTATATGTTTCTTTCTTTCTTTCTTTCTTTATAAAAAGACAACTCCCACATTAGGAATAAACATCCTGTGTCGTGGGGGACTTTACAAACATACATGAAACGGACACAAAGAACATCCAGACTCGGGACAACAATTCGTGGATCACACAAAGTGTTGTAGGTACCGCGTGGGATTTGAACCCACGACACTTGGCGCAGTAGCAAGCGGCATGGCGACCGCTGACACCACTCGGCCAACCGTGCAGTTCAATATGTGAACTTTGTTTTTAAAATGTATTTTACTACCGTCATCAGAGTGATAAGTTTATTGAAGCACGAAACTTATATCAAAGACTACATGGTTCATTTGATTTACTTACCTTTTTTCCTTCACCCTTGACAGTACCGTCTATTTAATGACCATTAAAGATTTTTAAATTAAACACTACTTAAAAAATTATAGTCTTAAGTATTCCTTCTGGTTTCTGTTTTTCTTTTTCAGCAACCACTTAGGTTGTCTTTGGAGATAGACCTCTCCCACTTCCTGCCATATATCTCTATCTTTTGTACTCCATCCTTTAAGCATCTCCCTATCTTTTGATTTTTTTATTGAGTAGGTGGAATCGATTTTTGTAGTAAAAGAGCGAGAAATAGGTCACCTAGCTGTACAAACTTTCGCTGTCAAAGGACATCCGCTATTCAAGAGCCAACAGTACGCGATTTTTTTAATTCTTCCCCATAGAGTCAGCGGAAGGAGAAGACGTGAGGTTAATTCGAAAGTAACTCTATCTACCTATCTGTCTGTCGGTCTGTTACGTTTTCAAGACCAAACCGTTGCACTACCGACATATAGTGGGCGGAACCCCGTGTAAAAGCTAGTGCTATATAATATACTAGCTGACCTACACAACCTCGCTTGTGTCTTCTATTGCCCGTAGCGTGAAAATTTTCCCCCGTTTTTGAAACATTCTTGATTGGTGTTCCGCTCCTTTTAGTATTAGCGTGATGATATATAACTTATAGCCTTCCTCGATGAATGGACTATCCAACACTGAAAGAATTTCAATCAAATCGGGCCAGCGGTTCCTGAGATTATTATTTATCAAACAAACAAACTCTTCAGCTTTATATATTAGTATAGCACTTACATAGGGCTTATAAAAGTGGTTCTACTCTAGTAGTACTACACTAGTAGTGGTCACCATACTCATTGCGAATGAAAATAATGAAACAATGAAACATGGCGACCCACACTATAGCGACCTATGGCGCAAGAAATAAAATAGGCTTCACATTTACTCTAATTCATGTACCTTGTTTTTTATATTTTATGGAAAAGCCTTCCCATAAATATTATCAAATACATGTTGATTATTGCACACGATCCATTAACATTATTTATGAATCCAATAACATGATAATTACGATAAGAAAGCTAACTTCAAAACATGGTGTATCATAAATAAACGTATGTTTACAATCACTAATGTTTAATCACCTATATCTGCTCACACCCTTCCTATATTAGTCAACCACTAGCTTATACATATATTTACATATATATATCTACATATATATCTTCCTACGTACCTACCTACATATATTATTGACCTTAGATCACTATTTCTTTTATTAATGCGAAATTATTGCTTGGTTGGTCAACCTACGCATTTAGTACGCCCTCTGAGTTGTGGAGGCTTAATGCCAGTTGTTCTGTGGAAAAACTGATATTTAGGTAAAACCGGTTTTGTTTTATGGAATAGGGGGCAAACGAGCAGACGTATCTCCTGATGGTAAGTGATTACCGCCGCCCTTGGACACCCGCAACACCAGAGGCGTCACAAGTACGTTGTCGGCCTTTGAGGGATGGGTAGGAGGATGAGGGGAGGGGTTGGGGTATGGGCCTCCGGTATCCTCACTCACTGGGTGAACAGAATCGTTCCTGGGTAACCGATACCAACCGCAAAAAAGGTAACCCTATCTAAAATTTCTTGGCAATTCTTGATCGAGTTTTTACATTGTTGTATTTCAGTAGTTTTAGGCCGCGAGTCCGCCCGCGCAGATTATTTTTCTCGAGAGTCAAAGTATCTCCATGCCAAATTTTATTTAAATGGATGCAGCGGTTTAGCCATGAAAGCGTAGTAGACTGACATTAAAATAGAGTTACTTTTATAATATTGGTATAGATTAGGTCAAAATTTTTATATTTTTTGTTGGAATTAGACATTTACAGTTTGACATTCCAAAACTCTGCTCTTTAAAATACGCCCAGCCTAACTCAAAATATCTAATCTTCCAACTTCAACTGATTATGTTAACTTTATAAGGTCACGCCTATTGGTGTTGAAAAAAATACTCAAAGTTCACATCCGCATTAGGCTAATCCCTATTAAAGTCCACATTCATTGATATACATTTTCAAAGATCCGGCACATCACTAGCTTACATACTCATAGTTGTTACAACGTGTTTGACATAGTCAATACACTGATGACTAACAATGACTAAATAATCGTACAAAGATCCTTAATCTACTTAATCAGTACTGATATGGAGTAATTCATTTATTGTTTTACAAGCACTTACATTAGACTAGTTTCATCAAGGGCAATTCGGGAAAGGCCCAGACTGAAAATAGTGTTTATATGATATTATTTATGATCAAGTCTCATAAACACAAAGGTATTTAGAAATATAGGACGAACTATATTGTAGACATTTACGTCTAAAATATCTTGTTTTACACTTACACATATAAAACTATAAACATTTGAAATATGTATATATATCATTATTAATTTAGCCATAGAATCCGTCATCTGCCCATATTTACAAATTCATCTGTCCTTAATATGTTGGAATTTTCGATTTGTGATATTCACTCTTAAAGTGCACAGTCTCAATACATGATGATAATGGTTCGGTAACGAAATAATGGTGTTAAACAATATTGTATCGAGATAATTCTGCAACACTAAAAGAAATATAATCGTTCTAGGGGCAACGTGCACTCGCAGAACGATCTCCGTCCTCCATAAACGCAGGCCTGAGGGTGACAGATGAGGCAATCTGTCACCCTAGCAGAAGCAGGCCCGTGTGACGGCGCGGACGATTCCGAAGCTTTATTGTAGTACATCTTAATATTAAAGAATAATATTACAATAGTACAAAAACAGTGATACAATGGGTGGCTTTATTGCAGGCTGCGATCTCTTCCAGGCAACCTTAAGATGGACCATACTGAGTAATTTGTAGTTTGTGGTGCACATTTACAAATAACGAAAATATAGTATCTTATCAAAAAATTTTGTCGCTTTTAAACTTGCAATCAAATTTATCTACATTTGATGTAGTATTAGTCATGTTACAAAAGATAAATATCATAATCTTAATTCAAACCGGTTCAATATTATTTATAAGAATATAATACATTTCACCAATAAAAAATATAGTAGATATCGAAAATTATAGACCGATTAGTCTAACATTTACAAAGTCTTTGCAAAAAGTTATTATACTTGACGAGAATCAACCTAGAGAACAAGCTTAGTTTCGCAATGATTTTTCGGCCATAGATCACATCTAAGTACTTAGGAAAATTCAAAAACAATTCCATGGATGTAACAAAGTTAGTATACTATATGATTGGTAGATTACCACGAGAGATTTAATATATGGAAAGCTTAAAATCCCACGGCGTTCAAACAGAGTACATCTAAATACTAAAAAATATTTACGCAAAGGCGAAGAGTTTTCAATTGAAAGAGGAATTAATCAAAGCCCATCTTGCTTCAATTATTTTCAACGATGTTAAAGATGATATTTGGGAAACTGGAATGGTTCAGCTGTGGATTTAAAATAATTGGGGAAAACTTGAACCATCCACGCTTTATCAATGATAAAATTATATTTTCAGAATAGTCGAAGACTTAAAATAAAAGAAAAAATAAAATTTCAACTCTCCGATGAAAGTGCAAATGCAGGTCTAAGGGTAAAAGTATATTTTGATATAATTCCAAGTCCAAACAAGTTTAATTCCGTCAACGTATTGTATGAACAATATATGGTTTGGCCAATTTTAAATATAGTAACGCCATCTATTGGCGACATACTGTAATTAATCGTTAGACTTACCCCGTACTCTAGGTAATGGGCTCCTTTCGAGAGCATGGTATCTATATATCCTAGTGCTGACAGTCCTGCTTTCCAAGGTACATAACTCCTCTCATGAGCCAGATAACTGGTAACATTTAGTGCAGTCACGTAGTCTAATCTTCCAGTGAGAGCCAGATTCATAGCGTCGTCAATCATTTGCGCTCGGTTGATGGTGTGAATTTCTTGGAAACGGGTTGGGTCTTTCAATATTTTAATAAGGTATTCCCAGTTTTTCTTATCATAGTTCACGCGGTAGAAGCCTGGAAACGAAATATTACGATCATATTCAAAAGCTTTCGAAACAGAAACAGAATCGCTGCTGTATCGAAGAAATTGACTAAGAAAACAGTTAGAACTTAAACTATTGATTTTTAAAACGTATAATTGTTTCACACTTCGAGTTATATAGCAAACTTGTCACAGCTCACGGCATCAGGCACCAGGCAAAACCGGTCATATATTATGTAGGAAATTCGTTCAAGAGGCTTGGAACTCAGTGTAACCGTTAACATATTGCAAACTTTGGGAATCCTAGCTGAGTCGGTGTATGCTGGGTTTTCATCCTTAATTAATTGAGCCCCTCCATGCTTCTCACAGCATATTAAGTCATCGGTCTCAGTTATTACACGATTATCTTTGACAATCATTGCATGTAGTTATAGCCCTAAGAAGGTTCGACAACAATGTTTCTACGAACTTCCATATCGCCTAATACTTTGATTGTGGAGGTCTAACGGCAGTTACTCCACGTACACAATCGAAGTTCTGTAGTATTTTGGTAGAGTTAATGCTAACCTCAATCGATATTTGGGGGAAAAGCTCTAAGGAAAATCAAGTTACACCAAATGCCATCAGCACAAACATTGTATAATTGCTTCAATAGGAAGGCAGAGTTTTATTTCTTAATATAGATTAAACTGTTCTCTGTGATTTTTAGTTCTGAAGATGTAGAATCCTGATGTAATTGAAACTTACTTAATATTAACAGAACCACAAAGATTTTTGTGTTAATTCGATGTACTGCGCGGAGTTATCGGCTACAGCGGCCAATCAAAACGGAGGTTAGCAAACTACACAGGAGATATAATAGTGCACTAGTGAGTAAACAAAAATATGAGCAAAACCTATTCTACGAAGCACGGGATTGTGACCCTAATTTCCATATGTAAAATCAGAAAAACAAACTAATATTTTTGTTGTACATAATTTACCTGTCTGTTGAATATTTGCGATAAACCAATCATCTTTTTTTATCTCAATGTTGTCAACTTTCAACGTTTTCTCTCCTTTCAACCAAAGCCTTGGGCTGGTCGACATGAAGTCTTTTTCTGAAGCGGTCGTGTATGAGACTGGAATCCACCATAATGGAGATTTCTGGTTTGCGAACGTGTCGTTGATTAATACGAAGCGTTCCTGAAATACGAAAAGAAATGATTTTAAGAAACACTATCTTTATGTTATGGATTTTGATAATAACATATATACATAATTATAGTTATTTATGTATTTCATATACGTCTTCTTTTGTATTTTTATCATCTGTCATGCTTTGATCTTGTGGTAGATTTTCGGTTTAGGACCATTTGGTCATTTAGCCGAGTACGTCGTAGTGGAGATTCTAGAATTAAAAAATGTGCTTTGCCTATGATAGGCGGGCAGAAGGACAACATCTAAATTATAAGCATTTTGACTACAGCATTGAGTCTTGTGTTTTTATCAAAACCCCACATGGCACATCACTTTGTACGATTGTGAAATGGTTGTTTTGAGTCTGTATTTTTTTGTATCTGTTTCATGTATATTTGAAATATATATATATATTGTTACAATTGCCGGAGTTGTAAGAAAAAAAATTTAAAAAACGACTCTTTAAGGAGACTGCTCTTTACAGAATTAAGTCGGACTGGTTATTGGCGAGTTCAAACTGACCAGTTAATATTGACTTTCATTTATCTTGAATCTAATCTAATTCATAATTATCGGTTATTGACTTTTTTTTTTCTAATTATAATCATTATTAAACATATATAGGTAATGTTAATTAAATTAAATACCTCATTATCGTTGCGCAATCAACCTATTTTAATATATGTTTTATACTGGCTTATCTATGCGATGTATCATTATTTGGACGTATCAGGTTATAACGCAATGCGAATAATAGTACCTAGTAGTTACTGATAACACTTTAGCTACAATACCTATTTGTATCAAAATTGTTATGATGTTGAAATCTATAACTTCTAACAATATTTTTTTCGAAGAATATATCCTCTGTTGCGGGTTATTTTATAAACATACAAGGTCAGGATGGTCCTACACTGTCACAGAAGACCAATCTAAAATGACAGCATTAAACTTAAATATGTATTGTTTCGTTGGTGAGTGTGTAACCGGAGCCCCAATGATGCAGAAGCATCTTAATAGCCGCCATAGTGTGGGACTCATAAAGAAATAACAAAAAACAGACACAAACACGCAGACTCAAAACTACAATTTTCGGTTCACACAAAATATTGTAGGAACCGAGATGACTGTTTGAACCACTACGCCAGCCGTGCAATTAATTAAATAATGTACAATTTTGCACAAAAAACAAGATTCAAGAAATGCGTGAAAAATTCTGCACATAGATATAACATTATGTGGTATTACTATTTAATATACAAGTAGCGACATCTGTTTTTGTTTTTAAGTACTATTTTTTTTTGCGACGAGCTTCAGAAATTCGTATAATTATTCAAAAATATAATAATTTCTTTGATAAGTTTTTATTCGGTTTTCGAAAAGAGTGGTATCCTATAAGATATTTTGACTTACGCTGTGACAGCATTCCATGTTATAGTCGTATGTTGATATACTATCTATCAAATAATGTTCAATATTTTTTTCATTTTGATATGTTCATTAAGTTCATTTATCACTTGTATTATTAAAACATTCGCGATTGCTTTTTTTTTATTGATAAATTTTTGAAAGATCGATCTTTCAAAAACTTATTTAGAAAAATCGTTTCTAAAACACATATAATTTCGTTTACTTTACAAACAATGTAATGAAAACGTATAACGTATTGCTACCTGAGTGAACACCACGCTCCCATTATCATAATTCCTTGTCACAGTGAGCACTGGGAAACCAGTTTGGAGGGTCCAAGAGTCCATGACGACAGCGACGTCAGCATCAAAGTCTCCCGACTTCCTAGCCGCTGTGGTCAGAGCGCTCCAGAGGTCACGCTGTTCTGCATTTCCATACATCTTGGAGTTCAGGTAGTTGGTCACTCCAGCATTGAATACGTCAGAAGTCAGTATGTGATTTAACATGCGTAGGAGAGCTGAACCTATAGAAATTAAAAAACTATTAACACGAAAAGACATATCACACTTATGCTTGAGGTATTTAGTAACTAGCCTAATTGTCTTGTGGCTACTGATCGTACAGAAATAGAATGGCCCAATAATTTCCATTTATTCATATAGTTATCATCATCATTAATAGTCCACTGATGTGTATATATATATGTATTTAGTTCGAACACAGGCTTTGGCCCACTATGACACGCTCGCCAGACGTGTTAGTGTTGAGTTTATTACAAGTTTTCCCGTGGGAGAGCCACGCTTCGGCATGAATGGGCCGGCTCGACCGGAGTGATACCACGGCCTCACAGAAAACCGGTGTAAAATAGCGCTTGCGCTGTGTTTCATCGAGTGAGTGAGGATACCGGAGGCCCATACCCCAACCCCTCCCCCCATGCCTTCTCCCCATCCCCCAAAGGTCGGCAACGCACTTGTGACGCTTTTGGTGTTGCGGGTGTCGTTTGCCCCCTATTCAATAAAAAAAAAAGGAGTTTTTCTGATCCTGGGTAGTTTTTCTTTATGGAATATTGCAAGATGATTTTATCAATGACGTATTCAGTGTAGATATGTATATTTTTATTACCTATTGTGTTGTAACAGATGAAGGTAATGCTGACCGCTAATGTTAATAGTTTACTACTGAGTAGTATCTAAATATCAATACATGAAGTTAAAACTTTGTACCCCATGGAATAGGGGGACGAGCAGACGTATCCTGCAAATGCGTTGGCGGTCTTTGGAGGTGGGGAGGGGGATGGGAAGTTTGCTCTTACAACATCCATGGATCTAAGAAATAAATTACTATTATAAATTTAAAAGAACCACTTTAAGATTCATTTCATTTTAAATTTTTACCTTTTCCATAAGAGATCTTGTCAAATATAGCATCAGTTTCTTCTGAAGCGCTGACATCCACAGACAGTTGGTGGGAGGAGTTCAGAGCGTCAAGTTGGAACACGTTGTGAACCTGATCTAGGATACAGATCTCCGTTATGTTCCAGGACTTTTCAACCTAAAATTGAAGTATTATTTTTTAGTATTAAGCTAATCGTGTGGGAGCTACGGCAACGCATATATGGGATGGCTCACCTAGAGGATCAGAATGGCGACAATGGTGGCCTAACAGGCATACATGAAACTGACACAAAGTACAGCCAGACTCTGAGCTCTGGGTTTGAATCCAGATTACTCACCACAATAGCAAACTGCGTGGTGAGCGGTAAAACCACTACGCTAATCGTGCAGTCAAGTATTTAGTGAAACCTTAGTTTCGGAACCAGGTAAGATCTATACACGGGTTTTTATATGTAGAATATATTCCTGTTAACGTGGCTCTACTCTGCCCGATGCCGAATCAATAGTTACATTAATACTTACAGCATCTACAGCCACATACTCGACATATGTAGCAAAACCTTCGTTCAGCCATAGATCCCTCCACCATGAAGGTGTAACAAGGTTGCCAAACCACTGGTGAGCAATCTCATGAGCCACGACAGTCGCAACGTGGACTTTACCGGTACTTGCTGATACACCTTCTTCGTAGAGCATCGCTATCTCCCTGGAAAATTGAAAAAAGTATATTCATTTGAGATCACAATTATTAGTTTTGGCAGTCTAGTATATTTCTATATTCCAAAATAGCTCCAAGACTACTGAACTGATTGTGATTAATGAGATTGTGGAGGAACGGGTATCATGTCCCTCCAACACAAAGTGAGGATCCTCCGACCAGGCGAGGTGATCATGCCTGGCAGGTCACCACCCGACAGTTGATGTTGGGATGTTGTATATATGATAATCAGCGCGAGAACTTCAATTGCGCGATTTAGGATTGGTAGTTACTCCGTGTAGTGCATTACTTCGTAGTTCAGTGTATCTTCGGCAGATGGCGCTGTAGTAGGTTATTGTTGTGTTATATGTGGAAGTCGCCACAAGATGTCTATAAATTTCTAATAATGGCCCGATTGACATAAGTTATTTATATCATTTTAATTTTTCGTAGTCGAGTTATAGATTTTGAAACTTTCACTTGTTCATGTCTTAAGAATTCCAACCAGCAGATACTTGCTCAAAAACTCAAAAGCCATATAAGCTGTAGCCCTTTTATTCCTTCTATCTAAAATCAAAGAGAAAAGAGGTTTGGACTTCGGTAACTTCACGCCAACACCAACGCAAACCTATTTTTTGTAAAGCCACAACATCATTCCTCTAAAGAGGCATCCTTTTTTTCTATCTTTTTCTTTTTAAAAAACTACTCCCGTTTTAGAAATATATATCCTGTGTCGCGGGGAAAACAAAGAACACTCAGACTCAAAACAGCAATTTATGGATCATCCAAAGTGTTGTCTAATATGGTATTTGAACCCACAACACTTTATTTGCGCTGAGAGAGCGGCGTGGCGACCGCTTAAACCACTAGGCCAACCGCGCAGTTACTACAATACATGTATATTGTAGATAGTTTTGACCACTGATCAACAGTCAAGCATTAGACCAGGGTTATTAACAAAGAATGTAAAATTGTAAAACAATATATATTAGGTTTAAATTTACTAAATTTAATAAAAAACTCTACTGTAGTTTTATTCATTAGTGACTAGTTTTTGTCCGCGACTCCCCCTTCGAGTATGTTGGTTAGTGTAGTAAAAAGTAGCCTATAAATTATTATTTTAATATGTAAAGCATATTAATGTAAATGTATCCAAATCCGTTATGTAGTTTTTGCGTGAAAGAGAAACATCCATCGGATATCCTCACAAACTTTCTCATTTGACTGCCTCGGCGGTGCGGTGGTAGCTAATGCGGCTGCTGTGCTTGAGGTCTCGGGTTCGATTCCCGGGTCGGATTAGATGTTTATACGATATTCAAATATTTGTTCGGGTGTCTTCTATGTATAATACGTATGTATTTACAAAAACATAAAGTAAATATGTATTTATATCAGTTGTACCTGTAAAACAAACTGAATTAGCTTGGGAATAGAGTAGACTAGACGTAGACTAGAGTAGACTTGGGCTTTGTGTGTTAGATGGGCAAAAATATTTATTTATTGAATTAAAATATTAGCTGATATATTAATTTTTCTTATATTGCATAGTCACTAAAGTTACAAATCCTGGAAATACAAAACATATAAGCACTAGTCACAGATACAATAAGGAACACAGAATTATTCTCAAAACCCAAATCGTTTAGTTATTCGGTAATAATACCGAAAACTCGTTTTCATCTCAACCGTAATTGGTCCCGGTCGAGTTAGCACAGTATGTGTGTGAACGACCCTCACCCTAAATAAAAGGGATGATGTATAGTCCACGAATAATGAAGTGTGTGATTCAACGATCCATCAACAGATTTTGCTCCGAGCTAAGATTTATTTGGAACGTAATTTAAACGGTACATTTTTTCCACATTGTAATTATGAAATTAGAACAACATATTTCGCTATATCCAAGACTATTTAAAAAAAAAAATGTGTGCGTGTACTAGCGTACACTCGTAAGAATTGAAACTTCTTTATGACGTTATTTTTCAAAAAATAAATATCCAACCAAAAACATTCTGTAAAAAACTAGCCAAGTCTCCATGGAGCTGCTTGTTTATGTTTATCTCTAAAAAGTAATGAAATCTAGACAAAGTCGTGCCGAGTCTGAGGTTCCTTACTGAGATTTCTTTATAATTATAGTTAATGTTGTGTGACTTGGCCGTTGAACATTCTTTATATGTTAGTGGGTACAAGTCAATTTACACGTAATGTTATATCTGTTGTAACAACCTATGTTTGTTAAGCGAGATAATAGCCCATACTGGTATTGGTAATTGGACGCTAGTGTCTCATTTTAGGCTGTTGTTGATTGTGCAACATATGCATACAGCATTGACAATGCTGACTTCTGCTCTCTTCTTTTTGAAGCGTCAAATCTAACATAAAATAGACGTGCTTCTATCAATGATTAGTCCTTCTGTACTGGAAATAGTTTTTTATACTGTTTGTTTCAGGCTCGCCTACACATAAGTATTATTGAAATACGCAGCTTTATCAAGCCTACAATTGACTGGTTATTGAATCAACGTTTTCCAAATGGCAATTTTCCATCGTCAATGGATAGCGGTTCTGGCGACTGATTGGTGCAATGGCATCATGGAGCACCTGGTTTTGTACCCTTGTGTACCCTTCAACGGCCAAGTCACACAACATTAACTATAATAATAAAAAAATCTCAGTAAGGAACCTCAGACTCGGCACGACTTTGTCTAGATTTCATTACTTTTTAGAGATAAACATAAACAAGCAGCTCCATGGAGACTTGGCTAGTTTTTTACAGAATGTTTTTGGTTGGATTTCACTTCTTTTTGTAGAAACGTGGGCATATTGATTTATTTTATTAGATTTTCTTATTTGACACATTTTTTTTCTTTCTAGGAGTAGTTTTTTTATTATTACAAATCTTTCTTTTCTTTTTTTCCGGATTGGATTCTTGTACAGTAGCAACAGTGTTTCGTATTGCCCATTCGCGTTCATTATTTATTCTTTTAGACGGTTTAATTTCTGAAAGATCGGCGCGGTATTTACGCCTAAGCCGGTTGTATTCGGTGATCGCTGAAGCTTGAGCTTTTATACTCTTGAAGTCAACATTTATGAGGTGCACCCCATGAAGATTGGTTACTCGTGAAAGCGCCTCGTAGGCTTGGCCACAAGAGAATATGGAGATGCCAATGTCCATGAGGGCATTTTTTAAACTTAGACCTTGGCTTTTGTGAATTTTTAAGGCATACGCCACACAGATGGGGAATTGTTCTCTGTACACGTATGCCCGGGGTGTGATCTCAAATTTTGACTTAATAGGCAATAATTCGTGAATCAGTTTATTAGCGAATTTTACTACCAATTGTTTAGGCTTTGTTTGGTCTTCCGGGTCCCACCTCACTTTTTGTACAACGCCTATCGACCCATTCACTAAACCTAAACTAACATCAATGTTTCTCCTAAGCATTACTTCTGGTGCCAGCGGAATGACCAATATTACCAGGAATGCCACCTGTAAAAACTAATTTCCGCGTTCTCAGTGGTTCTCATGTGTATTCTTATCAGTCATCCATTATAAATTTACTCTTATTAACCTCTACCGACATTATTTGCAATATTACCATACCTACTACTATTATTATTATTGTTTTTAGTTGTTTATGGACCTACTACAATAACAATAACATCATAAGGACTATCATTTAATCAAAACGTCAAACTGACAGTTGACGTTTACGAGGAGAGCTTCGTGGTTGATTCGTTTTGCGTTTACGCATACTCTCGTATTAACCATCGATGCCTCTGTAAAATTATTTATTACCTTATTTATATTTTAAAACTAACTTATTTTGATAATTGTAGCACTTTTTTTTGTCACTCTGTGATTTTTCACACTGTGATGACTGTATAAATACTAACTTGTATTGTTCTTGGCATTTTTCCTCAAACACTAGTGTAAGCCGCCGGGTGGTGAATTGACGTGAGTACTGAATTCTTAATTATGCCTTAAAGATTTGATTGTTTCGTGTTATTCAATTTTTATTTTTTTTTTTTAAATATCCATATTTCTTAATATTTAGAATTATGTCTGACATTGACTCTTTTTAGTCCGCTAACGACTCTGTTGACTCATTAACAAATGAAAGTTTCACATCCTTTACAGAAAGCCTCGTGAAAAGTGTCTTGATATGCTTAATGTCTGTCACATAAATGCTAAAAGCATACCCAGTCACTACAGCGACATATGGGAAACCTTCAATGACTCAAATGTGGATGCCGTTTTGGAGTCTGAGACATGGCTCAAACCTCAACTTTCTTCCACATCTTACCCTCTTTCCGGCTTTATTCTCATTAGAAACGACAGATTAAACAAAAGAGGCGGTGGCGTTGCGATATATCTACGTGCCGACTTTACCTTCAACGTTTCACTCCCCTATGTCACCCCCTGACTCAGCTGCTGATTATCTATTCTTGAAGGTTTGTGTCAGAGGAGCTAAACTTATCCTAGGTATCGTATACTGTCCCCTGGCCATAGATTACTTCACCGCATTCGAATCGGTTTTAGATTCTCTACGGTCCGAGTACGAACATGACATCATCATGGGCGACTTTAATACTGATCTTCTGTCTCACAACTCCGCCCGTTGTCGTAAACTGTTAAGCATACTAGAATCTACGGACGACCAAATTGAAACATGATCCACTTTGACAATTATTCCTTTGTAATCATAAATTTAGTTAGGTTTTCTTCGCTATTTGCACATAGTACGTTTTAGATATAAACATAAATGCGTCATTACGGGTTGGATGTCAATGCAATTTAAACCTTTGTCATCACTGAACAAGATATATTTTTAATACAGCAGTCTTATTTGAATTTCAAATAATATAATCGTTTATAATCCAAACTCTTTTCATTGCGGAGAAAAAGTATTATAATTTTTAAAATGAAATGACATTATGTGTGAGATGTCAAGTAGTAGTCAATCTGAAAATATTAAAATAAAAATCGTTTCGGAAGACGGTCCCCATTTCATGTCATCCACATTTTTATATATTTTTTATCATTAATTTCATCACGACGACGACTTGAAGACTTGAAGACTTGATAATTGAAGACGATAAATACTTGACATTGGCAGAAATAGCTGATCCGAGTGATCCGGCTAGTTGCCATTCATCATAAAAAAAAAAAAAAAAAATCTAAGAATATATTTATATCTATAAACGAATCGTATAATGGCCAATTTGGTAGAACAAAGTGCTCGGATTGTAGTTCTCAATGAGCAAGGTTGCGGTGTTAGAGAAATATCACGTGAGTTAAATATAAGTCGTAACACGGTCAGAATCTGGATCAGACGGCACATTGAAGAGGGTATCCTCAAAGACCAACGACGACATAATCATGGGGTTCGGCGAATCACAAACCAACAGAGAACGGATATGCAACACCATTACGAAGAACATCCTTTTACTCGTACCCGCTATTTTGCAGCACGTTACGACGTTTGTCTAGAAACAATTAGAAATAATTTGCACCGCACTGGGCTGCATTACAGACATCATGCTAAGAAAGTTCATTTAATGGATGCACACAAAACTGCGAGATTGAATTTGGCATGTAATTATTTAGATTTCGACTGGACAAACACCATCTTTACAGACGAAAAATCATTTCGCTCTTCTCAACATGGTCGCTTAACTTTGTGGCGTTACGATAACACGCGATACACAGAGGACCACGTAGTGCCCAACCAATCATTTGACCGTATTTCTGCTAACATGTGGGCATGGATGGATGCTAGAAACATAGGCGAACTTGTTCCTATTTCTCCTCGTCATAACGCTATCAACTATGTCGATTTATTGGAAGAATCAATGTTACCGACTTTGCGAACAGTTTACCCCCGTGAAGTCAGCCAGTATTCTCCTATGTTCATGATAACTGTCGAGTGCATACTGCCAGAATTGTCTCAAATTGGTTTACGTAGCATGAAGATGAATTTACTCTCATTCCATGGCCGTCTAGGTCACCAGATCTTAACCCAATAGAAAATTTATGGGGTTTGATGGTTCAAATGTGGGATAACAGGAACGAGAGGACTAAAGAAGCAATCGAGCTGCATTGTAACGAAATCTGGAATTTCATGAGGGGAAGTGACATTTGCAGTCGTCTAATCTAATAAATTAATTAATAGTAATAAATTTTCTTTTTTATTCGCTTTAAGAAGTGAATGCCATTTTTTAAAATTTAATACAATGAAATAAACAAAGGTCTCTAATTTTACTGTTTTATTTTATTAATATGTATGACTAGCTGTCTCGACAGACTTCGTTCTGTCAATAAATGCTTTTCTATTTTTGTTCTACACCTACCCTACGCTACCTTTACGGTACCTCTACCCTCCTACCTCAAGTCTACCCATTATTCGAAATAAAGTAAATCCTATGTCTCAAACAAACAGACAATCAAATCTTTCCTAATATATCTATAGATAAGGACGTTCACTGGCTAACAAACTTTTTCGTGCAATACTTATCATAGTCCATAGTATACGTCTATGTCTATGTCATGGCTTTGTCAGTGTCTAGTAGAATGATAACGGTTCGTTACTTATGAAATGTATGTTCAAGCTAATTTCAACCTAATGGTATAGAATAATTGTAGGAAAATGACTTTAAGGGGGGTCATGAATCCATTTGGTCCACTGTACATGCCTACATAAATTAATGCTTCAAGCCACACACCAAAACCTCAATAAAAATTAATAAAAGCAGAAGCCCAGCAGTGGGAAGGAATAGGCTAGATTAAATTAGATGTGTCCCACTACGCTGGATTTTTGCAATTATAGTCGATTTTTTATGTACCAATAGTAGAAGGGAGCAATACCATATCTCTAATACAGCTGAGACAAGCTGAGGGTTCTTCATCAGATACTTCAGACCTTCGATTTTCGACATCAAATGAATAGGCAAACATATTTAAATATTTTTTGTTAATTTGTTATGTCGATCTTTAATAGTTTGGTTGGGCTCTTATGTTTTCAAATAAGGGTCACCAGGTACTCCAGATCTTCGATTATCCTAGTTTTTATAGTTTTTCCTTTATGTAGCCATTAAACCCTAACTCTGTACCAAATTTCAGCTCTCTGAGTTTATGGGAAGTACTAGTTCTATTTTGATGATCATGAGTGAGTGAGTGTCATAAATGCGAAACTTTGCTTTTGCTTAACTTCTGAACTAAATAACCTACAGGCTTGAAATTTTTTATTAAGAATGCGATTTTATAGCTTACTCGATGACGAAAATTTCAGCGTTCTGGTCTTACCCAGAGGTTCTCAAATAGGGGCCTGAAAATGCGGCGAAATGGTTCCAGTAAAGGATGGTACGGCAGTGTTTGCTTCGCGCTCGACTTGGCGGGGGCACTGCCGTGCCCCCCGATCATATGTCGACGTAAGGTATAACGACAAAAGACTTATAAACCAGCAATATTCGTGACAATTCTTATTTCAAGTGCAATAAAAGTTAAGGAGCGAGACCTGAGTAAATATTTCGCGATCTGTGGTGTGAATGAAGTAAGTTTGTGGAATGTGATGTGTGTAGTTATTTACATTGTGGACTAAATAAAATAATATTGTTTGTAATGTGATATTTCATTGTAGTATTAATTTGGTCCTGTTTGTGTTTGAAAATGTTTTTTGTTTTATGTTATAAATTTGACGCGTAACGTAACGGATAAATGTTACGCGTAACGAAAAAATGTTACACAAAATTTTTTGACAACCCCGATAAAGAAGTTTCACTTCAAAAATCTAAAGAAATCATATCATTCATTTATTTTTCATTTTAAAACTTAATAAGTTTAAGGTTCAACATAATATTTTAAATTTTAAAGTTGGTTTGAAAAACATTCACTATATTAAAATAAATATATTATTACTTACATACATAATATTGTATTGTTGCATTTTTTTTTTCTTAATTCTATTAGAATTTATGCATGTAGTGCTTCCCTACATAATTTGTGCACTTAGATTGAGACTTTTACTGTGTTTTGTTTTGTATTTACGATTTTTTTATTGTAATAACTACTGGTGAACCATTAAATAAATAAATAAATTATTCATATATAAACACATACATACGTATTGATATAGTCACGCCTATATTACCGAAGTGATATACAGAGGCGTTTTAAACGTAGACAATTTGGCAACCAGGCAAGGCAAATCTAGGAATCAGATACTAAGAGAATAATTAAACGAATGTAAATAGGAAGGGAACCTAAAGAAATTTAATCATCATGTAGCGGGGGGGAAACCATCTGTCTTTCCTCTAGACAAGTCTTGGCGGCGCCGATTCGGGGAGGACCTGAAATCACATAGACCAGTTCCTCAACGATGTAGGGCACCCAAGGCCAGGTCTCGAGGCAGTTTTTAGTGGAAATATCATACATCCCTGGCTTTTATGTCATAATGAGGCAAAATCTGAAAGGATTTTTCGTCCCGTCACCAAAAGTAAATGACTAGGTGACTAAGCAAATCGACATATGTAATGCGCGTATTTCTAAGGCATCCAACTTATTTAGATTGCTATGATAAATAATACTATTTACAGTACTCATTTTTCCTTCATATACCACAATAATGTTGTACATATTTATGTACCCTTGAGAAAATACATGTTAAGAAATTATTCCCTTTTATAAATTATTTGTTTAATTTACTGCACACACACACTCTTACATACAAGCTAATTAATGTACGAAATAAAATCACTGAGTAACTGCAGCTGTTTTTGTGCCACAGCGGAATTTTCCGTTACATAAACCTTAGCTTGGGCTAAACGTACGTGTATAAAAAAATAAACAATTGTCAATCTTCATCACTGAAAATAGACAGACAGATTAAAGTACCCGTTGAAAAACAGTACCACCACATTCTAGTATTTGCTTTTCTTAGACAGATACAAACAGTAGCTTGCGTAAGAAGTAAATATGACCAACATGTTTTTCTTTAGAAACGTGAAAAACAACGTTCAAACCGTTTGCCTTATTATTAACTTGCAATTTGGTTATCATATTCATATCGCGAATTTACTGCTTCATCTGTTTTTCTTATAACAAGCGGACTCACCGTATTTTCTTCCTGACAATCTATATATATTTAATAAATTCATCATCATCAACAACCCATAATCTCCCACTGCTGGGCTCAGGTCTTCTCTCAGGAGAGGGCCAAGGCTGGCCAAGTGCGGCAAGACAATGTTGTGGCCAAGTAATCTTGCCTTTGGATGTTTTTAAGCCGCCCAAAAGCTTCCAACTAAGCTTTAAGATCTTTTGATAAAAACCGGGACCGACTACTTTACGTGACCTCCGAATCACGAAGACGCTCATGGTAATATGCCTCCAGCGGTCACCCATCCAGTTACTGACCGCGCCGTCGTTGCTTACCCTCGGTAATTGTTTCTAGTCACCGAGTGTAACTGGGCTACTAGGGCCTCATCGAATTCATCATGAATCCTGATAATCCTATATTTACGTAAACTAATATCTATACTAATATTATAAAGAAGTATAGTTTGTGTGTTTGTTAAATTGTAAGGGGTAATCTCGGGATCTACTGAACCGATTTTAAAAATTATTTCAGTGTTGGATAGTCCATTTATCGAGGAAGGCTACAGGCTATATATCATCACAGTAATACTAATAGGAGCGGAGCACCAATGAAGAATGTTTCAAAAACGGGGAAAATTTTCACGCTACGGGCAATTGAAGGCGCAAACGAGGTTGCGTGGGTCAGCTAGTATACTATAAAATACTATAAACTGTAAACTGCACACCGGTAATTATTTCAAAAGATTTGAGTCTTTGAAATGTATAACTACCAATAAAATATTAGGTCAAATTTACCTGAATGTAAGTAGTCCCCAATTTTCCATGGCACCATTTTTAAAATCCGGCAACGCAATCATGTCAATCTTTGGTAATGGAAACTTTATCTTGTAGAACTCTTCTAAGAATTTCAAAATTTTGGGTCCTATCTCCAACGCGAACGCTGCAGATGGAAGGGCCTTACTCCTGGCCCATACGGAAAAGTTGTCATTGGTCATGTTCTTGAAGTCCGTCACCGTGAATGCTACTAGGTACGTCGACATTGGCAGAGATTCTGCGTAGTGATCCCACGTGTAATTGGAAAGGATAGTGCTGGAAAATATTAGCAATAATTAGTATTACGTATATTACAATTGTTATTAATGACGTTAATGAATCTAAAAATCAGAGCATCTTGTATTAACTTGTAATATACAAAATTATAGTAGGTTCACATTTTGGTAACTATAATTTGATTAGCTTTGAACCATCTTGTGCTTATGTCTTAATAGACAAAAATATGGATGATGTTTCAAGAATTCTCATACCAAAAATAAATCAAGTAGAACTTTAGAGCACAGGCAATACAAAACCAGAACTTTACAATGCAATGAAATTGTTAACATAGCTAGTAGGTAGGTAAAAGGTAAAGAGGGATTTATAAATAGCATTCGATTAAGAAACCAATCAAATAGATTTAACGCCAATCTTTAATACTCCGTTTGCCGAAGGAAAACGACTTCTATTTTTACCATGGACATACAATACGAATAACAATGGAATAGCAAATGTATCATAAAGTGATATTAGAGTATTATCTTAATCCATACGAAACCTCCTATTGTTTTTTATAGCAAAATTATTTACACTTTTTCATCAAAATCAAGACGGTGGCTTTGTGCAGTGAAATTAGTTATATTATTTATCAGAATCAAAAAGACACTCATCAGACATCCACAAACCTTAATAAATCATATCTTTCCTCTTTTGAAGTTCGTTTACTTACTGTACGTAAGAAAAACTCTTAACACAGTTATTCCATTCGCCCGTGATATTGCCGTAACATCGGAAACGAATTACTGAAAATAAGCTTGGTAACTACTTATGAGTAGTTCTAGTTAATAAATGTACTTACTGTGGCTCATTCTTGACGATGTTCATATTAGATAATGACGTCATGTTGTTAGGTCTCGCAATACTAATGGTAAATCGTGCCTTGAGGGCTGGTTCGTCCCAGCATGGGAACGCGCGGCGTGCGTCCATGGCTTGAAACTGGGTCACTGCTATCCATCTGGCAATAAAATTATAACCATCAAAAATACTTGTCAAGTACATAAACGTGTATAAATTATATTTTCTAAACAGTTTTTCATTTGATATATATTATTATGTTTAAGATTAAAAAATGGTTACGATAACCGCTTTTTGTGAAGTTGGATTTGAGGCTCTCATAAAAGATGCATATAAATGTACGTCCATACACTAACAAAGATTATTATTAAGCATTTAGGCTGCATAATAGATCCACTGTACAGTAGGCGTAGAATATAATTCTACGTAACAATTTTAGTTCATTTCCCGCTATGTCCATGAGGTATTTGCATAAATCTTTTCTCAACTACTTTCTTAAAGGTTAATAGAAGTCTATACAGACTTTGACTTGAAACCAGTCATTAGTCTGGGAAAAAAGTGGGATCCTAAGCAAGAATATTCTTCATACACTATTACTAGATTATTATTTTATATTAGCTAAGGAACCGCGACTCTTTCTGCATATGCTCAAGCAGAATCCTAGAAGAACTGGAATAAGACTAAAGTATTACCTCTTTTTCTTAAAAAAAAAATATATATTATGAATCGCAACATTAATATGGATTATCACATTTTCAAATCAGGAACTTCCATAAAGTTAGTCTTAGGTTACATCTAAAGTGATCACAGTAAAATTTGTATCAACATCTATTGACAAACACTAAGCAGTCATTAAAAGCGCCATTATAAATGGGACAATCTCAATGTATATTTTTATTGCCGTTAATCTAACATTTGTATTCTGGACGGTGTGTGGACGTTTCTAAACGAGACGTCGTAATACACGTGACTTTTGTATGGTATTGAATGGTCAAGATCTCTTGCTTATCTTAAAATATTAAATTATGGTATTAGAATTGAAAACGCTGCAGTTCGTAATCTGAACTAAAATGATCATTTTATATATTAATACCACTCTATTTTAAATACGAACCTAGTATGTTGCTCTTGTTATACGTGAATAGAATTAACTGCATGAAATAACAACTTTTTAATCGATTTCATTCAATTTGATTTTTTAAGAAGATAATCATCAAAATTAGAACTCATTTTTTGTTTGAATGTGTGACGTGTGAATAGAAAAATGACGTAAATATAGAAAACAATTCACCTTTACTCACTTACTTTCTTTACTCTTTCTGTTAATTATTTAGTAAATAGAAAAAAAAAATTTCGGACATCTGACACACTACGCCATCTAGTCCGAAACTAAGCTGAGCTTGTACTATGGGTAAATGATTTAATACTTACTTCGTTGCACCATTATCTCTATATGAACTTCTATAAAATCCATTTAGATTGTCGTTCAAAATTCCAGTGTAAGAAATATTCAAGATATATTCTTTTCCGACCTCTAAAGCACTTCCTAAGCTTAACACTTGGAAGTGACGAGGCGCGTCTTCAATCCTATCAACAACTTCTATTATTTGTCCATCTTCCTTTCCATAAATTTTTATACCGTGTATCATTAACTCCACCCCATGAAAGGTAATCTCTTTTGTCTCATTTACTACTATTATGACAATACTTACTTCTCCGTCAAAAGTAAAATTACCATCATAGATATATGGTGTGATTTTCAGATAGTACTTCTCTGGCTTAACATTTGTTGGTAACCTTAGATCTAAAACGTTGGGGACTGCTGCCACTGTAGTTGTTTCAAGAGGAATAACACTTCGACTGTTTTCTGTAGTAAGGGGGAGAACTAGCAGTTTTGTTTGATCACAGTGACATAGTTCATATTTTGTGACATTCGCCAAGTGGTCCTGTCTTGGACATGCTGCGTAATTATAGACTAGAAGTGAGGCTGTGACGAGAGCCAATGCAAATATGACCAGGACTATTACGGCCAAGTATTTTGATAGGTAGATGCCTCGTTTCGTTTTTGTTGAGTAGTTTGCTGGTGTGTTATCCATTATGTTAAGTGGTTCGTGGGCTTGGGTCATTACGTCACCGTTTACACGACCTGTAAAGAAAAACATAGTTTAACAAATTTGCTTAATATAACAAATCGAGAGGATAGTTGTGTAGGCTATGATAGAGATAAGTAGAAAACAGTTGATGCTGCCGAGACATTATTTTCGAATTTAGGCTGGTTTTTATTTTCCAAGTTATTATTTATAGTAGTCATTTACATACAGATATGAACGTGTGTATTACGAATAAATGTACATCCTGGGTCGCGGGGGACTTCACAAACATAATATGAAACGGACACAAAGAACACCCAGACGCCGAGCAACAATTTGTGGATCACACAAAGTGTTGTCCTGTGTGGGATTTGAACCCTGGCTACCGCTTAAATCACTAGGCCAACCGTATTGTATATTTTTTTGCCAATAGAACGTAATGATTTACCTTGATGTTGATTTACATCTCGAACACTTTAAATTGAAGTACTTAGTGACTTACAAATCGTTACTGACAAAAATGTACCGGCTTGACTCGATATTACGACGACCACAGAACTCTAGCACCGAGCAAATGAGTTACCAGTAGCTGAACTTCCTCTAACCAACCCTAATTCTGGGTAAGGTACTAGAAACAAGGCAACGAATTGGTTTCGTGTAGTCGTCTAGTGGTCTGTGTAGACTTTTCTGCTCATTTTCGCCTTATACGATACCAAAATATTAATCAGCGTGACGCGTATGAGAGCCCTATGATATAGCGCTCAATCAATGTATAAGCTGCGAATTCACAAAGGACACTCTATTGTTGAACATCATAACCAATTTGCTACAATGTAACACGTTTTGTATTGAAATCCCCGACTCGGTCACGTGTTTCTAAATATATATTCTGAGTTTCACTGGTTAATCACAAATTACTACCTACTTTTTAAATGTAATTTTATTAGTCATTTTATAACCGACTTCAAAAAAGAAGGAGGTTCTCAATTCGACTGTATTTTTATGTTTGCTACCTCAGAACTTTCGGCTGGGTGAACCGATTTTGATGATTATTTTTTTATTTGTAAGCTGGTGCTTACCGTGTGATATCATTTCAGTTAATTTGGTCAGTTCTTGAAGTCGTTTTTTTATTATGTTTTTAACTTTATGTTCTCTCGAATTTCGTGTTACCATTTATAGTTACTTATAGGAAATAATTTATTTAACACTGCAAGTGTTTATTAGTGTAACCATTGGTTTCTTAGATCAGCACGATGAAATGAACAATTCAACAAATATTTACGAAAATTTCGGACATCTAACACACAACACTATCTAGTCTTGTATTATACTTGTTTGTAAGTACACACATAGTAAACATACACAAACTCCGTAACAAATACTTACAGATCATACAAACAATTGGTCCGAACCGGAAATGGAACCCTAGACCTCAAACACAGCAGTCATTAACGTCACCGAGGCAGAAATAACCTTTATATCTTTATTTTATTAAGTATTCGCAAAAAAAACTGTGTCATTCAAACGATTGCGGTTGAATTGTAAGTTTTGGACGAACTCAAGTGGCTTATAATGGTATAAGGTGCAAAGGGTCAGACTAGTTACCTTATAATAAATAATTACCGCGGCTTACAAAACAACTGCAACCCCAGAATCTGTAAATGCTGGGGCTCGTTACGGCTTTAGACTTTATCGATCGGTTGACGAATGGCTCTTGCAGGAATGTAGCCTATCCTCGTACATACACATATTCATACGTTCGATATCTATTGTCCTGGGGTTTCAGACTCCAGTAACCTCGCTCTCTCGACAAAAAACAAATAAAAAAGACAACTCGCGGGGGACTTTACAGACATACATAAAACGGACTCAAAGAACACCCAAACTAGATCAACAATTTGTGGATCACACAAAGTGTTATCGTATGTGGGATTTGAACGCACAGCACTTGACGCAGGAGAGAGCAGCGTGGCGACTACTTAAACCACTAGGCCGACCACGCAGTCAAGTAGTCGTTACTTATTATGGCCTTATTAAACCACTCCTAATGTTAAACAAAACCACACCTACACATTTTCATCTTTATGACATACGCATTGTTAAATGATTATAATTTATTAGCAGACGACACGAATACTTACCACTAATACTTACGCCTGTTAATTAATGTAATTTATGTTTTTAGGGTTCCATACCTCTAAAGGAATAACGAAACCCTTATGGTATCACTTTGTTGTCCGTCAAAAACCCTTTCCTCAGAAACGCGTTGAGGTATAAAGTTGAATTTCATATCAAATACTCAGGTCTACTGTCCCTTAAAGTTTTGTAAAAATCAAACTTCTAAGTCAACGTGATCAAAAGATACAGCAGTACTTCAGCAGTGGATATCAATAGGTTGATGATATTGGTGAAGTTATATTTTAATGGTTAAATAAGAATAAGTACTAAACACTTGTATTGCCCAAACAAATTAAATCGTTATTAGAATAGATTCTTTAAATAATAGAATATTTATTTTCCAAAAAATACTTTACAAATTTGCCAGATTAACACAAAGCAAATGTAACGTAATTAATGGTTTCTGATCAAGGTTGAACTATTTTAAGAAGTCAAGAGTCTGGATGTAGTAGTCTGTCATGGACTTGTAATGAGGCTGCAAATCAAAGAGTGCAATGGGTTTCAAAGATAATTACACGTCATTCTGAAATCAAGCTTAACTCTACGTAATGCAATATTGACTGACTAAGTCACCTAAAAAAACTTACTTGATTTCAATTATTTACCTTCTCGCTACTTGAACACTATTTTAGTATAATATATGCAAAGCAATAAAATCACATGACATGCGACAGGCCTGGTAAAAATTTGTGACCAACATGATATCAAGAACTCATTTTACGTAAAAATGTGGCTAGTTAATTTTCGCTGTACGGGAACGATATCTAGAATAGTCACAAATTTTAAATAAAAAAAAAACTTGACTTCAAGAACTGGACCAAATTGAAATGGGACCACACGGAAAGCACCAGGTTTCAAATAAAAAAAGAAGTTGTTGTTGGAAGTTCCTCAGAACTTTTACCTCAGTAACCAACCTAAAAAAATAGTCGAATCGAGTACCTTCTCCTTTTTTTAAGTCTTTTAAAAATGTGGCCTAGTTAATTTTCGCTCTATGGGGACGATATTTAAACTAGTCGTGATCTGTTGTTATTTTAGGATGATATGATAGGCCTGTGCGACATCCACATACATATAACACAACAGTAAACTACTACACCGCCACCTTCCGAAGATACACTGAACTACAAAGTAACGCACTACACGGAGTAACTACAAATCCTGAATCGCGCAATAAAAGTTCTCGCGCCGATTATCAAATATACAACATCCCAACATCAATGATGGGGCAGTGACCGGCCAGGCATGATCACCTTGCTTGGTCGGAGGATCCTTCCATTGTGTTGGAGGGACATGTTACTCGTTCCTCCACAGGTCTGACTCGGATAGCACGATAATCCGTCGATCCGGGTTATCATTAGAACATCTTTGTTAAGAGTAATTAAAGCCCTAAATGGCCAACAACAGTCTTTCTGCATAATTTCTATATAACCTAGTAGATAGGTTGTAGAGTTCAGCCGTATCGTATAGTTGACTTATGGTCCACTGAAAAGTTAGATTTGTAATTGCATTTCTCAGAGGACGCAATTTTTTTTTTTTTATTTTTTTTTTGTTAGTCTCATAATTTGGCAGATACACCATAAAAAAACAATTTGCACCCGTTTTTCCAAGATGGCAGCCGGGAGACAAGGGTTACAACACCACAAACTTTAATTTTACTATACACTAACACTTCTGCCATACCTAAAAATATATTTTTTTAAAACAAGCTTTAATTACTTGTAAAAAAAATACTTTAAGCCATTTCATTTGATACCCGTATTGGGTGGCTTGGTCAGAAATATGTATACCGCCATTTTTATAATAATACCGATCGTATATAATTGCATTTTCAGCAGAACTAAAGGCATATTCAAAATTTTAGCTCAATCGGAAATCGTGAAGTGGATCAAATATAAACTAAATTAAAGCTTGTAATAAAATTGCGTCCTCTAAGAAATGTTCGATAAGCCCAAAAAATGTAACATTTCAATGAACTGTTAAAGTCCTATCGACCCCAACCTAGTTTGAGAAAAAAAACCCGACGAAAGATGCTGTAATATAATCTTGACATACGCGCTTTTAAACTATTCATAATATTATTCACCCTACACATCAACAAGGTCATTTATTATATGAAAGATAACCGGTAATTCTTGTTCAGTTAACGTTCATTTACTTATGAATTCAAAATACATCAAGTAGAGAATAATCCTTGTGACATAGTACAACATCTATCAACGGTCAAGAAACTGGTTTAAAACTACCCCCAGTGTGAGGGTGAGAAAGTGCATCGTAATTTTGTTCACTGCAAGATTACTGTAATAAATAAAAAGTAATTAATGTTTCCATGTTCATTCATAGACATTTAAAATAGATATTCCTAAAAAATAATGAAGTTCAGTGTGGTGAAGAATTAATAATATGGTTTGTCTACACCCCTATTCATGAAGTTTGTGTAAAAAAGACGACTAAAGGAGCAAATTACACAGGACAACAGTACTACTAAGAGGAAAATAACTTAAGAAACCCCTAAACTTATCCACCGGATGCGGACAAAAGTCCACCTTTCTAAGGAAGAGGCCTAACTATAATATCTAACTTTAACAAAACTCCTGACAATTATTCTTACCATGGTTAAGATACAAGTTAAGTTTGCTATAAATTGGATAACCTTAAGTATCATTTAAAAACGGTTGGCTTAGTGGTTTATACGTTCACTACTGCGCCAAGTGCCGTGGGTTCAAATCCCGGGTGGGCCATCACTTTGTGTGATCCACAAAATGTTGTCCTGAGTCTGGGTGTTATTCGTGTCCGTTACATGTATGTTTGTAAAGTCCCCCGCGACACAGGATGTATATTCCTAATGCGGGAGTTGTCTTTAAAAAAAAAAAAAAAACAAAAAAAAAAAAAAAAAAAAAAAAAAAAAAAAAAAAAAAAAAAAGTGTAATGATCGATACTAGAATTATTTATAAGGCAATAAGTTCAAAAGAAAAAAATATATAACACTTTCCTTAAAAACACCATATGCTCGAGATGACACACATTTACAGTTACTTCACAATTATGAAACTAAAGCCATCATCAAAGAGTTGACAACAAAGGTTGATGATGCACACAACGGATCATAAAGAAGTGAGTGTACGCAAGGTCCCCATTTGTAACCCTTCGTCCCGTATGTGCCGTTTCAAACGACAACGCCACACAATCAACATTGTTCGAGCTCTGATTGAAATCTGTACAAGTAATCAGTGTAAACTTAGGTTCTAGGGTATAAGCAGAAGCGATAAGCGATTTTTAATATTGGCGATAGCTATATTGAAAGAAGGCTCTCTCTCTTTCCGCAGCCTTAGAGATGTTCGATTATGCCTTCAGATAACTATTATCAAAGTAAGCTAATTTTGATTAAAGCATAGAATTCTTCTAAAACATAAATACTACTAATTCACTGCTACAAGCCCATGTATTTACTAATCTGGCTTAAGGATAAAATTAAAACATTAACATACTTATTAAGTTATTTTTTAATATGTCTTTAAGTCCTTAGAATATGACCTGCCGGGTATATTCTAGCATATTCCAAGCCTACTTTTTTGTAGGAGGATCCTTTAATCTCCAGAAATCAGAAAGAAGTAACACTTCAATAGCAAATAATACAAATACCTAATTATAATTGGAGATACAAATACAATTTAGAATTGAATCGAGAGGTAGTAAATGTAATTATTTACTAATCAAAGTCGCTCAAAACTTATAACCTAAGACTCTTCTAAAGTACAATGCATAGATGCAACTTAATACTCTGTGATGAGACTAACAGATCAGCGTTGTATGAGCTGCACTAGGTCACACTTTTATGTGCACTGTTAACCCCGCGTTTGATCAAGAGATTTAAGATGCTATAGAGTATTAGTACCAATTTAACTTACTTGAGTGTATTGAGTAGCTGATATTAATAATAACTTCAAAGGTTAATTTGTTTGTGGAAGTTTTATTATTTAATTAAGCCGTATATTCGACTTCAGTGGACACTGGACATACGACATATACCTAAGCCATATTTTTTGAAGTATAAACTTCTTTAGCGGCGCTGTGTACTTTTTTGGAATGGGTAAAAATGTATAAACTCGCGTCAGGTCACGTGACCTGATCGAAAATTCGTAAAACGGATGGAGAGAGGACGTATAAACTCGCGTCAGGTCACGTGACAGGACAGGCGGCGCAGGGCGCTTGCGCGAATGTTCGTGTGTATATGTAATATACATTGTCATATTTGTGTACGATAGCGCAATAAATGAATATTGTATTCCACCACATAAATAATAGTACTTTTATACTGATAATGAAAGCAATTCGTACAAAATTATTCTCTAACCATTCCAAAATATCAAAAATGCACAACGTTAATATTCAAGTTTTCACTTCTGCCGCCACTCCCGGAGTGCAACCCGTCGATTTTTTTTTTTTAAAAACTGTGTTATTTTGTACATTTGAAAAGAAAACAAATGGTTTTAATAAATACAATTTCTTTTTTGAAAGAACATTATAAATCAGAATAAATGCATTTTTTTTCTGATCTGGAGAAAATTTCTAATATGGAAAAAATGAGATACGTAAAAAAAAAAAAATTGGTACAACGACATAAACTTGGGAATAATAACTTCAAAGATAAAGGCAGAAAACTTATCTACACTTTTTACATTAATACAATCATGAATCGCAAATATTTAAAAGCACAATCAATTACATAAAGTTTTAAAATTCATTTTTTTTTAAAGTTAAAGTACTCATCGACCTTTACATAATATCTACGTGTCCATTAAATTAGTATTAGAAATACTCACAACATTATTTTTAAGCTTTCGCGAGTTTTGCACATTTTTTGTTGTCAAAGATCGGAAAATAGAAAGAATCGTGACCTTTTAAGTTATTTAGAATAAGTCCATTCTAGAATGAAACTCCGTTAATCTTACCGTAAGGCGAAACCAGTCAGGATTGAAGTTCATTAAAAATTCATTCAGTTCCCGGACCAATACGACCTTTTGAAACCTTTAAGAAAAGAGCGTACTCGTTCTTAAAAGGCCGGCAACGCTCTTGTAACGCCTTTGGTGTTGCGGGTGTCAATGGGCGGCGGTAATCGCTTACTATCAGGCGATACGTCTGCTCGTTTGTCCCCTATACAAAAAAAAATAGTAGAATTAAAACAAGTGAGTGTAAATCTAGAATAATACTTAGTGTTATCAAGTGCCGACAATCGAGAGTATAAATTACGAATAAGTCCCGCTGTATAACAAAAACTCGTTACCCTTACTTAACTTAACTGTAGCTTAAACAGAGAAGTACAAAATGTTGGCAAAGTCTTGAAAACCTTCAAGGTATTCACCGGCCACCTCATGCAAAACTAATGAAAGCCTACGAGCAAATGATTTCGTTCTTTGTGAATGTGAAGACCACGCTCGACGTTGAATACCATCTGATGATGACGTTGAAAGTCTTTTTGTTTCACAAAATTGGACTCTATTGAAAACGTTATATAGTAAAGTACTTTTGGTAAAAAACAAGTTTTGCTTAAGTGGAATGAAAAATATAGTTTCCGTGGGAGAGCCACGCTTCGACACTAATGGCCACGGCTTAACAGAAAACCGGTGTGAAACAGCGCCTGCGCTGTGTTTCACCGAGTACCGGAGGCCCTACCACATCTCCCTCCCCTATCCACTTCCTCTTCCCCTAAAGGCCGGCAACGCACTTGTAACGCCTCTGGTGTTGCGGGTGTCCATGGGCGGTGGTAATCGTTTACCATCTGGCGATATGTTTGTTCGTTTGCCCCAATTAAAACAAAATATTAAGTCGCGAGCAATTTTAAGTTAATATTAGGTAAATACTATTAACTAATACAACGCTAAGTGTACGTGACAATATTTGCATTTATGAACATATCAATTTGTATTCTAATTTGTATTCTTTACGCATATAACGCATAAAATAATATTATTACCGAGGTAAATCTGCGTGTCTTTGCTCCAAGACAAATAAGTACATACATTAAATACATAAGTATATACACGTACATCTGCACACATCGAACCTCGCTCTCCTTCACCGAGAAATAGCAGTTAGTAGTTGATTTTTATGTCGTTTTTGCCCTAGTTTATGTTCTTGCTCATTTGATACCTAGACTATATTTCCAAGCAATTTGTATTTAAACATCTGACGTATAACCAGTCTAGTATAGTCTAAAAGACAAGGTAAAATGTTCGCGGCGTGCTCTTATCGCCACAGCAATCAGGATGCACTTTTTCCTCACGTATCGCTTCGCTTGGTGGTACGCAGATAAAGTAAACTTAATGAGAGTAATAATAAAAGCACTCCGCGGAAAATTTATCCTGTATTGTCATTTGCCTGCGCAGGTTCTATGCCTGCAAAGACATGCTAATTAAGACTCTCACGTACTTTACATAACACTGGTTATAAATAATAATTTTATTTCCAAACAAATTAAACAAATTACAAAATAGCAACAACTTCATCTTACACACATAAAAACATAACAACAAACAAACATTCAGTCTACAAGTGTGGTTGAACTCATGATATGATTTAACTTGTGTTATGGGTACCAAGGCCCTCACAAGTAAGGACATTGTCTGCTGAAATCTTGAGATTAAAAAGATCATATAGGTGAAGGTGTACAAGCAGAAAGTAACATTAACCGTGGGAGAGTCATGCTTCGGCATGAATGGGCCGGCTCGATCGGAGTAATACCACGGCCTCACAGAAAACCGGTGTGAAATAGCGCTTGCGCTGTGTTTCACCGAGTGAGTGAGGATACCGGAGGCCCACACCCTAACCCCTACTTATCTTATCACTTATCCCCCTCCCCTTCCCCTAAAGACCGGCAACGCACTTGTGATGCCTCTGGTGTTGCGGGGGTCTATGGGCGGCGGTAATCGCTTACCATTAGGCGATACGTCTGCTCGTTTGCAACATATTCAATAAAAAAAAAACATTTTAAACCAAATTCGAAATCAAAAAATGAACAATCAATAAAAAAAATCTAATATAAATAAATTCAACTCAATCAAAATAAAATAAACAAACTTTAAATAACCATTTGTTTACTTGCGAAACGTAAATACATTTTCATTAAGGAAGCAGTACTACTAAAATTACAATTTACACTTTGGAGAGATATAAGAAGAAACGATAAGAAGACTACCTAGGTGGCGCAGTGGTAGTGAATGCGACTGCTGTGCTTGAGGTCTCGGGTTCAAATCCTGGGTCGGACCAAATGTTTGTGTAATCTACAAATATTTGTTTCGGAGTTTGGGTGTTTTCTATGTTTATATATATGTATTTACATAAAAAAAAGTATATATGTATTCATATCAGTTATCTAGGGACTAGATGGCGTTGTGTGTTAGATGTCCGAAATATTTATTATTTATATTTATTTATTATTTATTATGTACTCGTATGTCTATACTATTTGTTTTTAAAGCAATCTATCGTAAGTTTTTATCACAAAGCCCGTTGAACTAGTAAAGGTCATTCTACAGGTTGAAAGTGTACGGCTGCGAGTAGCTGTTGGACACATTTGCGATTCAATGAGCGTCTGGCCTAGGCAGCAATTGACAATATTGCTATTTTACATAAGCTCCGACGTTTCCGTCCGTTTTGCTGAATCAAATTGGTACTGATCGTTTGAAGGTAAGCGTTTTGCATAGTAATGGAATAAACAAACGAATATTTTACCTTAAAGCAATTTGAATGATTCAGTTTTAAAGTATTTCATATCACGTGCCGTGAACCAAGAAAAATAATATAACACAGCCTGGTTGAAACGTATATTATTGTATTTTTAAACATAAAATATTGTAGAATTAACCTCCGACAGTGAACAAAGGATCTCATTAAATAAACATTTGCTATTAATGGGAATCGAATTTGCGACCTCTGACATTCAAAATTACTAACCTCTATATTAATAGGTCAGTCAACATAATCGTACGAGTATAAAGATTATATAAGCCTTCTTAAAAGCCTTAAACAAGTTCAAAAATCTCTCTCGGTGTAATAAACTCATATTAGATCTAAACATAAAGCCCTTTTATCCTCTAGTTTGAACAGCTTAATGCAAAAAAAAACTGAATACTTATAAATTTGCGGGACATGCCTCATTGAGTAAACTCATTAAAAAGTTTCGCAACTTTGCACAAAGTTAGCGAGCTTTATTCACGTTATATTTCGCACTTTGTTTTGCATAATTTTTAGTTGAAACTCATTTTTTATAATTAGGGTCAATCCTCGGGGATTTGCGAGATAGTGAAAGCAAGGACAATGAAAATACTTTGCATGCCTAGGGCATAACTAAGCTAAAGTTAGTCAGAGTTTTTTGCAATTTTCAAGCATTACTTTCTAAGCTTCAATCGATTGATTAAGTGAACAGAGACCCTAACCTGTTTTTCTTACTCTTTCAATTGCTCAATTATCTGAGTAAATAATCAGTAACTATCATTCGACCGTTTTGCTAGATTTATCACTGCACCATAAAAAAATCGAACACAATTACAATGTAGGTTAGTACTTAACTTATACAATTTCAAATGACAAAAGGTATGATAGTGTTGGATCTCCATCGTGCAAATAGTGATTCGTTCATTCTTATTAGCTCACGAACAAATACAATAAATTACTAAAAAACATCCGCAACATATTAAAACATCGTATTGAAACGATTGATTTATGTCCCCAGAACCGTTCTGGTTTCCTGTTCAAGTATACTCTCGTATACTAAAATCACTGCATAAAATTTTTCAATCTAACAAATTATATGTTTCAGACGTTTATTCTTTCTCTACAAAACTAAGGTAAAGACAAAAAACTGCAAAATGGTGACCAAAACCATGGCTGCCTAGTGATGCTTTTACATCATTGGGCCTCCAGTCTCGTACTCACCAACGAAACACGACAGCACGAACGCTGTTGATGACGCCGTCCCAGTCGAGCTGGCCCGTTCGTATTGAAATCAGTGTGGCTGTACAACCTTCTAAATAAGTTCTTTCTTAAACTTTCTCTTGTTTTAAATATAATATGAACAATTGAACAACAAACAGAAAAATATTAAATTTTATCTCATGCTATTTGCATTAATAGCCATCTACAAACTTCACATACGAATTCTCCGACTTATAAAGACTTTCAAAATGTGACCTTATTACTATGTATTAGTTTTTTTATCTTTATCTCGCGTATAGAGAAAATGTGACCTTGATTTGCCTTTTTAACATTTCGCCCAGTCATTGATATTAGTTATTCCTACAATAACACTGCAAGTGAAATAAAAGTGTGTACTTTATAAAATAAGATATTAATTTCTCTGAATCAATTCAACTACTAGAACTAGATGACAGTTGTTCGAGCAATCGACCCTGCTCACATAAAATTCAAATTATGACTATTGATCCATCAAAAAGTATGACAAGGAGGTGTAATATTTCATCTCGAGCCCCAAGGGTATGTCCGGATTGAAAGTTCTACATCCCTTCGACATACATAAGTATAAACACACACGTAATGATATTCGGTGACACCGATTGACAGTAGAATAAAAAAAGGAATATTACTATATATTATTTGTTTAACTCAATCGAAGAGGCATTTTTAGCCGACGCCGGCAAAACCAAAAGTAAGGTTAATATTGTTAACTGTTTTTGTTTCCACCGTAGCGTCTAAACTACTCAACCGATTTTAATATATGAGGTGTCAATATGTACGTAATAATAGCCGGGACATGGGCTTCATTAATTATATCATAAGTTTTCACATAGTTGGGTTATGATTTTTTAAACTTTTTCTGTTTTCAACTGGCGGCTGTCGAACCCGAATGATGTTGTTTGTAATAGTGATTATGGTAACTATGACATACATAAATGCAAGATCCCGTAATTGGTATCCATCACCACAAAATCGGTCTTAACATTCAAGATCATATTTTTATTAAATAGTAGATAAATAAATTAATTCTTTAGAACTAACCCCTTATTTATAAACGTTATTTATCTTTATGCAACAGTCCTGTGTTATTATCTACTATAAACCTACAGCCTTAAAGTTTAAAACCCACAAAGAACGGTTACTTTAAGTTATATTACGTTTAGTAATAAGGGAGTAAATTATTGACCTATTTATTAACTTGCTAATCTTTACTATTAAAAGAACAAAAAACCAGTAATACATCTTAATTATAACTATTATAAACGTGAATATAAATTTGTTTATTACTCTTTGCTTTTTATTAAAAGCGAGCGAAGCCGCGGGCGAAAGCTAGTAGTTCTATATTTGAACTGCAAGTGAACAAGACCGAGCAAAAGCTTTCTATCAACAAACCACTATGAAAAGAGACTTGTTTGACTAACAAACTTGATTTCGACAAATACGACATTTTTTTTTTATTCTGTAGCAGTCTTATTTCCATTTAAAGTCAAGACCTGCAATCACTAGCTCTTCGGTACTACAGAAAAGATTTTTCTATTTACCAAAGGGCTAGTGTAGTGCCCCATCGAGTTAGGTACGATAGTACAAATTGCACCATTGTGGCTTTGATATCTGTGAGATTTCATACCTTAGGTGCCAAATATGTAGGCCTACTATTCTGATGTGTATGACCTACGTATTATCTTCGAGATGTTATTGGAAATAACTGGCTGATTGACTATTTCGATTTTGGGTTCACCAAACAAACGAATTGTCTTATCTGGCAGAAATAAGTCTAGGCCCACAAATTTTGATACAACACAAATATGAACAAGAGACGACTCGTGAACTATTCATATGTTTGTATGATCTGCAAATATTTGTTTCGGAGTTCAGGTATTTCTATTTATATATGTATTTAGAAAAGAAAAGTATATAATGTATTTTAACAGTCTATTACCCATAATATAAGCTCTGCTTAGTTTGGTACTAGATGCCATTGTGTGTTAGATGTCCGTAATATTTAAGTTATTAATATTTAAAAAATACCTACTAATTCTTTTGAAGTCGGTTAAAAATCGAGAAGTACCCTTGTTAGTTCAAAAGTTTTCCAACCAGCTGTTACATTACTAAGCCCCTAAAAATACGTCACACCAATTTTCTACTTACACTACGTTAATAAAACATCTGATAGAGTAACGCTGGCCATATATCAGGAATCGATAAGATTAGCCCAGAAAAAGCTAATACATATTGTACAAGGGTGCATCCCCTAGCAACCCTTAGTACAATAAGGGCTATTGTTGCCCTACGTGAATTTGACAAAGGGTTTGGCAGAATAGCTGTGCGGTAACAAAAGCGAACGATGGGGTAGATTGAAATGTACCTTTTTGTGACAAAAAGGACCGATAATACGAACATATTGCAATAAATAGTTAGTATATTATTCTTAGTTTGATTTTTATTTAATATTTATTCTATGTGTGTATTGTAGAAGATTGAAACGTTTTGTTCAATATTTATAATTATTATTTTTTAGTTTTTTAATGAGTAATAATACGTTGTATAATATAATAGACGATTGAGCTGTTTTTTCAAATTGTATTTTATATTGATATATTATAGCTGTATGTCTTTCTGCCATTGATATTAATAACAGTAAGTAATGGGAGTATACCCAAGTGAGGCCGAATGTATGGGCTTAATGTTTTTCTATCAAATGGCTTCTAGAATAAAGAGAGTGTCATCCACAAGCCGTAGACATCCCAAGGTACCTGTTGGTTTCAGGGATCGTCTTTCTAGGGTGCACCTGGCTCCCGGACTTCTAGTATCCGAGACGGCGCGCGGTTGTTGTCGGTTCGAATCCGACATAACCACCAGCGGGTGGTATCACGGAAAATAAAGAGGATTGATTCCGACAAGAGATTTTTTTCTAAGTAATTTTTCATAAATTATATATAATCATTAAAAAACAGAATTTTGAACCCAGCTATTTTATCACGTATATTAATTGACTTATTTTAAAGAATTTGCAACAGCTATAAGCTAACCCCTTCTTCTTATTATTGGCACTAAATAGGAATGAAGACACCTTATTTAAATTGGTTACTCTTTATCATCTGTCAAAGTGATAACTTTGTATGGAAAATATACTAAATACAAACTTGTGACGTCACTGTTTTAAGCTACTCAATTGAGTAACATACTTCAATGTTTATTTGAGTAAAATTTGTAATTAGAATAAAAAGCTGTAATAGTTTTATTTTCCGAAATGATGTTTATTTACGATACAGTTATCTACCATGCCTTTCACTACCTCTTTGAGACATTAATTATGAAAACAAAGTGCTATTAAGGAAAGATAATAAAGTGTTACATTAAACTGACACAGCATTCGTCTTAACAAACTCAAAGCTTTACAACCGCGCTTTATTGTTCGAAGTTAAAGCTGGAAGTTTGAAGGTCGGTTGTATAACCTTCAAACTTTCTTGATGGGGAGTGGAATTTAAATCTAAAGTACGACACTCTAAAACCTCGTAGTATTCTCTTGTACCTCGTAAATATGATGGAAGTTAAACAAAATTTAAATTAAATATAGTAGATAAGTAGAATAAAAATATTGTCGTTTTTACTGTAATAGAATTAAGGATGATAATTTAGAACCTGATTTTTACGTTTTTTGTTATAATGCATTTACAGTAGTAGCAGCACATAATATCAATAACTGCCATGTTGAAGTTATAAACATGTAAAACCAAATTGTACACGTTTTGGCAAATAAATCATCTTTATGTTTTGGTGTATCATGTATACAGTTTAATAATAAAGTATAATTTAAAAGATTGTGTTAGAATGGTGCTTACAAATGAAAAAAAAACTAAAACCCGACTACGTTAAAAACAGGTCTAAAAAGGACAAAACTAGAAAATAATTCAGATAGAAACCCAGAACCCATGCATAGGCACAAAAACGGTCAACTTAGAGCCACAGTTGCACCCACTTGTTGTGCCCACCATGTCTTTTTAATGTATGTGCTCCTGGCACCTACATCATTATAATTTCTGTGTGTGTATCACAATTTTTTTACACCTTTTTTTTTATATTGAATAGGTAAACGAGCAGACGTATCGCCTGATGGTAAGCGATTACCGCCGCCCATAGACACTCGCAACACCAGAGGCGTCACAAGTGCGTTGCCGGTCTTTAGGGGAAGGAGAGGGGGATAATGTAGGGGTTAGGGTGTGGGCCTCCGGTATCCTCACTCACTCGGTGAAACACAGCGCAAGCGCTGTTTCACACCGGTTTTCTGTGAGGCCGTGGTATTACTCCGGTCGAGCCGGCCCATTCATTCCGAAGCATGGCTCACACACCTTACTCATCAAAATCGGGTAATTAATTTAGACTCTACGGTTTAACATACATACATAGACTGCCAAAATCATTAACCTTCTTTGTGACTGTGGCGTAAGTTGCGTAAAAACGTGCTGAATAAATTTAAAGAATCCTTTTATGGACATGCTAATTTTTCAGAAGTTTCTGTAGAAAACACTCTGTAATCACTCAGATTTATATTTTATATATACTAATATTATAAAGCTAAAGAATTTGTTTGGTTGATTGCGCTCATCTCAGGAAGTAATGGTAACAAAATTCAGCTACCGAGGAAAGCTATATGTCATCACACTACCACCAAAACTAGCGGATTATCAATGAAATATGTATGTAAAAACGAAGGAAATTTATAAATTATTCCGTTTGAGAGCTACCATCGCGTTCGTTGCGTAAACATTTAATGTTTCACAAAAACAATGTATGAAAGCATTTTTCCTTTTTAAAACATCTAAGAAAAATTCCCCGTGAACATATTTCTATCTTTTGCAGTTAGTTCACTATAGGCTTTTTTATGGTAACCAAATTTTTTCGTGCTTCATAAAGCAAAACATCATGCTACGGACAATAGGAAACGCAGACAAGATTGTTTTAAATAAATTACAACTGTTACTTCTTTACTTTAAACACAAAGCTATACAGTATACACCAATTTAATTACTATCGCGTTCCATAATATACATATACTAGCTAACCCACGCAACCTCGTTTACGTCTCTTATTGCCCGTAGTGTAATATTTTTCCCCGGTTTTTGTAATATTCTTCATTAGTGCTCTGCTCCTATTGGTCTTAGCGTGATGATATATAGCCTATAGCCTTCCTCGATAAATTGACTATCCAACACTGAAAGAAATCGGACCAGCGGTTCCTGAGATTAGCGCGTTTAAACAAACAAACAAACTCTTCAGTTTAATATTAGTATAGATGCATAGTTAAGGACATTTACGCGCTCACAATTGGTATTAATAACATAGTATTGAAGTTCCTGACGTATTTTTTGTATACCATACGTTGGCATCATCTCTAAAATTACTATAAATCTAATTTTATCGTCGAACTAACTTAATCGTTTGTTACGGCCGGTCCTTTATCGCACTGTTTATTCCTTTGGGAAATGAAATGACGCTTTCAAATGTAGATGGATATATTGTTGAGGGTTGGACAATTTTATCTCAGAGGGCAAATATTTAAGGGCCACTGCGGTATACTTAAAGATTGGTAAACATTTTAGGGTTGCGGTGAACTGGTTGCGTTTCGGCACTGCAGTAATATATTTTTAATTCTTTACTGGTGAATTAAGTTTAGTTTTATAAATTCAGAAAGCTTTGAAACCCTTCCGTTTTTAAATACTTATTAATAATTTTGTTATTACTAGAAAAATATCCAGGAATTCGACACCAATTTATATTAAATAACTGCATAAGAAAAACAAAGCAATCATGACGACAGAAGTGAAAACTTAAAACTATGAACTTATTTGTTATTTTTTTTCTAAACACGTTAAAAGTTTTCCTTTTTTAAAGACCATTTTACTTTTTAAAATTGTGTAAGTTCTCCAACACAGTTAGTTTAAATAGATTTCTTATAGAAATTAACAACACTAGACATTGTTACTGGCTGGCAAAAGTATTTATTGACGAAATAAACAAAAAAATAATCATGATGTTAGAAAAAAAACAGCTTGTTCTTATTTTGAATTAACTAAATTATCAATATGAGTATGTATTATAATCTAAAATAAATGGCAAACTTGAATGCTGGTTTCATCCACAGTTATATATTCAAATAAATATATATATATATTAACTCAATTTGTCAAAAATACTTCTACTAAATTGTCTTATTTATTACTTAAGTTTTCGTTATTTATTACATTTAAATTTTAACCTCTAGAGAACTCCATAAGCGTTCATAAATGTGTAGTTTATTACATTACACTCAGAAATTTTAATGACTTTTGTTATATAGTACAACTGTTGTATATATTTAGTAGACACGAGCATCCTTGGGGTACAATTATAACTTTCACTGCACACGCTTTTCCAGAATGTACTGTGGGTATATACCCATTATATATATATGGTTTATATAGGTAGAACAATGGGTAAACCATTTTGTTTCTCTCAATTTGTTAAATTAAAAACAAATAAAACCACAGTACTAGTAAGCTCACAATAAAGTTGTTTAAAAACTTTTTCAAGCGTAATTTTGTTATTATGAAAATGAAAACAGGAATGTAATCGATTGTTTATATTAAAGTTTTCAACAGGTACCTGCCGACCTGTTACTGATTATCTTAAAATACTCGCACTAGATAATTTCAAGTATTTATACAAATTAGTTGTAACCAAAATGTAGCTCTAGCTGTCAGTCTTCCTAACAAATGTACATTAGGTAAATAAAATATTATTTATAAGGTAGACTCTGCCGTAATCCTACTAATATTATTAACTCGAAAGTTAGTGAGTATGTTTGTTGCCCTTTCACGCAAAAACTACTGAATGGATTTTGATGAAACTTTACAATAATATAGCTTATACATCAGATTAACACTATAATTTATAAAGATACTAGCTTCGCCTCGCGGCGTTGCCCGCTGTTATTGTTGTACGATCGATTATCATAAATACGACATCCCAACATCAACTGTTGGGCAGTGGCCCGTCAGGCATGATTATCTCGCCTAGTGAGAGGATCCTCCCTTTGTGTTGGTGGGACATGACACTGGCTCCCCCACAGCATGCTAGTGGTTCTTTAACTTTTTGTTAGATATTTTAGAGTTTTTTTTCATCTAAGACTATCCCACTTCTTTAATAAAAGAATTATGACAGAATAGACAAACAATAATTATCTTTTTGGTATGACTTGGTTTTTTGTTTTTTCAAAAGACGGTCCCATTTCATCTCATTCACGTTTTGTATAGTTTTTTGCCATTAATTTCATCACGACAAAGACTTGAAGACTTAAGATTTGAAGACATACTTGACATTGGCAGAAATAATTGATCAGAGTGATCCGAATGGATTGCTATCTCATCAAAGAAAGAACTTAGTTACACTTTGACATACATCACATACATTTGTGTACATGGATATTTGTGCATGTGTGTGTGTCATACGCATGATAGGGTATGGAATTAAATAAATGTATTTTTATGCATAATTTTAGAAAAATATTAGCATTCTTCAGTCCTTCGCTATAAACTATAAGTGTGCAAAATTTTATACTCCTCTGTCGGCGCAATTTTCGTAAAAGGAAGAGTCACGCTTCGGCATGAATGGGCCGGCACGACCGGAGTGACGGAGGCCCATTCCCCAAGCCCCCCCATCCCCCAAAGGCCGACAACACATTTGTGACGCCTCTGGTGTTGCGGGTGTCTTTGCGCAGCGGTAATCGCTTATCATCAGGTGATACGTCTGCTCGTTTGCCTCCTATTCCATGGGGTACAAAGTTTTAACTTCATGTATTAATATTTAGATACTACACAGTAATAAACTATTAACATTAGCGGTCAGCATTACCCTCATCAATTACGACACAATAGGTAATAAAAATATACATATCTACACTGAATACGTCATTAGATAAAATTATCTTGCAATATCTACATGACGATATCTCACCATTGAACATGCGCGATGTGGTGACGTACGAAGAATACGCAATATCACCACCCCTGTTCAGCCTGTGGGTGTCCTAAGACATACATAAGAGCAAACTACATAGCACTTAACCGTGGGAGAGCTATGCTTCGGCATGAATGGGTCGGCTCGGCCGGAGTGATGCCACGGCCTCACAGAAAACCGGTGTGAAATAGCGTTTGCGCTGTGTTTCACCTAGTGAGTAAGGATACCGGAGGCCCATACCCCGACCTCTCCCCCCATCCCCTTTCCCATCCCCAAAGGTCGGCAACGCACTTGTGACGCCTTTGGTGTTGCGGGTGTCCATGGGTAGCGGTAATCGCTTACCATCAGGTGATACGTCTGCTCGTTTGCCCACTATTCAATAAAAAAAAAACAAATAGTACTGCAAAGATGGAAAACTAGACACAAACCATAGCAACCTGTCTGACTAAAAGCTAGCAAATCGTAGTGTTTTAGAGCAAAACCTTATTTCCAAAGAGAGGTACATGTAGGTATATTATGTATTTACTGGTTATTGATGAATTAATATGAATGAAGGTCGTGTTGTATGAATAGAAATAACGAAACTATATTTTTTAATACTATAGTTAAACCTGAGGATCAGCTTCCTAACACAGAAGCTTCAAACACTAAACTTTTAATATAAACTTATGAAGCAATTAAGTATTTTGTATTGAATTTTATTTGTATCAGGCGTAAAAGTAATTTGCTTCAGCATAAAAAAAAATGTCAAAAGCGATACCGTTTTTTTTTTATTTGTCAAATTTTTCATTGCATCTCATTGAGAAAGGTTTTGGAAGTACCATTTTAATACATAAGGGGCAAGAGATTAAATTGGATTTGAAATTTGTAATTTTTATTGTTAAAGAAATGCACTAAGCTCTCATTAACACATGGTTGCGTGTAAAAGATTGCTTTCGAGCGGTAAGACCGTCACTTGTATCTCCTACTTTTAAAATATCGTTACAATCTCATATAAAATATAGCAATGCATTGTTATTATTATTAACACGCACTTCTATAATATATAGCCGACTTATCCAAGCGTGTGGATTTAGTTTTCTTGAAACTATTTTCAATATTTCTAAACAATATTTGGTGAACATTTAAAAATTGTTTAGAAACAGAGATATACAAGGGATATCCAGTCTTGTTTTAATATTTTGTTCTATACGGCCGTGGTAAAAAAGCATTTATAAGACAGTTCAATTTAAGGTAGTCGTAAAAATCGAGAACTTTAAAACTATCGACAATTGTCTGTCATATGGTGATCTCTATCGTATAACAACATGAGCAAATTAAAACTAACACCACTGTATGGTACACCTACATAAGGTACACCTTTTACATAGTTCACATACCACATAGTGTACTACACATTAATCTTTCAATTAACTAGGTTAGTTTTTAGTTGACAGAAATTATAATTTACTTTTAATCTGTTGTCAACAGGAAAAAGTGTAATTTACATAAACTTTCGGAAAAATGTGAATTAGATTTTCACTTAATTATTTAATATTTTTTTATGTTGTAACTGCTTAAATGACTCTGCTCTGTCTGATGGAAAGCATGAGCAGAATCCAGGAGTGATGGTCACCATCCTCAATGCGAATAAGGACACACAGCATTCTCTGGTCCCCTCTCTCTCAGCATGTTTCCCTCCCACTATGAACCCATACCACTACCACTAGGCCACCACAGTGCGAATCACCACACTGCATTGTCTATATTCGCAATGAGTATGTTGACCAGTACTTTTGGATTTTACTCATGTTTTCCATCAGGCGGGGTAGAGTCGCTTTGGCCGGCTAGTTTAATTATGTTAAAAACTTTTTTTTATGGGCAAACGAGCAGACTTATCACCTGATGGTAAGCGATTACTGTCGCCCATGGACACCCGCAACACCAGAGGCGTCACAAGTGCGTTTCCGGCCTTTGGGGAATGGGGAGGAAGATGAAGGAAGAGTTTGGGGTATGGGCCTCGTCAATCATAGAATTTAGACACTTCTAATCTATTAAATATCCTCTGGCCTGTTTAGACTAGTGATTACTAGTAATGAGTGCTGAGTTAAATCCTAGATTTTGTTTTCACCTACTACAAATAACTGTGTGATGAGTACGATAATTTGTACTTAATTTTTGAGTAATATTTCTATGATTTGTATTGTGTTATGTGTGTGAAACTCACGATAAATGAGCACTAGTAGAAAATATGTGCTTAAACAGACCAAAGGTATTTTTCAAATATTTCTCATTATCAATAGGTTGAAATATAAAGAAGATGAAAACGAATATCAGTCACTCGTCACCTTTAACAAAATCCTATTTTCCCTCACAAGAAAGAACAGAAGCTTTATTTACACTTAATATATAGAACGATAAAGATGGTAAGAAAATTAAAAAGAAAATAGGTACGTAATAATTCTTATGAATATTTAAAAGAGAGCTTGAGTAATAATTATATACCGTAATATTGCATAATATTTCTGTAAGTTATTTAAAAAAGCCTTAAAGAATTCAATGAAAGTATTCTTAAAATTAGCTTATACGTTATACTACAAACAAAATACATATTAGAAAGACATAACAACGTGTTATCTGCACCGCTATAAAACATAAATTGATAACAATACCAATACAGTCAACATTCGAGGTAAGATGTAAACACACACCCACACAAACTTTCATTTTCACACAATTTTCCCGACAACATCAAGCGGCTGTATCTCAAGGCACTCACCGTAACCTTCGCCGACAACATTTTTGTTTACACCGCACAAGAGCACACGAGTATTATCAACTGATGAACAATTGTTAATAAAAAAAAATATTTTACCTGTTTGTGACGTATAATCCATTGTGTCGATTTAATTGGTCGGAGTGTGTCGTTCCATGGCGACGATCCGACGTTTCGTAAGGCGGGAAGAAGATTATTAGTATCAGAACACACGAGGTTACTCTCCGGTGGTTGGAGCTAGACTGCGGCGTCCCGCCCAGCGCGCGGGATGGGGCTTGGGGCAGATATTTGCCCTTATACAAAGGGTGACTACATAATAAGGCGGGACAGTCTCCACTCTAGTTCAATAATGATGTAGCAGTTTCAAGACAGAATTAATTATTTTTATTCAAGTCATAGGTTTATAAATAAAAATATAATTAATTCATTCAGGTTTCAAATATGACATTGAACCGCGGTTCGTTAAGGACATAAGAAGTCATTGCTGTAATGACTAGAAATACGACATATGCCATTCATTGTCAGAACGCCATTTCTAATCGTACATTTGTATGTTAAGTCTTTTAAAGTATACATGTAACCTTTTTAACAGTTTATGGAAGTTACAAAAGTTTGATGTAACAGATACACAGTAACAGTTATAATCAATCAGTATTTTCCAAGTGCGACAGTAAAAAAACTTGTATTCTATAATACGTTGGATGACAATAGTAAGTAATTAATTTCCACTTAGACAAGACTAATTTAATGATTAATGTTGATTAATTATACATAACAATGTAATAGTTGCGTATGCCATTCTGATCAAACAGTTCGAGATGGTAATTTATTGAAGAATTTACAAAAAAATCAATGCCTTTAAATGTCTTTAAATATTAACCAAATTATAAACTTATTTATACTAATAACTTCTTCGACGGCTTCAACAAAAAGGCTAGTACAGCGGACGGATACGGACTGCAGAGACTGTAATAGTAAGCCCTCTTAGAGGAAGGCGGTTCGTTCACCAGTAGACAGCAATAGGCTGAAGTAAGCCTTATATTTTATTTAGCAAGTGCTTTAAATAAATTAATATTCTATTTTAAGACTACTAAAATTTTATGAAATTTAACTTAAATTATTACGGGGCTTTAATTCTAGATAAAATAATACCACATCAAACTACCAGACTATACCAGAGTGTTATCGGCGTAACAAATTATGCCCATTATTAAATAACTATGGGATGACGCCCTTGAAAAGCCCAGTGGTGTCGCATGTTCCAAGGACAGACCTCTGCGAAATACCGCCGTCGTCTCAAGATGCCATCTCGGTCCTCGTACATGACGGTACGTTCCTCTAAATAGTCTGCCACTAGCCGCCTCAGGTACTCTGGCAGCCCATGGTACTGGAATGCTTCCCGGTTACAGCTAAATGGCATACTATTGAATGCGTTAACGATACCCAACGATACCGCCTACAGCACGTTCAACAGTTCGGGGCCCACCTCGCAGACTTGCCAGACAATGCAGGCAGAGAGTCTTGAACAGTTTACCCGTCTTATTCAGCAACACGTTGGGCCTATAGGCTAAGACCGAATCGTCAGACCATCCCGGCTTCTTTAACGGGAAAGCTTATTGTTTATATCGTATTGAATAGTAGGCTAATACATTATTTCTAAGGAGAGGCTTATGTCCAGCATTGAACTATAAAAGGCCGTTAATATGATGTCATAATCACATACAATAATAATATTTTAAATCTAACGGCCAACTCTAATACCGAATGATCATTGACAATGAAATAACACTTGCCCGGCTTTTCATTACACTCTTCCATCCTTTTTCATGAAAACATTGAAACTCGGAAAGCCGGAGCCAAAATACATCAAGAACCAAATATAAGAAAAATACTGTCTCAAAAAACTAAAAAGAAATGGTAATCCTACATATAACGAAATCAACCGTTAGTTTCGTATCCTTACAAATTGAGTATGTTCCCCGCGGGCTAAATCTCCTGTTGCCATCGAATATCTAGAAGTAATCTCTAAGATTGTGAAGATACCAGTATTATCTATACAAAAAAAGTAAAATTGAAGTGTCTATTTGTAAATTTTGAGATTAACAGCTTTTTACTAAATGCATATGAAAATATATACGGCATTTATATAAACTGGTTGACTGATATAAGTGAAAACTTAGAATATTATTATAAAATTAATGTGTAAGATTAGAAATTTCATAATGTTTAAATTAAAATTATCAACCTCCAACATTAGCATGTCGGTGACGTGAACCTATAAAATTTTCTCCTACCAAAAGTACTCAACGCGGTCAAAGAAGTTTTCACTTCAAAAATTAAACACGTTTGTCTTACTGTTTATTCTGGCTAATATTTGAATTGACAGATGCCTTGTGTTACGAGTATAAGGAGTAACATGGCTTTTTTTTTTAATCACAGCGGGGTACAGTACACCCCGCGGTGATTAAAAAAAAAGTGTTAAGCGATTACTAGAGGTGTCATAAGTACGTTACCGGCCTTTAGAGAGAGGGATGGGGGGAGGAGTTGAGGAATGGACCTCCGGTATCCTCACTGACTCGGTGAAACACAGCGTGGGCGCTATTTCACACCAGTTTTCTGTGAGGCCGTGGTATCACTTCGGCCGAGCCGGCCCATGCATGCTGAAGCGTGGCTCTTCGACGGTCTGAATCTGAATTGTTGTTGTTTGTTTTTGCTAGTTTTGCTTTGTGATAATGTTATAGGTGCAAACAAATAACTCCTATTTAAACACTCAAAACTAAACTGGCTTAGATTTCCTACCCAGTTCAGATAATTGGTTGAACACTATTTGTTTTAACCTTCCTGAATACTAAACTGTTAAATGCCAAAATAATCTTAAAAATAAAGTAAAAAAGTTTTATTTTTACTTATTGACTGTCTCTGTGGCGCAGTGGTAGCGTATGCGACTACTGTTCTTGAGGCCTCGGGTTCGATTCCTGTGTCGGACCAAATGTTTGTATGATCTACAAATATTTGTTTCGGAGTTTGGGTGTTTTCTATGTATTTACAAAAAAAAAGTAAATATTTATTTATATCAGTTGTCTAGTACCCATCACACAAGCTCTGCTTAGCTTGGGACTAGATGGCGTTGTGTGTTAGATGTCCGAAATATTTATTATTATTATTATTTCAGTTACAATTTTAGTCAGAAACTAACAAAAGACAAAACGTAATTATTTTAATACTAGTTTAACTCAGATTAACTTACCCTTGCCACAAAACCAGTATCTCTCCATGATTAAAAAACCACAAGGATTAAAATGACACAGTAACTTTTTTAGATTAACAAAGTTACATTAAAAGACACAGCAGTTATAAGAAACACAACACCACCTACCAGTGTTCGTTTTCAAAACACCATTATTAATCAATATCGTTCAGTTTGCTTTTCTCAAACAAAAGTCTGCGTAAAAAAATTCGCGTTTGTCTAACGAATTTGTTAAGTGTATGTTATACGTGATTTACTTTAAAACTAAGGTTAAACCAACATTGGCTGAATTATTTCATAGTTTTAAAATGATCTACAGTCAATATTTAATTTCAAACATTTTCTTTAATTTTGTTTGATTTACAAGCAGTGATATAATTAGTATGGTATAACTATTTTTCGTTTTTCTTTCTGTATGGGCCTGCCAAAGTGAATCCACTCTGCCTGGTGGAAATCATGAGCATAATCTAAGACTTATTGCATATAACGCAAAAATGGCGACACGCCATGGCGGCGTATTGAGATGTCACTGCATCATTGGACCTCCGAATTAACTACTATAACGAATAATTTAATCTAGGTATACTAATATAATAAAGCTGAAGAGTTTGTTAGTTTGTTTGAACGCGCTAATCTCAGGAACGGCTGGTCCGATTTGAAAAAATCTTTCAGTGTTGGATAGTCCATTTATCGAGGAAGGCTAAAGGCTATATATCATCACGCTACTACTAATAGGAGCGGAGCATCAATGAATAATGTTTCAAAAACGGGGGAAAATTTTCACGCTACGGGCAATATGAAACGCAAATGAGGTTGCGTGGGTCAGTTAGTATTACATAAATCCTACTTATAAAGTTCTAACTACATCGATGCGCAGCAGACGTTCGAACTCGCACAGATCATGATCGAAGCTTACTCCTCTAGTAACAATACTGTATTACAGGTCGATCCAGAATAATCCAGACAGCATAGTCGCAAAAGACATGTTTTGTCCTTTAGAACTTTTTTCTCAAAGTCGGTTAGGATCGGTTTTAAGTCTACTACGAGACAGCTGAACTTTAATTTCAACTTAAGCGACCGCCATCGTACCTTAGAAAGGAAATCCCTTGAATATCATGGAGTAATTACCTACCTACGCGGTTGTCGCTAAGCCAGAAGCCCCTAGTCCCAAACGGCATCTGATGTTATATTATTATGGCAAAAACCGTGGGAGAGCCAAGCTTCGGCATGCATGGGCCGGCTCGACCAGAGTGATACCACGGCCTCACAGAAAACCGGTGTGAAATAGCGCTTGCGCTGTGTTTCACCGAGTGAGTGAGGGTACCGGAGGCCCACACCCTACCCTTCCCCCATCCCTCTTCCCATTCCCCCAAAGGCTAGCAACGCACTTGTGACGCCTTTAGTGTTGCAAAAAATTACAAAAGATTCTCATTTGATTTATCAAGTGAGAGGAAAAGTAAAAAAAAATTAGTCGATTTGATACCCGGGTGTAGCAAGCGAATTTTTGAAAATCTTTGATCGCAGTTTTCTTTCTTTTCAAAAATAAAGAAATGTTTTGTTTGAGTAAAATTTTCTATCTACAATACTAAGAGTACTTTCCCTTGAGGTGGCATTACAAAATTTCACCTTGTATAATGTCTAGTTTCATAAAAGTTGTAAGTCTATTGTCTAGGTGTTTAGTATCAAAATACTAATTTATTGTATTACTAACGCCATCTCGTGCCAAATTTTGAAATTAAAAGTTTGTTTTACACTTTGATACCATTCAAAGTAAATCAGCAATTTAACTACAGATGGCGTTGTCACACATTTCTACTTTTAAATACTGTAATTGAGAATTCTCTTTATTATTCAGGATTTTTCGAAATAAAAATTAAACCTGATTACTAAGATAATTTAATTTAATGGTCTAGTGGATCTGTATGATAAGCACTACCATTTATTCTGAGTCTGGGTGTTATTTATCTATGTGTTATATACGTATTATAGATACATATTATAGTATTATATCAAATAATTTGGAAGAAGAAGAACAAGTCGCCATAATGTGGATCACTGTGTTGCATTGTTGCAATGAGTGTGGTGGCCATCACTCTTGGATTCAGCTCTTGCTTTCCATCAGGCAGAGTAGAGTCACTTTGGGAGTCTCACCGTTAGTTTACGGATTGCCTAGTTAGGGATAAGTGGCCGACAAAGAGATTTGTGAAGTTATAATTACTGTTATATTTACTATTTTTGCCTACGGCACCGCCCGCGTAAATATCCGTTATCGCGATGATTTTCCTAATTGACATAACTTTTTTATTTATGAACCGATCGAATTGAAACAAATATTACATATTAAGTATATCAAACCACAACGCATTAGTGAAAACAACGCATTCAAATCAGTTAAGCATATATATATAATAACAACATATATATAATGTGTTGTTAAGGTATTCAACTGTTCTTTTTGTAATTTCCTTGCAATTTTAATTTTAAAATCTCTGAAATATGAAAAGAAATAAAGATTCTAACGAGTTGATAACCTCTACCTTTTTTGAAGTTGTTTAAAAATAGGAATGTTTATATAATACATATTTTAAATCCAATTACACATATGCAAAGTCAAGGAGCACTCATTGAAAGCAATTGGCTTACTTCAGAGTTGTGCGGCTTTGTTCGTATGTGATTGATGCAGATTACTTCAACGCATTACTTGAAGAAGGTTGGTGATACCAAGGCATATAGACAGTATTACGTGAAAGTGTTTTTTTTTTAAATAAAAAAAATAAATCATCCGGACATCTAACACACAACGCCATCTAGTTCCAAGCTAAGGAGAGCTTGTGTTATGGGTACTAGACAACTGATATAAATACTTATATACCTTTTTTTTGTAAATACCTACATATTATAAACAACACACACAAACAGTTGGTCCGACCCAGAATTTGAACCCGAGACCTCAAGTACAGTAGTCGCATTCACTATCACTGCGCCACCGAGGCAGTTAAAATGTATATGGAAGATCAGTACAGAACGGTAAAAAATAAAAAACGACTTTTGACCTTTGTTTTGACTTTTATAAATATATGTATATGAAATCTCTCTCTCTCCGTGGGAGAGCCATGCTTCGGTATGAATAAGCCGGCTCGACCGAAGTGATTCCACGGCCTTACAGAAAACCGGTATGAAATAGCGCTTGTGCTGTGTTTCACCGAGTGAGTGAGGATACCGGAGGCCCATATCCCAACCCCTCCCCCATTCCCTCTCCCCATACCACAAAGGTCGGCAACGCACTTGTGACGCTTTTGGTGTTGCGGATGTCCATGGGCGGCGGTAATCACTTACCATCAGGTGATGCGTCTGCTCGTTTGCCCCCTATTCAATAAAAAAAAACCGTACATATTCTAGACAAAATACACCCAGACAGATGATACGATAGATGAGAGAGTTTATTAATTATTTGGCCTGGGTAGAAACTGAATCAACGGCCTCTGGCGTATAGTCAAAATCAGCAACTAGTAAACCAGCAAACCTGTCAAAATAATATTACTATCGGCGTAAATCAAAATGAAAAAGAAATCAATAATTACCAACCTCTTAATTTTTGTCGGTTAAAAGTGTCGCAGTAAGGCGTTTAGCTAATTATACATACACACAACTTTCATTCGTTGGCATTGCTGACCCGACCCAGATTCTATCTGCCACACCAATTTAGCTAAGCACGCCCTGCCTCTCCCACTTATATTTTTTTAGAAATGAAACGAGGTGTGTAGCTAGAATGAAGGGGTCATGTTATAATGGCGAATATGCGTGACGTTTATACACGTTGGTTTATTCCTGACATAACCATTGGATTGGAGCCGTTTCATGTTTTTTTTATATTCCTTAATAGTGTAACTAGCTGAACCTCGCGGTGCTACCAGCGGTACGACAATAACCACGGGCAAAGCCGCGAGGCGAAGCTAGTATCTTTATAAATTGTAGCCTATGTGTTATTCTGATGTATAAGCTATATTATTGTAAAGTTTAATCAAAATCCTTTCAGTATTTTTTGCGTGAAAGAGCAACAAACATTCTCACATACATACTCACAAATTTTCGCGTTTATAATTTTAGTAGGATTATTTATTGGATTTAGACTTACTAAATTTACTTCATTTCTCAAGATATTAACATATTAGAGGGGTAGATCTCTTCTTCATAGCGATAGATATAAAGAATTTATTCCTTTAGACTCCTTGTATCTCAAATGTTTTTGTTCAATGTTCCAGCAATGTACATTTCGTAACATTTTAATTATTATTATCGCGAATAAATCCAGCTATACATCAAAAACAATATTTTCCCATATTGTAAACAATATGTTTATGTGTATTTTCTATTACACGTTAATAAATGCAATTATGTAGGTATACACGGATACCTATTAAATTCCTGGATTATCGATTACACAAGTGCATCGATAAGAGCTTGTCGTCTGACTATGTTATCGGTCGTATGCTCATAAATTACATTGTTAAATTACTGATTACAGTAAGTCATAGTGTAGTACAAGCATTTCATTATAAAACATCATGATATATTTATCAATATGTTTGTTTGATTTCAAATGATGCGATTTAAGTTCGTGAACTACTCATATTATGAACTAAATTATTTTTAGGAAACTTTTAGGATCCAGTAAACTTTTTTATATAAAATTTATTTTTTACAAGTTAGTTATAACTGGACAGGTTTATCAGTAATTTCTTCTTGTGCGACGTATCAATGTTGTTATATATCTAAGACCAAAGTTCTTATCAAAACAAATAAAAAGAGCCCAACTCGAAGCGGTTACTTCGATTTAATGCATCAAACCCTGGTTACCATTTAGGACTAAGTGTTCAACAATACGAAACTAACAAGTCCGAATTCGATTGGGTTGTGTCGTTGTAATAAAGCATTACTATGCCTACCTTCCGGCTCCATCTTCAGACTCTAAATACTATCAAAACATATACTTTATGTTCGTGAAGACAAGTCAAGTGACTCAATACTCGACGATGTTGCTTCGTTTCATTACAGAGTTCCTGTGGCCACCTTCCAGCTCCATCATCAGACCCTGGATACTATTAAAACATAAAGAACTCGTCAAGATGAATTAAACGATTCCAAACTCGATGGTGTCCGTCGTATTATTATAGATTTCTTATGACCACTTTCCGGCTCCATCATCGAACCTTAGATACTATCAAAACATAAAGCACTCATCAAGACGAATCAAACCATTCCAAATATATTGCGTCATTTCATTACAGAATTCCTATAGGCACCTTCCAGCTACAGCATCAGATCAACTCTACGTTATCATAATATTGAATTATCATGCAAAATGTCAGCACAAGCGGTTGAAGAGTTACATACATACTTTGCAAGTTAAATAAAAGCTTGTAGAAAGGACCTTCCTTTTTTGTTTGTTGTCGGTGTGGTAAATTCTGCCAGATTTTCAGTCTCTTGGGAATTTCGATTTTATATTTATCTTTCTCGACACAATAAAATGAATGACCTAAAAACAGTTTCATTACCACGTCCGTTGTCATAAGTGGATTATAAATAAACTAAAAAAGCATTCGTCTTTCGTAACGGAACTATGATGATTGTAGTGATGTTTTATGAACTCACTCTATTAGTACAGGTATATGTATAGAATCAAATCTCGTATTTAAAACTCTATCGTATTTTACCCGTGGATTCTGAAACAGTTACAGTAATTTTTTTTTGTAGTTATATAAAATCTGATGGTCGCTGTGTATGAGTGTTGATAAGACGAACGTAGTGTACCTACCCTGCAACACGATGGACTGATTACTTGAAGAAAATTTCTGGCAGCGGATGGATGTACACTGCCCAGGACCGGGATGATTGGCACTCTTTGGAGGAGGCCTTTGTTCACCAGTGGACGGCAGTAGGCTGCAGAGTAAAATCAGTAAAGTAATGGATATGACGATGAGATATGGACGAACGATCTATAATTTCTTGTTTTCCCTGCAGAACCTTTACTTATTGGACACTGTTATCTCGATTGATTTCTTTCTCGACCCTACTTCATGGGTTGGTTGTTATTTTTTCCAATGTCATCATTGTTATCAGTTCTTTTTTCTTTGTTGGTACGTTATTTTTGGATCATTTTAAAAACTTAAATTCAGGTGACAACAGCTTGCATACTGTTTATTATTCATGTAATATTAACACTGTTGCGCCTGAATATCAGACTTTTAAAAAGAGTGGCCATGAGTTTCTTTGCCCGTATACTTCTCGTTGCGTGTGCAAGTGCGTACCTTTCCCTATGCACTTTGGAAAGTGCGTAGGGAAAGGTACGCACTTTGGAAAGTAGAAGTTATAGATCGAAACAAACTGGCGGTAGATTTTAATGTTTTTACCGTATTTACCTTGACAATCCTGTACATGCTGTGGCATCTGTTTGTGTCGATCTATGATTTTTAAATGTAGCTTCAAAATAACGTTCATAAATGTCACTTAGTACCTTAATTGAATAAATGATTTTGAATTTGAATTTGAATTCCATAGAAACGGATAATTCTAATCTGAATTTTTTTTAATGATTCGTTAACAAACAAAACTGATAAGAAAGGAAAACAATAAGTGCACGTTATCCCACAACATAAGTTACCTTCTGATTATTAGAATACAAATAAACCATTATGTTGCTAATTATTCATCATTATCATTAACGGCTTTAATAATCCATAGCTTGACATAGACCTCATATCATTTTCTCGGGAGAGATATGCTTCGTTATAAGTGAGCTAGGTCCAGGTCCAGCTAGGTCAGAAGACATGTGTTAAGTAAATTTTTAGGGTTCCGTACCTCAAAAGGAAAAAAACGGAACTCTTACAGGTTCAGTTTGTTGTTCTTCTGTCTGTCTTTTTCTCAGGAACGCTTGGAGGCATCAAGCTAAAATTTATATCAAATACTCAGGTCTACTGTCCCTTGAAGCTGTAATAAAATCAAACTTCTAAGCAAACGATCATAAGATACAGCCGTTTATGCTGCAAATTTTCAACACTCGCAGGGGAATCAAAACCTACAGGGTACTTGCCGTGAATTCAGAATCTTAAAGTTTGGTACGAAGTGCCAACGTCTTATAGTACAGATGAAGGAAAAATTGCAAAAAGCATACAATATTAGTTACATCATATAAAAAGCCATTTATGCTGCAATTTTCGATACATATTAATAAGTAATGCATAAAACCAAAAAAAAACTAAGATATGGCAATGCAATTGTGACTCCTGAAATGGATTGAAGGGAAGGGAAAAGAAATTGAAAGACAAAAGATTGATCAACTTCTTTAAACCCATTTTTTCTTCTCATCTACGCTTCAAAACACACAAATTTTTCCAATCTATTATTGTTATAGTCCTAAGATGATAGCAATAGACTAGTCTCCTCATAAAGATAATGTTATTTATTCAAGATACTAAGACTAATTGATGAGTGCACTTAACAATTATATTATTACTAGATAATGATAACACACATTCGAATCATTTTAAATTCCTATAAATATTACAAATGCGAAAGCAATTCTGTTTGTAAATTGAGCTTTCACGGCTAAAGAAATTTTAACAATTTGGCATCAATACTTTGACTCCTGAGGCTAATTTTTATGGCGTTGACCGCTTGTAAACATAAGATATCAGGTTGAATGCATACATTCCGTCGCTGCTACACCTAACATGTATTTATTTATTTACAACTTTATGCACTAATATACTTTGGCGAACATAATGGCTTGGGCTTTCTCTACCAGTCGACCTTTAGATCGTGTAATAATCTAGAAATAATAATAATAATAATTCTTTATTAAACAAAATCAAGGTTACAAATTTTCTATCTTAATATATACTAATGTTATATATTTTAATTTATATGTGGGGGAACGAGTATCATGTTCCACCCAACACAAAGGGAGGATCCTCCGACCAGGCGAGGTGATCATGCCTGGCGGGCTACTGCCAACAGTTGATGTTGGGATGTTGTATATATGATAATCGGCGCGGGAACTTTATTTGCGCGATTCAGGATTGGTAGTTACTCCGTGTAGTGTAGTTTGTAGGTAGAGTGCGTTACTTCGTAGTTCAGTGTATCTTCGGTAGATGGCGCTGTATGTGGAGGTCGCCACATATACATGACAAATTTAAGAAAGGTAGGTGCAAAGAGATACTATAATTGTATTTATATTAAAATAACTAATTGCAGTTCTATACACACATAAATATACGTATTTATAATAGTAACATATATAAATACGTCAAGCCTAAACTTTGTACACCTTTTATGTAAATTATTTGAACGAGGTGTGTGAAATTTGCCACAAATAAAGTTTAATTAAAGGAGCAGTACAGAAAACTAAAAGAAAATTATAAAGTATTAGTGTATTGTACATTAGTAAGTATTTTTAACAGTATCAATGTAAGGTTCAGTATGGAACACAACTGGCAGAGTGCGGGTTGAAAGGTCGCGACCGATGACCGATTCATTTAAAGTACCTGGTCTAAAGGAAGCGCTCGTAATGGACGATACGTTCGTTCAATTTTTGAAAGGTTATTGAGCAATTTCAGTAGCAACTCATTGCATAGCATAGCATTGTTATATTTGCATGTTAATCTTTGAAGTAGGACCGTGTCTGTAGGGCCATGGTATTACCTCGTTTGAGCCTTACCATTTCTGATAAAGCATGGCTCTCCCACTATGTATACGCTGATTATAATCATCCCTCTGCCTACCCTTTCGTGGATATAGACGTAAAAGTATGAACTTATTGTCCTTAAAATATAGCTTGATTTCTGTGACAGTATTCACTAAAGTCATTTAAAAGTTTTACTTACAAGGTAAGTCTTAGGTGTACATATACCGTTGGAGAGTCACGCTTTCGCATGCATGGGCCGGCCTGACCGGAGTGATACCACGGCCTCACAGAAAACCCGTGTGAAACAGCGCCTGTGCTGTATTTTACCGAGTGAGTGAGGATACCGGAAGCCCATACCCCAACCCCTCCTCTATCCCTCTCCCCATCCCCCAGAATCCGGCAACACACTTGTGACGTCTCTGGTGTTGCAAGTGTCTATGGGCGGCGGTAAAGCTTACCATCAGGCGATACGTCTGCTCGTTTACATTCCGTTTCCATAAAAAACAAAAAATATTGTACTGACATTATTTGTGTTAAAACTGGCATGTAAATAATAAAAATATAAGCGATACGAAATTAAATCGCTAATATAAAGAACTGTAGGTTGTTGACTGCCTCGGTGGCGCAGTGGTAGTGAATGCGACTGCTGTGCCTGAGGTCTCGGGTTCAAATCCTGGGTCGGACCAAATGTTTGTGTAATCTACAAATATTTGATTCGGAGTTTGGGTGTTTTCTGTGTATAATATGTATGTATTTACAGAAAAAAAAAAGTATATATGTATTCATATCAGTTGTCTAGTACCCATAACACAAGCTCTGCTTAGCTTGGGACTAGATGGCGTTGTGTGTTAGATGTCCGAAATATTTATTATTTATTATTATTATTATATATTTGGAAACGGAAGTCGGCCATCTTTATAATCATAAAGCTTTTATAGTGTAAATAACCTTATGCCATTGTCGATATTACGGTAGATTAACGTCAATGCTGTATACTAATAGTATATGACTATAAGTGGCTTCACCGTTTATTATGACACTCTTGGGAAATCATCGGTGGTTATAACAATCAAGGATTATGTAATTCTCAGTTGACCACAGAATAAACATGAAACTTAGTGTGTAATATCCTCTTCAATCATGGTATATTTAATGAAACATCATGACATATGCTTACAGTTTTAGTTTAACTTGAGTCACAGTATGATCATTCCTTACGGCCTTTTGGCCAAACTACGAGTACAAATCGAAACGGAAAACAGTTTTTGTCAAAAAAAAATTAAAAAATTTTTTGATAAGAAAAAAAATTAAATTAGAAATTATATTATTTAGTTCTGAAGCATATTTTTATTGCCCCATCTCGGATAGAGTATTTTTGCTCTTCGATATCCGAGTCCAAAATCCGTTTTTATCCGCTAGAGGATAAAATAAATTGAATTCAGAACATCGTATGCAATAAGATTGTGAATTCAAAACATCATTAAACCTATTTACTTCTACCTCCATGGTGCCGAATATATCATACAACCTTTTTTAATTTGTTAAAAATTCAGACGCGTAACCTTCTTGATTTACTTTTTTTTATTTGCTTTTCCCGCGCCATTTTATTTTCACGTCATAATGTAGTACCTAATAAATATTAATACCTAAACCAAAATAAAAGTATATTGTGATTGTAAATGCTTTTTTTGCATTTAATAATTTCCTCGCTGAGGTGGGATGAAAACTTACGTGTTGCACTCGAGTGCAAAGATTTTTCACCTCGTGTTTTTGTTTTTCCCTCGTTGACTCTCAGGATTCTAATTTTTGCAGGATTTTAATCCTTCGCTTGAGTTACTCCTATTAATATTGAGCACGTGGTTAAAAAGCATCTTTGCACTCTTAGATAACGAATAAGTATTACTCGTTATCCAAGTTATAACTATATTATATTCTATACAATTCCTAGGAATTGCACAGAATATCTGCTGATCCACCGGCGGTGGGTAAAATAATAGATTTTGGTTTGTATTTATTAATTTTATGCAACTACTCACATACCTTTAAAATGACGAGCACAGGATACGAGTTTTGTTTGCTTTAAATCAACTTTATTGAGAATCATCTAAGATTACATTTGGTTAGAACAGTGACCACTTCAAATACCCTGTGTTGGTATTTAATCATTTGGATTAGACGAGTTTGAGTGCATTGCTTTTGACCTGTTCCCGTAGATAGCACAATACTGGCTACGCATTAGGAATGCTATATATAATGTCTATGCAAAGTATAAAATAACTAATATTTCACAAATTTTTGGTATTGTATTGACTGCCTCGGTGGCGCAGTGGTAGTGAATGCGACTGCTGTGTTTGAGGTCTCGGGTTCAAATCCTGGGTCGGACCAAATGTTTGTGTGATCTACAAATATTTGTTTCGGAGTTAGGTGTTTTCTATGTATAATATGTACGTATTTACAAAAAAAGAAGTGTATTCATATCAGTTGTCAAGTACCCTTAACACAAGCTCTGCTTAGCTTAGGACTAGATGGCGTTGTGCGTTAGATGTCCGAAATATTTATTATTATTATTATTATTGTATACATTGCTTAGGTATTGCATAGAAAACCGGATTACATAGATTGGCGGTAACATATATATTTTGATAACTATATATATTGTAACAAAAGCGATAATATTTTCTGTATTTGATGTTGAATGTTGATAATATGTAATCACTGTCGATTAATCTTTGTTTTTAAACGTTTGTCGATCTATTTGAGACGATAAAGTTTCTTGGGGAAATAATTCTTGTTTGGTGTTTCTGAATTCTTTTTAGAGGATGCTACTGAATATTATTGGAAGTCTCTGCAGTCCGTCACCCCACCAGGGTTTCCCAGGGCTTATGTCGGTACCTAGCAACTAGAGGAATTAATGTAACGTTTCGAAATTATTCGTTTTAGATGTAAATAACTTTTAAATAACCAGTAATGTTGATAATGCTATAAGCTGAAGCCGGTCAGGATTGAAGTGAAATAAAGTAGTGGAATAAGTACAAGTTTATTTAATTCTAGAAAATATTTTAACAAGTTCCATGAAATGCCGACAATCGAAAGACACTAGCAGACACTTTGACTATTCAAAGCAGTGTGTGTACAGGTGTATATCCATGTACCTAGAGAGAGTCATCATAATTTCCTTAGCATTTACAAAATTGTTTATTTTCTTTTTTTGTATACAAATTCGAAAGAAACACATCAATATTAAAATAGTCCAGCAATTGTTTTCTGAAGTCGGCCCCTATCAATCACGTCGTTTTGAACTTGACCGATTTTACTTTTACTACGTCTAACAAACGTACGAAAATTTATTTTTCACAGCTGTACCGTACATTAATGGCTGTACTTTTCCGGGAATAAATTTAATTGGAAAAATAGTTACTTCTGCTGACGAATAAACTGCTCGAAATAGGTCGTCAACAGATGATAATATGTTCACGGGACACACATTCTCCTATTTTATATTAGTTAAATCACGCTGGCATGGCTGCTTCAAGTGACGTTTAGTATAGTGATGAGAACTGTCTCCATTCGATAATGACTGAAATAATAGCTAGTTGGATATCTGTCACCGCGCAGTAATACGGAAATATAATTCTATATTTATTCAGCTTTGATCAATTTTTAATAATAATCACGTGAGCATAGAACATCGCTTGAAGTCCTATTTCACTGAAAATTAACTGAAATAATTTAAGGAAGCAATTTAAATAACTGATTTCAATGATTTATCTTTTAAATTTGAATAAGACCAAAAGAGAAGTAACTACCCTCCTAAAAGAGAAAAATGAATTTTCTGAATCGTTTTTGATGGAATTCCTAGGTAGGAGAAAAACATAAATATAAAACAACGGAATAGAGAACCACCCGTAGTTAATAAAATGGGTTAAAGACAAATACTCATAGAACACAGTTAACCCTTCTTTTTTTGATGACATGGCAACCAGTCGGATCACTCGGATCAGCTATTTGTGCCAATGTCGTCGTCGTGATAATATTATGATAAAAAAATATAAAATGTGGACCGTCTTTCGAAAAAACAAAAACCGATCTCCCCAGTTTACCCTTAAGAAATCGAACAGCTAATACTCGATACAGCATCAACTAGTGATGTGACCACTACAACGACTGGTGGTGAACTATTACGCGTTAATGACCTCATGTTGACAGTGAAAACAAAAAGCATACATCCGAAAAAAAAGTGAACATCGATAAACGGCCCGCACTACAAAGGTACGTACACAGTGAAATGAACTACAGACTACTGCAGTAGTCCCGACACAAGCGAGCCGGACGGCCGCCGCGTATAACAATCCCGTAATGATACGAACTATTATGCGATAACTGACATATGAATTATTAGTCAAAGTGTACCAAACAGTGATTAAATAAAAGTTCAGTGATAACATACACGCGGTAAGTAACTTCAACTATAAAGACAACTAGTATTAATTATTTTATTTGCATCACAAAACGAAATTGTACTATGATATTATTTTATCAATAACACTAAACAGTCACTGTGACCTTTCGACGAAAACTTAAGTGGTGATATATTTAATGGGCCAATAACAATCACCTCATTAGTTAAAATTAAAAATAAATATTTAAATATACAACATTGATATTAGTTTGACGGTATGCGCCTGTATCAATGGGAACTTGAAATTTTTGATAACTCCGGAGTACTATTTGGATGGAGTCCAAATGTAAAAATACAATGCCTAACGTCTCGTTGCAAGTCTGCCTGGGAACTGGGCCTGGGCTAGGTTGTCCACTTGAAACCGTTTGTCAGTGACAACTAATTCTAAACTGTATGTGCACTTTTTAATGTCTCAACTGCTACTAAAATAGCGAGATTCTGATCTAACTTCATTAACAATATATAATAAAAATGATATCCTGTATTAAAATTAATATCGCTTGAAACTGCGTTTATCATCGTTTTCTATGCCACACGAACTATATAAACATAAATGTACTTGACCCATTTAAAATTCTGGATTCTGAATTTGTCAAATATATTCCCGAAGGTAAATAAGACGTTGGAAAGTTTTCCCGCGAAAAAACCTAGAAAAATGCTGGCTTTGAGATGAAATCTTTCTCTCAACATAATCATATGTTTATTTTATACAATAATATTATTATTAACAGTACTTGAACTATCAATACACAATATAAATAATAGGAAAATTATACTAAATATTAAATGAATAGAAACTAATTAAATTAACAATACCTTTTAACATAACCATCACAAATATTTAACATTTTACCACTAATTGGTAATAATTAAACTCATAGACGTAAGCAAACACGCCAAGGCTTATTTTATATATTTATCTGGGTTCTCATAAATATAAGATAACCACTATATTTATTTGAATTCATAGCAATCGAAATTCTAACCAAATAACTTGCAGGTCTGATAAAATTTCAAATCGCTTGGCAGTCGAATTTTGATTGTTTAGAATGTCTTCGTCACTAACCAGCATAACTTGAACAGCCTTCGTATAGACTTTTTATCATGACAAATCCAAAATAGTAGATCTTTATAGTTTTATGTAACCGTTTCCACATATTTTTGTGCTTAAACTGGTTTAATCATTATACGTCTACGTTTACTCTACGTCTAGAAAGACGAAGTATTTTAAATTTGATAAGATTGTGTGAGCCTTTTTTTCTCGGAGTGATTTTCTCAAACCGAGTCGGGGTCAGCTTTAATTCTAATAGTTACGCCTGAACATCATTTTTTTCGAGAACAACTGGGTAAGTCCTCTGCAACCCAAGCGACGTAAGAGTACGAAACGACAGGTAAGAGACCCAAATACAAAAATTCGCCTGTAATTAGTGAGCCAGAGCGAAAGAGCAAATGTCGTTCTCATTCTTTTGTCGATTTACTGAAATTTCACACACAACTTTTTTTTAAAACATTGCAGTGTGCTAACCTACGCCTAGTCGTCTTATTTGTTTCAAAAGAAACACAAAGAATTTTCTTCGCGCATTAATATATAGATATCGCAGCTAGTCTCCCAGATCCCGTTAAAATTACAATGATTCTGAAGCTTGATAAATTTTACTGAACGCTGCCAAATAGTTTAGAATCTCTTACATTTTAGTCCCATCAATACATATGCTGTTCAATCTGGCAGAGAGCTCTGTCAATTACAGTTCTACATTCAATTAAGTGTTGGTCATGAACTATTCAAATTGCTTTGTTTTATAAAACACTAGTTGGGTCGGTTTGTGGTGTAGCTAGATTTTAAAAGTGGCAAGCGAGTGGCCCAAATCTCAACCCGGTCGAGCATGATTGAGAAAAGGATGGATAATGCTTGATACAAGGAAATCGTGAACCGTTTACAATGTAACACATTACCATGATTTGTCAGTTGTAAATATGTAGAATACGTTTTGCGAAGTTTCTCCTTCGAACTTTTCTAACATAAATTTGCACCAATCAATACGACGCCATTTCTGCTCATCGGTGAGAGAATGAGGTATCCATCGCGAAGCAAGTTTTCTAACTTTAGGGTGTTCATGCAGAATGGTAGAAACTGCCTGTGAACCAATGTTTAGTTCAGCCTGTATCTGTCGTCGTGTATTCTCTTTTCCACTCTAACCTGATGATGTTTTCATGAGTTACCGTCGTTGGTGGTCAGCCGGGTTTGGGGTCATCGTTTAAGCTCACTTGACCATGTTTAAATTCACAAAACCAAAAAGTAATTGTTGCTAACACAGGAACTGACTCCCCAAAAGCAGCTTGTACATTTTCTTGAAGTTTAACCCTCGTTTATAATCATACAAAAGCTTTCCGCGAGACGTACATTGTTGCAAACAAAAGAAGAGTGACAGACAAATTTAAACATAAAAAACTACACATAGGTCACCAGTGATTTTCACAAAGGAGGTTTATGTTGAAATTAGTCGTCAATCCAAAATAGTTTCATGAAAGAAGAGATCGTATTTATAACTATATATAACTGGCCTCAAGTTTTAAGCGACTGTGGTCCGTATTATAAAAAGCGTCTCAAGTATCCGTTGAACTCTAAAACTCAAGCGTCGCTCTTATTATAGAATGCGTTTAAAGTTCTACTCAGCTGAAACTGGTCTAAGTAACTAATCTCAACTCACAGTCTGTTACGTTTTTGCATTATCGAAATTATTGTTTCATATCACGCAACAAATTATATTAAACAAAATATATTTAAGAAACATAATTTATGTATTGTTGGTTATTAGTTTATATATAATACACTGTTGGCTACTGTATCAATGTAAACAACTCGCTCAGAAAGCACAAGCCACTACAATTTGAGAAAATAGTAAATTTTTTGATTATTTTGCTGTTTTTTAAGATTAAATACTGTAGGTGAAGAGTATTTAGTTAATAATAATAAACAAAGACATTATTCACAGAAACCGAAAAAAAAATTGTAACTGTTTCTTCGCCCTCGAGTTTTTTAACCGTACAAAGGTAGATAAACTCATCTTATTTTCAGACGCTGTAACTCTGCCCTTACATATCTTCACATTCTGCCCTTACATATCTCTATCTAGTTTCCCATTTTTCCAGAATAAGACGAATTGATCATTTGAAGTTTCTAAGTTCATATTACCAGAGTTTTATATCATACTAGCAACCCAACCCGGCTTTGCACAGAAGTCTTTGAAACTCTCAGATTTCTTCTACTATAATATACATGTGTTACACATACGAGTATAAACTTTACCCTTGAATTACTGCATTGAACTCCATTCAGTAGTTTGAAAGATCTAAGCGAACAGACAGAGGAGGCGACTTCATTTTGTAATATGACAATTTCTTAAAGTTCTTATCGCTCGTCAACAAAGTAATCACCATTGCATTTTGAACTTAAACACGTTACATTATTGAGTTGCAAATCGAGGAATGGTCATCAGCCTAATCGATTGTGATAGCTATGTGGACATAAAGTACTTGAGAACAATTATAAAAGTGTATACGTATTTATATTTATTATATATACCTAAGTACTTATACACTTATGGTAGATAATCATTAACATATAATAAATTGTTGTCATTAATATTGTCATAAGGAAAAATATTTCTTCATATAAATCATGTTTTACCGTAATATATGTGATATTATACATTATTATAATAGCACAAAAAATGTAACCCTATTTATAATAATACCCATTGGTTAAATCACACAAGCCCGTATTTAAAAAGACGTTTCAGTCGTAAATATAGTTTTAAAGTTAGTTTTAAGGAGATTATTATTAAACGTCTCTTGAAATAAGATTCACTGGTCGTTAATCAAGTGAGTAAAGATCAATGAACCTCTGTTTAAAGCTTATTCTAAAACGATGTTTATGTCAAAATCTCATCTCAGGAATAGATTTTGACTGATGTGATCTCTGTTCACCTAAGACAAGCTCAATCTAGTCTCAAGTGGTAATTATTAACACCTTTTAGGGGAAATGAACGTTTTTTATGATAATGTTTCTGAATAACAACGAAAGATTTACTTATCTTACACATTTCAATTCACTTTAATTAACATTAATTGATATTCAATTTACTTAAAATACACAATTAACCATTTGTTTCGATTAATATCACCCACATCCTTTTAATTTATGACAAAAATATATTATATTTTTTTATGAAATCTCATCTCATCTCAGCCAGATCACTCGGATCAGCTGTTTCTGCCAATGTTAAGTATTTATAGTCTTCAATTATAAGTCTTCGAGTCTTCAAGTCTTCGTCGTGATCAAATTAATGATAAAAAATAAAGAAAATGTGGATGACATGAAATGGGGACCGTCTTTAAAAAAAACAAAAAACGATCCCATATAATTTTTAAAATGTAAAAACTAAAATATAGTTTGACAATCCAACATGACAAGTATTGATAACAATTTGAACGCTCGGTTATAGATAATATCTAGCCATTTTTATTTTAATATTTTAATGTTTATTTTGGACCAAGTTGCTTCTTACTATTATGTTTACATTGATACAGTAGCCAACAGTGTATTATATATAAACTAATGACCAACAATACATAAATTATGTTTCTTAAATATATTTTGTTTAATATAATTTGTTGCGTGATATGAAACAATAATTTCGATAATGCAAAAACGTAACAGACTGTGAGTTGAGATTAGTTACTTAGACCAGTTTCAGCTGAGTAGAACTTTAAACGCATTCTATAATAAGAGCGACGCTTGGGTTTTAGAGTTCAACGGATACTTGAGACGCTTTTTATAATACGGACCACAGTCGCTTAAAACTTGAGGCCAGTTATATATAGTTATAAATACGATCTCTTCTTTCATGAAACTATTTTGGATTGACGACTAATTTTAACATAAACCTCCTTTGTGAAAATCACTGGCGACCTATGTGTAGTTTTTTTATGTTTAAATTTATCTGTCACTCTTCTTTTGTTTGCAACAATGTACGTCTCGCGGAAAGCTTTTGTATGATTATAAACGAGGGTTAAACTTCAAGAAAATTTACAAGCTGCTTTTGGGGAGTCAGTTCCTGTGTTAGCAACAATTACTTTTTGGTTTTGTGAATTTAAACATGGTCAAGTGAGCTTAAACGATGACCCCAAACCCGGCTGACCACCAACGACGGTAACTCATGAAAACATCATCAGGTTAGAGTGGAAAAGAGAATACACGACGACAGATACAGGCTGAACTAAACATTGGTTCACAGGCAGTTTCTACCATTCTGTATGAACACCCTAAAGTTAGAAAACTTGCTTCGCGATGGATACCTCATTCTCTCACCGATTAGCAGAAATGGCGTCGTATTGATTGGTGCAAATTTATGTTACAAAAGTTCGAAGGAGAAACTTCGCAAAACGTATTCTACATATTTACAACTGACAAATCATGGATATATAGCTGCAATCCTCTCACGAATTAGCGAAGTGTATCTGCGTTAAGATTTCGGGGAGTTGGATAGCGAGCGCCCAAGGAGTGGCGTCTGTGGCAGTCTTTTTCATCCAAGACAACGCGCCCATTCACACAGCTCCTTGGACTATGGACTATTTGACAACTTACAAAGGATGGGTTACAAATGTTACCCCATCCTTCATACAGCCCATGTTTAGGTCCATACGATTATTTTTTATTTCCTACGGAAAAATAAATGCTTTGTGGGCGAACTGTAGACGAGGCCGTCGAAGAATTTCGGCGGTTATTTTTCGACCTCTCGCAAGACACGTTTTTTTAATGTTTTGTTAGTTGGTTCACCCGAATGCATAATAAATACGCTTTTTGCTTGACCTTCAAGGTATTTATTATATTTCGAAGGGAATATCGTAGGCGACATTTCATTTCACAGTTTTGTTATGAGAGGCAGAATCGATCTAGAAAAGCACACAGCTGTGGACAGCCAACCATATAAATAAAGGCGATAAAACTGAATTGAATTTTGATCAAATAATAAATATTTAAACATATTCTTTACTTAGTGTGTGTGATCAAATTCTAAGTATTTTCTGCAACCCTGAACTAAGCACGACCTCCCTCACATCTTAAATACTTCATTATAAGTATGGGTATCTCCATAAGATTATAAATGAAATAGGTACATTTCGGTTTATTATAAGTCGCTATAGCAGACGATCGAACGAAAGACAGTAATGTCAAATGGCCAAGAAGTTGAAACATGTCTTTTAACATAACAATAAGCTACATATAATAAATATTATAGAATCATTACAATAGAAGTATTGAAATTTAATAACAAATTTATAAGTTAACACGTGACTCACAAGATAATAAGTTAGGCAAAGAACAAAACTTCGCCATAAATGGGCCGGCTAGACCGGAGTGATACCACGGCCTCACAGAAAACCGGTGTGAAACAGCGCCTGCGCTGTGTTTCACCGAGTGAGTGAGGAAACCGGAGGCCCTACCCCTTCCCCCATCCCCTTCCTCATCCCCCAAAGGCCGGCAACGCACTTGTAACGCCTCTGGGGTTGCGGGTGTCCATGGGCGGCGGTAATCGCTTATCATCAGGCGATACGTCTGATCGCTTGACTTGACCCTTATTCCCAAAAAAAAAAACAACTAGGACATTTAGTAGGGAAGGTGTATAATGATTCTCTAGAATGTTTGGTAGTAACGGGAAGGCGAGCTTATCAGATAGTAATAGAAAGAACGACGAAGTATATAGCACGGAGACCAAAACCTGCTCCTTAGATGCAAGTGTATATGGTTGATTCTCCTTCTAAACCGCTAATGACCCTATTCTCTTGTGTAAATGTTTCATACATCTAACACACATCGCCATCCAGTCCAAAACTAAGCTAGAGCTTGTACTATGGGTACTAGACAACTGATATAAATACATATGTACTTTCCGTTTCTGTAAATACAAATATTTCAAACACCCAAACTCCTAAACAAATATTTGGAGACCTCAAGCACAGCAGTCGCATACGCTATTACTACGCCACCGAGGCACCAGTCAAAAATTTAAAAATATTTGTCAGTTATCTATTAACATTTATAGAATGACAACCTGGCTAGGTATGCTGTAGGCTGGTAGGACCATATCAGTGTTATAAGAAGTCTCCTAGCTTATCTAGCCTGCTGACCCGCACAAGTCCGTCTGCGTGTTGTAATCTTTTGTTTGTTTATGCTCGATTTCTATTGAGGCACAGTTAGCACAATCATTTGTTTTAATTTCTATGTGTGTGTGTATTTCGAAATATAAAAGTACTAGCTTTTGACTGATGCTAAACCCGCGTTTATGTCACTTAAAGAGAAGCCTATGCCATATGTCTTTCCTCAGGAATTAAAGTATCTCTGTACCAAATTTCATTCGCGTTCAATTAAACAAACAAAATTATAAATTTAACAAACAAACATTTTTCATAGAAATATTATAAACCATTATGTTTATGTACACAAGATAATAAAATTAAAGCCTCTTTGAATAATTTAAAATTTACAGCTTTTCAAATATTATATTCGAAAGTATACATGGTACTAACATCTAGAAATTCATTTTTAACTTTTGTCTCTCTGTTGTACTGGCCAACCTCTGGAACTGGTTGACCGATTTTGACGAGACTTTAATTCACAGTTAACTGATATAGGGAGTAGATTCAGCTTTTTTAGCAAAGAAAACATTAATAAATTAAATATTACTTTTTTCACTAATAAGCTTAAGTAACAATCCGCAAATCCATTTTCTTAGTATTATTTAATCAATAAACAATCGATGTCATTTTACAATTCTGTTATTACAAAAGATTATTTTACAATTTCATTTTACATTTGTCAAATAAATAATTGAACATATATTGAGTCATAAATCGATTCGTCAAATATTCAAAATGAAACTGTAAATATTTGACAAATCGATCGTTTTTATAGAATAACTCTAAATCGTTATGCCTTTACTTTTAATCTAAAAAAATCACTTTGTTTTACATTCGTCAAATGATAATTTAATTTGCGCTTTTTATTCCGAAATCAGTTATCCAATTATTTTATTCTTAAAGTACAGTTAGTAGAATAAACTCTTGAAATAATTACCTAACTTATTTAAATCCCTTGGTGTCGGATTCAAGCGAAGGTACTTGTAATTGCAGATAGATACATTATGTAGGTAAGTAAGAATAGCTGATAGATATTTTTATACATACAATAATAGCTTCGATGCGTTCAAACACACTAGTAATGATTCTAAAGTCCCTCAACGTATAATTCCATTAGATTGAATAAGATCAACTATTCTTGGACTCACATTTGCCAACGACCACGTGGGTACTGGAATTCATCATAGAGATTGCGCCATTCAAGGCTGGGATTATAATGAATAGAAAATATTGAGAATCTTGTGTTACTGAAATCTTGCGTTTGGCCTAGTGGTTAAGCGGTCGCCACGCCGTTCCCTACTTCGCGAGGTGTTGTGAGTTCAAATCCCACATGAAATAACACTTTGTGTGATTCATCCAAATTGTTGTTCTAAGTCAGGGTGTGCTTTGTGTCCGTTTCATGTATGTTTGTAAAGTCCTCCGCGACACAGGAATCATTCCTAGTGCGGAAGTAGACATTACAAAAAATAAAATTATTTGTTTTGGGTAAGGATGGAACACACGAACTCTGGATTGGCATTCAAGATCAATAACGTCCAGACCAATAGCATCATCAAAATTAAACTGTCATCTTCCTTGCCTTTGTTTTTCCAAGATTATTTGGGGTCGGCTTCTAGTTCAACCGGTTTTACCTGAATATTAGTTTCTTAACGGAGCGTCTGGTAACTGAAATGAATTGAGTGAACTGAATTCTAAGGTAGTTGTTCTAGTTGTCAGTACATTAGAGGAAACTGACTTCCGAATAACGATTGTTATAGGCGTTCATGACCACTGCACTCCGATGCACGGGTGAGAAACACCGTCATCTTCCATACTGGGGGCGGCTATTTTTAATTTCTTGTAAGAAAACCCAACAGCAGTATAATAATAATAATAATAATAATAATAATATAAGCCTTTATTCAGACAAAAATAGTTACAAAAATTTAAATGAGTGACTATGATGAGTCGTTGACACCGACAACTTCGTCTGTTTGCCCAGCTTTGGCAAAGGCCTCCTCCATCTCTTTCCACTCTGCTCGGTTTAGCGCTGTCCTACTCCATGTCTTTCCTGCTATTGCCTTTATATCGTCTTCCCATCTTCGAAACTGTCTGCCTGGTTTTCTCTTCCTATTTCTAGGATACCAAAACACTAGGTTTTTGTTCCATTTTTCGAAGCCTCTTATTGTATGACCTGTCCATTGCCACTTAAGTTTTCGAATTCTGGTTGTTACGTTTTCTATTTTAGTGCGATTTCTGATGGTTTGGTTGCGTATTTTGTCAGATATGCGTATATTCAACATGCTTCGTTCCATTGCTGACTGGCAAGTTTCTAATTTTTTGTTTTGCGCTTTGGTGAGAGCCCAGGTTTGACAACCATATGTTAGAACTGGTAGGACGCAGGTGTTGTAGAGTTTTGATTTAATGGACATCTTAATTTCTTTGTTCTTCATAACTTCTTTTAGTCGCCAGTAACAATTCCATGCTTTTCCGATTCTTGTGTCTATTTCCTTCGTCATTATTTCGGTGTTAGAAATTTGTTGGCCTAGATAGGTGTATTCTGTCACATACTCAATCAGTTTTCCATTTATGATGATCGGGTCTTCTAGTGCATTTGTTAGTGCTTTGGTTTTGGATGTGTTCATTGTCAGACCTACCGCGCGGCTTTCTTTTTCCAAATCTATGAGCATTTCTTGTATATGGTCTTTTGTTTCAGCGAATAATATAATATCGTCAGCAAATCGTAAGTGGGACAGTTTTTCTCCGTTTATGTTTAAGCCGTACTGATTCCAATTTAGTTTTCGAAATATGCCCTCTAAAACAGCTGTAAATAATTTTGGCGATAACGGATCTCCTTGTCTTACAGCAGCACAGCAGCAGCAGTATAACAAACTATAATTATGACATATACTACCACGGTGGCGTAGTGGTAGCGTATGCGACTGCTAAGCTTGAGGTCTCGGGTTCGATTTCCGGGTCGGACCAAATGTTTGTATGATTTGCAAATATTTGTTTCGGAGTTTGAGTGTTTTCTATGTATAATATGTATGTATTTACAAAAAAAGTAGATAAGTATTTAAATCAGTTGTCTAGTACCCATAATACAAGCTCTGCTTAGCTTGGGACTAGATGGCGTTGTGTTTTAGATGTCCGGAACATGTATATATTTATTTATTATATACTGGATCCCTGTGACATGTAATGGTTTTAACAAAAATTTTACCTGTATATCACATATTACGAGTATTATTAACTTACTACGACATCCGTTCTATGACTGCCTCGGTGGTGCGGTCGCATGCGATGCTAAGTAAATGTGAAATTAAATGGCGTCAGATATTTGAAAAACTATTATAATTAACTGCAACGGTCCTTTTTATTTCTAAAGGTCATAAACATAAAGAGACACTAGACAAAACAGAAACCTTCCTATACATATTGTTACAAAACTGCCTCATTGGTCTAGCGGTTGACGTATGTGACTGCCAATCAAGAGGTCTCGGGTTCGAAACCCGATTCGAGCCAATTGTGAGTTTTTCTGATTATAGAAATATTTAATAACAGCTCGGAGTTTGGAAGTTGGGGTCTGAACCCCCGTGCCTCGGAGAGCACGTAAAGCTGTCGGTCGTACGCCTGATCTCTCCCCAGTCGTGTCGGTTAACCGTCCCATCGGATTATGAGAGAGAGGGAACATAGAGTGCACCTGTGTTAGCGCACACACTTGTGCACTATAATATCTTCTGCGTATTTGGCTGGTCTCTGTTGAGATTGGCTGCCGCGGCCGTAATCGGCTAGGAGAACAGTATCATTACATGACTATTGTTTGTAAAAGTTATTTGCGATGTAAAGTGATAGATCCCCGCAATGTGATAGGACGAACAAAATTGTATGAACCACTCAAAATAATGACACTCTGTGATCACTGTATACGAAAAAAATGGAAGAGAGTAGAGTATTTAGTTTGCTTAATCTGAATAAAGATACTGTGGAGTCGGTTTTTTTGTTTTAAATTTTTTTTTTTAGCAATTATGTTTTTACAATACCATATTCTCATAAGATCCATTTTTAAAATAAAGTAAATAAAGATCTTCATTATTTATTAACTTCATCATGAATCCAGTCAGTGGATCTACTGAGAATATACCGACTTTTTGGGGACCAACTACCCGAACCGATTGCCACAGACGTTCGTGCGGAAACCAGGGCCGACATCTTAACGCACTTTCCACGCAACTTCGCCTGCGTCTCTTTTCAATCATGCTTGGCTCCTATTGGTCTTAGCATGAAATAAAATGATGTGTTTTATTTTTCAAGCATGTAGTTCGGAACTGGTCATACTAACATTCTATCATAATTATGGTGCGCAACTAGCATATCTATATATCTCGCATATTATATTAATAGCATGATGTTAACTATCTTATCTGCCATGCCATGCATGCCATCAAAACACACGTTATTTAAAAAAAACGTGACAAACGTTTAGATAGTTCCGGAGTTCACCACGAGCAACAAGGTAACACGTAAATTATATTTTAGACTAGCTGACCCACGCAACCTCGTTTGCGTCTTATATTGGCCGTAGCGTGCTAATTTTCCCCCGTTTTTGAAACATTCTTAATTAGTGCTCCGCTCCTATTAGTAGTAGCGTGATGATATATAGCCTGTAGCCTCCCTCGATAAATGGACTATCCAACACTGAAATAATTTTTCAAATCGGGCCAGCGGTTCCTGAGATTAGACGGTTCAAACAAACAAACCAACTCTACAGCTTTATTATTAGTATAGATAAATTATAGAATTCAGCTCAGTAATTCTAGAATAGTTATTCCAGTTTAAATTAGATTCATACTGAGTTTGAAGAAAAGCTAGGAGACAGTCTTGAATACGTATGTACACACAGAACGGATATTAAACACGCAATATGCACCAGAGCGCTCGTAGCCCAGTTGCGCTCGGTGATTAGAAACAATCACCGAGGGTAAGTAACGACGGCGCGATCAGTACCTGGATGGGTGACCGCTGGTGGCATGTTACCATGGGCGTCTCCGTGATTCGAAGGTCACGTTAAGCAGACGATCCCGGTTCTTATCGTAAGATAACAGTCGTGAAGCTTAGTTGGAGGCCTTTGGGTGGCTTAAAATCAACGGCAAGATTACGTAGCCACAACGTTGTCTTGCCAGTCCCCAACCCACACTTGGCCAGCGTGAGGACGTATACCTTTAACCCTCTCCTAAGAGGAGACCGAGACCAGCAGTGGAACATTATGGGTTGTTGAAGATACGCCAGATAAATGCATTACCGTGTCTATCACTCATAATAATTTCATACCCACTAAACACAAATAAACTAATATATGTGATTTCAAACACTTAGCTAACAAATTTCGAATATCCAACAGATATCAATTAGAGCTAACGATTAAAATCTATTATTACCGAGTCTCAAAAACTAAACAAATTCTTAACCACTTAGCCACCACATTATTACCACACGTGGCAACTGCATCATTTGGACTCTTGCCACCAATATACATAATATTCTGAGTTTTTCTTTTCAGTACATTGGTCTTTGTAATAATAAAAATGTCGTAAGCGTCGTGCATTGTGTCTGGACAGTCGTGATCGTTTCGATGGCATTCGTATGTGGGCGGTCGTCTGACCACACTATGCTAATATATTTATTTATATTGAACTAGCAGTGCTCCTCGGCATTACCAGGCTTTTGTTGCTTTTAAATTGGATAGTATTCGCTATTTTAGTGGTTATAATTTTGTTTTCGCGGTAACCCTCTAAAACCCAAGTATCAAAACTATCTGCTAGTTATCACTAAGCACTTTCGTGCTTTCAAAATCAGCCCAGTCATTACGGTGTTATTTTTAGTGGTCCATGTAACCAAATGATAAAACATAAAACTATTATAATTATTCGTGCGATTATCGGTACATCTGACACAGAAAAATACTCCAATAATCTACTAAACCATATATATGTATATTAATAGTAAGGTAATGGATCAAATAAAAGAGAAGATTAAATAAATAAATAAATATTCCGTACATCTAACACACAACGCCATCTAGTCTTAAGCTAAGCAGAGATTGTGTTATGGGTACTAGACAACTGATATAAATACTTGTATACTTTTTTTTGCAAATACATAGATATATACATAGAAAACACCCAAACTCCGAAACAAATATTTGCAGATTATACAAACATTTGGTCCGACCCGGGCATCGAACCCGAGACCTCAAGCTTAGCAGTCGCATACGCTACCACTACGCCACCGAGGTAGTCGTGATTCGTCCTTTTAAATGCTTTTTAAAACTTTCGATAGTGGGATCTTCTCAGTTAAGGAATGTTTGTATTATTTTTCTTAATGAGCACCTTATGTTACAAGTTTGAGCATATTAAAGAAGAAGTGGTAGTAATGCAATAGACTAAGAGCCCACGAGGGCCAGACCTTCGTTATTTTATAAAAGCTGTTATATAATATATATAATTTATTAAAGTTTAGGGGTGTCTGGCAGGGGGTAGCAACTGTCATAAGTGTCTGGCAATGGATGACGAGATTTCTAAAGTTATCTTTAAGAAAATATAAAAAAATTGAGCTTTATACTTTAACGAATTTAAGGTTCTATTTTATACACCTTTACTACCGGTTACCTGCCCAAGTAACCACAACCCAAACTATATAGTCCCTGGTCGTATTTACCTGTGTAGGGGACATCCGCAGATAAACTTTCAGCTTTTATAAAATAAGGAAGGTCTGGCCCTCGTGGGCTCTTATAATACAACTCCTACACCCCGCCTGTTGAATAGTATCTGAAACTTTAAGCGGTTTACATTAATTTCCAAGAGTTGTTATAACTGCCAAAACTACGATAACTTTAAGTTATAAGGTGAATCGAAACGAACCATCAGTCAGAGACAAATTAATGTAGTGTGGAGCTAATATAGTTTAGGTGATATACCTCTCAGTCCTCAATATCTACAATACAGTTATTTAAAGTTAGTTGTGTAGGATTATGGATAGTTAACTAAGTTTTAAATTTGTGTAAACAATCAATTTTACCTACTAACTGTAGGGGAACGGGTCCCTCCAACACAAATGGAGGATCCTCCGACCAGGCGAGGTGATCATGCCTGGCGGACCCCTGTCCAACAGTTGATGTTGGGATGTTGTATATACGATAATCAACGCGACAACTTCTACTGCGTGATTCAGGATTGGTAGTTTATTCCGTGTAGTGCGTTACTTCGTAGTTCAGTGTATCTTCGGTAGATGGCGCTGTAGTATGTTACTGTTGTGTTGTATGTGGAAGTCGCCACAAACTTTTCCCATAGTTTTGCTATGTACTATTGTAAGTAAATAACAATTTGATATTGCAGACTATAATTTCTCTGTGAGATTTTGACTGAATCACATACATCCATCTGTACTTTCGTATTTATAAACACAATAAATTTACTCAGCTCTTTTTTTTTCAAAACTTAATGCAGTAGTATTTACCTACAGCTAATTAAATCATCTTGCAGGAACTAGTGTGGTAGTAGTACGTGGGTTATATGCTATCAACGTAGACTCTATGATTCTGTATATTACAATTATAGCCTTGCTCGTGTTATTTCAATCTCACGGGATGTATCCTGTGGATAACGGTTTTTTTTATGAATTAGCGGGCAAACGAGCAGACGTATCGCCTGATGGTAAGCGATTACTGCCGCCCATGGACACTCGCAATACTAGAGGCGTCACAAGTGCGTTGCCGGCCTTTGGGGAATGGGGAGGGGGGGAGGGGTTGGGGTATGGGTCTCCGGTATCCTCACTAACTCAGTTAAAGACAGCGCTAGCACTATTTCACACCGGCTTTCTTTGAGGCCGTGGTATCACTCCGGTCGAGCCGGGCCATTCATGTCGAAGCGTGGCTCTCCTACGGGAAAAAAGATCTATCTGAAATACTTTAGACTGATAGAAATAAGGTTCGCTCCTGCATGGAGTACTGTTGTCACCTTTGGCTCTCGATCGTTTGCAGCAGCAAGTACTCTGCATTCTTATATCGCCTTTATCATGGAGAGTGTTCTGACGAGCTCTTCTAACGGGTGCCTTTACATCACCACATAGATTAATTGCACTATTCATCATCTCAATGCGCTAAAAGCCGACTAAATAAGCAAACTATACAGGACTACAACACTGTAAAAAGAAGGTTGACTTTAGGTTGTAGTTGACGGATTTCTAAAGAAAGGTCTACGTCTGGAGCAGTAGGCTTATAAAAGCTTTTGATGGTGATGATGTGTGAAAAATATATATTGCATTTGATATCAATTCAATATAGTTTTACACTATAAAGATATATTATTAGTAGTGTGATTATTTTATGTATTATAAATTGTTATCGGATATTCATAAATTTACCTCTTTGCTCATGTAGTGACCCAAATATTATGTTATCCTTCTACATGCAATAACATGAAATAACTTCAACGTAAAATATACGTAAAGTCTCTTTTCGGCAAAATCTTCTAATATACTACTTGCTTTTACTCGCCCTTCTATATGTTAGACATCGCAATAAAAGTTATTTTCGTCCTTCTTTAAGAACAAAAAGTATTAAATATTATTAATAGTGTCTTCGTGTTAATTAAAAATCAGTATAGCCATGAAACGTAACGAATAGACAAAGATTTTAAATAGGTTTAATTAGGAGTTATTCCTTCAGATATCTTAAAACACTAGTTTTATTACAAGATATAGTTTTTACCTTTTCTAGCTCTGTAATAAGAAAATATAACCTTCAACCAGCCAAAAAGGCGTTTCAGAGTGAAAATAGTATCTTATCGTCCTTAGTCTTATACTCTTGAATACTTTTACTCACTTTTTTTATTTTGGAGAAGCCTAACTGGTTAAAGACCTTTACTGGCATATTGAAAAATATCTACAACGTCTGGTACAGACCATCCCACCATCCTACACACAATTTCTACTCTATATTCTACTGCAATACTGTATAATAGGCGTGGGGGAACGGGTATCATGTTCCACCAACACAAAGGGAGGATCCTCCGACCAGGCGAGGTGATCATGCCTGACGGGCTACTGCCCTACAGTTGATGTTGGGATGTTGTATATATGCTAATCGGCGCGAGAACTATTCATAGCGCGATTCAGGATTTGTAGTTACTCCGTGTAATGCAGTTTGTAGGTACAGTGCGTTACTTCGTAGTTCAGTGTATCTTCGGTAGATGGCTCTGTAGTAGGTTATGTTGTATGTGGAAGTCGCCACATAGATATTAAAATAATGTATTTTCCTGTACAGTGCGTATTTTTGTACATACAAATTCGTCGTGGGTTTGTAGTTGGCTAACAATAGGAGTATTATTTACCTGGTGATATTCCAAGTTCACAGAAAGCGATGATTTGGCAGTTTTCGCTGTAACTATTTTGTCCTAATGATTGAGGCTAGTTATATGAAAGGTCGACCTTGACAAAGAATGCTGTCTAGCATTATGTAAATACCTTATAAATAAATCCTCGGGGCTGTTAAGTTATATATCGTTTATTTAAATGTGTGTACAACCATTTAAATGTTATGTGGTTTAAGGTTTAGGTCTAACTTTAGTTCATTAGTTAATTGTATATAGTACTTAATTAGAGATACATGGTCTGTGTTTTGACCAATAAACCAGTTATCGAACATATCCCGTATTTGCTTGCATCAACGAACAACCGCAACCCCCAAACCCACATATAATAACTGCCTCGGTGGCGCAGTGGTATCGAATGCGACTGCTGTGCTTGAGGTCTCGGGTTCAAATCCTGGGTCGGACCAAGTGTTGTGTGATCTACAAATATTTGTTTCGGAGTTTGGGTGCTTTCTATGTATAATATGTATGCATTTACAAAAAAAAGTATATATGTATTCATATCAGTTGTCTAGTACCCATAACACAAGCTCTGCTTAGCTTGGGACTAGATGTCGTTGTGTGTTAGATGTCCAAAATATTTATTATATTTATTATTATTATTATATACCACCGTATTACTTCTTTTTGTTGGGATATGTTAAACATTTAACATTTCCTCTTTGTAAGGCATAAACACATTATTTTTACAGAATTTCAGTAGAGTTTAAGTTTTGTGAAAATCCCACTGCCAGTTTTCTTGAAATTTCAATTTTTTTCGGAAAACTTTTCCAACTTTTTATTTCATAAAATCTGATGTAAAGTCGATGATTGGAAAAGATTTAGTGAGGTTGGTATGGGCATTTCAAAGTGATAATGTCAAGCTTTTTTATTTCACCAATTTCTAAAAATGAACTATTCCTTTTCAGATTTATAAACAGACACCATGGGTTCAATGTTTAGGAGTGAGGAGATGGTACTGTGCCAGCTATTTGTGCAGCCGGAGGCAGCTTATGTGTCCATGTACGAACTAGGAGAAGCTGGAATTGCACAGTTCAGAGATGTAAGTCAATCAATATTATACTATTTTTTTATCATTTAAACAATGGTTTGATTTAATACACTTTCAAATAATGGAGGCATAAACTTAATACTTACTTCTTAATGCAGAATGATGGTCCATTACCAACCTTGTGTATTATTTTTAGTTCGACTGTATTTTTTTTATGTTTGTTACCTCATAACTTTCGACTGGGTGAACCGATTTTGGTGATTCTTTTTTGTTTGAAAGCTGGTGCTTCCAATGTGGTCCCTTTTAATTTGGTCCAGTTTCTGAAATCGTTTTTTTTGTCGTTAAAATTTGTGATTATTTCTTATAATTTTTAACCTAATCCCAAAACGAAGCGCTGTCTACTGTTACAGTTGTAACTGGATGGCAGGTTGAGTGTAATGTACTGTTAAGACTGCATTTTGTATTTTTTTAATCTGTTATCTGTATCCGTACCTATTAAATTAAAAAAAAACGTAGGTACCCGTCTGGAGAGCGTGGCATAAACCTCCTTACCAAAAATTCATCACTACAAAGACTTTAAATACTGGACATTGGCAGAAATAGCTGATACGGCTGGTTGCCATCTTATCAAAAAAAGAATAAGGAGAAGCAAGCACCCATTATAACCAGTGGTAGACCATTAAAGGTTACTGATGAATAAAATGATCCAGTACTGACAAATATCTTAAGATTATTTTCATAACATGTGTGGAGGAACGGATATCATGTCCCTCCGACCAGGCGAGGTGATCATGCCTGGCGGGCTACTGCCCAACAGTTGATGTTGGGATGTTGTACTCTCGTATATATGATAATCGGCGCGAGAACTATTTATTGCGCGATTCAGGATTTGTAGTTACTCCGTGTAGTGCGTTACTTCGTAGTTCAGAGTATCTTCGGTAGATGGCGCTGTAGTAGGTTATTGTTGAGTTATATGTGGAAGTCGCCACACATGCTTTCATGGTAGAGATGCTCTATACGAAAATGAGACCACAGAACGGTCGTTGAAAAGCTACAATAATTTGTTTTGTATGTATTGCATAATGTCCAGAGCGGTAACCTAAAATACAAAATGCATCACGGTTAATAAACAGATTCTTAAAACTTGCCAAAGTGCCACTTGGCAACGTTACAGCACATTATGACATACTGTATTATGAAGTGACAAATGTCAGAACACTGTTAATATAATATTGATACTGCAGTTACTTCAATACTTGTTTCTAAATTTGGTTTATTGATACATCTATACAAAAAAAATAAAATTGGAGTGTCTGTTTCTAATATTAAAATACTCGTAAGTATACACGGTACACATATCAAAACTTTTTTTTTTAATTTTTGTCTCTCTGTCTTTCTGTCTGCCTTGTGGTTCCTGCTAATCTCTGGAACGGCTGTACCGGATTTTGGCGAGACTTCACTGGCAGATAGCTAATGTTATGAAGAGTAACTACTTTTTATTGTTTTTTTGCGGGTAACACCAGGAGAGCTGCTAGTTAATCCATACTAAACATTCACGGCTAAACCACTTCACCGATTTCAATGAAATTTGATATAGAAATACTTTGATTCCTGAGAAAGTTACGCAAATGGAGAAGTGTGCAATTTAGCACGATTCAAGTTTATATGGAGGGAGTTTATGTGCAGACAGCTAAAAAAATAAAAATTAAAAAATTATGGTTGAATTTCGCTTAATAAGAAATACTAGCTGATATTATTATTATAATCGGGCCATAGTCTACGTCCAAGAATGGTGGAGGGCCCTGGCACAATGTTTAAATTCATTAGTACAGGTACTATCATTTCACATTTCGATTGTTCCATAATTTTCACTATCAGTACTATACGGCCGACTTTGTAAATCTTTATTTGTAGATTTATTATTATTATTTTGTACACAAAAGGGATAATAATTAAGTTAACGTTTAATAATGAATACCATGCCATTGATTATAGTTAATACGTAAGTTAATTAAACATTTGATATACCAAACAATTGCTAAGGAGGAATGTTAGAAATATTAAAAATGTAGCCAGAGTCACTACAAATTTTATATTTTCCATTTAGAGACTGTCTAATTCAAAATTGAGGTTCAAAATCTGATGCTAATTTATTATGTAACCATTTCATTTCATTTAATAACGATATGAAGAACAGTTATTATCAGTATCGTAAAAATTATTATCTATTATTTACAATTCTCATGTCACGTTATTCCTCACGATGAACTCCTAAACTATCTAATCGAACTTCACGTTTTTTTATGTGTTTTGCGGGCGTGCCTAAGATGGGACAGTTTATTTGGTTTACGGGTGACCCTAGACAAGACGGAGGCCCTGTTGTTCCATGAGCCCCGTCGTGGTCCGCCCTCCCGGCTCCTCCATCTTGGCCAACTATCTGTCTGTCGATTTGCCATCCTGTTAAGAAAAAAGGTCGGTTTCGAGTTCGTTCTCTTTACACAGCAACAGTCTTAAGCAGAGCATTATAAAGGCGGTGAAAGTCTGTTTTCGTAGTCCGTTTTCGCACAGTGAAAACTATCATGGGTATACAATATTTCACTATCATTCTTAACATATTTTAGTTCGTTTATCAACCTCATCTAAACCAAAAATACAGTCACTAACAAAGATTACCTGAAAAGGCACGCAACATTTATGTAGTTACATGACATAAATTTAGAAAATTAATTCTCATTTTAGGTCAGCATAATCAAATAACAAGGACAGAAGATACTTCCGTCTCCGCTTAATATTTAGGCCGGCGAAACTCCCCTTGATTTCGCGTGTTACAAATACGAAGACAGGGAGTGTCCGTGTTATTCGTGACCATAGCTCGCTATCGATTGCACCCAGCTTTGCTCATATTTAATTCAGTCGCCTACTAACTTATAAATGAAAATTACGTGAAGGTTACCCTGGCATATGAACTATAGATCTTTTTAGAAGTAAGTGGGCGTAACGGGGGACTAATTTATTGCTAAGCAGTAATTTATTGCGTAATGATAACAATTTTGTCGATTGTCGATCTATTTTGTATTCATTTTCGCTGTTCTTCAAACGTATTGCTTTGCCAGAACTCAAACTCGTCAGTGATTATTGTCGATGTTTCTCCTGTAGAGCTTTTTCTGTTAATAAGTAAATAGGATGAAAGGGTTCCTTCCTTCCTTATATCTACATTTTTATAGGATTATTAATAGTTATTATTTTTTCTTGATAGACATACGTTCTGACTGCGTTCTTGTTACTTTACCTCTCCCCCCAAAAAACGCTTAAAACATACTGCACTATACTGGCCAATTTTGTATTGAACATTTTTTCTGAATACATACCAATATTATAAGTTTAAAAATAACTGTCTGTCTGTCTATCTCTGTCTATTACGCTTTCACATCTAAATTTCTTAAAGGACATTGGTTACTCTTTACAGCGATAATAACCGACATAAACACGGGCGGAGCCGCGGTCATAAACTTGGATTGATTTCAATTTAAACCTTTGAGTTGAATCGAAATCAATCTAAGCTCCGGTAATTCAAATCATTTCAGTGCATTTAGTATTAGTACCTTTTATAACTGAATTGATTACTTGAGTTTTGTTTTATATTTTGATGTTTGTATTTTTGACGTGTTCAAGTGCCTTTTGGAGCCTATGGAAATAAATGATTTCAGTTTGAGTTTGAGTTTGAGTTCCCTATAACTCTCTCAAGGAGTTTCAAATGTCGTAATACCTTAACTTTAAGTCAATTTTATTTTTGTTCAAGACTTCAAAAGTGTATTATGTGCTTGATAAGAAACTATTAAAAGACGCGGAGGGGATTTGTTTTAAAAAGGGCACATCATAATTTATCGTAAACACAAAGCGGGTCCAAAAATTAACTCTAAAAGTGAATACCATGCCTTTGATTATAGGAAATATATTAGTTAAATCTGCATCTGATATCGATCAATAGCTGAGGAAAAATGCTAGGAGTATTTAAAATTCTTAGGCCTGTATTATAGAAGGCGTCTCAAGTATCGTTTGAACTCCGATCAGCTGAATCGAGTTTCAAGTTATGATCAAATATCAAGCGTCGCTCTCATTATAGAAGGCGTTTTAAGTTTTACTCAGTTGAAACTAGTTTCAATATCTAATCTCAACTCACAAGTCTGTTCCCAGTTACGTTTCTGCATTGTCGAAATTATTGTTCTGTGTTACGCAGCTAATTATATTAAACACATCATATCTAACAAGTATAATTTATATATTATTTAGTTTATATATAATACACTATTGGCTAGTGTATCAATTTAAATATAATAATAGGAAGCAGTTCGCCCCAAATTAAATACTTTAAATATAAAAATAAAACTGACTAGATACTACCTATAACGGAACGTTCAAATTGTTTTCAATACTTGTCCATGTCGAATTATCCAACTGTTTTTGTTTTTATTTTAAAATTATTGTAATATTTTTGTCAGAAACCAAAAGGTTATTACTATTGCTTGAAGGATATTACTTGAAGTAAATAGTTGAATGTGGCTTTTAAGTGAATTGAATATCACTTAGTGTTAATTAAAGTGTATTGAAATGTGTATAATAAGCAATTCTTTCGTAAATAAAGTAAAGTAAAATAAATATTTCGTTGTTATTCAGAAAAATCATCATAAAATACGTTAATTTCCCTTACAAGGTATTAGAAATTACCACTTGAGACTAGATTTAGCTTGTCTCAGTTGAACGGATATCACATCTGTCAAAATCTATTCCTGAGAGGCGATTTTCACACAAACATTGTTCTAAAATAACATACAAATGTATTGAAATGTGTATAATAAGCAATTCTTTCGTAAATAAAGTATGGTAAAATAAATCTTTCGTTATTATTCAGAAAAATCATTATAAATTACCACTTGAGACTAGATTGAGCTTGTCTCAGTTGAACAGAGATCACATCTGTCAAAATCTATTCTTGAGAGACGATTTTGACATAAGCGTCGTTATAAAATAAGCTAAGCATTGATCTTTACTCACTTGATCAACGATCAGTGAATCTTGTCTCAAGAGACGTTCTATAATACAATCTCTTCTTGAAACTAGTTTTAAAACACGATTCACGACTGAGACGCCTTCTATAATACGGGCCTTAGTGTCTATTTCAAGTTCTTTTAAATATACTCCTTTAAAATTTAGTAAGAGACACTAGAAATTTTAAATTTTGTAAAGCAAATTTATGGTCCAAAATTTTGTCCTAACTTATTAAAATCACCATTTCATTTTAATGGCATACATTGAGATATCGATAGAGAATAAAGACTTATTATTATAATGTGTATTTTTAAAAATACGTACATGAAATTTTACAAAAACGTTTATAGGTACTTAACATTTCGGGTTAGGTGCGTTGACATGGGGATAGTTCAATGATATTGAGACCCACCCATCAGCTAACACAAACCTACGTACAACACACGCACATTTTCATCGATGAAAGATATTATAATGGCTAAGGAAACAAAGATGACATTGACATTACATTGAACTTTAGAAAATTGATTTTTGATAGTAAGTTCTTTAAAATAGCCTTACTTAAATTATACATTCGAAAGTAACTAGGTTTATCTTTTAAGCTAGCGCAGTTAAACTGTAACTATTTTCCCGTGGGAGAGCCATGCTTCGGCATGAATGGGCCGGCTCGACCGGAGTGATACCACGGCCTCACTGAAAACCGGTGTGAAATATTATAATATAATAACATTTTTATTGATGATACTAGTACCAATGTGTGTATACAATTTCGCATTATATTTAATCGATATCATTGAAGATACTAAAATGCCGGCATTGGAGCGCACTCTATATGTGATTACTGACTATTCTGACTTTGTCGCATTTTTCTCGTATGTCGGTAAGTCATCATTATCAACAGCCTTTAAGCAACAGTCATATTGCTAGCGTTGTGTTTCACTTAGTTAGTGAGGATACCGGAAGCCCATACCCCAACCCCTTCCCCCTCCCCCTTCCCATTCCCCAAAGGCCGGCAACGCACTTGTGACGCCTCTGGTGCTGCGAGTGTCCATGCGGTGGTAATCTAATAAAAAGCGATACGTCTGCTCATTTGTCCGCTGTTCCCTAAAAAAATAAAAGTTAATTTTAATGAGATTTGGTGTGGAGACAATTTGATTCTTGAGGAAAGGCATAGGCTAGCTTAGCTTTTAAGCGTGATAATTGAGATACAAGTGAACAAAACCACGACAGCAAAAGCTAGTTTGTAATAAAAACGTATAATATAACAGTAACGTGGTTAGTATTTGCGTCTGCCTCGGTGGTGCAGTGGTAGCGTATACGTCTGCTGTGCTTGAGGTCTCGGGTTCGATTTCCGGGTCGGATCAAATGTTTGTATGATTTGTTTCGGAGTTTTGGTGTTTTTTTATATGTATGTATTAAGAAACACATGGGCGGCGGTAATCGCTTACCATCAGGAGATACGTCTGCTCGTTTACCAACTATTCAATAAAAAAAAATCTATAATATGTACTTAGAAGTCCAGGACCAGACTTAACAATTAAGGTATATCAAGGTAGCTAAAGAATGCATTGGTCCTGTTTGACTATACTCAGGAGTACAATCCCTTGATCATAGAGCAATACGGCAGGAAGTAGACATACAGAGCTTCCCCTCTGTGAAAGCCATGACACAGAATGTATTCATGTGTGTGTGAAGTTGTAAATGTTTTGTTTTAATTATTATGTGTGAGTACGTAGTGACAGGTGATTATTTCATTACGTGAGTCTTAAATGTGTGTGTGTGTGTGTGTGTGTGTGTGTGTGTGTGTGTGTGTGTGAAGATTTCCCCCGAAAAAAATTACGGATATTGTTTTGTATCGGCAAAAAACGCTATGTCAACTCCACTCCGTCGGCCGTCTTGTGTTACTCTATGCCCTTAAAGTAAACCAGAATGTACCGTATGTATGTTCACCTTGATTATGGACAAGCAGCGTAAACTGCCTCTATGTCACTTTAGTCCGGTGGTCGAACAATCTAACCCAATCGTGAAATATAATGCATTAATTTCCTACTAACATTTTCCTGCTAAGTAACTAACATTAAACTATTGCAAGCGATATTTTATCGCACTAATGAAAAGTAATTGTACACACACTATAATGAATTATTATACTAGTGTATTAGTAATGTTCCATACAATAATATTTTTTATTACTGTTTTAATAATTGACTAATCAAAAATAATGTTGCATATCGTTAAGTTTTGTTATCGCTATTGTAAACATTGGGATTCATTAACACATGCTTACGTTTCTTCACTTATAGTCTACTAACTTTGGTCTGCAGTTCCGCTCGCGTTTACATTAATTATATGAACAAAATATAGTGTAGGTACTGCCTCAAGGATCAACGTATTTCTATGCCAAATTTCATTATAATAGGTCCATAGGCTTAGCCGCGGAAGTTCTCCTCTGTGAAAGTATAGGCCCAAATGAGCCTACACATTACATTCACATTATTTTGTTTGAATTGTTATGTTGTTGTTGTGAGTTCGCAGTAGCAGGTGATTGTTTTTGTGTATGAGTCTAAAATGTATATGTGTGAAAAATTTCCCCCCGCAAATAATAATAGACGGTTTTGTATAGGAAAAAGGTGCTATGGCTACGCTTCTCCGGTTCGCCGACCTGTGTTGCTCTATGGATAATAACTATAAGTATCTATTTTTAAAATAAACGAACAAACCCACAAAAGCATTACACCTATTAGACCATAATAAATAACAATCAAGACCCTATGGTCTGCTTTTAAACCTACTTAAAACACTAAAATGACCACCACTAATTTTCAAGTTAATATTAACGGTATAATAGTCTAAATCACCTTAAAATTATAGTCATTTTATTCGTTTGACTACTGTAAACAATGTGATTTACTGCTCACTTTGTAGTGGTTAGTGATCGATGTTAGGTATCATTAGGTATTAAATATTCGTGGTGAACCATTACAACGTAGTTACGACGAAGACCGTAGTTAGAACCACCAGGAATTTAATTATATATTAAATTATTCTAGAAGGATTCACACTTTACCTAATCTTTGAGAGGCTTTGTCGACCTATGAGGTCGTTCAGTAGTAGGATGGTGTCGCAAGCACAAATGCTGCATGCTGTCCTTTGCATATAGATTTGTTTTTTTTTTTTTGAATTGTATCTCAGAAAATATTGACATAAACTGAAAAATTACTTTAGCGTTCAATAACTCAGCTTTGTTTAGTTTTATATAATTTATCAGAAAGGATTATAAAGTACTAACTTTTTTCCTCATATCCTTCCGCTTGTATATCTATTATCGGGGTAACGAGTAGTATAAAATCTTCCTCAAGAATCAAAGTAGGTATCACCCTGAAATCACAGGCAAACATAGTTTCTTTCGAATGAAAAATATTAGTTTCAATATAACACTACACCATTGCACTCCGCCATCTTCTCGCCACTTTAAGCCAACCAAACATTTGGAACCCGGTGCGTCTTCTTTCTTCTAATTTCGACGGCTTGATTTCCACTTTATCAGTATCAACAGTAAAATGAATTGTGATCGACTTTCGACCACTAAGAAGAGCATTACGACTAAATCCATAAACAAAATAATGAAATGAAAATCTAGTTACACAATCCTGCCTACCCGTTAAAAAGATGAGTCGTCTAGACACAATGTTGCGTCCGCCGTCAAACCTATTATACAATCATCGTGGATCATTGTCGTATCAAGCGCAACCGGCCACAGGCGAATATAGGTCGCTCACAGACCCTCACAATTAGTTAGCACTTCCAGTGTTGGAAAGATGTGGATTTATATATCCATATGTATGTATAAAGCGAATCTATTTTCATCCGCTAATGATGCTGCTCAGTACTCATGCACTGCTTTTATTGTTGTTTCTAATGATATTTGTGTTCTTAATCAAATAAAGCTTGTTAAGAAACGAAACCAAAAAAAACAGTTGTAATTAGAAGTTCCTAAGATTAACCCGTTTAACTATAAAAATATTTTTAGTTTTTTTTTCTTAGTAGGGTTCCTTATTTCAACCTGTTTAAAGTTTCTGATTAAAAGTAATTGATTCGATCGACAGCGGGATCACTTCAGCAGCTTGACCTACAGGCTAGTCAAAAAGTGACTTCATATTATACAAAAGTTGCATTCAATGCATATGATAGTGTTCGTATTGTCGTTTTTCATTAGTGAATGCAAGCTCAATGATGTAGAAGCATCACTAAGCTACCATGATATGAGTCATCATGCTGCATTGTTGCATTGTCTGCATTCGCAATGTGCATAGTGACCACCAATCTTGGATTCTGCTTATGCTTTCCATCAGGCAAAGCAGTAGAGTCCTTTTGGCAGGGCCATAATTAAAAAATCGACGGGTTGCACTCCGGGAGTGCCGGCAGAAGTGAAAACTTGAATATTAACGTTGTGCATTTTTGATATTTTGGAATGGTTAGAGAATAATTTTGTACGATTTGCTTTCATTATCAGTATAAAAGTACTATTATTTATGTGGTGGAATACAATATTCATTTATTGCGCTATCGTACACAAACATGACAATTTATATTACATACACACACGAACATTCGCGCAAGCGCCCTGCGCCGCCTGTCCTCTCTCCATCCGTCTTACGAATTTTCGATCAGGTCAAGTGACCTGAAGCGAGTTTATACATTTTTACCCATTCCAAAAAAGTACACAGCGCCGCTAAAGAAAACATGCAGAGGAAATCCATACTAATATTTTTTTTATGGAAATGGAGTCAAACGAGTTGACTTATCGCCTGATAGCAATACCAGAGGCGTTACAAGTGCGTTGCCGCCCTTTTAAGATTAGCCTAAGGCCTGCAATGATTTCTATGAATAGAATAGAATAGAAAACTCTTTATTTGTACACCGTTTTACAAATTTATAAGAGAGTACAGAAATGAATAATATTTATTGTAATGTACAAAGGGCGACCTTATTGCCGAAAGCAATCTCTTCCAGGCAACCTTAGGATGGATCAAAAATTATCAGAGATACAGTAGCAGTTGACGATGCAAATAATAAAAAAAAGAAAACAAAATCAATATTTAAATTATGAATATTATCGGATATATCCAAATATATCTCCACTTACACACACATGCATGTGTGTGTATGTATATATACATATATACATACACACACATACAAATATACATACACAAACACATACATATATACACTAATCACCATATTATTTATTTTACCACCAAATTTAGTATGAATATATTTTTTTGTTTCGATGACAAAGGCAACTTTTTTGCTGCGATAACCGCCAACCACGCGGGTGAAACTTAAGGCAAAAGCTAGTTTTTATATAAATTTTAAAAACTAGTAATCTAGAAAATCTAGAAACCTATTCATTGAACTGTAAAAACTAAGCTTAAATTTCAATATTTTGTTTTTACCTGAGGTACAAATTGAAAACAGAGTACGGAATTAAAATATTCTATATTTAATTAACTACAGTTTTTGATCATCAGGCGACCCTTGTATATAGTTATTATCTTTCCACTGTGTACGTGCGTTTATGTTCCGTTTGTTTTGAACCCGATAGATAACGATTGATGACCTAGCTTTAGATATTGTTGTTTAATATCTGTTATTTTACGTGACTCGGACATGAATGACTTGAGTGTACAGCATAGCCAAGAGTATGACAAATGTGATTATATTTTAATGATAAAATATGAAGACGTATTTGTTAACAATGTTATAAGTGATGGTACACTAAAATAACATTTCCTATTCTGTTAGAATGACTCTTTTGAATGATTTGTATAACTTTTTTGAATGTATGTCTACACATCTATATTTAGAAGATAGGGACTAGTTTTAGGAATCTCCATAAAGAAATGAAGTCATACGATGAGTCGGCGGTAGGAGCAAAACATGGAAATATTCATACTAAAATTATAAATTCAAAAGTAACTGTGTCTGCCTGTTGTTGCGCTTTCACAACTAAACTGCGGCACCGATTTAAATGAAATTTCGGCGTAAAGATACTTTGATACTTACCTTTACCGCAATAACCAACATATACGCAGAATCGTGTGAAAAATCAAGTTTCTATAATTTAATAGAATGTTTATTAATGATTTGTATGCTTAACATATTTTGAACTTACATGGGTTGAAAACAAAAGAAGTGACGCTAAATACGTCCATACTTAGGGGATGCCTGTCTAGTTTTAGAGATATGATGGGTACTCTATCAATTGGTAAAGGTACAAAACCAAACATAATTATACGTAGGCTAAGTATACAAATTAAAATTTCAAATGTTAGTTTGTGAGCATAATTTCATGGCGGATGCACAAATTTTACTAAAATATTTCTTTTATTAATATGTAGTTCCACAAAAATTTAGCACCAGGCATCATTTTAAATACCATCATAATACTCTACCAGTAGATGATGCGGAGGAATTTTTTGACGCTTGTATGTAAATATTGATATTGTCTCTTTTATTTATTATTATTAGTATCGTTATTTAATTTTAACGTAATTTCACAAGATTATATGTAATTATTATAATTTATACAAAATCATGACAGTTTTTAATTTATTTCTTTAATAATTTACGCAACAAAGTAACTTTGAATCATTAGTTTATTGAAATTGCATTTTTCCGTAATGTCATTTGTGAAACTTTGAAGAATTTCTTAATGCCCTACTTTGACTGAATGACTAATAAACGTTTCTCATCTGGGCATGAGAACTGCTAGTTTCCTGGCATAAAGAACAAGTAGATACAGACGTTCTCATCTGCCATCTCCATCATCTGGAAACGTAAAACTCGATGACCGCGATGCGTAGGAATTCCGTGACGCCTGTTTGTTTTATTTTTAGTGTAACTGTTATATTCAATTATAGTTCAGTGTTGTTGGTTAGATTAGTTATGTATCCAATATTACTTTTACAAACTTTTATGTCCTTATTTTAGGTCGATTGCAAATGTAAATTAGAAATAGTGCTATGTAGTGAGCATATGTTTTATTAAATTCGTAATTTGATTAGGGTTAGATTTAAAATTGTTATTTTAAGTATTATTCGCGCAATGCTAACTGAGCTCAACGGTGCTGCTCGAGGTAATACAACAACCGCGGGTAACGTCGCGGTGCAAAGCTAGTGAAAAAAAGTAGCCTTAGTTACTCCTTATATTATCAGCTATCTGCCAGTGAAACTCCTGTCTAAAACTGGTCCAACGATTCCAAAGATTAGCTGAAACAAACATAGAGACTAAAACTTTAAATATTAAATATTTCTTTCAAGTACCGTATATACTTTCATATGCATTCAGTTAAAACTGTTAATTTTAAATAACAAATATACACTTCAACTTTTATTGATTTGTACAGATATTAGGTAAATGCATACAGTCAAATTAAAAGAAATGAATGTAGAAAACAAGAGACATCTAATTAATCTAGTTGACGATTAAAACAACGGAGACGCAAGCGTTTGACACTCCGACCTAAGATATATATTAGTAATTGTAAAAAAACTACTACAGTAGGTAGGTCTAATCTACTACTACACACTTATAAGGAACAATGTGTCGCAATTACAATCATATTTGGCGTCTTTGATCACCTAGACCTTGAACAGTGTTATCATCAATTCATGCCATGAATTGGCACGTGTGGGCCGGCTCGAAGGGAATAATAACAAGGTCTCACAGAAATGTGGTGGCGAATAATTGTTCCATGTTATTCACCGAGTGAGGTGACCTGATACAAACTCCATCCTACTAAACTTGTATCTTTTGGGTAATATTGTCCTTGGGTGAATGCTGCGGCGTTGCGATTGGTAAAAGTATCAGAGTGGAGATGAGTTTATTTGTATGTGAATGTGTTGATGCGAAATAATACCAACACTACGCTGAAGGTTGAAACCCGTTCCCAACAACATTGTCACATTACACATACCCAACGCGAAAAATTTTGTTCACAAGCACGCTATATGACCTTTCATGTACACGAAGAATCATTGTTTTTAATTAAAACGGCAATGAGCATGTCCTGTGATCACGTCTCTCGTCAGTGGGTAATAAAATAGTGGATTATAACGAAATGACTTAATGAAGATTATATGATATACCCATTGTAGCAACATGATGTCAGTGCCTATTGTTGTTGGGACAAATAACTGTGTGAAATGTTGTGAACTAAATAGATCGCAATATGTTCTATATCCTCATTCTATGCGGATTGATTATTGTTACAGTGTTTTACTCTTTTGATTGTTTTTGACAGTTTAAATGTCTTTGGTATTCGGCTCGAAGGACCATCTTGGTGTATAGTCTTAATGTTAGTTCTCTACGGGGTTTTATAAGGCACATTGACAATATGAGAATCATACAGGTTCCATAGTGGTAAAGAATTCGTAAAAATAATAAAGTTGTACAAAAATATAGTGTCCTAGCTTTTATCCGCGGTTCAACCCGCGTGTATTGTGATGATTGCGACACAAAGTAACCTCTGTCATTCTCCACGATCAAATCTATCTCTAGACCGAAATTCATCCAAATCGTTTTTCCGTTAATACGTAACAGACAGACAGAGAAAGTATCTTTCAAACTTATAATATTAACAGGATTTTATTTATAGATAAGATTACGATCAATTTTCGTTTTTAATTAAATTTATGAATATAAATCAAAGTGACAACTAAATTTATTAACTTTTACAGTATTCATTTCACTACTAAACATTCTTAGCTGCCGTGATCTTCAGGTATCTCTCCGTATTCCAGGTCATTGCTCGAGTGTATTAAAATAAAAACGATCATAGGCAATTAAAAGTCGAACAGGAAGAGGTATGTTGGGTCAGCTGTTTCACGATAAATGATAGCTAAACAGACTACCAATGTTGAAGAGTTGAAAACAGCATATATCAGTCGCACACCATTTAGAAAAGTCAATTGTAACTAATTGCTGTAGAGATAAATATTGCTACCAGAATGTGTTACTAATGACGTTATGTTATTATAAGAAAACGGGAGCAGAACTCTTGCCAAATGTTCTTTTTTCTACAATAACTAGCGAACCGGCCCGGCTTCGCACGGAAGTCTTTAAAATTCTCAGATTTTCTTTCATTATACATATTAAATTCTTCTTGAATCACCCTATATATTACTGAAAACTGCATTGAAATCCGTTAAGTAGTAAAAGATATATAAATGAACAGATAGTAGCAGCGACTTTATTTTATGGTATGTAAAGATAAGCAGTTTGTGGTGGTGAGCTGGGTTAGTACATCCAAAGTCTGAAGTAAAAATAAGTGTTTTCGCAGAAATATCAGATTCAATGCTTCTTTATTATGTCAGTGGTAAAACAATTGGTCATTAATGAACGGTGAGAAATTTAGATTGTAATACACAAAGCGTATAGATAACACGTTATATATTCATTTGTACATAACAGCATTATTTTTTAATTTTTATTGTATAGGGGGCAACCTAGCAGACGTATCGCCTGATGGTATGGTGATGGCCTTAGGGGGATAGGGAAGAGGATGGGAAGAGGAGTTAGGGTGGGGTATGGGCCTCCGGTATCCTCATTCACCCGGTGAAACACAGCGCAAGCGCTGTTTCACACGGGTTTTCTATGAGACAGGCCCATTCATGCCGAAATGTGGTTCTCCCATGGATTTGTGTGGTCCAGTTGTAGTTTTTAAAAATCTTACCTGTTACGGTAAACAAACTTGTTTACGTTATATATCAACACTGTTCGTGTAATAAAAACGCAAACGATGTGCAGGTCAGCTCGTACGAAATAAAAGTCATCAAATTCATTGCCTTATCACCAAATATCATAGATATAGATAGTAAAACAGGAGGAGCTTAGACGTCATATTCCCGTCGAAATTATCTCGTGGAGGCGCGGCTGCAATAAAATACAGATAAATTGTAATTGATGTCCAAATAACGGCAATATTTAACACTGATGTACCTATTTACCTCCATCATATTATAGGAAGCTGGTTTGGCATCAACTGGAACGGTTCTAAATATAAACTTTAATAAAACCATCTGAGTAAGCAACTTTGACTACGCGTCCTTTCGATCATGCTCGGATCTTAGACTTATGTCTAATCTTGATGTAACTGTCCTATCTTAGGCTCGCCTGCAAAACACAGATTTCAAAAAGACGTGAATATCGGTTATATAGTTTCGAATACGGTGACCACCGTGAGGAACAATATGAATTATATATGTATAATAGAGTATATTCTTATTTGAGTAAGTCAATTCTTTGACTAATTACTATTAAAAAAAGAAGTTCTCGTTTTGGCTGCTGTTTTTTAAGTTTCTAACTTTAGAATATCGTAATATGTGTACCAATTCTAAATTTTTTTTTTTGGATATAGAAAGTAAAAAAAATTAAGTCGGTACAGGGTTAAATTACAAAAACAGCCAGATCGACTGTGAAGAACACGACTTGGTTTCAAACCTCCTCTGAAAGTATTCTTTGATGATACATGCAATTATTTCTGATAAATTATTACATATGAAATATTTGTGAATGATTCCAAAAATTGCTGTTCTGTGTCTTAATGTGTTTTATGTCTTTAACTTGTGCTTCACATCATATTTGAATGGTTGAGAATGATCGATATTACGAAACTTGGTCCCTGGGGACCTTACTTACTTACCGTATGATTGCAGAATGTTAACAAAAATATACCAATTTTTTCAATCTTAATATTTATCATAAAAATTACCCCCATAAATCTTTAAACATGTAGGTAAATAATAATGAATATGAAAAATGACCATTGTGTAGTCTAACTAACTAACTAAGAGGAACACAATAATTTATGAATTTTTAGGTAAATACATATTTAAATATCTCCATAAAATTTATCATTCGGGTTTTAGGGCAACATTAATAATAATTATAAATCATGTAAATAATTTGATTTTAATGTACCGTACTCGGTTAAAATAGAATTATATTTTAAGGTACAATGAATTATATATCCTCTATATTGCTCATTTAAATGTACATAATAATAAACACATACAATACGTAGTATATAATGACAATAGTAACCCAATAATTAATTAACATTTAGGTTTAACATATTCAATATCTACGTGAAGATTTATCGCGTAAAATACCATTTAGTTATATAAATCAGATATGTTACACACAACGCCATCTAGCTTCAAAAGAAGCAGTTTTACTATGATAGGTAGTTTGACTGATAGAATACTCATATATTTATATATATATATATATATATACATATATACATATATATATATATATAAACAACCAGACTCCGAAAAAAATATTATCATATCATACAAGCAATTGGCCCGCCCCGGAAATCGAACCAGAGACCTTAAGCACAGCAGTCGCATACGCTACCACTGCGCCACCGAGGTAGTCAAATAGTTTTGAGGGATATATTAATAACAATCACTTTATCAAGTTATATGTAGACTCCTAAATATTATGTATATGTTACAGCTCAACCCTCACGTGAACGACTTCCAACGTCGATATGTGAGCGAAGTGAGAAGATGCAGTGAAATGGAAAGAAAGCTGCGATGGGTGGCTGGAGAGCTGTCAGAACCACCTCCTCCGCCCAAACCTTCTAAAGGAAGCCTTACTCCGAGAGAGATCAACATACTTGAAGTACGTATATTACAATAGATTAGTTATTATGACTTACTTTACGGTCACGGCATTTTTGTACAGCGCTAAGATGTTAAGGGTTCAAATCCCACATGTGCTTACACTTTGTCCACAAATTGTTGTTCTAAGTCTGGGTGTTCTTTGTGTCCATTTCATGTATATTTGTGAATTCTCTGACAAAATAGGATTTATTCCTGATGCGGTTATGTTTACAAAATACACCTTTAACTTTAACTAATAAATTAATTTTTTAAATAGATAATTTTAATGTTTTGAACCTGTTATTATTGTGGCGCCAGAGATTTCCACCCGAGACATATAGTACCTTATAAGAAAAAAATATTTGATCGTCCCCGGGAATAAAGTCATCTTAATAGAGACATATAAGCCCTACTAATATTGTAAACTCGAAAGTTTTGTTAGTATGTAAGTATGTTTGTTGCTCTTTCACGCAAAAACTACCTAATGGATTTTGATGAAACTCTACAATAATATAACTTATACATCAGAAAAACACATAGGCTGCAGTGTATAAAGATACTAGCTTCGCCTCGTGGCGTTGCTCACGGTTATTGTCGTTCCGCAGGTAGCACCGCGAGGTTCAGCTAGGAGAAATATAGAGATGGCGACCCATGTCGTGCGGCGTTCCGCAGGGGTCTGTCCTCGGACCACTCCTGTGGAACGTAGGGTAAGAATGGTTCTTTCGAAGTCGTCTGCCCTCCGGGGTGGGCGTAATTTGTTACGCCGATGACACATTGATCACAGCTCGGGGTGCGAATTTCCAAGAGGCGGCGCGCCTGGCCACCAGGATTGTTTCTCTGGTGGTTGGGCGCATCGAGGCGCTGGGAAGAAGTTTCTTTAGGCGCGTTGAGTAGTTTATTAGTGAACAAAAAGCGTGAAACATCTCATCGTCACCAAACGCTTCCCATGAGCTCTATATATACTGTGTATATATGTACATATATATACCTCCGTGCGTAAGTAGCATACATTAAAGCCCAGTTCCTATATTTGAAAAACGATCCGTTCTAGGTACGAATAGTAGTATATTATACTTGGCGTAAGCTAAAATCGTTCCTATTAAAAATAAATTGAGGAACGGTATTTACGACTCGTAGTCGGTTGTAGAAATTTTTTACACGATGACGATTCGTTAAATATAGGAACCGGGCATAAATGTACACAAACAGTATATCTCTCTATATATGTACACATATGTGTACTTACTTTTCATTTCTATCGGCAGTTTCTAAAGACTGCCCCGCATTTTTTATCTGAATTTAATTCGGAGTTTGATCCAATAAGGATATACCAACCCCATCGTACCTTGATGTGAGTAAATACAGATGATTAAAATTACAAGTGTTTGGTATATTGTATCATTGCTGAACTATTGTAATCAGCAAATGTTGCTTCTACTTTATTACATACTGGACAGTTAGATGAGTCAGTTTATTTTTTATTAAATATGGAATAATATTTGTAAATACATCTATACTAAGATAATAAAGCTGAAGAGTTTGTTTGTTTGTTTGAACGGGCTAATCTCAGGAACCGCGGGTCCGATTTGAAAAATTATTTCAGTGTTGGATAATCCATTTATCGAGGAAGGCTATAGGTATATCATTACGCTAATACTAATAGGAGCGGAGAACCAATGAAAACATTTTCAAAAACGGGGGAAAATTTTCACGCTACGGGCAATAGAAGACGCAAACGACGTTGCGTGGGTCAGCTAGTATAAATATATATTAAGTCTCACCCCCTTTTCTTAGGTGCGAAAACTCCGGAATAAAAACACACGGTGAGTCTGTACCTGAAATATTAGGATCCTATATACACCGTATCTTTGGAAATTCGAGTTTTTTCGCGATATTGTCCATAATAGTGATGATAGATGAACTCGTATCGTCATCAGCCTATCGAAGTTTACTGCTGGACATACGCCTCTCTAACTGCACTTCAATGTCATATATTAATTCTCAATATCATTTGTTATTGACTAGGAATTTTGTACCCAACGATGCAAAAGCATCACTAGACCGCCATGGTGTGGGTTTCCACACGACATTGCAGTTGCAGTGTTTTGACTGCCTCGGTGGCGTAGTGGTAACGTATGCGACTGCTAAGCTTGAGGTCTCGGGTGCAATTCCCGGGTCGGACCAAATGTTTGTATGATCTACAAATATTTGTTTCGAAGTTTGGGTGTTTTCTATATATAATATGTATGTATTTACAAAAAAAAGTATATAAGTATTTATATCAGTTGTCTAGTACCCATAACACAAGCTCTGCTTAGCTTGGGACTAGATTGCGTTGTGTGTTAGACGTCAAAAAAAAAAGTGTTTGCATTCGCAATGAGTAGATTCTGCCTATGTTTTCCACCAAGCGGAGTAGTCACCTTGGCAGGCCCGTACTTGAAAAAAAAAAGGCTACAATAATCTATTGACGTGTTATCATGAAATTACATGTACCTACTCGTATATGAATACATGTATCACGCGTTGAAGATTATTGTGAATCATAACCCAACAATGCCCAATTGAGTACTCACACATCTTGAACTCGTCTTGTCCCGGTTACTTCGATAAAAGACCGCTTGTTTCATTTCATCTCAACCAATATGTGATATTGCAAGAAATAATTATTAAGTTATGATAATACCATATTTATCCTTGCATTATGTACTAGTTAACTACTGTTGAGGGAGACATCGTTATTTATTTACGAAACAGTCATCTACCTTATTGTATTGACTGTGGATTGACGAATATATAAATAAATAAATATTTTGGACATCTAACACACAACGCCGTCTAGTCCCAAGCTAAGAAGAGCTTGTGTTATGGGTACTAGACAACTGATATGAATACATATATACTTTTTTTTTGTAAATACATACGAGTACATATTATACATAGAAAACACCCAAACTCCGAAACAAATATTTGTAGATCACACAAACACTTGGTCTGACCCAGGATTTGAACCCGAGACCTCGAGCACAGCAGTCGCATTCGCTACCACTGCCCCATCGAGACAGTTATATATAGACAAATGAAGAAATAAGGAAAGGATTTGACTTAATGATTACGCTGTAACAATGACTGAGAAAAAAAATTGACCTACTGGTCTAATTGTTCATAATCCATACTGTTAAACCAGAGGTCGCGGGTTCAATTCCCAACAATAATAAATAATTGGGTGACGAGCACGATCATTTGTTCCAATTTATTTAAATGACATGTTTTTTGAAATATAGAAGTGTGGTTATTAATAGTCTGGTATACGAAAGGCCCTTTTTATCGCATTAGATGACAAGATGTTAAATGTGCTAAGGTACTTTTATCTATATGCTTTTATTTATCTTCATTGCGTACATAACACAAAACAATACATAAAATGAGTCACAAAATATATAAATACAACAATTGGTGGTCTCATCGCTCACGGCGATCTCTTCCGTACAACCATATCATGTACAGCAAGTGTTTATATTTTTTGAGTAGTGTACACACAAGTAACACATTTATAACAATAAGGATTTAAAAAAAATATAAATAATAGTGGTTTATACGTACTTTAAATACACACACATTCTGCGGGAGCGGTCACCCATCCAGGTACTGACCGCGCCGTCGTTGCTTACCTTCGGTAATTATTTCTAATCACCGAGTGCAACTGGGCTATGAGCGCCTCGATGATTATAATAATACCTAATATACTACAATCTTTTGAGTTACTAAAGTCAAGAACCGGAATAATATGGTTCTTGCGTTATGAGGTGTTTATCACAAGTCTTCGTGTTTAAACAGAAGTACATTAAACATTAATCATTCGACATGCAATAATTTATTAATCTTCCAAGTTAATCAACTGCATTTATTATGTTACGTAATCTACTCTAGAATACAGATTACGTTATATGGGATTGTGAAATGTTTGATAAATGAGTTACGAGACCTTCCATCGATACCACATACATACCACATGAGAACCTCATTCTCCACAATAATATAATTCATCAACAAAGAATATAAACGTGGGCATGGGCATACCAGACTGGGATTTAGATCCTTTTTAAAATGTTCACGAAACATGATCATCCCAGTTAGAAGAAGAACTAATAGAACTGATGACAAATAAGGAATTAAAAATGTAATTTGGGAATGGCTAACAATAATTTGTGTTGCAGAAGCCAAATTCACAACTGTACCTAAGGTTATGGTTGATTTTTTTTTCCGGTATCGTTACTCACTCGGTGAAACACAGCGGAGGCGCTGTTTCACACCGGTTTTTTGTGAGACCGTGATATCACTCCGGTCGAGCCGACCCATTCATGTCGAAGCGTGGCTCTACCAGCAATTGACCACCCGCAACACTAGAGGCGTTACGCCTCTAGTGTTGCGGGTGTCTGTGTGCTTTATTTTAAACTCAGGAATATGATAGGGGTCATATCCTATTCTACGACTATGATATAATATTCCACGTTTCAATATAATCGTGGCAAAAGCTGTTTTAAATTCACGACAGATGGTAAGTAAAATTAAGATGAGTCTCTAGAATAAAACATATTCTCAAAGTGGGCGGTCAGCAAAATAAGGTTGAGAAACTATGATCTAACTTTAACTTACTTCCCTAACATTCTAGGCAGAATCAAAGGCTTTAAAATAATAATAAAATAATTTTCTTTTTTTCATTATTCGTATAAAATGAGCCCCAAATTACCATTAAATTTTATGAAAAACGGAAAAATTTTATCGTAATTAACTGTACAGAAAACATGTTTTTAGCGTGCTATAAATGACAAATAAAAAAAAACGTGTAAATATTTTTTTAAAGTATAACTCCTATTATTTCAATTGTTATAGTCTATGTATAGTCAAGGCTATTTAAATTAGCTCTCCCTCGACACTGAGAGCAGAGTGGGGATCGCATCACACTGTTATTGAAATTTATATTGCTCTTACGACTAGAACTTCAGCTGTATCCTTTTAAAGGAAGTTAGTCTCAACTGGGACCAATCTTGTTTGTAGCCAAAAACACTCATATTATAACGTCCGTTGCCATGGATGGCATAGAGGTTAAAGCGTTTACCAACCGCTTCCTACTGTCTAGAAAATTGGGAATTCTATCCATAAATGTGACAACACTTTGTGTGATCCAAAAAATGTTATTCAGTGTCTGGACGTTCTTTGTGTGCGTTTCATGATTTTTTGTAAAGTTCACAAAGCGTGGAACATGATCGTATTTTATTGGGTCTTGCTAGAGAATATGTCTATGACCAATGTTTAGGTCATCTTTATAAACAAACATTCTAGTTTTCCATTAGTAGTAAACTACTGGCAATGGCACAACTAAAAGATGAAAACTTAACAACTTAGCAATTACTGTAAGCTTCCAAAACAGGAAAAAAACTGCACTGGTTGAATTTTTAATTTTGAAGCGATAGGCATATTACCGTAGGATTGTCAAAACCGTAATCTATCTTGCAAGATTGTAAGCTGTACAAAGATTGAGAACTTTAATAGACTGCTTAAAGTTTTACGTTTTATTTTTAGTTTGATTATAATCTATCGAAATGAAACCGTTAAATTGTGACATGGTAGGCGACGGATCGCCTCTCGCGCGCTGATTGGCTGAACTAAATACCTCCTGTATATATTTGTTAGTTAATTAGTTTGTTACCGAATTACACAATTTTATTATTTACATTAAATTGTTGTGGCAGTAAAATAAATTTGTGACTAACCTAAGTGCAATTTGAATGAAACAAACTTAACCTAATCTAACTCTATGGCCATACAACGGCCCACTGATTGTGGTTTAACGATTTTACTTCGCCACCTTATAATGTAGTAAAAATAAGTACGTTAAACTATGAGCCGAATGTCACAGCTAATAATCTTTAGACAATTTACAATCTCGCGAGGTATATTATAATCTAACGGTATTAATAATCTTACAGTGGCTGGTATTTTATAATTATTTTCCACACCAGTTTCCATTAATGCAAAATATACTGAAAAGTGCAGTAGAGTTATAAACATCTACATTACGAGGGATAAAGGAATGCCTACCAAACTATCAATGAAAGGCTATCATGGAAAGCGCGATGAGTATGTAAAAGCATAATAAAACCGAAATCTCATTATTTTAAGACCACCTAACCCCTCAGGATTAGGCTAATGTGCTGATAACATGCCATATATGTATATGGTATGGTGACTTCCATAATTGTAGGTTATGATATACTTTAGTCTAACTGATTGACGTCATCATAGGAATCTTTTATAGTCTCGGTAAATACTTTAATATATATTAATGGTTGTCTTTCTTTTAAATTTATTTTGTACACCATTATTTTATCATTCAACTTATAACTCGACACAATCAAAGATCATTGATATTAATTGGAACTTAATCATTATAATATGTACCTATATTATACCGGAAATATGTATAATTCTAGTATTCTATACAATACTTAGGCAATGTATAAAATATAAAGTGTAAACATTGTTTTTTTCTTCCCAGGAAAGAATCGACTACATCGAATCAGAAATCCAAGAAATCACTCGCAACGCGCGTAATCTTAAGAGCGATTACTTATCACTTATAGAATTCAGAACTCTCATCGAGAAGACACAGACCTTCTTCCAAGATCACAGTGCACAGAGGAAAATTTCGGCTTCAGTACAGATTTACAATAACGATGCTGTATTGGGGCATCTAGGGTTCATTGCTGGGGTAGTAGCTACACACAGGGTGCCATCTTTTGAGAAAATGCTCTGGAGAATATCACATGGAAATATATTTTTCAAACAAGCACAGATTGAAAAACCTTTAAAAGATCCTGTTACGGTAAGCTTTTGAAAGAAGAAGAGACCTATATGACAGATTTAACAACCTCTCCAACTCTAGATAAATTACAAACTTGACTGAGAGATGAGCAATGAGCATAAATTTTTAAACATACATACTATATTATTAAAATATTACTGTTATAACACGCATGTCTTTATATTCTTGCTTTGTTAATATTAATGTATTTAGCAATGATGTGGAGTATTTAGACTTTTTAATACTTTTATTAACAATGCAGCGAGTCGAGACTAGATTAAAATGAGTCATATTTACAAAAACTCAGCTCCCCCACGGGTTCTCCCACGAAAAAACTAATCTAAGACAATATCCAACGGATGCTGGCGAGCTTATCATACAGAAGTAATTTACCGACTGTTGTTAATCTGACATATTACCCACAAAATTCAAGTCAAGAACATTCGAGTGGGATTACTAGAACACGCGCTCTTAATATTAATACTAGAATAGCATTCCTGAAAGATTTCGTTATTAAAACTGAACGGACTTATATAAACACTCACCTCTTCCGGTTTCTAAATATTTTTATCTTTAAATCCTGAATCATAATCGATACGTACATTAGCTAAACATATCTGTTGCCAATATATCAACATAAAATAGCCTATTATCTATTTCTGTTCCATATAACCACCGCATAAACAGTTATAGTCCCCAAATGTCAAGTCAGGTGTTCTATCTTTTGCTGTAGTATAGTGCACAATAATTTATGGGGTTCTGATATAAATTAGACTTCATGAGTTATGGGACTATTTAGCTATACATGTGTATGGTATCGTCATAAGCTACTATACTACTAACTATAACCAAAAACTATATAATTGCCTCGGTGGCGCAAATGGTAGCGTATGCGACTGCTGTGCTTGAGGTCTCGGGTTGATTCCCGGGTCGGACCAAATCTTTGTATGACCTACAAATATTTATTTCGAGCTTTGGGTGTATTCTATATATAATATGTATGTATTTACAACAAACATAGTATATATGTATTTATATCAGTTGTCCAGTACCCATGACACAAGCTATGCTTAGCTTGGGACTAGATGGCATTGTGTGTTCGAGGCCCGTTTATTTATGTTCTTATACTCGTATATGAAAATCAATTGCTGTTTATTTGTCTCGCAAACATTCGAGAACGGCTGGGCCGATTTAGGTGATTTTGATTTTGAAATGTTTGTGGTAGTTCAGGGAAGGTTTAAACGGTGAAAAATTCATCCAAATATCACGTGTACGATGTAGCGCGAGCACTGCTAGCGTTTAATAGAAAAGGCGTTAAATTTACAATCCAATAATTCCAAATTTACGCAACAACGTGAATCTATTAATAATAACAAGAACATTTAATCCAGTTAAAAAGGATTTTAAACATCTTTCTTGTCATATTAGTCTTATAAATTCACGTTGATTTATATATGGTCTATGTATATCCAACATATCTTAAAGCCGAAATATGGAAATAAAACAAAATTGCTTACTTTACAAGAACGAATGAACTAACTTATTTTACAAACAATACGAAACCAAAACAAAATATTAACAAAAGTATTATCTTTATTTTGAAAAAATCTATCCAGTTTAATACAATTTAAGTAAACTTAGAATACATAATAAATTACTATAAAATTATATGCCCCTATTTACTTATCTAAAGTTGTCATGTAGTTAACCTAGATCATTTATTTTCATTTAATGGCACCACGATTATGCCAACCCACCCAATCCATCAACCCGTAGCAGGAATATACTTTTATGAACACCTATTTATTCGATCGACACCATTCATTTTTGTCAATGACGGTTTTTAAAAACACATCAGTAACTTATCAGATCGTCAACGTGTTAATTTCGTTGTAAATATTTTTTACATTGAGTTGGAAAAAATATGAATTCGCCTCACGAAAAATAAAAGGGCATATTATGTAGCGTATAGAAAAAACTGGCTTAGATTTACTAGGATTTTCCTATTACTTCATTTCAAAAAAAACAAATTGTAAAGCTAGATAGATCCTTCAAGTAACGATTGATTGACGTTACGTACATAAAGTAAAAGTAATCTATAGCTTTGGCTTTTCATTGTCATTAACCTTTTGATACAACCCAAGACAAGTTGACCTTGTCAAATTGACCTTGACGCGTTTTAAAGTAACCTTAATCTTCATCTTCCGACCTTTTTCCCAAATTCATTTAGTGTCGGTGAAATAAGTTTTCTTGTTCCATTCTCTTATCATTCAAAATTTTATTTCGTTTTAAGCAGTTCTTCATTTCGTTGCTGATTTACTTATTTTTTAATATTTTTCTCTTTGGGAATGTAACTGTTCTTAGTACAATAGTATGAAGCAAAATATTTTAGCATACTCTGTCAATGGTTCACATAGAAAGTTATTTCTTAGCATATGTAAAATAATATTTTCTCAATTCGATGATTCATAGTCCTAGCTTCACGCGAGGCTTACTTTATTTAATGTAAATGGGTAACTACAAGTGGCCAGCAGTCATTAACCCCTGTCTTTATATTGATTTTTCTAAACGACACCCATTGCTAAGGTTTTTAAACACAAAAGTAATAAACGTTCATGAAAAAATATAATACGTTGCTGAATAAATCACGCTACGAAAATTCAGGTTGGTGACCCCATTTGTGGTGTCCGCAGTGATTACGCGAGCTTTCGATCAATATTATTGATGGTTACCTTGCTTTCAGGCAATATATTTATACGCTATTAATATTGTACATGAAACTATTTTATGTACAAGTTGGTAGTGTAAGTCCAGCTGAAGAACTATTTGTCTCATATAGATTGTTTTCCAAATGAGCTCTGCAAGCTCGAGATATTTTTTTTTTTTTTGGACATCTGACACACAAACGCCATCTAGTCCCAAGCTAAGCAGAGCTTGTGTTATGGGTACTAGACAACTGATATGAATACATATATTTTTTTTTTGTAAATACATACCTATTATAAACAGAAAACACCGAAACAAATATTTTTAGATCACACAAACACTTGGTCTGACCCAGGATTTGAACCCGAGACCGAGAGACTCAAGCACAGCAGTCGCATTCGCTACCACTGCGCCACCGAGGCTGTTAGGAAACTCAGAAAATATCAACATTTTCCGAGTTTAAACTGTATCGACGGCAGACTTACATGACAACATATTTTTAAAAGGTGGATGAAAACATACATAGCTGTTCAAATAAAACTGTAACTCAGATTAATGATACCATGCTCAATGATGCAGAAGTCTCTATAGGCCTCCATAGTGTGAATCACTTTGTCAGACTTAGCTTAATAAAACTTTAAGAATGAGAGCAGTTTATAATAAGACCTATTTTAATTTTTTGAATCTCTCAGGGTCACGAGCTTCTGAAGACGGTGTTCGTAGTATTCTTTCACGGCGAACAAATTAAGCTCCGAGTTAAGAAAGTCTGCCATGGATTTAAAGCCACCTTGTACCCTTGCCCTGCCACATATAAAGATCAGCAAGACATGTTATCAGGCGTTCACTCCAGAATTAGAGATTTAGAAATAGTAAGTATTATTTATTTTTAATCACTCACATTTATGATGACTGAACAAAAGTGTGAATGCACTGGCTCTAAGCCGCAGACAACTGCATTCATGTTGCCAACCTTTGACAAATAATTAATTTAAGTATTATTCTAAAGTGGAAAAGTTAAAACCAATTAAATTTTTTGGAGGCTTTTCCTATACTTGAAACTAAACTATTTTCTATCACTTTGAGCAACCGCCTTGAGCTTAACTGCATTAATTATCACATAACAATAACTGCATTAGACCGTATGTAATCTATCCATAACTTTAAGAACTTATTTCGAATCTAAATTCTTCTATTCCAGGTCCTAGAACAAACGGAACAGCACAGGCATTTAGTGCTAGCAAATATTGCGAGAGATCTGAGTACATGGATGGTCGTCGTCCGCAAGGAAAAGGCTATCTACCACACTCTGAATATGTTCAGTATGGATATAGTAAAGAAATGTCTCATAGCCGAGTGTTGGGTGCCAAAGAAAGACGTTCACCTTGTGAATAAAGCCCTGGATGAGGGGGTGGTAAGTTACCCGTCAATATGTTTCAGTTTGGTCAAAAAAATTCATCGACATGCTTGTAGTATTTTGTTTCTGTGATACTACTAAATATCTGAACCAATAGCATTGACATTTTCAATTTTGTTTTCAAGTTCTAAATTAATTTTAATTAACAGATTACTAAACTATATACTAAAGCTGATGGTATAAATGGTATACTCGTATATGTTATGACAGGGATCGCATTCCTGAAATCCTTATTACTCTCAGATACAAAGAAAGTAGGCTTGAGCTTACGTATTTAATTTTCTGGAGATATTCAGTATCTACTTAAGTCAGAGACACTGGATTCCATGTTAGTACTATAAATTTGGCAGTAATCTAAAACTATAACAGTTGACGGTCAGCGCCAGGTGTTACTTTTAGTGTGAGTATTAAATTTAACCATTGACGTACAATCTGGGTTTACCTCAGTTTTATGTTCCATAAAACTATCAACGGCTATCCTTTTATTGTCTGGTTATAAATATAGAAAAAATAATAGCTCTGGCAATTCTAGTAAACTCAGGATGTTTCAACAAAAAACGTGTTTTAACAAAGCTAAATATATTCTTACAGAAGGCGACTGGTAGTCCCATCCCGTCGATTCTACATTACGTCCCCACTCGTGAAACACCACCGACGTTCAACAGAACGAACAAATTCACCAAAGGTTTCCAGAATCTCATCGATTCTTATGGAGTCGCCAGCTACAGAGAAGTAAATCCAGGTACTTACATAACTCAAAACAAAATTTGCATACATATCAAAAAAGGCCAAGGAAAAAACTGTTATTACATAAACCATTACCATTAAGGCATAACCTATTAAACAATTACCTAATATTGGTTAACACTTTAACTATAGCAGGAATTACAAAACGATCGAGTCTTACAGAAGTTACATATGAAGCTGTTATCTCATCTTAAATATGACGACGGACCTTAGCACCGTGTGCTCGTTATCAAATCAAATGATATGTGCTTTCTTGGGTACCCGTTACATACTTCCGTTTGATTTTCATGTTACAGAAAAACGAACATTACATCAACGATTCTTTTTTTTTATTGAATAAGGGGCAAACGAGCAGACGCATCACCACGCGATTACCGCCGCCCATGGACACCCGCAACACCAAAAGCGTCACAAGTGCGTTGCCGACCTTTGGGAGATAGGGAGGGCCTCCGGTATCCTCATTCACTCGGTGAAACACAACGCAAGCGCTATTTCACACTAGTTTTCTGTGAGGCCGTGGTATCACTCCGGTCGAGCCGGCCCATTCATGCCGAATAGTGGCTCTCCCACGGAAATTCACTAGTCACAATAAATCACACTAATCTGTTTTCAAAAGTTTTAATATTTATTTTGTTTTTTCTAGCTCTGTACACCATCATCACATTCCCATTCTTGTTTGCTGTCATGTTTGGCGATGTGGGCCACGGAATACTCATGACAGCATTCGCGGCAATATTAGTAATTTTTGAGAAGAAATTTCTACAAATCAAAACAGATAATGAAATATGGAATATATTCTTTGGAGGAAGATATATAATACTGCTAATGGGTATATTCTCTATATACACTGGCTTAATATACAATGACATGTTTTCAAAGTCGTTAAATATATTTGGAAGCAGTTGGCGAAATGTGTACAGTGAAAATATGCTACCTAACCATACGATGTTGGAGTTGGATCCTAAGACGGCATATATACAGACACCTTATCCATTTGGTATGGACCCTATTTGGCAGGTGAGAAGAAACATAATAAATTATTCTTCTTTTGAATTACTTTAGCTTATTATTAGTAATGTAATTGTTTTAAGGAAAAATTTATAGAATATACACTTAATATTATAGTTTACTTGTTCCATTGATATTTTCTATGTATTTATACTGGAAGAAAATTCTATATGCACAACCACTCAAAGCTGAAATGTATAAAAATTGTGTAAATAGTATGCAAAAGTAATATGCGATCTTGTCGCATATAATAATACGTATCTTGAACAAGCATAATACGAAAGTGTTTACAATAATCTCTAGTTAAATTAATTGCTCCTTTAAAAGTTTCCAGAAAAAATTATATCACGTTTAATCTTTTGCAAAGATTTAATCAGATACTGAAAACTACAAAATTTGTGGTTGCGTTTGCGACTGCTGTGCTTGAGGTCTCGGGTTCGATTCCCGGGTCGAACCAAATGTTTGTATGATCTCTAAATATTTGTTTCGGAGAGTGGGTGTTTTCTATGTATAATATGCATGTATTTTTAAAATACATGCATATTTAAGCTCTGTTTAGTTTGAGACTAGATGGGGTTGTGTGAAAAAATAAGTCTTAAGTCGTTTTTATTTTATTGTTTCAGTTTGCTTCAAATAACATCATCTTCTTAAACTCATTCAAAATGAAATTGTCGATAATATTCGGTGTTATTCATATGGCGTTTGGTGTAACAATGAGTGTGGTAAACTTCAAGTAATTACTGTATTCATAGAAATTAGATCTTGTAGTGTTTGCCAACATCACTGATGACGTCATTGTTAATAGTATTCTTGTTTCTCAGCTTCTTCAGGAAACCAGAGATGATATTGCTGCAGTACGTACCTCAAATATTGTTTCTGTTGCTGTTATTTTGGTACCTTTGCATCCTGATGTTCATGAAGTGGACCATGTATTCGGCCATTTCAGAAGGTAAATAGTACCTAAATATGTATGTATACAATCTTGTTTTTTGTAAGATAGAAGCAGAAATTAACCCAAGGTAAATTTTCAGATCCCGCATATGGTACGTCTTGCGCACCGTCAGTACTCATTATCTTCATCAATATGATGCTCCTAAAGTCGTCTCCAGATAACCCGCCGTGTCGAGCGTTTATGTTTGATGGACAAAATGAACTCCAAAGGACATTTTTAGCGCTGGCATTCTTATGCATACCTGTTATGTTGTTGGGCAAACCGGTGTATAAGATTATGGTGGCGCGGAAGCGAAAGGTATGATATTTTTTATTTACTCCTCCTGTCACTTTTAAAAATGTAATTACGGAATTGTTTTTAAGGTTCTGTACTTCAAAAGGAATAGACGGAACTCGTATAGGGTCACTGTGTTGTCCGTCTAACTTCTAAGCTAACGCAATCAAAAGATACAACCGTTTATGCTGCAAATTTTCGAAATTCTACAAGGTACTCAGTGTACTCACTTCCCGTGAACAGTTCAGAATCTTACAATTCGGTACGGAGCAACGTCTTATAGCACAGATAAAGGAAAAATTAGGATTGCCAGCTCATTCTAAAAATAATGGAATATCCTTTTTTTTTCATATTTTCAGCAGCAACAGTATCAAGAAACTGTGGAAGATGGAGGTACTCCCGATAACAATGCTCACGGGAAAGATAATTTGGGAGAGGTTTTAATCACACAAGCCATACACACCATAGAATATGTGTTAGGAGCGGTGTCACACACGGCTTCCTACCTGCGGCTTTGGGCGTTGTCCCTTGCCCATGCGCGTAAGTTCAGCAATCTGTGCATATTAAAATTACCCGATTGACTGACTAATTGATCGAAGCAGAGATCTTTGCATGTTCTAACATCGACAACGTTTTAACAGCCTAGTGCCTGACATGGAGGTTTTGAAGTACTTTATCATACTGGCCAGCCTGGTTACTAGAAGGTTTAATTCAAATTTTTCTTCTCTTTTTAGTAATCTTGTTCAGCATATCAATGCATGTACTCAATTATCTCTAATGATACCCATGGGATGAATAGGAGTGGTGTACTCTGTATTTTAAATAAATCATTGTCAATTATATATTTTTTTATTGAATAGTGGCCAAACTAGCAGACGTATCACCTGATGGTGAGCGATTACCGCCGCCCATGGACACCCGCAACACCAAAGGCGTCACAAGTGCGTTGCCGACCTTTGGGGGATGGGAAAGGAGATGGGGGAGGGGTTGGGGTATGGGCCTCCGGTATCCTCACTCACTCGGTGAAACACAGTGCAAACGCTATTTCACACCGGTTTTCTGTGAGGCCGTTGTATCACTACGGTCGAGCCGGCCCATTTATTTCGAAGCGTGGCTCTCTCACGGTCTAATAATATATGAATATTGATAATATATGTGAATATTGTAAAGATAGGATCATTTAGATTTCTTTTTGGCAATTTCACTGGCATGATAGTTCTTAGTTTATACTACATCATTTATATGATGATATTGTTTTCAAATAAATATGTTTCTCCTTGCTTTACTTGAATATTTATGTAAATGACTTAAACTTGTCACCTCTAACTCTTTATCTTTTTTTCCAGAACTATCAGCGGTACTCTGGCAGCGCGTGTTACGAATGGGCTTGGGTACCTCACTGCTAGCCTCAATTAAATTATACGTCGTGTTCGCAGTGTGGGCGTTCTTCACGTTAGCAATACTCGTACTCATGGAAGGACTGTCTGCCTTCCTACACACATTGCGGTTGCATTGGTGAGAACTATACAGATATTGATATTATTTTTAGTATCAGTTTACTAAAAGTACCGAAATCTAGCTCTATTTTTTTTTTGTGTCTAGTTGACTTCACTTTTGCAAAGTTGAAACAAAGAATTTATTCACATACCAGATCCGCCATATAAAATGGCTTGAAAACAAGGACCGTGAACAATTTATGACTACAAAGTTATCATAAATGGTTAACTTTACAATAAATATATTATCGTGGGACAGCCACGCTTCGACATGCATGGGCCAGCTCGGCGGAAGTGATACCACGGCCTCACAGAAAACCGATGTGAAGGCGTATGCTCTTTACCTCCTATTCCATAAAAAAAATATTGCACTTCAATAAGACTGATTTTGTCTGAAATGAATAGAGAAACAGTTTAGTTCTAATTCTTATTCTTGTATATAATTTCAGGGTTGAATTCATGAGTAAATTCTACGAAGGTCAAGGTTATGCCTTCACACCATTCTGTTTCTCCGACATTCTGGAACATGATGACGATACCAAACCCGTGGAAAGCAATGGCAGTCCACATGAGTGACAAGACTAGTAGAATAAATAGCCTGTCAACAATAATAGTATAGAGCTATGATAACGATATGATTATATGATGACAGCTGCGTTTTAACAATATAAAGGAGTTCACAAACATGTGGAAACTAGGAATGAAAGAGCACCAAGTTGAGCACATGGGTCTAGAATCACGCCTTGTGGAACTCCTTTATACTAATTACGTCGAGTCAAAACGTGACTGTCTTCAATTAAAAAAAGAGCTTCAACAAAAGTTTAGATTAATTACGTACAAACCAATTGTTTAGATATTTAAACATACAATTTTGTAGTCTTTTATATTCGTTGCTGATGTCTCCAAATTGCTAATAACTGATTAAAATTAAATAAATTTAAATTAAAAAAACAAACCATTGATATTAAAGGAAGGGAGAGATGCTTTTATACTTGGACATAATTAGGACGAAATACTTTATAAATAGGTATAATAAAATCTAAATTGTGTTCAGTACAAGATGAGATATATTACGTCCTAAACTGTTCTCTAGCGTTATTGTTTTCAAATGTAGCCTTAATTATACCGTTGATAAATTGACATAACTATTTCAGTCTTTTAGTACAAACCTAAAACAAAAGACTCTCGAAACACTTGACATTGGCGGAATCTCTGCGTTGACTCTACACGCGAGATAGAGTCCATAAACAACTATAAAACAAAAGACAACAATAATGAATGTTTGTATAACTTATATTTTGTATAGCATTAAAAGATGTGATAATATTCACGAATGACTCACGCAATATATTCTTGAATATTTAGCTTAGAATAAGAAATGTGTATATTTTTGTTTGTATTAAGATGAAAAACTATTTAGATATACTCACACCGATTCAAACTATGATAAGAAAAAATCAATCGAATGCTTTACAATGACTAAAATTCACCGCAAGAGACGTACCATCAATATTTCAATTAAGTCAAGAGCGGTAACTCCATTAATGGTTTATTGGTCCTGGTGACGTTGCTAATTAAATACATGGTTAATCATATGACTCTGGAAAGAAATATAATTTTGATTCGTTGAACGATAGGAAAAAGTGAAAAATTGTGAATTATTCGAGATATTAACCCATTTTTTTATTTCCATGGATTTGACCAAAGAAACTAGCTATGTTTGATTCAAAATTTGGGACGGAATGCTTTTGACATCTTTTTTAACCACAAATATAATATCGTGCACAATGCGTGCACATGCACTGACAAAAGTCGTTTGTGAAAAGTTATGCATGATACGTATTTGTTAAATCAAGGAAATATTAATTATGTTTACGAGAATTTGCGCGCTCACGACACGACATACCTCTGAAATGCCTGACAATTCAAGCAAATTGCATTGGGCGTTGTCAAAGCCAGACAGTTAATTACAATAAACATTATCTATATTATAGAACACAATAGTTTAAACATTAGTAAATCGAAAGAACAGCATATTAAATGCGATGGTTTCAACCCGCCAGCAAATCATTGTATTCCGCCAGCAAGCCAAAGAATTCTTTAAACATTAATGCATGTCTGATGAGCAATCGTTTCTCGTGTAAATATTATAATAGTGCCTTCGTAGCTATTACTAAGTATTCACTTTTTAATATAATAAGGAATGTTCCAACTTATATTTTTATTATCTACTATTAATAACTATTATTTACTTATTCAAATTCTTTTTTTATTATTGTAGTGAAAAATAAATGCGCTTCAAGTCGACCCTCTCAAGAGAGCTTCATGGTTCTGATCATGTTGTGTGTAATAATCTCGCTCCAATTCTTCAAGACTATAAGAAATTGCAAATCTTCATTTTCTTATCTGAATTATTTAAGTTTTTCTACGTTGAAGGTTAAATTTTCCTTTGATATCAGACAGACAGACTTTCCTTCTCATATGTAAGACCAGTAATATTTCAATCCTTTCTCTTTACAATCTTATGTCCTAAAAACTTGCTTATAAAATCAACGTTTTTTTCATACATAAAAAAATATTTTATTAAATAAATAACCTTTAAATGTTTATCGTAAGTGCTGTTTTTAAGAAACAAAATTATTATTTTGTGTCTGGTCGACCTGAGCAAGAAAAATGCCGAAATAGTTCAAACACCTAGTTTAAAATTAGATATTTTATTATCTTTGGACATAATAAAATAAATAAAATAAAAATAGCCTTTATTTCCTGTAACCTGTTTATACATTTTTTTTTTTTTTTTTATATAAATCTAGTTGATGGTATATGTATGTAATATAACTTAAAATAAAATGATATCTAATCAACCAGCATCATCAGCAACCAGGTCAGGTTGTCTTCTGACATAGGCCTCCTCTAATTCACTCCACTTGTTTCGGTCTAACGCAGTTCTTCTCCATTCTTTTGGCAGATCGTCTTCCCATCTTTTTACCGGCCTTCCTCTATGCCTCTTCCCATAACATAATACATAACCATACATAATACCAAAAATTAATTATTAATGTAACATTATCATAAATATTTATTTTAATGATCATTTAATTGTTACTAAGTTATTTTTACTATATTTGTTATTAACTATAACGGACCAAATTGTGGCCTTTACGTATTGAGAGACATATCAAAAGTGAGTGAAATGAAACACTACTGTAAAAAACTTTGTATAAGAGCTTTATTAAAATCTTTATCTACATATAAATCCAACGGCACAGTACATGTTACACAGAAATATTACGCAAATACAGGACAGTCAATATATTATAAACAACACAATTTTACGCCATTCCTCAATAAATAAATTTTGATCATTATTGTGATTTTATTACAAACTCCCAATTCTATTTTTGAATGATTTCATATCAATAATATTTTACGAAGAAATAAATAATAATATAAATAATTAGTTTAAATAATGTAACGAAATTAGTTTCACTAACTAATTTAGTTACTTTATTTGATATATCCGCTATTTTCAAAACTTGTTGACATTTCACATAGTAAATTAAAAACCAAAATGGCTAAGTACTTATCAGTAATAATTATTTGATAATAATGAAATATAATGAATATGATATTTGAAAAGAAATTGTAATGTGCAGGTTATATCAATATTATAAATAATGTTTTCGTAATCATAGTGACAATACTCAAGTCAAATCATATAGCAACATAAAATAGCAGTCATAATACCATTGATACAATTTTCATTCATTTATATTCTAAAAAACATTAAGTTTAATAAAAGTGCAACTTACACTGAAATAAAACCTTCATAAATTATCTCAGAACTTAACTAATCACGCAAATGGACGCTGCATTAGGAAACGAACGCATGACCAGGGAATATAGTACACGCCACATTGTTGCAGATAAACAGAAGAATAATAACACTATAATTCTGGAATCACATGACCTTTGATTCAAAAAGGTCATAGTCCATTTCAACAAAACAAAATGGCTTTCGTGCAAGTAACATTGGCTTTGGGTGCCTGCGATCTAAAACAGTAACCCGCTTTATCTTGATTTTTCCAATTTAAGCATGGATCATGTACATATATACACCAACACCAATATTTGAACAAAGTTACACCAAATGGCCAATGTCACCCAACGTTAAGACACACAATGTTAAGTATGATATCGTTAAACCAAAGATATTTCTAGAAAAAATTAATATATCACTTCTTACACTTCACATAAGATGTTAATATTATAGCATCTAATGTGAAAATATTAGCACTTGCCACATTTCAATCTCAATCTTCAGAAATTCACTCAATAATTTCCATGTTCACTAAAATAGTCCTACGCAGTCACGGTTAAGAATTGTACATTTCGAATTAGACTGACATTTTGTTGACACGATTTCTCCGTGCATTACATCATTTTATTGTTCTATAGAGATTTTATATTCATTTCTGTAGTTTTTTAGTTTACTAATTTGATATTTAATACGATACATTGTAAAGTGCATATACTTTAAGCTTGATAATTAGTTTAGTTCTTGTTTTAGTAAGTACCTTAACTAAATCCCGTTTCACAGCCAAGAAAAGCTGTATGATTAATAGTTAGGTAGTTCTTACTACTGTTCGTTTTATTTTTATATGTTTACTTTCTGTTCATTTATTCAACTTTAGTTTTATATTGTTAGTCCATCGACCTCATATTAAAGTAAATATTTATTTCACTAAAAATCAGTTACATTTAGCCATTCTAGTCACGTGATCTGTCTAGACTTGAAATGTGTAAATTAGTCTAATGGTGTTAATGAAATGGTTAAAAAATACGACGCAAAGTAATGTAAAAAAGTGAACTGATTTAGAAGACAAGAGCGTCGCGATTACCAGTGAACGAAAGCTACTGACGCACGCCATGATGGAAAAAACACGATAGTTAATAAGAAATCAATGAAAACAGTCATCTATTTAAACCTCTTCTAGTTTTAAATGGGAATTTTTTAAATTAATGTTCGATTTAATACTAAATGGACTAGGTTCTTTTGCCAACAATGAATGCACGATATACTGTTGTATTTTACCTTATTTATTACATTTTAAATAATATAGCTACTGTTCTGACAACTAAATGTCAGTCTGGTTCAAATGTGTTACAAATTTCATCGCAAATTTCAATCGTTTTTAGCAATTGCGCAGTCTCTGCAGCAGCGCCCGAAGCGCTTTAGCCCGATGCTAGGAGCAGCCGTGCTTCTGCATCCAGTCCCTGTAACGATCCACGTCGACCTGCGTCACCGTCCGTCTGTGTAACATAAAAATTACCATCTAGTATTATAAGCACAGTAACTATTTTAAAACAATTTAAAAATATAGCGGTCTCCTGTCAAACAACATTGAAAAGACCACACTAAATGAGATACTTTTCAATAATTCTTGTTAGTGGAGTACATACGTGTGAATTGAGAGATGACATATTTTCATTCATTATAACAGAAAAAATCCTAAAACTGCTCATAATATTATATTTAAATAGCTAAAGAAGATTATCATTGGATAAAGAAACCTGTCAGATCAAAAAAAAACAATATCTTTTATAAATTATTGTCATAATATCACATCTTCATTAAGGTAGGTATTTATAAAGCAGTGCATCACCTTGTTTTCTCGATAGCAGCACTCAGGTCTTCTACAGAAACGGGGGCATCCAGTTCCGAACGTTTCAGCTTGCGTATCTGTTCTGGATTCTTGCCGGCTATTTTCCTTCGCATCGTCATCATTGCAGCGTCCCTACAAATCAATTTTAAAATTATTCTATTTTATAGATCATTAAGCCAAAAATCTAACCAGATTGCTGAAATCAAGCGTAACAATTGTTTTATTTTCATATTGCATTATGTACCAGACATCTTTTTTCCATAACAGAATCTTCAGAAGAATCAGTTAACAGACATTCCTTTTGTAAACAAATGGTAAAAAACAGAACAAAACGTTAAGTCCATGTGTGGTTATTGACATTCTCGACAAAATTTTGATAAAGAAAACACGGACTTGAAGAACTGCACCAAATAGAAATGGGACTACACGGGAACCAAAAGAATCTCCAAACTCGGTTCACCCAGTCGAAAGTTCTAAGGTAAAAAACATGCGCTGTGTTTCACCAAGTGAATGAGAATAACGGAGGCCCAATCTCTCCACCATCCCCTCCCCTCATCCCCCGAAGGCCGGCAACGCACTTGCGACGCCTCTGGTGTAGCGGGTGTCCATGGTTGGCGGTAATCGCTTATTATCAGGTGATACATCTGTTTGTTTACACCTATTTCATAAAAAAATAAAAGAAAAACTACAGTCGTAAGGACTGCCGACAGAAGTGAAAACTTATAACTTAGAATATTATTTATAAAATCATTGTGTAAATTAGAAATTTCATAAAGTTTCAATTAAAATCATCAACATCAAATATTAGCATGTCGGTGACGCGAACTCATAAGATTTTCTCCTACCAATAAGTCCTCGAAGCGGCTAGAGAAGTTTTCACTTAAAAAAATCAGTCGAATGAGAACCTCCTCCCTTTTTTAAATCGATTAAAAATAATAATGAAACTGCTGATAGGACTCACCTACAAAGGTTAGTGATATCAGAGCCGCTGTAGCCATCAAGTTTGGAAGCGACTTCCGATAAGTCTACATTATCCGCCATAACCACCTCGCAAAGACACAACTTCAGTAGTTTCACCCTCGTGGCCTCTGGAATGTGTAAACCATTTTTGAATAATAAATTTTATACAATACATTACCATGTATGTATGAATAGAATACCTTCTATAATACATAATTACATTACATTACATAACATAATGCACTCATTGTAAGTACAACAGATCCTTGACAATATTTCCAACAACCTATAGGCCTAGGCACATTTTGCGGGAAAGATCAACAAACATACTAACTTACATACTCACAAACTTTCGCGTTTATAATATTAGTAGGAAGTATAAATGTTTATTGACCAACTCAAAACCTATCTTTAGTGATTAGCCATTTTGATAAGTTAGATAGGCCTATTGCCATTCCATACCATATCAATAAGTTTGATTTATATGCGAAACTATTAATCTTTGCCTGGCATTTGAAGTGGCAAAGGTTGCCGCTACCATAAGCAAATGCGCTAATTTCTCTGATACTACTGTCCCCATAGCTCTTAAATCACGTCTGTGTATTTTGAATTAAGTATGTATGTAGCATGTATGTTTGCTGATTGTGACTTAGTACCATCATGTATTACTAAGAATGTAAGTGCTATGTGTATCCTGCTATATACTGCACTAATATTTACGTTATCTTCCATTAATCTTTAGTTACCTATATCTATGTAAGCATACTGTGTAATGTTCTTTTATTATAATTCTATCAGGAGGAGATGGCTGATGCTTATAGTACAGGCTTCGGAGCCTAGTATAAACATCGAAATCATCAAATATTTTTTTTGTTTTATTATATTAATTACAAACAGAAAATCAATTCAAATTAAATTACCATCAGGTAGACCGATGTAGATCCTCTTCTCAAATCGTCTCCTAAACGCCTCGTCGATGTCCCATGGATGGTTCGTGGCAGCTAGGACCATTATGATTTTGTCTCGATGACTGTTAAAACAATTTTAACTTTCTTATAAAAAATACTAATATGGTTAGCGTACTCTACAGTTGAATAATCATACTCCTTCACACATCTCAATACATAGTCTTTCAATATTCCACTTCAGAGTTTAAATTAGTTTCAAGAGATATTTTTAAAAGTAACATTTTTTTGGTAGTAAGGGATAAATAAACCCAGTTCGCTTTGCGGCGACTTCAATATACAACGAAACACACATTCATCATCATTTGCGGCTAACACTGCCACTTCACCTTGCACTTGCACGCTGCGCGACTTTGAACTTGTGGACCAGCTGTGCCGTAAGTGTCCGCGTTTCGGCTCCGTATGTCATGGCTGGTAGGACGTACTGATTAAAGACTTTCGTGTTTAGGCTCAGTGGCAGGTTAATGCGGCTCTAAAGTCCTCAGTTTCGGGATCAGGTCGAGATGCATGCGAAAAAAAACATTCCACTTCCAAACGGACGGCTTAGAAACAACGACTTCTCCACTTGCTGTGGTCAACTTCGTCAGGTGGCTTCTTCCGAGAGATTGACCTTTTTGACCCCCGATTCTGCTCGATCGCCCTTTCGATCGAAAGAGTATTGGAGCATTTCGTACGAGTTTGCTGATCTCTTGGTTTAGAGTCCGCTTTGCCGACGAAGTAAAAAGTGGGTTTTCACGTCGTTCCTTCATTATAAATTACCAGAGTCAGTCGCTTGTGGTGGCCTCCCGTAACCCGGTGATCCTTAGCACCCCCTATTTTAAACTTACTTTAGTGGAATCCTAGCTTACTTGAGTGGGATTAAATACGAAGTAACTTACTAATCCTGCATCCTAAGTACGTTACACAACTTCACAACAACTATCATTGAGATATGCCTAGCAGGATAACCTCGCCTGCTCGGAGGAACTTCTGTGTTGGAGTTCATTAACACCCATTATTTTAAAAGTTCCTAAATATCTTTAAATACATAAACTTACAAAGCAGCGCAAAGTCCGTCCATTTGTATAAGCAATTCAGCTTTAAACCGTCTTGAAGCTTCATGCTCTGAGTCCGCACCTCTAACCGCGCAGAGCGAATCAACCTCGTCCAGAAATATTGTACTCGGTGCATAAAATGCTGCCTGAAAATTCAAAACACAATATTATTTGTAAGCTCGAGTTCAAGTTGGTAAACAAAATTAAATGACTGTTAGTTCTATAAATTAACTCTTTCAGATCTGACTATTTTTTTCTCTTGTAAGCAGGGAATTATAATATTTCAGGTAGAATTGACCAAAAATAAATCATTTCTTAGTTTTTTTTTCATTATATAGGGGGCAAACGAGCAGACCCATTGCCTGATAGTAAGCGATTACCGTCACCCATGGATTGTATTCAAACTAAAATTGTAGATGTCAAATCCAAAAGGGTTGAAAAAGCAAATAATAATCTAAACTCTTCATGAACTAAATGATTATTTTTAATCATATAAATTCAGAGACACAGTGTCCAACTGTAAATCAAGAAAAAACCATTCTTCTAGCCTCATACATCGTTTTAACCCTACCGCACTTACCATATCAAATAATAACCGCACTAGTTTTTCAGAATCTCCACGGTACTTAGAAGTGAGAGTTGCTGACGACACATTGAAGAAGGTAGTATGACATTCTGTGGCGACAGCTCTTGCTAGTAACGTCTTGCCGGTGCCCGGAGGTCCCGTGAGTAGTACGCCTTTCCAAGGTCGTCGGATACCCTAGAAATGTTATTTATAAGAACTATATGAACAGTTCACCTAAAGAGAAAAGCATAATTATTTAAATAGTAAAAAAAAAACATTCAAAAACTAATACGAAATTATCCTTACAATTAAAATATGTAGGTCATAGTACAAAAAAATATCTAGAACGCCATTGTACTGGTCTTGGCGTGTGGCACTAACATTTGGTCATTTCAAGGGCTGTAATTGATTAATATGGAATGTATAAATATATAGTTGGGAGGGTGTCTCGAAGCCAAAAGTCACGCGACAAAGTGCAAGATAATCGGTACAATATGTTTTAAATTTCGACATATATGAATAAATCAATTTAAAATTTAGTTTAACTGCAAACTGTAAAAAATTACAATTAAGATATCTTAGTTATTCACAAAATCTGCATTAGGTTCATATTTGGATTGCGTAAATATGATCACATCTCCGAATATCGCATTAAGCTCAAATGGTTACCTATCCGCCTTCGCCGTAATGTTCACATTCCCTCCATTTTATACAGTACTCTGTTTCTTCCGCATACGCCTCTAGGGAGATAGGGTATAGGGTAATCGGAATGAGATAGGTCTCATTCCGATTACCCTATACCCTATCCGTATAAAGGTTGTCTGGAAGAGATCGCCGTGAGTGATAAGACCGCCTATTGTTATTACCCATTGTAGTTTTTTCATGTAGTTATGTCTGTATTTTTTTTATTTTTTTGTGGTATTCAATAAAGCTGTATAAGTAAATAAATTAAATGTTTAAACAGTTTGTTTTATATTTATTATACGTATTTCATTTAATTGTTAATTTCAGACTTTTAGAAAGTAGTTCACACATTGCAATGACTCCGATTAAAATTAAGAAAATAGGAAAATATCGACAATGATGGTAAATATTTATCTTTCGATTTATTAATTTTAATGAAACACTTAAATCTTTGGCTTTATTTCTTAACTCTATAACATTTTAAATCATGAACAATGAATGTATTTCATTTAATATCAATCTGTATTGTCATGCACTAAATTCAGAGAAATAAGGTAATAAACTTACCTTAAAATAATCAGGCATCACCAACGGTAGAACCACAGCCTCTTGCAAAACTGATTTTGCATCATCCAGCCCAACGACGTCTTTCCAACGAACATCAGGGTTCCGCTGCAGAATATCTCTTTCCAGAGTCTCAACAAGATGGTATTCGTACCCAGATGCATCAAAAACTTTTTCCGGCTTCTCATCTTTTTCATAGAGCGTTGTTACATCACCACCTTCCAGATTTGGGTCAGTTTTTCTCACTGTTGGTCTTATAGGAATTAGATTTCTTTTCCCTCTTGGCATTCTTTCTACTGATCTAGCCTTTCTTCCACTGCTCACTGTTGAGAGTGCAGAAGAATTCTTTCTAGATACTATTGAAGGAAGCGTGGGTTGCAGGTTCGGGTCTCGTCGTCTCAATGTACCCATCCATTTCTCTGTAGTAGGATCTTGCTGTTTTTGAACTGAATCTGATCCTTGGTCTTGGAAATTTGCCACTTGTGGTGTTACAACTGAAACGAAAACTCTCGTGAATCCAATAATTTATTAATATACTCAGTCATCATCAACTATATACAGGTAAAACATGTTCGGTGTTTTTTAAAGCATTTCCTTCCAAAACACATGTGACATACGTAATTACAAAATTAGATACAAATTTTTCGAGAAGTTTCTGAGATATACGAATTAAGACATTTTTTTCGTAAAGCTGTATTTACAAGTGTAAGTTGTAGTAATAATTGATTCCGTTATTCTATACCCTTTAGACAAAACAAAACAGAATAAAGCTTTCCTTATGCTTAAAGGTAAGAAAGACTAAAATATAGAATGGTATTAACGAGTCGAAGTAAACAAAAAAACTACATGAAAGTCAACTTTAATTAAAATAAATGTACCTTTACTTGTCACGGCAGCAAGGCTTTGTAGAAGATAGGTAATTGCAATTTATGGCGACAATGGCAATTATGGACCACCGTATTTAAAGGCGTTCCCGTGTGTAACGACATAAGGGAGTGTTGTTTAGGTATTTGTTATACAAAATGTTTAATAAATTTCATTTCTTGAGTACATATACAATAGACTGTTCTCACAATTTTCCTTTTCTTATATTTAACATATAACTCAATCAAACACTAATAAAATTAACTATTTCACAAAATAAATTTATGGTACTATTGAAATCAATCCAAACATTGCTCACATTGCAACAATAATCACCTGTGTGTATAAAGCCTGGGATGTTTTTTTTTATTTTTATTTTAGTAGGGGCTAATGGACACCCGCAACACCAGAGGCGTCACAAGTACGTTGCCGGCCTTTGGGGGATGGGGAAAGGGATGCGGTGAGAGGTTAGGGTATGGGCCTCCGGTATCCTCACTCATTCGGTGAAACACAGCGCAGGCGTTGTTTCACACCGGTTTTCTGTGAGGCCGTGGTATCACTCCGGTCGAGCCGGCCCATGCATGCCGATGCGTGGCTCTAACGTGATAACTTAAACAATGTGTCTCTACGCAGCGCCAGAGAGTCTAGCCGAATTGAAAGATCCCGGCAATCGACGATACGAGTCGCCCTCCGCTGAATGCGGTCCAGAGGGAGGAGCTGGTATTGGGGTGCTCCTGCCCAAAGATGAGGACAGTATTCCATGTGAGGCCGAACCTGCGCTTTGTAAAGCCGAAGGCGGTGGGCCGGACTGAAATACCGCCTCGATCTGTTGAGCACACCTAGCTTTTTTGAGGCCAATTTGGCCTTACCCTCCAAATGGCCACGAAACTGGACTTCGCTCGATACGTCGAGACCGAGTATCCCAATATTGGCTGAGGCAGATAGGGGAGTGTCTTCAAAACGAGGACATACGACCCACGGGAGTTTTTTTGCGGTGAACGCGCAAATTTGTGTCTTTGTCGGGTTGAATTGGACCAAATTAAGTCTACCCCAATTTGAGACCCTTTCCAAAGCGGTCTCAACTTCAGACACAAGCATTATAGTAAGTATTTCACAGTGATTTTTAATCAGTAATAGACTGACCAATATCCGTCAATAGAATGGTATTGTTATAATTACCTTGCGTGGGTAGGTGTCTGGTCCCGTTAGCCACATGTGTATCGGGTGGTTTGGTTTTGGCTCTTTCTCTTCTGACCTCGCTCTTTTCCGTCCGAAGACCATCTCTGGGTGGGTTGTCTTCTCCCTTCTGGTCACCGTTCCGTCGCGCTGTCATTCTTGCGAACCCAAAGGGCTGGAGGCTCTCTACCATCATTCGGTCCATCATTCTGGCCATGTGGTGGAAGCCAGATGATGGACTGTGAAAATATTTTTAATATTAACACTTTAGAAATATTAAGTTAATTCTTTTTTGTCATGCATAACACCATTCGGACCACTCATTATAATTATTATTATAGTAAGGGTACCTACTATTTTTTATGAAATAGTAGGTACACATTTTTTTTTCCTTTTTATATATTTAAATATACAAATGAATGTATAATTAACTACAAAACTTATAAAGATAATAACAATAATAACTTTATACATGTAACATATGGTTGTAAACAAAGCAAACCCAAAACTGCATTAACCCGACTTCAAAGAAAAGATATAACTCCCGCATTACGAATATACATCTTGTGTCTTGGAGGATTTCACAAACATACACGAAATGGGAACAAAGAACACTCAGACTCAGGACAACCATTTGTGGATCACACAGTGTTGTCCCATGTGGGGTTTGAACCCACAATACTATGCGCAGTTGAAAACGGTGTGGCGACCGCTTAAACCACTACGGCAGCCGTGCGAGATGGCTTATAAACATACTTTAATATTTCTAAATACATCTAAGAAATATTAGGTATTTTGAAAAAGGTAAGTGTATTAGTAAAATTATGTTAGACCCAGACAGAGAACTAATTTATCGTTTCTCGTTCGTACTCGAACAGTTAATCTTGTCCTGTATGGGAACTTAACACGCGTCCCAAGGGGGTCATCAATAACTTCACTAGCAGTCAGTAAAAGAATTATTAATACATATGTACAAACAATTATGTACATTGCTTAAAATTTGCATACAAATATGTAATGGCACGTGTCGTTAATAATTTTAAGTAGACTGGTCAAGTAACAAAAGAATGATAAAAATATATTTGATGACAGAACTGAACAGAAATATGAGATGTAATTATGCAAACATTAATATTGTTAAAATTTTAGATAACGGAATAAGGACAGAAATATCTTAGAAAAATAGTCAGATCAATGGTGTGTTGTTAGTTTTTAGTCTATATTCTTGAGAAGTATGAATGCCTACGCGCATTTATATAGTAATTTAAATAACACATGACGCGTATGTCTGCCGTAAATATAGCAGCGGCGTTAGTTCCAATAAGCTTGAAACGAGTCTGGGAGGAAGTTTGGCCCGTCATATTAATCTGGCTTGTTGGAAAATATTTTATAATATTATACTTAAGTTATGTCAGGTATACGTAAGTTAACATAGTTTCTTTCTACTGTTGATACCTACTAACTGTAAAACGACCCTGCTTTCAGCAGTATATGTATCGAGTTATTCCTTTCTAAGTATATGTTAGACTACCGATCCTAAAAATTTCATCTTTCCTAAAATGACGTAAGCACAACCCAGACTTATTTGCACAGTCATGGATAATAATCGTAAATTCGGGACCCGGCTGTGACCTTTGATTATGAGTAAAGCAGATGAAATTAGCTTCTTAGATATTGAGGGTTACGAGATTTTTATTGAGTCAACTAGCTACTAGCGATAATCTTTGTTCAGCAGGAGTTTAAATTAGTGTAACCAAGTGTATGCTTAAAATTACAGTATATACCTAATATGGAAAGGAGACATGTGAGATAGCGTAAAGTTATTTTGTTAGCTTTGGTTATAACTTAGTAACGGTTAAATAATATTTAGGGTCTCTTTTTTGGTTTGTCAGTCTTTGATTACAGAGCCAGTGAACAGTTTTAAAGTCAAAATTGATCAAGAATGTAATAGTTAACATGAAGCTGGAATATTAACCGACCAGAAATTTGTATATTTTTATCAGAGAAATAAGTACTTTGTCTCTGTCATTTCTATTTTGACATTTACATGACCAAAAAATAATATTCTTTTAAAAATTACGTATAGTCGTTCCAATAGTTTATTTAACTTTTGACAGCTCTAATACTTAATCAAATAGTGATACCCTGACCCGTTACCTATTCGATTTCTTTCATCGATCGATTTTATGCATTAAGAAGTTTTAATCGATTTAACAAACTCATTATTTTATAGATAATTTCGTACTTCATATTTCTATGTGTTTCAATGTGCGACCTCCTTTGTCAAAATAAAGAAGAAATGTATTAAAAGAATGTTGTTCAAATATGACGGTTCTATGTCATGAAAAAATATATAAAAGGAACTGAATTTTCAAAATGTATTATTGTATTGTGTTGTAATTCAGTGGTTAATATTGTATTTGTTAAACTATTGATGATCTTTATTAAATCTCTCTATGTCTATTTTAAAATAATCTACAGTATTTCAATGAGTAACCTTCAATATAGTTGAGTATTTATATTCCTCCGTATTGATTTATTTGTGAATTCTCACGTTTGGTTGAGTTGAGCGTGTCGTTCCTGCCTTCGTTACTGTCAAAATGCCAAAAAAGAAAGTACTCAAAGGACAAACAAGAGAGTTTGTCTTGCGACTTCGTGAATACTTTGAAAAGGAAAGCCGTAATGGTGGGCCTCTTATACCAGTGACTCAAGTTAGAGACCGTGTTGCAGCAGCATTAGGTATTAGTGCTCCAACAGTGGCAAAAATAACAAAAGAAGGCTACGGCAGCAGTGGCATGGAACAGAATAAGCTATCTACACCTAAGAAAAAACGTCCGCCTAGTAAAGTTACAGCCGTTGACAATTTTGACGCTGATGCTATTCGTCGTCATATATACGACTATTACCAAAGAAAAGAGATTCCAACATTAAAAAAACTAACACAATCTCTTCGAAATAGTGGTTTGTTCCGTGGTCAAAAATCTTCTCTGACAAAGGTATTGAAAGACATTGGAATGTTATTCCAAAAATGAGACAAACGAAAAATTTTAATGGAACGCAATGATATTGCTTTGTATAGATGCGATTTTTTAAGACAAGCAAAAAAAATAGAAGATTGGTCGAATGTTGTTTTCACAGATGAAACTTGGCTCAATGCGAATCATACGCTGTCAAAAACTTGGACTGACAACACCGTTGGCTCCACTTCTACAGTACCAATGGGAAAAGGCGAACGACTGATTATTTGTCATGCAGGAACAGTAAAAGGATTTGTGCCAGGCGCTCTATTAGCTTTTAAATCCCAGAAAACAGGAGATTATCATGAGGAGATGAATTCGAACGTGTATGAAAAGTGGTTCAGAGAAATGCTTACATCACTCGAAGAGCCATCAATAATATTTATTGATAATGCACCTTATCACTCTCGTCAAATTAATAAAATACCAACACAGGCCAACAAAAAACATGAAATTATAAACTGGCTCCGTGACAATGGCGAAGAGGTGAATGAGTCCCTACTAAAAGTAGAGTTAGTAAAGATATTAAAAACAAAGAAGCTGCCAAAACGATACGTCATAGATGAAATGGCAGCAGAGCATGGGCATACCGTCCTCAGAATTCCCCCATATCACTGCCAATATAATGCAATTGAAATGATCTGGGCACAAGTTAAAGGATATGCTGCGAGGAACAATACAACTCCTCCTTTCACCGCAAGAAAAATGCTGAATTTACTGAAAAATGCGTGTGAAAAAGTAACTCCAGAAAACTGGGCGAATGTTGTAGAAAAAACAAAGAAGGTGATAATGTCGGATTGGGATCGGGATGTTGCATTCGACAATTTATCTATCCAAGAAATGATAATCAATATTACTGAGAACTCAAGTGATGATGATTCCTGGTCATACGAAGAAGACGATTCTTTATAATTAAAATTAGTATTACAGTACCTCTGTTGGTTGTTTTATTTTTAATCCGTAAATTACTACGAATTTCAACATTATGTACTTGTTCATTACAAGTAGGTACCGCAGGTAGTTTTTATTTGAACCAACTATAGTAAGTCTAAACAATTATTTTAGATTCATTAATTTGCGGCGAATACATTCGATCCCATTACTAGGTACGAGTACGATGGAACTGTTTTCATTACGCAAATTATTTATGCATTGAAACAGAGACATTTAGGGCATTTTAATGCAAAATAATAAAGCTTTTTACGTGATTTGATATAAAATATAATCACAATAATTTTATTGTATGTTTTATTAATATAATCGATAATCGATTTATTTCAAAACCGTTTTTATAATCTGTGGTCATTAATTACGAATGACACATCCCTAAGTAGGCGGAGCCCGCCCATAAAGTACAGTATTATCTATAGTACATTGTATCAAAAATTATTTCAAAACTTTATGTGCGTGATCTGTCAAAAGTTAAATAAAGTATTGGAACGACTATAATTGTTTAAGTAGTGCAAAGTGCAATAACTGATACAAACATTGCTTAGATTTTTTGAAACATCTACAAATGCTACATTGATTTAGGAAGCTATAGTACCTATTCTAAAATTAAGATCTACTCATACTCAAAGGCGATCGTAAAAATATCTACCAAGGACTATTTCACATACCGGATGAAGGGGTCATGTTCGAAAAATTGTCTGATACCCCTAACATTTGGGTATAAAGAATCTCCAAACCCAAAATCCATTTTTCTCCTTAACACTCGGATGGCATTTGCTAGGTACATAGGTCTAGTGTCCGATATCACATCGAGGTCACTTTGAGGTCACGAAAACATAATTTTTCCAAGTGTGTTGTTGAAAATGTGTGTCATTACTTGTGTTGAACCGGCTTGTTGGAAAATCGTGTGCCACTTGACAGATTTGTTATGGTACCGTTGTCATGGTAACCCATTGCGGAAACCAACAACGACGGTAAGATCCGATGCGTAAACCACAAATATTGTTCAAAGCATTATAATTTATGATGTCGAGGTGCTTGACTGGTCTACTTTTGGGTAACTTTTTTATTATTATTTGTGCGTAACGACGAAAATGGACTATAATTACTAACTACAATATAATGGGCGGTGTGCATTGAACCTTCTTAAGTGTGTCAAAAGGTTACATGGTATTGACATGATAAAAGAGTTAATGATTTGAAGAAAAGGTTTATAAGTCGGAAGGTTTGCACGATAAACGATAGCAAAGAGGATTTTTATTTGAGATTAGAAAAAAATAAAGTTAGTCAATTAAGCACTTTATTGGCAATCTGCTGCAGTTTATAGATACATGACAAAATAATTTAGCATTGTTCTATATCTACATGTGTTGTCGGATTATCAATACAGAATGTCAACACCCATATTCATCTATATTATATTATCAATAGGTATGTTATGTAGTCTATACTAATATTATAAAGAGGAAAGGTTTGTATGTAAGTATGTTTGTAACGAATTGTCTCAAAAAGTACTGGACGGATTTTAAAAATTCTTTCACCATTTGAATGCTAAATTATCACTGATTAATATAGGCTATTTTAATTGTAAGAAAAAAAAAACAACAAAATGTAAACTAATAACTGCAGGTAACACCGCGAGGTTCAGCTATCTATATTAAAGTGTTACTACTTTCTCGTCCAGTGAGATCTGTAGACATTTAGGTTTGGCAAGAGCATTCCTCGACAAACCTTCTGAAACGTGAACTTAGTCTCGCTACCTAATTTATGAACTACTTCAAGGAAATATACTAGAGATTAGACTACTTTTCAAAGACTTCATTCATATGCTAAGTCAGAGAAGGTGGCCCTTATTAGCACGTAGAGTGGTTAATACTCGTGAATTTACCAAACTAGAAAAATCCCCTTTGATTTATGTTTGATGTGAATGGATTCTATTTACCGAAAAGGTATAGGCAATTCAGCATTACATATATTATCAAATTTATTGTATATCTTACTTAAGTTTCTAAACATTCCCCCGTTTTCGAAACATTCTTCATTGGTGCTCCGCTCCTATTAGTAGTAGCGTGATCATATACAGCGTATACCCTTCCTTGATAAATGGACTGTCCAACACCGAAATAATTTTTCAAATCGGACCAGCGGTTCCTGAGATTAGCGCGTTCAAACAAACAAACTCTTCAGCTTTATTATTAGTATAGATTATATAATATTTTACCATAATGGGTTTGCATATTCAAGTCAGACAAATACTAGACTGTTTTTTTAATACATTCTTCTTCAGCCTTTTGCTATTCATTGCTATATGTACACAAACACTTCATAGATATTACATAAGTAAGAATCGAACCTACGTCATCTAACTAAAGGGAAGAATTCACATACCACCAACAAACCAGTCATAAATCGTAAATACATAACATGCGTGTACATACATTCACGCCTATGAACCAAAAAGGAGTAGACAGAAGTCTTTGAATACCAACTTCTTCTTTATGCTCCATTACTAGCAATAAAGGCTACAAGCTACGAACTTATTTACCGTCTTAGTTATACAAAGTAACAGCTCCAACATCGTAATTTTCCCGAAGTAAATTTGCAACACCTCAACGACGCCTATTATAGCCCTGTGTGCAATGCTGCCTTGCAAAGGTGACTGACCCCGTGTTTACCTCACGGATGTAAACTTGACAGCTTCGAACCGAATGTGTGCCAAAGGTCATTGACTGGATACTTGTACGTGAGGTCAAACACCTCACGCTCATCGTTAATGCAATCGATGCGTCGAAGACATCACCAATAGCTTAAGGAAATTCTAGAGTTGTAGGTCGTTGTTCGCTTTTACCCTTTACTTTGGTCTCCATTTCAAATGGTACATAAGCTTTATTGCATTTGTAACACGCTTGTTGGTGACTAACTACAAACAGTATTTTTTGGATATATTTTTTTATTGTATGGCAATGAAAGCCAAGGTGATATCATCAACAGCCTCTAGTAACCCACTGCTGGACACAAGTTTCTCTTTAGAAAGAAGATTTAGACTTCTCTACAAAGCTGGCCACACGGTACAGGATTTACGTCAAGTTTTCTATATATGTTTTCTGTATAATATAATTTTAGGGAAGAAACACTCACAGTTTCAACTCATTAGTATCTATCCTGTTGTAATAATATACTCAAATCCATAGGAAAATTGGCACTGAATGCTTCTACTAGAGGCTACGCAAGGCATTCTTATTATTATAAATATTTATATGTATCTACCACGCACAGACAGCGACTAGTTACGATTTTATTATATATTGTATGATGCTATTTAATGTGCTATTTATGATATTCTTGTATGTGTCAAGCAGAATTCTGAGGATTGGAACGGTGGAGTAACCATAGGGTGATATGACACCACCCTTCTGGCCAGTAGCGAAGCTGAAATAGTCGATATTCTGGACCAAAATAGAGCGAATTAGCTTAGAAATGGGTCTCAAAATCAACCACAGTAGAACTACACTTATGGTGGTTGATCGTAGCAGTAGACCAGAACTCACGGGTGCTCTCAAACTGTTAAAGATTTCATCTATCTTGGGGCTAATAGAAGCAACAATGATTCGTGCGAAAAGGAAATCAGAAGTCGCATATGGATGGTCAAAAATGCAATGATCAAACCACTGTGAATATGGAGAGATCGTAACATATCCCACAAAACCAAAATAAAAGTAGTTAAGACTTTGGTATTCTCTATATACAGTTATGAATCCTTTGGGCACATCGCCAGAAAAGATGGGAACAACCTCGAGCAACTCATAGTCACCGGGAAAGTTGATGACAAAAGACCAAGAGGCCGTAGTCCTATTAGGTGGACTAACCACGACACCCCACACCTGAGGAATCACGAGGAAGAGGACGTGTGAAGTGTCAACACCATTCACTCTCCCACTAGGACACCCGCCCCTCTCGCCCCCATGCATACCACCAGTTGGCCTAGTGACTTAAGCGATCGCCACGATGTTCTCTACTGCGCCAAGTGTTGTGAATTCAAATCCCACATAGGACAACAATTTGTGTGATCCATAATGTTTTATTTGTGTCTGGAAGTACTTTGTGTCCGTTACATATATGTTTATAAAGTACCCTGCGACACAAGATGTATATTCCTAACGCGGGAGTTGTTTTATGAAAAAAAAACTACTATATCCATTATGTATTTTCAAAAATAATTGTAACTTTATTTTTGCAAATCAATTACAAACTGCGAATGTGACCTAACTATACAGGGTGTAACCAGACTACTACCGAAAACTTGGGGGTTGCAATCAGACCATGATACTGAATAGGTTTAGCAAAAAAAAACTCAAAAAAAATGTTAATTTATCTAAGTCGTTTTATGTTTTTTTCTGCTTACATACACATAGTAAAACATAACAGGACCCAAACTACCTAATTATCTCATTTAGAAAACCAAAAAACAAAGAAAATCAATAAAACAGTAATGTATTTTAATATCAAAACAGCTGTCCGGGTGAGTGCAATGACCGCGACAGAGCGCGCGGGCGCGTTAAGCTGTACATTGCTGGCTTCTGAAATGAATAAAAATCTTGACACATTGTTTTTTCAAGCTACAATTTTTTTTAAAGACAACTGTTTGTTTTTTTTAATAAGTTTTGGGGTGCTGGATCAGCCCCTTTCGTTTTCGTTAGTCGTCTTTTTACACCCTGTATAGTTTCCCTCCGCGATTTAATTACTGAATAAGCGAAGCGTACGAGACCGATTCGTCCTGACCGCGTTTTACATATTTCAGTAAATAGAGACCATGGGCGGCCGTTATCACTTACCATCAGGTGATATGTCTGCTCGTTTGCCCCCCTATTCAATTTAAAAAAAAAAACAATTTTATGCGCAGACACTACCTAAACTAATGGACTTTACATACCTACCTACATATTACAAATAAATTGCACTCAGTCAATCAATAATTTACCCAGAGTGGAAATCGAACCCAAGATCTATGGCTTAACAGTCGGATCTATTAGCTAACAGGTCAATTAAAAGGATATATTCAATGTTTCAGGCAGTTAGGTACGTGAGGTCTGATTGCATTAAAACAGACGTATCATTTAACGGGTGTCAAGAGTAATTGGATAATAAACACAATCATCGTCAGTACAGAACGACGCCTACGCACCAATTGGAGTTATTGCAATAACAAGAAGAAACTAAAAGAGACATCATCGTTTAACTTTGCCACACGATTTTAACCTTGAACCTAACACCATAAGGTCTATGTTTCTATAACGTGATTGTCAATTGAAGGTACTGCAAATTATGTCTAGAAATATACTCCTGTCAGCCAGGCAATTGTGACCTTTAACAGATAGTAGTGAAGATCTATAATTCTGTAAACTGTACTGAAAATTCTTGTGGGTTTCCCAAAGCGGTTATGATGAAGGAATTGTTATTCTCGGATTTGTATTGGATGTATCAAGTTCGTTTTAATTTGGGTTATTTTGGGTTATTTAAGATGGCCATCTTCATTAAGAAAATATTACGTTACAGTACTTCAGGATACATAGGTATCTATAATATTTGTGGTTAAAGTTACTAGCGTGTGTGGGCAGAAAAAAAGTAAAACTGTAGGTTTTTGAATGTATATTTTTTAAAAGACATCACCCGCGTTTGTAATATACATTCTGTATCGCGAGGGACTTTACAAACACACATAAAACGGACACAAACAACACCCGCCTAGACCCAGGACAACAATTTGTGGATCTCCAAAAGTGTTGTCCCAAGTGGGATTTGAACCCACAACACTTGACGCAATAGAAAGCGGCCAAGCCAATACATGGATAATAAATGAATGGATTTTATACGTCCTATAGAGTCAAACAAACTAAAATAAACACATTTTAAAAGATTTCCTTGTCTTGGCTTCTGCTCCATGGCCAAAACTGCCCCTGCGGGTGCTCTTTTGGATATTGTTGTCCCGAACCGCTACAGCCGGAGGCGGCTGGTAATTAATGTATTGTAAAAAATAAACACTATTTCCAATGGCTACTACTTGAGCATAAACCGTCGTAGTGATTTGGATTACTTCCATCTTCTATTACCTACATTTTAACATTTAAGTTAAAAAATACTTATTCAATAAAATCAATATTTGCTAATTAATGGACATGTGGGGGAACGGGTATCATGTTCCACCCAACACAAAGGGAGGATCCTCCGACCAGGCGAGGTGATCATGCCTGGCGGGCTACTGCCCAACAGTTGATGTTGGGATGTTGTATATATGATAATCGGCGCGGGAACTCTATTTGCGCGATTCAGGATTGGTAGTTACTCCGTGTAGTGTAGTTTGTAGGTACAGTGCGTTACTTCGTAGTTCAGTGTATCTTCGGTAGATGGCGCTGTATGTGGAGGTCGCCACATCACTCCCCTCCAAGACTGGAGGTCGATATATGTTGAGTCAGCTGTCTGTGATCTGATGCGAAACTTGCCAGTGCCAGGAGTGAATAGTTCCAGTGAGTCGGAACTGAATGCCGCTAGTCCCAGTGAGTCGGGGCTGAAGTCCGCTGATCCCAGTGAGTCGGGATCGCATGCGGTGCGCGGTGCTGCGGTGAGGTCCCCAGTGAGTCGGGGCGATTGCTGCGTAGTGGCTGGCTGCTGCGTAGACGGGAGAGATGTGCTCTGCTTACATGGACCGTAGGTGCAGTGTGCTGTGCCTAGACGCTGTAGAGGCCGTAGGGGTTACCAGGCTGGAGCGGTCGCGTCCTGCGTGTGGTATATCCCAGTTGAGGCCGAAGTTGCTGGCTGGCTTGAGACTTGCTGTGGGAGTGAACATGATGGTGGCGCGGCTTGAAGGCTGCTTCCAATCACGTCGGGGTCACCACTGTGGGGGAACGTGTATCATGTCTGTGCTCTGATGCGGAACTTGCCAGTGCCAGGAGTGAGTAGTTCCAGTGAGTCGGAACTGAATGCCGCTAGTCCCAGTGAGTCGGGGCTGAAAGTCCGCTGATCCCAGTGAGTCGGGATCGCATGCGGTGCGCGGTGCTGCGGTGAGGTCCCCAGTGAGTCGGGGCGATTGCTGCGTAGTGGCTGGCTGCTGCGTAGACGGGAGAGATGTGCTCTGCTTACATGGACCGTAGGTGCAGTGTGCTGTGCCTAGACGCTGTAGAGGCCGTAGGGGTTACCAGGCTGGAGCGGTCGCGTCCTGCGTGTGGTATATCCCAGTTGAGGCCGAAGTTGCTGGCTGGCTTGAGACTTGCTGTGGGAGTGAACATGATGGTGGCGCGGCTTGAAGGCTGCTTCCAATCACGTCGGGGTCACCACTGTGGGGGAACGGGTATCATGTTCCACCCAACACAAAGGGAGGATCCTCCGACCAGGCGAGGTGATCATGCCTGGCGGGCTACTGCCCAACAGTTGATGTTGGGATGTTGTATATATGATAATCGGCGCGGGAACTCTATTTGCGCGATTCAGGATTGGTAGTTACTCCGTGTAGTACGTTACTTCGTAGTTCAGTGTATCTTCGGTAGATGGCGCTGTATGTGGAGGTCGCCACAGACAATTTAAAAATGAAAGAAAATTGATACCATGGCCTCACAGAAAACCGGTGTGAAATAGCGCTTGCGCCATGTTTCACCGAGTGAGTGAGGATACCAGAGGCCCATACCCCATCCCTTCCCCCCGCCCCCCTTCCTTTCCACTGACGCCACTGGTGTTGCTGTTGGGTGTCTATGAACGGCGGTAATCGCTTACCATCAGGCGATACGTCTGCTCGTTTGCTCCTTATTCAATACATATTAGAGCTTTTAATAACACGTACCTATTTATACATTGGCTCTAATTTATACAGATTTATTCAACACCCAAAATACGCTCGTTAGTGCTGCAATTGACGCAACCAACGGCCTTCCTATACTCAAACACATTTTACACATGACGTTTTTCATGGAACAATCACTTAAATTAATAACAATTATTTGGTAAATTAAAAACAAAACAAAACCCAACCCGCAAATTAAATTACGAGTCAACAAACCCGGAGCAATGTATTTAAAATGCCACAGTGTTTACACGACTAATTACTTAACGTACAATTTATCGCCAGTAGTAGCAGTCTAGACATTAGGTTTCCTATTAGTCTGTACACGTAAAAACATAAATATTACTCATAATAATTGATGACCGTTCAATATTTTGTTTAAATAAAGCAGCCCGTTTCTTTTATTTCGAGTTTAAGTAACCGCGGTTTGTGACGTCATACTTCCTTTGTTGTCGAATCTGTTGTGATACTAGCCACTAATATAAAAATATTGCATAGCGAGCACGAGTCGCTCTAGGTGGTTACAGCATGCAGCCTGCATCGCGTCAACTTTCTCGATCGTTGTTCGCAAATAATCTAGAACATTCTCGATCGATCTTTCTTCGTTGTTATTGTTATACATAGAATAGAATAGAATAGAATAGAATAGAATAGAGTATATAGGGACGGGACGGGTATAGGGACCAAGAAACCGCTGGTTAGGGCTACAAAGACAGGAACCTCCTCACAAAACGAGCCAAGGAGGAGACTACCTTCAGCATCAGACCTATGATCCAGCCATCTAATGTGAGCCTCTTAAGGTGTTGGTCGAGGCTCTTGGCAATCAATCTGTGAACAGATATGACTATCGAAAAAATGATCAACGAATCAATATTTATTATTATTTATATATTTTTAGGTACTCTTTATACACCTTAACTATCTACCAATGTAACCATTATGTAAACTCCACATTTGCTCAACGTGTCTTACATGTGTTGCATATGCATATGCATAGAGAAACTTTTAGCTTTATAAAATAACGATGTTCTCCTAGCCGATTACGGCCACGGCCGCCAGTCTCAACGGAGTCCAGCCAACTGCACAGGAGATATTATAGTGCACAAGTGTGTGCGCAAACACAGGTGCACTCTCTGTTCAATCTCTCTTACACTCAGGCGCCAGAATGACAGCTTTACGTGCTCTCTGAGGCACTGGGGTTCAGACCCCAACTTCCAAACTCCGAGCTGTTATCAAGTATTTCTATAATCAGAAAAACGCATTAACACTTTTGGCCCGACCCAGGTTTGGAACCCGAGATCTCTTGAATGGCAGTCGCATACGTCAACGGCTAGACCAATGAAGTTTAAAATAATTTATAAAATAATGTGTGTCTAGCCATCATGGGCTCTAAGACTATTCTTGTATGTATGCATATCATACTATATCAACCCATCTGACCATCGTGGTCAGACGTCATCGTCACATATCAACAACTTTTATTAATCGCTGGAAAAGTGGTTGACATCTGATAGTGTGATGTGTATGAATATTATATTGATTCAAAATTTTAGTCTTTTATTGTAGACTAAATCAAAGTATGACATGTAATTTGTATTGTTAGCGTGCAGTGACAATTAGTATGGTTATTTATTACTTTATGTAACAATTTGTTTCGACCTTAACCCTAAAACTTGTTTAACCTTGTTTAAAATGCGTACTGCCTTATACCTTAAGCCTTCATTTATCACGCCAATCTTATGTGAATTAATAACAGGATTAGAGCCAAAAAAAAATATGTTTGACCTTGAGACGAAAATACTATTTATTATGTACAATTCGTGAAATAAAATATCTTGAAATAAGATAAAGTGTGAACTTTATACTTTTCCTTTATATTAAACAAATGAGAATAACAAAATTAGAGTGTCATTTGGTAGTCATAATTATAAATTATCTTCCTTTTGAAAATCAGAATAATGTTTCATTCATTCATTGCGAATCCAAACTTTATACTAGGGCTGCCATCTCGGAAATTGAGAAACCTGGACGACAATCATTACATCCCCGGATTTTTAAGTTCAAAACCCGGACATTTGCATAAATACTTTTTAAATGTAATTGAATTAAAAATAATAATTTAATCAGCCGTTCTCGGATGGCAGCCTTACTTTACACTATAATATTATAAATTCAAAAGTAATCTGTCGGTCTGTTAAGCTTTTACGGATAATCCGCTGCACCGATTTCAATTAAATTTGGTATGAAGATACTTAGATTTTTAACAAACAAATAACTGTAATTGACATATAGGAAGGTGGAGCTCTGGGCAAAAGCTATTAATGAAAATAATTTAATTAGGAATTTTTAGTTATCAACTGTATTTGGTAAGCTTAACACACAAAGCTACCTTAATGAGTACTAGTACTAGTAATGTTATAGTAATTAATTGTCATAGAATGAACATATCGCGTTAATCAATACTTTTTTACGCGGGGTCGTACCTACATATGTGTGTATTCTTAGTCCAAGTATTTCTACAGAGGCAATAATTGTGGCTTTCTTTATCGCAGTCGAAATCTCACGTGAAAGGGGTCACGTTTACTAATAAGTAATAATTGACTTTGTGAAACATTCATATGTGTTCTTTAAACAATGGACAACCGTCTAGAATATAGAGCACTATAGTCGTTCCAATACTTTATTTAACTTTTGACAGATCACGCACATAAAGTTTTGTAATAATTTTTGATACAATGTACTACAGATAATACTGTACTTTATGGGCGGGCTCCGCCTAATTAGGGATGTGTCATTCGTAATTAATGACCACAGACTATAAAAACGGTTTTGAAATAAATCGATTATCGATTATGTTAATAAAACATACAATAAAATTATTGTGATTATATTTTATATCAAATCACGTAAAAAGCTTTATTATTTTGCATTAAAATGCCCTAAATTTCTCTGTTTCAATGCATAAATAATTTGCGTAATGAAAACAGTTCCATCGTACTCGTACCTAGTAATGGGATCGAATGTATTCGCCGCAAATTAATGAATCTAAAATAATTGTTTAGACTTACTATAGTTGGTTCAAATAAAAACTACCTGCGGTACCTACTTGTAATGAACAGGTACAAAATGTTGAAATTCGTAGTAATTTACGGATTAAAAATAAAACAACCAAAAGAGGTACTGTAATACTAATTTTAATTATAAAGAATCGTCTTCTTCGTATGACCAGGAATCATCATCACTTGAGTTCTCAGTAATATTGATTATCATTTCTTGGATAGATAAATTGTCGAATGCAACATCCCGATCCCAATCCGACATTATCACCTTCTTTGTTTTTTCTACAACATTCGCCCAGTTTTCTGGAGTTACTTTTTCACACGCATTTTTCAGTAAATTCAGCATTTTTCTTGCGGTGAAAGGAGGAGTTGTATTGTTCCTCGCAGCATATCCTTTAACTTGTGCCCAGATCATTTCAATTGCATTATATTGGCAGTGATATGGGGGAATTCTGAGGACGGTATGCCCATGCTCTGCTGCCATTTCATCTATGACGTATCGTTTTGGCAGCTTCTTTGTTTTTAATATCTTTACTAACTCTACTTTTAGTAGGGACTCATTCACCTCTTCGCCATTGTCACGGAGCCAGTTTATAATTTCATGTTTTTTGTTGGCCTGTGTTGGTATTTTATTAATTTGACGAGAGTGATAAGGTGCATTATCAATAAATATTATTGATGGCTCTTCGAGTGATGTAAGCATTTCTCTGAACCACTTTTCACACACGTTCGAATTCATCTCCTCATGATAATCTCCTGTTTTCTGGGATTTAAAAGCTAATAGAGCGCCTGGCACAAATCCTTTTACTGTTCCTGCATGACAAATAATCAGTCGTTCGCCTTTTCCCATTGGTACTGTAGAAGTGGAGCCAACGGTGTTGTCAGTCCAAGTTTTGACAGCGTATGATTCGCATTGAGTCAAGTTTCATCTGTGAAAACAACATTCGACCAATCTTCTATTTTTTTTTGCTTGTCTTAAAAAATCGCATCTATACAAAGTAATATCATTGCGTTCCATTAAAATTTTTCGTTTGTCACATTTTTGGAATAACATTCCAATGTCTTTCAATACCTTTGTCAGAGAAGATTTTTGACCACGGAACAAACCACTATTTCGAAGAGATTGTGTTAGTTTTTTTAATGTTGGAATCTCTTTTCTTTGGTAATAGTCGTATATATGACGACGAATAGCATCAGCGTCAAAATTGTCAACGGCTGTAACTTTACTAGGCGGACGTTTTTTCTTAGGTGTAGATAGCTTATTCTGTTCCATGCCACTGCTGCCGTAGCCTTCTTTTGTTATTTTTGCCACTGTTGGAGCACTAATACCTAATGCTGCTGCAACACGGTCTCTAACTTGAGTCACTGGTATAAGAGGCCCACCATTACGGCTTTCCTTTTCAAAGTATTCACGAAGTCGCAAGACAAACTCTCTTGTTTGTCCTTTGAGTACTTTCTTTTATGGCATTTTGACAGTAACGAAGGCAGGAACGATACGCTCAACTCAACCAAACGTGAGAATTCACAAATAAATCAATACGGAGGAATATAAATACTCAACTATATTGAAGGTTACTCATTGAAATACTGTAGATTATTTTAAAATAGACATAGAGAGATTTAATAAAGATCATCAATAGTTTAACAAATACAATATTAACCACTGAATTACAACACAATACAATAATAATACATTTTGAAAATTCAGTTCCTTTTATTATATATTTTTTCATGACATACAACCGTCATATTTGAACAACATTCTTTTAATCCATTTCTTCTTTATTTTGACAAAGGAGGTCGCACATTGAAACACATAGAAATATGAAGTACGAAATTATCTATAAAATAATGAGTTTGTTAAATCGATTAAAACTTCTTAATGCATAAAATCGAAAGAAATCGAATAGGTAACGGGTCAGGGTATCACTATTTGATTAAGTATTAGAGCTGTCAAAAGTTAAATAAACTATTGGAACGACTATAACAATAAAAGATATCTACTTGTTTTTTTTAGTCTACTTAAATAGTAATATTTAGTATATATATATATATAAATATAAATGGCGACTTGCCCATACAGCGCACCAAGGAAACATACTACAACGCCATTCATCGAAGATATATATTGACTGCCTCGGTGGCGCGAGTGGTAGCGTAAGCGACTGCTGTGCTTGAGGTCTCGGGTTCGATTCCCGGGTCGGACCAAATGTTTGTATGATCTGCAAATATTTGTTTCGAAGTTTGGGTGTTTTCTATGTATAATATGTATGTATTTGCAAAAAAAAAGTATATAAGTATTTATATCAGTTGTCTTGTACCCATAACACAAGCTCTGCTTAGCTTGGGACTAGATGGCGTTGTGTGTTAGATGTCCGGAATATTTATTTATTTATTATATTTCGAAGTACGGAGTAACGAAGGAAACTACCAATCCTGAATCGCGCAATAGAAGTTCTCGCGCCGAATAACATATATACTACATCCCAACAGTTGGGAAGTGGCCCGCCAGGCATGATCTCCTCGCCAGGTCGGAGAATCCTCCCTTTGTGTTGGTGAGACATGTCGCCCGTTCCGCCACATAAATATATTAACTCTTGTGTCACGTTGTTTTTCACGATGAACTCCGAAAATATTCAAACGTTTTTGAGTTTTTTTATGTGTGTTTTGCTAGCGTGCCTAAGGCAGGATAGTTAACATCACAGTTAGACCAACAGGAACCAAGAATGATTTGAAAAGAAGAAGAAGTTGCGTGCATATTTTTCGATGTGATAAAAGTTATTTTCGTAGAAGATATAAGACACACCAGATTCTTACTCAGATTTAAACCACACTAAATCACCTGTGGTACAAATGTTTTCTTTTGCTGATGAGCTTGATACACAAACCACGTAAAGAATAATAGTGTTCACACGTATGTGGTGATGCAAACTACTTATTAGACGACTAACCAACATAACTGAATCAATCGAAATCTTGCAGTGCACTTTAAGGCCATACACCATTTAACTTTGGAACTAAATAAGAAAGGCAAGATAAAATCATTATGTTACCATTGTGTAGCTCAGAAGAAACCATAATACGGAACTGCAAATGATAACTAAAGGAGTTTTCGAAGCTATACGGGGAAGTTTTTTTTTAATTACTCATCAGAGGTGAATAAATCTGATTAATGCCGCAATAAGTTAATGACACTAATATTATAAAGGTGAAAGTAAGTTGAAAACTACTTAACCAATCATCATGAAACTTTGTTCACATATTATTTGTTTTTTTTTTATTGAATAATGGGCAAACGAGCAGACCTGATGATAACCGCCGCCACCCATGGACACCCGCAACACCAAAGGCGTCACAAGTGCGTTGCCGACCTTTGGGGGATGGGAAAGGGGATGGAGGGAGGGGTTGGGGTATGGGCCTCCGGTACCCTCACTCACTCGGTGAAACACAGCGCAAACGCTATTTCACACCGGTTTTCTGTGAGGCCGTGGTATCACTCCGGTCGAGCCGACCCATTCATGCCGAAGCATAGCTCTCCCACGGTAAATTTGATGTACGAGTATTAGAAGTAACATAGGATACTTTTTATTAAATGCGAGTGAAGCACGGGCGAAAGTTAATATAATATAAAATGGTAAAGACCTCGACCTGGTCAAGCCGCTAGCAACCCTGACCGATTTTGGTTACTTAAATATCATACGTATTTCTCCTTTTCTTTTCTAAATAAAAAAAATAAACTATCGTTTGCTATCATTGAGATATACCTAGATCAATAATTGCTACAGTGCATAAGATCAGTTGTCTGTTAACGGGCATTTCTAGTAGCTATATCAAATTGAAGCCGAATTCTTCATCATTTAATTTTATGTATGATGTCCGCCACGACATAGGAAGGTTCTTTGTAAGGAACATGTCTTTAAAAGATTATTATTTGTATGACAGTAAACTTAATTACAGCCAATTCAGCTAAACAGAGAATTATTCTTAATAAACTTGGATCCTATTTGAAATCGGTTAATATTTTAATCACCGCTTTATTGTTTAATGTTGTGCCAAAGTCAAATATATGACGCACAACTGCCTTTTGGGTAATATTATTATGTAAAGTAGGGAACATTAACATTTTCATTATCTTTATACTGTTTTATGAATACCGAAAACTGGTGATAACCGGAAAGGTTAGTCATTCATATAATTATCTGTCAAACTACATTACGTAGGAGTGCGTTCCACTTGACGATGGTTATTGTAGAATTGTGTGCACGATTCGTGTAATTTTCTTTTGACGTATATAAGTTAGCACGTCATAATCGTTATCATCTTCTTGATTTCCATGGTCTGCTTGATGTTTAGCTTTGCAAATATTAGGGCTGATTACTTTCAGACGGACAGATGTCTTTCATTAAACAGAGGTCTAGCCTCTCACTATATTCATATGTACATACATCCGCCTTGATACCAATTAACCTACTCTGTTCTGTATTGTATATTTAATATAACATTATTGTTACGTATTAACTGTATTGTATATAACATAAATCGTATCTAGTTGCTGCGTTTAATGTGTAAAAATAAATAAAATTGAAGTGTCTGTTCGTAATATTAAAATAACCGCTTTTTACTAAATGCATGTGTCTGTATACATGGTACACATACTAAAATGACATTATTCACAATATTCGTCTGTCTATCTATCTGTTTGTGTCGGCTGTTTCTGGAACGGCTAGACCTATTTTCACGGGGCGTTTACTGGCCGATAGCTGATGTATTAAGGAGTAACTTAGACTACTTTTTTTAGACTAGCGTTGTCGCTGTTGTTGTCGGGCCGCGGGTATCACCGCGGGGCTCTGCTGGTACGTCATAAAAAATACTACGACAGGGACACCAACCAAGGCCGTTATCATCTCCGTGGGTTAAAATGCGTACTACTGTACGTAAATGAAGGACAGATGCCTGTATGTTGCTACAATGATAATAATTAAGTATTGAGATAGATGTGAGGCGTTCATAGCCCAGTTACACTCAGTGAGCAACGACGGCGCGGTCAGTAACTGGATGGGTGACCGCTGGTAGCTTGATACCATGAGCGTCTCTGTGATTTGGAGGTCACGTTAAGCAGACGGTCCCGGTTGTTATCATATAATAAAAACATACAACGGGAAGATTGCATAGTCACTACGTTAGCTTGCCAATCCCCAACCCGGATTCAGCCAGCATGGGGACGTATGGCCTTAACCCTCTCCTGAAAGGATATCCGAGCCCAGCAGTGGGAAATTTGGACGAAGGGTGAGAAAATGATGGTCTAAGGAAAACTATTGTTAGTTTATTATTCAGAAGACGCTACAGTTTAAAACATGGAGTGTTATCGTTACTTGAGTTTTTATAAACAAAAGAATAAAAAAAACAATAAACATCGTTCATAAATAAGTTACACCAAAAATAACATAAAACAAAATTTACAAGTGCTATTAAATTAATTTATAGGACAGAATCAACAAGTAGTTAACAATATCTACCTTGTTATAAGCTCTTGAAAATGTTAGAGACTTCATGGCAAATGCCAGGTGTAAGTAAAGGGACCTGCTTGCACTTGAATTGTTATGGGGAGCCTTGGGGAAAGCCTATGTCATGATGGTGATAGGTATAAATAATACATATGTATATACTTTTCTATTGCAGAATGGGAAAACGAGCCGCCGACTCACCCGATGTTAATGTTGGCATGACTTGATGAATATTGTATCTGTCAAAACAATATTCATCAAGTCTTTTACTTTACCGACCATACTAATATTATAATTTCGAAAGTAACTCTGTATATTTACGCTTTCACGGTTAAACCGCTGAAATTCTATTGAAATCGTCAATGGGATTTGGCATGGAGATACTTTGTTTCTTGAAGAAAACTGGCCTTTTATGGCGAGAACCGTCAAACACGCGGGCGGAGCCGCGGGAAAATGCTAGTTATAGTACAAGTTTAGTTATGCTTTGTGAGTTGAATGTTCATTTCAACGTAGCAATTAAACTGCACAATAAATCGATAACTCGTAACGGTTGACGCATAATTGGATGATTTTCAGCTATATATGTATGAAATGCTTCTATTTTCTTCTAAATTAGCAAACAATAACCCAGCAACCTCCGGTCGGTTCAAACTATTTTGCTGAGCAATACGGAAACTGTTGCTCTTCTATAGATCTACCTTGTTCAAAATTGCCTGTGTTAAAAATTTCTAAGTAAGAAACACTGTGTGATGTGTTTCTCTAGTCCATATATAATAAAATGACTGGGGAACCCCACACATTAGTTCAAATAAAATATTATAATATTCATTTCACTTCGGGTCTTCTGTATGGTAAAGTTCATCATCTCAGCCACAAGGCATGTCCACTGCTGAACATAGGCCTCCCCTATTGACTTCTATAGGTAGGTAAAGTTCATTGGATATTAACAGAATTATAAAAAAAACCTATAAGAAGCGATCTCAATATTAATCAAGGGTAGCAAAAAGGTTTCACGAAACTATTTGTAAAGATTTTAACCTATTTTCTTGAATAACAAGAATACAGTCACTTAGGGATGGCATAATTGGCGTAAGACTATGCATAGGGTTACTAACTACTAACCACTAAGAACCTAGGGCCACTTTTTTCACTCTTGGAATCCCCTACGAGCCGTCACCGCCGGGGTTTGCGGCGGGGCGGTGTGTCGGAATCGCACCGACTAAAACCACACGGTGTACCACTTTGCGCCTGAGAAGAGAGGGGTCCGGGAACTGCTGTTATTAACACAACTGGACCTAAAACCTAGGGTCCTAAACCAACCTCACCTGCAAGTACTTGCACCTACTGATCGACGGACGAGGCTCTGGCAAACAAAACATCCCGATTAGAGGCAATAGCCACACCACTAATTGGAACTAAAACACTGGCGAAAAGTGGGCATTTAATATCTCTGCCTACCTCTTCGGGAAAATAAGCGTGATTTTATATATGTATGTAGGTACTTGAATTAATTAATATTACAGGATTTTATTCTATAAGAATTACCTCAGGAAATCCCTATCAAAACTACAAAAATAAATAGCCATAATTACAATAGTTTCAAAGTCAAATTATGTTATTTGAGACGATAATGTACGAACTACTTAATGTTTGAACATATTTACTTAAGTCACTCACCAACCGATATCCCACGATGAATGAAAAGCAGGGTGAGCGGACATTGCGCCCAATGGTACTCCAAAACCGAACTCGAATTTGACATTGTCCCGGCGAGGCCAAGACGACTTCGCTGCAGATTCACGGGTCTCAGACCCAGACATATCATTGGTCATTTTTGTTTTTTTTTAGTATTACGTGTAAAAAAAATTCGAAAACAATTGAAATTTTAATAAAAAGAACAAAAAATAAATGAGTTACTACAAAAAGACTTAAATCTAATTTTTTTATAGTTCACAAAACCAATGTTGATGCTTTGCCTCTAACAGAAGATAAAAACGTTTGAAAAAGATTTGCATTTACATCGTAAACATGGCAATAAAAAACATTACAAGAAATCGTTACTACTATCGTAGCCAGCTACGCGGCTACAACGCTACGACCACTCGCTACGGTGACCACGTCGTGACTGGCTCTCGGCCGATGACCGCGGACTTAAACCCAACGCGTCGCTCATTACTTTTTCATTAATGTCCCAAATCCTTTGTTGTGACTCAAAAATACTCTTTCAGACTGTCCATGGAACATTCCTTTGACCTAAAGAATTTAATTGAAAATTTGTTCTTAATTCATGATTTCCAGTAATTTATCGATGGCCTCAATGATATAAGTTAATGTGAAGTTTACTATTAAGGCGTAATACCAGTAATATAAAAGTATATGCTTATCTTATGATCTTATGCTTAAAATTAAATCATATCCAATTTCACCTTCACTTCACACTTCTTTTAATATGATTTTTCGCTACCTTAAAATATGAAATCAAGTCGAATAACGGTATTTAATTTCATTAATATAAGTTATTATTAATAAATGATTTGACGATAGCGCAACATGTCAATAATTTTTTTTCTTCTAACCTATTTAGAGATATCGAAAAATCTTATGATATAGAACGATACGGATCAGATATCTAACCTAAAAACAGTGATAACCGCCGTTCATAAGCAACTGCAACCTGAGAGACAAACTCGTTGCCGATCTTAGAGCACTAGGCTAAAGCCTTCGATAACCTGACTCTTATGACGTAAATGTTAAGACATGACGTGCAAAAAAAATTAAATTACCAATTTTTACCCCACTATGGCGAAGCCGAAGGAATGGTTAAGGATTTCGCACTCTATATGTGCTTGTATGTTTCAACGTAGCCCCTAAAGTATTGAAACGATTTTAATTAATGAGGTGTTTATAGATCGTAATAATAGCCCGGAGTCTTCTTTGTCCTAGCCATTTCCCATTATTTGGGGTCGGCTCTCCTCGTTCTGCGGCGCCAGAACAATCTAAGTCCTTGGCCTACGTAGACCATCGGGTAACAATAGCCCGGAGTATATAGGATTTTTAATTGAAACTTTTCCTGTTATCCTATATTTTAGAATCAAGAGAGCTTTGAAACAGCTTATCTTATATATATAAATGTTTCTTTTAGATATATCAATAAGTCCAAAAACCTTTTAACCAAAAGTATATTAAGACGACACCAAAAGTTACAAATACATCTAAAATAAACACAAACGTACAGCTATAAATATAAACAAAGCGATATAACTAAAACAGAAGATAGATACGGACGAGTGGCTCGATCAGCCGCCTTTGAAAGCAAACTGCTCTGGTAATCTTTCAAGTTAGGCACGTATTGCAACACCATATTGTACACAGAAGCTTTATTTTTATTTTTAGTAAATACTTCAGGCGTTTTATCTCCGGCAAGTGGTGCTTTTGGATGTTCTTCTTTGAGCTCTCGTCGAACCTATAATATAGTTAGAACGATAAAAAGGGTGTTATGTATGTTATTAAAGTCTCTGAATGGTATGTTCCGCAGAAAGGGCAAGTTAAAATTACCCGACTATAATGCAATTTTATGAAAAGTTCAACGAAGACGAAGGAGGTCAAAAAATTAGTTCTTACGTACCTTAACAGAAGTAACGGGCATAAAGTTTAAGATCTATATATCTTTATATACATATGTGTTTATCTAACAATTTTGTTTTAACTTATAAACAAATAAAAGTATTTTTTTATTGTGGGAGTACCACGTTTCGGCATGCATGGGCCGGCTCGACCTGAGTGATACCATGGCCTCACAGAAACTCTCGGTGTGAAACAGAGCCTGCGCAGTGTTTCACCGAGTGGCTAAGGATACTGAAGGCCCATACACCATCCCCTTCCCCCATCCCTCTCCTCATCCTCCAAAGGCCGGCAACGCACTTGTGACGCCTCTGGTGTTGCGGCAGACGAAACGTGAGCTCGTTTGCCCCCTATTACATAAAAAAACAAAAGTTGTCTATTTAAATAATAAAATATAAAAATTTTGGACATCCAACACACAACGCCATCTAATCCCAAGCTAAGTAGAGCTTGAGTTATGGGTACTAGACAACTGACATAAATACTTTTAGATATTTAGATTTAGTAAAGTACACTCTTTTGCAAAAACAACGGGCACTTAAGCAAAGAACTATTTTATAGTTACTATTAGTTTGTTTGACAATTTTAGGTATTGTTATCCTCAGAATTTCATAAATTAATTAGGAAGGAATAGGTATCATCAGTTTTATCATAACATTTTGATTAAATTATTGAGAAATAATGTTTAAGCTCAAAACACTATTATTGTACCTGCTCGCTAAATAAAAATGAAACGCGTTAATTTCTTTGTTTTTCTTGAATACATTAAAAGCAGATAAAAGTTTAGTATTGAGTGTGACCCCCTCTTGTTGAAATCACGGCTTGCATTCGTCTGGGCATGCTAGCGAGTATATCTTTTATGGTTTCTTGGGGAATACGTTCCCACTCCGCGGTAATCACATTCTTTAGCTCTCTGATGGTCTGCGGAGCCGGCTGCACTGATCTCACTCGTCGCTTCAGAACGTCCCAGACATGCTCTATGGGATTGAGGTCCGGACTTCTAGCTGGCCAGTCCAAACGACGAATTCCGACTTCTAGCATATACGCTTCCACATCGCCAGACCGGTGGGCGCGAGCGTTGTCGTCCATAAAAAATGAATTTTCGCCAAGAGCGGTTAAAGCGGGTTGTGCATAAGGAATTAGAACTTCCGTTATGTATCGGTGTCCAGTCAGTGTACCGTTTTCGATGAAGACTAACTCCGTACGATCCATGGAATTTATTCCTGCCCAAAACATAACAGAGCCCCCTCCATAAGGTGTAATTTCTTCAAAACATGCCTCTGCAAAGCGTTCTCCTCGTCTACGTAGCACTCGCCGACGTCGGTCTTCACCATGCAGAGATATCCTGGCTTCATCGGAGAACAATATCCTATCCCAGTCTTCATGAGCCCATGACACACAATTTCGAGCGAAGCTAAGCCTGACAACTCGATGTCCACGGAGTAATTTAGGGCCGCGTGCCGGGCGATGACTGTGTATATTAGCAGCGAGAAGCCTCCTCCTGACCGTCCATAGACTAATTTGCACATTTCTTACTTCGTCGAGGCTGTTCTGTTCTCGTCGACTCACATTTAGCCTCTGAGCCACGAAGCATTGGCTGCAACCTTCTTCAAGCAGCGCAATAATTTTGCTCGCTTTTATCACTTTATCTACCATTTTCGAGATTGCTAAACAGCAATAACAATACTTTTAAATGTCAAGGACATCAGATAATTTAATAAAAATTTACAAAAAGTTAATTAGAGTCGATATTAACTATAGGGAATTCGCGCCACAAAATGTAGTTAAAAGTTGTTTTCTTTGAAAACCAGGCTCAGTCAAAAATTTGAATTTGTAATGTACTCTTATAAACATTATGGCACTTTTATAACTGGCCAGTAACATGTTCAAATGATTAAAACCTTTTTGGTATTTTATTTTTTTCAGCCAGGAAGAAAATCGAAACCGCCCGTTTTTTTTTGCAAATGAGTGTATTTATGTAAAAAATACTTTACTAAATGTTTTTATTCATTTTAACACAATGTGTATAAGGACATTGTGAAGGCGAGGGGCGATAAAACAGAAAACCAAATTCAAATTACATAAGACCCACAAACGTTCCTGCAAAAATATTATATCATTATTGACTGCACGGTTGGCCGAGCGGTTTCAGCAGTCGCCATGCCGCTTGCTACTGCGCCAAGTGTCTTGGGTTCAAATCCCACGCGGTACAACACTTTGTGTGATCCACGAATTGTTGTCCCGAGTCTGGATGTTCTTTGTGTCCGTTTCATGTATGTTTGTAAAGTCCCCCACGACACAGGATGTTTATTCCTAATGTGGGAGTTGTCTTTTTAAAAAAGAAAAAGAAAGAAAAAAAAAAATAACCTTCCCATGCGCTTCCACGGTGCGCTCCGTTGACATATCGCGCTCCATAACCTCTAAAGCCTCCTGTAGTTCCAGAACCGTTTCCTCTGTAGGCAAAATCATAATTAACCATTAATCGTTTTTATACCATGTAAAGAGATTCTATTTTCGAATTGTTTATATAAAATACGTATGTAAGTAAAACTGTTCTCTTTTCTAGCCCCCTAGCCAAATTGCAAACGTTTTTCTTCCTGCAATCGTTAACGCCTAAATTCTCGTGTGTCATGTCTAGCTGTCATGCTAATCTAAGATTAGCTAATGACACACGAGAATTTGAGATTGGATATAGCAAAAAGAAAAACGCTTGAAACTCGGCTAAGGGGGCTGGTATAGACACTAGGGTGGAGCGAAAAAACTTTTTTCATTTAATGGTAATGTAATAGTGAAAATTCGATGCCTTTTAGGATTAAATTAACTCATGCAAAATATTATTTAATTTGGTTTAGAACAACTGCCTCCGCATCGGCCTTGAAATTCTGAAAATAGTTGGTATTAGACTCTATTAAGACGCCATGTTAATTGTAAGGTATTTAAATAAAAATACAATTTTTGAATGAAAAACGGTTACTGCTATATTGTATTTTCGACACAAATAACTTTAACTTCGAGTTAAAATTGAAAAAAGGGGATTGAGGGGGCGCGGGAATTGGCAATTAGCTACAATTGTCGTGTTGCGCGCGCGTCGCCTACAAGTTACAAAGTTTTCGGCAAAGCGGTAAAATACTTTTCGATATTTCAGCATGCAAGTGCAAAGAATTTGCTCAATGTATTTGTCCTTAGGATAAAAAGGTACCTAAACAAGAGCAAGCTTTTTTAAGTGATCAAAGAACGTCGCGAAATATGATAATAAGCGGCATCGACGTAACTGCTACACGAAAGTTGCAAAAAACTTTAAAAAAGGAAATATGAACGGGAAAATCACCCTAAGACATATATCTTTAAACACTTCAGCGTCAGTTGATATGGATGTAGTAGTACTTCTTCGGCGGCATCATCAGCGTCAGAAAAGCCGGAAAGCATCATGATCGATCGCGTTCCTGAAAAAAAAAAGAAAAAATCTATGTCCTACGATTTCCCTACGCTGTCGAAGACCTGTGATAGGTATGGGGTATCAGACAGAGCAGCAGCAGCAATAGCATCATCTGTATTGTTTGACATTGGATCTGAAGTTGAGGTTATCGATAGACACAAGTTACGCAGAGAGAGAACTAAAAATAGAGAAAAAATAATTAAAAATGCATCTCATACAGAGCTATCGTCTTTGTACTTTGATGGCAGGAAAGATAAAACATTGAAGATTGTTAAAAAAGGTGGTAAATGCTATAGGACTAGATATCTCATTGATTCAAGAACCAGGATCCGTTTACATGGGGTACGTGGTACCTGACGTTGGCACATCGAAAGGAATAGAATCTGCGATAACAGGGTTTCTGCCACATGAAGAGATTTCTAAAGATCACATTATGGCAATTGGTTGTGACGGTACGAATGTAAATACAGGAAAATACGGTGGAATCATAAGACTTCTTGAGAATAGATTACAAAAACCACTTCAATGGATAATCTGTTTGCTGCACATGAACGAATTGCCTTTAAGACACATTTTTCTTCATCTTGACGGGTGTACTTCGGGACCTAAATCCCAATCTTATGTTGGTCCAATAGAAAAACTCTAGAAATCTGCGAAAAGCTGCCTGTCAAAAAATTTATATGCATCGAAGGACAATTGCTACAAGAAATGGCCAAGGATCTAATTACAGATCAACAGTACTTGTATAAAATAATTACTGCAATAACTACAGGTGAATTCCCAGAAGATCTTTAAAATAAATGTCCAGGCAAACTATCACATGCCTGTTGGTTGACGCGTGCTAACCGAATACTACGTTTGTATGTAGGAACTGAAGAACCATCAGAAAATTTAAAAATTCTGGCTACTTTTGTTGTTAAAGTTTACGCGCCTTCTTGGTACTTAATAAAAAATAAACCGTCATGCAAAAATGGCACGCGTCATCTGTTTAATATTATTATGGCCTCTAGAGACCTACCAGAAACTTTAAAAAAGGTTATAGATCCGGTTATTCAAAGAAATAGCTATTTTGCGCATCCCGAAAGCATTCTTCTTGCGATGATAACAGATGACAGGAAACACATTGGAGAGTTGGCAGCGCGACGCATACTAAAGGCTCGCAATAAGACACAACCTACAATACCTAGATTGTTTCAAGTACCATTGATCAATTTTAATGCTTCGACATATATTGATTTAATAGATTGGCAGGAAAACTTAACCGAACCACCAATTTTGAAAAATGTGTCTGACCAAGACCTTCAGTACATCGTCGACTCTGATGGTGACAGCGAACTATTATTTTTAAACACTCAAGCTGTTGAGAGAGCTGTTAAGATTACGACGGAGGCTTCTATTTTACAATGCACAAAAAAGGCGCGTTTAGGTGCAATAACAGCCAAGTTGGAATCACGGAAAGTAATGCCTAAATTTGCAACTAAAAGAGATTTTAAAGCAAACTAATAATATTTTTTTTTTAAGTTCTTCAAATTTGTGTGTGTTTATTCCGTATTTAATACTTTAATCAACATCTTAACTATACTTTTTTTTTATTTATGTCTATTTACCACTAAATTAAGCACAATGATTCGCCTTAAAAACGATTAACACTTTGACTTATTTTTTTAAATTTTGATGCCACTGCGGAGGCTAAAGATGTTCATCAAATAAAATGAAAAATTACACGTACTTTTACTTTAATATAAGGCACCAATCCCGCACTATTAAAACTCTGAAATAAAAAAAAAAATTTTTTTCATACATCCATGCTCCACCCTAATAGACACCAAGCTATCAGACAGGTGGCAAGATTGTAATCAACTACTGTCTATGGACACTGTTAATTTAAAAGACATAAATGCACTGCCGCCTTTTTTTATGGAGTAGGTGGCAAACGAGCAGCATCGCCTGATGGTAAGCGATTACCGCCGCCCATGGAACCCCGCAACACCGGGGGCATCAAAGGTGCGTTGCCGTCCTTTTGGGGAGGGAGAGGGATGGGGGAAGGGTTGGGATATGGGCCTCAATCGGTCCTACGGTCGGAAGCTGGTCCTACTGCAGAAGCCGGGACGGCCAGCCGATTCGGTCGCGGCCTATAGGCCCATCGTGTTGCTGGACGAGGCGGGCAAATTGTTCGAGAGGATTCTCTCTGCCCGCATCGTCCAGCATCTCAGCGAGGTGGGGCCCGACCTGTCGGACGCCCAATTCGGGTTCCGAGAGGGGCGTTCGACGGTCGATGCCGTGATGCGCCTTAGGGCCGTGACCGAAGAGGCGGTTGGCTGTGGCGGCGTGGTGTTGGCGGTGTCCTTGGACATCGCCAACGCCTTTAATAGTCTGCCATTCAGCTGCATCAGGGAAGCACTCCAGTATCATGGGGAGCCAGAGTACCTGAGGCGGCTGGTGGCAGACTATTTGGAGGAGCGTACCGTCGTGTACGAGGATCGAGATGGCGTCTTGAGACGGCGACCCATGTCGTGCGGCGTTCCACAGGGGTCTGTCCTCGGACCACTCCTGTGGAACGTGGGGTACGACTGGGTCCTTCGAAGTCGTCTGCCCCCCGGGCTGGGCGTAATTTGTTACGCCGATGACACATTGGTCACAGCTCGGGGGGCCAACTTCCAAGAGGCGGCGCGCCTGGCCACCAGGGGTGTTTCTCTGGTGGTTGGGCGCATCGAGGCGCTGGGCTTGCGGGTGGCCCTGGATAAGACGAAGGCCCTGTTATTTCATGGGCCCCGTCGTGGTCCATCCCCCGGCGCCTCTATCGAAGTCAACTCGGTCCTCGTACCGGTTCGGGCCCAGATGAGGTATCTGGGCCTGATCCTCGACGGTAGGTGGCTCTTCGACGAGCACTTCCGACAGTTATCTCCGAAGCTGGTCGGCGCTGCCTCCGCCCTTGGGCGACTTTTGCCCAATTTGGGTGGAGCCAGCGTCGCGACGAGACAGCTCTAAACGGGGGTTGTCCGGTCAATGGCCTTGTATGGGGCACCGGTGTGGGTGGCGGCTCTGACCGCCCAGAATAAGGCGCGCCTATTGCGCCCTCAGAGGGTATTGGCGGTCAGAGCCATACGCGGATACCGCACCGTGTCCACCGAGGCGGCGTGCGCCTTGGCCGGAACACCCCCGTGGGATTTGGAGGCGGAAGTGCTCGCCGAAGTTTATCGGCGAGCGGCTGAATATCGGGCGGAGAACGGGTATCGTCCTCCGCCCGAAGAGGTACGCGATTGGCGTGAAGCCGCTCGCCGAGCCACGATGGCTCGTTGGTCTTCCCGGCTGGAGGCTCCACGCGCTGGCTTTGCTACCGTGGAGGCGCTCCAGCCGGTCATCCTCGAGTGGGCAGGGCGGCAGCACGGGACCCTTTCCTTCCGGCTGACGCAGGTGCTTTCCGGGCACGGCTGCTTCGGGAAGTACCTGCACTCGGTCGCTAGGAGGGAATTGAGTCCCGCCTGCCACCACTGCGACTGCAGTGAGGACTCGGCCCAGCATACGCTGGAGATCTGCCCCGCTTGGGCGGATCAGCGCCGGGCCCTCACTGCGGTCATCGGAGGAGATCTGTCGCTACCGGCCGTCGTACTGTCCATGGCCGGTAGCGACAGCAGTTTTACCGCGGTCGCGACCTTCTGCGAAGAAGTAATTTCGCAGAAGGAGGCGGCGGAGAAGACCCGGGAGGACGATATCCACTCGGACCCGATCCGCCGCCGGCGCACGGGGCGGCGGAGGCGCGCCTATCAGCGCCTCATGCCGCCCTGAGTGTGGCCGCGAATGGACGGGATGGGTTTTCCCCTCCATCCGCATTACAGGCCAACCGCGAGGGGGCGACGTACGCGTGTGCCGTGCGTCGCCTAAATTGAGATTGTATTGGTAGAAGGTGCCCGCTTCAGTGCGGGCAGGCGCTGGGAGGGGCCCGGTTGTGTTAATAAACGCATTTCCCGGACCCCTCCCTTCTCAGGCGCAGAGTTGGCACACCGTGTGGTTTTAGTCGGTTCGATTCCGACACACCGCCCCGCCGCAAACCCCGGCGGGGTGACGGCCCGAGGGGGTTTACACACGTAAAAAAAAAAAAAAAAATGGGCCTCACTCGGTGAAACACAGAGCAAGCGCTATTTCACACCGGTTTTCTGTGAGGCCGTGGTATCACTCTGGTCGAGCCAGCCCACGCATGCCGAAGCGTGGCTCTCCCCTTTCTAAGTGCCCCCTGCCCTCAATGCAGGAGGGGGCAGTTTTAAGTGAAGAGTAGCCGCCAAAAGCATGGTCCTTTTAAATACTTTTTATTTACTCATGGCTTAGCTGATACACGGCAAGATTGTAGTTTATACCTTAACATTACAGCAATAGGGTAGATATACTCGTATTAAACACCGTATTGCTATATTTAAATTAAGTTATTTCACTTCATTTATTAAATATGTCATCATTATAAACCACAGCATGAGTTGTCCTCCATTGTCAACCTGATATTTTCATATTTTTAAATACCTGTAAATTAACTTTACGAAAATATACCGAATGTATCGTTTTGATATTTAACAAAAGGTACTGCTTGACAGTCATACCTCTTAAAGCCTCGATTGATCCTCCTAATAAATACATACATGTCGAAAGATTAACATATTGATTTGTATAGGTATTCCTGCTGCTAATAATACAAATCTATATTATTATTATAATTATAAAGCTGAAGAGTTTGTTTGTTTGAACGCGCTAATCTCAGGAACCGCTGGTCCGATTTGAAAAATTCTTGCAGTGTTAAATAGTCCATTTATCGTGAAAGGCTATAGGCTATGAATCATCACGCTAATACTAATAAGAGCGGAGCACCAATGAAGAATGTTTCAAAAACGGGGGAAAAATTTCACGCTACGGGCAATAGAAGACGCAAACGTGGTTGCGTGGATCAGCTAGTATAATACATATCATCTTAATAAAAGATTCTCCGAAAACACTGTGATGTCATTTAATAATTCACTTCAAAGAACTTACGATCCGAAAGATAATTCAAGGCATTGTCTGATCTTAATGATTCATTTGTCGCCAATTCTGGAATTGTTGGGTCATTGACCTTGATCTCCGGATTGTTGTATGAATTCAGATTATCCGTGGTTAAGCTAATTGTGTCCGTCAATCCTTCATATATAACACTGGACTCAACATGCGCCTGTATAAGACTTTTACCAGAGGTACTTATCATGATTTGATTTGTATAATTATCTGCAATGATTTTGTTGGTTAGTTTCATGCATTTTAAATGTAAACACTTCAATACTATTATACACACCAGGTTCATACATCCCACTTGTACTTTCAGCGACATTTGTGGCTACATTCTCTTCTGTATTTATGTCTGTTGCATTTTCTTCCACCGTTTCTACAAACTCATATTCAGCATAAAAATCCTTTTCGCTCTTAGTCGTGTCTTCGCTAGGTGAATAATCTGCAAATACAGGACGTCACGTAAGTAATTGTTGTTATATTTCTATTACTCTTGTGTGAAATCAACTTACTTTCTGTCATTAAGTCCATGTTTGTCAAATCTTCCATATTGTAAGACTTGGGTCTTCCAATCAAACTAATTTTCTTCTTCGCACTTGTAATAGGAGTTGTAACAGTTGAAGGAGAGGTATTAACATCCAATGGAATTACTTTAAGGGATTGTGATACATTGTTTGTGACTTCTATTCCAATGTTTTCTACTACATCTCTTTTCTGCATGGAATTGTAATATTCTTCTGTCGTAACAATGTTGTCCATCGTTGCTATAGCTAGCCTTGTCAAGTAAAGCTCGTCTAGACTTCCTGGGTACCTCAAGGATTCATTGCGCTCTATATCCAGGACAGTATATAAGAGGAAATGTTCTTCGAGAGTCATAGATGCGTCTACTTCGTGTATATCATTTGAATCTATTTCTGAAAGGGTATTTATTTATTTCTCCAGTTACTTATTTTCAGAAATCTTACTGTTTATGCAACATTCAGTAATAATTTAAAGCCCAATAATTTGTGCTCAATTGTGCTGTATTATCAATTAATATTTCTGTTTTCCTATTGGACCAAACACTGCCTGCCTGAGATGTGACTACTATTGCAAAGCTACGTGTCACTGGCACAACTATCTAATATAATACCTTTAAACGAACAACTCAACATCCTCTATACTCTATTTACTAATAAATAAAATTGGATTGTCTGTTTGCAATATTAAAATAACGGCTTTTTACAAAATGTATATGTTCGAGTATGATGTTTACACGGTACATATACCAAAAAAAAATCTTTTTAATTTTTTTCTGTCTGTCTGTTCGTATGTCTGTGTGTTTATTTGTTCCGGCTTATCTCTGGAACGGCCAGACTGATTTTGACGGGATATACACTGATTGGTATGGTATATAGAGACTACTTTTTTAGACTAGCTTCGCCCCGCGGTACGCCAATAACAACGGATAATACCGTGGGTTTTAGCTAGTTATATATACATATATAATTTGAATCTCGGAAACGCTTCCAACGATTTTCATGAAATTTAATATGCAGGGATATCAGAGGCGATAAACCGAACTATCTAGGATATTTTTTTTTAAACTTGGATTTAACGAATATATTTCATTCAAGAACAAACTTAGTACATGAAAGGATAGATACTAACGTATATCACAGAGGGCCTCGAGTAATGTGTCACGCGAGGACCGTGGAGGACATAGTGTGGCTGGTGCAGAAGATGACCACAATGGACGTCCAGGCGGCGGTCCTCGCGGCGCTATGTTACACACCAACCGTTCTACACTGCGGAGACGCCCTCGCCATTCCGTCTGGCAAAATATTGTAACTTTACTATTACTTGTATAGGGTGTTTTTTTAAGCTAGATAGAACTTTAAATTGTAAAAAGTAACACAAAAAATTAAATTTTGATGAAACTTTTTTTTTTATTTGTTTCAGTATACTCTGACAAATCATCATGAATAGACTCACGCTTGAACAACGCTACGAAATTATCCAAAATTTACTTTGAAAATCAGCTCATTTTTGAAGAAATAAGGTCCGATGATGCCACCAGCGTGAAAACCGCACCATACGGTGCATTTTTCTGGATGTAATGGAGTCTGTAGGGTCTGTTGTGGAATGGTCTCACTCCATATGCGGCAATTTTGCTTATTAACAAACCCGTTAAGCCAAAAATGCGCCTCATCGCTGAACACAATTTTGCGATAAAACAGTCGTCTATAAGTTGCGCGAATCGACGACTGATTTTCAAAGTAAATTTGGATAATTTCGTAACGTTGTTCAAGCGTGAGTCTATTCATGATGATTTGTCAGAGTATACTGAAACAAATAAAAAAAAAAGTTTCATCAAAATTTAATTTTTTGTGTTACTTTTTACAATTTAAAGTTCTATCTAGCTTAAAAAAACACCCGTTATTAGTAACGATTGGGGCATCCTCCAAGGACTGATTGAGAAGCTCATTACTTCTACTCTTACGTATATAGAGTGTAGTTCAATTCGACTTCTTTTTAACCGACTTAAAAAAAAGAGGAGGAATCTTTTCTACGGTAAAATTGCAGGTACTTGAAATAGTAGTAGCTTTGTTGTACACCAATATTGTTCATCACACATACAAGAGTAGGTACCTACATAAAATTAATGATCATGTACAAATGCATGTCTCATCGTTGAAAAGCAACTTCTTAACTGTGTGAAACAGCGCTGTGTTTCACCGAGTGAGTGAGGATACCGGAGGACTATATCCTAACCCTTCCCCCATCCCTCCCCTCCTTATCCCCCAAAGGCCAGCAACGCATTTGTGACGCCTCTGGTGTTGCGGGTGTTCATGGGCGGCGGTAATCGCTTACCATTAGGCGATACGTCTGCTCGTTTGCTCTCCTTTCCATAAAAAAATATTTTAAGGTTGCTTGTAACGAATTTCGGAAATAACATTGGATTTCTTCGATTTTAAAGATATTCTTACACAGAATCACTCTTACTATTGACTCATACAGAGTCTTAAGAGCAATATATTTCATAAGTCATAGTTTCAGTTATTAGTTACCATAAATCGGCTTCGACCACAACCGACCATATAACTCTGAGCCCACATCATTTGACCAAAATCACCGTAGAAGCTATTGTCGGAATTTGGTCTGCAATTTAAAAATATTTATTCTTGTCAGAAGTCGAATAAATGTACAATGTGGCAAACTAGATATTTAATTACGTCAACGAGCTTACCAGCTGTTAGGTACATAATAGTTACGTATCAATACATACGAGTATAATAAAATCGTAACTGGCTGCTGTCTGTACCTACAGATAAAATGTATAAGGTAAGCTATCATAAGGCTCAAATCAATGATTTTTAGATTTTTTCTGTTTATCAGTAGGTCTTGTTATGGACTTTTTGGGTATATAACCCTGTCGTCTCGGGTGTACATGTGTACTTTACAGGTCCGTTTGTACATTTGTGTACGCTAATCTCAAGAACCGCTTTACCGATTTGAATGCGGTTTTTACTAATGCGTTGTGGTTTGCTCCACTTTACATTTAGTGATAGCTTCATTCCAATCGGTTTATACAAAAAAGTTATGTTAGTTTGAAGGATCACTGCCATAACCGACCTTTACGCAAGCGAAGCCGTAGGCAAAAGCCAGTAGTCAATATATATTTCGACTGGAACCGAAATCTGTTGTAAAATCGGTGAAGGCGAGCTTTGATTGAAACCCTTAATTTCTATAACGTGATTCAGTTAGATATTTACCTACAAACGAAAATATGAACCACAAATTTAGTTAATTTGGATTAAAGCTAACTATTAATTACTGTAAATAAAAACTAAACGGCCATGAATTCATTTTAACACAAATTGATTAAATAACAATTGATTACACCAAGAGCAATATAGGCACACGATATAAATATATACACAATATAAACACATTAATACAATAAATCATAAATTAAATAATAAAAATCTGTTATGACTCAGAAGTGACACGTGTCACAATTAAGAGATGTGGACGGAGCGAGATATGAAGAGAAACTGTCCAGCTACCCTGTTTCCTATCGCACGGCTTTATATAGGAAATGTCTCCACCTGGCCTGACTCATAGAACCGTTCGATTGTGTCACGTGTTCGTAATAATTTTATCATTCAGATACCCTCGCATATATGTAGAAATTTTATACACCTACTAGCTGCTCGTAGCTTAATAATTTTCCACCATTTTTTAAACACTCTTCATTAGGGCTCCGCTCCTATTGGTCTTAGACTATGCAATACTGAAAGAATTTTTCAAATCGGACCAGTGGTTCCTGAGATTAGCGCGTTCAAACAAATAAACAAACTCTTCAGCTTTATAATATTAGTATAAACATAGACTATTTATCTATGAATGACATAAAATAATTTAATTAACACTTAAAGGCACTTCTTCTTTTGTAATACTTACGGAATATAATTGGTCGCATTGCCTTTATACAGTATATTCTGCATATACCAAATGTCGATCATTGACTCTACACGGAGTCCTGGTGCCTCGCCTATCACTGACGCTACACACTGGCCCACTGGCACTGAATCTAAAGATTAAACAAACTTAAATTTTGGCGAATATCAGTTTTAAAAAGAAAACAGTCAAACAAAAATTCATTTTGGCTAAATGTTTAAATAAATTTATTAAAACTATTTTTTAAGCGACTACGGCAAATGAAAGGGTTATATTTTTGGCAGTCCACGTATGTCTGTTTTACAGTAGCGTCTAAACTACTGCACCGATTTTAATGAATAAGGTATCAATGACCCAGGTTCATATCTTAGATAAATTTTATCAAAATGTTTTAGCCAGTCTGGTTATAGTTTCAATTTTTTCGTGTTTACTGCACTGAGGTGCTTGCATTTGCGGGGCCTAATGTCCCCGCAGCCCCTCAGTTATGATCACTAAAACTTTCTGATTGCAAAGATACTTAAAAATTACCTACAAAATTTTTAAGCATTAGGTATTTTTGTGTCTTACCAGACAGTACTTAAGGGAAAGAGAGAGTGAAAGAATTACCCGATTAAGAGAATATCAGAGGAAAGTAAGTATAAAATATAACAAGAATACAACTTACACAGGTCACGGCATACGTCTCGTTCCTCAGGAACTTCAGGTGGTCGACACTGATCCGCCCAACGTTGGGCTTCACGGGCTAACTCTTCCACCCAACGCTAAGATTAAACGATATCATGAAATACCTAATAGAATAGAATAGAATAGAATAGAATAGAATAGAATAGAATAGAAAACTCTTTATTTGTACACCGTTTAACAAATTCATAAGATAGTACAGAGATGAATAATAGTTATTGTAATGTACAAAGGGCGGCCTTATTGCCAAAAGCAATCTCTTCCAGGCAACCTTAGGATGGATTAAAAGTATCGGAGAGGCAGTAGCAGTTGACGGTGCAATTAATTAAAAAAAAACTAAAATAAAGAACACAAAATAAATATTTAAGTTATGAATATTATCGGGTAAATACACATCTATCTCCACTTACACACATATATACATACATACATACATATACATATATAATGTATGCGTAACGCATACATACACACATATACACACATACACATATACAAAAACACATACATAAACACACTAATCACCTTAATTACTTACTTATATCACATATGAAAATGGCAAACTTCATATCATACCCTCATTCATGAATGATGATGAATCATGAATGAATGATAAAAAATAAGTATTGTATGTGTCTTGTAACTGCCAGACTTAAGAGGCAGGGGGGCGGGGCATATCGCTAGCAGACAAGACCACAAACTAGAGAACGGATCCACCTACAAAGTGATCCGACGATCAGATGAAGGTTGCAGGAAACCACCGGACGCAGGCAGCACAGTACCGATTGTTATGGAAAGCCTTGGGGAGGTCTATGTCCCTCAGTGAACGTCTTTTGACTGAGATGAAGATGATGAACGGTGTTTTTGAACTGACATGGAATTACAGTTTGTTAATTAACAAACATCGACTTTAATCTACAGTACTGAAAGCAGTAGCAATTGAAATTAATATGTTATTTCATAAGCAATAACACGCTCGCACAAGTGATTTAATGACACTCTTTGTTATAGTATTTAGAGGCGAGCAGATGATAAATGATTATATTACCGGTACCTTTAAATATGCAACTCAAGATCTATAAGTGCGTTGCTGTTCTTTTAGTATACTAGTATTTTGGTGTAGTAGTACTTGAATCTAAGGAAGTTCTGTGCTCCAGTAAAAGTAGACGAAAGAACTGATTTGGGAGACCGGTTTCAGGAAACCGAAGCAAGAAAAAAAGTTCGTACCAACTTCAGCATGTTTCCAGCACTAGCTAAACCTCGCAACCGACCAGCAGCCGCCTCATTTCGTCGTCGATTCAACCGTGCGATGACTCGCATCTTTTCTTCGTCTGTCAGATTAGCACTTATGTAACCCAGACAATGGGGGCTTGGCACTTCCTATAACATCAATCAAATGTCACATTTCTGTTATTATTATATGTTGTGTTAATCTAAGATAGATCCAAAGGTTCGTATGAAATCTAGAGTTCTGATTCTGATTGCCCATATAGACGTGATAACGTCTATATGGGCAATCAGAATTTTTCTTTCCAGGAATTTCAATAGAGTTGCTCTTGCCTTTTGCACGTTGTTAGATTTTAGTGTAGGCCTTGTTTCAGAAGCAATACTTACAGGATACTGGCAAAATGTGTGAGCATTAGTGTTACCACACATTCTGGAGCCGCAGTAGTTGATAGAAGATTCTGTGACTGCAAACGTGAGCGAAGTAGAGAGACACACCACCACAAATGCAGCGCCCTGCATTTTTTTCATGTTACCGTTGAATTTTATTCATATTTTAGTTTTGTGGATCACGTAGTTGTTCCGAGACCGTACAATTTGAATGACACTTGATAGACTGATATTTATAATCTATGATATCTTGGCAGAGTCTATAATTAAAAGGTTAAATGGTAAAGTAATTTTTTGCACAATAATTACATACTCAAAAAGTATAAACATGATGACATCTCTCTCAACTTAAGAGCCCTTGTCGATGGAGTAACTGCCACTTATCTCTGTTTCCTGGCCACGGCTCCCACTTCTTCCTTTACTTGGTGTATGGCTAGGCCGTTCTCGTTTTCATTTATCATCTTAATTTTTAAAGTTAACAATACTCGTAGCTTACATATTTTGACTTTGTGCTTTTTTATGGTATAAGAGACGAAGCCTGCAGACGACAGTAAGTAACTACCGCCGTCTACGAATTCCTGTACGTTAAAAGAGGGTTGGTCTAAAATGCTCCTGTAACTTTATACACTCGGTGAATACCTACCAAAGAATTTGCTTAACCTCTGTTATCTGTGGCTTATTTATAACATACCATGGCTTCTCACATTCACGACAATTCATCTGGAAGAAGTTATTCTGACTTATGGACGGAGGTGGTTATTTGCCATCAATTGACCCTCCATGTAATAACAAAATTTATTTTATCAAAAGATTGAAAGGTACTCCGGTGACCCACGCTGAATCGGACTGGCTAGACCGGGGCGGTAGCATCCTCGCACATAAGATCAACCTAAAGTGATTGCATTCGTGCTGTTATGTTTCGTTGGTAAGTGCGAGACCGGAGACCCAATGATGCAGAAGCATTTCAATAAGCCGCCATGGTATGGATCACCATGCTGCATTGTCGCAATGTCTGCATTTTTTTTCTAATATCTAACACCTCCAATATTTATCTGGAGCCTATTTCTAACTAATCCCTTCATACCAGCTCTCGCTTTTACTACCGCTCGTTGTACGTTGCTTTACTATGTCTGGTGGTCCATGGATCAATGTCTGCATTTGAGATGAGTATCGTGACCACCACTCTTGGATTCTACTTATGCTTTCCATCAGTCTAAGTAGAGTCTTTTTGGCAGGGCCATACATAAACAAAAAAAAAGTTTTCTTGCATAGTTGCTCCCTTATCCGCTCCTCCGTGACCCACGGGATGACGGTAGCGCTCTGTATCTGCAATCGTCACTACACAGTGTTCCAAATGCTTCCGTCATATTAATGTAAAAAGGGACACCAAAAATCTTCTTCACACATTAATACACAGATAAGCTGAAACTGATTTACATAAAAATAAAAAAAAAACGTTGAACTGTGATTATTATTTAATCAAGATACCATAAAACTAATATACAATTAGCTTTTCAATATAATGTTTATGAACGTATGTTGGTATGATATAAAAATTAACATAAAATATTGTGATAAAATAAATCTTTAAATTTAAATAAAACTTTAGTACATAAATTGATATGTATGTAAAAAAAATCGTGACTAATAACTTAAGTACATGGCATTTTCTGTATTAGCAGACTTGTTTATGTGTATCAGACCATACATAAGTACCTTATTAATTGCTTGGCCTATGAGATGAATAAAGAGTCTTGGTTCAATGTGTAACATATTATATCTCAACTATTATCAGACGTATTTCTAGCACCGCGCATGTTACATATTTCCGTCCCTTTTTAACCGAATTCAAAAACATTACTTCCACAACTTGACTGCACGGTTGGCCGAATGGTTTCAGCGGTCGCCAAGTCGCTTGCTACTGCGCCAAGCGTCGTAGGTTCAAATCCCACGCGGTACCTACAACGCTTTGTGTGATCCACGGATTGTTGTTCCGAGTCTGGATGTTCTTTGTGTCCGTTTCATGTATGTTTGTAAAGTCCCCCGCGACACAGGATGTACATTCATAATGCGGGAGTTGACTTTTAAAAAAAAAACAGAGAAACATACTCTGGCATTTCAACTATTATCCGACGTATTTCTAGCACCGCGCATGTTACATATTTCCGTCCCTTTTTAACCGAATTCAAAAAGATTACTTCCACAATTTTTTTTTTTTTGTAAATCCTGCCAAACGTCTAGTCTGCTTGATCAAAAGCATGAACAGAGTCCCAAGTTATTGCGAACGTGGACAATACAGCATGGTACACCCAATACACCCACACAATGGTGGCCTAGTGAGATGTTTTTCCTTTTGTTTTTCAAAAAGGATTTATCTTAAAATATATGTCTAAAAATTGCAATTAAGTTAGCGAGAATATGTAACACCTCAAGAATATTGTGTTTAGTGACTGACTGTGACATAAGATTTTTTGGCATTTAACTTACTAATATTTAATAATATGCCACGATACAGTGAAACAATATTTATAACTTATTACCCTTATGAATTTGTTAAAAATTAAGACTAGATAAATTTGTTAATAAATTATTTGTACATTTCAAACGAGACTTTAGATCATTAATATATTTAGAAAGATTGTTAAGGTTGTAAAAACTAGTGTCCAACTGTTAGCTGTTGTTTGTGCCGTGGGAGAGCCACGCTTCGGCATGTATGGGCCGGCTCGACCGGAGTGAAACCCGGGCCCGGTTTACCGAGTGAGTGAGGATACCGGAGGCCCATACCCCAACCCCTCCTCCCATCCCTCTCCCCATCTCCCAAAAGCCTGCAACGCACTCTGGTGTACCATGGGCGACGGTAATCGCTTACCATCAGGCGATACGTCTGCTCGTTTGCTCCCTATTCCATAAAAAAGCCAATTCCGCTATCTCTGTGTGCATGAGTTGTGTTGTTACTACCAATGCCTGTTTAATACGCACACAAGCATAACGTTTGTTCGCGAATTTTTCCTATAACGAGCATGCAGCGGAATAAGATCAAGGCGAGCGTCAGTTGGTTTAATATCGTTGCATCAAATAAAGTTGTATTCTTAAAACTTGGAAGAGATTGAATTTAAATTGTTTCCTAATTAGTCTCATTACCGCCTCTCTGTCCGTCCTGTCTATAAATAATCTAAGCTCGTTAATTTACAAATAATTAAAATAAAAGTATTTACCAGTTCAAACCGACAACTCTAATTGTTTGACATAATCCTGAGCTTAAACGATATTAAGTAAATTAAATAATTTCAACGTAATGTATTTTTATCTAACTATACAGATGCCCATAAATCCAAATTAATTGTTAAATAAAAAAAATAAAAACTAACCTTACAGGAAGCGGATATGATGTAACATCTGACGCTTATTTGTACTACTAGATGTATATTGTACTAATTAAATAGCGCGCGTTTCCTCGACTTCCTGTTACAAATTTCCGTATATTTTTCACTTCCACAGATTACAGAAATCGAACGGAAAGATTTCATACATCAAAAGTAACATTTTATTTTAATATTTTACCTATACCGTTAATATTTTATTGTTGGCAACATTGAAAGATACGTCAGTGCGTATATTGACTAATTTGACGACTCATTATCTTCTTTAGTCTCTGGTAGGTAATACATTGAGTCTATGAAGTACTTTGTGATGTCAGAGACTAAGCTCCTGTCGGAGATTTCTTGAGCAACGCCGTATATCGCCATCTGAAATATTATAATCATTTTCAGCATTTATCTTTTTCTAATTGTGCTTATATCCTTTGAAGGCATTTTATAATATAATACATTTTTAATGAGCTTTGATACAATTAAATAAACAATAATAATAATAAATAAATCACAAATAAATAAATATTTCTATAACACACAATACTTTTCTTTTACAAATATATACATATTATAGATAGAAAACAGCAGTCTCAATCGTTTCACTCGATCGCATCTCAAATTCAAAGAAACCTTGGAAAAATGACTTTAAATAGAACTGCTTGATATGTTAATGAAACAATCGAAGTCACCGAGTATAGAATCTATTTAATTGGTGTCGAATGAAAATAGATTCCATTAATAACGAATTAAATGATTATAAGTTTATTGTTTTTCATATCAGCCAATTCTAGAAGTAATCATATCAAAACGTCACACAATTAACACAATTTAAATACATGTTTAATTTGCAAATATTTGTATGATCTGCAAATATTTGTTTCGTAGTTTGGGTGCTTTTTATGTATAGTATGTATGCATTAACAAAAAAAAAGAATATATGTAATTTTATCAATTGTCTGGTATTAATAATAGAAACTCTGCTTAGTTTGGGACAAGATGGTGTCGTGTGTTACATGTCCGAAATATTTATTTAATGTATTAACCCTCTTTACATAATGGGACAATGTTCAGCATTTGTAGAAAGAATAGTGAGTGGTACCTTGCCCTGCACCGGCGAGGAGTTGTCCTTGAGGCAGGTGAGGGCCGCCTCCCGCATGTCGGACACGAACCGCTCCGCCAGCCCGGGGACCGTGTGGGCGTGCGTCACGCACAGGTGGATCCTGGGGGGGCAGAGGGGCAGGGGGGGGGGGTTCAGTCACTTCTACTTCCAAGGAGACGGGTATTGACGATAACGTCTTATATATCGATGAACGCCGGCTGCACGCACAAAAAAGCATAACTCATTGTCAGGTTTCGCCTGAGCCGAGCGAGCGAGAGCGCGGATCAAGAGATAGAGAGGCAAGATCGGCTTAAGCGTTCGACTTGTGACACATATTTTTCATTAATGTTTTCTTATGACGTTATCACGTAAAATTATCGTCCGTAAACCGACTTCACAGATTTTTTTTTATTATTCTGTCTAATAGTAATAAACCTCGATGCATCTACAACTTAAGCCACGGCCCTCAAATCCCGGCATTCTTCATGGTAACAGCGGGGCCGGGGTACGGCAGGCCACCACAACCCGGGTCCGGTCGTGTCGCCCTCCCTTCTCAGGCGCAGAGTGGCACACCGTGTGGTTTTAGTCGGTTCGATTCCGGCACACCGCCCCGCCGCAAACCCGGTGGGGTGACGGCCCGAGGGGGTTTCCACACGAAAAAAAAAAAAACAACCGACTATGGCCGCACATTACGGCTTAACTCGCATCTAGCACAACTCGAGGTGGAAATTGAGAAGATTAGATAGCAGAATTCAGCTCCTTACAACTCATAAAACTGATGAAAGTTAAAACTCACCCAGACGGGAACTGCAAAGCGTTTAGCGACCATCCCTTCTTGTGCAACAGATCGGCCATCTTGAATATGTCAAACACGTTAGAGCCCCACGCGATCACCGATGTCGCAGGTTTGCCGAACACAAATATACCATCTATTGTGCGAGTTCTGAAATAATAGAGTAATAATAATGATAATAACCTATAGCCTAGCCGTGAACCCTCTAATAGAGTACAACAAGAGTTCAAGGTCAGGTAAAACAACAAGGGACTCAGACTGTCTGACTGACCTTGAAAAATTCATACCAATAATAGGAACTAATTATTGAACTATTTAATTATCTTTTGTAATAAAATAATCACTTTATAAATTTGCTTGAGTGATTATTTTATTACAAAAGATAATTAAATAGTTCAATAATTAGTTCCTAAAAGAAAATTTATAAATTTGCTTAAGTGATTATTTTATTACAAAAGATAATTAAATAGTTCAATAATTAGTTCCTATTATTGGTATAATTTTTGTTTTGTGCCGAAAATAATAACTTTATCTTACATCTAACCAACGGCAGTGTGATTCGAGACGGAGCTTATGATATGCTAACCAAGTTGTTGATAAGCATACTTAAGTATCTGTACAAATGGTCTTACTCATCAATACGTCTTGGATGAAAATCGAATCCAATCCATAACCTCTAGTATATCAGTCAGAAACAAAAATATATCACAAAAATTTTCACAACTTACTAATCCAGGAAACAAAATTCGACTTTGGTCTCTAGTTACTTCCGAAGTACAATAAGTTGTATAGTCGTAAATCAAAATTATTAAAAGGAATTGGATATAATATTGAACAGAGGAACACAAACAGTACAACGTAAATATATTACAACGCCATCTACCGAAGACACACTAGTCTACTGAGTAACTAATCCTATATCGCGATATAGAAGTTCGGCTCCACGAACATTCTACATGGATCCCCTGTGGGATTCATGTGGAATGTTCGTCCACACTGGTCCCTTAGGGGATGGACGACTTTCATCCACTTGGATCCCCTGTTAAACCCCTGGAGGATTTATTTGGTTTTTTTGTCCTAACCGATCCCTTAGGAGATCTTTTTGGAATATTTATACATTTTGATTGCCAATGAGATTAATTTAGATGTTTTTCTAAACAAAACTTTCCAAAATATAAATATTTGTATTTCGATTAAAATTAAATGGCTTTATAAGGCGTAATCACCTCGTCTGGTCGGAGGACAGTCCGTCCGTCGCGTTAGAGGGACGCATAACTTGTTTCTCCACAAAAATAAATATCTAAAAGAGGAGAAGAGTTAGAATATAGGCGTGTATACTGACTGTTCCTCGATGTACCGAGCGGTGCGGATGATGTCCGCGGTCATGGCCACGTAGCGCGCGCGCCCCAGGTACACGAGCGTGGCCCAGCACGCCGCGATGAGCCCGCCCGCGCGACTGCCTGCACAACACACCACACGAAACATTTATAAACCGCCTTCGAAAAAGGAGGAGGTTCTCAATTCGACTGTATTTTTTCACCTCAGATCTTTTGGATGAACCGATTTTGATATTTTTTTTTATTTGAAAGCTGATGCTTCCCGTGTAATCCCATTTAAATGTGGCCCATTCTTGATGTCGTTTTTGTTTTTTTTTTGGTAAAACTTTGTACTTATTGTTACACTCTTTCGTCCCCCTACACGTAATCACTCTCACAGACTAAATAGGAAAGATGTTACATATCAAAAACATATTTTATAATTAATAGATGTTTTGTAGTCGGCAACATTAAATAATACAGTGTGTTTATTTAATGGGCTGCGGCAGCACGGATCCATGTAAGTCCCGTCGGTGCGGGACACGCGGATCCGTGTTCCCCGTCTTTAACGCACATTTTAATTAATTTTGGGTATTAAAGTTATTATAATGAAGTCTAGAAAGGTTTGTTATGCATTTGCTTTATACGAACAACATTTTAAAACATTCGTTTGTCAAGTGCGCTTCAAGAGCCCTTAAAAAACGAGTTCCAATTTCAAAGTTGACGATGTTTTGAAGGTAGTTTGTTATTATATTTTACTTATTATACCTATTTTAGGAACCACTATCAATACGAATTGAGGCATAAATCATGCGTAATTTTGAATAGTGTTACTCAAAAAGTTACCGAGTCTATTACCTATTGAAAAGGGCTTACTCATTTGAAGGTTTTTACGCATTTATTCTTATGTTTTTATTGATAGAATGATATAATTGCGATGAGAATCTTATATAGAATATAGAATAGCAACAAAAATGTGTTATAAAAGCTAAATATTTAGATAAACACTTCATTTTTTGCCTGACGAGCGAAATTACGCACACATACACAGGGCAAAATGACTATGATATACTAACTCCCGCCATTACTGTTCTACAGCATGTTGATTTATTCTGTTCGTTATATTGTGGAAGTACCAAATTTATAACTTTTCTTTTTTTAGTTTCACGTATCCCGTTGTCTGTCTGTCATCCAATTTTGTAAGATAGATATTGTTAGATATATAAATATGCGAGGGTATTTTTTCTTTTTTTTTGAGAAATAAAGAATTCTTTACCAACAAATTTTTTTTTTTGGATTTTATTATTTTGTAAATAAATGCTGCCATATTTGATACAATAAATCTTTTCATAAAAATATCCAATAAAAATAAACATTACCTATTGCACGACATGATAGTTCGTATTCCCAATTCTAAAACATAAACGAGCTGTATACCGCGCGGATCCGTGTTTTTACCGCATAGTACAACTACTGATCCGTGTTTGAACGCGGGAAGCGGGAAGTCCCGGAACTATTAACACCCACACATACACACTAGTAACGGACAATGAACAAGACGTAAACTGATCTTTGTTTATGTTTTACTAAATTATTTTGTATTGAGCATAGCCTTTGTGTGTCACATAATGGAACGCTCAGTTTGTTCTCTTTATCATTCAGTCATTTTCATAGAGTTTAGAGAATTCTAAGAACTTAAAAATAATAAATGAGAACTGGTCTAGCAAACGAGTTCTTTTTTTAAATAACTTGATAAATAGGTTGTTTTTTTATGTATTGTTACTATCTTTTGCACTAGTTAACTAAAAAATAAATTATTTAACTAAAAAACACTATTTCTTCATATTAATACTACGTAATTTGGTGTTCGGAGCAAAGAATAGTTTGATTGTGAAGTGACAATATGGCGATTATCTCGAAAGTGAAATGTGATTTTCACAAATATATTTCTCAGTGAATTTTTACTGCAGTTATAGTGTTTTTTATATCAGTAGATAGCTTAGTTATCGAACTTTATGAGGATAATAAGTAAAATGAATAATAAACCACATAAAATATTAAAATCATGTCTATTAACACAATAGGTGCGTAAATTAACACTTGGCTCAATTGTGAGTAAATAGTAAAGCGATAACATTAGTTTAGTAATAAAATATGGCATAACCATGTACGCTTGTTATCCATCTATAGAAAAATAGTCACTTTTATAACCACCGAGCATTGTTTTTGAATAGATTTGATCATTTTCGTACACCATGCACCGTGCTGCAAAATTTTGCAATTTCGTCGCACGGTGCATGGAACCGGAAGTACCCGTTCGCGCAGTCGAAAGATTAAGTAATATTATACTATATATTTTGGTATGTAATACCTATTACATACCAAAAGTAACGATGTTACTGTATATTACAAATACAGGAAAAATTACTACGACTAGTGGCGCCACCTACATTGCATAGTATATAAAAGTTAATTCATACCATTGACAGTTGGAGAACCATAAACACCGCCAGGCCATTCTGTGGTGACGGTGTATTGGTGATGTCTGTACTCGGGCTTTCTGTACAACACGACTGACGTGCCTTTGGGAGCGAACCCATACTGAAATAACAAAAAACATTACGTATATTTAGAACAAAAAGATGGCAAAAAGAAAACAATTCTAGACAGGAAGAAGATACGTGCTTAGGCATATAGAGGCCAGGTTAACGAGTGATATTATACAGGGTGTAAAAAGACGACTACCGAAAACGAAAGGGGCTGATCCAGCACCCCAAAACTTATTTAAAAAAACAAACAGTTGTCTTTAAAAAAAATTGTAGCTTGAAAAAACAATGTGTCAAGATTTTTATTAATTTCAGAAGCCAGCAATGTACAACTAAAGTAACTAAACGCGCCCGCGCGCTCTGTCGTGGTCATTGCACTCACCCGGCCAGCTGTTTTGATATTAAAATACATTACTGTTTTATTGATTTTCTTTGTTTTTTGGTTTTCTAAATGAGATAATTAGGTAGTTTGGGTCCTGTTATGTTTTACTATGTGTATGCAAGCAGAAAAAAACATAAAACGACTTAGATAAATTAACATTTTTTTTGAGTTTTTTTTTCGTTAAACCTATTCAGTATCATGTTCTGATTGCCACCCCCAAGTTTTCGGTAGTAGTCTTTTTACACCCTATATATACTCGTATATGCTTTCTATCTATACAAATAAATAAAATTGGAGTGTCTGTTTGTAATATTAAAAAAAACCGCTTTCTACTACATGCATAAGAATGTGTATACGGTACACATACCAAAATAGATATTTTTAAATTTTTTGTCTGTCTGTCTGTCTGTTTGTTTGTTCCTGCTAATCTCAGGAACCACTAGTCCGAATTGAAAAATTCTTTCGGTGTTGGATAGTCCATTTATCGAGGCAGGCTATAGGCTGTATATCATCACGCTACTACTAATAGGAGCGGAGCACCAATGAAGAATGTTTCAAAAACGGGGAAAATCGTCACGCCACGGGCAATATAAGACGCAAACGAGGTTGCGTGGGTCAGCTAGTATTACATAAAGTTGATGTTAAGCCGTTAAGAATGAGGTTCCCGAAAACTAAACTATCCTTCTTCCTCTCTCCTGATACCGTTGGAGAAGCTGCAGGCAGCAGAAGAGTAGCAACCCACTTGTGACACTTAAGTCTCATGGGATTATGGGCAACGGTAGACCATCAGGTCAACTCGATTACTCCACTACCCATACCTATAACTTAAATTGAATATCATCGCTGACAGTCCGGGAAACTGGTGTATAATAAATAAATAAATAAATATTTCGGACATCTTACACACAACGCCATCTAGTCCCAAACTAAGCAGAGCTTGTGTCATGGATACTAGACAACTGATATAAATACATATATACTTTTTTTTGTAAATACATACATATTATACATAGAGAACACCCAAACTCCGAAACAAATATTTGTAGATCATACAAACATGTGGTCCACCCCGGGAATCGAACCCGAGACCTCAAGAACAGCAGTCGCATACGCTACCACTGCGCTATAGAGGCAGTCATAATATAAACATAAGATAGAAAGCCACGCTGATATCAGTACGAACTGATCGGCTCAACCGAGCGGTTCTACCCTCGGACAGAATACTAACCTAAAATGTGTAATTCGTTAGTTAGTATGAGAATCATCTCAAAAGGACACCATAGTGTGGCTCACCATGCTGCAATGTTTGTATTCCCAACGAGTATAGTGACCACTACTCTTGGGTTCTGCTCGTGCTTTCCATCAGGCCGAGTAGTCACTTTGGTAGTGACGTGTAGCGGTCACGGATTCAATTTCATTTTTTCCATACAAAATAATATTATTATATTATTATATATTTTTACATTGCGTCGTCACGCTACCCCACGTAAGTGTGCGACAGAGAGAGAGATGTCAATCGCCTACATTTATGCGTACTACCTGACTCACTCTCTCCTTGACATTATGTAACATCGCATGTCAAACTACACCACGTAAGTGTGCGACAGAGAGGGATGTCATACGCCTACATCTACGCATGCTACCTGACTCATTCTCTCCTTAATATTTGTATAAATACTGGTGTTGTTTTAGTATATAGTTCAGTCATAGAAATTAAATCATCAGTCATCTTTTGATACTATCCTTTTACAATCATCCCGCTGTTTTATTCAGTATATTCCTACGGTCGTCCTATATATAACTGGTTGATTATAACACTGGTGGCGCACTCAACATTTGTTAGCGGTTTTGGTTCCACTAACATAACAGCTACAAAAAAAATTTTAAAAAACTCACCTTATGTGTATCGGCCGACATGCTGGCAACCCCGGGCAACCGGAAGTCAAAGACGGGAACGTGATGACCGGCTTCGGGCATGAAAGCCGCTACGAACCCGCCCAGGCACGCGTCCACGTGTAACGGAACATCGTACTCCACTGCGATGTCCGATAGCGCGATGATATCGTCCATTGTGCCGTATGGGAAGTTTGGAGCTGAGCCTACTATCTGTTGGGACAGTCAAATTTTTCGTTCATTAGACGACAAACATGTTAAGTCTACAAAAAAAAATTACACGTTTTGTAACATTTTCTTTTTCTTTTTATGGAATAGGAGGCAAACGAGCAGACGCATCGCCTGATGGTAAGCGATTACCGCCACGCCATGGACACTCGCAACATCAGAGGCGTCACAAATGCGCTTTTGGCTTTTAAGGAGTAATTATTTATTAGCATTACTAGGGTATACAATTTTTTTTTGTTTTCTCCCACATTAGGAATAAACATCCTGTGTCGTGGGGGACTTTACAAACATACATGAAACGGACACAAAGAACATCCAGAGTCGGGACAACAATTCGTGGATCACACAAAGTGTTGTAGGTACCGCGTGGAATTTGAACCCACGACACTTGGCGCAGTAGCAAGCGGCATGGCGACCGCTGACACCACTCGGCCAACTTGCAGTCAATATTTCAGATCTGATTGTTTTAACACCTACAGGTTTTTTTTAAACTGCTGGCTTGCTAATTCAAGTATCGATATACAGCGATATGTAGTTCTCAGAACAAACAAGTTTAATCGCGGTATATAAAATAATTTTTATACCCAACCCCTTCCCCTAAACCCCTTCCCATCCTCCAAAGGCCGACAACGCATTTGTGAGGCCTCTGGTGTTGCATGTTGGGTGTCCATGGGCGGCGATAATCGCTTACTATCAGGCGATACGTCTGCTGGTTTGCCAGCTATTCGATAAAAAAAAAGGTGTGTGTGCGATTCACACACGATAGAAGTGAAACTTTTTAAAACAGTTAATCGACAAAAGAATGAGACCGACATTTGCTCTCTCGCTCTGGCTCACTAAGTACTGGCGACTTTTTGCATTTGTGTCTCTTACCTGTTGTTTTTTCCGTTGCATCCGGTTTGAAATCACAACGATTCTAAAGAAGTTTCACTTCAATAAACCTGCTATCTCCCACCAATATGTTTTCGATAGAAATATATCAAAAAAAGTCTCACCAAACAAGTCCTCCTGCCAATAGCCTTCCTCACTTTATTCACATCGACGTTCATGGTCTCAGGGTTAACTGGCACAGTCTTGACGGATAAACCCAAATACTGCGCAGCTTTGTCGAATCCCGAGTGCACTGTCGATGGTACGATTATCTGAGGGTTGGAGATGCCCTTGGCGTACGCTATATCTCTGAACGCTTTGCACGCCATGATAATGGACTCTGTACCGCCTGTTGTTACCTGTAATAGATATTGTAGTTATGTACTTAATTGACTTATATTTTTCTTTAAATATATACATGAAACGGACACATAAAACACCTAGTACAAGAATTTGTAGATGACACAAGGTGTAATCCCATGTGGAATTTGAAACCACAATACTTGGCGCAGTAGAAGGCGGCCGTTCGCTTAAACCAACGTGCAGTCCAATTTACTAAAACTTCGGCCGAAGCTTTAAGAGAACTTAACAAATTGTAATTTGCCAATGTTTTTATACAGTTTTGAATGAGTGAAATGGATTTGAAGCATATAATTGATGCAAAAAATAAATAGAATAAGATTTCATGTTTGCTAAAATTTTTTGTATGTTTATGCAAATTAATTTATGGGCGATGTTACGAATGCCGTTATGCGGTCATATCCCTCTACTTTAAAAGACTAGTTATTTGTTAAACTAAACTAAGCTAAATTTTATCCATTTCAAATACTAGTTTTTCCTAATTTCATCATAAAGTTAATCTAATATCTAATAATTTGAGACCACAATGAATTTTTGGGTCTGTCTCACTAGTCCTATAGTTTTGATGGTAATGGGACTTTTGAGACTAAAATACTTGTCCCATAGAACTATTTGAACTTTGAAACAGACTTGACAGACATGAATTCAGATAATAGGTAGAGGACAGATAAATCTAAACCTTGATGGGACCTCTCGATAAGAATTTTAAATCCCGAGTCAAATATGCGATAATAGCATGTAATGTTTGCTTATACCGAATAATCGTGTCATAGATAAAGCGAATCAAACGTTTTCTGTAGGCTTGTATAATATGTATTTAGTTTACATACTATTATAACAATATAAATGGCGCAGTGGTAGTGCATGCAACTGCTGTGCTTAAGGTCTCAAGTTCAAATCTTGGGTCGGACCAAATGTTGGCATGATCTAAAAAATTTTTTTTTGCCGATTTTGTGTGTTTTGTAACATGTGTATATGTATATATTTACAAAAGTATATAAGTATTCTATCCGTCAATCTAGCGGCCATAGTACAGCTCTGCTTAGTTTGAAGCTAGTTGGCCTTGTGGGTTAGATGTCCGAATTTTTCATTATTTCAAAATTTTAATGTAATTTAAAAATCGAATAAAACCTAAATACCAAGATCATCTCGCCCACTGCTGGACAAAGGCCTCACAAGTTTTGCAACATTTAACATCTACCGACGTTCGAAAAAATCTAAATAAATTCAGTTATGTAACAGTAATCGTAATTAAAACATTATTGGTGAGAAATTTATAATTTTGACGTAACAGTTCGTGTTGTTAGAACATTATCTTTAGACAATTATCATTTAAATTCCAAGGTCAACTACGAATACCTGCTCTTGAACGTACAACTAACTAAAACATTTGTGTACGTACTTTTAGTCTTACAATGCATCTTATTACCTGAAATCTTTGAAATTTCTCAAACTAAATTTTTTTTGTAGGTTCTCCCAAAATGACTGTACTCTGCCTGATGGAAAGCATAAGCAGAATCCAATGCAAATTGCGTATGTATACAATGTAGTATGGTGACCCACGCTACGGCGGCCTAGTGGTGCTTCTGCATCATTGGGCCTCCGGTCTCGCACTCACCATTACCGCCGCCTATGGACACCCGCAACACAAGAGGTGTCACAAGTACGTTGCCGGCCATTGCGGGATGGGGAGGAGGATTCGGTATCCTTACTCATTCGGTGAAACGCAGAGTAAGCGCTATTTCACACCAGTTTTCCGTGAGGCCGTGGTATCACTCCGGTCGAGCCGGCCCGACACGCTTCGACTCTGCCACGGTAAAATTCGATATTTATATTTTAGTCGTCGCTGTGTGTGTAATCAAATTCCGCTCAGACTTCTCAGATAAAGAGTAAGGTAACTTTATTATCTTGTTACGTATCCCTAAACATTTGACACGCACTTGAGGTCTGTGGAATGCGTTTTTATAAGGACGATGTTAGGTATCCATAAACATCTCACACGGCACTTGACATCTGCGGAATGTACTACGATAAGAATGGCGACGTTGGACCTCCACCGGATTTCAGAAACATTATTTAAATTCATTCTGGCTTCACACTTCGAGACGGAATCACTAGTCTAGTTAGCTATAGGTCTTATTTTGTAAAATTAGCAATTAATTATTTACTTAAATATTATAAATTGCTTTATTTTGGATCCTCCGGATGCGGCTATCGTAATTATTTCATTCGGTAAAGTGCAAAGAAAGAAAATACATAACATTTATGAGCTTGTAATAATATCACCGGCTGGTTCCCAATACACATAGCCACGTGTAAAGCTTACCTTCGTGTAGCCATCATAATGTTATAAATTCGAAAGTCACTTTGTATGTTTGTTATACTTTCAATGAAATTTGAAATGAAGATACTTTTTTTGTCCTTCTTCAAAAATGACAAATTTTATTTTACCGCGGACTAATTTTTATCGCGATAAATGAAATACTTGTGGGCAGAGCCGCGGGCAATAACTGGTTATTATTAAAACATTGATTACAAAGTACACTGATGTGTGTCAGTCGAGTGCGCAATTAACCATGTTACTTCCGAGCTCGTTAATGACTCATTAACACTTTGTATGGAATCGTTTGAGCTCTGACTTGACACTGCTCACGGATATAATCGTATCACGTTGCAGCTGCATTCGTTACGACGTATATCTCCTCGCACTTGAGTTCTTTTTTTCGTGCGGGGGAGAAAATCTTCTTCGGATCTCCGATTCCTTTTTGTCACATGCGTCAGGGGTACTTGGTGTTGCCATTAAAAATTACAGACAGCCTACTCAGGGAAGAATCCGGCCTATGTCATTTCTGTAACCCTTTATCGGCGCACGCCAGGCTCTCCCTGGCAATAACATGGAACTAGGATTAAAGTCCTATTTGAAATGTATCTTTTGTAGTAGTTAATCCTATTCGCAGATAGTCTATAATTTTTTGTGCAGTCACTTGTGTGTACACTACGGATGGGCTACTGGTTGAATCGTTGGCCACACCGCATTCTATTGTGTTGTGGGTTCAATTCCCACATGGGACAACACTTTGTGTGATCCACAAACTGTTCTTCTGAGTCTGGGTGTTCTCTGTCCGTTGCATGTATGTTTGTGAAGTCCCCCGCTAAACAGGATGTATATTTCTAATACGGGAGTTGTGACATAAAACAAAACAAAACTACGAATATCATATACATAGTATATTGCTGGCAAGAATTAGTATTTTAAGTTATATTTATGTTACTAGCGTTCGATAAATGAATATGTAAATAGTAGAATCACCTTGAGTCCGATCACTTACATAAATGTGAAAGAAATGCACCGATTCGAGGCCATAACGAGAATAGCGCTAATTATAGCCACTAACTAACCTGCTACTATTAGTCTGTACATATGAAATTACTAGCCTGATTGTCTGAACGATTCATAGACAAAGAACATAAATCAATAGCGTTACAAATTTGAAGTTTTGGGCAGTTGAGGCTTCTCATGTTGTCAGCACTTACTAATAAGGGATATTTGAATATTTTAATGTTACGGGGGTAAAATATGCAATAAAATAATTGCAATCGCAGAGTGCGTGTGCGTGGGTGCGTGCGTGCGTGCGTGTGTGCGTGTGTGTGTGTGGTTGTGTGTGTGTGTGGTTGTGTGTGTGTGTGTGCGTGCGTGGTACCTTGCGCTGTGTCGCAAATCGGGGAGGTGTCAAGGGACACCCGGATGGAACGAAGTTCGAAATAGAAAGACGAAACGAAAATATTTAGCTTGCTTTCTATAAGAGAGAGAGAGAGACAGACAGAGAAACATGTGCACGCCGCACGGCTTACAATAGCTTACTATAGTAAAAAGTCGTTACAACTTTTCGTCTTAATTTTTTAGTGTCGTTACAACTTTTCGTCTTAATTTTTTTCCGTCTAGCCCCCTTTCGCAACACGCGATTAGGAACTTCGTTCCAATAGTTGTTTAGCAGTTTGTCATTTTCAAAGTTAGAAACACGAAATACCTAATACAAAATTATTTTGCGGAAAGAACCCGGTTCTTTACAAAGCGTCTATTTGCCAATAACCAAAGTATGCAATACATTTTACGCAAGGCAATACGATTTCGTTTATATTAGTGTATAACTTCTAGATCAATTCTACTATGCCTGCCTTGGTGGCGCATTGGTAGCGTATGCGACTGCTGTGCTTGAGGTCTCGGGTTCGATTCCCGGGTCGGATCACATGTTTGCATGATTTGCAAATAATTGTTTCGGAATTTGGGTATTTGTTATGTCTAATATGTGTTTACAAAAAAAAGTATATATATTAATATCAGTGGTCTAGTACCCATAACACAAGCTCTGATTAGCTTGGGACTAGATGACGTTGTGTCCGAAATATTTATTTATTTAATATTTTATTTAAGGGCACCAATGTGTACAAATCATTCACATTAAGCATCCGATTACTAACAGTCAAAGGTTATGCATTTTCATACAACAAAATTATTTTTCATTTTAGTCTCTATAGTCTTTATATTATGACAAGTCTCCTTATTTGGAACTCAGAGAACATATTTGCAAGGAGACACAATGTAAATATATACATATCAATTATATATAATTCTCATAGCACGATGTCTCACGATGAATTGTGAATTCTTTAAGATGTGTGTTTTACTATCGTACCTAGTATAGGATTGTTAACATCACGCTTAGACCAAGACATGCAGACGAAGTTGCGGTGGTCAGTTACTTCTTATTTCAACATGTATATACATATATATAAAGCTCGGTAGAATTGTTGTATGTTTATAAAAGTCACCTTTAAGTCAAACAAAACAAAAAAAAAGGTGTGTGTGTGATTCACACACGATAGAAGTGAAACTTCAGTAAATTGGCAAAAAATGAGACCAACATTTGCTCTCTTGCTCTGGCTCAATATTTACAAACGAGTTTTTGTATTTGCATCTCCCTTACCTGTCGTTTTTTCCGTTGCATCCGGTTTGAAATCACAACGATTCTAAAGAAGTTTCACTTCAAAAAAAATGATTAAACGACCATGTAATACAATAAAACAAAGAGTCTGCATTATAAGATCCTTCACGCGCAATGATAAGGAGAATTTGAATTATAATATTGGAATATGTGGTAGTTCTTTTATCGTATTGATAGAGTTGATAAAATCCGCCCATGGAGTTTCAGAAAAACTCAAGAATCGCATGTATTCGTCCTTTTAAGTCCACTTCCTGTCTGTCGAATTTAGAGAGAGGTGGTGTGAGCAACAAAAATGTCACGACGACTCAATGAAAACCACTCTCATAATTAATGGAAGCTACCTAAACTTGACAGGTGATTGAAGTGATCGCCACGCCGCTTCCTACTGCGCCAAATTTTGTGGGTTAAAATTCCACATGGGACAATAATTTATGAGACCCACCCACAAATTATTATTATCAGCCTGAGTGTTCTTTGTGTCCGTATATTTGAATATTTGAAAATTCTCGCAACACAGAATGTATATTCCTATGCTATAAGACGTTGCTTTCTAACAAATTTCTAGATTCCAGTTCACGGGAAGTACCCTGTAGGTTTTGGTTCCCTTGCGAGTGTTGAAAATTTGCAGCATAAACGGCTGTATCTTTTGATTGCGTTGGCTTAGAAGTTTTATTTTTTCACAGCTCCAAGGTACAGTAGAACAACACTTTGTGTGTGTGATCCACAAATTGTTGTTTTAAGTCAGGGTGTTCTTTGTGTCCGTTTTATGTACGTATGTTTGTAAAGTCCTCTTTAGTCTTTTTATAAAGAGAAAGAGACAGATAGACGGACAACAAAGTGATCACATAAGGGTTCCGTTTTTTTCCTTTTGAGGCACGGAACCCTAAAAAGAAATTTCACAACATCTCACTGAAAACCACTAACGTAATAAATGGATGCTCCCTGAAGTAAACTTACCGTTCCACAGCAGTCTTCATCGCCATGAAACAAGTTGATCGCCATTCTAACGATTTCCGCCTCCATTTTGTTAATGCCGGGGAACACGTCAGCATGCAGGGGGTTCGTGTACGCCGTCAACGAGTACGCATCGCACGCCACTTTGCTGATTTCCTGGCTAACGTGATAGACTGCACCGGAGACGCAACCATTCTTCCAGTCGTACGCACCTAAAAGCAAATTTTAATGTAATTATAATCACAAAAAAAAATGTGTATTATTTTAGCGTAGTGTTTTAAGTGGAAAGGACGATATCACTTGGAGAAAAACTGGAAATGAACCCCATACTATCCAGTCAGGACAGCGCAGAATAGTTAGGCAAAATATGTCCAGTAGTGTGCTGTCAAAGTAATGTCGATACCGTTCCCACTGCGCTGAGTGCTGTGGATTTAAACTTTTCCGTGGGAGAGCCACGCTTCAGTATGAATGCGCCGGCTCGACCGGAGTGATACCACGGCCTAACAGAAAACCGGTTTGATATAGCGCTTGCGCTGTGTTTCACCGAGTGAGTGAGAATACCGGAGGCCCATACCCCAACCCCTCCCTCCATCCCCCTCCCCAGCCCCCTAAAGACTGGCAATGCACTTGTGATGCCTCTGGTATTGCCGGTGTCCATGGGCGACAGTAATCGCTTACCATCAGGCGATACGTCTCCTCGTTTGCCCCACTATTCCAAAAAAAACCCGTATGGGATAACACATATGTGATCTACAAATTCTTGTTTCGAGTCTGGGTGTTTGCGTCCCTAGCGATACAGGATTAATTCCTAGTGCGAGAGTTGTCTTTTCAAGACCAAAAAAAACCCTTCTTACCAACGTAGTATAGTAAGCCTAAAACTTTTCTAAGGTAAGGCTTATTTTCAAGGCGAAATTCGTATCATAACATAACCATGAACTGTAACTTACCTAAACTAACCAGATCTTTGACTTCTTCAATGACCTGATCAGCGCTGAGTCCCGACTCAGGCAGTTGTCTCCTAACCGTGACCCCTGCTAGTCGTTTGTTTACATCACTCTTGAAATCGCTGTTGATCTGTGCCATCTTCTCCTCGATCTTACGCCTTACAATTGGCACTTGACGTAGCCATCTGAAGAACTCTTTGCGTAACCTTGATGTGACGCCTACGAAGAGAGTCATCAAATTACATTGTCATCATCTTCCTAGCCCTTATTATTCCCAAGATTATTTGGGGTTGGCTACTAAGTAATTTAACCGGTTATACCAGAATATCAGTTTTTCCACGGAGCGACTTAATTCGAAGGTTGAACTAGTTGTCAGTATGTTTGAGGGCACTGACTTCCCAATAACGATTGCCTTAGATGTTCATGACAACCGGTACCGACGGCTTAACGTGCTCAAATGACATTGTATGAAAAATTTTTTTTTCTAACATTTCTAAATAATTTAACTGAACGCATGGTGCAGTAATTAAAGCGGTCACTTCGTGACGTACCTACTATTGCGCTAAGTGTTGTGGAATGTGTTAACACTTCAGTAACACTCTGTCTGGGTCTGGGTCTTCTTGTGTACGTTTCATGAATGTTTGCAATCCTAAACGACACAGAGTACCTACATTCTTAACGCGGGAGTACGACAGTATCTTGGCGTCTAATTTTTCTAATGAAAGATTTAGGAAACAGAATTCGTATCCTTAAGGAAAGGAGATCTGCGCGAAGGCAATGCCATAAACATATCTGATCGGTAAGCTAACATGGTTTTACTTAAGGGGAATACACAACCATCCATCGCATTGTGGCATACAGAAGTGTCGAGCAGAAATTTTGAAGCATGGCAGTCAACAAGTCGAACAATAACATAGCATTGTGGTTAACCACTTATCTTGTGTACACTTGAACTGTGAACTGCCAATTGAACATATAATAGGAGTATTCATGTGGCTAGTGAATAACAATTACATAAAGGATTTTGTGAAGAAATAAGTTTATTGAACTGTAGCTAGTGTCCTTGCCACCAGGCCAGCTGCTTGTTTACCCCGTATGTCATCTATACAAATAAATAAAATAGAAATGTCTATTTGTAATATTAAAATAACCCTAATACAGTACCAAAATGACATTTATTACAATTTTTGTCTGTCTGTTTGCTCTGGTTTATCTCTGGAACCGCTAGACCGATTTTGACTAGCGTTTCTCTGATGTGTAGCTGATGACATAAGGAGTAACTTCTTAACTTAACTTAAGCATCGCCCTGTGGCGTTACCCGGGTACTACAATAACCGCGGGATACACCGCGGTTATTGTATTTATTTGTATGATGTATAGATATCTATAGATGAAACATATCTATACATCATATAAAGATAACTACTTACTTTCTTTGGGGGGTGGTGTTACTCACGTCCGTAGGATTTACCATCTGTTCCTAGACCCACCCTACACGTGCCCCCTGGGTGGTGCTAAACGAGTAACAAGGCTCATCTACATATGCCCAACGCCGAGTAAGAGGCGGCGGTAACTAGCCTCTCACCAGGTTTTCGCAAACCTTGGCGGAGTAAATAGCCCCTAAAAACAGCGATCGCAGTGCCTTGGGAAAGTGCTGGTGGAACATCTCCCAAACCCCTTTTTAAATTATGAAAATGTCGAATAATGAGAAATATGTTATGTCATGCGAACCGGCTAACCCCCGGCGCTCTCTGGTACCCGGGCCGGAGAGTGTGAAATTGGCTACCGAAGACTACTTAGATGTGAGTAACCAGGCATCTACGTCAGTAAATACTACTGGAAAAAGATTAGTTCAACAAGCCTTTCACCCCAGTCTGTTTATCAATAGATCAAGGAGTCAATCCCTTGGAAGCAAACAGCAACTCGAAACCGTAAACTCTATTGCCCTGACAAGGGAAAGTGAAAATCGTACACAAACTGTCGACACCAATGATGTGCCGTGTCCTCCCGAATGGCAAAGAGTACCAACAGCCCGATGCAATAAGCGGAAGAAATTATCACATACTCCATCACCTGAAACAGTCACTACAACTAATAGATACAGTGGCCTTCAGATTGACCTCACGGACAATGAGCCTGACTCGTTAACAAAAAATAAAACACCTGAAGAAAGGAAGCCAAGTAAACCTCCACCTATAATATTGTACGGCATTGAAGATGTAAATAAACTCACTGAATTCTTGGAAACAGTTGCTGAAAGATCAACATTTAGCTATAAACTTGTAAACAAAAATCAAATAAGAATCATAAGTAATAACATAGATATTTACAAAAATCTCATATCATCGATTCGAGAAAAGGGTCTCATCGGGCATACATTCAATAGAAAAGAGGATAGATGCTGCAGACTCGTAATTAAAAACCTGCATCATACAACCCCACACAAAGCAATCACAGATGCATTTGAAGAAACAGGCAACACAGTGGCTGGGGAAATTATCAATGCAAGATATGGACCAGAAAAGAAACCTACTTCCACCTTCTTTGTCAACTTGAAACCTGGCCCTAGCAATAAAATGGCAAAACAAATTAGATACATTTTCCATCAACTGGTAACAATAGAAGATCCCAAAAAAAGAAAAACCATAGTACAATGCCAAAGATGCCAGCAGTATGGCCACACAAAAAACTACTGCATGCGTCCATATCGCTGTTTAAAATGTGCTGAATCACACTTAACAAAACACTGTCCTAAAGTTGACCGCGCTACCCCAGCAACATGCGCTCTCTGCCTTGGGCCGCACCCCTCAAACTATAAAGGATGCGAGGTGTACAAAGAAATACTGGCTAGAAAAACTCAAAAACGCGAGGTAGCAAAAAAACCTCGTACTCTCTCAAATAAGGGTTCAATGGTATATAATCAAACCAAAAGCGCAACCAACAGTAATGATGACCAACCCAAACTCTACAGCGAAGCTACGAAGGGCCTATCAGGTCAAAATAAAAACCCTCCAATCACAAGAGAAAACTGCCAGCAAATGTCATACAACAGAATGGAAGAGATATTTATCAAGCAATCTGAGAAGGTCGACATCATCTTACAACAGATGAGCAACATGATAGGGCTCTTGACAACTCTAGTGAACAAACTGTTACAGAACTAAAATTGAAAATAGCCACATGGAACACTAATGGTTTAACACCTAACAAAGGCGAAGTTGAAGTCCTGTTGATATCTCATAGACTGGATATCCTACTTATATCAGAAACTCATTTCACGGGTAGTAGCCATATTCATATAAAGAACTACAATATATATACAACGAAACATCCAGATGGTACTGCACATGGTGGTACAGCAGTCCTAATACGTTCATCAATAGAGCACCATGAGCTCCCACAATTCAAAACCGAACACATCCAAGCTACATCTGTTTCAATTCAAGATAGAAATGGACACTTTAATGTATCATCTGTATACTGTCCCCCAAGGCATAAAGTAACAGAAGAAAAGTTTAATTCATACTTTATGAGCCTTGGTCCACGATTCATAGCTGGAGGTGACTGGAACTGCAAGCATGTTCACTGGGGATCTAGGCTAATCACTACGAGAGGAAGGGAACTGAAGGGATCCGTTGATAAAAACCACTTAACAACTATATCTACATCAGAACCGACACACTGGCCTACAGATCTGAATAGGCTACCCGATGTACTGGATTTTTTCATTATGAAGGGTCTCCTTCGACTTTTCTATAGGATCGAATCCTGTCTGGATGGTTCTTCAAATCATATTCCGGTAATATTATCGATCAGCACCAACATCTTGTATTCACAAAGAAATCCAAGAATCTACAACAGTGAAACAAATTGGGCCCTATTTAGGAATATAGTCTCAAACTCCATAAATTTACATCTGCCTTTAAAGACAAAGGATGAAATTGATACTGCAACAAAAAATTTCACAAGCGCGGTACAAGAGGCATGTTGGAAAAGTACAGAAGAGGAAATACGTAGAAATCCAAGACATTCTTGCGTGCCACAGGAAATAAGGCAAATGATATTGGAGAAGAGAAGGCTACGCAGAGTGTGGCATACCAGTAGGCACCCAGAGGACAAAAGAGCACTCAACAACTACACTAAATTACTGAAACAAACTATAAAAGATACTGAAAATGCTACTATTGAAGCTAATATACAATCACTAACGGCTACTGCTTCAACTGACTACTCTCTCTGGAAAGCGTGTAAAAATATGAACCAACCAAGAAACCCTAAGCCACCTCTTAGACTAAATGGAAATACTTGGGCTAGGTCTAAACAGGAAAAGGCCGATGCGTTTGCAATACACCTCTCTAAAGTGTTTCTCCCTAATGAACCTAAACCTGATTCGGAAGAAACTGATGTAGAAGAAATCCTCCAACGAGACCATCAGCTTGCCCTACCCTTAAAATGGGTAACACCGCAAGAGGTAGCTAGAACGATTAAACAGTTAGACAACAAAAAGGCGCCGGGATTTGATTTGATTGACAAAAAAGTCCTCATGGAACTACCACCAAAGGCAATAATATTCCTGACAACCCTATTTAATTGCATCATCAGAATAGGGCATTTTCCTGTATTGTGGAAGGTCTCACAGGTGATTATGATCCATAAACCTGGTAAGCCACCTCACGAAGTATCTTCCTACAGGCCCATAAGCTTGCTCCCAATAACTTCCAAGCTCCTGGAAAAAGTTCTGCTGCGACGGTTGTCACAGGCCATGAATGAAAGCTCTGTAATTCCAGATCACCAGTTTGGCTTTAGACCAAATCATGCCACAGTCGAACAGATACATAGAGTGTGCAGACACATCAGTGACAGTCTTGAGCGTGGAGAGTATTGCTCTTCAGCATTCATAGATGTGCAGCAGGCTTTTGATAGGGTGTGGCATAGGGGGCTTCTCTGCAAAATTAAATTGATCTTGCCCCACACGTACTACCAAATTATGGAATCATACCTCTCTGATAGAATGTTCCAGGTGAAGGAATCGGATTGCACGTCAAGATTCTACGACATACTTGCCGGCGTCCCACAGGGCTCAGTGCTTGGCCCAGTCTTGTACACCATATTTACTGCAGATTTACCAGAAACACCAGGAGTCACTATCGCAACCTATGCAGACGATACTGCAATATTAGCCTCCAATAAAGACCCTACAGAGGCCTCTGCTCTATTGCAAAAAAGTCTGAATAATATCAACAAATGGCTGGACAAATGGAGAATCAAAGCAAGCGCGAACAAATCAGTGCAAGTGACTTTCACACTGCGTAGAAAAACATGCCCGCCAGTCAAACTGGATGGTAAAGACCTTCCTCAAAACAATGCTGTTAGGTATCTGGGTTTACATCTGGACCGTCGCTTGACATGGAGCAGACATATTGAAGCCAAGAGAAATGAGATTAATCTCAAATACAAGGGCTTGTACTGGCTACTGGGCAGAAATTCAAAACTGTCTATCGACAACAAACTCCTTGTATACAAGTCCTGTATAAAACCAGTCTGGATATACGGGATACAATTGTGGGGTACTGCCTGTCCATCAAATGTAAATAAAATCCAAAGAACTCAGAACTACATCTTAAAACAAATAAGTGATGCTCCTTGGTTCATAAAAAATATTGAGGTCCATAAATACCTAAATATGCCAACAGTGAAAGAGGAAATAGTTGCACACGCAAGGAAATACAAGGTTAGACTGGTTAACCACCCTAACCAGTTAGCCCAGCAGCTCACATTACCAGACTGCATCACTCGACTGAAGCGGCGCAGAACCTTGGAACTTGGCAGTATTGATTGAGCTATTATGTTAATATAGGTGATATTCTACTGGGAATACACCTAACCGCAAATTATTCTTAAACTCATCTGCTCATAGTCGGAATGACTGATTGCATGATAACAAAAAAAAAAAAAAAAAAAAAAAAAAAAAAAAAAAAAAAAAAAAACTTACTTTCTTTAGCATTATATAAGCTATGAGCCCATACTATAGCGAGAACAGAAGATGCAGTCATAGTGGCTATCTGCCATGGCTCTTTGCCCTCAAAGAGCTTGTTTATAGCCTTCAGGGGCTGCGGTCTCTCACTCATGGCTGAAAAGAAATATCTATTTACATTGGTTTTGGATTGAATTACTTGTCTATGGTTCATTGTTATAAATTTTTGTCTATTACTAAAATTATGTATCCTTATGATTTAAAATTACTTGCCCTAACAGAGTGATTGGTCAACACAGAGCCTAAGCAGCTGGGACCAGAGTCTTAAACTTTCAGTAGCTGATATTTGATTAGATTTTAAATAATTTCTTGCTTATAATAATAATATTCCTGGATCAGACCCAATCTTTGTCCGATTTGCAAATGTCTTTTTGCAGAGTTTGGGTGTTTTCTCTCTTTTATCTATTATCCAGCATATATTTGTTTTAGAAAATTTACCAACATAAAAATACCAAGCAAATCATCCAGATAGTTATGCTTAAACATAATGTATATAATTAATTATTGTAGAAAATAGTAAGACAATGTATGAAGGAACTCTTAACATGAGAAAAGAAATATATAATCATTACAGAAGAGTGTACATACACCAAGAATTATGATTAAAATACATTTTATTTAAAACTTATTAGAACTTTAAGCTATTAGAACTCAGGCATTTTTTATTTAGACCAGCATTATTATTGAGTTTAGATTATCTATAGCATGAATATAGAAGGTTAACATGACAAACAGTAATAAGTATTTATCTTTTACTAACAGTAAAATTTAAACAAAGAAATCACTGTGTGAGGCCTATTCTTGATTTTTTATTATTGTTTTAAGATAAACATGTAAAGTTACAAGAATATCAGAATCCCATAACAAAGACACTTTAAGAATTAAATATCTATGCTTAAGTATTGAGAGTGTAAACTCCCTCAACACTATACTGTGCAAAACAAAGATTTATTTGTAAAAAATTACTTACCGGTCCAATTCAAATTTATATTAATTAAAACTATAATTTGAGTTACCAACTAGTTGCTCAATCAATTCTTTCGACAAATAATATCATTATCACGATTACACTGATAACGATTATTCAAAAACGGATTACGTTCGTGAACAAAATACCTAAAAGTACTGCAACATCAACTGTATGGAAAATTATGAGTATAATAATAATAATTGTAATCAAGAGGCCAAAGTCAAAGGTATTTTGAAACGAACAATAAACGAAAACTAAACGTGCGTGTACTTATAATAGGTACATACTCCTTTTACAGCTGTATCAAAATCAAACTACTAAACTGTTAGAGAGAGATAGAACTCAATCGCTCGATCTCATTCTGACGTATGGAACCGTCAAAATCTGTGTTTTTTTTTCTAATTTCGTGACCCGATTACAAGGACTTTTAGATATAGGTTTGTGTAACAAAAATACATATCAATAAAAATGGCATTCTATAACTTTGTTAAATTTTAATTTATAACCATTTGCTTATTGACCCATTCTTTAGTACAATTTACTGTAGTCGTTAGTTTATGTAGGTAGAGGATATACTTGTCCTTTAGATAAATTTCAACTGTGCCTTTCATATTCTTTATTCATCATATATTTTAGTTAAGATAAAAAAAATGAAAAAATTTCGACCACTGTGCGACTACTATATAGTGTTGATTTGCTCTATACCTCTAACTACTGATTTAAGATGCTTGAATGTTCATTTACTTTTCCGTAAATACTTATTTCATTTGAAAAACAAATAGACTATCTTATGACTAAAAATCTACTAATTAATAATTTATCATAATAATAATTATGGAAACAATATGATGTAGGAATATAACTTCTAACACAAAAGTGTTGCAGTGTTGTTTTCAACTAAAACCATTTGAAAACTAGTTTATAAAATTGAGATAGTGCAGCTGAAAGTCATTCGTGCGATTTCTTAGTCTTGTCCCGTATTAAAATTGGATTATTTGGATCTTCGGGTCTGAATGTCAACAACATGAAAAAACAAAAACTGACAAATTAACTGTCCTTCATTAATGTCAAAAACCTAAGCTGATTTTCAACTGTGTGTTCCAACTTCCAGTTATCATACTTAAAGCATTATATCTTAAAAAAGTTAGTGTAAAAGTTTTCTAGAAAAATTTAATGCAATGAAAGTGAAACGTTGTGTATATATTTTTTTAATGAATCCTGAAAATATATGTTTTGCTGTAATTTTTACTTGCTTAAGGGTAAAGGAAGGGCAGAAGTATTTTTACATGCTCATTATAGTGTAATATAAATCTGGACCGCAATCCACTTTGATTCGGGGTAACAGCTGTTGTTATTATGAGTCATCAACCTCCAGTTTCCTGTATTCCAAACACGGCCAAAATGTCGAGAGCTAAAAAAGTTATCGAAGAAGCAAAGGAAATCAACAATCCTGAAATAGATTTAGTTGATAAAGGACTATCCAGCCTCGACGAGATACCTGGATTGTGTAAGTTATCTCTGAAACCTGTTTATCCTTTAAAGGGCGTAGGGTAACCTGTTTTTTAAACTTGTTTCGCTGTATTCTTACTGGCTAGACTAGAGTTTAAAGCGAAGATATATATATAATGATCTCAACATTGAAATAAGTATTAATAGTAAATAAATATTGTATATTTTACTTAGTTGTATTAAGCTTTTACATAAACCCAGAGATACTGAAATTCAAGGTTGTGTATTAACTGCAAATTTAAAGAAAATAATTACATGTCTTATATATTTTTCTGTCTACATGCCTTTTAAATAGTTATATTTAGTACTTAGTTATTTATAGAGTTAATAAGTACTGTATGTTTCTACATGACCTAGTACTATTTTTACCTGTGACATCATTCAATTTATCGTCAATAAGCACTAGTTATGGAAATGGTTGCTACCTAAATACCTTTTTCCATTATAGACAAGAAATGAATTATTTAAAAGTAAAACCCGACTGTGTCAATATCTGCCATCTTTATTAAATTCATTGAAGAACTGAAAAGGAAATATTTTGACAAATAAAATAGGGTGTGCCAAAGAAATATACATACATACACTCAAAACACATAACCCTCCTTCTTGCACAGTTGGGTAAAAATCTACTTAATTCTCTATTCTAACTATCTAAACCATAAATACAATAATAGTATTCTGTATTTTACTTTACAGTTAACCTGGCAAACATAACTCGGCTGTCCTTGAGCCACAACAAAATACAAGTGGTACCTGCAGTTCTTGCCAACTTAATAAACTTGGAGATCCTGAATTTTGCCAACAACCATATCCAAGAACTGCCAGTCAGTTTGTCCTCACTGCCAAAGCTTCGAATCCTCAATGTCTCTCTCAACAGACTCAACTCACTACCGAGAGGCTTCGGCTCTTTCCCGGTCTTGGAAATTTTGGACTTGACATATAATAATTTGAGTGAAAAGAACTTGCCGGGCAATTTCTTCATAATGGGTAAGCATTCTTCCGTTTCGTTCATTTTTAGTATTATCTATACTAATATTATAAAGCTGAATTGTTTGGACGGGCTAATCTCAGGAACCACTGGTTCGATTTGAAAAATTATTTCAGTGTTGTATAGTCCTCTTATTGAGGAAAGATATGCATTATCACGCTAAGACCAATAGGAGCACTAATGAAGAATGTTACAAAAACCAGGGAAAAATATTACACTACGGGGAATAAGAGACGTAAACGAGGTTGCGAACTGAGGGACAGCTAGTAATGTATACTAGTAGATATTGCTGCCTATTGTATGGTTAAACTATTAGCTTTTCCAAAACATTACTACTTTTTGTTTCTACATGGATAAACATGGCATAGGTGGACTTAAGTGGGCAATCCATTAAACAACCTTTACACACATGTGTTAAGAAACTAGTGTCTCAATACACTCGACACTTACGACACACTATTGCTATTAAACTTTCAGTGCACAGACCACAGCTACCTAAACTCATGAATAATACTAAACTTGCCAGAAATTCGGCATTCTTTTTTTTCTGGGTGTTTAATAGGCCTGCCAAAATGATTTTACTCTGCTTGATGGAAAGAATGAGCAGAATCCAAGAGTTCATAATCAATTGGCAGTGTGTTCTAAAACGGCAATGAAAATGGGATGAGATTTAACATCTTTATTTATAAATTGCAGACAGTCTACGTGCTCTATACTTAGGGGACAATGATTTCGAATATTTACCTCCTGAAATAGGCAATCTGAAAAACCTACAAATTGTAAGTACCTATATAATATTATGTATATAGAATTATGTTCTAAATGTGGGTGGTGTATGAGGAAAAATGTATGATATTCCTTTATATACATTGTTTTCTGTAATAGTTGGTAAATTTTCCTGTTCAATACATTTTACAGGTTAAATGTAAGACACACAAAGAGTGAAATATTATTTTGCTTAATAATTATTACATGTTTCTTAACTAGGTTTTTTCTTATTTATTTTTTTATGGAATAGGGGCAAACAATCAGACGTATCGCCGGACGGGAAGTGATTTCTGCCGGCCATGGTCACCTGCAACACCGGTGCGTTGTCGACATTTGGGGGATGGGGAGAGGGGTAGGGGTATGGGCCTTTGGTATCCTCACTCACTCGGTGAAACACAGCGCAGGCGCTGTTTAACACCGGTTTTCTGTGAGGCCATGGTATCACTCCGGTCGAGCCGGCCCATGCGTGCCGAAGCGTAGCTCTCCTTATCTATTAGAGATACCCAAATTTTGGTTTCTTAATAATTCTTTTGGGCTTAGTGCATTATGGTATCTTCTTTCATTCAACAGTCCATTGCCTACCTTCTAAGCATGTCTCCTCTTTTTGCGTTTCTCATTAATTCAAAAACATTCCTAGAAACCTGTGATCACCATTGGAGGCTTCTGTGTTCCCAGGAGTGTGGTTTTCTTATATTTTTATAGCAAATTAGAAGGTCTAATAGTTATAGATATCTCCTAACAATTTAACAGGACACACAGTGTTCACTCCTTAATCTTACAACATAGAAAATACAGGAAACAGTATTGTCAGCATATGTCTAGATATTAAGAAATTTTTTTTCCAAAACTATTGAACCTTGTTACTGTCCACAGCTGTCTATGCGTGAGAATGATCTGATAGAAGTGCCGCGAGAGCTGGGGAACTTGTCGCGTCTGCGGGAGCTACATCTGCAGGGAAACAGGCTTGTGGTGTTACCTCCAGAGATCGGTGAGTTCGAGTTTTCACTAAAAACTATTACATATAGAAATAGTGATGACATGAGTCCTATTATAGTCTATTCGCGTTAAAATATAATGACGATTTTGGTCTAGCCCCGATTTCCTGTCTGGTGCAGTCCAGTCCGCAAGAGTTTCCCTTATCTGTCTACTATATTAGTTTAGCTGGAAGTTTTACAAAAATTATAAAATAAATAAATACGTTGATGATCATCTATCAAATAACAATCTTCGTCTTTCATAATTAGGTTCATTAGACTTGGCCAGCAATAAGTCAGTGTTGAGAATCGAAGGTAACTTCTGGGTGATACCGATCGAAGACCAACTGAAACTTGGCTCCTCACACGTGTTGGACTACCTGCGGTCGGAGACTTATAAAGTGTAAGTATTATAAAAATATTATTAACACCTGGAATATTGTGCGACAAAAATATTCAAAAGGTGTACTTTTTTTATGGATGAGGAGGCAAACGAGCAGACGTATCGCCTGATGGTAAGCGATTACCGTCACAGGTGCGTTACCGGCCTTTGGGGGGACGGGGAGAGGGATGGGGAGGGGTTAGGATATGGGCCTACGGTATCCTTACTCACCCGGTGAAACACAGCGCAAGCGCTATTTCACACCGGTTTTCTGTGAGGCCGTGGTATCACTCCGGTCGAGCCGGCCCATGCATACTGAAACGTGACTCTCCCACGTAAGTCTAGCCAGTGTGGTATAGTAGGCTAAAAAAATATTTGGAATGAGAGGTTTATGTCCAACACTGAACTACTAAAAGCTGTTGACGGTAGACAAGGATGACTGTAGCTGCATTCAATCTCGCAAATTATTCGTTCGTGTGAAATGTGTCAAGTATAGTCGTTCCAATACTTTATTTAACTTTTGACAGATCACGCACATAAAGTTTTGTAATAATTTTTGATACAATGTACTACAGATAATACTGTACTTTATGGGCGGGCTCCGCCTACTTAGGGATGTGTCATTCGTAATTAATGACCACAGATTATAAAAACGGTTTTGAAATAAATCGATTATATTAATAAAACATACAATAAAATTATTGTGATTATATTTTATATCAAATCACGTAAAAAGCTTTATTATTTTGCATTAAAATGCCCTAAATGTCTCTGTTTCAATGCATAAATAATTTGCGTAATGAAAACAGTTCCATCGTACTCGTACCTAGTAATGGGATCGAATGTATTCGCCGCAAATTAATGAATCTAAAATAATTGTTTAGACTTACTATAGTTGGTTCAAATAAAAACTACCTGCGGTACCTACTTGTAATGAACAGGTACAAAATGTTGAAATTCGTAGTAATTTACGGATTAAAAATAAAACAACCAAAAGAGGTACTGTAATACTAATTTTAATTATAAAGAATCGTCTTCTTCGTATGACCAGGAATCATCATCACTTGATTTCTCAGTAATATTGATTATCATTTCTTGGATAGATAAAAATTTCGAATGCAACATCCCGATCCCAATCCGACATTATCACCTTGTTTGTTTTTTCTACAACATTCGCCCAGTTTTCTGGAGTTACTTTTTCACACGCATTTTTCAGTAAATTCAGCATTTTTCTTGCGGTGAAAGGAGGAGTTGTGTTGTTCCTCGCAGCATATCCTTTAACTTGTGCCCAGATCATTTCAATTGCATTATATTGGCAGTGATATGGGGGAATTCTGAGGACGGTATGCCCATGCTCTGCTGCCATTTCATCTATGACGTATCGTTTTGGCAGCTTCTTTGTTTTTAATATCTTTACTAACTCTACTTTTAGTAGGGACTCATTCACCTCTTCGCCATTGTCACGGAGTCAGTTTATAATTTCATGTTTTTTGTTGGCCTGTGTTGGTATTTTATTAATTTGACGAGAGTGATAAGGTGCATTATCAATAAATATTATTGATGGCTCTTCGAGTGATGTAAGCATTTCTCTGAACTACTTTTCATACACGTTCGAATTCATCTCCTCATGATAATCTCCTGTTTTCTGGGATTTAAAAGCTAATAGAGCGCCTGGCACAAATCCTTTTACTGTTCCTGCATGACAAATAATCAGTCGTTCGCCTTTTCCCATTGGTACTGTAGAAGTGGAGCCAACGGTGTTGTCAGTCCAAGTTTTTGACAGCGTATGATTCGCATTGAGCCAAGTTTCATCTGTGAAAACAACATTCGACCAATCTTCTATTTTTTTTGCTTGTCTTAAAAAATCGCATCTATACAAAGCAATATCATTGCGTTCCATTAAAATTTTTCGTTTGTCTCATTTTTGGAATATCATTCCAATGTCTTTCAATACCTTTGTCAGAGAAGATTTTGGACCACGGAACAAACCACTATTTCGAAGAGATTGTGTTAGTTTTTTTAATGTTGGAATCTCTTTTCTTTGGTAATAGTCGTATATATGACGACGAATAGCATCAGCGTCAAAATTGTCAACGGCTGTAACTTTACTAGGCGGACGTTTTTTCTTAGGTGTAGATAGCTTATTCTGTTCCATGCCACTGCTGCCGTAGCCTTCTTTTGTTATTTTTGCCACTGTTGGAGCACTAATACCTAATGCTGCTGCAACACGGTCTCTAACTTGAGTCACTGGTATAAGAGGCCCACCATTACGGCTTTCCTTTTCAAAGTATTCACGAAGTCGCAAGACAAACTCTCTTGTTTGTCCTTTGAGTACTTTCTTTTTTGGCATTTTGCCAGTAACGAAGGCAGGAACGATACGCTCAACTCAACCAAACGTGAGAATTCACAAATAAATCAATACGGAGGAATATAAATACTCAACTATATTGAAGGTTACTCATTGAAATACTGTAGATTATTTTAAAATAGACATAGAGAGATTTAATAAAGATCATCAATAGTTTAACAAATACAATATTAACCACTGAATTACAACACAATACAATAATACATTTTGAAAATTCAGTTCCTTTTATATATTTTTTCATGACATAGAACCGTCATATTTGAACAACATTCTTTTAATCCATTTCTTCTTTATTTTGACAAAGGAGGTCGCACATTGAAACACATAGAAATATGAAGTACGAAATTATCTATAAAATAATGAGTTTGTTAAATCGATTAAAACTTCTTAATGCATAAAATCGATCGATGAAAGAAATCGAATAGGTAACGGGTCAGGGTATCACTATTTGATTAAGTATTAGAGCTGTCAAAAGTTAAATAAACTATTGGAACGACTATAATTGTTATAATTAACTTCCAAAAATGTTTACAAAACCATCGGATTTGAGAAATAAACCTTCTGACGTGTAACAGAGACATTATTAAAAACATTTTTAAAATCACAATATCACATATAGAATAACAATCCTTAATTGTCGCCGAGGTCGCTAGGTTGATCACTGATATCACTCTAATATTTATTGAACTAAACTCAGCCTGCGAGACGTATTTATATCCATATTATTATTGTTAGTACATTCTAGTAACTACTCGTATATTTAAAGCGCTGAAAACTATCGCGCAACAATCAATCGATATTCGACGCTATGTAAATCAATATAAGGTTCATTATTCCGTATCTCAGGAGATTAAGGAGAACTTTCTCGAGCGTTGTTCGCGAATAATCTTTCTTCGTAACAATATTTTAAGTGCACGAATAATGCAGTGGATAAGAGATAATCTCGCCACTTTCTACTGTGCTAAGTGTTGTGAGTTTTATACCCGTGGCACATATGGATTTACTATTTATGTTGTTAAGAAACTGTTGTGGTTACCCGTACGAATATAAAATAACATTTAAAATAATTTAATTTGTTTATAGGCTGTACAGTCGTCACATGTCAGCGAAGCCTCCGCCGCCCCCACAGACCCTGGACAAGAGCAAGAAAGCGAGCCGAGCCGCCTAACGTAACATCATTCATTTCTATGTGCCATAACTTATTAATGCTTAATTTGTTGTTAATTTTAGATTTGAAGTTGTTTATAAGATTGTATGAAGAACTAAACAGGTACACTCAAATTAATTATTTTGAAATTAATAGAATTTATAGCAATTATCTGGTTACCTTAGGATTGTCTTACACTTCGGTGACGTGCATTGCCTGTAGTCACAGGCTGACTGATTCAGTGGTACAGTCCATCTTTGAAATATATTTTTGAAGATTTATTTTATCCATATATGCTAAATACTAACCAAAGCATCACAGGAGTTCTTAAATGGCTGTCGTTATGTAAGGTCTTTTTTTTTCGAGTAAATCGATGTGTTCGTATTCTTCTAGGATTTTTTAACTATAAGTACTTGAAAACGATTGAAATTATGTATCATTGGATTCTACCATAATGGCCATTTTGAATAACCATTTTTTTTTCTTTTAAAAAGACAACTTCCGCGCTAGGAATAATTCCTGTGTCGCGGGGGACTTTACAAACATAAATGAAACGAACACCCAGACTCAGAACAACAATTTGTAGATCACACAAAGTGTTATTCCTTGTGGGATTTGAACCCACAACACTTAGCGTAGTAGGGAACGTCGTGGCGACCGCTTAACCAGTAGGCCAAACGTGCAGTCATTTCTAGTTAAAACTGGAGATAGATTAAAAAAGACTGAAGTCAGTCTGTGATCACAGTGAGAGCAATTCTTTATAATAATTATAATTTTTTACTCAAGAGTTATACTATATTTTATTTGTGTAAGTTCAACAGTTCTTAGCCAACTGAAGCTACGTAATAAAATATAGTTAATTATTATTTTATAAGTAATAGCAGTATACATTTAATAAACTATTATAACGTTATTAAAATTGAACCAAGTTAAGTACTGTCATTAACACTTAATTTCATAGAAAATGTTATTTGTGTTCTGCCCCTGTTGATATAAATTACCTACAGTAAGAATAAAAAAAAAACAAGTAAGTAAGTATGAAAACCGGTGCGAAATAGCGTTTGCGCTGTGTTTCACCGAGTGAATGAGGATACCGGAGGCCCATACCCCAACCCCTCCCCCCATCCCCCAAAGGTCGGCAAAGCACTTGTGACGCCTCTGGTGTTGCGGGTGTCCATGGGCGGCGGTAATCGCTTACCATCAGGTGATACGTCTGCTCGTTTGCCCACTATACAATGAAAAAAAATAAAAAATTAAGTAACGCAACTTACTGTATGTATAACAGGGGCAGTACTGTACTTTGTGTTGTGACTGGTCAATGTGTGTGTAACGAAGCATTTAATGTCAAAACGAGTGCAATAAATTAGGGAAATAGACATAGGTGAACAAAACACATTTATTTCAAACAACTTTATTTATACAGACCAATACAAAGGCAATTTAACATTAAATGGATGGAATATTTGTACATGTATTTTTATAAAAACCTAGGATTTGTAATCCTTAACAAAGCTTTGTCCAATATTTGCAGATATATCCATTCATTCATTCAAATTGACTACCTCTGTAGCGCAGTGCTATGCTTGAGTGTTGGTTCGATTCCCGGGCCAGACCAAATGTTTGTATGAACTACAAATATTTGTTTTGGAGTTTGGGTGTCTATGTATATAATGTATGTATTTACAAAAAAGTACATATATATGTATTTTTATCAGTTGTCTAGTACCCATAATACAAGATCTGCTTAGTTTGGGATTAGATGGCGTTGTGTGTTAATGTCCGAAATATTATTTATTCATTTAAATAAAATTTACACAAAGTACACCCAGATCCAGAACAACAATTTGTAAATCACACAAAGTGCCACATATGGGGACCGAACCGACAACACTTAACGCAGTAGTAACCAGCTAGGTGAAATAAAATCACTGCGCAATCCATGTAACCATAAAAATTCTCTGCGTGTGTAATGTACCTATGGGCTTATAATGTGTTTTCATTGTATTATAAAAATATAATTTGGTTAATACCAATGGCCTATTAAAAGGCAAAGAAAGCTCTCCAGGTAAGACAGTCATTAAATAGAATTTTCTAGATTTTTCCCACCTGATGAACTTGTGTTAATGAGGACATATGCTCTTACGAAAGATAAGTGCACTTAAATAATCTTCAACATATATTTTTACACACAGTAAGGTGCTATAAACTAATTTGTATGTTGTGATTGTGTTAATCTATTAATAAATATATATTATTATTATTATTAAATATTACTAACAATTTTTTTTGTTTTATTTTGTTCTTTAGATAGTTTTGTGGTAGAATGTCCATGTTCTTAATAAAACAAGTGTTACCAGAGAATTAAATGACAATAATTATAATGATTATGGCTGACCAACTTTTAATGCCTTCTAAAGTATTCTAGGTTTTTTTTATTGTTATTTAGGGGGCAAACGAGCAGACGTATCGCCTGATGGTAAGCGATTACCGCCGCCCATGGACACCCGCAACACCAGAGGCGTTACAAGTGCGTTGCCGGCCTTTTAGGAAGGAGTACGCTCTTTTCTTGAAGGCTTGAAGGTCGTATTGGTCCGGGAATACCGCAGGTTTGGTTGTATCTTCAGGTTTATTTATGTTTTGTAACTGTGCACAGCCAAGGCAGGTATTTATAGTTCATATCAAAGAGCGTGTTATTACAAAATGTTAGTTTGTCTTCTCTACAGGTAGCCTATTTTGTTTTATAGTGATACTAAGGACTACATAAATCTTCCTTTGATCATCCTTAATCTGTTTAATCATCTATACTAATATTATAAAGAGGAAAACTTTGTTTGTATGTTTGTTTGTTTGTAATGAATAGGCTCAAAAACTACTGGACCGATTTTAAAAATTCTTTCACCATTCGAAGGCTACATTATCCACGAGTAACATAGGATATATTTTATTTTGGAAAAAAATAGGGTTCCGTAAGATATTGGGGTTTTTCGGACACAAGGTGTAAAAAATCAACCAGAAAAGTTACTTATTTTGCGTACGCTGCGTAAACTATAAAAGATAGAACCATAAAATGTTCTAATTAATCGTAGATCTTATAAGTATCTACAAAAAGTCCGCGACACACTATACGGGGGAAAATTTTTCGCTACGGGCAATAAAAGACGCAAACGAGGTTGCGTCGGTCAGCTAGTATTTGATAAAGATAAACATAGGAAATGATAAATATTAAACAAAATTTATAATTTAAATTTTATAGGAGTTTCGCATTGATCAATACAGTCTTAAATTCTGTGATAAAGTGCAAAATTTTAATCATCAAGGTAGCTAGCTTTTCTATGAATAAGTCGCAAACAGAGTCCGAATACGACTTTATTCTATAACATTATGGACTAGATAGAATTGACATCGCGCTATTCTACACAATTAAATTAAAACAATCATGTAAACATTGTACGTCTACTTAAAATATAAGCATTAATATTAAAAGCTATTCAAAAGAGATCACTTATGCCCGGTTCCTATATTTAACGAATCGTCATCGTGTAAAAAATTTCTACAACCGACTACGAGTCGTAAATATCGTTCCTCAATTTATTTTTTATAGGAACGATTTTAGCTTACGCCCCGTATAATATACTACTATTCGTACCTAGAACGGATCGTTTTTCAAATATAGGAACTGGGCATTAAATAACTGAAGAGAAATAATATTTTAAAATAGTCAAACAACGCGATGTAGTCCGAAACTAAGCAGAGCTTGTACTATGGGTACTAGCAATGCATTATACCCTTTCTTAGAACAAAAGTTTCGAAAGACATTGAGAAATTAATTAGGTATTCAAAACAAGCAAAAAAAATAGCCACAAGCCGTACAAAATTTAATATTTATTAAACGAGATAACAGTAAGCTGAAATTAACCTAAGAATACTCAATACTGATGTTTAAAATGTATTTGTACAATAGTGATGTGCCGGATTGAAAATGTATTGCAGTGGATACGAATAATTTATTAAAGTTTAGATCCGAATAACATTAAGGATCTGTAGTTATTGAGAATAGCCCCTTATCTATACTAATATTATAAAGAAGTAAAGTTTGTGTGTTTGTTAAATTGTAGGGGGTAATCTCGGGATCTACTAAAGCGATTTTAAAAATTCTTTCAGTGTTGAATAGTCCATTTATCGAGGAAGGCTATAGGCTATATATCATCACGCTACTGCTAATAGGAGCGGAGTACCAATGAAGAATGTTTCAAAAACGGGGGAAATTTTTACGCTACGGGCAATATAAGACGCAAACGAGGTTGCGTGGGTCAGCTAGTTATTTATAATACGTCATTTTCGACTAGCACGTCGCACTTATTTGACAAAAATTTAACCTTAAAATAGTATTATAAATAATTTATAATATTAGTAACTCACAACACTCTTCATTAGGATATTTAATTTCACCAAAATAATTCGATTATTTTAATCAAAAAGATACGGTCAAGATCCGTTAAAATAACGAAAGCATTTACAAATCCATTACACTTTCGGATATCCGCGGATAAGTATACGGATATCCGACACATCACTAGTGCCTACAATCTATCAAGTCATATATCTTAGGTATTACACTCTCACATCTTACGTAAACCTTAATTTTCGAAGGTTCCATCCCATATGACATTAAAATACGGTAAAATAAGTGCACTAGCCAACGGAAAAGTGTTCACCTTCAATAATTTAATCATCGTCAGAGTCTGTATCGTCATCATCATCATCAGATATCTCCATGCTCCTCGTACTACTGCTGGGGTGTTCCGGTTTCCGGTTGCGGTCTAATGAGAAAGCGTACGACTCATAATCTACAACTTCGTCGTCACTTAAATGTGAGTTGCCTTCGACGAAACTCGCAAACCTGGAAACAAAGGAGAGTACATTGTTAATAATTATTTTTGATTAAAAACTGTTTTTAATAAAACACTCAAAGTATCTTTAAACGGGCACATTTATCGAATTTAATCTATACTAGGGCGACATAATCACTTCGTGACTAAGCCCTCATTAAACAAATAAAGAAAAAAAAATCTATACTAATAATAAAGCTGAAGAGTTTGTTTGTTTGAACGCGCTATTCTCAGAAATCGCTGGTCCGATTTGAAAAAATATTTCGGTGTTAGACAGCCCAGGAAGGCTATAGGTTATATATCGAGGAAGGCTATAGGTTATATATCGAGGAAGGCTATAGGTTATATATCGAGGAAGGCTATAGGTTATATATCATCACGCTAAGTGCAATAGGATTGGAGCACCAATAAATAATGTTACAAAAACGGGAGAAAATTATCACGCTACGGGCAATAGAAGACGCAAACGAGGTTGTGCGGCGGAGGACTTTGTTTTATAATATATAGCGATTATCATCAAAAGCCTCTACCAGACCACTGCTTCACCTTATGAAGGGAGAATTTCGTCTACAATACTTTGGTATAAGAAATTTACTCGAAATAGGCAGTAAATTTAATTAAGTCGTATTTTATGTGTAAGTCATTCAAGGAAAGCTTTAAAAAAAAAAAAAAGAAATTGTAGGTTTCCCGACAGACCATACGACATAATACGCTTAGGCGTTTTAGTCCAGTTTAAGGTTCCGAAGTATAACAAATCACTCACCTCTTGGAATCATTCAGTTTGAGCATAATCTTCCACTGCGCACAGTCAGGGCTGGAGCAGTACTGCCGTAAATTCTCCAGCGACATCTTGGTTTCTCGAGCACCTTGTTCGTAATACTCTTCACTTGTCAGCAGCTTTGGTTTAGGAGGGAATTTACGACACCTGTGACACCATGAGGATTTGTCAAGAAATTACCAGAACTCGACTACCTATGGTTGTGGGAGAGTCAATTTTCGGAAGGTATGGCCCGGGTCAACCGGTGATACCAAAGATAACTTTTGGTTGCGTTTCATTGAATGCCTGCCTCGTAAATCTAGCGACTGCCGATCAAGAGATCTCTGGTTCGATTCCTATCCCAGGTGGGGCCAAAAAATGTTATTCCGTTTTTAACTATAGTAATGTTTAGGAACGGGTCGATCTTTGGAAGTATGTGACTTAAACTCTTTGTTTCGGAGAGAAAGGAAGGTCCTGCACCTGATCTCTTTCCGCTCGTGTTGGATACCCGTTCCATCGAATTCTGAGTGAGGTAGACGAGGGTGCACCTATGTTTGCGCATATATAATAATAATATATTCTGCGTAGTTGGCTAGTCTCCGTTGAGACTGGCCGCCATGCATGAAACCGGCTAATTGTACATTATCATTGAATTAGGCTACCGCAATCAAAAGCCTTTTCAAAAGCCTTGCTCATATGTCACTAATACCTTAAAGTGAATAATTACATAAGAATAACTTACCAATACGTGCGTATCATGTTGATGAGCGACTGAGGGAAGTATTTGGCTAACAAAGTAGATATGATCACCGCCGCTGACGCTTCTTGATATTCGCTGCTGAAGAATATCATCAGTATTCCCACAGCCTGCGATATTTTAAGTTTATAATTATTGGGTCTCACCACAGAATAACTAATGAAAATAGTACTAACGTACAGAAGTTTCACTGTCGAACAAAAGTGAAGTTTTGGCATAAAAAGTTTTTAACTCTGTCACCTTGCATGCGAACGCATTTAAATCTTGGCAAAATGAAAAAGGAAGTGAAAGAATGAAAGTAATCAGAAAAATAGAATATAACTAGTGTAAAAAGAAGGCAAAGAAAGCGGCAATGACAAGAACTGAATCTCAAAAGAAACTGCATAAACATCTGCAAGATCTCTGCCGAATTGCAAAAAGTAGGGCAGAAAGATCGAAAGATGTGAAGCATGTTAGATACATTAAAGATGAAATAGGGAGACTAACTTCGAAAAGCTGATGAACGAGGAAAATGAATGGACTGGAATGTTGAATGATGTGCATGTGAATACGGGATTAATAAGATTAGTATAGACGAAGTTAGAGGGGCAGTACGAAGTTTGAAAATTGAAAATTTAAATTTTATTGGGTCCCTTATGTCAAGGCATATGCCTCTAATCAAAGATTTCATCGTGGCCACTTTTAACATTCAGTAAGACTGTAGACAAATAATAATCATCTTTTCAGTTTGAATTTGATATACATGGTAGTCTGTGTATTGCTTTTTTTATTGATTTAATGTATTTTTAAGCATAATTTTTAAAAAATAGCATTCTTCTACACTCTATATAATATATACTAATAATATAAAGCTGAAGAGTTTTTTTGTTTGTTTGAACGCGCTAATCTCAGGAACCCCTGGACCGATTTGAAAAATTCTTTCAGTGTTGGATAGTCCATTTATCGAGGAAGGCTATTGGCTATATATCATCACACTAATTCTAATAAGAGCGGAGCACCAATGAATAATGTTTCAAAAACAGGGGAAAAATTTCACGCTACGGGCAATTGAAGACGCAAACGAGGTTGCTGGGTCAGCTAGTGAACTATAAATGTAAGAAATTTCATACTCCTCCGTCCTCGAACTGTTTTTATAAAGTGGTACAAAGTTTTTGCTTCACGTATTAATATATAGATAAACAATCATCGTCATCATCTACCTAGCCTTTATTTTGCCGACCCAAAATGAACTAGTTCAACCGGTTTTTTCTGGGCATCGGACCTTCGCAACCCTGAGGATGAACTGAATTCAAAGGTTGAACTGGACTACCCAATAACAATTGCCATTGGATTTTCATGACAACCGGTACCGACAGCTAACGTGCTCTCCGAGGCACGGGCGGGAAGCACCGCCATCTTCTATACTCCGGGCTGTTATTAAGAATAACAAAAACAATCTTACCTGCAAAATCCACATAACAAGGTTCTTGCTTCTCTGATTTTTAGGAGGTCCTATCCTATAGCACACCAGGAAACTAACGAAGCTGACCACCAATGTGTACCAGAACATATAAGTCTGGTACGTCATGACTATGGTACGAATGTTCTCCCACATCTGTTGGAATAAGTACACGCCGACTGTCCAACCACCAATCAAGATCCCATACGTCAAAGTTTTCTGTAAAAATAAATCAAGGTATATATATAAAGAAGTGTATAAATTAATAAATGAAAAAAAAAAAGATAGAATATGACACATACACATAATTAAAACTATGCTACAATAAATTTCAATATGTAATATCTTATCAGGCAAAATTTGTTTGATATTAATTGAAGAGTTTGTTTGAACGCGCTAATGTTAGAAACCGCTAGTCCGATTTGAAAAATTATTTCAGTGTTGGATAGTCCATTTATCGAGGAAGGCTATAGGATATATGTATAATTACGCTAATATTAATAGGAGCGTGGCACAGATGAAGAGTGTTTCAAAAACGGGGAAAAAATTTCACGCTATGGGCAATATAAGACACGAACAAGGTTGTGTGGGTGAGCTAGTAACTAATAAAAAAAAACTCATAAACTTAAACATAGAAAAGTTACTCATAGACTGTATTTACAATATAGTGTCATATTTAAAAACTCGTAATATAATAATAAATTAATATTCCGGACATCTAACACACAACGCTATCTAGTCCCAAGCTAAGCAGAGCTTGTGTTATGGGTACCAGACAACTGATATAAATACTTGTAATTTTTTTTTGTAAATACATACATATTATACATGGAAAACACTCGAACTCCGAAACAAATATTTGCAGATCATACAATCATTTGGTCTGACTCGGGAATCGAACCCGAAACCTACGCCACCGAGGCAGTCTTTCACAGGTTTGTATGAATACCAGTCTTTCACAGGTTTTCATAAGATTTGTCAATAAATACTAACCCTCGGCAATAATTTGCTGACATAGTACACCAAGACCATGAAAGAGGCAAACACTCCCACAAGTATACCACATAGGTAGAAGAACAAAGGATTTGAACTCAAAGCTCTTGACAAGAATATCAGTATGATCCCACAGGCCATTAGAAGTACGCGCCATATATCTACTCCTGAAAACATAAGAAAATAAATATATTAACATTATATATCATGTTCACGATGACTGGAGCTCGTATACAGTATTTTGGACAGGTCGACTCAAAACTATATGCGTCTTCAAAAGGTCAACTCGGACGATTATCGTAGCCTATCGCAATTCACTGCTGGACATAGACCTCTGCAATTGCACATCACACTGTACTCACTAACAACATTTAACACATTTAATTAAACCCTATACTATATTTAACAATGTTCACGGACTTAAAAACGTTAGTGTTATTTTTCGGCGTTTTTTCCAGAGTGAGTATTAGAAAATGCCGGCGTCTTCTAGCTGTAAAGTCCGACTTGTCTGTAATGACTAACTTACAAAAATAAATTAATTTTGAACTGTACCATTTAAAAAACGACTCAATTACATTGTCTCTATCCTGTGATTTGTGATAGGAAGTACTTAAAATTGGCAACGGACTTTTGACTCTTGTTGCAGTTGTCGAGTTGCAGCTGTCGGTTATCACTTACAATCAGATACTCATTTTCTTGTTTGAGGGACTTACATCTATATAACTACAAAAAAATACATGTCCTTATCCTAATGAACTCTCCAACTACAGAACCAAGTCAAAGGAGTATGCAACAAATGCCTCTTAGTGTGTTGAGGAATTGTCATATATCTAAACATACTCAACTTATATGTCTTTTTTATCCCTGTTTACTTTTTGGATTAGTATAATTTTCAAAAACAATTAAAATATAAGTATGGAGGTTCAGAGTAAGGCCATGAAAGGTGCTTAAAAGATCTTTGAGAATACTTATAACAAACAAAATAAATATGTAATAAATTATTTGAAATGTGTAGATTTTAAATGGGTTGTTTAGACACTCCTATAACTTTAAGTTATTATTATTATTGTCATTTCTTCACAAGAACATTTACTTTTTATTACAACTTAATGGTTTACCTGCAACATATATAGGTATTATGATATATATTACCTTTTATCTAATTGATCTATCACAGTAGTTGATGTATCTATATTTATATGTAGTATTAATAACAATTACATTGTCTCTATCCTGTGATTTGTGATAGGAAGTACTTAAAATTGGCAACAGACTTTTGACTCTTGTTGCAGTTGTCGAGTTGCAGCTGTCGGTTATCACTTACAATCAGATACTCATTTTCTTGTTTGAGGGACTTACATCTATATAACTACAAAAAAATACATGTCCTTATCCTAATGAACTCTCCAACTACAGAACCAAGTCAAAGGAGTATGCAACAAATGCCTCTTAGTGTGTTGAGGAATTGTCATATATCTAAACATACTCAACTTATATGTCTTTTTTATCCCTGTTTACTTTTTGGATTAGTATAATTTTCAAAAACAATTAAAATATAAGTATGGAGGTTCAGAGTAAGGCCATGAAAGGTGCTTAAAAGATCTTTGAGAATACTTATAACAAACAAAATAAATATGTAATAAATTATTTGAAATGTGTAGATTTTAAATGGGTTGTTTAGACACTCCTATAACTTTAAGTTATTATTATTATTGTCATTTCTTCACAAGAACATTTACTTTTTATTACAACTTAATGGTTTACCTGCAACATATATAGGTATTATGATATATATTACCTTTTATCTAATTGATCTATCACAGTAGTTGATGTATCTATATTTATATGTAGTATTAATAACAATTACATTGTCTCTATCCTGTGATTTGTGATAGGAAGTACTTAAAATTGGCAACAGACTTTTGACTCTTGTTGCAGTTGTCGAGTTGCAGCTGTCGGTTATCACTTACAATCAGATACTCATTTTCTTGTTTGAGGGACTTACATCTATATAACTACAAAAAAATACATGTCCTTATCCTAATGAACTCTCCAACTACAGAACCAAGTCAAAGGAGTATGCAACAAATGCCTCTTAGTGTGTTGAGGAATTGTCATATATCTAAACATACTCAACTTATATGTCTTTTTTATCCCTGTTTACTTTTTGGATTAGTATAATTTTCAAAAACAATTAAAATATAAGTATGGAGGTTCAGAGTAAGGCCATGAAAGGTGCTTAAAAGATCTTTGAGAATACTTATAACAAACAAAATAAATATGTAATAAATTATTTGAAATGTGTAGATTTTAAATGGGTTGTTTAGACACTCCTATAACTTTAAGTTATTATTATTATTGTCATTTCTTCACAAGAACATTTACTTTTTATTACAACTTAATGGTTTACCTGCAACATATATAGGTATTATGATATATATTACCTTTTATCTAATTGATCTATCACAGTAGTTGATGTATCTATATTTATATGTAGTATTAATAATGAGAAACCTATATAATTTTAAACATTAAAATAGCGCCTTACTCAGAACTTGTAAGTCAACTGTGTGCCTCTCTCTGGTGTTAACAGCCATACACGTCGGAGAAAACAGGCTGATGGACAAGGTCTTCTGAATTTTCTTCTGGAACGGGTTGACAACTGACCAGCCATAACTGTCCTCTGTGTACTCTTTATACACCTCTTCTGGACTTGGTCCGATGTATTGTCGAAATTCATCATTTTTTATTTTTATGTGAAACTGGAAGATAATAAAAAACAAATATTTAATACATAATTAATATTACTAGTTGCATAAGGTATGCTACAAAAAAAAGGTTTTACTTGAGCAAATATATTACTGCCAATGATTGAATCCATACAATGTACTGCCATCATCATTATGATCATATCAAATAGGGACAGTAATAGGCATAATTTTAAAATATTTCTTAAAGGTATCTATTGGCAGTGTGACAAAACTGCTGTGAAAACTGAATATTGTTTCATATGTAACTTTAACGACTCATGACATCACTATAGATCTAAGCATTGGAAATTAAAATATTTTGTTTACTGCAATGGCAATACATGATGTGGTGGTGAAACTGATAATATTGTGGATCAAATGTTTGTTTCTAACACAGGTCTGAGGGTATTTAATCTATACTAATATTATAAAGAGGAAAACTTAGTTTGTATGTTTGTTTTTAATGAATAGGCTCTAGAACTACTGGACCGATTTTAAAAATTCTTTCACCATTCGAAGGCTACATTATCCACGAGCAACATAGGCTATATTTTATTTTGGAAAAAAATAGGGTTCCATAAGATATTGGGGTTTTTCGGACACAAGGTGTAAAAAATCAACCCTATATGGGGGAAAATTTTTCGGTACAGGCAATAAAAGACGCAAATGAGGTTGCGTCGGTCAGCTAGTATTGCATATATCTACAACACCTACTACAACAAATAGATTACTATGAAACAATGAAATAAAACTTCTTAATACTTACCCGAACTGTTTGCCAAAGTGCAAATAAGTTTTTTGAGGTTCCTGTGTAGCAATAAATATCTACAGCTTGATTTGTTGAAGGCACATCCCGTTCTATTGTAGTAGGTCCTCCTAACCAATGTACTAAAAAAGAAGAAAATTAAGTAGTCTTAACAAGAGCATTTTAGTTGTGAAGTCAGTTTTTACCAGAAACAATTTAAATTGACATAGTTATGTGCATTACCAATGTTACACATTGTGTTATCACAAAAAGCAATTGATGGATTAATAAAATTACTTAAGTACTTTGTTTTACTCTTAGTAAGATCGTCCAGTGATATTATTGGTATTAAATGTAAATATTCTTCAAATAAAGAATAGACTAACTACACGACTTTTTGTCATAAACATACGATGATTGAAAATTGAAATTAATGTCTTATACATTCATCAGTTGGACAAAATATATATAACAGAAACATTAAAAGATAGATGTTATCTTACCGTCGTAAGCCAGTGATTGTGTTTGAGTAAATAATGCAGCTATCGACAACAATAACAGACAGCGTTTGCGTTCGCTATTGCCCATAATTATAAGTCGTATCCTCGAAATTTACATAACAGTCTCACTAAACTGCGGCTTTCTCTGGACACAATTATCGCATCTTTTTATTCTAAGAACCTCAAATTAAGACCAACTTAATATAATAGCGAGTTCTGTTAATTCGGCACAAACAATATCATAGCAACATCGCATTGAACCTTTTGATTTGACTTAAATTGACTTTGACACAATTTTGACTTCTACTTGTACAAGTGTTACCAGATAGTTGAAGAAGATTCGCAAGCAATCGAAATTAATGTAACATCACAAAATGCATATTTGAAAAAAAATGTGCAGTAAGATAGTTAGTAATAATAGTTAGTACTTACTTGGTGCCTGTTTAAAATGCTCGTGACAAAGATTTTATATTGCACTATCAAAGGAAACCAGCCAAGTGCAAGTCGGACTTGCGCACCGAGGGTTCCGTACAAGCCTGTAGGTGTATTATATGATGTAACTAAAATTTTGATTCTGAGTGCAAGGGAAGTACCCTGTAGGTTTTGATTTCCTTGCGAGTGTCAAAAATTTGCAGCAAAAATGGCTGTATCATTTGATTGCTTTGGCTTAGAAGTTTGATTTTTTCACATGTCCAAGGGGCAGTAAACCTGAGTATTTGATATGAATTTCAGCTGGATACGCATTCCTGAGCAAAAGGCTCTTGACAAACAGACGGACAACAAAGTGATTCTATAAGGATTCCGTTTTTTTTCTTTTGAGATACGGATTTACTTACGATATTTTTGAAAAATAGCGTAAGTAAATCTTTTTGATTCTCTGATACTTGTGGGATATTTTTTGTTTGAGACTTAACGATCTTTTATCCTTTTTCTTTTTTCAACGTAACGTGTGGAAACCCCCTCGGGCCGTCACCCCACCGGGGTTTGCGGCGGGGTGGTGTGTCGAAATCGAACCGACTAAAACCACACGGTGTGCCAACTCTGCGCCTGAGAAGGGAGGGGTCCGGGAACTGCTGATATTAACACGACCGGACCCTCCCAGCGCCTGCCCGCACTGAAGCGGGCACCGTCTGCTGTTAAAATAATCTCAAATTAGGCGACACACGGCACACGCGTACGTCGCCTCCTCGCGGTTGGCCTGTATTGCGGATAGAGGGGAAAACCCGTCCCGTCCATCCGCGGCCACACTCATGGCGGCATGAGGCGCTGATATGCGCGCCTCCGCCGCCCGGTTAGCCGGCGGCGGATCGGGTCCGAGTGAACGTCGTCCTCTCGGGCCTTCTCCGCCGCCTCCTTCTGCTAAATTACGTCTTCGCAGAAGGTCGCGACCGCGGTAAAACTGCTGTAGCTACCGGCCATGGACAGTACGACGGCCGGTAGCGACAGATCTCCTCCGATGACTGCAGTGAGGGCCCGGCGCTGCTCCGCCCAAGCGGGGCAGAACTCCAGCGTATGCTGGGCCGAGTCCTCACTGCAGTCGCAGTGGTGGCAGGCGGGACTCAATTCCCTCCTAGCGACCGAGTGCAGGTACTTCCCGAAGCAACCGTGCCCGGAAAGCACCTGCGTCAGTCGGAAGGAAAGAGTCCCGTGCTGCCGCCCTGCCCACTCGAGGATGACCGGCTGGAGCGCCTCCACGGTGGCAAAGCCAGCGCGTGGAGCCTCCAGCCGGGAAGACCAACGAGCCATCGTGGCTCGGCGAGCGGCTTCACGCCAATCGCGTACCTCTTCGGGCGGAGGACGATACCCGTTCTCCGCCCGATATTCAGCCGCTCGCCGATAAACTTCGGCGAGCACTTCCGCCTCCAAATCCCACGGGGGTGTTCCGGCCAAGGCGCACGCCGCCTCCGTCGACACGGTGCGGTATCCGCGTATGGCTCTGACCGCCAATACCCTCTGAGGCCGCCAGAGGCGTGCCTTATTCTGGGCGGTCAGAGCCGGGACCCACACCGGTGACCCATAAAGGGCCATCGACCGGACCACCCCCGTGTAGAGGTTCCTAGTAGCGACGCTGGCTCCACCCAAGTTGAGCAAAAGACGCCCAAGGGCGGAGGCAGCGCCAACCAGCTTAGGGCCAAGCTGTCGGAAGTGCTCGTCGAAGAGCCACCTACCGTCGAGGATCAGGCCCAGATACTTCATCTGGGCCCGAACCGGTACGAGGACCGAGTTGACTTCGATAGAGGCGCCGGGGGGTGGACCACGACGGGGCCCATGGAAGAGCAGGGCCTCCGTCTTGTCAAGGGCCACCCGTAAGCCCAGCGCCTCGATGCGCCCAACCACCAGAGAAACACCCCTAGTGGCCAGGCGCGCCGCCTCTTGGAAATTCGCCCCCCGGGCTGTGACAAGAGTCTCATCGGCGTAACAAATTACGCCCAGCCCGGGAGGCAGACGACTTCGAAGGACCCAGTCGTACCCCACGTTCCACAGGAGTGGTCCGAGGACAGACCCCTGCGGAACGCCGCACGACATGGGTCGCCGTCTCAAGACGCCCTCTCGGTCCTCGTACACGACGGTACGCTCCTCTAAATAGTCTGCCACCAGCCGCCTCAGGTACTCTGGCAGAGATCTTTTATCCTACCACAATGCCAGGCGATTTAGGTTAACTTTGGAAAAAAGGATAATTTCTATGTATATAAATTTAAACACAATTGTAATTGTAACTCTATGATGGTAATTCTGTTGTTGTTGATGCTCTTTCACGATAGTGCTAATCTGAATTTAATGTTTTTTCTTTTCTTTATGGAATGGGGGGCAAACGAGCAAACGTTCATACGTAATTTTATAAATATATATATAATTTGCCTGATGGTAAGCGATTACCACCGCCCATGGACACCCGCAACACCAGAGGCGTCACGAGTGCGTTGCCGGCCTTCGGGAGATAGGGGGAGGAGTTGGGGTTGGGAAAGAAAAGCAAGTGTGAAACGCGAAAGTGAGTGAAACGTTTTTATGTTACCCTAATAAAAATGAGGATAAAACATGTTACAAATTTAATGTTCTATCACATGTAAAATGGGTACAAAATTACTGATTTAAATATGTATTATTTTTTTAATAAAATGAGGTTGTCATTTCGACTGTATTTTTTTTATACTTGTTACCTCATAGCTATTGCGACTGTTACACATAGTTTGTTTTGTGGTCCCCACAATAAAATTATTTAAGAGGTTGCGATACGACATCAGTCAGTCAATCTGCCAGTGACCACGAGCAGTATAACCCGCTCGAAATTTGGGAAATAGAAGGTATACCTCTTAAGTAATTTTATCGCGATCAAGTCCCTCTGTTTAATGTAAAACACTACCTTAAACTCGTGAAGATGATACTATAATAAAGGACTGAATGATTCTAAGGTTACATTAGGAGGCTCTATCGATGGGTCCGGTTGTGTTAATAACAGCAGTTCCCGGACCCCTCTGTTCTCAGGCGCAGTGTGGCACACCGTGTGGTTTTAGTCGGTTCGATTCCGACACACCGCCCCGCCGTAAACCCCGGTGGGGTGAAGGCCGTGGAGGTTTCCACGCTTAAAAAAAAGTAGCTTTATCGACAGGGGCGGTTTACAAAAGGGTTTTAAAAAGTTAGAATAAAACAAGCTAAACTCATTTCATATGTTTTTATTTGGTAAAGCATCAATAATGGAGTGTTTGTTATAACAAAATAATACAATAAGGCACTTAGTCTGTTCCTTACAAATTGTACTTCAAAACTTGTACATTTATGTATATATAAATAACCGGAATGAATACTGTTATACAAATACACAATACCGGAATGTTATTTCAAATACTATTCAAAGCACTTAATACAAATTAATCGTACTGCTAATTTCAAATAATACATTAGCTACCATTCGCCAGCCTTAAATTGACAGGAATGTTTAAATAAATACATCTTTCATCTTTAAAATACTGACCTAAACATCAAAATGAAGTATAAATCACAGCTTTCTTAAATACATTAAAAATTCACGTTTAAAATATAAAGTGATTTCGATGTGGACTTCATTATTTTAAAGTTCAACTATAACTTTTATATTACAGAATAATAAGAAAAAATATTTGTGGTCGTCTGTAAGAAATTAAAAATATATTAATTATGTCACTTTTAAATCACAATATATTAAGAGTTTTCTTTTTTATTTAGTGCATATTAATTTATTTTTTTTTGTATATTTTGTAGATACTGGCCCTTACGATTTTTAAAGGAACTTCTTTGTAAGGTTTATTAATGGTTTTTTATAGTCACCGGTAACGACTAACAACACAATCTACGAGCAAAGAGTTTATATGTTTTGTGATTCGAAAAAAATTAACAATTGATAGATACTGACGATTACTCTAGCACCACCTAATATAACATTGTATGCTTAAGGCCATCTACATTTACTGTGCATTTTTATGCAACTGTGTACTTAAAATGTCTACAATTTCATGACGTGCGAATTTAGTGTTGCCAGACTATTAATATTAATTTCCTTACAAAACCTAGAAACATACACCACATTTGTAATGTCAAATATTTCAATTCGGGATCGATTAATAGAAAATATTATTTTGATGGAATGATTGCTTATATCGATCCAGAAATTCGTAGACAGAGACCGATTCATAATACATAATTCACATTGATGTCACTTTTACTGGGATTAGTCTAAGAACTATTCTATCATCGGTTGATCCGAAAGTCGGAGCTTCAAACAATATTAATTTTAATTGTTCATAATCCAACACACCTACGAATGGAATAAAACAGCAAATTAAAACCTTTGCTAACAAAAATAAAATAAACGCTGATGTTACCCTACTTCTAATGATTAATTAATTAATTGATGTTTTTAAAAAAAGTTTATGACGCTCTTTATCCAATAAGTATCGATATTATTTTCAAAAATGGAACTTTATCTGCGAAGTATATATAAATATTATTTCCCTACTTCGGTAAAATCCAAGCCGTATCGACTGTAGGCTACAATCACATTATACGACGATTAGCCATTCAAGCATTGATTAGTTTCATTTTTGTTAGCAAAAATATACATTTCAATTCGATTATGACAAAAACAAGCCAATAAACCTCCTACAGAGATGTGTATTATAGAGAAAAAACCTATTCCTTCGAAAAACCATTTACTTACATACTCGTATATTCTGATAAAGAATAAAAAAAACGTGATACAAAATTATGTGACGCTGAATAATAAATTTATTTGTACGTGGGTAGTTTTAAATTTTCTAAATTCTAATACAAAATCTGTTTTGGTAGTACCACTTATTATTATTGGTATTCCATTATTTAATCGTATTGCACTAGTATATAGCTAGAAACTTGTGAAGGCACGCTTACAAAGGCACTTCTATACAATCATCTCTACTTGTGTGTTTAAAATTCAAAATCTTACATTTGTGGGATTGTTTACGAATCCTTTAAATTGCCTAGTAACTTGATAGAATGTTGATACCTGAAAGAACATAAAATTTTATTGTTATAAAAATATTTATAAACATAAAACAGAATTGAGAATTAGTCGGTAGTTTACTGTTGTGTAGACGTACGTAGTACATGTAAATTACTAGTGTTATGTAGTGCGTGTAGAGGTAGGATCTAGTGCGTTTAGATATAGTGTTTTTAATGTAATAGGGGCAAACGAGCAGACGTATCGCCTGATGGCAACACCAGAGACGTCACAGGTGTATTGCTGGGGTTTATTTTTTTTTAAATCTAACACCTCCAGTATTTGTTTGGAGCCTATTTCCATCTAAATCCTTTCACACTAGTTCTATCTTTTGCTACTGCTCGTACTATCATTCATCATCCTATATCTTTCTTTCATTAAGCCTTTCTTAGGGTTGGGGTATGGGCCTCCGGTATCATCACTCAGTCGGTGAAACACAGCGCAGGCGCTGTTTTACACCGGTTTTTGTGGGCCCGTGGTATCGTTCCGGTCGAGCCGGCGAATGCATGCCGAAGCGTGGCTCTCCCACGGTGTAGAGTTCGTACCTAGTGTCGGTAGAGACACTAGAGACAGTATCTATTATGTATAGAGGTACAAGTGTGTGTAGAGGTAGTACGTAGCGCGTGTAGATGTATGTATGTAGGTACCTAGCGCGTGCGCTTGTCGTGCGGCACGTAGAGCTGCCCGCCGTGGCGCGCCCACTCGCGCTCGAATTCGTGCTCCAGCACCTCGGCGCCGCGCTTGCGCGTGAGCCCCGTCTCGTCCAGGCTGAGCTCGCACATCTGCATGTCGTCCAGCCCCGCCTGCAGCAGCACGGGCGCCTTGTCGGGGTGCAGCTCCATCTGGCGCGCCACGTACTGCCCGTCGAAGTGCGCGTACCACCAGCCGCGCCGCTCGCCCTCGCCGCCCCCGCCCCCCGCCCCGCCCACGTCCCCCGGCGCGCCCACCCCGCCCGCGCGCACGAAGGGGATGCGGAAGTAGCGGTGGCGCGCGCCGAGCACGTCGCGAGCCACTGCTCCCGTCGTCATCCGCGGCGCCTTGGCTGATCACACACAAATAAAATTGTAATTACTCTAATCATTAGCTGTGAGGACGATGACATATGAACGTAGTCAACAAAATCGGTTTCATCGATTATACTTAACTGTAAAGTCAATAGGGTCATGTCATCTCTGTCCTTAATATATCTTGATTTTTAATCGACTTTAAACAAAAGAGGAAAATCTCCATTCAACTGTTTTTGTTTGTTATCTCGGAACCTTTACCTGAGTGAACCGACTTTGATGCTTATTGTTTTTGCTTTTTCATTTTGAAAACTGGTTAAAAACCCAATTATTTATAAAATATTTACCAGCATCCATAATAGACTGTGGCGCCCTCTCCTGATCGGCCATGGTGGTCTTACGCGCATTCTTTGCCTTCCACGCGTGATACACCTTCAAACGTCGGTGGAACTCATGACGGCACGCCTTTAAAAAGTTGTAACATTTCAATAATATATACCTACTAATATTATAAAGAGGAAAGATTTGTACCTATTTTTGTATGTTTGTAATGAATAGGCTCAAAAACTACTGGACCGATTTTAAAAATTCTTTCACCATTCGAAAGCTACATTATCCACGAGTAACATAGGCTATATTTTATTTTGGAGAAAAATAAGGTTCCGTAAGATATTTGGGTTTTTCGGACACAAGGTGTAAAAATCAACCAGAAAAGTTACTTATTTTGCGAAAATTTTCATGCTACGGGCTATATAAGACGCAAACGAGGTTGAGTGGATCGGCTGTGTTTTATATACAACGTGTATTTAGTATCAGCATTGCACCCGTGCGAAGCCGGGGCGGGTCGCTAGTCAATAATATAATTAGTAATAGTTTAGAACAGAGTCTATATTAAGTTCGAAACACGATATAAATCATCCAATTTAAACCTTAACGAAAATACCTTAGTGAACAACGAAAAATTAATTTTGCAATAAATACATCTTACCTCCAATAACTCAATATCACACGAAGTATTGATAGTGTCACGCAATTCTGAATACTTCCATTTTGACAAATCGTACTTTTGGTTGCCTTGTTGTATAGCTTGCTGCATTCGCACGCGTTCAGACCTGTATGACACGTAGCAAAAACTCATTGGACTTTGAATATTTTGCACTGGTTAGTTAGTTAACTACAAAGTAATAAATACTACGAATACATATATCAAACTACAATTAGCAATGAAAAATCCTTGCATGTTTCAACCTGTTAGATAATATGACCCATCCAAGCTCTCGCAAGGTGTCTTGCGTCGCACCTTGAGTGGAGAGGGCCACAACCACACTCTTGCGCAAGTGTGGTTAATTGTCTCGCGTCGCTCCTAGTGTCTTTTGACTCGCACTCAAAAACCGCGGAGTAAAGCGAAGCGACAGCAAGGTGACACCGTACAACTCTCGAATTCGCGTTGCTTCGTGAAGTGTAGGGCATTATAAATTTATTGGAGGTATATACATTGCTCGTCTTGACATCATCTACTAGAATGTTTACAATGTAGTGCAAAATTCTTTTTCATTACTAACTGTAGTGTCTTTACACTTCCTTTGCACTCTTCATTAATTTCAATCATTAAATACGTATTTCACATATAATAATCGCCGTTATTCGAAATTCAAACTATTGTATGTCTAAAATTACATAGATACAAAGTTCAAAATCTTTTACAATCACAAATATTAAGTAACATTTTTATAAATTTTTACTACAAACATGTCTTAATTAATTAATAATGGGCTTTATCTGGTGCAGCTTACTGACTTTGTTAGAGCAACGGTGATGAGCTGATTGTTTTTTGCTCATTACGTCATTATAATTATTTAAAAAAAGAATTTCATAACGAACACGCATCATCCTTCGAGTTTTATTTCAAACAATATTAGCGTCGGGTTTTGGTCTACGGCACAGCTGAAATTGGATTTTTACGTAGGCGTAGGCGATATCAAAGTACTGTAGATAGACTGATCAGAATTTATAGGACGATACGCCAACTATAAGTTAAGATCACGTCAGACCTACGGCTTAACATCTCGGTAAGGCGAACATGGTTCCAAGCTTTTTTCTATATATTTAGGATTCTACCAAACGAATGTGATTGTAAAAGATTTCTCCAAACATCGACAGTTATATTTCGTCGAATTTCTAAAATGAGTATATAATTTCTACGGATCTACATACGACATACATATATATTTAGTAGAAATTAATCCAACAAACTAAGATACACAGTTAGGTACTCAAATTCGTGCAAGAAAGAAGAAATAAGCAGATAGCCTTTATGTTAGCGGTTAGTACAACGTAGGAACCTCTTTCAATCATATTTGACTTTACTTATTTTCTACTAATAATAATAATAATGTCGAGATTTCCTTGAATTTTGTAATATTTATACTGTTCTGTCAGCCATAAGCAATATGTTTTAGCAATAATTACACTGTACAGAAAGTTAATAATTCGATTTAAGACAAATTTAGTACATTCTGAGGAATAAATCTAAGTAAGTTAATTCTTTAATTTAATAAAAATTACATTTAATCGTTAAAAACAGTAAATACGAAATTTATTTTATTTTTATTACTTATTAATCAATAAAAAATATTAATCATTGAAAGAGGGTCCTCATTGGAGCGTGCAAAAGAGAAAACGTTAGTCTATCTCACTCAGTACCTGTTCAATTTATTCTCTCCATTGATTGACTCCATTGTAGGGAAACTGTGCGAACATATTACAATATTACTTATACGCTAGTTGTAGATGAACACTCTTATGCACTTACACGTTTTATTAACTTTGATAGCCCACTGCTTTCCTAAGTAAGGGTATTAGGTTTATTGTATAACTATTCCAAAAAATACTCACTTCTTTACGAAATACTTCTTTTAAATACAACATTTTTAATAATAATTTAATATTAACAGTTTGATTTATAATTTAAGGATGAATTAAAATTCTTCCCATAATTTCTTTATCCTGTAAAGGTGTGTATATGTTTTTTTAAATTTTAATGAGACTATTCCAAATGAAAGAAAGATATTCGAAATCGGTTATTAGAGAACATATTTTTTTCCTTTCTTTGAAGTCTACTATTAAACTATTCTGCCATCAACCATACAAAACATACTGCAGGTATAGTACTATCACCAAACTTGAATCATGACCCACTTTGCTGATAAATCGTAAAGAAATGTCAAAACAACAAAGACTTTGGGAGCGTTTAAGTATTCAAGTAACGCAACTTTTGAAGATTTTTGAATGCCCCCTGTCCCCCCCGGTAACGCATCGAAACGTTTTTCTGTTCGACCACCCCTATCTAAACGCTACGTAACACTAAAGTGTCATGTTTATATTTTATAAATTTTTGGCTTACAATACAGACAATTGTTTTTCTCCTTAGTTTTTGCTAATAAACTCTTAAAATAACCGCCCCTGTAACGCATCGTAACGTTTTACAAGACCCCCCCTTCCCCCCAAAATTGCGTTACGTAATAATTGAACGCTCCCTTTCCTATTTTACAGTGCATGTAACACTTAGGACATTTTAAATACTAGGCAAGCATTCTGTGTAAATAAATGGCAAATAACAAGGTCGTTACTATTGAAATACAAATTTAAGCGAATGTCGACGAATGCTAATTGTATTTGAATGTCAGTAAGAAATGAAGTTTATGTGGGTCATAATTCAAATTTGTCAATAGTAGGTGTGTATGTAATATAATATAGTACGTTATTGACATTGTTTTATTATTTTATAACTCAAATATTTGGAATTTAAGAAGGATTTACACTGTGATGGCTAATGCATGAACTGTTATAAAGAAGTTTATGAAATGCACCAATTTATTCTTTTTTGTAGTCATTCATTAGCCCTTATAAAATATTATATATCTATTAAATGCATTAATAGAACGTGTAAGCTCGTTCGAGTGTGTAGTTTAAAGCTATATACAGAAGAGCAAGAGTAGCAGGCCAAGTGTGACTGTCCTATATATTTATTTTACAGTGATTTCTGCGTCATGATAGCGAAAAGGATAATTACCTATCGATTAAGAAATTTTCTCGGTAACTTTGGTATGACCTCAATATTTTAAACTAACTCAAATTAACGAATTTCACATTAGATAATTGTTTTTTTACATTAAACAAATTATTTTCCAAAGATCACGAAAATAACCACGTAAGAAATTCTTATACGTTTTCGATTTTATATAAATATGTCAAGGTTTTTTTTCATTCTTTTTATATTCTTAATACTTTAAACTTATCTTAGCTTAACTTATTATTTATGTACACTTATACATGTGACGACACACAAAAACACAAAACATTCACTACGACGGATTTTCAACAATCGATAAGTATAAAAGAAATTGAATTAGCCTTAGGCGCTGATGAATATCTATTAATATACTCGTAAACAGAAATTTTATTTTTAATCTGGTATTCGAAAGACACAGTATTTTTTTTGTAAGTGGAACACTTTAGACTATGTATTTTTTGTTTTGAATATTATATCATATATATATAAAGCTTGTCTGTTCGTTGTGTGTGTTCACATGTAAAGACAATATACCTGCGAAGTTGTGGCGGCGATCCTTCGACGTGTCCGTTTGTTTCTTTAGCCAGTCTCACAGCCATTTCGTGGTCTCGCCTCTCTTGTTCTAACCTACAATATAAACGTGTGTTATAAATTGAACATAGCAACAGGAGGAATAGTAAGGATATACAAGACAGATAGTGAATTTTCGTAGCACTAATTTATGTGTTACTTTTAAATGGTAAATTGTTTATGCGTTTTGGAAGATTGAAAAGAGTAAGGACTAGGTAATAGGAAATTTTATTCAAAGTGGTGGTAATTCTACTTTTTAAAATTTAATCAGTAATTTGTAAATTATTTATTACAGTTAAATTTTGGTTTAATTTTCTGAATTTTTTTACATAGTTTTTAACATTTACGGTGCAGTGTTCTATAATTTAAGTTAAATTGCGATTATTCTTAGAATATCTGAAACAGTATGTTCGAAGGATCAACAATTATAACAAGCTGATTTGTTTTTCTAAAGTAATTTTATATTCGTTTGTCTAGTTATAATTATTACACATACACAAAGAACAAAAATAATAAAGGGGCCCTTTGATTAAAAAAAAATGTTTTAAGGGAAAATCGTACGGTAAGAGTAATAAAACAGACGCATTTAAAATTTTAACAAAACGAAAAAGATTTCAAGAATTCGACCAAATTGAAATGATTGAATGAAAAACCATACGGAAAGCACCAGCTCTTAAATCAAAAAATAATCATTTAAATCGTTTAACCCAGTCGAAAGTTCGTAACGAATAAAAAAACAACACAGTCAAGTTGAGTATCTCCTCCATTTTTGAAGTCGTTTAAAAAGAATAAAAGATTATTGAACGTGAAAAATATTGTTTAGATGGGAAATACCGTGGGTAGGAGTAAAAGAACGGCTTAGGAAATACCTCTCCCTGTTCTCCTGGTCCAGCTTGGCGGCCTGTTCCATCTGCTGCTGCAGGCCGAGCGCGGCCAGGCGCTGCTCCGCCTCCAGGCGCGCGCGCTCCGCCTCCTCCGCCTTGCGCCGCGCCTCCATCTGCGCCTTGCTGCACACACCAAGGCACCGAGCTCTCTTACTCACTCCTCCACACACCACACACACACACACACACACACCTCCATGCCTTATGGACAGGTGTACATTGACGGACTTAATGCCCAAGGCGTTCTCTTCCAGTCGACGTTACAGTGGTGTAGAAATCTAGTAAGGTAGGTGTTCAATAACCTCTACACTCTCCAATTTGAAGTAAATTGAACTATAAACGTGTTCTTAAAAACGGTTTCAGGTAACCTTGAAAGTAGTGTTTGTTCTTATTATTAACAACTAAAAAAGTTGACCCTGCTCCTCAATGAAAGTGTTGAAAGTAGAACTATATTAAAAAAAATATATAGACCCTTTTTCAATTCCCACTAGAGATAGATAATTGAAAACAAGCCGTGAGTTACTCAGACAAGACACTCTAAAAAGACAAGCCACCACTTTTTTACTTATTTTTAACAAAATTTGAGATTAAATAGTGATACTTTCTTGAGAATGGAAATTAATAATAACCAAACCTTACACTACATTGCTTGTTTTTTTTTACTTTTTTATTTATTTAATGAGGGCTTAGTCACGAAGTGATTATGTCGCCCTTAAATAACTTATAGAAATTCCAAACTAGTAGAGGATCTAGTGCGAGTTTTTGTTTCTCATCAAGCCATGATAGCGTTCGGCGAACGATTGATAAATATTTCAATATAGGTTAATTACAATGCCAAATTCGGTTAGCATGAAAATATATGTAAAATTACTCTATAACTCAATTGTTCAAAAATTAATGTTGTAAGCGTTTGGATATCACATCTATTATAGTCGTTCCAATAGTTTATTTAACTTTTGACAGCTCTAATACTTAATCAAATAGTGATACCCTGACCCGTTACCTATTCGATTTCTTTCATCGATCGATTTTATGCATTAAGAAGTTCTAATCGATTTAACAAACTCATTATTTTATAGATAATTTCGTACTTCATATTTCTATGTGTTTCAATGTGCGACCTCCTTTGTCAAAATAAAGAAGAAATGGATTAAAAGAATGTTGTTCAAATATGACGGTTCTATGTCATGAAAAAATATATAAAAGGTACTGAATTTTCAAAATGTATTATTGTATTGTGTTGTAATTCAGTGGTTAATATTGTATTTGTTAAACTATTGATGATCTTTATTAAATCTCTCTATGTCTATTTTAAAATAATCTACAGTATTTCAATGAGTAACCTTCAATATAGTTGAGTATTTATATTCCTCCGTATTGATTTATTTGTGAATTCTCACGTTTGGTTGAGTTGAGCGTATCGTTCCTGCCTTCGTTACTGTCAAAATGCCAAAAAAGAAAGTACTCAAAGGACAAACAAGAGAGTTTATCTTGCGACTTCGTGAATACTTTGAAAAGGAAAGCCGTAATGGTGGGCCTCTTATACCAGTGACTCAAGTTAGAGACCGTGTTGCAGCAGCATTAGGTATTAGTGCTCCAACAGTGGCAAAAATAACAAAAGAAGGCTACGGCAGCAGTGGCATGGAACAGAATAAGCTATCTACACCTAAGAAAAAACGTCCGCCTAGTAAAGTTACAGCCGTTGACAATTTTGACGCTGATGCTATTCGTCGTCATATATACCTACGACTATTACCAAAGAAAAGAGATTCCAACATTAAAAAAACTAACACAATCTCTTCGAAATAGTGGTTTGTTCCGTGGTCAAAAATCTTCTCTGACAAAGGTATTGAAAGACATTGGAATGTTATTCCAAAAATGTGACAAACGAAAAATTTTAATGGAACGCAATGATATTGCTTTGTATAGATGCGATTTTTTAAGACAAGCAAAAAAAATAGAAGATTGGTCGAATGTTGTTTTCACAGATGAAACTTGGCTCAATGCGAATCATACGCTGTCAAAAACTTGGACTGACAACACCGTTGGCTCCACTTCTACAGTACCAATGGGAAAAGGCGAACGACTGATTATTTGTCATGCAGGAACAGTAAAAGGATTTGTGCCAGGCGCTCTATTAGCTTTTAAATCCCAGAAAACAGGAGATTATCATGAGGAGATGAATTCGAACGTGTATGAAAAGTGGTTCAGAGAAATGCTTACATCACTCGAAGAGCCATCAATAATATTTATTGATAATGCACCTCATCACTCTCGTCAAATTAATAAAATACCAACACAGGCCAACAAAAAACATGAAATTATAAACTGGCTCCGTGACAATGGCGAAGAGGTGAATGAGTCCCTACTAAAAGTAGAGTTAGTAAAGATATTAAAAACAAAGAAGCTGCCAAAACGATACGTCATAGATGAAATGGCAGCAGAGCATGGGCATACCGTCCTCAGAATTCCCCCATATCACTGCCAATATAATGCAATTGAAATGATCTGGGCACAAGTTAAAGGATATGCTGCGAGGAACAATACAACTCCTCCTTTCACCGCAAGAAAAATGCTGAATTTACTGAAAAATGCGTGTGAAAAAGTAACTCCAGAAAACTGGGCGAATGTTGTAGAAAAAACAAAGAAGGTGATAATGTCGGATTGGGATCGGGATGTTGCATTCGACAATTTATCTATCCAAGAAATGATAATCAATATTACTGAGAACTCAAGTGATGATGATTCCTGGTCATACGAAGAAGACGATTCTTTATAATTAAAATTAGTATTACAGTACCTCTTTTGGTTGTTTTATTTTTAATCCGTAAATTACTACGAATTTCAACATTTTGTACCTGTTCATTACAAGTAGGTACCGCAGGTAGTTTTTATTTGAACCAATTATAGTAAGTCTAAACAATTATTTTAGATTCATTAATTTGCGGCGAATACATTCGATCCCATTACTAGGTACGAGTACGATGGAACTGTTTTCATTACGCAAATTATTTATGCATTGAAACAGAGACATTTAGGGCATTTTAATGCAAAATAATAAAGCTTTTTAAGTGATTTGATATAAAATATAATCACAATAATTTTATTGTATGTTTTATTAATATAATCGATAATCGATTTATTTCAAAACCGTTTTTATAGTCTGTGGTCATTAATTACGAATGACACATCCCTAAGTAGGCGGAGCCCGCCCATAAAGTACAGTATTATCTGTAGTACATTGTATCAAAAATTATTACAAAACTTTATGTGCGTGATCTGTCAAAAGTTAAATAAAGTATTGGAACGACTATAGCTTGTAAGATCGCAATACATTTCTTTCTGACACTTTAAGAAAAAATAAACAAGGCTTTTTGACGTACGTACGACTTCGTACGTAATCATACCTTGTTGATTATTCATGTAATTATATTCTGAATACATTCAATATTCATCCCGTGGGTACTTTAAGAGCCAACTAAGAGACAAAATACGCAGGACCACAGCAATTCAAAGAGAAGGAAAACTTGAAACAAACCCTATACCAATCCTTCTGGACTGAGTGGTGTAGTAGTCCAAAACCTTCTTGCTAAGGAAAGGCTTATTGTCCAGCAGGGACTGTTAAAGGCTGGTGATGATAAATATTTTTTCGGACATCTAACACTCAATGCCATCTAGTCCCAACTTAAGCAAAGCTTGTGTTATGGGTAGTAGACAACTGATATAAATACATATATACTTTTTTTATGTAAAAACACCCAAACTCCGAAACAAATATTTGTAGATTACACAAATATTTGGTCCGAACCGGGAATAGAACCCGAGATCTCAAGAACAGCAGTCGCATACGCTGCCACTGCGCCACAGAGGCAGTCGTCGACGATGATAATGACTTACAGTCTACGATGTTCTTCTTCCTGTATTTGCCTTTCCTGTTCGCGTTTCTTTGCTTCCTCAGCTGCTCGCATCTCTGCCTCAATCTTACGTAGACGCTCTTGTTCATCCCTGCAAACATTTCAAAAATAATAATTACTTGAAAAAAAGTTAGAGTATTTTGTATCGCATTAAGTTATTAAAAAAGGGTTTTATATATTCATGATTTAATACTATATGTAGGTACATGAATTCGACTTCGATGGCGCTGTGGTAGCGAATGCCACTGCTGCGCTCAAAGTTTATATTTTTCATTAAAAAAAACAACGAATATTTCCCGTAATCAGAATTTTTACATGAAATCGAAACATTGTCTAAAAAACAGGTTAAACGATATTGGTGCAGAACACTTGAATATATAGCATACCTATTCTTTTGGTCGATCATAGCTTTTTGTAATGCTACCATTTGCAATTCGACATCCTTCGTCAGCTTGGAGAACAGCTGGTCGATTTCACTGCGAGACATCTTTTCGTTTGCCTGTAATAATAATTAAGTTTTATAGTTTATGCCACTTCTCTAGTCTGTGATAGTGATTTAGTGAAAAGTGGCGAAAAATGTGTAATAGTAACTTTGGGAACTGTGTTATTTAATTTGACAAATGACCACGCGTGATTCTTCTTTACTATCGGTCGGAAATATCTGCGAACCTGGCTTAACCTCTCGGGTGCGGCAACACGGATCCATGTTTGTCCCGTCGGTGCGGCACACACGGATCCATGTTTTCCGCAGTTAACTTGCATTTTAATTAATTTTGGGTATTAAAGTTATTATAATAAAGTCTAGAAAGGTTTGTTATGCATTTGCTTTATACGAACAACATTTTAAAACATTCGTTTGTCAAGTGCGCTTCAAGAGCCATTAAAAAAACGAGTTCCAATTTCAAAGTTGACGATGACGCAACGCGATCTTTCAAGTGCCTCTTAAAATTGATTTTTTGCCGATAAGGTGGTTTTGAAGGTAGTTTGTTGTTATATTTTACTTATTATACTTATTTTAGGAACCACTATCAATACGAATTGAGGCATAAATCATGCGTAATTTTGAATAGTGTTACTCAAAAAGTTACCGAGTCTATTACCTATTGAAAAGGGCTTACTCATTTGAAGGTTTTTACGCATTTATTCTTATGTTTTTATTGATAAAATGATATAATTGCGATGAGAATCTTATATAGAATATAGAATAGCAACAAAAATGTGTTGGAAAAGCTAAATATTTAAATAAACACTCATTTTTTGCCTGACGAGCGAAATTAGACGCACACATACACAGGGCTCCCACGCCATTACTGTTCTACATCATCATCAGCGTATCGTAGTCCACTGCTGGACATAGGCCTCTCCAATAGCACGCCACTTAAAATTGTATATCGCCGTTGATTCGTGTTTGCACGCAGCCTAGCGGGAAGTCCCGGAACTATTAACACCCACACATACACAGTAGTGACGGACAATGAACAAGACGTAAACTGATCTTTGTTTATGTTTTACTAAATTATTTTGTATTGACCATAGATTTTGTGTGTCATAATGGAACGATCAGTTTGTTCTCTTTAGCATTCAGTCATTTTCATAGAGTTTAGAGAATTCTCAGAACTTAAAAATAATAAATGAAAACTGGTCTAGCAAACGAGTCCTTTTTTTAAATAACTTGATAAATAGGTTGTTTTTTTATGTATTGTTCCTGTCTTTTGCACTAGTTAACTAAAAAAATAAATTATTAAACTAAAAAACACTATTTCTTCATATAAATACTACGTAATTTGGTGTTCGGCGCAAATAATAGTTTGATTGTAAAGTGACAAAATGGCGAATATCTCGACAGCGAAATGTGATTTTTACAAATATGTTTCTCAATGAATTTTTACTGCAGTTATAGTGTTTTTTATATCAGTAGATAGCTTAGTTATCGAACTTTATGAGGATAATAAGTAAAATGAATAATAAACCACATAAAATATTAAAATCATGTCTATTAACACAATAGGTGCGTAAATTAATACTTGGCTCAATTGTGAGTAAATAATAAAGCGATAACATTAGTTTAGTAATAAAATATGGCATAACCATGTACGCTTGTTATCCATCTTTTGAAAAATAATCACTTTTATAACCACCGAGCATTGTTTTTGAAAAGATTTGATCATTTTCGTACACCATGCACCGTGCTGCAAAATTTTGCAATTTCGCCGCACGGTGCATGGAACCGGAAGTACCCATTCGCGCATCCGAAAGATTAATGACTGTGGCGACTTCCACATATAACACAACAATAACCTACTACAGCGCCATCTACCGAAGATACACTGAACTACGAAGTAACGCACACGGAGTAACTACAAATCCTGAATCGCGCAATAAATAGATCTCGCGCCGATTATCATATAAACAACATCCCAACATCAACTGTTAGGCAGTGGCCCGCCAGGCATGATCACCTCTCCTGGTCGGAGGATCCTCCCTTTGTTTTGGAGGGACATGATACCCGTTCCTCCACAATGACGTTATGCAAAACTAACCGAGATGTAGGAAGAAAATACGTGGTGTAATTTTTTTATTTTTACGAGGGTATAATATGTAGTTTATAATTGTTTTCTAGGACAGATATACTGAATTAAATTATCTTAGTCTATATAAATAAAAATGTATCACCAAAATGGCGGAACGAAGTTTGCTGGATCAGCTAGTTAATTATAAGTCTATTATGAATTATTTATATGACAGTTTCTTCAAATTTGCATCACTATATCAGATACTCTTTTTTTATTAAAAAGACAACTCCCGTATTAGGAAAACACATCATGTGTCGCGGCGAACTTTACAAACATACATAAACGGACACAAAGAACACGCAGACTCAAAACAATAATTAGTGAATCACACAAAATGTTGTCTCGTGTGAGATTTGAAATCACAATACTTAGCGCAGTAAAAAGCGGAGTGGCGACCGCTTAAAACACTAGGCCAACTGTATGCTTTTATATTAGAAATCATCATCTTCCTAGCCTTTATTATTCCCAATATTTGGGGTCGGCTACCAGTTCAACCGGTTTAACCTGAATATCAGTTTTTACACAGAGCGACTGGCATCTGACCTCCGCAACCCTGAGGGCGAACTGAATTCGAAGGTTGAACTAGTTGTCAGTATATTTGAGGGCACTCACTTCCCAATAACGATTGCCATAGATGTTCATGACTACCGGGACCGACGGCTTAACGTGCTCTCCGAAGCACGGGCAGGAAACACCGCCATCTTCCATACTCCGGGCTGCTATTAGGAATTTCTCGTAGGAAAAACCCAACAGCAGTCCGACCCGGGAATTGAACCCGAGACCTCTTGATTTGCAGTCGCTTACGCTAACCACTAGACCAACGAGGCAGGTTATTATATTAGAAATCATTAAAGCAAAATTTAAAGATGTCCTTTATTTATTTATTAGGAGCCAAGTAAGCAGGGCCACCTGATGGTCAGTGGACGTAGACCACGCAGCCCTTACAGTAATTAAAATATAGCTTGATCTCTGTAACGCCATAAGTGTTATCTAAGAACTTGCGAGGTACATTTTAGGTGTGCATTTGTATTTTACAATGTATTGCACTTCATTTGTAATGAAATTGAAATTAAAATCGCTTGTTCAAAGTAACTTCTGTATACATATAAATAAATAAATAAATATTCCGGACATCTAACACACAACGCCATCTAGTCCCAAGCTAAGCAGAGCTTGTGTTATGGGTAGGTACTAGACAACTGATATAAATACTTATATAATTTTTTTTTGTAAATACATACATATTATACATAGGAAACTCCCAAACTCCGAAGCAAATATTTGCAGATCATACAAACATTTGGTCCGACCCAGGAATCGAACCCGAGACCTCAGACTTAGCGGTCGCATACGCTACCACTACGCTACCGAGGCAGTCTATAATATATATCTAAATAAAGTTATATTAATAATAAATTATTAAGATACTTGCTATACGAATTTTACGGTTGGAGCCGTAATGTCTGACAATACTCACTTTAATGTTAACACAAGCGTGTCTGATAGAATTCCTTAAGTCTTCAATGTTCTTCTGAGCGCTGTCCTTCTCCTTCTTGAGCTGCGAGGTGACGGTCTCCATGTCCTTGAGGTTGTGTTGCAGCGCGTTGATCTTGGCGAGGCCGCGGATCCTGGGCCGGTGCTTGCGACGGACCAGGTACCCTCGGATGTTCTTTTGTAGGAGGATTAGGCACTTGCGACGGTATTCGATTTTGTTCTTTACTGTATGACAAATAAGAGATATTTTGTGATAACTGGCTTTTATACATAGTTATAGAACTCGAATTTTGTTTTAACGAGTCTGTTACTCTAGTGGTTAGTGAACGATAGTGGACTCGATTTTCATTCTCGATAGATAATTGTGTGATTGTGATGAATATTTGTTTTATTGTATGTATATTTGTACTATTCGGGTTAAAAATAGTGACACATCAAACCCCACAATGACTAATCGAGTTTTGAGAGATTATCGTTTCCCACGAAAGCTTTCTCGCTAACGCAAATGGACTATTGTGTTTGCTGTTTAATGTCAGACCTTATAAATATATTTCTATTCTTTTAACCTCGTCGTAACGCTCTCGTCACGCAGTCATCAGCTTACTTCCTAAGTTAAGCGTGCGTAAAGATTAATTAAAAAAATAAATAAATAAACTTACATTTAATAATAGAGAGTACAGCGAATATGGACTTCCTCCACCTGGACTTGACGAGCCAGGACAGCACAGCGTCCACTATGGCCTTAAGGTTCTCCGGATCAGACTTCATCATGGTGTCGAACTCGGAGTACTTGCCCGGCCGGAAGAACACGCGCGTCACGCCGAACTTGTAGTCTCTGTCTGAGAGACCGAGACTGTGGACCATTGCCTGTTGAACGTTCAGAATATGAATCATTAACGTCTTTGTCTTTACTGTATAGAGGGTAACCAACGAGCTTTTGTACCCGTCCATAACATAGGACGATATGTAATGATACGAATATAGAAATCTTTCTGGCAAAGAAATAAGCGTTTATTGAAATGATAACTTTTTATAGGAAGGCAAACCGCTTCGTTACGTAACGCGTTACGGCGCCAGTTCGTCTGGTTTTCCTTTCTCTCACGCATACGGCAGCGGTAGGCAGGCTTCTCCTCTCTCACTCTAACGCACAGCGCTAGCATACGCTTTTCTCAAGTTAAACAATTACAATATTAAATAGTTCAACTTAAATTAGTTTAAGTTATCACTTCTCTCAGGCGTCCCGAAACGCACACGTTTTTTTATTAGTGGGATTTGGGAATCGAACCCGAGATTTTTAAAACAGTGATCGCATTCATTAGCACTGCGCCACCAGAGCTGTCAAAAGTATGTTTTAAGGTGATATAGTGGCTTAAAAATAAATAGAGCAAGCCGTCGGTCTCTGATATCTCCCCGGCGCGGCGTGTCGGTTAGCTGTCCCATCGGATTGTGGAACTGAGGGAGAAATAATGCATCTCCACTCGTACACTGTAATATCTGTTCCGTAGTTGGTTGTTATTTTCTGAGCCAAAGTGATTCTGCTTTGTCTCATGAAAACATGAGCAGAATCCAAAAGTAGTCACCATACGCAATGCTATAAAGTAGCATATACGGAATTTTCCATTAAGGGAATTTAAGAATATCATTAAATCTAAGTTGTTCGTAAAGAAGTATTTTGTTTGAGTGTATTAAGGTTTGGGAAATAAACCTTCTGACGTGTAAAAGAGTCTTTATCAACAACACTCTTACAATTACAATTTCAAACCGAATAACAATCTTTAAATCGTCGAGGAAACTTCAATGTTTATCGCACTGTATTCAAACTGAACTGCCTGCGGCCCGCGAGAGTTCGTATTTATGTCCATTTTTATTATTAATAGCGCTTTCAAGAAACGTCTCGAACATGAGAGGGCGTTCCCCAAGGACACGCTCGCCAGCGAACTTATTGTAAACATTCGCACAACAACCAATCGATATTCGACGTTATGCATATTGATATAAGGTTCGGTACCTCAAAATTTAACTTTTAAGATCGTTGTTCGCCGTACAAATTCATCTTAAATTATAGCTACTTATGACATTTTTTTAAATTATCTTTACCGATAATTATAGTATTGATTCAAATTGTAATTATAATTACAATTATCGCTTATTTTATATTAAAGTAATGTCTTTTGCATTTGAGAAGATTTACTAAGAAGGACTTTAAAAAAGACGATGTCTCTGAGTTTGTTTTGCTCTTTCTTCTCAGGGCTAGTCCAGCTAGGAAAAGTCAAATTCGTCTGCTCAAAAAAAGTAGAAGTTGCAAAAGTGTCCATGTAACCTAATAGCAGCATATATGATTTAATTGAACCAGTTTCAGACGATCTGAGTTACCTCGCAGAAGAGCTTGGGCGAGAGCGCCTGCAGCTTGGGCGGCAGGAACTGCTTGTACATGTGGTGCAGGTCGTGGAAGGGCGCGCGCGACGGGTAGCCGTGCTCCATGAGCTCCAGCACGGCCGCCGTGCCGCTGCACTGCAGCTGCGTCAGCACCAGCCCGCCCTCCGTCTCGCGCCCCACCATGCGCGAGTTGGGCTTGATGCAGCGCACGAAGTTCGTGCCCTGCGGACGTCATTCTCCTTTAATGCACTTATCTACTTATTCTAAATAGTGGCCTATGCGTTATTCGGATGTACAAGCTATGGGAGCGTTCAAGTATTACGTAACGCAACTTTTGAAGATTTTTGAACCCCCCTCCCCCCCTGTAACGCATCGTAACGTTTTTTTGTTCGACCCCCCCTATTTAAACGCTACGTAACACTCAAGTGTCATGTTTATTTTTATAAATTTTTGGCTTACAATACACACAATTGTTTTTCTCCTTAGTTATTGCTAATAAACTCTTAAAATAACCGCCCCTGTAACGCATCGTAACGTTTTACGAGAAAAAATTGCGTTACGTAATACTTGAACGCTCCCTATACTATAGTGTAGAAGTGTAACAATCATCCTCACAAACTTTCACATTTGTAATATTAGTACGATATGATGGTTCCCTATTTCCCCAATACTTTTATTATAGGATAGCCTAAGATTATAGCACTACGCTATAACCAACTAGAAGCTAAAAACGATGGAAAATATTGCAAAAACAACTAACATAATTATAACTAATAAATACACTTGCGTGCAATTGAATGTAATCAAGACTTAATTAACACATTAGGTTTTTCAGCAAGCGACTTTTTTAATTCATAAAATGTCTTGTATTTGTAAAGCCTAATATTTCTCTTTGAAGTACTTTTTATAATAAATCTTGGCAGTTTTCTATTTAAAAACGGTCAAACATTATCATTGCGAAATTGTTCGATGCGGTACCCACAAAATTAAATTCCCAGTTTTCTATTTAGTTACCTACTCATTAGATTTTGACCGATACACATCTTCGTAAATTTTATTTATAAAATATTATATTATTATACTATATTTTATAAATAAAACTAGCTGATCCGGTAAATGGTGTTTTGCCATGAAAACACCTGGCCCGTGGACGTCCTACACTACATTTACCGAGACGCGGACCACCTAAGAACCCGTTACCCTAACGGAACCCACCCGATATGCACACAAAATTTAAAAAACAAACAAATCCGCGATTTTTTTTATATATTAGAAGTAAGAAGAAGTTTCATGACAATGAAAAAAGTTTTTTTCTCAACCTTTCATGCTATGTTCCATTTGAGTTGATTCAACTGCACGCGAGTGTTATGTGTATACCACAACAACACCGAATTGTTATACGTGTGCCGTTAAGGTCGTAAAAGGAATTGGTAAATAGCGACCTTCTAAACATGACCGTGTGGCCTAATGGATAAGGCGTCGGACTTCGGATCCGAAGATTGCAGGTTCGAGTCCTGTCACGGTCGAGAGAATGTTTTTTGTTTTGTAATTTTTAAACTTTGTATTGAAAATAATTATGTATATTTTAGCGCTTTTTTTACTTTAACTTTAAATAATATACACAAATAAATAAAATTTTAAAGTGGTAATTTTAGAATAACAGTTTTTCTCTATATGCATATGAAAGTATATACGGCTGATGATATGAGAAGTAACTTGGCTCCTTTTTTTAACCAGGTTCGTCCCTCGGCATTACCCGCGGTTGCTGTTGTAAAGGTTAAATAATATTTAGTTTCATAACGAGAGCAAATGGGAATTGCTTGGGTAAAAATTTTGTTTCCCAATCGGAGTCCAATAAGCCAAACTAATTTGATAAAAAAAAATTAGGTCATGTTTAGGAGTTTATCTAATTTGTATACATTGTTCAGTTAAAAATATTAAAAGTCGAAAAAAATGCCAAAACGGGAGTAATACCTATGGTTTTATTTGTATTTTTTATGTTACATGTAATATACATTCGTACTAATATTAGAAATTCGTAAGTAACCCTGTCTGAAACCCTTTCACGGCTAAATCGCTGCACCGATTTTAATGAAATTTTGCATGGAGATACTTTAATACCTGAGGTCGCGCGATAATCGACACACACGCGGGCGAAGAGCTCATTAAAAATATAGAACAAAAAATTTAAAAGAAATCATATCTACTTACATTCTCCTTCAGTTTATCCATAAGTTGCGACAACTGACTTTGGAACTTAGCACCGACAGATATAAAGTTGAGTTTCCCTTTAGCGTTGTTGTTGTCAGTTGTTTGGAACAATTGTTGTACTAAGGCGCTACGCGACTCTTGAACAAGGAATTCCAAAGAGGCGTGCAATGCATCGTTGTTCTTTTCTATGAATTGATTCTGTGAACAAATGGATTTTTATTTTTTTTAAATTCGCTCTAGACATACAAACATTCATGATAAGGACACAAAAAATACTCACACTTCGATCATCAATTCGTGGAAGATACAAAGTGTTCTATATGAGGATCGAAATTTACAACACACCCTACATAATTATAACACTGAATTTAAGTAAAAATAAAAACATCTAAATGATGTCCTTTTAACCGACTTCAAAAAGGAGGAGGTTCTCAATTCACTGTTTTTTTATGTTTCTTACCTCAGAAGTTTCAACTAGATGTACCGCTATTTTGTTAAAATTTGTGTTATTAATTAAAGCGTTTAAAAAAATCTCGTATACCTATAGAGTGGTACAACGAACGTACAACGAATAGATGAATACAGAAATGCACTAATAGTTTTGTATTTTTACCTGAGTCGGATTTAGATATTAATTTATAATTGTTTTGTATTTACCGTATTATAGCATACAGCTCCGGCGAAGTGTCGTAGTAGGAAGCCTTCATCGTCACGTACACTACGGTGAGCTTTAAGTCGAGACGAGCGCGGTACTTGCAGTCTAGAAATACATATATTATATCATTTTCTATAATTTGTTGCACTACTATAGAAAATAACAAACAATACGACAGCGCCATCTAACAAAGAAACACCGAACTACGAAGTAACTGTTAATCCTACATCACGATATGAAAGTTCTTACGGTGATTAATAAACGAAATAAATAAATCTTTTCGGACACAACATTATCTAGTCCCAAGCTAAGCAGAGCTCGTAATATGGATACTAGACAACTGATATAAATACGAGTACATTTATATACTTTTTTTGTAAATATATAGAAAACATCCAAAGTCCGAAACAAATATTCGCAGATTATACAAACATATGGCACGACACGGGAATCGAACTTAAGACCTCAAGCACAGCAGTCGCATACACTTCCACCGCGCCACCTTCCAACATTAGCGAGATTTGTGACGGTTGGGAACAGTTTTAGAGGTGGCTGTTTGGCATAAGCCAGCTCAACGAACATAGCACCCTCTAGTGGCGACCTCTACTTGACTGCCTACGTGATTGGGCACACCCTTATAAAAGCAGATCATAAACATTTAATGTTATCTTCGTCATTCAATTACCTGTTATTGTTAACACCGAGTTGCTTGTGTACGGAATGTGTGAAGTGTCCAAACTCAGGTTTGGGCAGTTTCGATTCTTCATCCAGTAAATGGAATATGCCATGGTTCTTGCTCTCAATTAAATCTGCAAACATTTATTGCTAGTTAATAAATACTGTTAATAGATCCTCCTTGTATATTCTGACGGTTTAGATAAAAGATTTTTCTTTATTTTAAACTAGCTGACCCTCGCAACCTCGTTTACGTCTACTATTGCCTGTAGCGTAATAATTTGCCACCGTTTTTTAAACATTCTTCATTGGGGCTCCGCTCCTATTGGCATTAACGTGATGATATATAGCCTATAGCCTTCCTCGATAAATGGACTATCCAACACTGAAGAATTTTTCAAATCCGACCCGTTCCTGAGACTAGAGCATTCAAACCAACTCTTCAGCCTTATAATATTACTATAGATTTGACATTGGCTAGGTATGACGTCACGTCTTAATATTTCAAACAAAAGTGTACCGCGTTTTGATTTTGAGTTTTCTTTCTCTTTGTAGGGCTATTGCCCTATGTAGTTTGCTTCACCTAGTCGGCTCATATGACACTCACGGGATAAATACGGTGATACTCCCTATTCTTATCCGTCACTACACAGACAGACAAAATTCCCGGTCGCTACTAATAATTTCTCTGTCTTGCATCTTCAACATACACACCTATACAGTCTTGGTTGTCGACGAATCTGATTTCAGGCACGTTAAGCCCCTCGCGCTTGTACAGTTCCTGTTCGTTTTTCAGGATACGCTCGTTGAAGAACTGCTGAAGCTTCTCATTGCAGTAGTTGATGCAGAATTGTTCGAAGCTGTTCATTTGGAAATATTCTGTGGACAAAAAATGGTTACCAGTAAGTTTTATGATAAGAATATGAATGCTATGCACAACGTAATACACTAATCGTTTAAAAGCTAGAGATCGTTGGATTGAGCGTCGTCCAATTTCGTTTTTTTTTTTATTGAATAAGGGGCAAGACAGAGACGAGCAGACGTATCACCTGATGGTAAGCGATTACCGCCGCCCATGGACACCCGCAACACAAAAGGCGTCACAAGTGCCTTGCCGACCTTTGGGGTATGGGAAAGGGTATGGTGGAGGGGTTGGGGTATGGGCGTCCGGTATCCTCACTCACTCGGTGAAACAGCGCAAACGCTATTTCATACCGGTTTTCTGTGAGGCCGTGGTATCACTCCGGTCGAGCCGACCCATTCATGCCGAAGCATAGCTCTCCCACGGTACCTTATAGGTACTCTACCTTATAGGTTAAAAAAGAGCTACACAGTGTACAAAAGATACGTTACCGAATCCAGCGATATCCAAGACACCGATATAATAAGAAGAGGCTTGGAATGGAATGCTGCTGTTGATGCGATGCACGATGTAGTCGAACAGGCGGCTGTACACGGCTTTGGCAAGTGCGTCTCGGGCGTTGTTCGCTTCATACGTTTTCAACGGGACCCTGGAATACACAGTGGGTTTTAATATTGTGTTACTAACTTAACGTGGAGAAATATTTTAAAAGAGAATTTAGAAGAGGAATTTTCAACAGTTCAATATGAAGGAATAAATCATCTTAATTGATTTCGGACACGGCATTCAGTCCTAACTCTATGCGCAGGAAATATTATAGTGCACATGTGTGCACGCAATAAAGGTGTACTCTCTGTTCCCTTACTCTCACATTTTTAAAGGACGATTATTCAACACGACGGGGGAAAGATTAGACGCATTACCGATCAACTTTCAACAACAAACTTCAAGGGTTATGAAGCATTTCAACAATTAGAAAAACTCAATAATATTTTTGGCCCTACCGATTGCCGAAAGGAATTGAATTCGAGACCTATAATCGGCAGTTGCATACGCTAACCACTAGACTGAATAGGCAACCTTTAATACCACCCTTGAAACCCCGATGTGGTGACGACCCGTGGACATTTCCACACCTTAAAAAAATAGATTCGAAAGGTTGTGTGTGTGTGTGTCTGTGTGTGTGTGTCTGTGTGTTTGTGTGTGTGTGTGTGTGTGTGTGTGTGTGTGTGTGTGTGTGTGTGTGCGTGTGTGTGTGTGTGTGTATGTGTGCGTGTGCAGTACTCACATGATGGCGGTTCCCTTGGCGCCCCCGCGCGAGCTCTGCATGAGGCGCGACACGAGCGCCATGCGCAGCTCCCCCGCGTCCACGCCCAGCAGGCGCGCGGCCGTGGCCAGCGCCGCCTCCGACCTTGGCGACACTCCGCACCCGCCCCGAGGACCCGTATCCTCTTCGAACTCCACGTTCCCCAGGTGGAGGACGGCCGCCACCACACTGTACACTGACTTCTTCTCCTCTTCCGTTAAACCGACGCGAGATAACGCCTGAAAACAATTCAACTTCGTGAATATTTTTTTTTTAGCGACGCTGCTCTGGAAATCTCGTGCAGAATCCAAGAGTAGTGGGCACGTCAATACAATAATGCAGTATGGTGACCTGTGGGCCACACTATGGCGATGCTTCTACATTATTGGGCATCCGGTTTCACACTCGCCAACGAAACACGACAGCACAAATATTGTCATTTTAGGCACTTGTAGTTTATATACTCTTTATTGATGTGTAACATCTTATACTTGAGGGGCAATTACAAGAAGTAATTTCCAGAAACGGAACGGAAGTCTGTAACTGGAAGTCGGAAATGAACGTACTTTTTTATATCAGCAACGAAAATAGTGATTATTGGCTGTCAGATGTTAGACGATCATTACTTTTTTATTCAAACAATGTTTCTAATAATTATTTTGTTCTTGTGTACGCATGAGTTTATTGTATATCTGTTACACAGGGAATACTCTGTACAAAAAGTAGAATAATAGTATAAATGACTGCATCGTAAATAAATACCTAATTCTCCTTTATTAAAACGAATATTATAAAACATCTCGGAAAATATAACTGTTACAATTTTTTAATTTCTATTAAAAAATTTTGATCAAATAAACATTAAAATCTCAATTGAGTAGTCTAAAACAGTGACGTCACAACAGACTTGTGACGTCACTGTTCTATTTATTCAGTACAATTTTCATATGAAGTTGTGCCTTAATTTTGTCGTCTACCTAACTATAGTGAATTTTATTATTGTAAACGAGCTCTGAACTATGTACTTCCTTTATAACTATGTTTATTTCTTATATGAAATGATTTGTAATCTTTGAGAAATAAATAATTCTAACCCTAAGTGATAGTTTTGACAAATGATAAAAAGTAATTTGACTAAGGTGTCATCTACCCTATTATAATTGAACAAAACTCGAGTATAAAATTTATTGATCGCGTTATAACACTATACTCAGTTCACCGCTTCAAAAATAAACGATAACAATTGTTGTTATATCAAAAGCTGAGCGCAAAAAGAAAATGTATTTTTTTGGTATGACTGGACTATACTTCTTATATAGTATTTGGTATACTGGACTTCTTTCCGCTATAAATGCGTATGCCTAATAATCGGTCAAGTAGTTTAAGCGTGAATGCATAACAAACAAACTATTCATGCATTTTTATAACTTTATCGTTTACATATTTACCCGTATACGGAGCTATGCAAAATATAATAAGTAGGCAATTCAATCAACTTGATTTATTAGGTTATTGAAGAATAATGCACATATAAAATATATTGAGTCCATAGTAAAAAAAAGATTATATTCACTATTACCAATGTCTAATCTGTACAATAAATATATTACACATATAATACCTATCAACATACTCAATAGTCACGTATTTAAGTAATCCATACCTATATTGTGTATTGTAAATGCGAAAGTAACTCTGTCTGTCTGTCTGTCCTGTTCTCTCGGCCAAACCGCTCCACCGATTTCAATAAAATTTGGCGTTGAGATACTTTGATTCTTGAGGAAGGACATGGGCTACTCTTTGTTAGGTTAACAAAAGTTATTTAAAAATATATCGACTCTGGGAAAAAAAGTTTTAATATTGTTATAGACTAGTCGTGGCCCTGGGTGTTACTCGAGTTTGATATAGCCTACATATACTCTTATAGGTTTACTAACTTTTTTCGGGATAAAAATTAATATTTAGAGTATCTATTTACATATCAGACTAGTTATGGAAAATTTCATTCTGACCCGTTGAGCCGTTTTCAAGGGAGAGTCGTAGAATCTCCCTTGAAAGCTCAACGAACAAACTTTTATCTTTTATAATATTAGTAAGATTACAATAAAAACGTGACTAGCCATAGATGTAGTTCGCATTAGAAATGAACCTCACAACCATGTTGGGTCCTGCTTAAATAGAGTATTTGAACTTAATTACACTTGCATCTCCGACTTTCAAACGGTTGGAGCTTCATAAAATTATAAATCTAAGGCATTTGTTATGATCCATACTTAATAAGTAACTATCTGTCTGTGACTATGGGACTAAAAGACTAACATAAAACAATAAAATACCTGGTTTAATCTTTCAAAGTCCTCGACATCATCCAGTATGGGGTCCCTGAGTCCTCCCTTGGCCTTCTGTTGAGGGGTCATGCTGTTGGCGCCGATTTTCTTCTCTGAGGCGGCCGTCGTGAAGTACTGAGTGCAGCCGTTTTTTAGATACTGTAAATGGTATTTTTTGTTACAATGCGTGTAAGTAGGTAGTCCTGTGTGGGCGGTGCAGATAATATAAGTGACCTCATGGCGGCCATCGGAGTGAGAATTCTCTCGTCGAGTTCACGGAATTCCTTTCTAGGGTACACCTGGTCCCCGGCTACTAGTACTGGGGACGGTGTGCATTTTTCACATAATCCCCATTACGTGAAATAGGGGGATTCACGCACAGACAAACAAAGGTGTATTTAGATAAGGCTGGTAGCTAAGTTATTATTATGAGATGATTATTAAACAATCTTTGTTTCTTTTTATGAAATATGGGGCAAACGAGTAGACGTATCACTTGATGGTAAGCGATTATCACCGCCCATGGACACCCGCAACACCAAAGGCACACAAGTGCGTTGCCGGCCTTTGGGGAACGGGGGAGGGGTTGGGGTATACGTCTCCGGTATCCTCACTCACTCGGTGAAACTCTGGTTTCCTGTGAGGCCGTGATATCACTCAGGTCGAGCCAGCCCATTCATTCCGATATTATAACTAAATTAAAAGTACTTGTATAACTTGAGAGTATAACATACAATACTATGCTGTATATTATATAAAAAAACTAATAAAAATATGTAAGTGTTTTGTATAACTTAATGTTTATATTTTCTAATAAATCGGATCAGATCTAGTGGCCTAAAAATCAGGTAAGTACTTACACAAAATACAAATGAGAAAAAGAAATAGTTCATACAAAATAAACGAATCAAAGAAGGTTGCTCACGAATTCAAGAGTAGTGTAACAATGCATGAAACAGAAACGTGTATGCAAATAAAACTCACCAAATAGTCATCAGGCTTCTTAATTTCCAACGCAGTCCTTAACTCCTGCGGCGCTCCGGCACAGAGCAAATAAAACACATGATAATTCCTCTCTTCTGCGCTCTGCGTGCATATTCTAGACTTTTCCAGAAGATAATGGGAGATGTAGCCGCCGACAACCTGGTACTTGTTGTTGAAATGCACTTCCATGAACTTGCCGAAACGGGAACTGTTGTTGTTGCGAGTTGTTTTAGCGTTACCGAACGCTTCCAGGATTGGATTGGCTACGACAAGGTAGGTAAATAAATAATAAATGAACCAGCACTGTAGATACTTACGTTACCAGTACTATACAGACCCTTAGGCCACCATCGTACACCGATAGTTCGTAATCAGTTGCAGAGGAGAAACATAAAAATTTCAGACACCTAACACACAACGCCATCTAGTCCCAAACTAGGCAGGGCTCGTGTTATGGGTACTAGACAACTGATATTAATACATATAATATACTTTTTTATATATTTACGAAACAAGTTTTGGGCCAGCTAATTTTGCAAGTGTTACGCATAGCTTTTCTTTCTACAATCGCTATCGCCTCTATTCTCCTGTTATTATTGGCTAATTTTTTGTTTTGACCACGTAACTAAGTGTTGAAAGACGTCATTCCTATACATTTGTTAGTTTCTATTAACTTTTACGTTTGTAGAATTCAACTTGGCAAGGTGGCAGGTAATTTTTCCGGATAAGGATCATGTTTTCCTCCTTCTGAACTGGTTACAAATCAGTTTCGATGGATAGATGTTCTCAGAAACTGGTGGGTTCGATTGTATTCGATAGTAAGTATAAGTCACCACTGGGGACCATCATAACAGCTAAGAGTATTTGTCAGTTATAGAACGGTCAGAAATAAGTAAATAAATACATATTTCGGACATCCAACACACAACACCATCTAGCCCCAAACTAACCAGAATTTGTATGGTAGATATATAGACAACTGATGTTTTTATTTTGCACTACACTCTGTCACCTACTGGGACATTTAGCAGTTGGCTGGTCGGGGTTGTCATGACGTGCTCGGTATGTGACCCGAGTTCAACTTACTTCACTTTACTGTGATAACTGTGATTTGAGTATGTTCTGAGGCATTTTCCGTTTTAGTCTTGACAACTGACAGACAACCGATATAAATACATAAATACATATTAACAACTAAAACTTACCATCCAAAATCTTCTGTTCGACGGGTCCGGCACTTTTAGCCCACAGATCACAAAGATACTTGAGAATATATTTAGTTGACTCTGTCTTGCCCGCACCGGATTCTCCAGATACAATGATAGACTGGGATTGCTTCAGAGATTTCATGTCGCGGAAAGCTTTATCAGCTGAAATACAGAGGGAAATTATTAGTACGTAACACTGATATAATCGTCTGTTGGTAGTTTTCGTTAAAAAGAAATATTTGTATTACCGTCCAGTATTAGTCCGGGATACCCGGAACTAATTTTACAAATGATTACTATCGAGCTAATTTTTCGTGAGTATCTTCACTGTGATGAGACTCCCCCTTTTCTTATTACAAAAATTAGGTAACAGGGGCAGCAGGGACCAAAAACTTTTGAGCGTAGGACCAGGAAAACGTACCACGCAATTTGTAGGACAACGTGAATGAGTTATCGTTATATTATGACCAAATTATAAAAAAATCTGTATAAATTTAACTTACTATATTATTCCGATGTGTAACCTGCAAAGTGTTTTGAAAATCCGTTCAGTAGTTTTTGCGTGACAGATTAACAAACACACACACACACGTCCTTACAAACTTTCGCATTCATTATAGTAGTAGGATAAAAAAAATGGAGTAAAGTATAATTTTATCCGAAAGAATCGTATGAAAACTTAGAAGTGTACTGAATTTTATTTTATAAATTGATTTGCCATTTGCAGTCAAGGACACGTATAACTCAACGGTCATCGGCCCTCCGGCAGATGTGATCACTAATTCATACTTATTTTGCTAGGGAAGCACCGATATAACTCGCCGAAGAAGTAACATTTCTGTGGTTCTTCATCGGATGAAAGACATCTGATGAATGTAAACTTGTGAACAAACTCCACTGGTATAATTTACATCATGACATCATAATTCGAACAGGTAAGACGCCTTCTACCAGTAGAACTTTGTCTATGAAGCCTTGCAGCAAGTGTGACGAGTTGTCTACGTCAGCGTTTCTTCACGACATTCTAACTTGTCAATATACAGTAAAGTGTTTCTGTCCAATGTGTAATATTTGTCAACTTAATGACGCTATAAAATGGTAAACAAATTGGTAAATTTACTCTGTTCACTAAACAGGAAAATTAAAAGTTCCTATCTTCGTCTCTTAGCATCGAACAAGGAAAAGACATATCAAAGAATGATTCATCTTATTTTACGAGACGTTTGATATTTGTACTCTTAGTGACGTAAAGGGAATCTCATATAGCCAACTAATTTGTAAGGGAAAAAATATCCTTTTTTGTGAAAGCGTTGGTTGTATTCTTTAAGCCATACACTCGTTATCATTATCTCCGCAAAAAGACCGTCCACTGTGGTCCTAATCCTGTGCTGTGTTTTGATGTAAAGGCAAGCTTACAACGTGACGATTTTGGCAAAACCTTTACGATGGCAAGGACAAGGAAAACAAGGCATACAACTTAGTAAACAAATCTTGGTAGCCTATTTAATCAACAGTTAATTGCCGTATCGAAATGATACCTTGTACGAGTATGTTTAAGTAGTTTTGACACTCGGCAAGTACCAAATATTGGCATCTTGGAGCTGATTTAATGATTGAAGCAATGATAGTATAGCGGCTCAGTGATTATCAGTAAATCTTTTGAATTTGGCTTTTAATACTCATTTTGGACATGCATGCACACACACACACGCACGCACGCACCCACACGCATTCACAAAGAAACACATACATTAACGAAATATAAACTCAATAAAAGTAACAATCTGCCTTAATATTAAAAATATAAAACAAAATATTGCAACTCTTTTAGTTTTTGTAACAAATTAAATTTACAAGACATTTTGCAAGTACACTCAATTGACACGAAAAAATATCCAAGTCTTTGTGAACTTCGTTAATTAGATAGATAATTCGCCGTTAGGTGCTTTCTTTTATGCTATTAAGACCGCTAGAAATTCTGAGCAAAAAATTATATACAATGACATATATAATAGTAATGATATTAACATACCGAGAGCAAAAACATGTGGCGGTAGTTCTCCCAACGACTTTCCTTGGTAATTCTTGATGGTGGACGATGAGTACATGTCTTTTATATCTTCGTAAGGGTTCACGGCTAGCAAAATGTTCGCAACGTACGTCTGTAATGACAAGTGGTAAGTGTTAATGCTCGTACTATAATTAGTACGTACCTACGGCATATTATTAAATGAACTATTTGGTGCTAGTATGTACCGAAATGAATAATTCTTTTATTTCGTTTGCCCCGTGAATCTCTTCGCGTGAATATTCGAAATAGCGAGACCGATTTTGAGTATAAATTTCGCTAGAAACCTTTTCATCTCTCTTAAAAAACCTGATGTGTTTGCTAAATTCCATGATAAGCTGTACTTCTAGGGTGAAAGCGTAACAATAAACAAAGATCTATACTACATAATATTTCATTTTATTGTATCTGAAATTTGTTAGGACATAATAATATGTATACATGTCGAGAAATCAATAAACTGTCATGTTTGATCGGAGAAGAAATACATAGAGGGTTCACCTCGTTTAATCTTTGATATTCAAGATTTATATTTAGAATACATGGATTAAAGTAAACTGAATATTGTTCCCTATCCTTTGATATATTCATTTTTGTTATAATGTTATCTTAAACGTTATTTCAACTTTAACTTAACAATAATAAAGCCTTTATTCCGAACTAGTTACATGCAATTTAACTCTGTTGTCGTGAATGCTAATCCCTACAATAGGTCTCGTAGTTCGGCGTGCCTCATGGCATAGGCCTCCTCTAGCTCTCTTCACTGAGCTCGGTCTTCTGCAACTCTGGTCCAGTGTGGTCCCAGGGTAAGTCGAATATCATCGGTCCATCTTGTTTTCGAACGCCCCCTTCCTCTAATGTCAATTCTTGGATATCATAAGGTTACTTGTTGGCTCCATTTGTTTATTTCGAAAATTTTACATAGAAATATAATGAGCGAGATATAAGAATTTTCGACTTAGTACTGATAGTGTAAGTGGCACTACCAAATCATTCATTAGTTGAGAACTTAAGGACCTCAATATACGTATTTTTGAAATTTAAACCCTCAATAATTCAAGGCAAAATAACCATAGAACAGTAAAATACCATGTGACTTTATAGCACATGATACGGGCTACAATGGGTCGAGGAAAACTCGTTACGATCGATACCAAACCATTCAGATGGTTAAATACAAACGACTTCGTAGGTATATTTTAAAATAACAATATTCAAGGTGAAAACACTGTAAACAAACTTAGACATGAGTCAGTTACTTACGTAGATTTTGTTCTTTTTGTATCGCGTGAGAATGTTGTTTAGTAGCGTGGCTTCGTTCAGAAACATAAGTTCACCTGGAAGGTAAATAATTAAGGTGTTAGATATTAAGTTAACCATTTAGGAAATACTTGAGGGGACCTGGTCTATTAAATAAAATAAATATATAAATATTTCGGTCAGTTCACACAACGCCGGCGCTTTCTAGCTTCAAACTAAGCAGAGCTAGTATCATAGAATACTTCTATCCTTTTTTTTTTGTGTAAATACATATATTCTGATGAATTATTTGACGTTTGCTTGTCTGCATTATACACAGGAGTGCTGCACGGTGCTTTTCAGCTACCCTTTACTTTTATTAAGGCAACTTTAATATATTTTTGATGGGGTTTGTTTCTTGAAATATTGAGTTACTTTAAGCTAACCTTGAAATTTATATCATGTAATGGATATTTGTTTTATTGCTGTTTAGGAACCTATTTATAGCGTATATATAGTATTACTACTAATACTAGCAACTTTAGTCATTCACTCCATATTATCCTTGTTAATCCCTCTGGCTATTGCTATGCACAAAGGACGATTTGTGCTCCAAATACGCATTCACACAAATGGAAGAAAATGTCCCACGTGAATCGACAATAAAGGAAAACAATAGGTTTAAAATAAACTACGCTTTGTCTCTAAGATGGCTAACTAGCCTGTGATTTTGTTAATGTAGTATTGTTTAAGTTTAAATTTTTGTATTTTTACGAGTATTAAAATGTATATTGTAAGAATCAAGAACATAAAAAGGTAGAAGTAATTTTTCTTCGGTTATGTTCCTTGTTTGTTATTTGATATTAATCTCGATGTGGATTCTTATTAACTTGCCATCAATCATAATTATAAAGAAAATTTAGAAAATTACCTACGAAATAAATATTTACATAACAATGTTTTCTGTATTAAGCATTAAGGTCAAAACACATTGAACAATATACATTAATTAATCATAATCTACTGCAGGAACATGTTTTTTTTTGTAACAGTTACGTACTAAACTGCTATTAAAATATCGTCCTGTCCCTGACGACATCTTCTAAAACATTTCATAGGTTTAGTGTGGAAAACATTGCATGTGTTGCTAATACCCATGAGGGTATACATTTGTTCATGTGGTGTTCCTCTTGAGCGTACTCTGAGAATGAACTGTCTGGTGCTCCTTACATGCACATACAATTTCACTATACTCTATAGCAGCTTATCCACAATGTCGCTGGCCTAGGCTTCCTCATATGTAGTCATTTCGGATCTTATCCGAATTTTTATTTTCTCTCATTCCAAGTAAACATAAAACTAGATTTTATATACTTACTACAAAAATCGAACTAACAATACTGCTTAGTGTTATCAAATTTTGGGGGTAATGAACAATACTTACAATTATCATCGACATTCTTGGTGGGATCTCCAGCGGGGAATATGTCTTCAAAGCTGCATACTCGTTTGGGGTACTTGTTGTCTACGGGGTACACATCTGCCTCCTCTCCCATGAGCTCGTGGAGGCGGGCCAGTATGAACCCCTCGTTTGGGTCCCGGACCCATATTAGCTGCTTATCCATCGTCATTGTTTACTGGAAAGAAGAGAAAAGTACGTTAGAACATACCATTTCTGACTTTATTTAACGCTTGGTCATATTTTATAAAGATTGTGGGATAAGGTTTAAATTTACTACAATAGCCACACTGACATCTTATCGAGTCTCTCTGCAGCTGGTAAGAGAACCAATTTACTATGTCAATGTGATACCAAACCTAACAGAAATCCACTGTTGATCAATTATTTTGTTACTTTTCAACGACTGAGTAAGGTAACTGAAGCCCAAACCTAAATAACCCAAGGGGGTGTTGCTCGCTTTTGGATGCTCAATGAGCGACAATGTTTTGGTAACTCTTGAGTTGGAAGTGTCTACAGGTGACTGACATTTACCATCAGGGTCTGGCCTCTTCATTAGTCCCATTACGTCGTAAGAAATGTGACTCTGTATAAAGAACTCATATTTGAGTACAATTTAGTCCCACTCAAAGATACGTACATAGTGAATCACATCTGTTTGTTTTTAAATCACATACATTCGTGATGCTCATTTATAGTCATGGCCGTCAACGGTCAATCAATTAACAGCTGTCACTCCGATTACTACTGACACAACAGATGTCATTCATAACTATTCTTAATACCACGTCCCCATAACATATTTAATTACATAGTTATAATTTTATATCTTTACGGAGTAACAAGCATGTAGGAAGTATTTACAAACACAAATTACATAAATACACAAGTTAAACTAATTGTTATAATTACTTGAACATAACGAGAATACCATTAACTCACTTTCGTACATGTACTGTAACACTTTCATGTGTATCACGTAATAAAAAAATATAAACAATGGTTTGTGTGCGTGAGTTGTTCCGGTGCGGTGGTCTGTGCCCGGAAGCAAAAAATGTAGTTACTGTCTGCCATAGAGAATATTGCTAATGTAACGACTGAGATTATTATAGGCCGACAGTGGACGTGTTCGTTAAAAAATTAGTAAAAAAAAGAAACAATTAACACTTATCGTTCTTATTTATGTGGAAATAAGTACCTACCTGATAGTACTTAGGCTACTTAATAATGAAATTGAACTATAAAACGGTAAATGCGACTTAAATGGTCTTGTAAACCTTAAATTCTTACAAGCTTAACTTTAACAACCGTATGCTATAGTTTTCTTTTCGCAATTTAGATCTTAGAGGTCATTAAGAATTTTTCACGTGGAAATCTCCTTAGACCGTCACCAAATTGGGTTGGTTAGACTTAGACAGTATGTCAAATTGAATCGAAAGCACACGATGTGCCGAACTGTGATCCAGAAACAGTGTCAGTAAAAGTGTGTGACCCAAAATGTTATTCACAAAAGATTGGTTTGTGCCTGTAGCAATCTATAACCAGTCTATGTTTGTTTTAATCAAAATCAACGGAAAAATATCTGCTTCAGTTTTTACAAAAATACTCGTAGTATATATATATACTAGAATATTACGCAAAGAGCGCTTATTACATTGCGCCACGCAGTCTCCTTTAGACCGACAACGGCGCTGGACCAAAAAAGAAATAAATAAAAAATACCGCCGCAAAAAGGAGTCACCAGTAGTGAAAAGATTACGCGAAACGGTCGAGTAATTCTTGTGATTAGATCAACGGAATAAAGTTACACAAGAACATTTTATTTACTGATGTTTTTTTATGTCTTGACACTGGTTTCCAAGAAACTTGAATGAATTTCTCGAAGAAATTACACACTTATATACATTATGCAATAACCGAGCTGAAACTATCAAGTATCAAGCAGATTCTGGTCTAAATATTAAGTACCTAATTCATGAGAATGAAATTGCAGCTCATTGGTTTCTTTTTTCATTTTACTAATATTATAAAGGCGAAAGTTTGTGAGATGTATGTGAGGATGTTTGTTGCTCTTTCACGCAAAAACTACTGAATGGATTTTTATGAAACTTCACAATAATATAGCTTATACGTCAGAATGACACACATGCTACAAGTTATAAAGATACGAGCTTCACCTTGCCAGTTATTGTCGTACCGCAGGTAGCACCGCGGGGTTCAGCTAGTATAAAATAAGTTTCTCTTAAAAAATATCGTTAGCCAACCACTATTGACCTCTCTTCAGAATGTGAGATTAAAAATCTATGCTTGACCATACGCTAAACCGAAAATGACAAAGATCTGTGTTTTAAAAATATTTCTTTCTTTTTATTGAGGAGAGGTTGCTGTGCTGTGCGTGCCGTGAGAGTTAAGATTTATTTTACAGTTAATTGATGTTCTTCTTTTTAAAGTTATTATGAAAAGATAGGACGAACAACTTTTAAGTAGCATACTTGGTACCAGTAATATACTCGTACTCTTATATAGACAAAAATGAGTTATAATCTTTAGGAAATATAGGAACTGATATTAAGCGGAACTGATGTACATATGTCTATGTTCTACGACAGACTAATATGTACCTATATAGAATAGTAACCTTGCAACGATCCCCTCTTGCACCTACGAACATTATTTAATCAAAAAACCTTAACCTACATGTCATGAAGAGCGATCATTCTAAACGAGAAACGATGTATGCTAATTTGTGTGCCAGTTGATGGTGGTCTACTTAGGAGGTTTTTCGAGTTACTGTAGCTTCGGTTCTATTTTCTCAGCCCCTTACGCAAGTGTTAGGGTCAATTGACAGCGCTGAGATGATACCATTCCAATACATTTGTTAGTTTTGTAATAACGTTTACGTTTATCGAATGTCAACTTGCAAGGCAGGTTTTGTAAAAAAACTCTCCAGTTATTTTTATACATTGTAATGACCACGTAAAGCCAGTACAAATATGATGTTATTGCAGCCGTTTGATGTCGTGTTCGTGGTTATATTTTATTTTTACCTATAGTTTATTAGTTATTTAGTATTTACATGATGTCTGATTTGATAACGTTCAGTGTCTACGGGTTTCGAAGTATATTGGTTAGTGCATTTATTTTGTTTCATTATTTCTTTTGCTTTAATCTGTTTATTTTTGAAACTATTGGTCGGACTTATTTATTTGATAGGTCAGTGACACCTAACCTACGGTTCCGGCTATAAATGCATGTAAAAATGCGGAGATCTACCAGCTGTGAAATATCAATATTTTATATGAGGGTGAAAGTTACATAAAGTTAATCCGGCTTGTCATTCGCCACAAACAGCAATTATCTGGTAAGCCAATGTTATCCACTGTGACGTATTGTGTCATAATCGAGGGGTAATGACCACAGAGCCTGTTTGTCGTAAGAGTATATAAAAAACAATGAGGCCGCGCTGGAAATTTGCGTTTATATAAGCTGCATTCAATGCCATAGACTTACATAAATAACTGAACTACGTAAAATCTTTTGATATTTATATACCATTTGTCACCCGGGCCATTATTAAAATCGGGTCAGTAGTTCGGACGCTACTGTAGAACACACAAACCTACATAGTCAGCCAAAACCAAGCAGAAGGGTCCCGAGACAGTTTATTATTTCCTGGGACTTTTCAAGTGTCATGACTCGGTGTGTTCGTGGGTTACTGCTGTTGATTCATAATAAAGATTTGTTGACCGTATTTTCTCAAGACAATTATTGTCTTTTTAGTGGTATCAATGTACTACTTACTCTACTTTCATTAGGAACGAGAATTGACCTTCAGATCTAGCCTGTTAGAGATAGTCACAAGGTTGTTTATGCATTGTCTGTTGTCCGTACTTAGAGTACCTACCTTAGTTTATCGAGAATTAATTCAGTACGAATGTATGCACATACACGTACAATAGTTGTCGTCACGGTTCTCTTTCCTTTTTCTAGGATCAGGTATTCAAATGCAAATGTAGATTAATTGATACATATTAAAGAGAAACGAGAAAGATAATACATGAACAATGGGCTATAATTAAATGTTGGCGTCTTTGTTTCTTGGTTTAAAAGCAAAGTGGATATCTATACTAATATTATAAAGCTGAAGAGTTTGTTTGTTTGTTTCAACGCGCTAATCTCAGGAACAGCTGGTCCGATTTGAAAATTTATTTTAGTGTTGGATAGTCCATTTATCGTGGTAGGCAATACATCATCACGCTAAGACCAATAGGAGTGGAACCCCAGTGAAGAATGTTTAAAAAACGGGGGAAATTATTACGCTACGGGCAACAGTAGACGTTAACGAGGTTGCGAGGGTCAGCTAGTAAAATTATAAATTTTATTGCTGCAGATTTTTACATTTAAGTAAACATTTGAATTTTATATTCAATTCTTTATTCCACTACTGAACAAAGGTCTCCCCCATGGGGCGCCAACTATCCCGGTCTTGGGCAGTCCGCATCTGTAGGTTGCCAGCCACTTTCTTCAAATCGTCAGTCCATCGTTCCCTACACTACATTTGCCTAATCGCGATCTCCACTCAAGTACATTTCAGTTCCACCGACCATCGGTTCATCTTTTTTTTAATAGAAAGCTTTTTAAATATGGTAGACATTTTAGTTTAGAGCATTGGGAAGTGAAAAAAAAGGGTATTTTACGTCTTTCCCTTACAGCGTCAGGCAGTTCAACACGCCATCAAACCAAGAAATAATTGAAATTATCGTGTTACGATACGCATTCTAGTGTTTAACGGTACTAATTTTAACTTTTACATCGACTGCTTTGGTCATAGAAAATTTGTTTTATGTGTATATTATTTTATTTACAGTACCTACCTTGCATTCTATTATTTTTATCACGAGATTAAATGGATTCCTAAAGATATAGTAACCTAGTAATGGATAAACTGTGAGTATGAATACTAAATAATTGTTTTCTTTACAAACTATTTTTGAAATATAAAATGTGGTCGTTACCCAATCACTCTCAAAGCAGTATGACAAAAATAACAAAATAATCTCTTTTGTCACCATCACTAAGTAATCACTTAGTGATGGGATGGGATGGGAATCACTTTATACCGTGAGAGAGCTACGCTTAGGCATGCGTGGGACAACTCGACCGGAGTGATACCACGGCCTCACAGACAACCAGTGTGAAACAGCGCCTGCGCTGTGTTTCACCGAGTGAGCGAGGAAACCGGAGGGCCTTTTTTTTTTTTTTTTTACGTGTGGAAACCCCCTCGGGCCGTCACCCCGCCGGGGTTTGCGGCGGGGCGGTGTGTCGGAATCGAACCAACTAAAACCACACGGTGTGCCAACTCTGCGCCTGAGAAGGGAGGGGTCCGGGATCGCTGTTATTAACGCAAACCGGACCCCTCCCAGCGCCTGCCCGCACTGAAGCGGGCACCCTCTGGTTAAAACTCTCAAATTAGGCGACGCACGGCACACGCGTACGTCGCCCCTTCGCGGCTGGCCACTAAAGCGGATGGAGGGGAAAACCCGTCCCCACCATCCGCGGCCACACTCAGGGCGGCATGAGGCGGAGATGGGCGCGCCTCCGCCGCCCGGTTCGCCGGCGGCGGATCGGGTCCGAGTGGAGATCATCCTCCCGGGCCTTCTCCGCCGCCTCCTTCTGCGAAATTACGTCTTCGCAGAAGGATGCGACCGCGGTAAAACTGCTGTCGCTACCGGCCATGGAGCGTATGATGGCCGGTAGCGACAGATCTCCTCCGATGACTGCAGTGAGGGCCCGGCGCTGCTCCGCCCAAGCGGGGCAGAACTCCAGCGTATGCTGGGCCGAGTCCTCACTGCAGTCGCAGTGGTGGCAGGCGGGACTCAGTTCCCTCCTAGCGACCGAGTGCAGGTACTTCCCGAAGCAACCGTGCCCGGAAAGCACCTGCGTCAGTCGGAAGGAAAGAGTCCCGTGCTGCCGCCCTGCCCACTCGAGGATGACCGGCTGGAGCGCCTCCACGGTGGCAAAGCCAGCGCGTGGAGCCTCCAGCCGGGACGACCAACGAGCCATCGTGGCTCGGCGAGCGGCTTCACGCCATTCGCGTACCTCTTCGGGCGGAGCACGATACCCGTACTCCGCCCGATATTCAGCCGCTCGCCGATAAACTTCGGCGAGCACTTCCGCCTCCAAATCCCACGGGGGTGTTCCGGCCAAGGCGCACGCCGCCTCCGTCGACACGGTGCGGTATCCGCGTATGGCTCTGACCGCCAATACCCTCTGAGGCCGCCAGAGGCGTGCCTTATTCTGGGCGGTCAGAGCCGGGACCCACACCGGTGACCCGTAAAGGGCCATCGACCGGACTACCCCCGTGTAGAGGTGTCTTGTTTCGACGCTGGCTCCACCCAGATTGGGCAAGAGTCGCCCAAGGGCGGAGGCAGCGTCGACCAGCTTAGGAGCAAGCTGTCGGAAGTGCTCGTCGAAGAGCCACCTACCGTCGAGGATCAGGCCCAGATACCTCATCTGGGCCCGAACCGGTACGAGGACCGAGTTGACTACGATAGAGGCGCCGGGGGGTGGACCACGACGGGGCCCATGAAATAGCAGGGCCTCCGTCTTGTCAAGGGCCACCCGTAAGCCCAGCGCCTCGATGCGCCCAACCACCAGAGAGACACCCCTGGTGGCCAGGCGCGCCGCCTCTTGGAAATTTGCCCCCCGGGCTGTGACTAGGGTGTCATCGGCGTAACAAATTACGCCCAGCCCGGGGGGTAGACGACTACGTAGGACCCAGTCGTACCCCACGTTCCACAGGAGTGGTCCGAGGAAACCGGAGGCCCTACCCCAACCCCTTCCCCCATTCCCTTCCTCATCCCTCAAAGGCCGGCAACGCACTTGTAACGCCTCTGGTGTTGCGGGTGTCCATGGGACACCAAAAATGAAAGAGAAAACAGTTACCTTAATGTTTGAGACTCACAAAAGAAGTTCTAGAAAGCAAATAACACAATTAACTTTCCATAATAAACATAGTTATCAAAAAAAGAAAACACAAACTAAAGTATTGATTGACATTCCCATTCATATTCAATGTAAAAGAACATCGTATGACACACTGTCTTTCTAAAATAGGCCCAGCGTATACAAAGTCATTATGAGAAAAGCGCAAACGTATGAATACGCATATTGTGCGGCTGCCGTAAATAAACGTACGCGAATTATGCAGTTCAACGAGAAGTAACATGTAAGAAAAGTATGATAGCGTGATTTTGACTAGACGACGTACAACAAGGCAAAATTGAGGTCAACACACTAATGCCTCACAAGTAACATCTCGTTTTCCGCAGTTTCACCTACGTTTTTGGTGACTGCTCCGCTCCTAAGGCTTATGATGTAATTTAGATCATCATGAACAGCCTTTAATAGTGTATTCCTCAATATAAGAACAATAGACGTATTTTTTTCTTAGGAGAGCTTAGAAATAAAGTTTTGGTCATGTTGTTGTTTTACATGGTTTGCTCCTGTGGTCGGCTCTTACGAATACCACCTGATCGGAGAGGTGGTAATACACCGAAATCTTAATCCGTCAGTCGTTCTTCAATGAATATTCTATCTGATACAAAAGTAATCATTAAAATTTGATAATAGTTCTAAAGATAAGCGCGTTGAAACAAACAATGAAACAAAAATAAAACTCTTTTGCTTGAATATATTAGCTAGGCAATTCACAAACCGCTTCATTAAAGTCTCTTGGATGTCTTAAATAGTTTTTAATGACAAAAATGTGGTCAGAGGTATTAAATCAACCTGTCGTCATATAATGGATGTATGGAGTAGAAACTAGACTTCGAAAGAAGTGTTAAACATCCTCTCGATCAAAGGATTTATCATTAAGTTAAAAAAGCATTTGGAAAACGTTAAAAAAGCCTTATTACTTCCAGAAATAGCAGATTAGAGAATTAGAAAGAGATAAAAACATATTTCGCCTTTCTTTCTAGCGATGTAATTACAGAGGTATAGGTATATATTATATTATAGCGTCTTTTAAAAGACTTACCGTACAATTCAAGGACAATTTGTTCATATGCTCAACACAAACACCACGTACTCAATATGATAAAGAACTAAGTACATATTAAATTTACTACTAATTTAAATAATATACAATGAATCTACCGTTATAATCTAAACCCAGATACACAGCCGTACGGTAAATGCTTATTTGATTGCCGAATACTAAGCGAAAGGTTGTGTCAATCTTATCAAATCAGAATGTACTATCTAAAGTGCGATATGTTTTATTATAATCAATTCAATGATCATTGTATTATAATCGCCGGCTAAAATAAAAACGTCTTTTAATCTTGATTGGCAAGGAGGGAGTACATTCTTACTTTTCCTTTTGTTTAAAGTCTTTCTTTAATCATTTCGTTTTGTTCAGACTACTCACACACTAACAAAATATCGTGTGTGGTACAGTAAAAAACACACGTTCCAGGGATTTCGTTCCGAGGTGCACCTGGTTCCCCGGCTTCTAGTACCCGAGACGGTGTGCGGTTTTTAGTCGGTTCGTGTCCGACATAACCACCAGTTGATGGTATCCGAGGGGATTGCCGCACAAAAAGGGGAAAAAATACCCAGACTCAGAACAATAATTTGTGGATCACACGAAGTGTTCAATCATTTGGGGATCGAAGTCACAAATCTCAGAGTGCAGTAGGATGTGGAGAGGTAAAACCATTACATCATTCGCGCAGTAAATTTTCAGACAAGGTTTCTGTTTATAAAATTGTCTGCAATGATTTCTCTTCCAGACAGGTCTGTTGTAACGATATCAAGTGATACAAAATGCATTAGTTAATTACATTAATTACAAACCAGCAGACGTTGACTTCTACGAAGAAACATTAAGATTTATTTCATAATTAGCATGTATTTCACGAGTGAGCGATTCAGTTAAATCTCTTCAAGGCTATATCTTAGCTGTTTAGGAGATTAAAAGTTTAATTTAAATATTTAGTAATTGTATAAATCTTTCGCTTTCAACTATACACTGGGAAAGTTGTAAACGCTTCGTTTCTATCTTTATGTTTTTTAAATACAACTCTCGTACTAACAATAAATCCTGTGTCAGACTTTACAAACATATATAAAAACTGACACAAAGTACACTCAGACTCACAACTACAATTTGTGGATCACATAAAGTGTTGTTATGGGGATCAGATACACAACTCTTCAGCGTTACGACTGCTTAAACCACTATGCTATATCGTGCAGTATACGTTAAAGTTCAGTTCGCACATTTCGATTTAACAATACAGTTAAACTTTGTGTACGCTATTGTCAGTTTGGCATTGTATAAACAATAATGTCCGAGTTCTCCTGTGATTCTGTATTACACTTAAATTGGTGTGAATTATGCATTGTTCTTGGAACATGACCCCAATGCATTCTTAACTCAAAGCAATTGCATGTACACGAGAACCGGTAATTATCTATTAAAATAACATTGGGCCTTGATACTTTAAGTTTTATGTAAACCAAAGTTAATATGTAAAGGTTTAGTAAAATTCTATGTGAATTAGAGCGAAGACGCGAACAAGAGAAACAAAAAAAAAAGAAGAAAGGTATATTAAGTTCTGCAGTCTGAGACTAACTAGTTTTAAAATATTTTTTCTAACATTTATTTTATTATAAAAGTGTAATTTTACAGAAAGTTTAATAGTCTTCGGATCTCCTTTAAACACACAGTGATATCATCTGAACCCCGATTTTAGATTGAACACAATTTTTTGCGAATTCGTGCGGAGTTTAGTAGGAAAATTGCTGACTCCAAAATTCCACTGCTACATATTACCTTTTAAATAATTATAAAAGGTTTTTGTTCTGCTTTGTCTGGTTCTCACAGATATTTCTTATTCCAAATACTTAGTTTATTACTTTTCGTAAATTGACATTGACGCTCAAGCCCTTCCCAGCAAAAGTAGGTGACACAGGAAGTGTTTTAAAGACCCCAATTAGCTAATCACAACTTAGTCCTATCTATCTATTCTTTTATCTTTTTATAGAGGATATTATTATTGATATTAAAATTAATTTTGGCTTGATTTTGTGATGGAGGGGAGGTCTTTTAAAACCATCAAGGATCTTATGAGATCAGGATAAGTCTATACAATACACATGGAAAACGTTTGGCCACATTATTGAAGTACACTTTGTAATGTATAAGAAAAAAAATTTAATGCCGTGTAGCATTATTTTAAGTTTATTTCTACTACTTTTACAATCATGCGAATCCTATCTCTAAGATCAAAACCTACACAGAGCTCATGATAACAAACCTCTAAGAAGTTTACAATAATAACAAACTGCGGTATAAATAAGGCTTTGAGTTAGTGACATTTACTGTTAAATAACGTTTAACTCTTTGAACAAGCAGGAAAACCTAACAGTAAAATAATTTTACGTAACAAAAGAAATGATGTTCAAAGTAAATCTTATCTTTATCATGTCCATAATAAAGCCAGGTCAGAGTACTTTAATACGGCGTGTTGCGATAAAACTACCAACACCAACATCAATCATGCCAATGACCTTTAACATTTTTAGACTATTTGCACAAATGTACAACAATAGCCTTCCTAAACAACCTTGGAAGGTCTACAGAGACCCTTTTGCTGTGGCATTTACAGCTTTATTGTTAAAGGTAAGAATATATTTCACCTTACAAATGATATTTTATTTTTTCTTTATTGCCGACCTCGCAACCTCTGGTTTGTGCTATTTTCATAAAATTGATCCGCTGGACCGCACCTTTCTACTTTCATAAGTCAACGGCTTTTAATGATGTCCGGCACAGTTATTTTGGATACAATTTGGTACATGTTTTGGTTTTACAAGTCATTAAAGAAGGGTGTATTTCATGTCGCACTTACGAGTATTAGAGCAATTATGTATAATAGGTACATATATCTTCGAGATGTTTTCAAATTAAAATGTGTTCTGATCTACATGAGTTTTCTTTAGTTCAATCAATGAATTCATGTTAATAATTACTACACATTTAGTAATTTTCAATACAAAGTAGGAGATAAAACTGTTCACACACAGGACAAAAAAACATCGTACAGTGAAGACAAGATGCAGTAATAAACTAATAAGTTCCGTCAGCAAACCACCGGCAATGATACTTGACATTCAGAAGGGTCATTCTCAGCCGAGTCGCTGATCATTATGTACACAATGAAAACGAGAGAGATTATGATGAAGTGAGAACATGATATGGCGATAAAGAGGTGTCATGTCTTACAACCGCCATTGCAATAAGCGGTATGAAGATAAATCACAAAAAGAAAACAACTGAATACAATGGATTCGAAATTTAAAACCAAGTAACACTTGAATATATTCCAAGCGTTTCACAGCGTCATTCCATAGTATGAAGACAGATGTTTCTGATAGCAGAACAGTCATGCGAGGAACGTGCACTATGAGTCAGAATAGATTATTTTAAAATAATTAAGTTATTTGTAGTTAAAAACAAAGAACTTGATAGAACAAAGGCAATGGTCAAAGAAGGTGATTTTGAAGAGCCCTTGAAAAACAGTGACGATATAAATTGAACGATCGCGAACGATTTTATAATGACACTATTAACGTGGTAGCTGTCACGATTGAGTGCTGTTGTGAGTCAGAGCGGGGCAAAACTAAATTGCTATTAGCTGACCTCCGGGGTCGGGTTTCGACTTGTGCGCTACTTATTTTGTCACGGAAATTGATCTGAATTGCTTTTAAAAATGTATTTTAAATTTACAATTCTTTTTTCGAATCTATACTAATATTATAAAGCTGAAAAATTTGTTTGTTTGAACGCGCTAATCAGGAACCGCTGGTCCGATTTGAAAAATTATTTCAGTGTTGGATAGTACATTTATCGAGGAAGGCTATAGGCTATATCACATATATATCATAACGCTAAGAACAATAGGAGCGGAGCCCCAATGAAGAATGTTTAAAAAATGGAGGAAAATTATTACGCTACGGGCAATAGTAGACGCAAACGAGGTTGCGTGGGTCAGCTAGTTAATTATAATTACGATTACTTTAGTGACTGGTAACTACATCGAGAGATTTTAGCTGAGTAATAAGTAATATTTTCGGTAAGTCCACATACACTTAGACACTCGGACTCTGTTTACAATACAGTTTTCGTTTTATCAGACGTTTTAAAGCAAATAGTACACCAAGAGTCTGGTTTAAAAGTTAATTAATCGTGTCTGCAGTAGTCCATGGATACGTCCCATGAACTCTGTAGTGTGTTGCTATTAGCAACCAAACATTACTGCGAGCTGTAAATAAGTTTGATAAGGGCTTGAAAACTTTTATATTAACAATGAAAATAATGTTCGAATGATAATTGCTAAGTTCAAGATACGTTTAGTCAATAGTCTGGTCCGTCCATTGTTACCAATATCAAAACAGGTAAGTAAACTAAATAATAAAAAGTAAGTACACGGGCAATTTATTAGACTTGTATCTTATCTCGGGACATGACTCGAGAACAATGCATTACAAAGATACAAATTTAGTATATATCCATCACTTTACTATGAAAGGCTTAAACATATTTCACATAGAAACGACAAGTGGAGCGAACAGTGATATAACATATAGTGTACACGAATGAGGAAATGTGAATAAATAATATGCCAAGTTTGACTTAAAGTCTTAGAATTGTGAAAATACTTTTGCAATATACATTTGGTTGTGTGGTATAAAGGCGATGAACGCACTTAGTGTGAATAGATTGTAATGTTGTATTGTGTAGGTGGCGGAATACATGAGCGAACACCTGCAGTATGCTAGTATGGGAACCGGATTTAATTGAACGCCTACACTAGACATAATAAATACATACATTTTAGACGATTTAGCACATAAAATAAGCGTAAGCCAAGACAAAGTTCTTTTATATAAAGATTCATTAAGGTGATGTTGACAATGAGAAGAGTATAAGATCCGAGACTAGTTAAATAGTCATGACGCATAGAATTGAGAATGACGTAGACACGAATAACATCTAGTCTTAATCATTTACTGCCTCGGTAGAGTATGCGACTGCTAAGCTGCTAAGATTGAGGTCTCGGGTTCGATTCCCGGGTCGGACCAAATGTTTGTATGATCTACAAATATTTGTTTAAGAGTTTGGGTGTTTTCTATGTATAATATATTTTTTTTCTTATTATATAGGGGGCAAACGAGCAGACGTATCACCTGATGGTAAGCGATTGCCGCCGCCCATGGACACCCGCAATACCAGAGGCGTCACAAGTGCGTTGCCGGCCTTTTAGGAAGGAGTACGCTCTCTCATATGTATGTACATATTTACAAAAAAAAGTATATAAGTATTTATATCAGTTGTCTAATACCTTGGGACTAGATGGCGTTGTGTTAGATGTCCGGAATATTTATTTATTTAAACTAAATCACTTAAAAGTCTTGTCTCAACTCGCTAAAATTGGAGATTATTACTTAAATGTACCATATCACGCATGAATTACGAAATACCTAAAGTCGAATTCATATCACGCAATTTTAAGACACCGCTTGACGTAACTTGTGTATTAGAAAAAAAGAGCCTACAACATTAGTCATAGAGTTCCCTCAATGCCAAGGTTCGACAAACGACGCCGGTTCTCGTAACATATAAAAAAACTAGTTTTAAGCATAGGTACATACAAGTCGGTCACAATCAGACCTACTATGGAAAGCCGGTTAATATAACGTACAGAGAATGTGTTATTAGCATTGGCCGAGGAACGGATACGCTTAAAACCGTTGGCATTAACATTATTTTTGATCAGAAGTGCAATTTCAACGGTGTCTTCGATCGCAGGCCTGATTCCTGCGCAACTGTTGACCGAGACACTGATACTAATTGAAATGCAAATTGCTCAAGCTACCGTCGACGAAAGTTACGAGTCACTACATGAGCAAATTGTAATTTACCTAAACGAATAAATGAAAGTAGATATTCAATTATCAATCAATCAACACAGCATTATGCAGCAAATTGAGTGAATATTTTGATCTTATACATACTAATATCCATATTTTATATAACGGTTCAGACGGTCACTCTTTGGTAAGTGTGTTGTCACCATTTGAGTTTTTCTCAGGTTTAGCGAAGATTTATTTTAGACGGTGCCGTGCAGTCTTACGTGTAATATAAACTGCTTCATACAAAACGATGTTCGTTCAAATCCATGTCCCATTTAGGCCATGTACACGGCACGCTGCCGGGTCTAATATAATTATTCCTTCACGATGTGAAAACCGCCGGTACCTTAATCATTCGTTTAAAAGCCATATCATTAACGCGATCGAGTCCGTTCATATATGCCAAAGGACGGCTCTCACATATTCAAATAAGTATTTAATGAATTATTTAGCAAACCCGTACGTCGTTCTAAGCCCTGGTATTTTAATAGGCAAATACGTTCGAAATTTTATTATAGTTGGCGGAATAGTATAATCATAATGTAAATCAAATTAGTGTGGTTCTATTAGGGAGTGACGCAGGCTGCGAATAAAAATTTAATATATAATTGCGACAGTGCGGACATTTACGAGTTACACCAATCTGATACACATAAACAAACCAGTTTGGCGGGTACGGAACGGATTTAGTGTTTCCGGTTGCAATTTTTGGTACCTACTCTTACTTTAAAATCTTTTTATAACACGCAAATGGTTCAATAACCAAATTCAATTTTCTATTTTTGCTTACGTATGCCTGTTTAATTATGCAGTTTAAGTTATCATACTAACGATTTAGCAAAATATTAATGTTTAATTCATAAATTGAAGCGGATGTGAGAATTTAAGAACTAGAGTGTTATGCTTTCATTGCTATTCACTATATTGAAGGTCGCTTTCGATCTTATTTCATAATAACCGCTTGACAGTAAAGTTAGACTGTCCTTTTATTTTTAACTAGCTGACCCACGCAATCTCGTTTGCGTCTCCTATTGCCCGTAGCGTAATAATTTTCCTCCGTTTTTTTAAACATTGATCATTGGTGCTGCGCTCCTATTGGTCTTAGCATGATGATATATAGCTTCCTCGATAAATGGACTATCCAACATTAAAAGAATTTTTCAAATCGGACCAGCGGTTCCTGAGATTAGCGCGGTCAAACTAACAAACAAACTCTTCAGCTTTATAATATTAGTATAGATTTATTTATTCAAAATCATATACACATTTTACAAGCTGAAGTCTGCCTAACTTTAAGACAGTTTGCCGGCAGAAGTTCACGCGTAAATGTACATAATATAGTGTATTGAAATATAAAACTGTTTTTATTTTAAATCATAGTGTCAAGAACATTAGTTGACAATGTGTACAAAGCAAAAAAAGAAAAGAAAAAGGTAATGTTACCCATTAGTTAGGGACATGAGATATAATACTTGTGAAGTTCATTTTAAAAGTGATCTTTTAATCTCTATCTATCTTACTATGTTCAAACATCCATCACAAACATATAATACCTTGACTGAATCTATATATAATATTACAACATTTTATGCAAAAATAAAACACTACCGTTTGACCGTGGGAGAGCCACACTACGGCATGAATGGGCCGGCTCGACCGGAGTGATACCACGGCCTCACAGAAAACCGGTGTGAAATAGCGCTTGTGCTGTGTTTCACCGAGTGAGTGAGGATACCGGAGGCCTATACCCCATCACCTCCCCCCTCCCCATCATTTAAAGGCCGGCAACGCACTTGTGACGCCTCTGGTGTTGCGGGTGTCCATGGGCGGGGGTAATCGCTTACCATCAGGCGATAAGTCTGCTCGTTTGCCCCTATACAATAAAAAAAACACTATTTCATAAAATACAGTAAGCGGTACTCGTTTTTACTCAGTACCTATATATTCAATTGCCATGTAATTGTGAAGCTAAACCTAGCAACGATTAAAATAATATCAACCGTAATTAGGTACACTGGTTCCTTTCATCGCCAATGATGAAACAGGTTGTGAACGTTGATCTACAGATTATTATTGTAGAGGTAAAATAAATAAATAAATATTCCGGACATCTAAATATTCCGGACATCTAACACACAACGCCATCTAGTCCCAAGCTAAGCAGAGCTTGTGTTATGGGTACTAGACAACTGATATAAATACTTATATACTTTTTTTTGTAAATACATACATATTATACATAGAAAACACCCAAACTTCGAAACAAATATTTGCAGATCATACAAACATTTGGTCCGACCCGGGAATCGAACCCGAGACCTCAAGCACAGCAGTCGCTTACGCTTCCACTCGCGCCACCGAGGCAGTCAACATTTAATATTTTCTTATTAAAACAAGAAAACGAGATCTCTACTGTAGAAATAATACTTGAAAAAAAAACTTTTTTCCTTTTTGAACAAAAACAGTACACGAAAGCATTTTTATATTTGAAGTTAATGTACCTATTTAAACATACATATAGAATTCTGTCATATTTTTATCTTTAATAGTGCAAGTCTTTGCAATGACAATTCTAATTTTCATCATCAATTTAAACAGTGCTCTGCTGGGCATACACCAGGTTTTTTTTAATGGAATAGGTGGCAAACGAGCAGACGTATCGCCTCATAGTAAGCGATTGCCGCCGCCCATGGACACCATCAACACTGGTGACGTCACAGTTGCGTTGCCGGTCTTTGGGGGATGGGGAGAGGGATGGGGGAAGGGGTTGGAATATGGGCCTCCGGTATCGTCACTAACTCCGTGAAACACAGCGTAAGCGCTATTTCACACCGCCAAAAGCCTTCGATTTCTAGTTATCCTAAACATGTTAATTTTTAAGTATTTATATCTGTTTTCCTTAAATAGTAAAACGGTACAAACGTATTAGACTTTCACTAAAACTACTATTTTATAGATAACGGTAAAACCTAACATAGAAACATACATATCATTTTATTGTATTAGAATTTGTAGGATACGAGTATACTACATGTTTTACATAGTTTTTGCTGGGTCAACTATCACATAATATTGTATATTATACACTCATTTGCAAAAAAAACGGGCGGTTTCGATTTTCTTCCTGGCTGAAAAAAATAAAATACCAAAAAGGTTTTAATCATTTGAACATGTTACTGGCCAGTTATAAAAGTGCCATAATGTTTATAAGAGTACATTCCAAATTCAATTTTTTGACTGAGCCTGGTTTTCAAAGAAAACAACTTTTAACTACATTTTGTGGCGCGAATTCCCTATAGTTAATATCGACTCTAATTAACTTTTTGTAAATTTTCATTAAATTATCTGATGTCCTTGACATTTAAAAGTATTGTTATTGCTGTTTAGCAATCTCGAAAATGGTAGATAAAGTGATAAAAGCGAGCAAAATTATTGCGCTGCTTGAAGAAGGTTGCAGCCAATGCTTTGTGGCTCAGAGGCTAAATGTGAGTCGGTCGACAGTTCAAAGGACCTGGCAGCGCTATCAAGAGACCGGTTCCGTCAAGAGAAGGCCTGGTTCTGGCAGAAAGACATGTACCGAACCACGGGATGATCGTTTCCTAGTTAGTCAAGCGTTGAGAAATCGCAAATCTTCTTATGTGGACCTCAAGAACAGCCTCGAAGAAGTAAGAAATGTGCAAATTAGTCTATGGACGGTCAGGAGGAGGCTTCTCACTGCTAATATACACAGTCATCGCCCGGCACGCGGCCCTAAATTACTCCGTGGACATCGAGTTGCCAGGCTTAGCTTCGCTCGAAATTGTGTGTCATGGACTCATGAAGACTGGGATAGGATATTGTTCTCCGATGAAGCCAGGATATCTCTGCATGGTGAAGACCAACGTCGGCGAGTGCTACGTAGACGAGGAGAACGCTTTGCAGGGGCATGTTTTGAAGAAATCACACCTTATGGAGGGGGCTCTGCTATGTTTTGGGCAGGAATAAATTCCATGGATCGTACGGAGTTATTCTTCATCAAAAACGGTACACTGACTGGACACCGATACATAACGGAAGTTCTAATTCCTTATGCACAACCCGCTTTAACAGCTCTTGGCGAAAACTAATTTTTTATGGACGACAACGCTCGCGCCCACCGGTCTGGCGATGTGGAAGCTTATATGCTAGAAGTCGGAATTCGTCGTTTGGACTGGCCAGCTAGAAGTCCGGACCTCAATCCCATAGAGCATGTCTGGGACGTTTTGAAGCGACGAGTGAGATCAGTGCAGCCGGCTCTGCAGACCATCAGAGAGCTAAAGAATGTGATTACCGCGGAGTGGGAACGTATTCCCCAAGAAACCATAAAAGATATACTCGCTAGCATGCCCAGACGAATGCAAGCCTTGATTTCAGCAAGAGGGGGTCACACTCAATACTAAACTTTTATCTGCTTTTAATGTATTCAAGAAAAACAAAGAAATTAACGCGTTTCATTTTTATTTAGCGAGCAGGTACAATAATAGTGTTTTGAGCATAAACATTATTTCTCAATAATTTAGTCAAAATGTTGTGATAAAACTGATGATACCTATTCCTTCCTAATTAATTTATGAAATTCTGATGATAACAATACTTAAAATTGTCAAACAAACTAATAGTAACTATAAAATAAATATAAAATAATTCTAGTTTCACGTTGTTGCTGACAATGAACTCCGAAACTATGTACCTAAGCGATTTAAACTTTTTTTCATGTGGCCTGCGTAAGATAGAATTGTAAACATCACACTTGGACCATTAGGGCCCGAGCATGATTGAAAAGAGACACATACGAAGTTGCGTGAATAAAAGTTTCACACAAAATATTTAAAGTAGCACGTTGAAATTCTTAATCAAGAATAGGATGTTTCCGAAAACGAAATCATTAAAAGCTGTATGTTTTATTAATCGCTAGCTGCCCGCGGTACGACAATAACCGCGGGCTATACCTCGAGGCGAAGCTATATCTTTATAAATTGTAGCCTATGTGTTATTCTGATGTATAAGCTATATTATTATAAAGTTTCATGAAAATAATCCATTCTGTAGTTTTTGCGTGAAATAGCAATAAGTACCTATACTCACTTACATACTCACAAATTTTCGCGTTTATAATATTAGTAGGACTAGCAACCCGGCCTGGTTTGGCACGGAAATCTTTGAAATTCTCAAATTTCCTCAATTATAAGATGCATCTGTGTTACATATGGACCTATCTCTTGAATCAATCTATCTATTGCTGAAAACTGCACTGAAATCCGTTGAGTAGATTAAAAGATCTAAGCGAACAGAGAGCGGGAGCGACTTCATTCGATATTATGTAAAGATTAAGTTCTACACAAAGGTTGTTGAATTGTTATTTTACAATAATTTCTCTCATTGCTGAATTTGTTGAACTTGAGATTTTTTTTAAATGGGTGGTGTGAAGATAGGCCCATATTGGATTCGATACTTTATTGGTTTTAATGTTAATCATTGAAACATCTTTTCCCACCTATAAAATTCTGAAGCTTTAAAAATCAAAGGTGTAAAACAAACTTAATATTAATTCATATTAATTATTCCGCAGTAAGGCACAATTTTGGTGCTGCATATTAATTCAGATAAAATAATATCTATACTAATATTCAGGTCAGCTAGTATTTCATATAATGGTAATAATATAAAACAAGTAATGAATAAATTACTTAAAAAATACCAACTGCGTCAATATCTGCCATCTTTATTAAATTCAGGTTTATTTTAATTTTTTTTCTTTTTAATTTTGGTGTACCTGCCAGTGTCCCTCTTACGACTAATGCCCAGTTCCTATATTTGAAAAACGATCCATTCTTGGTACGAATAGTAGTATATTATACGGGGCGTAAGCTAAAATCGTTCCTATAAAAAATAAATTGAAGAACGGTATTTACGACTCGTAGTCGGTTGTAGAAAATTTTTACACGATGACGATTCGTTAAATATAGGAACCGGGCATAAGACGAATCTATTGACACCACTCACATAAAAATTCGACAAGCCATTTAGGCTCTAGTCAAAGCCAAAGAAATATACATAAATACACTCCAAATACATAACCCTTCTTCTTTCGCAGTCGGGTAAAAAGTTTTCCTGATATTTTTTCTTATTAACTGGATCCAATTATTATACACAGAATTTGTATCATTACAGGCAAGTGGATTAAGTGAAACTAATTATGTAATACTAGCGTACCTAATTTATCTTTCAATGTTACGTACTTTATTTTGTTTATTTGTACTCTTGCATTGGACATTTCGAGCTCTATGATTCCAATGTCGTTTACAAAATGTCTGATAACGAGGATTTTCATAACGCTATCTTATCTTTGAATTGTGGACTGTAAATAGTCAATACTGGGAAAACTCATATAAAAAGTAAAACAAGAAATATGTCAAGGTGTATTGTTAGGGTTACTTTTTAGGGGTCGTGCTGACGTTAACGTTACTGAGACGGTTTTAGAATACAGAGTATCACCACATATATTCATCTTGTGGGTATCGCAATAGCCAACCAGCTAAGGGAGTAAACTACGCAGGAGATCAGCACTGCGAAGAGAAAGCTACCCTATACCAAACGGTCTAGCCAGTATGGCAGCCTATAAATCAACATCATCCATCTAAGAAGAGGTCTTCTATGTAAAGTACTATTAGGACTTTTGATAATGATGACTATTGGCTTTCAAAGGGCAGAATTAAGAGGTTTTATACAAGAGCTAGATATGTGTTTGTGGCGACTTCCACATATAACACAACTGTAGCGGTACCACCGCTACTCGGTCTTCGTACTAAGACAGCGTGTCGAGCTCGTGCCTTGTCGGTGAGGTTCGCCGCCGCCGGGCTCCATTCGTTTTTCACCGTGGACCGGTCGGCAGTCCTTTGTTCGCCGCTGCGCAAGGCACTCACGCGCTCGCTTGCTCGCACGCCGCTTTTACTTTCGTGTCTCGTATCCGTAATTTATTTGCAATTATTTAATTCGCGCTTTCAAATCTATTTTCTATTCTGTAATTAGTTTAACTTTATTGTTCCTTCGCTTTCATAAACTATATCTCTTGTGTATTTGTGCTTTCTACCCTTTTGTGATAATTGTGAATTTAATTTAAATTATAAAAACCGTTAAACTGAAAAGACTTTATTTTCGTGGACGAACCCCTACATAATTGGTGACCCCGACTATGCCGTTGCAGAAAGAAGACTGTACCAGTGCTGAAACTTCGCGTGTAGGCGTGCGTCCACCTCCGTTTTGGCCGGATGACCCGGAAATGTGGTTTGCACAGATGGAATGTCAATTCGCCTTAGCTAATGTGACGGTGGATTTGACTAAATTCTATCAAATCGTATCCGCGTTAGAACATCGCTACGCTACCGAAGTAAAGGATGTGATTACGAATCCACCGGCTACAAATAAATACGAAACATTGAAGAGCGAACTTATAAAGCGTTTGTCGGCATCACGAGAGCGTAAGGTGAGACAACTACTCATGCACGAGGAGCTGGGTGACCGTAAACCTTCGCAGTTTCTACGTCATTTACGGCACCTAGCTGGACCGGCTGTACCTGAGGACTTCCTCAAGACACTGTGGTCGAACCGATTGCCGACCAACCTGCAGACTGTGATTGCGTCACAGCCCGACCTTTCGCTAGACAAATTGGCAGACTTAGCAGACACGGTCAACGAGATCGCGCCCGCAGGACCACTACAGGTAGCAAGTGTTGCAAACCCGGACACATCTACCATCATTAAGGAGATGGCAGGACAGATTGCCGAACTTACAAGGCAGGTATCTTCATTGTCTTCTCGAATGGACAGTCACAGGCAGGTACGTGGTCGATCACATTCACGATCGAAAAATAATAATTGGCGGGGTAGGTCTAGGTCAAGGCCGCGTCAACCGCCAGAAAACCACCCTCATTGTTGGTACCACTTTACCCACGGTACCCGCGCTAAAAAATGTGTACAACCTTGTACTTGGCGGTTGGAAAACCTGAACGGCAGCCGGAATTAGCGGCCAACGACTGCCTATATAAATCAGGCCGCCTTTTTGTAAGTGACCGTTATTCGAAAAAACTTTTTCTTGTCGATACGGGCTCGGACTTATGTGTATACCCTCGGTCAGCTATTAAGACGCCCTGTAGTGTATCAAAGTACAAGTTAACAGCGGCTAATGGAAGCGTTATAAATACTTACGGGCCAGTACAACTCCACCTTAACCTAGGACTTCGGCGTTCATTTATTTGGAAGTTTACCATCGCCGACGTGTCGAAACCTATTATAGGAATTGATTTTCTAAGCTTTTATAATCTGCTTATAGATTGCCGCAACCACAAGCTTATAGATGGCACCACTTCACTCTCCGTGGCGGCGTCCAAGCAGCAGATTCCCGACGACGTGGCTTCCGTGAAGACTGTCATCGGGGATACCGAGTTCCACCAGCTACTACGTGAGTTTCCTGAGGTTACGCGGCCAGCAGGTACTGTAAATCAGAGTAAACTAAAGCACAATACAGTGCACTTTATAAAAACTACACCCGGACCGCCCGTCGCTAGTAGGCCAAGACGCCTAGATCCGGAACGATTAAAAATCGCTAAGAAGGAGTTTGATGAGATGATGGCCAGTGGTACTGCGAGGCGTTCCGAAAGCCCATGGTCTTCAGCTTTACACCTGGTGAAGAAAAAAGACGACGGGTGGCGACCATGTGGCGACTACCGCGCACTTAATTCTAGAACTGTACCTGACTGCTACCCCATTCCTCACATTCAGGACTTCTCCCATCACCTTGCTGGTTGCACCACGTACAGTAAAATCGATTTAATAAAAGCTTATAATCAAATAAAATTAAATGAGGGTGACATACCAAAAACAGCCATAACTACACCTTTCGGATTGTTCGAGTTTCCGTTTATGACCTTTGGACTTAGAAACGCAGCTCAAACCTTTCAAAGGTTTATAGACGAGGTACTTACCGGTTTGGATAGCTTTTGCTATGGGTATCTTGATGATATTTTAGTCTATTCGTCTTCTCCAGATCTTCACAGACTTCACCTGCACCAGCTACTGACACGGCTGAAGGAGTATGGCGTCCTCATCAACCCTGCCAAGTGCGTATGGGGACAGTCTGAGGTGACGTTTCTCGGATACCAGGTATCGGCTGCTGGTGTCCAACCGCTCCATACTAAGGTCCAGGCTATCCAAGAGTTTCCAGCACCACGCACTGTAAAAGAGTTACGGAGATTCCTAGGAATGATAAACTTTTATAGAAGGTTTGTACCTAACGCTGCTAAAAGTCAAGCCCCACTTCACTCGATGCTGGCAGGAGACAAGGTCAAGGGTTCACAACCAATACAAATGTCTCAGCTACAGTTGGAAGCATTCGAAGAATGTAAGAGAGCTCTCTCAAACGCTACATTACTTGTGCATCCTTCTCCACAGGCAGAACTATCCTTACTTACCGATGCATCGGACGTGTCTGTGGGTGCAGTGCTCCAACAACGCGTCGGTACATCATGGCAGCCGCTGGCGTTCTTCTCGAAGAAGCTGAATGACGCACAGCGCAAGTACAGCCCCTACGACCGCGAACTTCTTGCTGCCTACGAAGCAATTAAATACTTCCGACACATGGTGGAAGCCCGAGAGTTCGTGATATTTACCGACCATAGACCTCTAACCTACGCCTTCAGGAACCCTCGAGAGAATTGCTCACCGCGCCAATACAGGTATTTTGATTATATATCGCAATTTACTACAGACATACGATACATACCTGGTGCAGAAAATGTCGTGGCTGATACTTTGTCGCGTATAGAGGAGATAACGACGCTTGATTATGCAGCCTTAGCCCGCTCTCAAGAGACAGATCCCGAACTTCAAGCGCTATTAGAGAAAGGATCATCGTTGAAGCTACAAACGATTACTCAGGTAGGCTCAGGCATGAAACTCTACTGCGACATATCTACACAACCACCAAGACCCTATGTTACGCCCGACTTAAGGAAGCAAGTTTTCAACTCTCTTCACTGTCTGAGTCACCCTGGGCGTACAGCTACCGTGCGACTGGTCACGCAGAGATTTGTGTGGCCAGGGATTCGTAAGGACTGTAGAGAGTGGTGCAGATGCTGTCTTCACTGCCAGCGCTGTAAAGTGACCCGTCACGCATCCGCTCCTCTCTCCCAATTTCCTTCAACCTCGTCGAGATTCTCACATATCCATCTCGACATTGTAGGGCCTTTAATACCATCTTCTGATTACAGATATTGTCTCACCATCGTTGATCGCTTCACACGATGGCCTGAGGCAATACCACTCACAAACATCACTGCTGACACCTGCGCGGCCGCCTTGGTATCCGGGTGGATATCGAGGTTCGGTTGCCCATCGCAGATCACCACTGATCGCGGCCGGCAGTTCGAATCCAGTCTTTTCAAGTCCCTAACAACTCTACTCGGTGCACGCCACTTCAGCACTACAGCCTATCACCCAGCATCAAACGGGATGGTAGAGAGGTTGCATCGACAGCTCAAAGCAGGCATCATGTGTCACAACAACACACAATGGACTGAAGTCTTGCCCATCGTTCTGCTTGGCATTCGCAGTTCCTGGAAGGACGACATCCAAGCATCCTCCGCTGAACTGGTTTACGGCGAGCCGCTACGACTACCAAGTCAGTTCCTGTCACCATCTGATGACTACGCCGTCGAGGACATCACAAGCTTCGCAACTCGACTTGCAAGACACATGGCCAACCTGTCTCCTAAACCAACAACATGGCATAGAAACAACAACACATTCTATGTTCCCAAGGACTTGCAACACTGTTCCCATGTCTTCGTAAGGCAGGACTACGTGAGAAAGTCCTTGGAGCCACCGTATGCTGGTCCCTACAAAGTACTGGAGAGGCAAGCTAAGTACTTCAAGGTTGAAGTACGAGGTAAAGGCAATAATATCTCATTGGATCGCCTGAAACCAGCTTACACTACGAAGGAAAGGCACCCTGACGACGCAACTACCGTTCCAGCCAGCACACCTTCGAGCACACCTTCTCCACCAGCAGACGAGACGACAACCCACACTCGTAGCGGCAGAAGAGTACGCTTCCCGGACTTTTATCGACCGTAGTCACGGTCTGGCCAGGGGGCTACTGTAGCGGTACCACCGCTACTCGGTCTTCGTACTAAGACAGCGTGTCGAGCTCGTGCCTTGTCGGTGAGGTTCGCCGCCGCCGGGCTCCATTCGTTTTTCACCGTGGACCGGTCGGCAGTCCTTTGTTCGCCGCTGCGCAAGGCACTCACGCGCTCGCTTGCTCGCACGCCGCTTTTACTTTCGTGTCTCGTATCCGTAATTTATTTGCAATTATTTAATTCGCGCTTTCAAATCTATTTTCTATTCTGTAATTAGTTTAACTTTATTGTTCCTTCGCTTTCATAAACTATATCTCTTGTGTATTTGTGCTTTCTACCCTTTTGTGATAATTGTGAATTTAATTTAAATTATAAAAACCGTTAAACTGAAAAGACTTTATTTTCGTGGACGAACCCCTACACAACAATAACCAACTACAGCGCCATCTACCGAAGATACACTAAACTACGAAGTAACGCACTACACGGAGTAACTACAAATCCTGAATTGCGCAATAAATAGTTCTCGCGCCGATTATCATATATACAACATCCCAACATCAACTGTTGGGCAGTAGCCCGCCAGTCATGATCACCTCGCCTTGTCGGAGGATACTCCCTTTGTGTGTTGGTGGAACATGTTCCCCCACAGTTGTGACCCCGACGTGATTGGAAGCAGCCTTCAAGGAAGCAGATCCGTAGCACCATCATGTTCACTCCCACAGCCCGTTTCCCCACATGTTCATCGATAATACTAATAATTACTTGTCTCTTATTAAAAGTATCAATCAACATATCAATTGGCAAACCCACGATTGGGGTCAAGCCGTAGGTATCAATACAGGTTAACGAATAAATCAACCGGGGCGCGTACATGGTCATATCAATTGATGGCTGACTCCCCTTGGTGTAGCTGCGACGGAAAATATGGCTGTTGGCGCAGTTGAGTGTGAAATTAATAACGAAGGTTCTAGAAGCGTAAATGTAACATTATTGTTTACAATTATTGCACAAATCTCTATGAAATGTTAAATTTAACCGAATCGAATGTTCAAGTGTTGAAGAAAGATAAAAAATAAGGAAATAATATGAAAAGATAAAATAAATAAATATTTCGGACATCGAACACACGACGCCATCTAGTCCCAACGTAAGCAGAGCTTGTGTTATGGGTACTAGACAACTGATATAATAAATACTTATATAGTTTTTTCTTTATAAATACATACATATTATACATAGAAAACCCTCAAACTAAGAAACAAATATTTGCAGATCATACAAACATTTGGTCCGACCCGATCAGCTATTTCTGCCAATGTCAAGTAGGTATTTATGGTCTTCAATTTTAAGTTTTCGAGTCTTCAATTCGTCGTCGTGATGAAATTAATGATAAAAAAATTATAAAATCTGGATAACATGAAATGGGGACCGTCGTTGGAAAAACAAAAAACAATCTCCATTTTTGAACTTATTATTAACTCATAAATAATTGTTTAATGCAGTTTACAACTGGCCAGTATATAAAGTTTGTTTTTAGAATCAATCAACATCAGACAGGAAAACCAAAACCATCAGACCTGAAATGGCCACACTTCGCTCTCAGTCAGAAACATTTTACCTTTTTTCGTTCAATGAATATAAAAAAATTATGATCTAGAAAACAATATTTAATAACAAAGTGAAAAAATATTTAAAATTAGTATTTCACAATTTGCGTAATTAATAGGCTTTTTTTATATAATTCGTGTGATAATTTCACTTCGGTAGACACTCAATGCTTAATTACCATAATAATCTGGCGATTGTGCATTCAAGAGAATACCTAGTTAAAATTAGATAAACTGTAATCTTTATAAATTACAGTTACCACGCATATATGATTCGCGTTTTTATAGTAATGATTGGTACATTTTAAAAATTAAGCTTAAGTTAACACTTTGAATAATATTTATTTGATTGTAATGGGCCAGATGATTCTCAATTGAAATCAGAATCTTTTAAAAACGACATGCTTTATTCGACAGAACATTCATAGTTTAGTAACTTTGTATCTTCTGTGGTATTATAAGTCACCAATAAGAGTATTAAAATCACTTTTTATGTCCATAAAATTAGGTTCCTCTTTTATGTACCTCTTTGACGAGGGACCGAATTTAGGTTATTTTATTAAAACAACCTTACTTGCTTGAAATCTTGCTAAATGACCTACGAGTGCTGCTAAGGATTGTACCACTTACTATAATATCTCGTAGATCTTTCAATGAAGATTTACACTTGTCTTACCTTTCATTAAGGGAAGTCCTATCTAGAGTACAACCGTGATTACAACGTACAGTTCATAACTACCTAGACACACCCATGGATAAGTGTAATAAATACTTTACCTTCACGTAACAGTTTATTATTGTTATCCAAAACCACATGGCATGTAATGGTGGAAGTAGTACACACTGTAAGTGAAGTGACGTAACATAAATTAATTACACGAATCACGTCAAATCTCAGCTGTTCTTCACGCAACGGCAATTTTATAAATAGGAAACTGTCACGAACAAGAAATTCTTTGACGATATGATTTACGAAATATCGTCGAACAAAAACAAAATATACGAAATCAATTTAATGATTTTTAACGCTTTAGTCTGGTTTTGAAAACAACTTCCTACTACAACATCAGGTTTAGAATAAAGAATGTTCTGGAAAGCGATCTCGATATTAATGCTGTACTCAATTAGTTGGAACGGAGGTTGCCGGTGATCGTAAAACGGATATCATCCCGTTAGTGCCAGATAATCTGTCGGACCGATACGGTAACGGTAAGTGAGCCTTCGAGCAAGAAGGCGAGCTGAGCCGTTGTAGCGTAACGCTCTGAAGCCTTGCAAGAACGATCGATATCGTATTACTGAGAATAGTGGCAACGGTTTGGAGATGTAGTAATAACCAATCAAATATACAAAATGTTAATTCCTATTCAATCTTGCGTAGAAATGGTGACTTTCTAACACCAGGTGTTGTAAGGTCATTACAGTAGATGTTTTGTACGATAAGTTGCTAAATCATTGATCGAAGTGGCAATTACAATGTCTGGGATGAGATGTCAAAAATGGCTTTCACTGTTAGTCGATATCATCACATATATTTAAGTATATTTTGTAATGGAAAGTGATGAGTATACAATTTTTCTTAAACTTTAAAAAATATATTTATTCAAGTTGTTGTGGATACCTCTATACAATGTTAAACAATGAATAATCATGCCAGTATTTATCTTAGCTTAGTCTCAACTTTGTTTAATCGTTTGGGTTTGGAACAAAGCTATTTTTAAATAGCATACACATCTTAGGAGTGTGACATTACTTTCTCGTGGCTTTGTCTCGCGATAATCACTTAAATATTCAAACAACACGAACTTTCTCCTCCAAAAAAATGACATTAAACTATTGTGAGTCCAAAACAATAGCCACGTGCATGTTACGTCTACTGCTAGTTCTCGGATATCCGTACATCCGGTAAGCAGCAGTCCATGACGTGCCTTCCGTTGGGGTGCGATACAAGCGTGACGGGCGACAATCATTGTGCTAATGAGTGTGACGTCACCCACCACATGATTGTAACAATTCTAGCAAATGTTATAAATAAATTCGGTCTTTATTGTAACGAGCATGCGTAACAAGAGTTGTTAAAATGTTCCAAATTTTGATGGATCGTTAACTAAGTTTGTGGTTTCGGCCGTGCACTACTTACTTGCTGTTCTTATGCACACTTATTTGTGCACCAGCCGTGATGGTAGTTTAATAAAAAATGCAAAGCTGACATAGATTTGGTAATAATATTTGGCGAACTGAAACACCCAAAATGTCAAAAACTGTAACTACTATAGGAGTTTGGGTACAAGCCTTAGCAGGACACAGATAAACATATAACTTACACATAACATTTAAGACTTATGCATAATATACTACGTGAAAAAGATGCTCAACATAATGGTATAAGCATGCAACAACAGTGTATTACATATTTTTTGTAATAGAGAATAATGTAGACGGTTCAGATAATGGTTAGTTATTTATTATCTGAAAAATACTAGTGCTCTCTCTATTTCTTCACTATTACAATCTGATTGGAGGGCTATCCAACACGACCGGGGATAGATCAGCAGCAGGACTCTCACATACTCTCTCGGGCATACTTTCCGACACACGGGGGTTAAGACTCTAACATCCAAACGCCGGTCTGTTATTAAGCAACAACTATAAAAACTCAATAACATTTTGGCTTTGGGCACATCGATGCTTTATCACTTAGTCTAAGTTGAATGTTTACACCTACCATTTCAAGGCAAGCAAATGCTTGAAGACTTTGCTCTCGCCGATGTAGGTACTTAGACCACAACATACACATATAAATTGAGATAAGTGAAACTTAGATGATTTCTTATGACTTCATATAACAGGCTGCATCGATGTGCGCTTACATCTGGTAAAGTACAAATGACTGTTTTGAGTTGTTAATCTCGAACAGAGCTCTGCCGAGGTTACTATACTATGGAGGCCTCAAGTGAAGTTAGTAGGCCCAAAGTTAGGAAATGGCACTACTTCTTTCACGAATTAGTGATGGAATAGTAGCTATCGAAACGATGTTTAGCAAATGTTAGTTCGAAAGTTAGTAGGTGAATCGTGAATGCAAAGTCGTAAAAAATTACCATTATATTATTAATCGTAGCTATAATGATAAAAAATCTACTGAACCGTTATTTGTATTCAATAGAATGTTACGATAAGTTTAAAGGAACCGCTGATTCTTACCAAGAAAACTAGCGCAATATAAAATAAACGAAATCGTCAATTGCTTAGCGCTTTATAATTGATGTTTCGTCTGGCAAAACTTTACAGAACAATAGGGATTGTTGTTTTATAGAAACGCATTAAATATCAATCGTAAGTTCTTTGGCAGTAATGACGAAATTGGCGTGTATGATAATTAGCGGCATTACCTATATAAGTGCATTATTTGATCCATACACTCAGAAAATAGAATGGCGTTTGGTTACGTAAATCACACTCAAAAGTGGTCTGGCCTAAATATTGTCTGTACTATAGATAATGGTACCGAAGTAACAGTAGTTGCTGATGTTTGATCAATAAATGACGTCAGCTGTTCCAATAGGGGAAGTTTTCCCCTCGACATTTTGATAAAAGGTGAAACTACTTATTTTTATTCAGTCATCGGACTTCTAACTAAGAAACCGTGACCAATATTTTTTGAAGCTTCGTTTCAGTACTTCAAACTTTACAATACTGAAACGAAACATTATTAATATACATTTACTTGGAAATATCGATAAATAAAATCTGAAAAATTATAAATGGATTACAAATTATTATCTTCTTATAATCATATAAAAGTAATATAATTTTGAATGAATGTTATATTACTTAATTGTATAAAATTGTAGAAAATAAATGTAAATAGCTGAGAATGAATTATACGAGTTTAAGTTTACATAAAAATACGCATATGTCCAGTAAGTAGTGGATTGTATATTTTATTTTCAACTGCACACTACACTCAGTTAGTTACACAACACATGTAGCGAGCCATTACATTGGTATTACAATTATAGCAATTAATAATAATATTTTAGGATACCTTTAAGGATTACACACACAGTCGTCCGATCCCAACCTGGGCAAAGCCAGCACCAGGGTAACCAGACCATTGACAAAGACACCTACACATTTCCAAACACATACACAACACAGTTAAATTTGTCACGGGTGGAAAACGAACCTACGACTACGACGGGTCACTGACTACTACAGTAACAGGCCCATCAAAATTATAAACTATCATTTAAAAAATATATAAAAAAATTAAGAAATGTTAATATCCCAACATGTCTATACTATGTTGGGATGTACCATAAGTATATGATAATCAGCGGGAGAACTTCTATTGCGCGATTCAGGATTAGTAGTGTTGTGTAGTGCGTTACTCCGTAGTTCAGTGTATCTTTGGTAGATGGTGCTGTCATATGTTTTTGTTGCCACTGTATTTTGGTTTGGGTGTTTTCTATGTATGTATAATATGTATGTATTTACAAAAAAAAGTATTTATGTATTCATATTAGTTATACCACCCACAATATAAGCTCTGTTTAGTTTGGGACTAGATGGCGTTATGTGTTAGATGTCTATATTATTAATTAATTTAATTATATACAAAGCTCGTATTTGAATGTATGTGGATGAAGAAACTAAGCTTGTTATTAAGTTGTAGATGATATTTATATCAAGGTCTTGGATATGTAAACTCTCAAAGCATTTTTAGAAAGTAAATAACGTTGTAGTACCCGGCTGTTTCTATACGAAAAAAACTTGCAAAACTTTGTATATTTATACTTAATATTAATTAGCACAAAGTGGGACAAATTAATATCGTCAAATTAACTTGCATAACCTTCATTATTACATAGACAAACGCTTTATAACGAATGTAAGTACACAATGTTGGAAAATATTATTTTTGCAATACTCATAATTGATTGCATAAAGGTATGTAAGCGTTAACTAACAGTTACTTCATACGAATTGGTAAGGCGTTTTTTTCACCATTACACTAAAGATTCCAAATTAATTTAAGGCCTTCACAAAAACCATAACTTTTGTTTTTGCTTTCGACAGTTTTTTATTTTTATTGACAAACGATTAGAATTCGTTTTTGATCTGGTTGAGGTAATTCTGCGAATATTTGTTATGGAGTTTGGGTGTTTTCTATGTGTCTATAGTATACGTATGTAAATACATAGAAAATACCCAGAAAATATGTAGGTATCTATTTAAAATAAAGTTTGAGGCTAAATAACGTAGTATTATTATTTTTTCTTTTTTTGTTTGTAACAAAAAGTCCGTAAAAATATAACCTCTAGCATAAAAATTATTCAGCCTCATACGAACTTTCACCCCTCAATTTTAGTTGGGGGGCAAAAGTAATAGGTTTATGTTTTTTGTTGTTGTTTGTATTACCAAACTTAGTTTACACACCAAATTTCAGATTTCTGGCACTTCATGAAGTATCCTTTTTTTTTTTTTTTTTTTTTTTGTGCGGAAATCCCCTCGGATACCACTTGTGGTTATGTCGGACGGAAGTACCCTAACATTTTGATGATCGTCAGTGTGTCAGTGACGAATAAAATTTAACTATCAGAGCTATGCAATTGAAACTGACACAGTGAAATATATTCTGAGAATTTGAACTATCTGGTACATCGGAAACCAAAGTTATGAGGGCTCAAAAAACGACGATGCACTTGGAGAAAAGGTAGGTAGTGCTCTTGCGCTTAGCTTGGCTCGTCTTGGAGGGGGAACGACCGTGGCCCCAGAACATTGCAACAAAAGTAAAAGCAAATACAATAATGTCTAACAGTTGGCTACCAGTTCTTTATCGCTGTCGCTGTGTAAACATATCGATAAGCTGTATTTGTACCTTTAAACTCAAGGTTTGCATGCACACCAGCATGATAAAGTTTGCCATAAAGAAAATTAATCAATTGTGATCTATCAATCAATCATTTCATCACAACTCTTGCATCGCTCATGTTACGAAGCTGTAGATGCGATTTAAGATTGAAATACACCGAAATAATCGTTCAGATCCATTCATCTCTCTTTCATTCTTGTAACTTGCTCTCATTATAAGTTTCAAGAATAAGAAAACTATCTACACTAATGCTTAGTGGTTAAATTGTGTTATGTAAACTAATATCATTGTGTCCAGACAGCCATTACAAGCTGTTTCTATTTACTAAACTTTTTTAATCACATTTCATTTATATACCTGCTAAGCGTTGAGGACAATTGATTAGTTAATCTTTGATAACGCTTATATGAATCATGGGCTCAAGTTTTCCTAGAGACGGATAAAAAATAACGCATATATTGATAAGAAATAAGAACTGTCTTAATCATTGATTTCATTATAAATCGGCCCTGTGTCACTTAGGTACAACTTAAATCCTACTAATATTATAAACGATGACTGAATGGATTTTGATGAAACTTTACAATAATATACCGTATACATCAGAATAACAAATATTTTTTATTTATTGTCGTACTGCGGGTAGCACCGCGGGATTCAGCTTTTTATGCTTATAATTAGAACTGTAAAAGATGAAAGATTAATGATTGATTTGAGGATTTTCGCTCTAGCTGTTAGGGATACGTAGGCTTCATACACATGCCGGCATCATGGCTGGCGGGTTTAGACCGCGCGCGTATGCTACCGGCTACATTAGGTCACAGGCACATGCCGCTGGAGGTCATGTTGTACACATAGGAGATCGTAGGTTATTCCTACCCAGGATAAATATTGTGTAATAAGCATTATTAATCAGTTCTGAGTCTTTGTGAAATTTAGCAAAGTGTAGACAATTAATACTCCTCTGTCTACAAGTTTGGGGATAAAAAACCTGAGTATGTATCGTCGAAAATAGACAATCGATAATTGTGAAATTTTATCTCAACGTCGTCAAGGATACAAAAAAAAGGACAATGGGGACACGTTTTATTCAAAAAATCTTACTGTTACCGTACTATAAAGAAATATATAATTTGCTTAAATTGTACAAAGAATTGTAAACAACGTAGTTTCAAATAATGACATCACTTTCTTATTCAGTATCATTCAGTTGAAGCCATTTGAATTATTATTCATCGTAAGTTTAAATAGGTGTGGCTTAGTAACAGCTTATCAGTGATTTGTTCATTTTGCTTCTGATCTTAGGCAATGTCTCTATGCTAGTGCCCTAGAAACATTGAGAATCCGCAAGACAGCTGGCAGGAGTTGGAGCGAGAAGCCGAACATCTAGTCTAGCAGTGGACTGCGATAGGTTGATGATGATGATGTTTGAAAAAGTATCACGTTAAAATGTGTAGATTTATTAACCTCAAATATAGTTTTCAGCTCGAGAACAGTAGGTATTCGTTTTCTGAACAAGAGGTCACATATACAGTTACACGTACAGAAGAATGGCAAACAATGAGCTATAAGCAATCTTCATATACAGAGATACATGTAGTTCCATTGTGAAAGGCCCGGATCGAGCATGACGACAGTGAAGGATTTGAACAATATCAATACTAAACTTAACACTTTTATTGTCACAGTTGTAATTTGATAAGAAGATATATTGCAGTAATTTGTAGTGCTATCTTATCTCTGATTTACATAACTGTCTGTCTAAACCACACCTTGCACCAAATAAAAAACTTGCAATATTTAAAAAAATAAAAAATAAATTTATTACACTTTAATAAATAAAAATATGGAATATAAATAAATGTTACATTTTACGAATGTTACCAAACGAAAGACCTGTTTGTTGTCCCTTGTTGGTGCCATATTGTAAGGAGACGACGTTTTGACCAGCTTTCAACTGCTCCTCGGTAAACTCACGTACGTTCTTATCAGCCTCCTTTGGTCCAATGGACGGTTTACCAAAGTTTCCAGCTTTGCGACCCAACGACTGCAAGCATACGACTACCGAGTATAAGTTCTGTCTTTCCCAAAGGTCGATTGTTTGGAAAGTTTCCTGAGGCGGAACACCCATTTTCTTCACAGCTTCTAGGAAAGCGTTGATGTTCTCCATACACTTGAACGCCATTGACGACTGGTTGATTTTCTTCACTGAACCTTCTTGGAATGTATTGACTAGTTTGCATAGAAGGGTACCATCCTTTAAGACTTGGAAGAAGTTTTCGGCATCACCAGCGGTGTTGGCGGGTGAGCCGGTAAGTGTTTTGATCCATTCTAGGGTCTCATGAGCGATGTCGTCATTGTACTTGCTGTTGATCCTGGCCTGAGCCTCAGCGTTGATGCCAGCTTTACCCGCGCGATATTCGCCCATGTTGGATGTTAACGATTGTACGGACACGTAGCCACTGAACTTCTTATAATAAGCATCGTTACAATATCAAGTTGATATATGCGATAGCTATTATCGTGCGTTCTACGAAAGTACATGTAATATACTTTATCATACGGTTATATTATCGAGTACTATAAATATTTTATAGCGGTGACGGCATCTAGTAATCTTTGGGTTATTGTTATTCAAAATATTTGATGGCGTTCAAAATATCTGCTGCACTAAGGACGATTAAGAAGCCCTAAGCTTTACTGTTTGGTGCAGTCATTTCAACGATTCGCCTCATTACGGCAAGATGACTAGAACTTCAATAAATTTAAAGAGTATATTCAGCCTATAAAAGATTGTCTTCTGGCGATAAGGCCGCTAATTGTACCTCTTAGCTTTAAGTTACTCGTACCTTTGTTAATTATCTGGTGGACAATAAAGCGATTATTATTATTAATATTTATATTTCTAAACTATACATCAAGTATCTGAAACTATACAGTCGGTATTCTTTAGTGATACTATGATCGAATACTCTAGAAAATTACGTGTAGCTTGTGCTTATCACGTTGTGGATAAATCGAGTGATTGTACATAGATAATATATCAAAGGACATTCTTGATAGGCACAATTCATAAATAAAATAGTTCAACCTTTTAATCTATTTTAACTATAATGGAAATACACGTCACCTCTATTAATTTTTTTTTTTTTCGATTTAAGTTTGTCTCTATGTAACATTTTATTATTGGCTGTATATTATACATTTTATGTATCAGATCTTATACGGTAAAGGAACAGACGTGATACTGGCGGTAAGTGAACCGTTGTCCGTGGACAGATACAACTCAAGAGTTACAACACCAAAAACTCTCAAAGTTAGAGAAGGGAGGGAGTGGTCCTTGTAAACTACTTGATTCTGCAACATATTAACTACATACATCTTGTGGTTCTTTTTAAAAAGTGGAGCCTAACGCTGAAATGTAGAAAATATATAAGTACAGTTATTATGTCGATGTCGAGGTATTTATACAGTAGGGTCATCGACCTTATTTTTACGCGTAAGTCATATCAGGGTTATGCAGTAGGCCTGAGTTTAATTCCTGCAATTGTTTCCTCATTATTTGACTAAAGTTTTTTGTTACAACAATGTTGTTTACAAATAAAACTGTTTGTTGTAAACTATCCAAAGAAACACATCATGCTTTTCCCATCTATGTTTTTGAGGAAAATAATACCTATACATAATGACATTTTATTCAGAAGAATCAGAAGGACTGAATGGTCGGTACATTACAAAACAAGCTGTCGAAGCCCAGATGTACTAATTTTTTATTGTTTCACTGGCAGCGGAAACACAATAGCCATGAGGTTGATTGTTTCAAACAAAGACCCACAAGTGAAAAATGATAAAATCATTGATGTAATTTGGCTAAACATATTTAGTTACATTGATAGAGAATGTTGAGAGCCTTAACATTACTAAAAGGTAGGTATGTGAAACTATGGTGGTGTTTAATAATAAAATATATACATGAAAATACATTTACATATATATACACACATGTATACATATATACAAATACAAATATATATATACAGTACATATTAATAATAATGAAAGAAGAAAAACAAAGTGTAATCATATTCTAGGAATCCTAGACACATTAGACAAAACAGGTAATAATTATGCAATTATAGTGGTTTTGTCATTTTTTACTGTAAATACAAGCATTATGCAGCAGAATCATATCTCAAACTAGGTGTGTATGTTTATTTTTGACCCGCGACGCACAAAAAGGGGTGTCGTAATTTGACATCGATGTCTGTCTGTGTTTTCTTTTAATGGTTCTTCGGTATGTTTGGTTAATATCGGTCTAGCAGTGTTTTTTTTATTGTATAGGGGCAAACGAACAGACGCCTGATGGTAAGCAAATACCGCCGCCCATGGACAAAAAGTGTAATAGTATCAGTTTTTTCCAAAACGATGTATTAGGCATTTTTGGCGTATGATTACTCGATAAGTGCTTGTGTATTTTAAGTACTATTCAATTTTGTTGTTGTACTTTTACATAAACAACTGAGATTAACATCGTAACCTAGTCTATACAACTATCAAAATAAAACAAATAATTAAATTGTGGTTTAATGAAAACTTGAATAAATAATGTCACACACATGTTTTATTTTTTATGGAATAGGTGGCAAACGAGCAGACGTATCGTGTGATGGTAAGCGATTAAGGCCGCCCATGGACACCCGCAGTACCCGAGGTGTCACAAGTGTGTTGCCGGCCTTTGAGGGATGGAGAGGGTGAGGGGGATGGGAAGAGAGGTTGGCTTATGGACCTCCGGTATCCTCATTTACTCGCTGAAACACAGCGCAAGTGCTGTTTCACACTAGTTTTCTCTGAGGCCATGGTATCTCTCTGGTCTAGCCGGCCCATTCATGCCAAAGCATGGCTCTGCCACTGTAAAATACACTACTACATACAAATCTTAACACATAGCCTCAAAAACACAGTAAATCATACTTCCTCAAACACTTATACTCACACTCACACTCACACGCAAACATATATTATCTAAATATACAGACTTACACTTAGTTAACTACGGTCTACTTTTTTTTTATTGTAACTACTGGTTTTTTCTTTTTGCCTGGGAATAGGAACTGACTCCCAACACAGCTAGCGCTTTGAGAGTCAGGGTTGTACAGTGCCCTGTAATCCATTTTTGTTGCATTAAAGATTAATTATTATTATCTATACAAATAAATAAAATTAGAGTATCTGTTTGTAATATTAAAATAACTGCTTTATACTAAATGCAAATGTATACACTGTACATATACAAAAATATAATTTTTTACAATTTTTGTCTGGCAAATTTGTTCCGGTAAATCTCTGGAGCCGCTGGATCGATTTTGACAGGGTAAGTCAGACTCGCGAAATAAAGGTTCCATACCGTAATCTACACATTCCAAGCATCTACGGTCGCCCTTATATGTATCTAGCAACATCAAACAAAAAAAACATGTCTCTCAAGTCTTAGTAATAGGAACCTGTTTTACCCTTGGATATGGAACCCTAAAAATCCAAATTATCCATGTGGTGACAGATAAAAAATCAGGAGTGTCATAAGATGCAACTAAGGGAGTTAATTGGCTGGTCAACATCTGCATGAGCATGCAATATCATCATCAAGTGTGACTTGACCATGACTGGCCAACTGGTAGGTAGTTGGCCAGTCTGATTATTATATCGGTAGTATCGGTATAGGTCAAGAAGAGAAGGCAATAACCTTGAAAGACTTATGGTGACAGATAAGATGGAGAAGAGACCCAGGGGCCGTAGCCTGTTGCGCTGGGCAGACCAAGTTCGCACTACTCTCGGCACTATGATCCATGCTGCCCTACACACTGCTCAGGATAGAAACAGGTGGTGAGTTATCACTCGCACAATATCTTCAAATAGAGGTCACAACCCTCAGAATTGAGGATAACGACGCAAGAAGGATTGGTATAGTAAGCCAAAACCTCTTTTCTAATAAGAGACTTATGTCCAGTAGTGGACTGTTAAGGGCTGTTGATAAGTGATGAATTAGCAATGTTGTTTTTATTTAATTTTTATAGACATGACATACTTCCAAAACAGATTTATTTCATTTATGGTATAGAGGTAACAGGTCAGCCAATAGCAAGTCTTTAGCTCTGTTTTAATGGACGTCCACAACTTATATATTAACCCTGCCAATTCGCTGTAAATTCCATTAAGTATGGAGTACAAAGTTTTTGATGACTTTTAAATAGAATATCAAGATGGAGGGTTCTTTTATCTGATAATGTTTGATGAGAACCAGTATCAATTTTTTATCAATATAAATTTACTTGACAGAAAGTTACAAAAATTAGGCAATACTTAAAGTATATTAATATTTATTTTCATATTAATCTTATTTTCTTAAATAAAATAGTCAACTTTATTGTTTAAATTAAAAGTTGTGATATCAGCACAGTTATTATCTTGAGAGATATTCAGATTATTGATATTGTTTTCCTCAAAATTGGCAAATAAGGTGGTGAAATGCATAACTATAGACCTGTTATTATTTAATTAAGTAAGTATGTATATGTACAGATTTATAGAAAAAACTGTTACTAAAATCTGCTCTTACAAAATGGTACAATAAAGTTATGGTAAAAGATTTATTTGTTTAAAAATGTATAAGTTTAAAATGTCTAATAAATTGTAAGTAAGGAATATTACTATTTTATAAAGAAATTGGTTACTTAGATAATAATTATGTAAATTTTAGTGAAAATAAATGCAATTTATTTCATAGTGTGCTGTACACTAATGACGCACAGTACAGGTGACATTCGGTAATGTTGTTATATCATGCTAAATTAAATACGTAAATGTTTTCAACTTCATTTGTGATTCTTTATTCTCTACCAACCCGCATTCTTATAAGATTCTAATTAGTTTCATGACACAACCAGGTAAAAGTAGTTATTAAAATTCTATAATAGATTGATAAGATTACAGCGAATTCAAACAATTCTGCGGTCGTGCACAAGTTTGCATGAAAAACTGAAAACTATAACAAACTTACCAAAACTTTGCGAAGATGAATTACAACACTTTATACACTACAATGACAATTAATATATAATATCCATTGTATTTTTCACAAGCCACCACACATACACAAGCCAATCTTTAAGTTTGCTAACAATTGAACGCGTCACGAGAATTCGTTTCAGCGCGAGACTGCAGAACAAAAAGTTGTTCGCGCTACCTTTTTCCGTTCGAAAACCTTTCTAATGGTATTCCCCTCCACGTGATAAGTGACGTTTGTATTCAATGCTGATTGGCTGACACGTTATGGCTAGTGAGTTCAGTCAAAATCAGATTTTGTGTCGATAGTTTTAATGTGATTATTTCGATAAAAATACCATATTTGTATTAATAATGAAATCTAATAGGAGGCCTGTTTGGTTTATGAAGACTTTCTCATTTTTTCTTTTTTTTTCAAAAATTTTTATGTAATCACATTGTAAGCTGTTTTCAAAGTATATTCGTCAACTTCAGTAATTTATACAGTTTATAACAAATTTTCATTTCATATAATGATGAAAATATAAAATAGGTACACACATATAAAATAGTACCTAAATATACTTAACCCTGATTCTTATTAGAACTCAATAGTACCTTTTTAATTCTAATAAGGCTGTGACTTAGGCTCTTGGTAAATTGACCGTGATAATATCCACTGCATTGTATTTATTCACTCAAAATATAAACCCCATGATATCAAGTATTTTTACAACTGTACTGATCCTCCAAACATAGCCAAATTATTGAACTATATTCTTCTTAATTTATACAGTTTTCCAACAGTAACACTTAATTTCATTTTAAAAAGGTAAACATTTTTTATCGATATCGAAATCAAACTATTTGTAGCTTGTCACTATAGTGCTTTATACAATTTGAAATAATATGATTCGTGCGGAAACTTATTTACACTGTTCAAAAGATTGTTATTTAAATATTTTATTACGTTGAAAAAGGAAGTTTTTATTAGGGAAGTTTTTAAGGAAAATGTTCTAAACTTTATCATGGATATATGGATATGGTGTTTTTGCAATTATAGTCCTTGTAGTTCCTGATAAAAACAGTTAAGATTTAGAAGGAATTTCTTCTAAATTCTGCGGCAGTGCACTTATGTGTTGATCCAACATTGGTTGGTTGTCTTTTTGTATTCGACAGTCTGCCGTCAGAGAGATGGTGGGAGATTGAACGAGATTCTGTGTCCATCTCTATTACTGACGTGGACATCAGAACGTGACCGGAACCGCTCTGCTAAGAGCGATACAAGCTATTAGAAAAATAATGTTCTTGTCCTGATTTATTTCACATGTACTGACATATAGGTAGGTACTATTTATTTTCATCTATTTTCTTTTATTCTTCCTAGTTTTTTAAATTATTTTTGACTAGCAAAAATACAAAATATTATTTCAAAATACTTAGTTCCTGGAAGGAATATGTTCATTATACAAAAAAGCACGTAAGCTCATGTGCTTTTTTTGCCAGTAAAGTTGTAAAAATAAAAACCTACTATAATTGCGTGTCAGGCTATGCGGTAGTTTTCCCGTTAACTTTATTTTATCTCTTTGTCGGCACAATTAGTTCTATATACCTATGCCAATTTACATACGAGTATATTTTTACTAAGTACTTAAGCCACTTAAGTAAGTGGACGTTACGCTTAAACTAATTAGGAATTAAGGTCAGTGAACTAAGCTAAGCTAAAGTGGAGAATAAGTTGTACGTCCACCGCATAATAAGCTAAAGGTACGTTTGCTTGAGATAACATTAAGGGGTGAGAGAGGCTTGGCTTAGTTCGAATAGCTTCGTATCTGCTGCCGGTTAAAGGAATCCTTAGGTTCTAAACTAAACTGCAGTCGAACAAAAAGGGAAACATGGCAAGAGTATTTATAGATTTCTTGTTGAAAATGAACTCTAATAAAAATTCATGGATAACGTAGTGATTTAAGCGGTCGCCACGCCATTTTCTACTGCGCTGAGTGTTATGGGTTCAAACTTACGACGCACATGGGCCAACACTTAGTGTGATCCCTAAATTGTTGTTCTTAGTCAGTCTGGGTATTCTATGTGTCCTTGCATGTGTGTTTGTAGAATCTCTGCAACACAGGATATTCTCCTAATGCGGAAGTTGTCTTTATTTTCAAAATATAAGATAAGAAAAAAATGATACAAAAAGTAACAAGTATGCAATATCTTTCAATATAAGAAAAGAGCCGATTACATAAATAATACGTGAAGTGAATTATGATGTTTTACCCCCAATTAAAAATATGCGAATGCCGGGTTAAGATGCCTCGAATCACGAGAAATGTAAGTATTAAATACTAGAAATATTAACTTGTGCTCAATAGGTATATTTGGTCTTTGAAATGTGTAGTTTTAATTACATTATAATAGTGCTTCTCGCCATTGACATCTGCAACTTTAAAATATATATATATGTATATGTACCTAGTGGTTTAGGTTAGGCGGTCATTTCGCCGCTTCGTACTGCGCTAATTGTTGTGGGTGCATGTAATGCCCCACATGGGACAACACTTTGCCATATTGTTGTTCTGAGTATGCCTTGTGTCCGTTTTATGTATTTTTCCAAGTGCGGAAGTTGTCTATTCTAAAAGTATAATTCCATATAAATGTGATGACTTAGAAATTGATGAACATGACATTACTTTGCATCTAGCATAGATAGCAAGTCTATCAGCCAGCACGATCGTTTGTTGACACTGATGATACATATTGAATACGTTCCAAGTCCACTGCTCGGTAACCTACTTACTTGGTCGTGAGCATATTCTTATGGTTATCACCTAATGAGTCATTTGTTTAAATAAATAAAGTTGGCGGTGTTCTAGAAACTTTTCGTAGCCCTAGTATCAAAGAAATATTTGTTCGATACTAGGGCAATGAAAAGTTTAGCTGCAATAGACAAAACGAGTCGTTGGATTTCAATGACCATTGTTCAAGCATGAATGCGTCCATGCGTATGCATTTGCCATCTGGAAGACGTATCGAATCATATTACGTGGCGAAGCATGCACCGGAAGAAGTGCGTCGGGATGTAAACAAAGCTGAAGCATCGGCATTGGGCGGCGTAGCTCAGGGCTGTGCGCAGAGCGCATGCGCGAATCAGGTGGGGCGGGCGGGAGCGGCGCGGGCGCGGGCGGCGCTTGCGCAGGGCGGGCGGCGCGCCGGCGTCAGTCCGCGCGCGTCCTCGCCATGGCTCGGTGGCTGAAGGCTCTGGCGGCAGTGTTTCTGCTCGCCGCCGCCGCGACCGCGCGTAAGTCCCCCGCCGTAACCAAACAGGAGCCCCAGATCGAGGAGGTCACAGCCAAACAGTTGGATCGAGTTCTGGAAGACAAGGATTTCGTCGCGGTGTACTGGTGTAAGTGCTGCCACTCGTCCACCGCTCGTCGACCGGCGTGCGACTCCGTTTAATTTTGAGAGCTTTAAAAAGCTGGCCGGTGGCCAGGGCGGGGGCGGTCGTCGTCGTGTCGAAACGTCTGAGACGGCGCCCGTCCAAATGGGTTATCGTCGAGTTAATGATCTTCGGACGGGCCGAGGGGAAGACCGCTTCGGTGGACCGCTTGCGCCTTCAGCTGTGTGCATGATATTTTCGAATCGAGCGGTTCGGTTCACGATTCGCGAGTTATGCAACCGAGCCACGGAGACAATAAAACTTGACCCGGCTGCCGACCGTTGCGGGCGTCGGCGCAGCCTAAAATGGTACCGAGTCTCGTTTTCCACCGTTCCACCGATGCTGGCACCGCCAAGGTCGCAAGGCGCCTACGCTCTTAGCTCGGCTAAAACTGTGTGCCGCGGCGTATGCCGCTGAAATAGACTTCCATTACGTGGTATCGGCATTCCGACTATTTTCTTTTGTCGCCAACTGTCGATGTGATCTGTTTGTTGCCACGTCACATTCTTAAAGATTATCATTTATTGAAAGTGTAACTTGTGCGTGTGGCCGTGTGTGAGATGAAAACGAAATTGGTCATTGGCAAATTAGTCACATATTCATTATTTATAATATTTCTGTCATGGTTGCCATGTCTAATATGCATCCCTCACTCACTCAAAAGATGCCGTTAGGTGGGCTAGATACAAAAAGTGTCATAAATCACTGTCGCAGTCGGCACCGATGCAAGATTGTCTCTTGGCTAAGATACTGAATTGTTCTGAGCTAGCTTTAGGTGTACTAGGAAAAATATTTTTGATATTCTGGTAGGGTACATTTGTTTATGGGTTTTATATAAAAAATGTGATATTGGGAGACAGTTATGACACATGACATATGCACCGTAGGACATGCAAACAAAAACATAAACAAGCACCTTACCACACCTATCAACCAACCCTAACCTATCGTCTTCTCTAAATCTTCTCATCCCTAAGATTTTTTAATGACGAAGAAAATATATGCAGAAGAGTCACTATTCATGTTAAAAATTAATAAAACAACAATTAAATATTGACTTTGTCATACAATTATGAATTTAAAGATTTCAAAACCCGTTCATTCGCAGACGAGCCTCTTGATAGTGTGATAGCTGCTATGAAAACTTTTTGTGTTACAAAAATAGGCCCTGGTCGCCTAGTAAGTGATACAGAAAAGACATAATTATGAAAATGTGCTCGTACAACTGTTTCTATTGGAATACTTCCAAAATCAAGAATGCTCACATTAATTCATGGATTAATGAAAATTGCTACAATTCTTGCACAAGAATACATTAATTTAAACGAATTAACGATGTTGACGATGTGGCCAGAGACACGCTGATACATTTTTAAGGGTTAACCCCACTATTTAGGTCCAGTTATTATTTGTGTGTAAAAATAAATTTCATTATTCAGGAATATTTATGGTTCTTACATTTTTTGTATTGTTGCTATAACTTTTTTTGTTTCATTCATACGAAATATGTTTTGTTGATCGCTGTGCGAAACATATAATAAACTGTTTCTGCTTTTCTGATCACAATTTCCATTTCTTATTCCAGAGCTAATTGTTAATATCGTTTCCTACATGCGTCACTTATATTCACACAAAACTCCTATCAAAGTATTCCTGATGAATTTTATATAAAGCCAAGGTGCACTGTCAAATCATTTTTAAATTGGCAAGGTTTTTACACATATACCGAAGTGTTGCCCCACAAATAAAATGCCCACGACTACTTTTACAGGTATATATCTAAAATGTAGGGTCTATCTTGTCGTGGATGAGAAGTGCCTTGGCACTCATTTACCAACTCAATGGAAATTTAGCACAGTCTTACTGAAAACTGCTTTTTATGTAATGAGTGAAGTTATCAGTGGCTTAGCATCTCTCTTTTTCCATTCTTCTTCTTTTTATTCGTTTATTTTGGACTTGAACCAACTAGGAACCGCACGCTGTCGAGTATGACTTACTCACAGAAAAAGAATCCACGTTTTCATCCTAGTTACAGTGTCTCTCTCCTAATTTTCAATTAAAGGGAAACAACGCAGTTGATCTCCGTTGTTACTTCCAGTAACTTGTTAGCTTCTTCCCTCTATTCTACAACAAAATACTTTGAATGTAGATAGAACCATGTCGATTGTTCTAGCTCACTGACGTAGTTCCTCATGCCAAATAACAAAACTATCAAATCTTGTCTTGTTACTGCCAAATGTCAACTGTAAACGTCATGTTGGCATTGGCTCTCATAGCCACATCATCGTTACTTTTGTGTTCTAGGCAAACATTCGAGAAACACCAAGAGCAGATAACCGTAATATTAACTATATTCTTACAGTGGCCATTTGTATACATACATTATTTTCCTGACTAGTCTTCTATAAATTTTTGACCCGACGTGCCTAATGTAGGTTTCTCAGAAATAAAGTAAATTCATTTTGCGTGGAGGCATGTATTTTTGAGATATAATTCTCACTACGACTAACTCCGCCACAAATGACTGAAACCGAAACCCATTTGTATATAATGCTATTAAGGGTAGTAAGTTATTGTCTAACTCTTATACTTACCGCCATTGATCAGGGTTTTGGCCGCAATGCATTTATTGTACTGAGGGTAAGAATGGGTGGTGGAAAACTGACAAGGCCTCGTAGGCGCATAAGGGTCTTGAATCATACGGCCCGGGTTCATCCCAGAGTGGAGCATCAGAGGCCGGATGTGGTTTTAGTGAAAACACAACATACTCGTCCCCGACGTCCCAAAGAAGCCAAAGATTCAAAGGGGATTTTAAACTTTTTTCTTAATAAATATTTCTCAGTAGTGGAATGAGATAGTGTTGTTATTTATGTGACTTTTGCCTAACAATACAATATCTTCCAGAAGTCGATTAGTTATTACTTAAACTATTATAATTTAAGGTTGAAACTCTTTTTATCTCAGAACACCACTTGATGTTATCAGTAATGAAGGACTCATCGAAAAGACTGCCAAATGTAACTTATATGAAAATAAATGTACAGAGTATTACGATATACTTACGTGTACCTACAGCTTGAAGCCATATCCAGTAAACAAATCTAATCGGCTATAGAAAATATGCATTAAAGAGTACATTACATTTTATCGTGTTTTAAATTAATTGTCAATGAATTATCATAAAGTATTCATACCAGTAAATGAATAAATTATATTATTCGATATCTGGTAATAGTCAAAATGAATGAACTATCTAAAAGAATATCTTTAGATTTAAGATATTATCATCTGATATTATGACTGCCTCGGTGGCGCGAGTGGTAGCGTAAGCGACTGCTGTGCTTGAGGTCTCGGGTTCGATTCCCGGGTCGGACCAAAATGTTTGTATGATCTGCAAATATTTGTTTCGAAGTTTGGGTGTTTTCTATGTATAATATGTATGTATTTACAAAAAAAAAAAGTATATAAGTATTTATATCAGTTGTCTAGTACCCATAACACAAGCTCTGCTTAGCTTGGGACTAGATGGCGTTGTGTGTTAGATGTCCGGAATATTTATTTATTTATTTTTATTTATTTATCTTTTTAATATATACGTTTCGATTTATATCTTATTTTACACTGAAAGTGGCATATTTCAAAACTAAATTATCAGATGTTAAGGTGTCTTGTTGATTAATTTTTACTTTACCTAAAGTACATGACTACTGCATTTGGTACCAAAACAATAAATTCATCGCATGACCATGAAATGTAAACGAATTCGCAAGGCAATTTTTTATGTAATAAATAGAACCTTACAGGGTTTAACCTGTAAGGAAGAGCCGTACTTAGGCAGACTTGGGCTGCCTTGGTATGAATGATACCAGTTCCTTCAGTGCCAAGTGGTAGTACGTAAGCCAAACCAGAGTGCACGCCCAAAGCTTAGATGCTCATACTTAAGCAGTCATACCATAGACGAAATCGATCGAAAAGAAAAAACACTGTTACATACATTGGTTTCGTAGTAGTTGTCTAACACGTCATATTAGAAAATTAAAGATGATTAGGTAATTTCTGGCTCTGAATTGAAACAGCTAAACATTGTTATTGCTAAATTGTAATTTGCGTTGACAGTATTCATGAGAAACTTTATAATATACTAGCTGACCGACGCAACCTCGTTTGCGTCTTTTATTGCCCGTAGCGAAAAATTTTCCCCCGTATAGGGTTGATTACATTATTATTTTACACCTTGTGTCCGAAAAACCCCAATATCTTACGGAACCATATTTTTTTCCAAAATAAAATATAGCCTATGTTACTCGTGGATAATGTAGCCTTCGAATGGTGAAAGAATTTTTAAAATCGGTCCAGTAGTTTTAGAGCCTATTCATTACAAACAAACAAACATACAAACAAAGTTTTCCTCTTTATAATATTAGTATAGATTAAAAGCAGTTGATTGGGATGTTAAAATGGAAATGTTCAAGACAGAAATTCGAAGAATTAGCTTCACACCCCTCTGACTTCTAACACACTAAAGACGCTATCTGATCCCAACCTAAAGAGAGCCTGTACAAATGGTAACCGGACTGCTGATAAATATACTTAGCTATAAATTTCTAAATATATGCTTTTCATAGATAAATAACAGTCAGACGAAGAACAAATGATCATGCTCAGCTGTATTCAGATTGTAGTCCTCTGGCCTCACCGAATTCTGGCTTTGCATTCAGAATCACAAGGTATAAATATGTGTAAATTGATAAAATTTTAAAGTAACTAGTGGTCATAATGCCGACCATAATACATGTTTTTTTTTTATGCACTCCTACTCCTCCTACATACAAACTCTAACTGTGATAAATTTAATTCTCCTTCCTTTGCACAGTTTTCGTAAAAAACAAATACAAAGGATTAACTTCACGCATTAATATATAGATATATTTTTCATTTATGGAATACGAGGCAAACGAGTAGAATGATCATCTGATAGTAAGCGATTACCGCAGCCAGTCTGTGTTGTCAGTCTTTGGGGGATGGGGAGGGGATGGTTGGAGGTGTTGTGGTTTATGCTCCTCCGATATTCTCACTCACTCGGTGAACCACAACGCAAGCGCTATTTGACACTTGTTTTCTGTGAGGCCGTGGTATCACTCCGGTTGAGCCGACCCATCCATGTCGAAGCGTGGCTCTCCCACGAAGGTAGTACGAGATGTATAAAGTAAGAAACCGGTGTGAAATAGCGTTTGTGCTGTGTTTCACCGAGTGAGTGAGGATACCGGAGGCCCATACCCCAACCCCTCTCCCCATCCCCTTTCCCATCCCCCAAAGGTCGGCAACGCACTTGTGGCGCCTTTGGTGTTGCGGGTGTCCATGGGCGGCGGTAAGCGCTTACCATCAGGGGATACGTCTGCTCGTTTGCCCACTATCCAATTAAAAAAAAAAAAAAAAAGTACGAGATGTATCTAGGTATGTTAAGAACTCATGTTTAACTATTTAACTTAGCTTGGCCTGATGTTAGTGTTATAGTTTTGCTTAATACTAGAATTCATCCTCAAACACATAACCAGGCAATTGATCTGTCTGTATTTATTTTGTCTTGAAAGACAAATATTCTATGGCGCAATCTATACTAATATAAAGCTGAAGAGTTTGTTTGTTTGTTCGAACGCGCTAATTTTAGAAACCGCAGGTATGAATTAAAAATTCTATTTATAAAAAAATAGGCTATTTATCATTACGTACGCTAATACTAGGTAATAGGGGCGGAGCACCAATGAAGAATGTTTCAAAAATGGAGGAAAATTTTCACACTACGGGCAATAGAAGACGCAAACGAGGTTGCGTGGGTCAGCTAGTCGATATATAAAGTGGAATGTGATTCTATGTTCTTTGTTGGTTTTATGCTGTTTTGTCTAAGACCACTTAAAAATAAATAATTCTAGGCGTTCTAAAACAAAGTTTACCACAAAGAATAGAGGCTAAATATTTATAATTAATATAATAATAATTTATTTAATAACATAGTTTTACACAAGCAGTAATTAGCATTATGATTTTTCTGAAATATTTGGTTTAGCCTCATAATACCTATGTTTCAGTATAAACTGTTTATTTTCCTGTTAAATATTGGAGTCTGGAAATGTTAAAATGAGTGCAAAAAATATTTTTTAGTAATTGAAGCTAATGAATATTTTTATTTCTTTGAGGGTAGTCACCCTATTTTTAATACTTTGAGACTCTACCATTCCTCAGAGAACATATTCTGCTCTCTGTGTCGCGCCATAAATATCATACTATTTATTTTGTGGTCGGCCATACGAACATTTGTGGACCGTATCTGTTAGTTGGAATCATATGAAGACCGACAACAATAAATTGGTAGTCTTGTAGTGAAGGTCTGACGACAGTCGTTCCACGTAAAAAACATCGATAGGTTGTGATACCTGTATATTTTTTTATATTATGTATAATTTAAAGTAGAAAATCTTAATTCAGAAACTATCGGATTACAGTTACTATTCCGATGTTAATCATTTTATCATGATAAATGTTTACATGGTTTAAAAAACTCTAAAAAACAAGAGCATTAATCGCAATGTCTGAAATTGCAAAATTGCTATATAATATATTAATTTTATGACACAGGATGGGCAAGTTTTGCAAAAATAGGATATCTTGGCCAAAGTGATACAATTGACTTTCAAAAAACCGGTGTTAACTAAGCAATTCTTTCACAAAAACATCTTTAAATATCTACTGCCAGACATACCCTCTCCTTCGAAACCAGTCTTACTATACAAATTCAAAATCATTTATACAATTACGATACTGGGCGACATAATCACTTCGTGACTAAGCCCTCATTAGCCTCTTTCTACTGGCCAAGTGTTATAGGTTCTAATCCCACATGGGACGACACTTTTGTGCGATTCACAAATTGTAGTCTTAAGTCTGGGTGTTCCTTGTTTCCGTTTCATGTATGTTTGTAAAGTCTCACAGGATAATTTATTCATATACGGGATTTGTATTTTAAAAAGAAAAGAAGGAAAGTATAGAGAATTTTTTATATTTTGTTGAGAGTTTAACAGAGTACACATTACTAGACTCAATCCCATATTAGAAACACTTTCATATTTTTTTCAGATCTCTAAATACTACCTTTTAGCTAAGGGAGTAGGAGGATGACTGATTATAACAAAAATCTGCTCTCTAGAACTTAATACTACACATGGATATCTTAATCATAATATTGTCTTCACAAACCCTATTTATGAAGATTTTATTTTAAAACTGTGTTTGTTCATGCATAATTACACGTTTCTTTTCAGACAGACGGACATACGGTCATGGCAAAACTATAAAGTTTCCGAATTTGCTATTTTGGCTCCGAATCCCTAAAAAAATATTTGCATCCTAGAATCGTGAGTTAAAATATTTACCAGAGCGCTTTAGTAAATACAATTCTAAATGGTTCGTGCAGAAACCTTATCCGAAACAGCAGACATGCCAATCAACGCGGTCACCATCATTAGGTATTTCTTACGCATTTGTGTCTTCTCAGCATGTGAATCAGAAAACACAAAAATAACTAAGATATATGAACGGGGTCGGTGATCACGTCATTCTGATAAATGTACATAAATAAAACTTATAAAAAGCGTCGTGAAACTTTGAATTCTGTACCGCTAACACTTTTGTTGGCAAAAGTATCTTTGTAAGTCGTAAAATATGCATATGACGTGAAGATTCAGTGAATATGCCAAACTTTAACTTCGGACTATGTTGTAAATTAGTCATCTTTGATAACCATTCAGTTATTATGGCAAATGATCTGTAAAATGTGTTAAACCTTATTTTTCGTATTTTATACTTCGAATGATTGTTGCGATTATCTGTCTGAAAGATGTCGCCGTTCGATGTTTAAAATGTGATTTGAAAATGTTAACACTGATCAGGTGAAGTTCAGTACAAAGCTCATTTAATATTAATAGGTACGTGAGTGACCCAGCTTTGCTCATTATTTGTTTTTATGTAGGTACATTTTCTAAAAATGAATTCTTCTAGCTAGATCGATTTATCGCCTCCGAAACCCCCGCATACTAAATTTGATGAAAATCGTTTTAGCCGTTTTCGAGATTTAGATTATATTTATACAAGAAATGCTCGATGTATTAGATAGTTCATGTTTTATGGGAATTCGGCCCTACACTAAAATCCTGTGAAATATATATATTTATACAGGCTTTTGCAAGCGACTATATATCAGTAATTCCAGTAAAAGGTAGGTATTGTATGTCACTTGCTGATAATATAGCTTTCCATAGGTGAAAGAATTTTGAAAATTGTTTGAATGTTGTGAACGTAAAAGGGTAACAAACAAACAACCTCACAGATAGCTCATTTTAGATGCGGCCAGGATATGTGTTAGCATTTCACTGAAAACCTTTATTTAAAAACAACTCTAGTCTACTTAACTCGCTGTCAAGTTAGGTTCACTTACAGTTTTGGTCTTATTCATGCTTCTATTAAGTATCGTTTCGTCCGCAACACAGAAATTGCTAGAAATATCTAGAAGTTAACTGTATTCTGTTCAAAATTCCGTATCACCACACAGAAACACACCTTTAAAAGAGAATTAAATTTTACACAGTTCCAGAAATTCTTACAAATGTTGCAATGAAAACTAATAAAACAATATTCATATATGCAACGTAACTCATAGTTTTTCTTATACAGCTAATATAGTTGACCAAAAGATCTACATAGATAGATTATACTAACCAAATTCCTCTTAAAGTTATTTAAATAATACTGGATATTTTTTCATTATCTACGCTACAAGCCAGACTTATCTTTTTTCTGAATATTTTTTCCCAAATAATATAAAATATAGCTAATAACGTAGTAATTATAAAGGATTTCACCAAAATATTAAAATAACAATTTTGTACCTCAGTTATTGGCCTCGTGCGGTTCATTCAATCGTCAATTTTATGTTCAGGTTATAATCATTTCTTTTTTTATCTTCATATTAGATTTATTTCTAGAAAATTAATAGTCTTTTAGGTTACAATTTACACGCAGTCCAATATTTTTTTTATAATTGCAAAAAAAAAACAATTGAAATTCAAATTAAAGATTAACGATTTTCAATTTGGATTTTTTTTTTAAAGAAATCACTAATATCGGCCCATGCAGGTTTTATTTAGATTTCAAGTTACAATTAATTGTTAACTATAGTATGTGTGTAGCATACAGTGTACAATTTAAAGAACATTAATTTTAAATGTTACTATATTGTACTCGTCATGTGCTCGAGACAGGTATGGAACCTTCACGTTTATAGTAGACCATTTCTGAGTGACCTTTAATACATATTATGTTACATTACCACTAGCACAAAAAAAAATAAGTGATTTTATATCTTTTGTATTTAGAATTATGAATTTATATATTTTTAATACATCGTGCACTTTAGGTGCATTGGCGGACTTAGCTAGATATGTTAGGCACAGCAGTTAGATATGTCATTCGGAATATAAATTTCATTACATTTTTTTCATGCATGAATATTGTGATTAGAATTTAATTAGAGATTTTTAAGACAAGCAACAATGAACAAAACACTTTTATTAAGTGTTGATTTCTAAAACTGCACCTAAAATTACTTTTCAGTTATGTTGAAATCTTATTATCGTAGATTCGTATTTAACGTTTAATTTATGTATTTTGTATAAAAATATAATTTGTGTGAAAACAGTTGATATTGTGGAAAAAATACTATATTGATCAAAGCAATGTAAACACCATTAATTTCTTTACCTTTAACTTTGGATGAAAGTCATGTTATTAATACTTATAAGAAATATCCTTAAGCTTGAAAAACAGTTAATATATACAAACAAAAGTGTTTTGTATTACGTTACGGTTAAAATATTACATTCCAGTAACCTTTGAAACGAATGATGTACATAGACACGTAAAAATAATTTCTTTTTTTTTTAATTCTAAGATCGTATTTTATTCTTATTTATTAAACTTTAAATATAGAGCAGACACGTGTGCCTTGAACACTTAAACATACTGCATTCCACATGGGCTTTTATGATTGATCGACGACTTGAATGCAACCACAATACAACTTAAGTATATTAATATTTTTAATATCTAACTGGCTGACCCGGCGATCTTTTTTTCATATTTTTCTTTTGTTTATATTTTTTAAATTTTTGAAAATTTTGTTTTAGTAATTTTCCCCGTCACCGTTTCCCTGAGGTAGTGTATAATCGCGGAAAAACGATTATTTTTAATTTTCTTCTGTACAAACCTTGTCCTAACAATGAAAACCACAATTTAAAGAAATATTATTAAATTTCGGCGATTTAGTTTTATTTATCTATATAAATAAAACTAAATCGCCGAAATTTAATAATATTTCTTTAAATATTTTTGGTATTTATTTTTATTTATATATCTATATATATAAATAAAAATAAATACCAAAAATATTTATAAACCTTGCTTCGGACCAAATGGGCAGACGTGATAGCACGACTTCACCGAATTTATTTTATTATATTATTATTTATTTATTTCACCGAGACTACCGAGTATCAAGACTAACAACTATTTAATTTTACAAAATAACATATAGGTTTAAATAATTTGTTCTCATAAAGACACATAACCCATAAGCATACACGAGAACTAATTTAAACTTAAAAATAATATTTTCATAACATGGCCGAGCAAGGACATCTTAATAATATACTTAAATATGTTACAATAAATATTTATGTGGATAACGAGTGATTGCTTGAGTCTTGATTTAAATAGGCTTAATATGCTAACATGTCTTATATACATATCATCTTACACAGTTACGAGTAATAGAAAGCCAATTTCAAGTCTCCACTTATAGAAAAACGATAAAGTTTCAATGTAAGTCTGATCGAACATAATTTAATTAATAATTAAATTTCATATAAATTTAAACCTCCGTTTGATGGTGGGTTAAGAATATAGTATCACCACCCCTATTCAACCTGTGGGTGTCGAAAGAACCGATTAAGGAAGCGCTGCAAAACGAAGGATATCTTGAAACAAACTCTATGCCAATCTTGTCTGGCCAAAAAAAAAAAGAAAAAAATCCCTGTCTGGCCAATGTGGCATAGTTGATCAAAACCTCTTTTCTAAAAATAGACCTATGTTCAGCAATGGACTATTAAAGGCTATTGCTGATGATTGTGAATTAAATTACCTACTTAGTACCTATTTAAAATTAGAAATAAGAATTGATGATAAAAATTCTCTTGTTCCTTTTCAACGTGTAAGTGAGATTTCAGAAACCCGGAACCATACCGTTTTTATCATTTTCTAACACTTGAAATAGCGATCAAATGAACTAATGTTTAGTACCGATAAACCTTATTTTTCATACTCGCACACATACAGACACACACGTTTCTGTCAACTAAATGAGTAAATACATAGAATCGCATTAATTTAACCAATTTTGCCAACTACAATTTTATTTTCACATATTTATAAGCGAGCAAGCTTATTGGCGTCACCAGGACACATATATTCCTAAATAAACGTAAACACACATACACATTTTCAAACAAATACATTTTATATGTACACTTTATTTACAAGAAACTTCAAGAAGTGCTTACTTACTTCTGCACAAATAAATTCTTTCTAACCACGTCATCGTTACTGAAAAGAGATATAGAATCTGTCTTCACCAATACGAAACAACTTACATTAACCTGTAAGTTATTCCACACTAAATACCGACACAGACAGACACACAACATCTCTTGTTAAACAGCCCTCTTCTCCTAACAAGAAGAGATGTTTTAAACAAAGATTTACGTCAGTGTATGTTTGGATTACCTCATTAAATGTCAGTGTGTACTAGTCGTAAATCGTTGAAGTCTGTTAAACAAAAATACAAAGAACAGAGAAATTAAAATATTACAACATACATAGTTTCATTTTGTTCAGGAACTTATTACTGTCATCAAATAAGCTGCATGAGAATAGTTTTAAGCTTTTACTAAGTATATATTTTCTTTATCTATGTATAAAGTTTGTGATCTGAGTTGAAATGGGAAACATGTACACTCATTTTAAACAGTATAAGTACATGAATAGCTAAAAGAGAACCTCAGACTCCCATAATACGAGCCCAGACTCAGTTTGGGAATCGGTGCATATTTATGTCGATTATGTACAAATACTGTGTCAATATCCGATGTATTGTAATTGTAACAAATGCCAATGTACTTGCTTTCTTTTGATTTAATAAAGATATTATTGTATTATTATTACTTTCGTCTGGTTGGCAAAAAAATGTGAATCTAGTGATTCTTCTTTTCTTATATATGAGACTACCAAAGTGACTTTACTCTTCCTGATGGAAAGTATGAGCAAAATCCAAGAGTAATGGTCGCTATACTCATTGGGAATACAGAAAATGAAACAATGCAGTATTTTGACATACACTATAGCGGCCTATAGATACTCCTGCATAATTTGGCCTCTGGTCTCGCGCTAACCTATAAAACACGTCAGTACGAATGTTGTCATTTTAGGTTGGTCTTCTGTGACAGGGTAGTACCGCTCCGGTCGAGCCCATTCGTGCTGGAATCAGCATGGTTCTACTTCTTTGATACTCGCGGCTTTACACACATTGATGTAGATATTGGATATTAATTTAAGTACCTATCTCACTGTAAAAATAAGTTTATACCTGATACGTTTCGTGTAATCGAAAATTATTTTGATTAAATTCAATAGATAAACCATTATCTTAATGAGGCGCCGATTAATATTTGTACCATATTATTATAAAATCTACAAAAGAGATAAGTAGCAAGTTGAAGATGGTTACCTGTCTCAAACTATCATTGGATATTATTAGTCTGGGATGCACCCAAAGATAATATTTTACGTAACACCAATCTATTTACAATCCATAAACTTTTTGCTGGAAGAATAAACAAAAACCTGGAGAATGAACTGAATAGTTCGAATCTTAAAATAACCGACATGTTGTTCTATTTATATTTCGTATATTTACTGCGGAATGTTTTAGTGATATACATCATAGTCGTCGGCTTCGAGGCGGTGAAAATGAATAATTTAAATATGAATATGACTAACACCGTTTATTTAATAAAGTTATATAAAATAAATTATTTTAGCGGTAGTAAAAATCATATTTAGTTCCACAGGGTAGAGCCATGCTGATTTCAGTACTACTCTCGTACAGAAAATCAAAGTAAAATAAATGACAGCGTTCATGCTGCCGTGTTTCGTTGGTGAATGCGAGACCGGAGGCCCAATGATGCACAATTATCACTAGGCCGCCATGGTGTGGGTCACCGTGCTGCATTGTTGCATTGTCTGTATTCGCGATGAGTATAGTGACCACCACTCTTGGATTCTGCTTATGCTTTCTATCAGGCAAAGTAGAGTAATTTTTGCAGGGCCATACGTAAAATGAAATAAAAAATCGTTAATAAGAGAGAACGAAACGTGTAAACTACGTTCGATTCCCGGGTCGGACCAAATGTTTGTATGATCTGCAAATATTTGTTTTAGAGTTTGGTTGTTTTCTATGTATAATATGTATGTATAAAAAAAAAGTAAACAAGCTCTGCTTAGGTCGAGACTAGATGGTGTTGAGTGTTAGGTTTTAACTTTACCACGAGACGGCGTTTTTTTTAATGTACGAACGAGCAAACTTATTGCCAACACCAGAGGCGTCACAAGTGCGTTGGCGGCTTTTTAAGAAGGAGTAGGTACGCTCTTTTCTTGAAGATATTTAACGCGGAGTGACCATCAGACCTTCAACCCAAGTGCTATGTACTTACATAAATCATATTACATACCAAAAACAAATGTTTCAAACACAGCTTCAATTTTCACATTAATCTTGACAGATCAAATCACCGAGACCTGTCATGTTATTAACCTTAATAAAATGAATTTCGAGTTCATTACTTTTATCACCTTACCCTACTAAGACTCTCAAATGAATAAATAAAAAGAATCACTGCATATTTCTTACTATTTTTGCGTACCGATTTAGGATTTTCATGAAATTATACAGATACCCGAACAGAAATTAGGAGTAAAGAGTGGGATGGAAAGTTATTTATATGACAGCGAAACTGCAGACAAAAGTTAGTTTAGTATTGAGTGAGTCATTAGAACTAATTTATACAATGTAACTTAGGTAACTAATTTTAGATAAGATGATCTAACCAACGGCACGAATATGCAGGACATGCAAAAACAATTACGACGGTCGACATCGCTGATGCGTCGTATCGTATGGACTATATCTATATTTCGTTTAAGTTTATATCAAAAATAAATCTTGCGAGATCATTGCAAATGTCTTACTTTATGTAAAGTAACAAGTAAACTGAAAGATTTTTTCCAAACTATGAGCATATGCACCAGTCTGTATATAAATTACGTGGAGTTCTTACGGCTGACCTCCAAACCCAGACTTTATAGTTCATAAGCTGGGCCGACATCGTAATGTATACTGGGGCAACGAGTGATTTCTATAAACAGCCGTCACTCATTTGGTTGAAGACGTTGACCGCTTACAGTTGTTAAGCGTTTGAATAGATTATGTGTGTCTGTTGTGGCCTTGCTGTCTCTTTCTTTTCTTTTTACATTTATGATCAAGAACGTTACCTCTCTTCATTCAATATTTAGATTTTAAACAATTTTTACTAGGAGCGCTGTCAAGACATGTGTATACAATTTTTATATACCTACTCATTGCCGTAACCAGGGGAGTGCAGAGGAGGGTAACTGCACCCCTCCTGGACTTTGTACACGTTCCTACTATCTACTTTTGTCGATAAAACTTAAGAAAACGAACTTTCTGCCTTTTGCAATACAATATACAACTTTTCAAAATCGCGTTCCTTACACCTATTCGCTATTAGCGCTTCAACGAAAAATGCTGCGCTCAGCTGCCGACAACTCGGTCTATACTATTTTCTAACAATATTTTTATTGGTCTATTTAATTAATAGATATATTTTTATTTGTTGTGAAAATAAAAATGTCAGCACACCTCTAAGCTTTTGAACCACCCTAACTAGTCGATCATATTTATGAATTGGTCTAGCGACCTTTTTATATTTATTGCAGTCCACTGCTGTACGTAAGACTCCCATTGCACGTCACTCTGATGGATTTTGGGCTATACTTACTGAAAATGAATGTGTCGTGTCTGTCCCATACAAAGTAAACTGTCAGATTGTGTGTTGACTAAATTTTATGAATTAGAAGAGACCAAAGTGACTTTACTCTGCCTGATGGAAAGCATAAGCAGAGTCCAAGAATCACAAAGAAGTCACAATACCCATTGCTAATGCAGACAATGCAATCGTGCAGCATGGTGACCTACACTATGGCGGATTATTGAGATACTTCTGCATCATTAGGCCTCCGGTCCCGCACTCACCAACGTAATACGATGGTACGAATGCAATCATTTAAAGTTGGTCTTCTGTGAGAGGATAGCACCGCCCCGGTCGAGACGTTCCATCCATGTTGAAATTGACGTGGTTCTACTACCCTGTTAGCATTTGAAGCCAAACTAGGACACGCTTTTTAAATACATACTCGTAAACATCAGGAAGACTTTAAAAATATTGGAATGACGGAGTTAATGCAAGTAGCAGATTTTTTTATCTGGAATTGAAGATATTCCATTCCAGTATTCCACTGCTACGATTTATAGGTCATTATACACACTCAGACGTGTAAAAACGTGGCTAAAATTGTCTATGGTGGCACATAAATTAAATGGGCTTTGTATGTTCAGTGTACATAAAAAACTTGTTTACACTAAACACGTATAAATCGTTCCTAAAGATCTTCGAAAGTTACTTTTAAAATAGTAACTGTATAATGAAAGAACTTATATAAAATAGCTATTTTAATTTAAGTTCATTTATTTAACTAGGCTTATAAAAACAGATTTGCCTTGAACCTGGGTACGATCATATTATCAAAGATATTATTAAAAGCCATGAAAACTTATTTTGTGATATAACCTTACCTTAATAAACTTACTTCACAGGCATCAGCTCAGTGGTATTATCGATATACAGTGTAGTTAATTTACTTTGAAAATACCTACAAAATGATCATTTATGATTTTTGTTTATTGACAACAAATAATGAAGAGGTTGGTAACTTTAAGTCGTCAGTATAGTTATAGAAAAATAATTTGTAAGGAGTGCCTACTTCTCTCAAAATATTTAATAACCATAGTAGGTACGTCTCTCAAAATATTTATTAACCATAGATTGGAAAACGGTTATGTCTATTATGTTAAGCTACCTAGTCCTAGCGGCTTAATCCATCTAAATAAATAAAATTGAAGTGTCTGTTTTTAATTATAAATCATTTTTTACTAAATACCAAATGCACTTCATTAATATATTTTTATGTTTTTTATGTGTCTGTTTGTTCCGGCTATTCTCAGCAACCGCTGGATCAATTTTGACGAGACTTTTACTGTCAGATAGCTGGTAGCTGATGTTATAAAGAATAACTTAGACTATTTTTTTGAAATGGTAATGAAAACTAACGAAATAGTGGACAAAGAAAGCTTTCTTTTGTAATCTGAGAACATGCCGTTCAAAAGCAAAAAAGCGGGTATTCCTCGTGGCGCAGTTTTTAGTTCATAAAATTAATGAAAATATACCGTCTGCCCACTGATTTTCACGAGAACTGGAACACATGGATTTTACAGTCATACAAAACAATTTTATAGGTTCACGCTAAAACTTGAGTGGGTAGATAAAACGTAAAACGAAACGTAAAAATGTCGTAACACAGTTAACTTCTTAGTTTTAACATTACTGTTGTGTTAGTGATATTTATACAGTCGATAAAATTTAAATTACTTATTATCTATCTCTCAAACACGCATTAATATAATTGGTACATTTTTTGACACATTTGAGTGTTTATTTTATTTATTATGGTTTAGGGTGCAATCTCTTTGACTCTACCTTCCTGTGCCGAGCAGTTAAAACCTGGAACTCACTACGAGCGCACGTGTTTCTCTCCCACTATAATCACGGGTCCTTTGAGGAGGCGTGGAAGAGCTTTTCACTAGACCGCCATAGTGTGTGTCACCAAGCTACATTGTCTGCATTTACAATGAGAATGGTAACCACCATGCTTTCGGCTTGCGGCCTATTTGCGCGACAACACCGACAGCACAGTCACTCGCCGTCATAGTGCGTAGGAAGCCTAAGGCTGGTCGGAAACGCTGGCAAGAACTTGACTTTGAAAGAAAGAAAGACTTTGGGAAAAGAATTATTAAAAAATATACATATTTTGGAGAAGACTTTGTGTTGTCAAAATTATATTAACAAGGGAATTGAAAGGGCGAGGAAACTGGAGTGACGGCGCGCTGTGGCTTGGATTTATCTATCGAGTATCAAGTAGCCAAGTTTGCTGACTAGGCAATATGCCAGAAGTTTTTCTTACAGGCAAGGGCTGTAACAGAAGGAATATTATACGTGAATACTCTTTTGCTAACGTCTTGAAAGTCGTAACGGTACGAACACACCATAACCGTAAAGGTTTACACAGATTAATCGTCTCATATAAGAACTTTGTTTAAAAACAATCGTTACACTTGTCCGACATCGGCACTATTCCTATATTGGCACTATTCCGATATCGGCACTATTCCAACATCGACACTATTCCGATATCGGAATAGTGCCGATATCGGCACTATTCTGATATCGGCACTATAGGTCATGTGTATATACAGTGACAGGTCAGTCTATTATATCAGTTACTGAAACTACATAATCGTGAATTTTACTTCAATAATGAAGTCGTTAGTTATTACTAACCGTATGGTTAATATATTTCCTATTAAACATACTGTATATTAACTAGTAAAACGTTTTCATGCTCTTGAGGTAACATTAAACTCGTAAAAGCTATTAAATTAAACGCAACTGTGGCCACGGATCGAATCATAATGTGGGCTTATGCGTGTAGGTACCTACAGTAAATCTTGTACATATTTATTTTATGTTCGTGGTGTCTTTATAGGTATGTGAATTTTTATATTTATGAGTTATCTTCCAACAATAACGTCGTAGTCAACACCGTTTAATAGTACACTGACGAACATAGGCAGCTCCTTCGAATTGATATTTTGGTCTCCTGTACCACACTTACTAAACGGATTGGTACAGGGATTGTTTAAAGTTTTGTTTCACTTGTGTTGTTTCACACCGTGATGTTGTCCTGCGTAATTTGTGCGCAAATTGCTCCCTTAGTCACCTTTTACGGCTTGGTGACACACTGTATTCTTAATCAGTCACCCACCTCCGTTTTTATAATTACGAACTAATTTTCTAACAATAAAGTACTACCTCGTTGGTCTAGTGGTTAGCGTAAGCAACTGTCGATGATGAGGGCTCGGGTTGAAGATGGCGGTATTTCCCGCCCGTGCCTCGGAGAGCAAGTTAAGCTGTTCATCCCTGTTGTCATGAACATCTATGGCTATCGTTATTGGGAAGTCAGTACTCTGAAATATTCTGATAACAGGCTCAACCTTCGAATTCAGTTCACCCTCAAGGTGGCGGAAGTCTTATGCCAGTCGCTCCATGGAAAAGCTGATATTTAAATAAAAACGGTTGAACTAGTAGCCGACCTAAAATAAGCTTGGGAATAATAAAGGCTGGGAAGATGGTTTTCTAACAATAAAGTGAATATTTATTGCGTCATACGAGTACAAGTCAACAATTAACAACAAGCTATTGCGCTAATCATAAAACAAACTTGAACGAAATCCAAATTATTCTCGGGATTGCATACATGTTATGCAATCTCTGAAAGAATTCACACAGTCACTCAGAGAGTGTGTATATATCAGATGTTATAGACACATGTATTTATTTAAAATAATTAAGAAGTAAACTCATTACAGACCACTAAAACAACATATTATTTATGATGACATCAAGTTTTAATGATCGAAATTTAAATCAAAATTTCTTCTTCATTGGATGAGCTGATATAATACCAGCTTTAAGTATTAAATTCTAAAATCTTCTAGTCGGTGTGATTTAGTAATATTAAAGTAAAACAAAAAACTCTTCGAAATCTCATTTCAGTCATCTATTGACAACCAAATAACGGACACGTCAATTAGCCGCCATGACATAACTTATGTCTACGTCCATCTATAACACAAATCATCATCTAAAAATGTGTAGTCTAAAAATAATAACTTTATTTTTGTAAACTGTTTTTACGTACAAAAAATTTTTTAGCCACTACGTGTAATACGGTTGTGATCACGAATGTAAGAGATTTAGTCACCGTTTTGTCTCGAAATGTTGTAATGTTAAATATCATAATACAGGGTGTCTCAAAAGAAATTTTATATTTGTTTAGCTTACTGCGTGAACGCTGCGTACTTGAGGGGTGCGGGGGTTATGTCAATTGGTAGCTTGGCTCTTGGGGATTCAGTCGCTATGGAGCGTTTCTCGGGAGCAGACCGCGCGTTGTGCGTGCGAGAGTTTTACAAGAACGGTGATTCGACAACTGTCGCGCGTAGAAAATTCTGCAGTATTCGAGGTTTTCGCCACTTAAATGATGCGCCAAGCCTTCCTCTCATTCGACATTGGGTTAAAAAGTTTGAAGAGACTGGATCAACGCTGGATAAATCAAAATCCGGGCGACCTAGGTCATCAAGAACGGTAGAAAACGTGGAGAGTGTTAATCAATCTGTACGTGACGACCCGAGCCTTTCAATTCGGAAGCGCGCGAGTCTTTAAATGTGCATAGATCATCATTACATCGCATTATGCACAAAGATCTAAAGCTGCACCCCTACAAAATTCAATTGGTGCAAGAATTAAAGCCCCAAGATGCCGGTCAGAGGCTTAATTTCGTAAATCAGATGATTGAGCGATTTTCAACGTTTACCAACATTTTGTTTTCGGATGAAGCTCATTTTCATCTTAATGGCCACGTAAATAAGCAAAACTGCCGCTACTGGAGTTCAGCCAATCCGAAACGCAAACATCAGAAACCCCTACACTCGCCTAAAGTGACCGTATGGGCTGCCATGTCGGCGCGAGGAATTATCGGCCCTTACTTTTTTGAAGACGAAATGGGGCGTACAGTTACAGTGAATTCAGAGCGTTATGTGGAGATGTTAGACAACTTCTTGGTACCTGAACTGCAAAACTTTCCTGGCTATAACCAAAGAACATGGTTTCAACAGGACGGAGCAACTTCACACACGTCCAATATATCTCTGCCACGTGTTCGTGAAATTTTCTCAGGAAAATTGATCTCCCGGAGAGGTGACATAAATTGGCCTCCACGTAGCCCAGATTTAACCCCTATGGACTTTTTCCTATGGGGTTATCTTAAATCTAAAGTTTACGCCAATAAACCAACTTCACTGGCGCATTTGAAAGAAAATATCCGTCACGAAATGGCAGCCATCCCTCACTCCACCTGTCGAGCAGTCATAAGTAATTTTACTGTTCGATTAAATGAGTGCCAACAACGTGAGGGTTTACATTTAGACGATATTATTTTTAAGAAATGAATTCCCAAAAAGTGTATTTTAACAATAAATAAACATTTTTTCTATATACCGCTTCCTTTTTTTTTAATCAATCCACTAAATATGAAATTTCTTTTGAGACACCTTGTATAATATTTCTCTATAAACTCTCAAATCCAACTTAGAATTCTAAAGGATTAATTGGGCAAATGAGACGAATATTATCTTAAACTCACGATTTACCATTATACTCGTTTAAATCAAACTTTGAATATACTCGTAAACCTATTTATTAGTATTTATATAGGCGTTTATTTTATTTTCCTTCTAGATATTTGATGATAGGATGATAGTAAAAGATCACGCACCACTATGTGAAATTCAGATTAAGCTGATTAGGTAGGCGTATTACAACTAGTACAGATATCAAGACATCACAGAAAACCGATGCTTTCGTTGCTTTTCATTGAGTTAGTGAGGTTACTTAAACTTAAAACTCCCCCTCACTCTAATTATGGGAAATGGTGGACACAATTTTGACTCTTAGTTGTAGTTGTCCATGGGTAGTCATATAGAAAGAAACAAAAAACTAAGCATTAGGTAGCTTGTCTGCTCATCTGCCTCCTATATCATAAGAAACTTTAGATTTGAAACTCCTTTTGTATCTTCTTATGGGCTTTAAAGGTTAAAAATACTTATAGAAATGTTTCTATCCCGGCAGATGCAAGGAGCTGTGTAACATGTGACAAAGTACTAGAAGAACTTGAGAAAATCGACGACGACACGGACACCTTCGGGGTAGACTTCGTCAAGATCAACGACAAGCGACTCGCGAAGCAGTATGGCATCACGAAATTCCCCGCCCTCACGTACTTCCGTGAGAAGGAACCGATCATTTACGAAGGTCAGACCGTAACGACTTACACTCACTTACACTTTAAAATCGGGCAAATCTAATTTTCAAAGATATCTCTTACCTACGACTTTGCTCATGCTAATGATAATTTAACTTTCAATTTTCCTTGACAAAACTAGCTATAAACTATTCAGCGTGTATGTATTTTGGAGTATAATTTATTTTTACGCCAAATCTCATTGAAACCCATTAAAAAATCTTACGTGATGAGGTAAAAAGTTAAAATTTATTATTCATTCTCATAAGTACCTAAGTATCATGAAAACTTTCACAAGTAAACTGTCTAAACCAGAAGTATATTCATAATCTGATATGCCAGCCGTGAAATTATTGAGAATGAATTGCAGAAAAGGTATTAAAATATGGTTTTCGATTTAAAATCTGTTACAGTTTCCAATGCAGAACACGAATTTTACTAATTTGTGAACATGTGCATTGTTTTAGTGACTCAACATGAAACTACTATATTATCATGAGAAATCGGGCTAAAAATTCAAAAACAACTTAATTTTATTGTGGTGTTGGTTTTTAACGAATATACGTTTTGATAGACAAACCTATAATATTTTCTCGTTCTCTGTAGTTGCTTCCAAAGATTTTTCGTGAGACATCAGACCATCTGTTAGTGTAAAATACATTAAGAACGAGACTGATGTCAATTTTATTGTTCTTTGACTAATTTTAACGTGTGACTCAAGAACTTCTCTTGATTGTTAAATTTATAGCAGGGCTCTTTGAACCAAATTTCAACTATTTATAAAATGCGTAGATTTATCTCTTCGGACAATTAGAGTTTCCTGAATCGTTCTAAGTTTCAGCTAAAGTATTTTCATATTTCAGTATAAAGGTTGATGCAATATATATAAACACTACATGTTCTGAAAAATATTCTTTTGGTAATGTATTAAAATATTTTTGAATGGTTACAATTTTAGGAGATCTCATGGACGAAGAGAGCGTCCTGGATTTCTTGACGAGTTTAGAAGCGATGGACCTTCCCGACCGGATAGAAGAAGTCAATCAAAAGATCCTAGCAAAAATCATCGACGACACAGATTATGTAGCTGTTCTCTTTTGTAAGTATTGGAGTGTACTTTTGGGTTTTTGTACTTATATATTAGCAATTGTGATAAATTCGAGTCATTTTTTCAACTAACCAATGTAATCAAATGGTTCTGTAAAATCTTTCAACGTAGTCCTGTCGCATAGACTATCTTCCTCTCAGTCCTGTACATCATAATTATTAGCAAAGGTTAGAACATGTGTCTGTAAATTGTGCAGAGTGTTTTGATTGTGTTTCTGACGTAGGTCCTGATCACAAAAGTTGCGGTCCTTCATCCAGTAAGTAAGATTCTTAGCTGACAGCATGCTTTCTTCATATGTCAGCTTGGCTGTTTCTCTTCTCGCTTCGTGAAATAGTGTTTGTGTATCTTCATTCTGTAGATGTGCTTTTCGCTGACTTTGTAAATTGTCAATGGGAGAAAACTTCAAACCAATTTTTTTAAAAATATACATTCATGGCTGGTGCTTACATCGACAATTGGTGGTGATAAGTGTTAAGCTCAGATACGACATACTGGAACAATGTAATTCACAGAGCAACTTATATTCAATTACCATTTCTAACGACAATTTTTGACATTATAATAGTGTCAAAAAACCCACAAGTGAACAAAAAAATGCTAACATGACTTATTACAATTAATCTACTCAATCATCACACTAACACTGCAATTTTACCATTTACTAAGCATGCCGTAATCCGTAAACCTATCTTGTCTAAAGGAAAGCTAGAATCAAAAACGCGTTTGCATTATCGGGCTGTGAGGTGAGCTATTTCTGCTATGTTATTTGCGTCCCGCCAGCAAGCTCGGATTGACGGACCGGCATGACAAGACCACTACGTCAGGCTCCCTCTCTTAACAACAATAAAAAAACAATTAAAGTTAGTATTAATAAATTATGAAATGTTGGTGCCAAGTTATAAAGAAGCGCGGCCAAAGACTCCCCAAGAACAAGATCATACGATGACCTTGACCTAAATATGTAATGGAAGATTACCGTTTTTACAACATTGAGCGTTTGTTTACAATGATTTTTTATAAATACATGTTCAGTAAAATCAAATTTTAAATATATATTATATTTATATTTTTGAAAAATATATGTCTATGGCTGGTGCTACTGGTACTACTTCTGTTAATGAAATGGGTACAAGGCATTAAAACGAATAGATTATAATTAATGTCTACCTAACATTTACGCACTCTTCGAGATCTATATAGGTATGTAATATACTTATTTTCACAGCTTATCCAAGCAATTTGGATTTTAAAAATATATAGAAACACACATACCCGTAAGGAAATTGCACGACAAAACCTTCATTCTTCCACACTCTATTAACACACAAAGCAAATTCATTTAGGTATTAGGCACTTAACTGCACCGCTTCTCCTCCTACGAGGCATGAATTACCCAAGTCACAATTATCAAGCGACTCACAAAATTAAATTATCTGAAAACGTGTTACAGATAAACCAGAATGTAAGAAATGTGCTAAAGCTCTCCAAGAGCTGGAAAACATTGATGATGAGGCTGATCAACTCGGGATCGGTTTCGTGAAGATCCACGACGAAGAACTAGCTGAAGAGTACAGTCTTGGAGATTTGCCAAGACTAGTGTACTACAGGCATCAAATACCTATTATCTATGAAGGTAGGTGATTGATATTTTACAAGTATCGATCGATGAGTTGATAAAGATAATTTCAGTTTTACATCAACACATTGAGTAATGCAATTACTTTTATCTACATACAAATTTAGAATTGTATAGAGGAATCTTTACTGAATATTAGATAGTAAATTTTGTGAAATTTCCTATTAAATAACAGTGTTAAGACTTAAGTATGAATGGGTCTGGCCATGGTTATTTCAGTAGTTATAAAACAGATTTGTGTGCTCTGTAGCCTAGATATTTACGAAGCGAATACGAATCTATTCTGTGTTAAAATATTTATTTGAAAATATTGTAATTTAAAATTAATTACATTTGCACGCAATTTCAGGTGAACTAAGCCGAGAAGAGGATGTTTTAGAATGGCTGATCGCTAACAAATCTACAGGTGATGAGGAAGATATCATTGAAGATGTCACGGCAAAAACCTTGAATACTTTGATCGGGAATGTCGACAACCTTGTCGTACTATTTTGTGAGTATACTCGTATACCTACATAGTTAGGTGTTTGGTGTCCTTAATTAAAAATGTAACCTGTAACTATTAGTATTTAAACAACATGTTGCTGAGAATAGAGTTTAATTAATTTAAAAAAAATGTTGTTTTTAGACGACCACGGCGATGAAGAATCGATGACAGTACTAGGTGAACTTGAAAAGATAGATGACGATTGTGACCGTCATGGAATTCAATTCGTTAAAATCGACGATCAAAAGGCAGCCAGAGATTTTGGAATCGACAATGTACCATCCATAGTCTACTTCGAAAAACAGATTCCTAATGTATATGACGGTAAAGAAGTTTATTATTCACATTATTTTATAAATATGTTAAAGTTAACCTTGTATAGATGTTGTTTAATTGCTTTGTTTAAGGTGATCTTGAAAATGAGGAAGAAATTCTAGAATGGCTCGTCGACCAATTGGAGAAAGACGAAATTGAAGATGTTACTGATGAAATGTTGGATCTTCTGATTAAAGATGGAAAAACTGTCGCCGTGCTGTTTTGTAAGTTTTCTTTAAGAAATACACTAATATTTAAAAACCCTTTTTCGTTTATATATTCGTTCATAAAATGTCACGTTTTTCAACAGATGATAATAACGACCGTAAATCGCAGAAGGTATTAAACGAATTGGAAAATATTGATGATGAGTGTGACCAACTTGGCATTGCATTCGTGAAGATTGATAACGATGATGAGGCTAAAGAGTACGGTATTGAGAAAGTGCCTACACTGCTGTATTTCGAGAAGGGTATTCCTACCTATTATGAAGGAAATCTTGAAGAAGAAGAGAAGGTTTTAGAGTGGCTCAAGCATCAAACCGAGAGCGATGAGATTGAGGATATCACCGATGAAATGTTGGATCTGATAATCGATAAAATGCAATACGTTGCTGTGCTCTTCTGTAAGTACTTTTTTAACTTTAATTACTCACAAAGCTAGCGTTGTAATACATAAAGCTTCTAAAAATAAGAAATTTTATAAATATTTTACCATGTATTATCAAGAACTGACATATAAATGAAATACAGTCTTTCAAATTTATTTCAGACGACAAGGACCAAAAGAAAAGCCAGAAGATTTTAGCTGAATTAGAAAATATTGATGACGAATGTGATCAGAATGACATTGCTTTTGTCAAAATCGATGATGACAAAGAGGCTAAGGAATATGGCATTGAAACAATTCCTACAATGGTGTTCTTTGAGAGGGGTATTCCACATGTCTACGAGGGTGATTTAATGAAAGAAGAAGAACTTCTTGGATGGTTGCTCCATCAGAAACGTCACAGCGAGATCCCAGAAGTCACTGATGAAATGATGGATAAACTTATTAGTAGCACCCCTTATTTGGCCGTTATCTTCTGTAAGTTTTAAGTAAAGTAAACCCTGTGCAATTTTGATATTATTAAGTACACTGCTGAGTAATATTCATTATTATTTATTTTATTTTTTAATTGTTAGAAGTAATAATTTCAATTGATTTTAATCTATCGATGGTGATGATGTTGGTTTAATCAGCTTATTGCATAAAGCTTATCACTAATGAACACTGCTTTTATTTAGTCTGGTACATTTACATAAATTGTAAGCTGAAATAAAAAGAAGAACCTTACGATGTTTTAAAAATGTTCTCTTTGTAAACGTTTGTACCTATTGCAGACAGTTCATGTTAATATGTCATGACGTTTTTAGATGATAAAGAAGACAAACAAGACATCCGAATTCTGAATGAACTAGAAAATATTGACGATGAATTAGAAAAAGAGGGCATTGTTATTGTACGTATAGACAACGAAGAAGAAGCAAAGGAATATGGTATTGATCACCTGCCAACTTTAGTGTACTTTGAAGAAAATATCCCGGCTATATATGAGGGAGACCTTATGAATGAAGATGAAGTATTGGAATGGCTGATTGAACAGAAAAACAGTGCTACTATTGAAGAGGTCACTGATGAAATTCTCACAGATTTGATAGAGGAACACGAATATGTTGTTGTATATTTTAGTAAGTAATTATCTGTTGTTAAAAACATTTGCAGTAATTATTGCAATCGCAGGCCTCTATAAAATAGCTGTAAATTATTTTTCTAAGTAAGCCAAAAGTGCACGAGAACAGAAGTGCAAATTAAAAATTAAAGTATCTTCGACCAAAAAGGGGATTCAATGATTGCTTTTGATCGAGTATGTACCTTTCAAAATAAAAAATCAGTGCATCCTTAAGTTTTAACACCTGCCAATAAGGACTTATATCAAGTGTTAATGACTAGCAGCCATTTACCCTTAGGTCACACATTAAATATTTACCTGAATAACTATAATTTTTAAGGTGGTAACTGCGAAGAAGGGGAAGAATGCGACAATATATTAGACGAGTTGGAAAATATTGACGATGAGTTAGACGAGACCGGCATCATATTCGTTACCACCGAGGACTCGGCGGTTGCTAAAAAACATGGCATTAAGACTTTCCCCGCTCTCGTATTCTTCAGAAACAAGGACCCACTCATTTACAAAGGTAAATAATTTAAATCTTGTTATTAAGCTACCGTTAGTTCATATCAATTTTTTTTACAGTTCACTCAAAACTATAAATAAAATTTATTGTGTGACATATATTTGTATTTCAAGTAGACTCCTGCACAAATTTTATGAAATAATTCTGAAAAAAAATCTTTGTTCAAGGTGACATCGAAGACGAAGATGAGGTTCTGGCTTGGCTGACTGATGAAGATACCTTGGAGATTCCCGGCAAGATCGAGGAAGTTAACGCTAGAATGCTGGAGAAAATACTAGAAGAAAATGATCACGTCGTCGTGTTCTTCTGTAAGTAATGTTTGAACCACACGTAATATATCTACAAACTTTGTTTATAAGATTAAAATAAATGAAAATTTTGATTGCTATTAACTAATATTTCCATTCATCATATTCATACCGAATTCGGTATGAAATTAAAGATTTATAAATTAAAGGTGCTGAATCAGTAGTCTCAATTTAGAAAACGTTATCTTCCAGATTAGACTTCTGATGTTTTACGTTTTTCGTGGGTATTTTTAAAGTTACCGTGGAAAAGCAGTTCAGTAGTTTTCATTATAAATAGACATGTTGACAACATTAGCACATATTGCTATAAATTTGTACTCATGCTACTACCGCTTCTTTTCTAGATAAAGAGGGTGACAAGAAATCGCAGAAAATTTTAAGTGAGCTAGAAAATATCGATGACGAATGCGAAGAGAAAGACATTGATTTCATTAAGACATCTGACGACGGCATTGATAAAGAATATGACCTTCCAGAACTTCCTGCTTTAGCTTTCTATAGACATAAATTCAGAACGATTTACGAGGGCGACCTTATGCATGAGGAAGCTATTCTGAAGTGGGTGTTGGATCTCCACGACACACAGCCCGATGTTATAGAAAATGTCGATAGAAAGACGTTAAAGGATCTTATCAATGACGTTGAACATTTGGCAGTATTCTTTTGTAAGTAAATAACATAACATGGTTTATGAAAAAAAACGTTATAAAGACAGTATGATTATGATTGATCATTTACGTCGTGTCTTGTATATAGTAATTTGTCAATAAATGTATATATTTAGGTACTTATATATGTGTTTATGGTTGGCGAAAATAGCCTTATCCCCTATATCGTAAGTTATAGTCATCATCAAGTAAGTGGTTACTTGTTCCTATAAACTATATTAGGTATAATTAATCTTTTTGTTTTATAGACAGTGAAGATTGTGATACCTGTGATGATATTCTCGAAGAGCTGGAGACCATAGACGACGACACGGACAAACATGGCATTCAATTCGTTAAATCTAAAGATTCAAAACTGGCTTCAGATATTGGTATATTTAGCTTCCCAGCACTAGTGTATTACGAAACAGGAGTGCCTATTATGTATGACGGTAAGTAAATTGTAAATATATTTTTTTATAATGTAATTTAAGTAAACTTATTTACTGTTTATAAATTTATATAGGCGTATAAATGCTCCAATGCAGCATATTTCTAATATATCTTCTAAAGTGGCAAAATTTATAATCTGTGACTTAGTATGTTCAAAAGTACAAGTAGTAATAATTAATTTGTATTGGGCTTAAATAAAAATACTCAAGTTTCAATGTTTTAGTGATATTTGTACTACTAGATCTAATAATTTATCCTGTTTATAGGTGACTTAAAGAACGAAAATAAGGTTCTGCAGTGGCTTGTAGATCAAAAAAGTAAGAATCCACATCCATATAATAAACGTTTTTAATGTATCTATTTAAGGTCGAGAAATTTGTTTTATGTTAAAGTATATTTACTATGAGTTAAAAATATATTACGTGCATGACATCATTCTTGATAAAAATCTGAACGACTCTTACTTTATGCCTTAAATGCTGGATGTTTGAGCTATGTCATTTTGCATGACAGTTACTAATGCCTGCAGGTGAAGATAACCACCGACATAATAAAGCTAATATTAAATCAAAGGCCAATGCAGATAGTTACAAATCGACAGCGGGGTCAAATAACTATATACATACTAAGAAAACCCCAAATAATGCAAAACCTGCAGAATGGAAAACTATGGGAGTGTTGAAGGTTAGATTCCCCGGAAGAACTGATAAAAAAGAACAAAAAACTAAAATGAAATATAATAAGAAGAAAGATGATGAAAACGAGAATGACGACAATGACAAGGTTGACGTTAATGACGATGAAGAAGACAATGAAAAATTAACACCATTTAAACGTATTTTTAAATTTGAAAACTCTAAAAAAGACGATACTTGGAAAAGAGTCGGTCAGCATTTAACAAAAGATAGTCATGACAAATATGATGACAGTAGGTATAGTAGTAATAAGAACGACGATAACGATAATGATGACGATGATGACGATGAAAATGACGATGATGATGACAATAATGACGATGATGATGACAATAATGACGATGACGATGACGATGAAGACGATGACGATGATGGTGACAATGATGACGACAACGATGATGATGATAACCGTGATGACTCGACAATAAGTAACATATTTAATATCATAGTTAAAATGATATTTGGAAAGCAAGATGGGGACGAGGAAGATGAAGACGATGGTATATTGGGTAGAATAAAACGAATGTTCACAGGTAATTGAATGTTAGAGTTCCCAATGTCCATGCACGGACCCCGCAACATCTGCATGGTCGAAAAACCCGCATGGGATCCAGTCTAGCTATCGCCTGCAGTCATTCGCGAACGCTTACACAATAAATGTTTTCGAATCTTTTACTAACATAACCCTTAGAAATAGCGCTTTATTATCAGCGCAAATATTAACGCAGTTAACCTATTGTTATCTTTATACCGGTCATAAACGAGATTTTTACTGACTGCAGGCGATCGCTGTTTCTACATTGGATTGGGGGCGAAACCGGCTGTCCCAAAAATGACTTATGAACCCTACCAGTGCTGTCCCACTAAAGTTCAGAGTCCGACAAAAGTAGCGAAGGCCACGCCAACCAAGATGCAGTCCAAGAACCTCGAGAAGGAAAAACCGATGGCGAAGCCACCGACGGGTAAAGGCAAAAACAAGGCTCTCGTCAAACCTGACAAGAAGGGCAGAAAAGGTTTAGATGAATCTGGCAATGTTTGGTGGTGGTAAATTATGTTAATATGTTAGATCACCTCTTGCTTTAATATCTTTGATATTAATGCAAGGTGTGCACTAGGCATCGAGCGGACACGAATGTTATGTTTCACTATTCCTTCACCTGTATCTTTAATAGACCTAATTGTGCATCGATAATCATGGCGTATTAACATTGCTAGCTTTACAATAACCTCGTGTCCCTTGATTCCTGCAAGCACTTAACAAGGTTGAATGTTGTAACACGTTGCACATGGACTGTACTCGCACGTTCAGGTGTCGAGATCTATCGCAGCCTGCCGAGCCACGAACGAGACGATGCCAGTACAGCCCAAAACTTCTTGAAAATGTGCTTTACGATATAATTCAAGATCATGACGGACTAAATATTGGGATAGTCTAGTGACATTGTAAGCAGGTGTACAAATCATTATAATCATTGTAAATTGTTTCCAATATTTAGAAATTTAATTTAAATCGAGACAATTATAACAGCAAGGCATTTCTCATTATATTTTGCCGTGCCATCTTGAAAGACTTATGATTGTTGTAAGGATTTCATGTTCATATAGTTTTCTAGTCTTCATGGAATCTCATTATTTTGTAATGCTACATTTGATAAAATATTACTTTTATTTATAGAAATAAAAACTATAGTTCTTAATATTTTATATCAATATTAAACTAATAACTTGATTAATATTTTTCAAAAGAGCAGTGCCGGCAGCAGTGCAATAAATCTCACGATTATCGTTTAGTTCAGTAATGATAAGTTCGGCCAGCATTGGGCGATCTCTATCACTGCTGGGCTACGTATTACATTTAGGTTGTTAGTGACAATTAAATTATTGTTAACTAGTGTTTCTATTGAAGACTAATTATGTGTTAGAGTCGTCTAAAGCCTTAAGGTCGAACGGTGCTGGCTTTGTGTGACAATTATGTCGATATGTAAGTTGTATTGTTTGACCGAAAATTCGCATGAATGTTTAATTTATTTACTTGTTACGTTGAATTGTTGAGTCGGCGGTGAAACAACTTTTGTTAAATAAATACATTTCTAATGAAACAAAACTGTCAGTACTCATTTCACACACGAATGATGTCAGCATGGTATTGCCATAGTTGTATCCGCGCATGACAATAATTGGATTTATAACGGTGAGTTTCAAAAGTAAAATGGATGTGGTTTCTTTAAATATATCATTTATGTTTAGGGTTTTCAGTCCACAGTAAAATGTATAACTATTTTAGGGGATCTTTCGGATGAGTCCGAAGTTTTGGATTGGATGGTCAGTCAAAAGGAAGATGAAAGCATTGAAGAGATAGACAGAGACAAATTATTTAAATATATTGAGACCAAAGAGTTTTTGGCTGTTGTTTTCTGTAAGTATTTTCCTGAAGTAAGTTTAAGTAGTGTTTAAAAAATTACTCAATTCGTAACTCAATCCTTTTTTTATGTTTTAGACAAAGATGACGATCCATCAAGTCCAAGAATACTTAGACATGTTGAACTAATTGATGATGAAGCGGCGGAATATGGTATCAAAATAGTCAAATGTAGTGATCGTTTAATGGCAAAAAAATACGGCTTTCGCAATCCACCTGGAATAACATACTTTAGGAAAACGAAATATATTAATTATGATGGAGATATTGATGATGAGGAGGAAATCTTGGACTGGTTAACCAATCCAGAAAACATGGAACTTACAGATCACATTGAGAAAGTCAACAGAAAGATGTTCCAAAAGATTAGGCAAACTTCGGATTACGTTGCAGTATTCTTTTGTGAGTTTTCTTTAATATTATTTTGTACCCATTGGGCTTAGAGTTTGGAAGGTCTAGTTATGTATTCTCGATATTATTTGATTATCCTGCCTAAGAAGTCATTAAAAATCGTTTTTACTATCTTATTGGCAATTTTTTTTTAATTATTCTCAATGATTTTTCTCGAATTTAAGCCCAAAAATTTAAATTAATGCATGCGATTCTCCTCCCTTTGAATAAGGGTAATACTTAGAAACTCAATTATATTGCACATTAAACATGTTTTAGACAGTAATGACTGCAAACAGTGCCCCAAAGTGCTTGCGGAGATCGAACACATAGATGACGATGCTGACGACTCTGGTATTAATTTTGTGAAGATCGACGACAGGCAAATGGCCAAGGAGTACGGAGTGTTTGCCTTACCTGCTGTGTTGTTCTTCAAAATGGGGTCCAAGGACCCTGTTATTTATGCGGGTAATATTTGTTTATAAAACCGAAATTCTGAATAGGTCCAATGTCTATACACGAAACCTTGAGAGAAAGCTGTTGATAGGTAAAGAGAGAAATATCCATGCTTCGATATAAGCCGGCTGGATGGAAATGAAACCCAAAATTTTACGGACAGCACATAGTAATTGTCAATACACTTACTCTCTTGAATTCCAGACGTCCCTACTCCTGAGATGTCATAAACCCCTTTCTCAAACCTCAGAATATGTACATATTTTACCTCCGTACTCTAAATTATCCCAAATACGAAAATACACAGATCATAATGACTGATACTTTCCTCACATTCTAGGAGATCTATATGATGAACAACAGCTTCTTAGTTGGTTATTAACTCAAAAGAACCCAGCAGGAGACGTAATTGAAGCACTTGACGGTCAAGAACTTATTGATTTGATTGAAGAATCGGGTTCCTTGGCAGTCTACTTCTGTAAGTTGCTTTATAGTTTTTTCATTTACACTTCAACTCTGGACAACATGACACAACTAATTTTATTGCTGTTCTATTCTAAATTTCCAACTCATTATTAAGCATCCAAAAAGAAAGTAATGTACTGAAGATGACATCTAAAACTCCTGGAGACACCAAAACATCATGGTGATAACATCTAAGACTCGTTGAGAGACCTAAATATCTTGGTGATACTTAGAGATGTCCTTGGCGATATTTCAATATAAAAATATTTAATCAATCTCTTGTTCCATAGAGAAAAGAAAAAATACACGCAAATACAGTCAATACCACAGATAAAAAAAAATATTAATCCTAATCGCTTTTTAATAGGGAACAAAACTTTATGTGAAATGTGCACTTCGAAAGCAATGAGAAAATCAACAAAAAAGAAAGATCATAGGGAGCACGAAGAAGATGGGCAAGATGAAGAGGGTACTTGAATCCCTTAGAGACGTGTCCATTGGCAATTTGTTCCTTGCAATCTTGTCTTGTTCCTATGTCTATGCAGTAATTTCTTTTGCATGTAGCATGCCATAACTTAGAGCTACAAACTGGTTATTATTTGTATTGCGATTTAGAGATAACAAATATTGTTATGTATTTCAAATAGAAAGAGTTATCTAAGCTAGATAGATCAATTTTTGAATGAGGTACCAATATTGGTGAGCTTAGGAATACCCGTTAAAGGCAATTGTTAATGAGTACGCTATTACATATATGAAAAAAAAATGTATTAGCTTCTAAGAAATGAATTGGACTAGTCAATAAATTATACTATATCAGTTAATAAGTAATCGATTACTTCCTTAGATTTGCATCTGATGGACTGAAGTTTTTGCGACTTTTAGATAATTTTCTCATCATAATGTGTAATTAACTATTTTACAACTCTTTCGTCTCTAAATCACCCTACAAATATATACTAGTCGACACAGACTGCTAGAATAATACCTACTTATGTGTTCATTAGTAAAGTAGTCTCTTTGTTACCCTCCACATCTATCTGTGACAAATCTGCGTATTTTTAGCCAACCTAAGCATCGTGTTACCAAGTCCTAGTAAATAACGAATGTATCTTGCAGCACATCGTTTCTCAACCTATTAAAATTTATAAATAAACTTTAAAAACAACGCAAGGTAAGTAATTTTTACATAGTTAATACGTTCAGCTACGGGAAGTTTATATCAAATGGCATTAAAAAGTAGCATAATTAAATTGGCCAAAATATTAAAAAAAATATCCAGAACTGAAAAGGTTGAGAAACAATGTAATGTTGAATGGTTTTGGTTTATATTAAGTAGTAGCACATAAGTAGTTACACATGGTGCTCACAATTGCACCAGAACAGATTGTCCATTCAATAACGATTGCCCACAAACTGTCACTACACTTTAACTGGGAACAGATTTGGATATTTCAGATGGACCGGATTGTGAACAATGTGCGGGAATATTGGAAGAACTTGAAAATATCGACGATGATTGCGACAGACATGGAATTAAATTCGTTAAAACGCAGGACTATTCGATCGCAGAGTCTTACGGTGTGACAGATTTTCCAGTGCTTGTGTACTTTGAACTCAACGTACCTAATGTATACGAGGGCTCTTTAGCAGAAGAGGAAGAAGTTCTGCAGTGGTTGATCACTCAAAAGACCGAGGACCGTATTGAACTTATAACTAGAGTTATGTTAGAAAAAATGGTAGAAGAAACGCAATATTTAGCTGTATACTTCTGTAAGTAGAACACTAAAGAATTAAAAGTATGTAATGTATTTTATAATACGTCACAGCGAACTAAGAATTTTATGAGAATTATTCTCAAGGAGCTTTCCGGCAAAGCATACAAGAGCTCCTTGAGAATAATATAATATATTAAGTAAATCAATGGCAAACAATACGTCGGATCCAAATAAAATTTATACATATATGTACTACTTTCAGATAAACTAAACTGCCACATTTGCGATCACATTTTGGAAGGCCTAGAAAGCATTGATGATGAATGCGATGTCTATGGTATTCACATGGTCAAGATTCAAGATCCACAGTTAGCCAAAAGATATTCAATTAAGACTTTCCCAGCTATGGTCTACTTCAGGTAAAGATGACATTGCTTTTTATTCCGTGCGACTACGTACTGCAAAATATAAGACTTTGTAGCTTAGCTGTTTGAAAAAAATATTTACATCAAATTGAACCTCTTTTTGGAAAAACACATGCAAATATAGTTAAAGAGTATATTCAAAGAATTTATACTTTCTTTCAGGAACGGAAACCCACTTTTATTTGAAGGTGACTTACAAAACGAAGATTCCATTCTAGAGTGGCTAATTGATGACGACAACAGAGAGTTGGCAGATGAAATAGAATCGGTTAACGACAGAATGTTGGAAAGGTTACTGTATGAATCCCATCTGCTTGTGGTCTTTTTCTGTAAGTAACAATTTAATCAATTTTTCGAACAACATTGAATAGAAATTTAAACATAAATATAATGAGTAGATAATGTAGAAAATGTTTAGAAAATAACAAGATTAATAAAAAATTAAAAGAACACCAGTAGACACTGATTTAATAGTTATATGAATTCTGACTTGAGATAAATTGATTATGAATTCTTCATTAGTTACGGAACCATAGTAGTGACACTCTTTATACAAAAATATTAATTTGAAATCCTTTTTTATTTTTTTAGAGGCTTTACTATAAAAAATGATTTCTTAGCCCCAACATACTAAGATATTAACTCACTATATTGCTATTGGAGACCTCTGTCTGAGATCGTTGCTGTGTAAATATATCTCAATCGGTTTAACACCGGATTTGAATTAAGATTACTAAGATAATCTAAATGCTTTAGATAATGGTTTGTTTTTTAGATGATGATGAAGACTGCGCTGAATGTACAGAAATTTTAGAATCCCTAGAACAAATAGATGGAGAAGTAGACCAGTATGGTATAGATTTCGTCAAGATCGCTAGCCCTGAAGCAGCCGCTACCCACAACATTGTTAATATACCATCACTAGTCTACTTCCGTAAACAAATTCCCATGCTGTATGACGGAGATCTCCACCAAGTAGACAAAGTTTTAGCTTGGCTGACTTCTCAGGACGTTTTTGAGATTAAAAATGAAATTGAGGAGGTTAACCGTAAGATGCTGGACAAGTTGCTAGAGGAAAATGAGTTCTTGGCTGTTTATTTCTGTAAGTGAAGTTCAATTTATCGCAAAACAATACAAATTTTTATTTATTTTGTTTAACTGATTTAACAAAATGAATAAAAATGCATCTGTCATGTAGAACATGAATCTTTCGTTTTCTGTTTCCTATTCATCAATTACGATTTCTAGAAGATTTTCATTTTAACATACATCCCTGGTGTTTTATTTGAAGACTACAGAATTTGCAGACCTTAAACACATCGATTTGGTTACAGACGAAAAAACAGCAGAAAGTCGTGCAGTGTTAGATAAATTAGAGAACATTGACAGTGAGACGGATAATTTGGATATAACGTTCGTGAAAATGCAAGACCCTCGTTATGCACGTAAATGGGGAGTCACCAAGCTCCCAGCTATTGTTTATTTCAGGAAAAGATTCCCAAGCATATATCGAGGTAGGTTGAATAAAGTGTCGCGATTGTTCTAGTTCTTTCCATTTTCCATGTATTTGAAGTAAATAAAACATTTATTTTGTAGGTGATCTCATGTCTGAAGACGAAGTATTAGAGTGGCTCCGAAAGAATAGATTCCGACAGCCAGAGTTGAATATATTTATGTACGCTTTGATAGCGCTCTCAATAGCGTTCATCATGTATACAGCGTTCTTACTTCAATGCTTCAAACCCGCCCCACCTGCGCCGATGACGCATCCGAAGCAGGCGTGAGGCTATAAAGACTTTGTCTTCATCATAGATTGTGACTTATTAGCCCTAATGGGTCTAGACAAGATGCAAACGCTTAGAAGCGTTCCTTTTAGCAAGCTTGTTACGTTTTCCCATCTGATATGTTTAAAGTATGTTTCATGCAAAAATGTTATGACACTCTTAACACAACGAAGGTGAAAATATTATCTTTGAATGCTCCTCTATTAAGTTATAACTGCAATAAAGCAGTCCCAAGCATGAAACACACTTTAAAGTGCGTTTAAATTTTATGACTTTGTCATTCCCTATACGTCATATTCGTCCTCATTTAGCAATTCCTACTGTATCTTTGTCTAGTCCCGGGCTATCAATGAACCGATTTTGACATTTGATCCGTTAGTTCTTGGCGAACCACCGATACAAACTCTCTCTGGACTAACGATCAGTTTGGATGCAACATGTTCTTGGGATCAAGCTTTTATTGAGATTTTAGCGGTTACTGGACTGACGTGAAACTTTTTGGGAAATTTATCCTGATCTAGGTGTGATGGTGAACTTATGATGTCATTCGCGTCCCTCGTCTCAATGGCATTTGGAAGTACGACCGTTTCGTTAAGACTGTTCTCGGTAGAATTCTGTATGGAGATATAGTGTGAGATGTACCGTTTTCCATTATCCAGACAGTGTTTATGGTTTAAATACTTTGCTCCGATTATGTCTTCTTGTTACATATTGTCTATTTTAGTCTTTGAGGTTCCATTGAGCCTTTGTTAAGTTTGTGTTTGAGTTTTCTGAGCTTTCGAACAACATTACTTGAGATTTTGAAGATGAAGAAATTCAGTTTAAAATATAATGAGAGTTGTATTTTTTCTCATCTTAGTTTCATTTTCTTTCCATTTAAATCTGGGCATCTGTAGCTTTACAGCTCATAAATCATGGGCAGTGTATAGCATGTTTATGAAACAATGAATTTTTATAGTTGTTTAACAGTAATTTTGTTTTGGAGCTCACCGTTTTCGAGTGACTGTCCAATGGGCGGGACCTGGACTGACTGCTACTACGATACTTTGATGCTATGTATTTTATTTTCGAACGAACAAGACAAACATTCTTAAAATAATTTTAAGCTCGATACGATGTTAAATATTCTGTCAATTGTTTTAAGTTTGACGTTATGTTGTTGATTTTAAAACATTTGACTGTAATCTGTTCTTTTATTTTATTTGATAGTTCGATAAAAAAGCATTCGATTTTTGATGTTAGGTAGGTATTTCAATAGGCGTAATTTTTACTACGTAAAACAATAATTAATAAATTTGATAATTGTTTCTTTGAGAATGTTTAAATCAGTATAATTAGAAAAAGAAATTATCTATATAGGTATACACCTACTTTGTTAATTTGCGGAGTATTGTTTTGTTTTACGAATTTTTATCTAATATCGTTTTTAGCAATTGTTAAAAATAAAACAAATAAATGAACAGATTAAAAAAGTACGACCTGTGCCTTCTTTTCTTTTTTTGTCTCCGTTCAACATGACACAGCCAGGATGAAGTGTTTTTAAATTTTCTATTCCAAAAAAGGTTTTCATTTAAAGGTTGTGTTATAACGAAATGAAATATTGAAAACTATTTGTGATGACATGTTTTTGTAGGACATTTTAGCACTAAATACATGTTATAAGTAACGTAGTAACATGCCCGTTATAGGTACTCTATATCATTCCCGCTCGTATTGTATATTATTGTGTATAATTATAATGATACCTTCAATAAATGAAACAGAAAGGGAGGCATGTTGACCGTGAACGCACATAGCGTACTAGTTTATAACAAAATAATTTATTTCATTACAATGAGGTAATTGGATTCTAGTTTGAAATCCTTTGAAGTCCAAGTCTAAGAAAATATAGTTAAAATAAATTAAGTAGGTACTTGTTTTGAACAGCTGGGACACTATTTTAAAATATCAATCTATTTATCAATATATATATATATCAGTAATATCAGCAACCTATACGTTCATGTTTATGTATGTATCTAGTTATCATAATGCGCAATTTGTAGTTAAATCAACTTACTTTCTATACTGATTTTACTTTTTCTGTTGTTTTATCTCTGTCTATGTCGAAAGGACATAGGTAAAGACAATACTATAGCTATGACACAATAGTTATGTTTAAAATACTTTTCTAAGTTTCATCCATATAACATTTCATTTTATAAACACCGTTTTAAATCATGTCAAAAAAATCTACAAAAAAGTGCGAATACATTTCAAATAAATACATTAGTACTTTTTGGTCATTTTCATAGTTTCTATAGATACAAATCTTTTGTTATGTGCGTTCATAGTCTAGAAAAAAAAAATGCTCAAATGAGTCATGCGCAAAGACATGCGTATTCGTTAATGTTAACATTGTATATAAAATGTAAATATATAAAATAAAATAAAAATAGTAAAATTGTATTCGTTTTATTATTGTGTTGTTCTTACGCAGTATAACCTGGCCAGTTTTATTATTGACAAATTTAAGATTTTGTTAAAGAAGGCGTAATTTTGATAGTCAAGGTTGTCCTTTGTTTCATACTCACATGTTCATTAACTGAGTTTAAAACTATTAAAGCAACATTGACCTAACAACATAGACAATTAAAATCAAGACCCTATTGAGGTATTTTTTTTCTACGCTATAAGTCTCGGAACTTACGACTAAATTACTTATTGCACGTTTTACATTTAGCCTTTACTCCATTTCTCCATGTACGAATATGTTGAGGAATCTGTTCTTTTGTTAGGTACTTCAAGACCCGCAAATAGCAACTAATGGGAAACAAGAAGAAGAAGAAAGTGTTTATTGATGAAAAATTGATAACTTTTTTTATGGAATAAGGGGCAAACGAGACGTAATGCCGGCCATAGACACACGCAAAACCAGGGTCGTCACAAGTGCGTTACCGGCCTTTGAGGATGATGTCGAGGTGGATGGGATAACTCCTCTTAATTTAACTTAATTCCTCTTTTTTATTTAAGAAAATAAAGTTAGTTTAATCTAGTTATCTTAGATAGATATTAAGTGCCTTTTAGAAGTTGTATATACTATACAAACTTGAGATCTCAATTTTCTCGTTGTCGCTATAGATTACATAACAATATCTCTACAAAAAATAGTTTTTAGTTCGTTTGCGTGCTATTAATTTTTTTTTTTTTACCTACTTTTATTGTAAGGCAAGATGCACTTGGTTTATTTAAAAAAAATGTTTTAGTTTAAATCTTTTTCATAATTTACTAAACTCTTTACTTACATGGCTCGGTATTTTTTTGGTAGAAATTTTTCTATAACTGAATCATAGCTAGATCGATTTATCGCCCCCCGAAATCACCTGCATACTACATTCCATTCAAACCGTTGAAGCCGTTTCCGAGATTCAAATTATACCTATATAAGAGAATTGCTCGTTTAAAGGTATTGATAGAGTTTTTTGTAAGGTACAGGACTTAAAGAATAAACCTTATTACAATTGTAGAAAAATGTTTAATAATGTACCCGCTTAATTATAACAAGCTTAGAACTAATTAACTTCATAATATCAGTCTCTGATATGAAGAATTACAATCGATATGAATCGGTTACATATACATATACATACGAAATTTAAACATAACAATACCAAATTACCTTAAGACCATGTTTAGACTTGTCCTTAGCACATGGAACATTTATTGTTACGCTATTCGTTAGGCAAAAAAAAAAACTTCTGCCCGCGACTCCGCCTGCCCGTTTTTCGGTTATCGCGATAAAGAGTAGCATTGTGTCAAATTTCATTGAATTCGATGCAGCTGTTTAGCCGTAAAGCGTAACTGACAGACAGATAGATTTATTTCCGTTTATATAATATTAGAATATGGATCACTTAAATCAGTAAATTGTTATGAACTTAAATATTGGTAATTCCCAAACAGCCGGTTTGATTTTCGACCCTATTGATTGAGTTCCAAATTTAAAAATAAAACTAATTTTACGTCATTTCTACCTCTCCTGTCTTACTACAGATATGCCGAGTAGTCGATTTAATATTTATTTTTGTTATAATCACTAAGTTTGGACACAGGATTTTTGGCATTTCTAATATGTTTACCACATTTAAATAAAAGTAAAATAAGTACTAAATACTTTAGGATAACTTGACCTATGTAATAATGAGTTTTGCGTCTTCATGGTACTTCAGGTATTTCTTTTTCTCACTTTCAAATAGTGCAACGAGACGCTTAGAGAACTCGGCGTGGACAGCATCTATCTCCTCAGGCGTAGGTTCTAGATTTTTCTTCACTTCCATTGGTGCTCCGACTGGAACATTAAAACATTTGGAGATGTACATAGGTATTACAGACGTAAATATCTCGGCAATACAGAACTAAACTAGCTTATTGACTAAATGTTTGTATGATCTGAAAATATTTATTTCGGATTTAGAGTGTTTTCTCATTTTATCAGTTGTCTATTACCCATAATACAAGCTCTGCTTAGTTTGAGACTAGATGGCGATATAAGCAGATATATGTATATGTACTTAGAAAATCAATTAAAAGATTCTTACCAACGGTGGTGACAGGAGACCGCATAGGTACCACACCATAAGAATATTGGAACACACCACGTCCCAGAGGGAACATAGGAGAAATGCCCGTGATCTTGCGGAACTTCTCCTGAAATCGCCGTAGGAGACTGTTCTCGGGGTTGTTAAGAGGACGAAATAGATCGTTCTCTCCAAAGGAAAATACAGGGACTATAGGTGACCTGGAATGTAACGTTTTAATTATATAATTAACCTGTATTGGATCCGATTTGCAGAAACATTAAAGTTATATCTAACATTCTGTAGGTCATAGGGTTCCCGAAGGTTTAACCAGGACTAATTAGTTATTTTCAACTTTATCTTGAAGAAAAGTACTTGAAATTTAAATTAATAATTAAAAAAACTCGCGCAAGAAGGGTTCCGTACCATTATCTATACATTTCAAGCGTCTACCTGTTGCTGTTATCAATATAGATCAAAAACGAGCAAACAAATCTGTTGTCTGGGTGCCCCCTTAAATATTTAGTTTTTGTTGTTATAGCGCCAACAGAAATACACCATCTCTGAAAACTTTAACTCTCTAACTATCACGGTTTATTAGATTGAGCCTGGTGACAGACGGACGGACAGCGAAGTCTTAGTAAAAAGGTCCCGTTTTACCCTTTGGATACGAAACCCTAAAAGCAATTAATTGTCATCATAAACAACACAGCGTGCCGTATTATTAAAGTTTTTTTTGGTATTTATCCGTTCTACAATGAGTCAATCGTTTGTGACAAATTAACAGCTGTCTTTACGTACAATTACTTACCCAGACTTCATAGCAACGCGAATAAATCCTTTCCTTCTATTCAATATCACTTTATACTCCTTTGGGTGCGCGTCAAGGGCTTCGGCTGCACCGCCTACTATCATCGCTACACAATTTCCTTTGTATTTCTTCTCGTCCAGCAAATGGAGTAAGCTCTCTTCCGAAGACGAACATATTCCAAGAGCAAGGCCGAAATCTCTGAAGAAAGGCACCAAGAAATGACCTCCTAAGGTGATCAAGTGACTGCTCATGCCCGGGAATAGTTTTTGGAAGTCCGTTGCGTTCGTGCAGAATGATCCGAAAGCTCCAAAAGAAAGGACGCCGTGAGGAAAGATGGCGAACATGTAGTTGCGGGCTGGATCTAAATTAACTGTCTTTACTAACTTAATTGGGAAATAGTCACAGTAATAACGCCACCATCGCCAGCTTCTCACCCATTCTGATCTGAAAATAAAAATAATAATTGATCATTATTTGTTAGTTGGTTCTTTGGTTCTGCTAGTGCATCGTTTACATGTGTAAAGTTGTAGTAGATGCTCGCTTTAGTTATGCATTTGTAATTTCTGATATTTGTCAGATAGTAAAAAAATACTCATAATTAGAAAATGAATTCTTAATCCGTTATTTTCGTATGGTTGAAAACCTTTATTTATATTATGAGTACGAAACATAGGACTAATATACTTTTTTTTAATATAATTGTGTGGCAAAGAACAGATGGGTTCCTGATGGAAAGTTCCTACCGCCGTCGTGTCGACATACGAGTATATCCACTGATATTACATCTGATACGTACATTTGTATAAAGGTATCTACTGACTGATAAAAGTAAGCAATAGGTATAATAATAATATTCAAATCATTAACCTACATATTTGTCTGCTTTCAATATAATTTAAAGACAAAATTTGTATTGTATAGGTATTTGGTGATTTAAGCCCATTTGATACTATCGATAATATCTATATTTTATTTGTACTTTTTGATCGTATACTATCAAAGCCTTAACTAAAGGTGTGCTAGTGGTGGTGCAGACCCTGTGGGGAGGGGAAAGTGCAGATATAACCAAAGATTGCGAAAGTAGAAAGCCAAGAGGAATCCCAAAGTTGTAAGAAAAAATACCCATGAACAAACTTATGAATTCCAAAAATACTTACTTACGCCCGCCGCGGCTGCATATGTCAATATCTCTTAGCATCCAAATCCCATACACAATGGCGACCCACCAGAGGCTTGAATAAACGAGTGTTAAGAAGAGATATATGGCAACTGCTTCTCCAAACAGCATGAAGTAAATGACTCCCATCGCGCCCAGGGTTTGGAGGCGACGGGTCTTCGGGGTGTTAATTGGTGCCCATTCTATTCCAAGTACATTGGACACCTTACTGAAATGGAGAAATATGATATAAAGTATTTTTTCCACAATATGAACACACAGTTAAAAATAATATCAATTAAAATAAATAGGTACATCTTTTATTTAGGTCTCCGTATGTTACAGAGGTCAGGTGGACATCCGTGTTGTGACGGTGTGAGAATTTTAAAAAATAAAAATAAACGATATTATTAAAAAATAATGTACTAAAAGCTAAAACATAATTCGTAACGTCCAAGGTCCCAGTCATCACACCCCTCTCTCGTCGGGCGTAGCGTAAACTAAGTTGACTGGATGGAAACACGAGCCCAACAATTTAAAAATTTTGGGTGATCAATGCCTTAGATTGATGAGGAAAAAGTGTGTGATGATTAGAACCTGGGATTTATTGAGTTTTTAATTTTATTACATAGTACTTCTCATTATATTAAGTTTATCAAGCCCTTTCATTTGATACTCATATCGGGGTAATCGTGACAAAATGGGTAGACCACCACTTTGTATCGACGGCCATCTTAGATTTTAATAATTTTTCATAGTGAACTGTATTCTATTAGTCCAGCCCATTCATTTGATACCCATATCGAGGCAGTCGTGATAAAGTTTGTAAACTGCCATTATGTAGCGGCGGCCATCTTGGATTTTAATAATTTTTCATAGTGTCATATATTATCATCATATATCACATAATCATAGTGTCATCATTAGTCAAGCCCATTCATTTGATGGTGATGTGATGATGATACCCATATCGAGGCAGTCGTGATAAAGTTTGTAAACTGCCATTATGTAGCGGCGGCCATCTTGGATTTTAATAATTTTTCATAGTGTCATATATTATCATCATATATCACATAATCATAGTGTCATCATTAGTCAAGCCCATTCATTTGATGGTGATGTGATGATGATACCCATATTGAGGCAGTCGTGACAAAATTTTAAACTGCCATTTTGTAGCGGCAGCTATCTTCAATTTACAATGAATCAGAATTTATTTAATTGTATTGTCACCAGAACTAAAGGTGTGTATCAAATTTCAGATCAATCTGACAGCATGAAGGGGGTCAAATTTCAATTTCTAGATTTGACCCAAACAAATAAATAAACAGGGCAAGCTATATAAAACCATATTCATCATGTGAGTGTCGTAAGAGCCGCCTAAGAAGCAAACTACGTAGGCCACCAGTATTGTAAAGAGAGAGAAAACTTGATCTTGAACAAATCCTATACCAATCTATCTGGCTTGCTTAGGCCAGTAGGCCTAAACCACCTTTTTAAGTAGAGGCTATGTCCATTGAAACCATTTTTGTAAAGAAAGAACGAAAGATTATCAGTTATATACACGTCTGATACAGGGACTTAAAATTCTTTTTTCTTTTTTTTTTTATTGAATAGTGGGCAACCGAGCAGACGTATCACCTGATGGTAAGCGATTACCGCCGCCCATGGACACCCGCAACACCAAAGGCGTCACAAGTGCGTTGCCGACCTTTGGGCGATGGGAAAGGGTTGGGGTATGGGCCCCCGGTATCCACACTCACTCGGTGAAACACAGCGCAAACGCTATTTCACACCGGTTTTTCTGTGAGGCCGTGGTATCACACCGGTCGAGCCGACCCATTCATGCCGAAGCATACTCGTAGCTCTCCCACGGTAATTCATTTTGGAACTAATTTGGAACATACTTAAAGAAATGCAAGCGTAGTCACTGCAAAACTTAAATAATACAACGATTCCTGAATCTAACTCAGGACTTAACTACATTATGCAAAACATACCTACTGAGTCTTTCAAAATTATTTGAAATAAATCTGTCGCTAAGTGAATTACGAATAGTTGATTATGTGAACGAATTAATCTAATCGTAATAAATTGAATTTCATCATCAGTTTATTTAGATACGGCAAATAACGACTAACCAATTATAAATTATATGTATTATATAAAATGTATGTAGGTATTTAAATTTAAAATACTAATTTACCGGCTCAATTGAAAACATTTGCTTTAAGCGTTATTTTAGGAGTGGCATGTCATTTACAAAACTTCACAGTATCTAAATATTTTTTCTGTGTGAATTGTTGCCAGCGGTAGTCCCGGACCAATACGACCTTCAAGAAAATAGCGTACTTTTTCCTTAAAGGCCGGCAACGCACTTGTGATGCCTCTGATGTTGCGGGTGTCCATGTATGGCGGTAATCGCTTACCATCAGGCGATACGTTTGCACGTTTACCCCCTACGTTTTTTTTGCACGTTTACGAATCTAATGACATCTCATTCCTTAAAATTAGTTCATCAGTGAAGGCGTTACATTCACAGACCGCTCTTCCTTTTAGTTTCGTAATCGTAATCAGGTAAAAACAGAGCCAAGCAAAAATTTAAGATAAACATGAAAATCTGTTGAGTGTTGACTGTATTGCTAAGAAGGCCGTTACGAAAGCTACAACTTTATAAAATAAAGATCATATGGCCTGAACTCTTCAACCGCCGAACACAGTCACCAGGCTATCAAGTTGATGTGAATAAAACTCACATTAGAGTTAGACCCTCAAGATATAGTAGTTTTAACACTAGAATTTGAGGTTAAAGATCCTCAAGACTGCAGTAGTCACAGCACAGGCATGCAGATCCAGTTGGACTTATGCAATCACTAGCTGAACCCCGCGGTGCTACCCGCGGTACGATGATAACTGCGGGCAACGCCGCGAGGCGAAGCTATATCTTTATAAATAGTAGTCTATGTGTTATTCTGATGTATAAGCTATATTGTGGTAAAGTTTCATTCAAATCCATTCAGTAGTTTTTACGTGAAAGAGTAACAAACATCCATACATACATACATCCATACTTACAAACTTTCGCCTTTATAATAGTAGTAGGATATAATGAGTATACTAACTTTCGCGTACGGTTTCCCTCGAATTTAATAAAAAGCATCCTATTTTACTCCTAAAACCTCCAAGAATATGTGTACAAAGTTTCATGAAGTTCGATTAACTAGTTTTAGCGTGAAAGTGTAAGAAACAAACTTACATTGACATTTATATTAATAGAAGATGCTGATGACACATACAGATTATTATATCGTCGCTCCGTTATTCGTTCACAGTTCATGAGTATCGGAGTTAAAGTCCAACCAAACAAAATACAAAGATTAATAATAGCTTTGTAATAAATAAACCTTTGTGTTATTTATCTTATTCACGACAAAGATGATTCACATGCTAAAGGTGAACATTTTAAAGACAATGTCACGAATAATTTAAAGAACTTAACACAAATATTTGTGATCCAATAAACGTCGTGTTAATTGCAATTTATTTATATGGAATTTCATCTAAACTGTTGTAATATTTCGTTTGTTCGTTCTTGGACAAAACCTTGCGTGTTCATGAAATAGGAACCCTATTTCAGTTTTCATTCTTAGACAATTCTCAAGTACCTATTTTAAAACATAACCAGTGTCAGATCGTCGTCTTCTCGATTTAATTGAATTCATACTCATGTTATAAATTCAAAAGTTACTTTGTCTGTCTATCTGTTTGTTACACTTTCATGGTGAAATTTAGCTTGGAAATCCTTTGATTCTTTAGTAAGGACATAAGTAGCCTAAGCTACTGTTTACCGTGATACCCGATATACGGCGCTCCGAAAAGATCTTAGTCCTTAGGTGCATAAATTCATAAGGCTTTTTTTCGGAAAAACTAAAAAAAATATTTTGTTATGAATAAAGCGCAAAATGTTTAGTCCGAAAATGCGAGTATAGTAACCAATATATTTTTTTTGATAACATAAAAACCTATTCTGGTTTTCACAAAATCTTATTTTCATTTTAACACAGCATTGAAGCAAATATATATAATCGATTAGACCTTATTGGAGTTTTAGTCAAACTAGTAGTCGTCTAGTGATCGGAATTCGATCAAAAAATAATTCCTCCGTTCGCATAGTCTCCGTAAAAAGGGGTACCTACAAAGTATTTGCTTCGCGTATTGTAATATAGATAAATTAATAGTAATAACAACTTGTTGTCAACACTAACATACATTTCACAAATAAATCAAGTAAAGAACATGCCAGTACTATTTGATCCCAACGTGACTATTTAATAGATAAATAAACACGATCTTGATACTTATACATTGATATTGAACTTGTATTTATGGCAGTGTCATGTTATTGTACATAATTATGTTGATTTATTAATAATGATCTTAATAACAACAATGATAGTACGCACTGTGTTCTCAATTGATTGCAGTATAACATCATTTGATCTAAAACGGACTGTACTTTTATTAATTTCCTTTAAGGTTGAAACAAAGTAATACATCCACAGCTTTTAATATCCCACTGCTGGACATAGGACTTTTCTAAGAAATAATGTTTTAGATTACTAGACCAAGAAATATTTGATCAACAACTTATCACGCGGTAACTCGAGAGCAATAGCTTTGAGTTTAACACTTACATATAATAAATAATTATAAATAACATAGATGGTAAGACTTTGATACTGAATAAAACCTGTTTTATAAGGATCTGTTAGGTTTAGGACGAAGGCCAGAACTATCTAACTAACATAACCAATATTTGAACGGTCTAGAATCACAGACACGGCTAAGTTTATTTTTCTATTATCACATAATTAATTTTAAGTTTTGTATTTTGTCTCTTTCGGTCCTTTCTACATAGCGTTTGATTTTATATAACCTGGTTAAGAGTACGAGTACACTGGTGTCCTAGCTAATCTGTGCATGTAACACAAGTATTTTTAAGTTCACTACGGGCAACAGCGATTCTCGAAGTAAGCACTACCTAGCTATTTTGTAAGTCACTTCGTGAATTAATTAATATATTTCGGTTTTGGAGAGAAATAAACGTTTTTATTATTGTTATTATTTATATAGAACACCGACTGTATCTACCACGGTGTCTTGTTATAAATTGTGTTCGTTGCTCTTGAATTTTCATTCTTAGATGATGCAATTTTTCTTCCATTTTTTTATAGGACCAAACGGAAGATATAACTATTCTTTCCATTAAGAAAATAATTACCCAAATCGGTATAAAAATTATGGATGAGATTTATTTTTTATATGTATTTATCTAACTTTGAGAGCACAGATTTGATTTGAGTAGTTTAATCGGTTCCACGCCATTTTCTACTTCGCTGAGTGTTATGGGTCCAAACTCTACATGGTATAAGCACTTTGTGTGATCCACAGATTTTTGTTCTGTGTCTGCGTGTTCATTGATTGGTTAATAAATTTGGAGGTCGTCTTTTAAAAAAATCACAGATGTCGCCGTGGCCGAAATAGGTTGGCAGAGAATAATAATAATGTATAAGTGTAAGCTTCTGTTTGTAATTTCAAATTAATAACTTTTCACTTAATGCTTATTAAAGCTTATACAGTAGTTACGTACTTTAAAATATCAACTTTTTAAATGTTTGTTTGTCTGTCTCTCCATCTGTCTGCCTTAATCCTAAGCTCCGGTTAATCTCTAGAAAAAGGAGATTGATTTTGACGGGACTTTTTTTAGACTAGCTTCGCCGTTGTATTCTTCTATACCTTTACTTAACTAACTATAAAGATGGAGAGCAGATTATCAATATATATGTAAATATTGGTTGTGATATTTACATTGACATAGCCGAGCTTATCCTAAAAAATGTTGAAGTCCTTATCAGTCATAATCATAACCCAAGTATTAAAACTTGTAGGTGAGAATGTTTGGGAGTACATATCTATTTAAAGAATGATATTATGTTATCAGGTGTATTATCTAGGTCGTGTTCCGTAACGCAGAAGGTAGCCAGCTTAGTGACTTCAAAGAATCAAGACTGTTATTATCAAACTTTTTATCGTACAAAAATTATTACTAGAGAATATGCCACAAAGGCGGTAACAGGAAAATTATTTATTTAAAGCTTGACAAAGTAAATTTTTACAATGAAGAACGAATACATAGATTCAATGGGATACGCTTAGAATCGTATTCCAAATTAACGAATTGTATAGTTGTTGGCATTTAAAATATTCCGGATCATCTAACACACAACGCCATCTAGTCCCAAGCTAAGCAGAGCTTGTGTTATGGGTACTAGACAACTGATATAAATACTTATATACATTTTTTTTTGTAAATACATACATATTATACATAGGGATTGATAAAAGATTGATTAAAGTTATGAATTTAACATTGTTCGATAGAAATAGACCAAATGTGTGCTTAAAGGAAGGGCATCCACCTTAGCACCTAAACTAAACCTTTAACCATTTGAATGAATGAGGTGTCAAGCAGCTGGATTATAATTTTTAACTTCTTTCATAATAATTTGTAATACCTAGTTTTTGTGTTTTTTTCTTATGGTAAGCGATTACTGTCCATGGACACCCGCATTACCAGAGGCGTCACAAGTGCGTTGCCAATACCAATATTATTGAAGCAGGCAATATAATTATATACCACTAACCATAAATGTACCTTTTTATTTACCTGCCGTATTAACACGAGTAAGGCATATATTACCAATGCTAAATGCTCTAAATACTGATGCATTTAATCGGTAATTTACTAAGGATGCAACTAACAACCACTGAATTACATAATTAGTTTAATACAAAAAAGGTTACAATCGCAGTGCTGAAAATGCTAAATCCATTTTGATTATTTTTATATCTACATAGTACAAATTCACTTCCGCTGTTTGTCCGCTTAGATCTTTCAAACTGATTAACAGATTTCAATGCAGTTTTCGCCAATAGATAGAAGGATTTAAGAGAAAGGTTTATATGTATAAATAGATGCGTCCAGCGCTTATTCTCCCTCTCTCACCAACGGCGGGTAACACCAGTAGGCGCTGCTAGTTATTACATTAACTCTCATATTTTAAAGTCTTATGTTATTTTTATCAATCAAACCCTCATTAATGTGTACAAGCACAAATTATGAGCTCTGTTGTATCAGAAGCACACACTAACTAATATTTGAGATAATTATAAGATGACTGTAGTCTTCCTTATTAGCGGCTAACACTTTAAATTGTGCATTTTGCTCGACTGATTCATTAATAGAAGAATTTTAGATTGGGTCATTTCATGACTAAACGTCTACCTATTTCATTTTGACTATGTCGAGAAATACGAACTGAAAAAATTGTGTATTATTGTATGGAAAATAAATAAAGATGATACTTAACTTTTTTCTAAAATATCTGTGCTCTTAGAATAGTGGAATGAACTGTTTTTTAAAGAATATGTTGTATTATTACATATCATTCTAAAGCTTTACAAATAGTGAAGATTTTGCACAACACAAAGAAGCTGCACGATTGGCCGAGTGGTTTCAGCGGTCGCCATGCCGCTTGCTACTGCGCCAAGTGTCTTGGGTTCAAATCCCACGCGGTACAGCACTTTGTGTGATCCACGAATTGTTGTCCCGAGTCTGGTTGTTCTTTGCGTCCGTTTCATGTATGTTTGTAAAGTCCCCCACGACACAGGATGTTTATTCCTAATGTGGGAGTTGTCTTTAAAAAAAAAAAAAAAGATATTTCTTTACTTATTTTGAAGTCGTTTAAAACTGTCCCAACTCCCAGCACTATGGCCTACAGGAAAAATGTCGTTGACTAAGTAACTAGAATTTATATAAATAATCGAGACCAAATATGTACATCTAAAATCTCCTACTAGGATTACAGAAGAACTCCTAATTATGTAGATACTTCAATATTAAGTGTGTGTTTATCTTTATAATAAACAAATAATGTTTACATATCCTATTGTTTACATGCTAACAAACCGTCGTATTAAAGGTTAAGGACATATACGGTACAAATACTTCCTGTCCTTACTTGAATATGTTTATCGCAGTTTCCATTTTTATCCTTCACGAATCGTTCACCTTATCACGGAACATTGACACAAAAACACACAAGTATACACTACTCTGTCCAAGAAACGACTGAATTAAATAAACTCCGTGTTTCTAATCACACTCAATGTCATTTCGATGGAAATGTGTCAGCTGCGCTTATTTCTGATTACAGTGATTTTATTATCTTTGCTATTATTTCTGACGTATAAGAACATCCGAACAGTGACTAAGCTGCGGTACTTGTGCCATTTGATCAATTAAAACAAATGGTTGGTAAAACGTTTGAAATTTAACGTTAACGCAAAAAAAAACAAGTCTAGTTTGTGTCGGACAACTTGCAGTAGAGGGTTCCATAATCGTTTGTTGTGTACAAAATGCGGGCTTTCTAATAACATTAATTAACGGCCCTTGAAACGTTTCGTGACCTGTGTCCAAACAAGCAAAATCTTTTTTGTAATGGTCAAGTTCTTAAATTTAACATAGGGTAGTGATAACCTGATAGTAAGTAACTATTGCCCCAAAAATAAGGGTGGACTTGTTAGGTCGCCGGTATTTCATTCACTATTTTTTCCTTTATATGTATGGGCTTGCCAAAGTAGAGTACTCTGCCTGATAAAAAGTATAAGCAGAATCCTAAACCAGTGGTCACCATCATTGTATTATGATAGCTAGATTGACCGATAGAATACATCTATACTTTTTTTTAAAATCATACATATTTCGTCTGACTTGGGCATCGAACCCGAAACCTTAAGCACAGCAGTAAAAAAACATTAATATGGTTTGTGTACTCCACGAAAACTCAAGAGGTTTATACCGATTCAATTGGAATTTTGATATGAAACACAACTTGTTTTAAAGATTGTTGCATGAGTTCTCATCAATGCAATCCCTAGCTATGTGGCATAGTGAAACGTGCCTGGGTACATCTTAAGTATAAGTCTAAAAGTATAAATATTGCGGTCTTCATATCTCATCAACAGCCATATTAGTCCAGTTGTTATTATATTTTATACTGTAAGTGGTTTTATCCAGTAATTAAGTAAATATGGACAATAAATCAATAATCTATTTTATTACAATGAAGTAAGCTTATAAAACACGTGTGCCTAATAAACTGAATTCGAAGGTTAAATTCTAGTTTATTACAATTAAGTAAGCCTATGAAATAAATGTAATAAACTGAATTCAAAGGTTAAACTAGAACCTTCGAATTCAGTTCGCCCTTAGGCTTGTGAAGGTTCCAGGCCAGTCGCTTCGTGGTAAAACTGACATTCAGGTAAAATCAGTTGAAGGTTATTACCCGCTTACTAGAATCGACCCCAAATAATCTTGAGATTAATGAGGGCTAGGAAGATGCTGATATGAAATAAATGTTTGAAGTAAATGTCTATTCAATATTCGTCGTATTAAGACTTATTTGGTAAGCTTGATCGTCTCGCATAAATACGCAATTCGTGTCAAGAACGTTGACTTTAAACAAGGATAACGCTTAATATAACTCAAACTATATAAGTTTTACGAGTAACGTTATTATTAAATCTAAAGGGTATGGAGGTACTTAAATACCTTTGAAGGTTTGTTTAAAAAAATACAAAATAATATTATAATTCGAAAATAACTCCGTCTGTCTACTAGTTGAGCTTTTTTGGATTTGGATGAATTTCGGTATATACCTAAAAATAGCTTAAACCGTGAAGAAGAACATAGGCTACCTTTTAGCGCGATATCCGACGCCTTTGCCGACGGCTCCGCCTGCGTATACACGTGCTAGTCTACTATGTTGAATAATGTTAAGTTGAACTCACTTCAGATATGTTATTTATCTATCTTTGGCATTCATAACGTGCCACAACAATGAGTGGAAAGCTGAAGCAGGATATAACTATGTACCTACTTAGTTTTAAAAATATAAAATTAGACGATGATTTTTAAACTAATGAAAGGGGAGCAAGATATTTATATATTTTGATCTGGCTGCTTCTTATTTGAAATTAACATAGTTACAATCTAGTCATGACAAATTGATTATTTTGGATTTCAATTTTCCTTAAGCTTAATTATTTATACTACAAACGGAAAACGTGTTGATTAAAGTCATCATCTTCCTAGCCTTTATTATTCTTAAGATTATGTATATGGGGTCGGCTACTAAGTTCAACCGGTTTTACCTAAATAAGCTTTTAAACGGAGCGATTGGCATCGGACCTTAAGCCTATGGATGAACTGAATTCGAAGGTTAAACTAGTTGTCAGTATATTTGAGGACACTGACTTCCACATAACGATTGCCATAGATGTTCATGACAACCGGGACCGATGGCTTAACGTGCTTTCCGAGGCACGTATTTATTTAGTTTTGTTTTTTATTGTATAGGGGGCAAACGAGCAGACGTATCGTCTGGTGGTAAGCGATTACCGCCGCCCATAGACACCAGCAACACCGGAGGCGTTACAAGTGCGTTGCCTGCCTTTTAGGAAGGAGTACGCTCTTTTCTTGAAGGTTTGTAGGTCGTATTAGTCCGGGAACACCGCAGGCGACAGATCATTCCACAGTTTTGCTGTGCGCGGCAGAAAGTTTCGGGTAAATCGCACAGTTGTGGACTGCTAACCATCTAGATGATGGGGATGAAATTTCTGTCACGTAGGACGATGGCGAAAAGATGCGGCAGGGATCAATCCGAACAATTCTTCGGAGCACTACCCATGGTAAATGCGGTAGAAGATGCACAGCGAAGCAACATCTCTACGCAGCGCCAGAGAGTCTAGCCGAATCGGAAGATCCTGGCAATCGACGATACGAGTCGCCCTCCGCTGAATGCGGTCCAGAGGGAGGAGCTGGTATTGGGGTGCCCCTGCCCAAAGACGAGGACAGTATTCCATGTGAGGCCGAACCTGCGCCTTATAAAGCCGAAGGCGGTGGGCCGGAGTGAAATACCGCCTCGATCTGTTGAGCACACCAAGCTTTTTCGAGGCCAATTTGGCCTTGCCCTTCAAATGGCCACGAAACTGGACTTCGCTCGATACGTCGACACCAAGTACTCCAATATTGGCAGAGGCAGATAGGGTAGTGTCTTCAAAACAAGGGTATACGACCCATGGATGTTTTTTAGCGGTGAACGGGCAAATCTGTGTCTTTGTCGGGTTGAAATGGACCAAATTAAGTCTACCCCAATTTGAGACCTTTCCCAAAGTGGTCTCAACTTCAGATACAAGTTTGTTTCGACTCTCAATGACGTTTTCCCGAGAAATATTGGCGTGGCCGGTGTAGAGAGCATCGCCCGTACTGTCATCCGCATAACAATGAATGCCGCTAATTGGCAGCATGTCATTGATATGAAGGAGGAACAGAGTAGGCGATAGCACACAGCCTTGCGGGACACCAGCATTCATAGGCATGGAGTCAGAGCATTCACCGTCGACTACGACCTTTATGCTTCTACATGCCAGAAAGCTAGTAACCCAATCGCATAATTTCTCGGGAAGCCCATAAGTAGGGAGCTTCGAAAGAAACGCTTTATGCCAGACCCGGTCGAAGGCTTTCGCGATGTCCAAACTAAGTGCCAACGCTTCCCCCTTAGTCTCAATCGCCTGAGCCTAGCGATGTGTCAGGTATGCCAGAAGATCACCAGCTGATCGACCCTTACGGAAACCGTACTGCCGGTCACTAAGCAGATGATGATCATCTAGGTACCGCAGGAGTTGATGGTTAAATTAGTATGAACTGGCACTATATTTCGTCAGTCGGCTCATTATATCGACTTCTACAGCAGCAATATTTTGTTTTAATATAAGGAGAAAAGTGGGCTACATTTTAGTGTTTTCCCAACTCATAACAAGCTCTACTTAATTATAAAAAAAGTGCGTGCGCACAAAGTACACATGTCAGAAGTGAAACTTCTTTGGCAAACTAATTTTTAAGTCTTGTTTATATTTATATAAATCTAAAACTTTACATTTCCGAGACTTAGAGGGAGGGAAAAAGGAAGATACGAGTATGTTAGGAATTTAATTGTCATTAAATTATTAAAAGTGTCGAAAATTAATACAAAAATTCTAAAAAAAAGAGGTCAACGGTTTATGGTCGCTAGGTCGCGAATGAATTTTGCCATTTTTAGGGTTCCGTGCCTAAAAGGAAAAAACGGAACCCTTTTATGATCACTTTGTTGCCCTTCTGTCTGTGTCTGTTCCAATTCTTACTTACTTTTCTTAATATAAGTTCATATAAAGTTAATTGTACAAAATAAATACTTAAAATTTATAAAACATAACCGTTGAAAAAGTGCCTATTGTACCCTATGGTGTAGCTATTTAACTAAACAATTAATCCGGTACATATTATAATGCCAACTTACTGGTAATGAAAAGCAAATAAATATTTAATTCTTACCGTAACGACTCTGGTCTCTGCATCCTGGCACGTTGTACACTGGACTCATTAAACATTAAAATAACATAATTTTCCTTATGATTTAACATTGCCATTCGGTAGGTATAATAAGTGATTATTTATGCTGTTAAAATATAAATACTCACGGGGGTATCCTCAACGGGTAAGCAGAGGTGTATTAAAAGCTCATATTTTTAGATTAGCTTTTTTTGTACGTCGATTATCGCAGTAAATAGTAGCCTATGTATAACCTAATCTGTTCAGTAGTTCTTGTGTGAAAGAGTAACTAAACATCCGTACCTACATCCTCAGAAACTTTCACATTGATGATATTAATAAGATTCAGTCAGCAGAGTCTGGAGACAGTAACTTGAACTGACTGTTCCGGTAGTCGTGTAATATTTCCGTGGGAGAGCCACGCTTCGGCATGACCGAAGTGATACCACGGCCTCACAGAAAACCGGTGTGAAATAGCGCTTGCGCTGTGTTTTACTGAGCGAGTGAGGATACCAGAGGCCCATACCCCTCTCCCCTCTCCCCATCCCCCAAAGGTCGGCAACGCACTTATGACGATTTTGGTGTTGCGGCGGTAATCGCTTACCATCAGGTGATGCGTCAACTCGTTTGCCCCCTATTCAAAAGTCGGCACTATTAACCACCATCATATTAGCCTGATATCTACCCGGTCGTGTTCGACAGCTGTCCCATCGGATTTTGAGAGCGAGGGAAGGGAGTGCACCTGTGTTTGCGCACACGTTGTGCACTATATTATCTACTGCGTATTTGACTGGTCTCCGTTAAGAATACGTCACCAATGTTTATAACTAAATATACCTAGTCGCAGCAAATAGGTGCAGTGGTAGCGTATGCGACTTCTGTATTTGACTATTTAAGGTCTTGGGTTCGACTCCCGGGTCGGACCAAACGAGACTAAATGGCGTTCTGTCAGATGTCAAAAATATTACTGTTATCCATAAATTATTTTATTTATTTATTTATTTATTTATAAACTTTATTGCACACCACTATAGTAAACATTTGAACATAGATACATATACGGACACCAACATCAGGTATCACAATAGGCGGTCTTATCGCTCACGGCGATCTCTTCCAGACAACCTTTGTACGGATATTATAAAAAGATCCTCTGGGTAGTCGGCGGTGTACTTCAATAGATCTAAGTGAAAATACACATAAAGCTACCTATACATATATACCTACTTACACCAATATATACTACATATACTACATACATACTAACATATATAAATCTATACACAAATATTACCATAATTACCACATCTCAAAAACCATGACGTACCACACATTTACCACAGTATTCCTGTACTGGAATACTTTACATGGTCAAGTAATAAATAGTGACATTTTTTTTAAAGGTATGCAGAGATTTAGATTATTGTTCTGAGACTGGATGTGTTCGTTTTATAAATATCTGTAAAGTCCCCTAAGACTCAACATACATAGGGATATTAACAGTGTGGCAGTTTTCTACTTAAAAAGGAAGTGATCTAAAATTAAGTGATTTAGGGTGAATCTACGAACATCAAGCAAAATTATTAAGTCTTTATAAGAGGAGCTCATAGCCCAGTTGCACTCGGTGAATAGAAACAATCACCGAGGGTAAGGAACGACGATGCGATCAGTACCTGGATGGGTGACCACCTGGTGGCATGATACTTATGGTTACCGTGATTCACACTTACAAATTATCTCTATTACTTTTATTCATAATATTCTTCAGAGAGACTGTTATTGTTGTATAAGTTATGTATAAATAATTTAATTATGTTCATCCGGGATGGAGGCCAGGAGACCTGTAACACAAGTTTACTTAGTATGGGCTCCTGTCTCCCTTCCAGCGCTTGTATTTGTGATTTTGTATATCTATACTGTATTTTGTGGGAGAAATTAAATAATTTTTATTTTTTATTTTTTTATTATTATTCCATGGACCGTGGACTATTAAAATCTGTTGATGAAGAAACATTGTAAACTGCATTTATTGCCGTTTGCTGCACTATACTAGGTACATTCAAAAATTACTTAGAGTCTAAAGAGTTTTAAGTATGGGTTTTTAATACAGTTGGCATAAAATATATAGAAAAAAAATTACAATGCTAATAATAACAAAAAAAACTTATTAAATATAGGTATAATGTTTATTGTATTTTTTTTATCAGAAATGAGGAAACAATAACAGCAGCCTGTATGTACCTACAGACCAATAACAAATAAAATAAAACCATATGCTATTGTTCGAAAGTAGGTCAATAGCATTTGGTCAAAATAATTTTTTCTTGTTTTATATATCTGACTCCTCTAAACTCACTCACGTAATGCACATACCTACTGTAAGTATATATATATTTAACATAACTTTTATAACTGGTAAAGGCATAAAAAAAATCCCATCCCCCAAAGGTCGGCAACGCACTTGTGACGCCTCTGGTGTTGCGGTTGTCCATGGGCGGTGGTAATCGCTTAACATCAGGTGATACGTCTGCTCGTTTGCCCACTGTTCAATAAAAAAAAGTTAATAATTTAGAATACGACAAGTCTTCTAATTGGAGAGGCAGCAGGCCTGTTCAACTGATGAGTTCGATAGGCTGTCGATAAAGAAGTATTTCTGTCCAGGTAGGAGAGCACCTACCTCTTTATTCATCCTCACCACCCTACACTCCCCTTTATATATATAATAGACTAGCGACCCGCCCCGGCTTCGCACGCATATAAAACATAGCTGACCCACGCAACCTTGTTTGCGTCTTATATAGCTCGTAGCATGAAAATTTTCGCAAAATAAGTAACTTTTCTGGTTGATTTTTACACCTTGTGTCCGAAAAACCCAAATATCTTACGGAACCCTATTTTTTTCCAAAATAAAATATAGCCTATGTTACTCGTGGATAATGTAGCTTTCGAATGGTGAAAGAATTTTTAAAATCGGTCCAGTAGTTTTTGAGCCTATTCATTACAAACATACAAACATACAAAAATAGGTACAAATCTTTCCTCTTTATAATATTAGTATAGAAGTATAGATGACAAACCCAAAGCAACACTACACAAAAAAAAAAAACGGTAACAAATAAATGTTCCTTTTCTTTTTAGCAATGGAACATTATCATATAAATTTATAAAATCTCTAGTATTTAAAATCGCTGTTAGTGCATTTTGTCAGTGTATACTTTGAATTTAATAGGTTCCCTCCATATATGACTAAAACACAACAATTATGTTCTAAAATCAAAATATTCATCTCGTAGAGCGACAAGGCAGTCTTCACAAAAATAATCATGCATCTAATAGCCCTAGGAAGAAATGTAAGAACAGTATCAATATTTTCTGCCCCTAAAATCTCTAGGCATTAGAAGATTGTATTAATTATCATCTATTTTTATAGTTGCTAAATATCATTATTAATTATTTCTCTAAAATTCTTAATTCTTTGTTCCGTCTCCTTGATAGAGTCCTTAAGGTCCTTGTGAATCTCACCATAGGCCAGAATGGATTGGTTGGTTTCTGAGAAGATGTTCTGCAAAATTTGAAGGTGTAAGATTCTGAAAAATAGAATTTATTATTGTTACTAAAAGTACATTTATTAAAAACTAGCTGACCCAGGCAACCTCGTTTGCGACTAATATTGCCTGAAGCGTGAAAACTTTCCCCCGTTTTTGAAAAATTCTTCATTGGTGCTCCACTCCTATTAGTAGTAGCGTTATGATATATAGCCTATAGCAATCCTCGATGAATGGACTATCCAACACCGAAAGAATTTTCCAAATCGGACCAGCGGTTCCTGAGATTAGTGCATTCAAACAAACAAACTCTTCAGCTTTATTGTTAGTATAGATATTAACTTTAAAGAAAAATATATGAAAGAGGATTAAGTGCTCACTTTTCGCCGCAATCTACCATACTCCAGGCTGCGTTTAAGAATTTCTTGTTAGAAAAATCCAACAGCAGTACGACCTGGCAATCGAACCTTAGACCTCTTGATCTGCAGTCATTTATGCTAACCATTAGACTAAAGACACAGTCTACAAAAGTAAGAAAAATCAAATAAACCCAAGGCTGCTCTCTAAAAATAGCATTTACAACACCAGTTTGTTGAATGTTATAATGTTCTTCGGATTAGTCTTAACTTTAACAATTGTTCAAATAAAGTTACTGACATTTCTGTTACTGATACTTACTTAGATTTCAGATCCAGAATCCTCGTTTTCAGAGTTAAAAATTCACTAGAATTATTCCCAAACTGTGAGACATCATGCAGTCTATGATTTAGCCACTCCATCATCAGCTCAACCTTCTCACTTTCCTGTTCTTCTAAAGTGTTCATTTTCTCCTCCAAACTCTCTTGAAGCTCTCTAATCTGAGATTTGCTGCTTTTCTTACCATTGGCCTTTGATTGTTTGAGGTTTTCTAATTCTGATATAAATGTTGGTAACTTTGTTTGAATTTTCTGTATCACAGCTTGGTTGAATTCTGCTTGCTCATCAAAAGTTAGTTCCGATGCTGTTTGGTGCATAAATCCTAAAGGTAATAGACAGCATATGAAAATGTGAACTAGGTATAAATAAGAAATTTTACATTACATATATTGATCCATGTGGATTAAGAATTCAGGATGTTGTAACACTCTGAAGCGAAAAATATAGTTTAGATAACATCTAGAGAAATCCTGTCTGGTGGAGCAACAATATATCCTACTACTATTATAAAGGCGAAAGTTTGTAAGTATGGATGTATGTATGTATGGATGTTTGTTACTCTTTCACGTAAAAACTACTGAATGGATTTGAATGAAACTTTACCACAATATAGCTTATACATCAGAATAACACATAGGCTACTATTTATAAAGATATAGCTTCGCCTCGCGGCGTTGCCCGCAGTTATCATCGTACCGCGGGTAGCACCGCGGGGTTCAGCTAGTATATGTATATAATAACAATATGTCCAATAAGGTGAAGTAATTCAGTACTAAGTTGACTACTCAAAACAATACTAAGTAATAATAAAAATTCGAAAGTAATTCTGCCTGTCTGTTAATTTTTCACGGACAAACCACTGCACCAACTTCAATAACATTTCAGAGATGGATACTATTATTCTTGAGGAAGGACATAGGCTACTCTTTAGCGCATAACCGAAATAACTGGTGGGCAGAGCTGCAGGCAAAATTTAACTGTAATGTCATTACATTTCTTTCGTAAATAAAGAAAGGATACATACCCAGTACTGTGGCAGTACTTTCATCGCTAGCACTTAACTTGTGTAGACTAGAATAATGTTTGAGGTCACAATCGGCTATTATTTTGTTAACTTTGCCCTTTAACTTTTGAGATAGTTTATTCTCCCAGCAAACTTCTTTGATAATCTCTAATAAAACATTTTCCTGTCTCATATTTATATCTAAAGTTACACCATCAGTACTTGTGACTGAATCCATTATTTGTTAGGATAATTAAATGACAAAGAGAATACGAGAATACAATATTACTCTATAAAAAGCCTACAATAACAACTTCGCAACCAAGGCAACCGTTCTTATATTTTGAAATATTTTAGTTTTGAAGTTTGAACTTCTAATAGTTCTAATGAGTGTTGCCACCTTGTCATTTCTCAAGGAATGACCGTATTGCCCAAATGTTTTGAAAAAAAGTTGTGCTTTCTAAAGTTTTGGTCACTGTACGTTCGTTTTTAAAGGAAATTATTAAAAATCTGTCAGTAGTTATTTATTATAATTATTTATATTTTGATCCTAAACACCATTTCGATTTTGGTACTTTGCTGTGTAAAATATTTTTGAACGACATTTTCCCAGTCAAATTGCATGAAAATAAAATAGAAACTGTTTGTTTCACTTAATCTTAAGTAAATGAAAAGAGAAAGCAATACATAATAAAGCTATAGTTGGCAATGCAATGTTATAAGTAGCATCAAAGTCATCAAACTCAAGTCGGCATTTTGTTTTTAATATTTCGAAAACCACTTTGATATTGTATTATATGGTATTTTCTTAATTTTTAAGTTGTCCCGGTGACTAATTGCTTAATGTTATACACGTTTTCATACATGTTTTAAGTTAAAACCATTCATTAATCAAAATGTCGTCAGGAGGCTCAGAATCCATAAAGAAACTTACAGAAGATCAGGCCTCTTCTAACAATGGACAAAGTATTTCATCTGAATCTCATAAATCAGTGGAAATTGTTGATAAACATAAATCTAGTAAAACCTCAAATGAATCTCAAGGAAGTTGTTACTGGTTTGTGGAAACCTACAAATATTTTATGTTTTTAAAATTATTTTGAAAGAGGTTCAATAACATTACTGACCTGTTTGTTCTTTTTAGCGGGAAAGATCGTAATCTGAATATAGCAGAATTATTATGTGCATCATGCAATCGGTGGTTTCACGAATCATGCATTGGATACCAATTAGGCAAATTGGTACCTTTTATGACAAATTATCTATTTATATGCAAGAACTGCTCTCCAACTGGACTTGAAACTTTCAAGAAGAACCAGGCGCGTAAGTAAACAAATCCCTTTTTGTTTACACGAAAACTCCTTTTTATATTTCAACTAGGTTTCGCCTGCGGTTTCGCACGCGTGTATGTCAGATAGAGTAGTGAAAAGTAATTTGTATTATTCTGATCTATGAACTATATTACAACATATTATTTTTTTTTTATTTATCTTACTGTAAAGTTTCATTCAAATCCCTTCTGTAGTTCTTGAGTGAAAGAATAACAAATATTCATACATCCCCACAAACTTTTGCATTCATAATAATAGTAGTTAGTAGGCTTACAGTCTATAACATGATAATCTGCATTCTATTCCAAGCATTTTTTTTAAGATATCAACAATAATTTCAATGTAATATATAATGTTTGAATTCTTTTTAATTACAGCATTCCCGCAAATGTGCTTGACAGCTATAGCGAATCTCAAGCAGGACAGTGTAAAGGAAGGCAGTAACAGGCATTTATTCAGCAAAGACAGGGAAATCATCCCTTACATTGATCAATATTGGGAAGCTATGACAACCATGCCTAGAAGGTAATTTTAATAATAATAATAATAAATAAATAAATATTCTGGACATCTAACACACAACGCCATCTAGTCCCAAGCTAAGCAGAGCTTGTGTTATGGGTACTAGACAACTGATATAAATACTTATATACTTTTTTTTTGTAAATACATACATATTATACATAGCAAACACCCAAACTCCGAAATAAATATTTGCAGATCATACAAACATTTGGTCCGACCCGGGAATCGAACCCGAGACCTCATGCTTAGCAGTCGCATACGCTACCACTACGCCACCGAGGCAGTCAAACTTTGCTCCAGAAACTTCACTCATTTGGTAGAAAACTGTAAAGAAGTTAATTGACTGTTGTATTATTCTGGTTGAGTAATTTTCTGCCAAAGCATTAGTCTCTCATGGCCTTATACATATCCATACCCGTGTGTAGTAGATGTTCGTGAATAGTTAAAAGGCCTAGGTAACATTCTTAAATAGTAATATTAATACATAATTAGATTACTGTAAAATAATAACTGTACCCTAGCATGCTTCACTGACACAACTTGTAGTTGCATTGAGGAGAAATAAGAAGATAATTAATAAAAAAATTATAAAACATTTCAACACATCTTATTGTAAATGTGTCTAATTAGAAGGTTAATGGTGCAGAACATTTTGAGTTTTCGATGCATATACAAATCAAGTTAACACTTTTAGAGTGGTATATTAGATTTATTCAAAAGTAAAACAATATATAATTGATAATAAAGTATTGAATCATAACAAATTGGTATTTAACAACAGTAGCAATAAATAAAACAAGCATGACGTCAAATATAATAAGCATAAATATGCTTTTTTTCTATATGCTTAGTTTACCAAAAATATTGAATTAGGAACAAAGTCCATATCAAAAGCAGTAGGATTGTGACTGTATAGTTGGCATAGTAGTTTAAGTAGTTAGCTCAGTGCTTTCTACTGCTCTGATTATTGCGGGTTCAAACCCCTCTTGAAACAGCGAAAGCTGCTGCTCACATCCAACAACTTGTGTGACCTAGCTGGGGTATGTCTCACTTGTTTCTTTGCACAACCAGGAGTAATTCTTAGCTGTCATGTTATGGCGAGTTATTATGCACACCCAACAACAAATCCTGCATGTGGACATCAATTTTTGTAATTTACAAGTGAGTTCTGAGTCTTGGTGTTCCTTTATGTTTGTTAAAGTGTCCTGATACATAGGAATATTCTTAGGCCGGACTTGTCTTTTTTAAGATATATATAAAGGTCTACCTCTAGTGACTTGCCACAGTCCTTCAGAACTTGTGCATAATGACATATCATGTTTAACTTATGTAGTCTTGTTCTGTTGGAACCTTTACATGTTTTTGAAACAATATTATGACCACACTGAGTGATCATAACTGACCAGTTGAAACAAATTTCAAACTTGACCAGTCATACTTTATTGTATTTTTTTTTTAAATATCATGCATGGGTAACAAATATTATAATCAATAAAAAAAACATTCAGTAAAAAGTATGAATGCTTTAAAAGTTAATTATTAAAATTAAGGAGATTTTATTCAGAAAGTACTGGTTGCATAGGCATAATACAAGTAGTTTCCTCATCACACTCTCAACTGTCAAAAATTAAGAAAAAGTTGGCAATTATTGGCATTGAAAATAATTTGCAATGGGTTTAATTTTATTATAATACTTCCTGCACAGCTTTATGTAAGTATTAGTAATACCTAATTAGTTTTTAAGATTATCTCTTTATTGACCAAGACAAACTGTACACTGAAGTCAATTTGTTAACTAAAATTTTCACACGACTGTTTAGTAATGTAAAAAAACTATTAATTATGCAAGTAAAGGCACAATAATTTAAAATCTTTTGTGATTAAAATCATTTAGTAAAGAATCTGACTAGTGACTGCCTCAGTGGAGCAGTGGTAGCGAATGCGACTGCTGTGCTTGAGGTCTCGGGTTCAAATCCTGGGTCGGACCAAGTGTTTGTGTGGTCTGCAAATATTTGTTTCGGAGTTTGGGTGTTTTCTGTATATAGTATGTATGTATTTACAAAAAAAAGTATATATGTATTCATATCAGTTGCCTAGTACCCATAACACAGGCTCTGCTTAGCTTGGGACTAGATGGCGTTGTGTGTTAGATGTCCGAAATATTTATTTATTTATTAATTTTTGCTTTATTCTGATGGGCTTAGTGGTTAGTGAAACCGACTGCCAAACTTAGAGGTTGTTGGTTTGATTCTCACTTTGGACAAATAATAGGGTAGATAATACCTTAGTCAAATTAGATACCATCTGTGAAAACCATAACTTTGTATGAATAATGTAAATACATACAATGTTTTAGACTACACAATTGAGCAATAATATTTCAATGTTTCTTTGATTAAAATTAGTTATAAAAATAAAAAGCTGTAATAATTATATTTTCCGAGATGTTTTGTTATATTTGTTTTAATGAAGGAAACTTTGGTATTTATTTACGATAGTCATTATCTTTTTTGTTAATATGTTTGATCAAAAAATCATATGAGCAGTTTTAAAATAATAAATATTATCGGACATCTAACACACAAAAGCCATCCAATATCAAGCCAAGAATAGCTTGTTATATGGGCACTAGACAACTGATATAAATAAATTGTACTTTTTTGTAAATACATACATATAAGTATAATCCAGGTTCTGCCCAGTTTGGTATCACACAACCATGTGTGAGACGTATGAGATTCTTATTATTTTGTTACAGAGTAACGCAATCCTGGTACGCAACAGTACAGCGAGCCCTTATTAAGGACATTCAAGTGCTGTTTATCTACGAAGAGGACGCCAACCAAGGTCCAATGTTTGGTTTGTACAATATGGAGCTCATGGGCATCAAGCCCAACTATGAAGCTATGATCAAGCAAGGCCAACTGAAGGTCACCGATATGGGTATTGCTACAAGTAAGTTGAAATACTACCTATTTTTGTATGTACAGTCTTCAAGGCGCTGGGCAAACGTAGACACTTTGTTGCCGACACGGCACACCATCATAGTGTCATGTAGCGGTGATCGAACACAGTCACCAGTCGCTACTTCTGCCCACAATTCGTCGCTTGTTTTCAGGTTTTAGCAGCTCAGTACAATTGTAAGGCAATTTGTTAATGTTGCTTGTGTCTTCAACTGACGACTTTTAGATTCCAGTTACCCACACCGAACACATTTTGATCGTCACGAGTATATGTTATGTGGAAGCAACTGCACATAAAAAATGTTTACGTATGCGGAGTGAACTATTTCATACTGGTTCTTTAGAAATCAAATATTCATCGATAGCTTGTATATGACACAAGACACAAAAGTGTCCACGTTAGTGCCATGCCTTAAATGTAGCTTGATCTCTGTGACTGCACTGCACTACATTCGTGATAAAGATAAAGCTAGCACGAAAAAAAATGAAAATATAGGTTAATACAAAATAAAATCGCTCGTTCAAAAGTGCCTTCGTCGATTTCGTAGCAATCTGTCACAGAGATCAAGCTATATTTAAAGGACTGTAATCGTCTTACTTCTATTAGAAAATATTCAGATGGATGTATAGGCACTTGTGTATACTCAACCACTCCAGAACGGCCGAAAAAAGATGAAGGCCGAATCGTGACGAACTACTCAAAATAAAAAAAAAGTTGATGGAACATGTATTGTATAATACATACGACTTGATTTCTTTTTTTTATAAATTTTTCAGAACCTTAAATTATATTATTATATATTTTCACCTAAGCACAAAACCGCACACAAAATCTTAGGTTTTTCAGTGATATTTATTTATTTATTTATTTATAGGTTTTCCCACAGCTCGTGTGTACAAAATATATTATGTGAAGTGATAAATGTAATAAGGCCTTACACACTTGCCAATTACGGGCCAACCAACATTCACCAAATCGTTACATATAAATTCAATATTTAATAATAAACTACTCTGACTGATATAGTAAAGAAGTATCAGGGTAAGCCGTAGGTGGCCTGAAGTACGTCGGGGTTCCAGTTATTTCTTTTCGAGGGTACCTGGTTCCCCGGCTTCTAGTACCCGAAATGGTGTGCAGTTTTTAGTCGGTTCGACTCCGCGTAGCCATTAGTCGGTGGTATCCGAAGGGATTTCCGCCCAAAAAATTAAGTTATTATAGGTTTATCAGTGTTTATTAGTATGTTACCACTGATAACTTAAAAAGTACTTAACAATAAGTAATATCACTTGCTACGAGTACGAATCTGCCGACTATCGGTCACGGCTAGCAACCACAAGATCAATAGGCAATCATAATCATCATCATCATCAACAACAACAGTCTTCTCTCAAGAGAGGCTCAAGGCCATACGTCCTCACGCTGGCCGCGTGCGGTTTGGGGACTGGCAAGACAACGTTGTGGCTACGTAATCTTGCCGTTAGATGTTTTCAGGCAGTCATACCATACGTCAAACATTCGCATCTACGTCCCAATTAGAAATGTCGGCCATTGATTCTGTTATATTAAGTTCTGTATGTTAAATATATATAACGAATATAAATTAGTAAAACGGCGAGTCAATGTGTTATAACTACCCACATTTACCCACCACCGTTTTAATGTTATAGGTGTTAGTTACTAAAGATTTTTTTAGTCCGGAACCTCATTGGAAATTAAATATGACTCAGTTGTATGTTGAATCCGAATTGACTAAAACCTATCTTCAGCCACGCGATGAACAGTTTGGATTCCGTGCCGAATACTCCACGACACACCAGCTCGCGAGGGTATTGCACGTCATCGCGGTTGCGCGCAACAAGCGCGAGCGGTCCTCGATATGGAGAAAGCGTTCATCGCGTCTGGCACACCAACCTGCTGTACAAGTTGTCCACATCTACCACTCTTCGTCGAGTAGTATAGATTGTGGCCACCTTCTTGCAAGACAGACGCTTTCATGTGGCGTTCGAAAGCGCCCGAAACAGGCCGAAAACCTGGAAAAGTTACCCCGAGACCACATAGGGTCTACGAGAACCACGAGAGACCAATACCTATGTGGTTATTAACAGACTTCAAAAAAGGAGGAGGTTCGCAATTCGACTGTTACCTTAGAAATTTTGACTGGGTGAACCGATTTGGTGATTCTTTTTTATTTGAAAGCTAGTGCTTCCCGTGTGGTCCAGTTACTTATACTCGATTTTTTTTTGTTAAAATTTTTGTTTATTCGTCAGCACTTGTTTTTGTGAACTGCTAAGGTAGATGTAGGTATACCAAATAAATTAAAAAGTTCAAGAAACTATAACCTGACAACGTAAAAAACTTTTGATAAATAATCTGTCATCCGGGCCACTATTGCGAATCTAATGACACCATTTATTAAAATCGGTTCAGTAGTTTAAGCGCTACGGTGGAATATACATAGATACATGAACTACCAAAACTTTTACCCTTCCTTTTGGCTTCGCCTGTCACTGTTTGTTTGCACTGTCATTTACACTCCCAATTTGTTGTACCCAGGGTGGAACAGAGGAGGGCCGCTGCCCCCCTTGGACTATGTTTACGTTTCTACTATCTTTGACTGCCTCGGTGGCGCAGTGGTAGTGAATGCGACTGCTGTGCTTATGGTCTCGGGTTCAAATCCTGGGTCGGACCAAATGTTTGTGTGATCTAGAAATATTTGTTTCGGAGTTTGGGTGTTTTCTATGTATAATATGTATGTATTTACAAAAAGAAAGTATATATGGATTCATATCAGTTGTCTAGTATCCATAACACAAGCTCTAGCTCTAGATGGCGTTGTGTGTTAGATGTCCGAAAATATTTATTTATTTATTTATCTTCTTTTGTCCATAAAAGTTAAGAAAAATAACTTTTACTGGCAATGTCTTATTCTACTGCCACAATTCAAAGTTCATTTAGCACACTCAGACGCGTAAAACCATGGCTAAGATCGACTATGAACAAAGGTAGAATAAGTATGTTTTTGTGCTCAGTGTACATAGATTTAACGTTATGGACGATTCTTTCACGGCAAACCTCTTAAACCATTTTACTGAAGACCCTCGAAAATTACTTGCTAAATATAATTAAAGAATATACAAAAAAAAATTTTATGTTCAATTATTTGATATAAAACAATCTGATTAATCCATGTGTAGGTAGACTAAAGAGAAGAGAATTAAATAACTAACCATTCTTTGAAACATGTTATCCTCTGCGGTGTTACCAGACATCAAGAAAGGAGTGTATCTACTCCTTTCTCAAAGGCCGGTAACCCGTTAGTGACTTCTAAGCTTCAGGCGTTCATGGGCGGCAGGGCAGTCACTTTCCATCAGGTCTGGTCGATAGCCTGCTCCAACAAAAACAAAATGATATACGCCTATATAATAACACTTTAATTTAACTTCTCAATATTGTTATTATAATTATATTTTCTTTCATAAACAGCTAAATAGCCAGGAATCCATGTCATAGGGTTTATCCTAATTTGGCTTTCTAACTTCCACAAAAATGTACATAACAAGTAGGTAAGAAAGAATAACAAGAATATCATTGTTGTGTTTGATTACGCTCTCCATAAATTTAATAAATAAATGTACTTTAAAAAACAAGCTTACAAAAGTCGGTTACGATAAAACAAACATACGGGTGAAGCTAATAAAAGCGTGTTAAAAAGGAAAAAAGAAAAATCAATAAAAAAAAGAATGCACTCAATTAATTTTACTTATTTTGTTTGTATTATTTTATCACCATATTCTCAGATCCTGTACTGACGAAGGTCAGAATGAAAGCTTATAGAATTACTCTGTTTCTATATGTAAAGATTCTATATCTACTTCTAACGTGAGTGCTGCGTTTCACTATAAAAATTATCTCTTATTAATATGAGGTCCTGGTCCAAATGAAGATTTGAGTTTGCTTTTTTAAGCATTGGACACGTAATACACGAATAGGTACTAATTCTTATGGAACGTTGGTTTCTGATACCCTCCTTAAACTCAAGGGTTCTATTCAGAATCAGTAACCGTTTAAAACAGTTCTTCTATGCGTTGATTTAAACTATATTCGTCATTATTCAGGCCATTTTCACTTAGTAAGTTATTATAAATGGAATATTTACCATGTTTGGATTCCAAAATTTCTGCACTGTAGCCAATTTCCATGATCACGGATGAACAATCAGTTCAAGTGCGTCACATCCATCAAGTGTTGTTCTGATTGGATGCGACATCGTGAGATGTGATGACTTTTTAACGAAATTGACAGTAACGAGTTACCGATGCTATAACGATGCGAATTGGTAACATTGTTATAACAAAATTAAACACCTATTTTTTTAAGAAATATACTAACTAGATCAAAGCTGGTTAGCATAGGCGTCTCAAAATATGTAGGTAAAGGTATTTCTTAAAGTATCTCGAATGTCAAATTGAAAAACAAACAGTTACTAACACTTTTTGTTGTATTCAAGGATATGGGAAAGTAACACATGCACAACCTCTCTGTAGGTAAAATACGTATTCATAAAATTGTATGCGATTAGAATGTATAAATAATAGACTCAGGACGACAGGACGGTAATTAAATATGCACGATGGCTTGCCAGGGTCAATCAATTCGCATCTAGAGAAGCCACGCTATAAATTCTATTATTATATAACGAGAATCGTACAATTGCTGTTCAATGACAAACGCGTTATAAAAGTTCTTAGACGTTCTACGTCGATAATACACGTGTTATAAACCTATTAGGTTGCTAGTTGCTACCTACAGATGTACACTTTAAATTTATATGCATTCAATCAACCGTGGCCAACGTTTGTCCGGTACAGAAGCACCGAAGATTACGTAAAAACAAGCCACCGAGGTGACCTAAATAACGCGAATAAAACTTAAAAACTATTGTACGGTACAACACCATAATTGTTCCTCGGTTATGTCGCTTTGGAAACGTTCCAAAAACACTGAAAAACATACTTGTAATGTTTCGAACAGCGGTGCATACATAGAATTGTAGATCCGTCCACAAAGACATGTTATTGAATAATGACATTGTTCTTTATGCATTAGTGTATGTAAACACTAAGTTCGCGACGCACACAGCTGTAATATTAAACACTATATTGTGCGTTAGTGTGTCCGTATATTCGCCGATAACTACACATAGGAGCGTCGCGTTAGCCGCGCGATTTCTCTATTGATTTTAGATTTAAATAGTTCACTTCATAATCACCTTGAACTTTATGGCGGGTGAGTTACATTTCATTAGTGTTTTTTATTTTCTTAAATTCACAGCTATACTGCGTGATGTTTTGTAATGTGCATATATAATTAGTTTACACGGCTATCTGTTATCAGAATCGTAATTTGCCTTGAATAAACGTTTACTTATAGCGTTTGGTATTGATGATACGGCTTTATCTCGTTACAGTAAGTACAGGAAAATATTTTAATTGTATATTAGTTGGTTGTTTACGTCGTGCACTGCCACTTACACGTATCGCTTCGTCACCAAAGACAACGATTTAATCGGCAAGTAGGTTCGTCTCGATACGTATTTTATCTTATCACTACTTGCACTAAATATGAATTATGACAAGTTTGTCAGTTAGTTCTGATATCGGTGTTGACGACATGGATAGTGAGTTGAGATTCCACTTGATTTAACGTGTTTTTACGGTCTCATAAACCGTCTTGTCGTGTAGCGAAAATTATTACCTACCTGAGTTTTATTTGATTGAGCTTTTTGATTTGTTTTTAAATATTTACCATGCATCTACTTAGTATGACATTCTTATAAAGAAGTTGATATAATATTTTGCATGTTACCTAGACAATGTGTATTTATTTTGGGGTGCTTTAACAGAATAAACTCATTTATAGTTGGTTTACGTGGACAAGTCTCAAATATTTTATCTTTGCGTGTTTATTTCAATGTCCATTTCCTGTATGTGGTTCAAAAATTAGCTAATTTAGATATTATCACACGTATTATACCAGGTCCGATGAAAGTAGGTAGGTAGTATGAATATAAAATAGACACGTGTATTTGGAGGTCGACCTGTGATCATTCTTTTAGTGAATTCGTGTTTCTCTGTTTATTATTTATCGGGAAAACCTAGAATGATTTTCCCAAACGGCTCTTTTGCAGAAAAAGTTAAATGTACCTAATGTGATCTATATTTAAAATTAATCAGCTTTTTAACAGTTCACTTCTGGACATAGTCTCATCTTAGATATATTTTTTTACCAGTAACGTCATTTTAAATACCTTACCTACAACGCGCGTTAGTCGACGAAAGAAAAAACATTTTTCTACTATCATTTCTTATTTGTATGGGCGTGACAAATGAAAAGAAGATAGCCTAAAAACACTGTTGTCTATAGTAACGAATGCTCCCAAAAATACATTTAATCACCGCCATTATTTTTAACTCCCCCAGTGCTGGTAAATGTTAAATTTGCTATTTCCAATTTACATATTATTTATCTGATCTGTCCTTGACCGAATAGATTTTATTTTTTTAGTTTTACCTACCTACATTTAATCTGTTATGAATTCTTATCGTCATACGCAAATACGGATAGGTATACGAACGTATTAAAATTTATTTTTGTCGATTATCGTTTAGATTTATTTACATTTATTATGGATCTGTATGTTCATATTTTTTACCCTCATTGAAACCTACCTACCTAATCGAAAGTTGGAATAATATGTTTTTTTTATTAATCATTTGTCTAATGGTCTTGTGAGCTGAAAAGATATTAAATTCCATCCGCACTACTTGTCACTTTTTAGACACACAGTTTATTGTAGGTTTGCTTAGGTAGGCATTATTTTAAAGAGTAAGTACCTACGTACATTACGGAGACATTTAAACATCGCATGTCTTTCTAATTATATGAGTCAAAAATACAAAAAAAAATCTGTATGTAATAAAGTATTAGGCATATCGTTTTCGTTTTCATTCTTTTTTCAAAAAAGTATTTAGGATGGGCGTGTGTACTGCTTTACCATTCCACCCTATAATACAACATTTACTCCACTTGAAACTTAAATACTTACATCTAATAATAGTAAAATAGGAAATGTTTTATACAAGGTGTCTCAAAAGAAATTTCATTTTTAGTGGATTGATTAAAAAAAAAGGAAGCGGTATATAGAAAAAATGTTTATTTATTGTTAAAATACACTTTTTGGGAATTCATTTCTTAAAAATAATATCGTCTAAATGTAAACCCTCACGTTGTTGGCACTCATTTAATCGAACAGTAAAATTACTTATGACTGCTCGACAGGTGGAGTGAGGGATGGCTGCCATTTCGTGACGGATATTTTCTTTCAAATGCGCCAGTGAAGTTGGTTTATTGGCGTAAACTTTAGATTTAAGATAACCCCATAGGAAAAAGTCCATAGGGGTTAAATCTGGGCTACGTGGAGGCCAATTTATGTCACCTCTCCGGGAGATCAATTTTCCTGAGAAAATTTCACGAACACGTTGCAGAGATATATTGGACGTGTGTGAAGTTGCTCCGTCCTGTTGAAACCATGTTCTTTGGTTATAGCCAGGAAAGTTTTGCAGTTCAGGTACCAAGAAGTTGTCTAACATCTCCACATAACGCTCTGAATTCACTGTAACTGTACGCCCCATTTCGTCTTCAAAAAAGTAAGGGCCGATAATTCCTCGCGCCGACATGGCAGCCCATACGGTCACTTTAGGCGAGTGTAGGGGTTTCTGATGTTTGCGTTTCGGATTGGCTGAACTCCAGTAGCGGCAGTTTTGCTTATTTACGTGGCCATTAAGATGAAAATGAGCTTCATCCGAAAACAAAATGTTGGTAAACGTTGAAAATCGCTCAATCATCTGATTTACGAAATTAAGCCTCTGACCGGCATCTTGGGGCTTTAATTCTTGCACCAATTGAATTTTGTAGGGGTGCAGCTTTAGATCTTTGTGCATAATGCGATGTAATGATGATCTATGCACATTTAAAGCACTCGCGCGCTTCCGAATTGAAAGGCTCGGGTCGTCACGTACAGATTGATTAACACTCTCCACGTTTTCTACCGTTCTTGATGACCTAGGTCGCCCGGATTTTGATTTATCCAGCGTTGATCCAGTCTCTTCAAACTTTTTAACCCAATGTCGAATGAGAGGAAGGCTTGGCGCATCATTTAAGTGGCGAAAACCTCGAATACTGCAGAATTTTCTACGCGCGACAGTTGTCGAATCACCGTTCTTGTAAAACTCTCGCACGCACAACGCGCGGTCTGCTCCCGAGAAACGCTCCATAGCGACTGAATCCCCAAGAGCCAAGCTACCAATTGACATAACCCCCGCACCCCTCAAGTACGCAGCGATCACGCAGTAAGCTAAACAAATATAAAATTTCTTTTGAGACACCCTGTATATGCAGTAAATTCGTACTAGTACCTAAGTGATGGCCTATTTACACGCTACCATCGCTAGCGTATAAATGGGCCATCGAATCGACATCGAATAGGACCAGTTAAGCCAATCGAAAGTTTATAAAAAATGAGTTCATATCGTGACTGATGATCGCATTGCCGTATCATTAAATTCGAAAAGGTATCACCAACTTCAATGCACCTAAATCGATAGATAATCGATTTGATTGGATGTTTATTTAATTGGGACAACCTTGACTACCACCTAATGTCGATTAAAAAATGGTGAAGATACAGCGTTATATACCGACGTATAAAAATATTAAATCGAATAGAGAATCTTATTTTTAAATCAATTTAAAAATGAGGTTAAATCTTGATGTAATATTCGTGTCATGATGCAATGTTTGCACATGGCTGTCTCTAAAATTAGGATTCGTGAAATTTTTTTTACAACTTAACGGAGTTTTGCACTGTGGCAGGGTTTTACGGTTTACTTTTGGAGACTTTTATGACATACACACGACATGCCTAAGTTATTTTCTAGTAGATATCATTATCAGCCCATTGCAGTCCACTGCCGGGTATACATATGCCTCTCCCAAGGAAAATCACAGACATGTGCTGCTTTTTGTATCTTTTTTTATAATGACCCTGCCAAAATGACTTCTCTGCCTAATGGAAAGCATAAGCAGAATCCAAGAGTGGTCACCATGCTCTTTGTGAATGCAGACAATGTAACAATGCAGCAAGGTGACCCTCACTATGGCGGCTTAGTAATGCTTCTGCATCGTAGGCCTCTGGTCTCGCACTCACCAACGTAACACTACAGCAAGAACGCTGTCATTTTACGTTGACCTTCTGTGAAAGGGTAGTACCGGCTCGTTCGTGCTTAAATCAGAGCGGCTATACTACCTCGAACATCTAGTCGCTGCCAGTTTTCTTTCGCAAGTCATTCCACCATCTGGCCAGAAGGCGTCCCACAGTACCTACGTTTGCCAAGACGCAGTCTCCATCTCAGATCACGCTTACTCCAGCGGTTATCGGTTCTGCGATATATATGACTACTAAATTTCAGATTTATTTTGTTCACTTTAGTTCTCTTACGTATTACTTCGTTTCGAATTCTGTCCTTGAGAGAAACTGAGCATAGCTCTTTCCATAGCGCGTTGAGCAACTTTAAACTTATGGATTATCCCTACAGTTGATTAGGGCCTATGTATGTGTAGTATAGTATGAAATTTTGACTGATGACTTCGTAAGATAAGCATCTAGCTCTGAAAGATATTACGAGCGTATAGAATATTGTTACCCAAAAGTTACGTTATTTTTACGTTAGATAGGTCAGTTGGCACAACTTCTCTCAGTAGTTTCCTTGTCTACAGGACTACTGATTCACATGGCTTAAGGCCATAGAACCATGAATTTATGATTGTGATACTGCATTAATTGTTAAATTTGCTGACTAACAAAAAAGCAATAATAAGAAACACTCGTAGTCCTTACAAACTGATTTTTAAAAGAATTACATTAGGTGTAATTAAAATGTAGTACCAAAAGCAATTACTCATAATTTAAACGATCCCAACTGGTGTTTAGTATGTATTATGTTTTCACAGTACCACTAGCAGGAAGCGTTAAGGGGAGACAAGGCAAGCGCCGACCCGCTGTCAGCGGCGCCGCCGAGTCGGGTAGCGCCCCTATTGGGAAGAAGGGGCGGACCGCAGACGTCGGAACTTTGAAATTACCATCGCATGGCTATCCCACAGAACATCCATTCAATAAAGATGGATACAGATACATACTGGCTGAGCCGGATCCACATGCACCATTTAGACAGGTCGGTAATTTTGACTTTTATAGCGTGGAGCATGCGTCACGGCAAACGTTGTCCTAACTGCAGATGACTGGCAGGAGTTGGATGCGAGAAGCCCAGAATCGATCCAGCGGTAGACTGTATTAGGTCGATGATAATGATGCTTTGTTGAGGTTAATACGACCCATGATTGACACTTAAATTGTTGATGTTATGGTGTGTTACGATTTGTTATGTTACATGAGTATTCAATTCAACGAATAACTTAATTTAGGTTTAATGATGTAGTCAGATTTTATATTCTTTCTTTTAATGTTTTTTTTTAAATTTTGTTTTGTTAGGTACATTGTTTGCTGGCGCTCGGTTTTGAAATAAGTAAAAAATAAAAGTTAAAATAAATACAAAAAATAAAATCTTCTACGGTAAACAAAAGCTGGATCTTATTGATCAAACTACAGTAGCTGCGCGATAAAATTACAATGTATGGTCAACTAGCAAAGAATAAGCTCTCTCAATTACACAAATTTACAAATAAATAAAACTGGAGTTTCTGTTTGTCATATTAAAATAACCGCTTTCTACTAAATGCCTATACCTATGTATGTATAGGTACACGGTGCATTTCGGTATTAAAACTACACTGGCAGATAGCTGATGATGATGATGATACAAGGAGTAATTTAGGATACTTTATAACCGACTTCAAAAAAGGAGGTTTGTTACCTCATGAATTTTGACTGGGTGAACCGATTTTGATGATTCTTTTTTTATTCGAAAACTGGTGCTTCCCATGTGGTCCCATTACAATTTGGTTCAGTTCTTGAAGTTAGTTTTTTTGTTGTTAAAATTTGTGATTATTTAATTATTTTTGAAACGCGGCATTACCCGCGGTTGTCGTTGGACCACGGATAACACCGTGGGGTTCAGCTAGTCTATACAAATAAATAAAATTGGAGTGTCTGTTTGTAATATTAAAATAACCGCTTTCTACTACATGCATATGAATGTATATACGATACACATACCAATATATATATATTTTTAAAATTTTTGTCTGTCTGTCTGTCTGTCTGTTTGTTCCGGCTAATCTCAGGAACCACTGGTCCGATTTGAAAAATTCTTTTGGTGTTGGATAGTCCATTTATCGAGGAAAGCTAAAGGCTATATATCATCACGCTACTACTTATAGGAGCGGAGCACCAATGAAGAATGTTTTAAAAACGGGGGAAAATTTTCACGCCACGGGCAGAGAGAGGTTGCGTGGGTCAGCTAGTATCTCATAAAATTTATAAAACGCGAAAATATAGTCACATTTCTGTACGTAGCGGAAACGTTAGAAATTAATATTCGTAGCGATTCATATCTAGCGATGGTACCTAGTTGTGGAGTTACATCAATACCTACACTGCGATGGTAAAACTAAGTTGTCAAATACATGGACCGGTTTATTACGATATGAGGGCCTCTCTGTATGACAAAGAATGGGACGGTTGTGCGCTAAACAAAACAACTGTCAGAACATGTGACCTGGGTTATGCTTTTTAAAAGTTTTTTTTTTCTTTGTGGTTCATTTTCAAAGGGTCCATTGGCAAGATATATGATGGATCTAAGGAAAATACTTTTTGTTATTTATTTGTTTATTATTTGTTTTAACTAAAAGGAATAGATCCAATGACAATATTTTCTTTTTAAAAAGTAACTGATAGAGAAATAATATTGCTAAATCAAGTGTGTTTAGAGTTTCTGACCTTTGGTAAAAAGAAATTTGAAACAATAGATGGGTAAAGGGCAAAATAGAATTTCATGCCACGATTGGCCTGGTGGTTAGTAGTCGCCACGCCGCTCTGTACTACGCCAAGTGTTGTGGATTAAAATCCCACATGGGACAGCGCTTTGTGTGATCCACAAATTGTTGTTCTGAGTGTGGGTGTTCTTTGTGTCCGTTAAATGAAGCCCGAAGAATGAGCCTCGCGAATTTACCCACGGTACAACAACAACCGCGGGTAACGCCGCTGGGCGAAATTAGTCTAAAAACGTGTCCTTAGTTATTCCTAATATCATCAGCTATTTGCCAGTGAAAGTCCGTTCAAAATCGTTCCAGCCGTTCCGGATTTTTTTTATTGAATATGCAAACGAGCAGACGTATCGCCTGATGGTAAGCGTACTCTCTTTTCTTGACGGTTTGAAGGTCGTATGGGTCCGGTAACACCGCAGGCGACCGTTCTTCCACAGTTTTATTGTGCGAGGCAGAAAGTTCTTAGAAAATAGTAATAGACTGCCAGTCATCTAAGTGATGGGGTTGAAACTGCTGTCGTGTAGGACGATGGCGGAAAGAGGCGGCAGGAATCAGTCCGAACAATTAGCAGGAACAATCAGACAGACACAATTTTTTTAAAGTTGTTTTTCTTATGAAAGTTCCGTATGTATTCATATGCTTTTAGTGTAAAGATGTAAATTTGAGATCACAGACTTAAATTTTATTCATTAGTTAGTTAATCTCGTTTTTTAACCGATTTCAAAAAAGGAAGTAGTTTTAATTTCGAATGTAATCTTTTATATTTGTTACCTCAGAACTTTCGTCTGGATGGAACCGATTTTGATGATTATTTTTTCATTCGAAAGCTGGTCTTCCCGTGTGGTGCCATTTCAATTTGGTCCAGTTCTTGAAGCCGGTTTTTTTTGTTAAAATTTAGTATTTTTTAACATAAATAAAAGATTGTAAACCGTCTACAGGAATTTGATGAAAGCAACGAGTGGAGTGGCAAGCCTATCCCGGGATGGTTGTACCGGTCGCTATGTCCCGGGGTAGTGTTGATGGCCTTGCACGACAGAGCTCCTCAGATCAAGATATCCGAAGACAGGTTGGCTGTCACTGGTGAAAAGGGCTACTCCATGGTGCGAGCTACACATGGTAAGTTGTAGTATTTTGACTTTGAAATTATTCGCTGGATACATAATGACGAATATTTATATTAAACTGAATTAATGTTGTCTTGCGTTGTTTGTTCCCTTAGTTATCTTTTACCACACCCATGGAATGAATAGGGTGACACTGTATTCTTAGAGGTTGATAGCGGTGGTAAAGGTACAACAATAAGCGCGGGTAACACCGCGGGGCAAAGTTAGTCTAAAAAACTAGCTTAAGTTACTCCTTATTACATTAGCTATCTGCTAGTCCCATCGAAATCGGTGCAGCCGTTTCAGAGATTAGCCGGAAAGAACAGACAAAAGTTGAAAAAAATCTTATATTGGTAGGTATGCATTATGCATGTATGTAATGCATATGTACCGTGTAAACATAGGTACATATGCATTTAGCAAAAAGCGGTTATATTAATATTACAAACAGACACTTCAAATTTGTATAGATTGCTACTACGGTGAGTGCGAGGACTATGTCTAGCGGTGAACTGCGTCAGGCTGATGGTGATGGTACTGAGTGTTGTGGTGGTGTGTCAGGTGTGTCGCTGGGCTGCTGGTACTACGAGGTGAGCATAGAGGAGCAGCCGGAGGGCTCCCACGCGCGGCTCGGCTGGAGCCGCCAGCACGCCAACCTGCAGGCGCCCGTCGGATACGACAAGTTCGGGTACTGCTGGCGCAGTCGGAAAGGAACCAGGTAATTGAAAAAGAATAATGTCCTCAATTCGACGGATTTACAAGCTTTTATTTAGTTTCACCTGTCGCGATGTTTCTCTGCAATCAAATCTTCTAAGTGAAATTTGATCACTTCCCGATTTCCGAATGACCTGAAATTAGAAATATACCTTTAGTTTTGATGACAATGCAGTTATATACAATCGGTTTTATTGTTAATACAAAATGGCCGCCGAAACAAAATGGCGGCGTACATATTTCTGAACAACCCACCCAAGATGGGTATCAAATGAAAAGGTTTAAAGTTATTAATTTTATTAAGAAGTAATAAAAGTATGTTTTAAAAAAACTTTTTAAATGAATCGTTGTGTTTTAGATCGTCTTTTTTTTATAAAAAACCTTGTACCTTTCTCAAGAGTGTCAACAAGCACCAAAGCCGACTTGCCGATCATGTGATACACAATGCTTGTTTGTCGTTAAGAAATGCTAAGCTAACGGTCCTCATACATTGATGGTAATGTTCCAGGTTCCACGAGTCGCGCGGCAAGTCCTACAGCAAGCCGTACGGCGAGGGCGACACGGTCGGCTTCCTCATCGTGCTGCCCAAGAGCGCTAACACCAAGTTCACGCCTAACACGTATAAAGATAGGGTAAGTGTCACCATCTATACCAATTGTGGCGACTTCCACATGAAGCGTGACAGGAGCATAAACTGCAAAATAACGTTACTACGTTGTTCTCTGTGTATCTTTTACATGGAGTACACAACACTACTAATCCTAAATCGCGCAATAGAAGTTCTCTCGCCGATTAGCATATATACAACATCCCAATATCATCAACCGTTGGGTAGTGGCTCACCAGGCATAATAAACTAACATGGTCGGAGGCTCGTCTTCCTGTCTCTTCCGGCTGATATCTGGAACGACTGGACCGATTTTGACGGGGCTTTCACTTCTTTAGACTACCTACCTACCACGGCGTTGTCCGCGGTTTTGTTGTTGTTGTAAAGGTACAATAACAACCACGAACGTGCTTATAAATCGCAATATGAACCATTCATGGTTTGATGTGTGTGTGCGTGTGTGTGTTTCATGTTAAATTCGCAATGGGAGATCCATTTCGGCATGAGTGGGCCGGCTCGACCAGAGTGATATCACGGCCTCACAGAAATCCGGTGTGATACAGCGCTTGCGCTGTGTTTCAACGAGCGAGTGAGGATACCGTAGGCCCATTCCCCGACCCCTGCCTCCATTCCTCTCCCCATTCCCCAAAGACCGGTAACTCACTTGTGACGCGTCTGGTGTTGTGACTGTCAATGAGCGGCGGTAATCGGTTACCATCAATCGATACATCTGCTCGGTTACCCCCTATTCAATAAAAAAGAAAAAAAAACGAACAGTGGGAATGGGGGGAAAGGACGTGATGTGAATATTTTAAAATAATTACTTATTTTGATAAATATTTGACAAAACAGATTCTTGGTACTTTGTGTTGAACATTGACTGAATCTGGTCTAAATCGATTAAATCGTCTTTTGATGACTTGATCTACATCTATATATATATAACTCAAAGGTGACTGACTGACATAGTGATCTATCAACGCACAGCCCAAACCACTGGACGGATCGGGCTGAAATTTGGCATGCAGGTAGATGTTATGACGTAGGCATCCGCTAAGAAAGGATTTTGATTAAATCTACCCCCAAGGGGATTAAAAAGGGGATGAAAGTTTGTATGAAACTTTGTCAATTTTAAACCGATCGGGGTGAGACTTTGCATGCATAAAGCTACTATGACGTAGGCATCCCCTAAGAAAGGATTTTGAGATGCAGGCTATATAAGATTAGTAAGTTTTCAGTTTAAAATATATAAATTTCTGTATGCTAACGTCATCTACATTGAGTTATTTTGGAGAGAAATTTGAATTAACCATTTTTGTGCATAGTGCATAGATAATATATCTAGCGGAATATATTTGACGACTAGCTATTAACCGCTGGTCTGATTTGAAAAAATATTTCAGTGTTGGATTGTCCGTTAATCGAGGAAGGCTATAGGCTATATATCATCATGCTAATACTAATAGGAGCAGAGTACCAATGAAAAATGTTTCAAAAACGGGGGAAAATTTTCACGCTACGGACAATAGAAGACGCAAACGAGGTTGCGTGGGTCAGCTAGTTATCTATATAAATTCAAAAGTAACCATGTCTGTCGGTTACGCTTTAACGGCTAAACCACTGCATCGATTTCAATGAAATTTGGCATGGACATAGTTTGTTTCCTGAGGAAAGATATAGGCTATCTATCGCGATAACTATTTATTTTATGAAATAAAGAAGTTTAGTATTAAGAAAAGGCTAAAAAACTAAATGAACTCCAAAAATTTGCAGCCCTTGGTGAAATTCAAGAGCCACCTGTATTACGAAGATAAGGACAACGTTCAAGAGTCTCTGAACACCCTGAAGGAGCTGCCGGGCAGTAAGATATTCTTCTTCAAGAACGGCGAGTGTCAGGGCGAGGCGTTCACCGACATATACGAAGGCTGCTACTACCCGTCCGTGTCACCCTTCAAGAATATCACCGTTAGCGTCAACTTTGGACCTAATTTCAAGTGTCCTCCAGTTACCGACTATTCTTACAGACCGGTGAGTTTTCCCACGCATTTTCCGCTATATTCGCAGTATATGGGCACTTCACCCATAAAAATAATACCCAGATTCAGAACAACAATTTGTGGATCAGTGTTGTCTCTTGTGGAGTTGGAACCGACAACACTTCCATTACGCCTAACACTTATTACACACTAGCTAACCCCGCAGTACGACAATAACCGCAGGCAACGCCGCGAGGCGAAGCTAGTATCTTTATAAGTTGTAGTCTATGTGTTATTCTGATGTATAAACTATATTATTGTAAAGTTTCATCAAAATCCATTCAGTAGTTTTTGCGTGAAAGAGCAACAAACATACTCGCTAACTTTCGCGTTTATTATATTAGTAGCTTTAACATAGGTAGGTACTCATACTTACAGGTCGACTGCACGAATTGTTTAGTGGGTAAAGCGGTCACCACATCCTTATTTGTTGCACTGAGTGTTGTGGGTAGAACCCCACTCTGGGTTATCCACAAATTGTCGTTCTGATTCTGGAGTGTCGTTGTGTATGTTTCATGTATATTTGTAAGGTTTTCCGCGATAAAACCTATACTTCTAATGCATGATGTCTTTTAAATATATAAAAGAGAATGTTTTTAGGAAGGTATATCACAATGCAACTAATCTTAAACTAATATATTTTATCAGATGTCAGAAAAAGCTGAAGAAGCCATCTGCGAGCAGACTATGGCAGACTTGTTGTACTTGACGGAGAACGAGGGCAAGCTACGATTGGACAACTTTAATCTCTGATACAACTAACACCGTTGAGTCGGTGAGCAAGACAATGGACCGAGTGAAGTGTTTCCATATAAGTATATCTCACTCATTAACCTTTTATAAAAAAATATTCTTTGCCTGTACTGTAATCCTATTGTGTAATACGACTGGCAGACATTTTTGTTTGTAGTTCTATTTGTTGGAATATTGGCATTCGTGCTGTGGTGTTTCGTTGGTGCATTGCATTCGCAATGAATGTGGTGACCACCACTCTTGGATTCTACTCATGCCTTCCAGCAGGCAGAGCAAAGTCACTTTACCAGACTTATACATAAAAAGAAGGATCATCATCATCATCAGCCCGTTACAGTCCACTGCTGGACATAAGCCTCTCCCAAGGAACACCACAGAGCCCAAAAAGAAGGATATTTCAGAAGAATTAGGAACCAGGATAAATACATTATTACTTCTGGTTGAATTATGGGCAATATACTACTTATCCATAGTCCTATTGATAGAACCATGTACAAGAAAAATATAAGTGCGTAGTACCAGTAGGACTACAGGTAATAAAATGTGCTTAAGGATGAAACAGAACTATGGACAAAACCGTAGTGGTACCAGTAGGACTGTGCAGTAGAACCAATGAATTCTATAATCATACCTTTTTTATGCTCAAATCAGCTGTAAACAACTATAGCGTCCCATAATATGTAGTTATGTTTACGGGAATTTATAAAAGCTTCAACGATAAAGGTCAACATCATACATTTCTGATGACTTCCCTAATTTTTTGACCGTAGGGTCAATTTATTCTCGTAACAAAATTCGTTCAATTTTCAATTCTAACTCACAAACAGCATAAAAGGTTTCCTCATAGTAATTTATTACCTAATACTAGCAGGTTACAGATTCGAATTTCACTCTACATAGGACGTTTAATTTTCATATCCCATCACCAGGCTTTATCAGTCCACTGCTGAACATAGCGTTCTTTCTTAGAAAGTACGTTAAGGCCTACTATATAGTGCATTGTAGTGTTATTTAACTTTCTTACCACGAGAATATCTTTTACCGAATTCTCGATACGTGATAATTGACTGCGCAGTTTGAGAATATGTTTTACCGAATTTCGGATACGTGATAATTGACTGCGCAGTTTGCTCCCTTACCACGAGAATATCTTTTACCGATTTTTTCCTACGAGATATGACCTTCTGGTTGCATTTACGTCAAAAGTATGTACTTAATATGGTAAAGGTGAATATTCCCGTAAACATAATTATATGTAGATGTGAATAAGATTTAAGAAACAGCTCCGTTCCATTACATGTCACTCGACTTTGTATCTTATTGTTGGTGAGCTAGTGCTATTTTGGCTATAATAATATACTCATATCTGCTAAGTATATGTAATTTAAGTTTGTCTTGAGTAAGTCTTAAAACTCGTATGCAATCGGCTTCAGAGTTATAGCTAGAGTAAGATATGTCGGTTTATTCTTGTAAATTCACTTTTAGAAAATCTTCGCTTTTAATTCTTGATTAATACACTCAAGTCCCGAACATTTGTTTCTTATTGATATACGAGTACTTAGACATGCACTAAATAACTATTCATTAATATGATCTGGTAAAAATGTTCTTCGTGACGTTTCATCCGTAAAAGAATTACCCTCATGAGCCTAAAGAAGTTCTTCAAAAAATAATAAACTGAGAAGCATAGATTTATTGGCTTGTTTTTTTTTATTATGAGTAAAGAATGTCTCAAACAGTGTTGCCAGACGGCATTTTTGACGGGACTTCCCGGTTTTTAATTCAAAATTGTAACATCCCGCGCGAGACAGGTTTGTTCTCGCTTTATGGGGATAACTGCCCGGACGCCCAAAGTAAAAAAAAATATAAATTCCACCATTAAATCAAAAATGGCACTAGTTCTTCCACGAATTAGGGATGATGTAACATGTAGCAGAAAAACAAAAATGTTGCCAACGACTTTTTTTTTTGGACCATCTTACTCTTGTGTCGTAATTTCTGATTAGATGCGATGCGTTGATACGTTTTTTTTTACTTTGTCCCGCTTTCGACGAAAGAATCCCGCTTTTTTTCACTGAAGTCTCAAAAGCCCGATTAGACTAAAAAAATCTGGCAACGCTATTCTCAATCCAAAATTAGCCATAAATGCAAAAAAAACTTTTTTTAATAACAATTGCCAACTAGTATTATATTTTGCTGTAGGTACTAGATGAAGGTGTAATGTATCGGGAATAAAGCGAGGATTGCCATTAAAGTGTATCTACAAGGGATAAGAAATAGTCTCTAAGTTCAGATAAATTTAACGGTTCGTTCATTTCACAATTCCCTTAAATTTATGGCTAAAACAGTCATGTGTTTTGTTACTTCTTGTTTTAGGTGATTTTGTGTAAGGACAGACATACATTGTAATTTCAAAACATTAAGTTGAATACAATTACGATTAGCTAGCGCGGTCTAAAATGATTAGAGATGATACGTATATTAAACATTTCTAAAACGAAGACATTAAATTAAGTATTATATTAATACGTATTAAGTATTATTCTATAACGAAGAACAGTACAGAACTAAGATCATTAAAATCATATTGATTTGTTAAAAACTGTTTACATTATACAGTATAGTAGCGGTAATAAAATAATTATGTGCATTTATTTCAAAGCGTTTAAGCAATAACATTATTGTAAAACTGTAATCATATTGAAAACTGTTTTTAATGTAATTTAAAATTATTATGCCTTTTGAGGCTACTAATGTTAAGCTATATTTAGGAATTGTAATCTCATTAAAAAGTACAAGTATTAGAGCCAGTTCTTGATAAACAGATATGACAGATAAAAGTTGCTGATAGGTATCTAAATGTATATCTGACATATAAGTCTCTCTCTAAGGCTCTTATTTACAAGTTACAGTTAAGTTGCGCATATCTCACAGATAACTTGACGTTATAAATTCAATATATTTTTGTCTACCTTTTTGTTGATAAGCTATCCGTAACTTATCTGTAACGGGTGAAGCAGGGCCTAGGATTTGTGAAACCGACATCAGTAGTTATCTGGCAGATAAGTTCATGTTAATCTTATCAGTGACTTTATCAGTAAGTGGTAAAATTGGAACTTATTAAATGCAACTCCACTTGTTTTATGTTCGAGTCTCTGTGTTGTTAGTATGTACGCGAGTTGAATGGGCAATCCTGATCAAATATTTTATTTTACAATATCGGCTACCAAATAATTAAAAATTATATTATTATTCAGTGGTGTGCGCGTTTTATATGATGTGTGTTAGTATTAAATGGAAAATGAGAAATATTGATCTGCGTGATAATCTTTTCCTATTGTGTGTAAGAAATAAATCTTTAATGTCTAATGTTTTGTTTTATTTGACTGACTTGATGACTGCCTCGGTGGCGTAGTGGTACGCATATGCGACTGCTAAGCTTGAGGTCTCGGGTCTGGGTCGGACCAAATGTTTGTGGAATCTACAAATATTTGTTTCGGAGTTTGGGTGTTTTCTATGTATAATAAGTATGTATTTACAAAAAAAAAGTATATAAGTATTTATATCAGTTGTTTAGTACCCATAACACAAGCTCTGCTTAGCTTGGGACTAGATGGCGTTGTGTGTTAGATGTCCGGAATATTTATTTATTATTTATTTATTATTATTATTTGCCAAGATCTCTCTAGACTAGTTCGAGACTACTGCCTTTCCAAAACATTTCGATCCATGCGTTTTTGTTTTTAAGCTATTACATAGCTTTTATTGCGGGCTTTGAGCGCGGCGACCAAATCAAGAAATTCCGTAACGAAAATAAAACCTAACACCCTCCACTCCACCTACATTGTAGCTCGGCCGAGTGTTCGCTTAACGTGTACGTATATGGTACGACTGTACGAAGCGAGGCGAGCTGCTGCCGAAGTCGGACGAATGCGTAAGCAGCTCTGTAAGAAACTATATAGGTGTATAGGTATCTATCATATCTTTATAATGCCACACTCTTTTCCAGATATTTAGAGGATATCAAGTCTCAAACTTATGTTGCTTATTTCAGTTACCGTAAACATATGGATTCAATGATAAAAATCGAGCACACAGAACAGCTCAATACAGGGGAGGCTTTAAGTATTCTGCTACTAAGTTATGGAACGACTTACCTCCACCTGTCCACATGTCCCAAATCAACTTAAAGAATTATTTACATGCACAATCAAAATCTTGTTCAACACCACGCAAAATAGGCGCACTGAAGTCGTCAAGTTGCGGAAACCCAGCCCGCGATTTCAAGTTCAAGTTCTTGTTCAACAGAAATTACTGTAGCAGAACTGTGTGTCTGCCGCACCCATCTTTATAGTCTTTGTAATGTTAAACTTTGTGTATGGATGAATGTCTGATTTCTTGCTTTGTTTTATTTCTTTCATTTTTGATTGTTGTTGTTTTATGTCATATTTTATTTTATTTTTTGCTTTATATCATCACGCTAATGCTAATAGGAGTGGAGCACCAATGAAGAATGATTCAAAAACGGGAAAATTTTCACACTACAACAACATAAGACGCGAACGAGGTTGCGTGGGTCAGTATCTCATAAATGTAATATTATTAAATATTTATTTGGTCTTACTGACTATTTTCATTAATGCAGAATCTAAATTGCTATGGTTATATAACTAAAATTTTTTACACCTGATACTATTGATGTTATGATCACCCAATAAGAAAGGATGTTTAGAAATTTCACATTTAAGAGGACAAAATAAGGAATAATCAGTTGTAAATGTCATTATTTACTAAGTTATAACACAAAAAAAACAGCCTTGTGTAAACATATATCTTTATTGTTTTATATTTAGGAACTAGAAAAAATAAACTAGTAGTACTAAAGGTAACAAACTAGTCAAAACAAATTTATTTCCCAAATCCCCCTTTGCAGTTCGGACTACTTTCCACTATTTTATCACTACCCTCCCATTGCGTAGGTGTTTTAGCAACTATAGACAAAGCATGAACTGCAGTTTGTAACTCTTCTTTTAGAATATCATTAACTAAACGATGCCTCTGAAATAAAACGAATATTATGTTTATGAACATATAAAATCATTTTTAGAATTATTTTATTTATCCTCCTTTTTTTTTTTTTTTTTTTATTGTATAGTGGGCAAATGAGCAGACGTATCACCTGATGGTAAGCGAGAACCGCCGCCCATGGACACCCGCAACACCAAAGGCGTCACAAGTGCGTTGCCGACCTTTGGGGGATGGGAAGGGGGGAGGGGTTGGGGTATGGGCCTCCGGTATCCTCACTCACTCGGTGAAACACAGCGCAAACGCTATTTCACACCGGTTTACTGTGAGGCCGTGGTATCACTCCGGTCGAGCCGACCCATTCATGCCGAAGTAATAATTTTTTTTTTTGTTAGTTGTGTTGAGATGAAATACCCAAAATTTTTTTGTTAAGAAAATGATTTCTTAAACAATTACATAATTATTCCAACTTTAATCTGAGATTTTTTTATAACTCAAATTTAAAAAATTTGTTCTATGAGATATAACAATATTGTGCCGACTTACTGAAGAAAGGTGGTCATACCACTAAGGAAACCTGGGTTTAAAAGTGAACCTTCTGTTCCTAACATTATACTAATAATGATGAGAACACTTGTGCAGAAAAAGTACTAATAATGACCAGGAGTCGCAAAATTTATAATTTTTTTTACTTTAGATAATTCTCATCCAGAGTTGCTTTTCCTGTAGTATTCGAAATAAACATACAACTTTCATCTTACCTTAATAAGTGGTAGTCCATCAAATTTGTCAGACACTACAACAACTTTAAAGTGTGTTTCAGCACCCTTAGGAACATTATGCATGTATGATTCGTTAATCACATCTACATGTTTGGCTTCTAATGTAGAAAGCAATTTACTTCTAATTCTACTTTCTACCACACCACTCATCGAACACATATTTCTATAGATGTTGGAGATACCTGCAATTATAATTCCCAATACAGAGTTGATCCCTGAAAATCCAATTCAAACGAAAATAAACGTAAATTGTTAACGTACCCGAGCGCAATACGATACTCATTAGGTTCAATATAAGTCAGAAATTGTGTAAATCAGACAATTAAATTTATTTACTTTGTGTTTTAGTTAGCAATGAGTGGAAATTACAAAAACAGCTGAGAAAACATGCGAAACAAACCAAACTATCAGACGTCAGAATGACATTTCATTTCACAAATGACAGAAGGTAAAGCGTTTATAATTGTTACTAACAGTGGTTTGCAATTTTTAACATTGGTTTGCTTGCCAAAGTGCAGACCGGGATCCAATAAGACCTCCAGATCGTTAACCAAATCCACCTTATTATCATATATTATATAACCTTAATGAGACATTACAAGTTTGTTTTTTTTTAGGGAGACTCAAAATAGCTTATTTTGAATACATTAATTAAGTAATCTAAACAGGTCTAGTTAAAGAAGCTGAAAATCTTGTATATTTCTGCATGACTTAAAAATTTTAATATCATCAGCGTACATCAAGAACTTAGTGCTCATAATTTTATGTCATTGGCAAAAATTATAAAAAGCAGTGGGCCAAATATCGATCTCTGCGGAATTCCAGAGCTGGCCACAATGGAGTCTGAATAGCGTTTTTTTATATTGGAATACGTGGCAAACGAGCAGACGTATCGCCTGATGGTAAGCGATTACCACCCCCCATGGAACACCAGAGGCGTCACTTCAAGTGCGTTGCCAAACTTTGGGGGATGGGGAGGGGGAATGAAGGAGGGGTTGGGGTATGAGCCTCCGGTATCCTCATTTACTCGGTGAAACACAGCGCAAGTGCTATTTCACACCGGTTTTCTGTGAGGCCATGGTATCACTCCGGTCGAGCCGGCCCATTCATGCCGAAGCGTGGCTCTCCCACTGTAAAACACACGGTAAAAAAAGTGTCCAATTATAACAACCAACTCTTTGTGTTCTTTTAAAAATGTATGATATAAATCAGCGAAGGAAGTTCTCACGTATGCCAATGTAAGCAATTTTATCTAATAACAGTGTATAATACTTTATCAAATGCTTTCTTAAAATCAGTGTAAACGGCATCAACTTGCATTTGCTTGTCTATATTTGAAAGTATATCGAATAGAATAGAATAGAAAACTGTTTATTTGTGCACCGTTTTATAAATTTATAAGAGAGTACAGAGATGAATAATATTTATTGTAATGTACAAAGGACGGAAATAATATACACGCTTCCCCGCCATGCCTCGGCATATATATCCAACAAAGGTCATAAGGTAGGTACAAGTAGAGCGCCGCTTGACAAAACCATGTTGCTCAAGTAAAATTAGTTGGTGGATATGAGGATACACTGCATCGTGAACGAGTGTCTCAAATACCTT